>JARGCV010000124.1:1142500-2483750 GCA_034064705.1 Bothrops alternatus
GCAGATCTCACCCAATCCATTCCACGCTGCTTTGAAGTTGCCAGATATTAATGTGACTTTGGCTGTTAGCAGCCTAGGGACGAGCCATATTTCTATGGCCGGTCCTTTTGTCTGCCGGTTTGGAGGAAAATGCCAGGTCTTCAGGAAAGTTGCTGCTCTCCTTCGATCCAGCAAAAGCCCCTCCTTGCTGGTCGCCTCTCCGGGGCAATTTTCGGCCCTTTTCAGGGGCCCCCAGTGATGCAAAACTGAACGGGGGAGAAAGAGCAGATCTCCCAACCGTCCATGGCGGCTGTGTGACGAAACCGGAAGCCCTGGGCTGAGCTTGTATAGTAACTTCATTAATGCATTATGCATTAATGCATTCTTAGTATACTTCATTAATGCATTATAAATAATGTCTAATTTTTTTTATCCTGGACAAATTTCTAAATCAGTGTATTCATTATCTTATTTTTTTTAGAAGTATGTCAATACACTGCATGTACTGCCATGTGAGTGGGATGAGCACAACAATGGCTTGCAAGATCTAATTCTGCAAAGAACAGTGAGAGGAATAAAACTGGATTTCAATTGCCAAACAATGCAAAAGTGACCTATACTGTGCTCATTTTAGCAATGAATAATGTATGTCAGTGATGGCAAACCTATGACACAACATGCCATTTTGGTGACAGACCAGGCCTCTATAGCCTCTGGAAGTTGCACGAGAAGGCCTTGCTCTTGCTCAACCTGTGGCATTTGAAAATCATGAGAACATTCTCAACACTATTTTCTAGGGCTCCAGAGTCCCCTCAAGAGTAGTATCTCTGACAGAACTTCCAGAGGGTCCAGCGAGGTGAGACTGG
Source organism: Bothrops alternatus (assembly GCA_034064705.1). Classification (NCBI taxonomy): domain Eukaryota; kingdom Metazoa; phylum Chordata; class Lepidosauria; order Squamata; family Viperidae; genus Bothrops; species Bothrops alternatus. Next base: position 1,143,346 of record JARGCV010000124.1, read on the forward strand.
AAGACAGGAAAGGATAGTCCAGAGAGAAAGTCAGAGACAGTTTTTCTTCAAGGTGGGCAGAGTGTGTGTGACATATTAGCAAAGTCAAGGTATGCATTTTCTGAATTTCTGCTAAGCCCAAAAGGTTCACCATTGTTTCTATATGTGGTATACGGACTGGTAGCCTCTGGTAACAACCATAGTATATAGAAAATTATGAATGAAATGAAAGAGGAGTAAATGGTGCAGTATGGATCAAATGAAATGAACAAAAAACAAATTCATATCTGTGAAGCTATGAAAACTCGACTAATGTGAGAGATCTGTATGAAAATAGTCTTGTTTTCTGTAATGGAACTGATAAATATAGATAGAAAAGTGAACATATAGGTTTAATTAGAAACAAAGTGGCTTTCATATATATGAAAGTATATATTAGTGTCATATTGTGGTTATATGAAAGTAGGAATCAATAATTAAGATTACTGCATATTATACACCAGTGAATTGTGAAAATGGAAAGATTAGATGCGGGTTTGGGGGAAAATTATGCAACATGATTGAATGCAATCCAAGGAAAATAATTATTCTCTTACACAATATGAACAGATGATAACCTGCTTTATAGCAATTTGATCTATATATTAGTTTTCAGGATGGATTTTGCCAATTGTTCATTTTATTATTTAAATATGCAAGATAATGATTAATATCTAGGGCATGGGTAGGCAACCTCAGCTCTTTTATGACTCATGGACTTCAACTCCCAGAATTCCTCAGTCAGCATAGAATTCTGGGAGTTGAAGTCCATGAGTCATAAAAGAGCCGAGGTTGCCTACCCCTGACTAGGTAATCATATATTCAGGACTACTGGTCATGAAGCTTTGCTTTATGTAAATACATGATCAAAGCTGCATATGAACCTCAAATAAATGGCTCCATCTATACCAAACATGGAAAAACGTGCTGCATTCCTTTAGAAGTAATCTATCAGAAATTTCACTGGAGAGATGGCAAAAACAATATTGGACAAGGACAGGGACAATAAAGAGGTAGATCATATAACCCTTGTTTCACTTATATAACAAACATACCCCTTCTTTTGTATTCATGTTCTTATTCCTTATCAAGGGATCGGCTGCTTGGTAAGCATAAAACCACTGTTACTGGAGGAATGTAATTTTGAGATTAAGCAGAAGTCTACATTAGCCACAAGGCTGTAGGCTGTCCCCCCTCAGTCTACATACTGTGACTGTTGAAATTGAAGCACTAAAATTGAAGGTTTGTAAGAAATAAGCATGTTGAGCTTAACTTTATAATAAGTACGATGAATGAAAGTAATTATACAAAAAGAAAAGCCATCAGTAGATTATTCAAGATTACAATTTAGCAGTAAGACTTAGAAAAGTTAATAATAAATCTTTATTGATTAGCCCTTGGGCCATATCAAAGTGCAAAGTTCCAGCAACAAATTATTACTAAAGTTTGATAAAAGCAGTTTAAAATAAAATTTGATAAAATACAGTTTAAAATGGAATTAGAGTAAAATACGACTTAAAATGAAATTGGAATAAAATACAGTCTAAAATAAAATTAAAATAGAGTACAACAATTTAAAATATAGATAAAATATGATAAAATTATATCTTGGAGTCACCCTTGCAATCTACCCCAATCAGTCCCACATATGCAGATCTCAACTGAACCATTTTGTTTAAATACTATGCTGCGTTAAATGTTATTTTCAAGTTCTGGCTGCACATAAGATAAGTTATTTTGATATGGAGATCCCAATGAGTCATTCGTTTGGTATATTCACCAAGGAACCTGTCTCTCACCCTCTTGTACAGGTAACAATCAAATAGTATGTGAGCCAGGTCTTCTACCTCTGCAGCTCCGCAAATTTTTATTTATTTATTTATTATTAAATTTCTATACCGCCCCTCTCCCGAAGGACGCTCATTGTAAGGTACAGAATGGAACCTCCCATATCTGACCATTGTGTCAAGCTGTTCGAATCTCGCTTGCGTAAATATCTCCCTAAGGTGTTTTGGCAGTTGTAACTTCAAATAGTTGTCTACTTGAAAAGTACGTTCACCATCTAATTGTCACTTATGTCTCTGATGGTGTCTTCCAAACACCATTATTTTTGATTTAGTTTTACTAATGATTAGGGAATTATCCTGACAGTAAGAACTGAATCTTCTTAATAGCCTACATAATCCTACTTGTGAATATGATAATAAAATCATATCATCGGCATAAAGCAAGCTGTTACAGTAAGTATTTAAGATCATTGGCATATGTACCATGGGATCCTTCATTAACCCTGGCAAGTCATTGATATATAAACTAAATAATAACGGGGCAAGGATACGCACTTGCCTTATCCCTTTATTTGTGTGAATCCTGTTAATCAGAGCCCCATTAACCCCATACCACACCCTCAAACAGGTACTTGTGTAAAGGGCTTTAATCAAAGCCAGGAGTCTGGGTTCTATTTTAAGAGATGTCAATTTACTCCACAGTACTTCTCTATTTACCATATCAAATGCTGCTGTAAGGGGGTCTCCTCTTATAGGCATATTTGGCAATTAGATGGTTCAAGACAAAGCAGTTATCAATAGTAAATCGGCTTTGTCTAAAACCTGCTTGCTCTTCTGTGAGGATATTGTTTTCCTCTACCCAGATTTCAGTTCTGTTCAAAAGGTACCTAGCATATATTTTTGCTGCAATATCAATCAGGCTAATGGGCCTATAATTACTAGGGTCCTTATTATTCCCTTTTTTATATATGGGGACAACTATTGCCATCTTCCACCTATCTGGTATATGGCAGGTGTTATTTATGTGTGTAAAAAGACCTGCCAATACAGGACCCCACCAATTGGGAAATTTCTTAAATAATTCTGCTGGTAAAAAATCCTCACCTGGGGCTTTATTGCTCTTTAAACGTTTGATGATGGATTCTATCTCCTTTTCTGAGACTGGTGTCCAAGGTTTACTAAATCACTGCTTAAAGACAGGTTCTCTACCGGTTCTGAACCAAACAAACACTGATAATAATTCTCCCAGTCCTCAGCAGAGATTGGTATGTCAAACACAAATCTCCACTCCTTCAGGACACCTGCTACAGAATGCCAAAATATTACTGAGTTATGACTTCTGGCAGCCAACTCGAGTTCTGACCAAATTGAAATAGCAAAGCTTTTTTTCTTTAATGTTATAGTTTTTTTATATTCCCTTCTTATGTGCAACATCTTAGCTTGTATATGGGCAGTAGGATTCCTCTGGACAACCCTCATGGCTGCCTTCAATTTCTTTTTCAGTTGCTGGCATTCAGGATCAAACCAGCGGGATCTTTTTGTAGCAGGTTTAGCTGTTAGATGTTTCTTCAGAATGTTACAGAGATTGGAGAATGCATTGAAGGCTGACATCCAGTCAGTAGTAGATGACTGGATTGTTCTAGCCCACTTAACAGCATTCTCTGTTTTAAGGCATTCTAGTATTGTCTTAGTATCAACTTTGGCCCAAATTAACCTTTTATTTTGCGTCACCTCTACCTTTTTGGTGAGCCATCTATCAGCCATATTATATGGTCTTAAATCTGAGCAGCCTCGCAGTGTCACGCTTACAGGCTGATGGTCATTATTGTCACTAAGGTGTACTGTGACCTCCGAAAAGAGGTCAACTTTATCTCTAGACACACAAAAGAGATCTAGTGTACTGCTTGAATTGGCCGAGTGGTATGTGTAAGGATATGTGTAATTCTTATCCTTACCTCCCAGAATTTGGAGATTACCCTTAAAAATTAAGGAGACTAGGAGGAGGCCAGCAGCATTACTTTTGCAGTCTCTCGAGAGCCACTGAGGATAGTTATCAAAAAAGTCCCCTGGGACTCCCTTCTTCTGGGCGAGCTCATACAAAGAAGGACCCAGCCGAGCATTCAAATCTCCTAGTAATACCCATGTTTCCCCGAAAGCAAGACAGCGTCTCACTTTCTTTTTATCCCCAAAATCCCCACCACGTGTTGCCTTTGGGGCATGTCATATATAGTACGTACCGGTACTATATCTCCTGCTTAGTCAGGAGGTCAGGAGATTACAAGATAATTACAAGATAATACCGTATGTATAAACTCATTTAACTGTCAAAGATCTGTAAATCTTAGGCTATGGTAATTTTGGTGTGTGTTTCAGATGTGCTTAACTACCGTAACTTCAGTTATCTCAAACAGCCTGAGGATTTGTTTGTTTATGCACTCTTTTGATCTGAATACCAGTAATTGCCTTGCTTAAAGGCTTGTACCGTAAATCAGCCGGCAATTAGCACAGCCAAAAGGTGCTTACGGCCAGTTCAAGTGGGTGCATTACAATATCCCCTCATAGCCATCCATGTCAACACAGTGGGAACTTTTAAAAAAGCCTCCAAACAAGAAAGGGAGGGGGGGATGACAGACATCAAGTTCCAAATCTGTGCCTGTGTGCGGGTGAGCTTTGGGGTGGGGGAGTGGGACGAGGCGAGAATAACAAGGACAATAATAATCTGTATAACTTCTGTGTTGACCATCTGCTGTTATAAAAGCTTATACCGTATAAGTGTTACCGGTAAGTGGGACATGTAAAACATACGGTACCGTAAAAGTGAATAAATTGAGGATGTAACCATTGTTACTGGTAAACTGCCACAGTAAACCTTTTTGTATGTGATTTATTCACCTTGTTTGATGTTAACCAAATAAAGAGGAGTGACTGATTCCATTCGAATGGCAGAAACCTCAGAGAGAAACTTTATTTGCTTCATGCGTTGTCCCTAAACATTCGGCTTTCCTGACTGACCTACGGTATACCGGGATTGAAGCTGCCTGCGTAAGGTAAAGCATCAAGGGGAGGGAATTCCTACCGTATGGGAGGCTATGTGGGATACTGTATGGGGCTGTAACCCTATGGGAGACTGTGATACGGAACCACAAGCAGTGCTTATACCGGTACCATATGCTGAGGTAATTATTTTTGCCCCTAGACATGAGTGCTTCCGGTTCCAGTGGTAAAAGGAAGAGTTACACCGTGGAGTATAAAAAAGCGATTGTCGAAGAATCTTGGGGCAAAAATGTAGCGCAGTTCTGCAAGGAGAAAATGTTGGATCACCGACTGGTCCAAAAATGGCGTGCAGAATACACTAACCTGAGTGAAAAAGTGGAGAGCGGAATGGGTAAAAGGCGCAAGATTGGATGTGGTCGGCAACCAATGTATACAGAGCTGGAAAGCCTGGTCTCTGAGTGGATTGCAGACAGGAGAGCAAAGACATTGGTGGTGACCAGGGCTCAGATTAAGGAATATGCCCTTGCAGTGTCGCCACAGTTTGACATTTCCCATGAACAATTCAAGGCATCAAAGCACTGGGTGGATAACTTTCTTGAACGCAATGCCCTGTCTTTGAGAAGATCCACAACCCTCTTTAGGTTGGAAGATGCTGAGATTGTTAATCGCGCATTAGCCTACAAGAAGTTTGTGGATGACATTGACTTCTCTAAATACAGTCTTTGCAACATGATCGCCATGGATGAAACTGCCGTGTTCATGGGCCAAGGAGCTCAAACCACCATTGATCACCAAGGTGCCTCCTCAGTGTACGTTCCCTCCACCGCTTATGAAAGTGCACGTGTCACCTGCATTTTGACGATTCGTCTGGATGGCACTAAAGCAACACCGCTGCTCATTGCAAAGGGCAAGAAGGAGAAGATTGAGCGGGTTTCTGGCATTTATGTGCTGGAAACTGAAAAAGCCTGGGCCACACAAGATGTTATAAGAAAGTGGCTTGATTTAATGCTGACGCTTGTAATGCGCGGGAACAAAAGAGGAATGCTGATCTGGGATGCAGCCAGCACACACCGCGCCAAAACCATGAAAAACTTCCTTCGTGAGCGGAGAATCGACCAAATCATGATTCCTGCAGGGATGACGGCTTATCTTCAGACTCTCGATATCGCCATTAACAAGCCGTTCAAGGACTATCTGCGTGTGGAAATCAATGACTACATTGAAAACCGAATGGAGAGAAATGTACGTGGGAACTTTGTGAAGCCCAGACTGCCAGAGATTGTTAACTGGGTGAAAAATTCTTGGAATAAGATCACTAACACCTGTGTTGCAAATGCACTGCGAGCTGGCTACCTGGACAAAGCCTACTCATTTCAGGACAGTGCCGTTGCTACCCATGAGAAATATGGGCCACTGATTCAGCAAGAAATGTCGTCCCAAGAGTCCCAAGAAAATCCACAGGAACCTAAGAGTGTGGATGTTTATGATGATATTCCTGAGGGTGATGACATGGTTGTCATGGAATAAATCTGTTTTATCTTCCAGTATTCCACTGTTCGTTCTTACCGTACCATTTTTCATTGTTTTACATGTTATGCAATGGCTGTGCAGGGAGAGCCGCCGCCGCCGCCCCAGCCGATGGACGCGCACACGCACACCCGGTGGAAACGGCGGGGCTGGGGAAGAGACGCTGAGGGGGGGCAGCCGGACCTCCCCGCGCAAGCCGCCAAGCGGGTGAGGCGATGGGGCTGGCGTGGTGGGGGGGGGAGCGGAATCCAGAGCTTTGCGCGGCTCTGCTCCCCGCCCCGCCGCCGCTCACCCGCTTGGCGGCTTACGCGGGGAGGTCCGGCTGCCCCCCTCAGCGTCTCTTCCCCAGCCCCGCCGTTTCCACCAGGTGTGCGTGTGCGCGTCCATCGGCTGGGGCGGCGGCGGCGGCGGCGGCTCCTCTCCCTGCACAGCCTACTGCCGAGGGAGCAGGGAAGGAGGTGGGGAAGAGACGAGGGGGGCAGCCGGACCTCCTCTCAGCGTCTCTTCCCCACCTCCTTCCCTGCTCCCTCGGCAGTAGGCTGTGCAGGGAGAGCCGGCTGCCCCCCTCGGCGTCTCTTCATCAACTGCATCAGGTAATCGGGGCTCGGCTTGGGCTTCTCCTTCGTTTCCATTTCCCCAACCATATTCCAAACAGAGAGCGAGCGAGCGCCCGCACCAGCACTCACCCAACCACCGCACTGGGTGGTTCATTTAGGCGGCGTCTTCCGACCGCACGCGAGGTGCCCCCCCCGTCCGAGCGCATACGGTGAGAAGTCAATGCTTTTACATTGGGTGGTGGTCCGGACCTCTGGCGATGCAGACACAGCCCGTTGCACTTCTTGAGAGACTGGCTGGGAAGTTGGGCAGCGTCGGCTCGCTTTCCTTTCCGTCTGCTTGGCAGCCCCCCTCCCTCTGCACGCCAGAGGCCTTGGGCGCAGCGGCCTGCGTGGGTTCCCTTTGGGGGTGGGGGAGGTCTCCGTGAAAAGCTGTCTACCTCTGCTGGCTCGTCTCTTAACCTACCGTAAGCTCATTTTCCTGCAAGAAGTTCTGTGGCTCTCCCTGCACAGCCTACTGCCGAGGGAGCAGGGAAGGAGGTGGGGAAGAGACGAGGGGGGCAGCCGGACCTCCTCTCAGCGTCTCTTCCCCACCTCCTTCCCTGCTCCCTCGGCAGTAGGCTGTGCAGGGAGAGCCGGCTGCCCCCCTCGGCGTCTCTTCATCAACTGCATCAGGTAATCGGGGCTCGGCTTGGGCTTCTCCTTCGTTTCCATTTCCCCAACCATATTCCAAACAGAGAGCGAGCGAGCGCCCGCACCAGCACTCACCCAACCACCGCACTGGGTGCACGCCAGGCGGGGAAGAAACGGGGTGTGTGTTATGTGGGCTGAGGGGGGGAGAGGCCTCTTCCCCCCCTAGGAAAACAGGAGAGCTGAAAAAAGGGTCTCGTCAACGAAGAAGCCACAACCACGCCACGGCGGGTCTCGGGCGACTTCTCCGCGGCGAACAGAACTGGGAGCGGAGAAGCCGAAGCGCTTCCCCGTGCAAAGTTTAGCTCACCCGTTCATTTAGGCGGCGTCTTCCGACCGCACGCGGGGTGCCCCCCCCGTCCGAGCGCATACGGTGGGAAGTCAATGCTTTTACATTGGGTGGTGGTCCGGACCTCTGGCGATGCAGACACAGCCCGTTGCACTTCTTGAGAGACTGGCTGGGAAGTTGGGCAGCGTCGGCTCGCTTTCCTTTCCATCTGCTTGGCAGCCCCCCTCCCTCTGCACGCCAGAGGCCTTGGGCGCGGCGGCCTGCGTGGGTTCCCTTTGGGGGTGGGGGAGGTCTCCGTGAAAAGCTGTCTACCTCTGCTGGCTCGTCTCTTAACCTACCGTAAGCTCATTTTCCTGCAAGAAGTTCTGTGGCTCTCCCTGCACAGCCTACTGCCGAGGGAGCAGGGAAGGAGGTGGGGAAGAGACGCCGAGGGGGGCAGCCGGCTCACAGCAGGCTGCGCAGGGAGAGCCGGCTGCCCCCCTCGGCGTCTCTTCCCCAGCCCCGCCGTTTCCACCGGGTGTGCGTGTGCGCGTCCATTTTCCCTCCCCTCCGCCCCCGTGTTTCCCCAAAAGTAAAACACCGTATAAGATATACCGTCTTACGGTCGGGGCACGACTTACAGTAGGCGACCCCCTGACACCCCCGATACGTCTGACAATCGGGTGTGTCTTGCTTTCGGGGAAACACGGTATATATATATATATGTGTGTGTGTGTGTGTGTGTGTGTGTGTGTGTGTGTGTGTCTGTGTGTGTGTCAAGTGGTTATTTTTTAGATTGCACCCTGTAAACCCAAATATGGGAGGAAGAAATCATTCTTTCCTTTCCTCCCATATTTGGGTTTACAGGGTGCAATCTAAAAAATAACCACTTGACACACATATTCACTCCCTGAATATTAACAAAGCGGGAGAGAGCCTGTGGCTTGAGACTAAAGCTTCTGCCTAGCATGCAGACTGCCCAGGTTCGAATCCCAGAAAGGGTGAGTTCTGACTGAAGAGAGTTAAATAACTCGAAATAGCTATCTCAGAAATCCCTTATTTCTTTGTTAACAATTTTAAAAACATATATATATATATATTGTTTAAAATTGTTGACAAAGAAATAAGGGATTTCTGATATAGCTATTTCGAGTTTCTTAACTCTCTTCAGTCAGAACTCACCCTTCCGGGATTCGAACCTGGGCAGTCTGCATGCTAAGCAGATGCTTTAACCTATTGAGCCACAAGTTCTCTCCCGCTTTGTCAGTAGTCAGGGAGTAAGGATATGTGTCAAGTGTTTATTTTTTAGATTGCACCCTGTAAACACAAATATGGGAGGAAGGAATCATTCTTTCCTTTTGCTTGTTTCAGCTCAACCCAGAGCCATCTTGCAAGCACAAATATATATATGTTGTTTAAAATTGTTGACAAAGAAATAAGGGATTTCTGATATAGCTATTTCGAGTTTCTTAACTCTCTTCAGTCAGAACTCACCCTTCCGGGATTCGAACCTGGGCAGTCTGCATGCTAAGCAGATGCTTTAACCTATTGAGCCACAAGTTCTCTCCCGCTTTGTCAGTAGTCAGGGAGTAAGGATGAAGTTCAGATAGTCCTCAACTTACAACAGTTTGCTTAGTGACTGTTCGAAGTTACAATGGCACTGAAAAAAGTGCCCCCTAAGCCACAGCCGAGCAAGACACCTGCCTACCCACCTGGCAACGCTCTTCCTCCTGTCCAAGATTTTCATTGTTGTGAGCATTTCTGTTGAGGATTGGCAGCGGGGGTGGGGTGAGGGGTGTTTGGTTTTTATTCCCCCCATCTGCTGGGTGGTTGCAGCAGGTTTTGGTCACTTCACATGACCTTGGGACACTGTGACCATCATAAATATGAATCAGTTGCCAAGCATCTGAATGTAACTCACAAGACCCTGGGGATGCTGCAACATTCCAGCTGATCGGCGCTTCTTCTGGGCTCAGCAGAAGTGCCAGGATCAGTGCTGCTTTCCAGCTGATTGGTGCTTCTTCAGGGCTCAGCAGAAGCACCAAGATCAGCACTGAGCTCCAGCTGGAGCCTGGCACTGATTCTGGTACTTCCACTGACAGCCCTGAAGAAGCGCCGATCAGCTGGAAAGTCGCACTGATCCTGGCGCTTCCGCTGAACCCTGAAGAAGCACCAATCAGCTGGAAATGTAACAAGGAAAACAGGTTGTGAGGAAGATACGTAGAGTCCCAGACAATCTTACAGACCCTGATCAAGCAACACTTATGTGGTATGTCCTGGATGGAAGGGAGGGAACTGCCTTCCTGTCTAAAGCAGTGATGCTTCCAAACCATACTGTGATGCTGTATGACAGGATGTTCTCGATCGTCCCTCTGTCGAAAGTGGGAAGTATAGGGGAAGGAAGATATGCTTTTCTGATGCGACGCAGAAAATTCAGGGGCTGCATTTAGAAAGATTAGCTATTAAGAGTGACTGGCAACTTTTAAAAATATAGACAGAATATAAAAGTTAAAAATATAAATGGATTATGTAAAATTTTTGATTTCCCTACAAAAGAGAAAACTCTGAATTTAAAACAATGTTCCTCCTCCAAAGGAGCATTCAACTGGAAAAATACCTCATCTGCCTCCGCTATTGTATTTTCAACTAATCTCAGTCAACTGTTCAGTTTTAAATAAAATATTTTGTGGAATAACTAATTTTCATTTATAACAATGTACAGTAGTATTTTATGTATTTATTTAACAAATTTATTTATTTATTTATTTATTTATTTATTCGATTTCTATGCCGCCCTATTCCGGAGAACTCAGGGCGGGATGTCCAGCTAATACGCAGTGACTCTGGGAAGCTTACAAAATTAAAAATTATATAAACCCATTCTTTTCAATTACATTCTATATGACATGTTGTCTAAACATTTGGAAGTTTATCCTGCATCCCTGTCACCTTACTCTTGCACAGCCATAGAAGGTTCATCTGACAAATCCACAGGACTAGCTATCTTGCCCAGAAATTATTCAATATTCAATCAGTGCTTCAGTATTTAGTTTTTATAGTGAAAAACTCCACTCAAAATCCACCATCATCATTATTATTACTATTATTATCATTTTTACCATCACCCTGATAGAAACCTGGAACTTGGACCTTAATCTAGACTGGACTGCCGGTTTTCTTGCCGGACCCCATCAATGCACTTTACCTGACTGGCTGCTTACTCGAAGTGGACGCTTTTTGCATTGCGAGATTCCCCCCTCTCGTAATTATGGCCCTCTGTTTTATCAAGGGCCCATCTCGAGGATGGACTTTGGAGTCCTGAGAGATGGCATGCATCAAAAAAGGGGCTTTGGAGTTTTTTAAATAGGTATTTAGTGAAAGTTTTAAGGGAGGGGAGGGGTGGGGAAGGGGTATCTAGGGTGGGGGAAGAAATTGTTGGGAGGGAACAAGAAGACAGGCCAGGCAACGGAAGGGGACGGAGTCCTGAGGGTGCGGACTAACTCAGTTCCAATAAGTACTGTAAGCGGGAGGGGCAGGTATGGCTGGAGCAGGGGGCCGTATCATAATAAGGGAGCGCGCACCCGCTGCTTACGAGCGGTTCTGCGCTCCGACCCCCAAGGCTCAACCTGTTCTCGGGATTGTTCAGAACCACAGGGCCCTGGCTGTAGGCTGATGCTGTGCAACGCCAGGTCTGTGGTAAATAAGGCCCCCCTCATTCAAGACCTAATTTTAGAGGGGGGAGCAGACCTGGCGGGTATAACGGAGACCTGGTTGGGACCAGACAGCGGCGTCCCTCTGGTGGAAATGTGCCCACCGGGTTTCCTTGCATTCCACCAGCCGAGAGCTCAGGGCAGGGGTGGGGGAGTGGCGGTCGTGATCAGGGAAGGTTTCAGGCCGAGGGAGATCACTGTTCCTCAGACGGCAGGCTGTGAATCCCTTCTGGTGAAGTGGGACCTTGGGGGTCCGAGGGCGGTGTTGATTACGTACCTGGCTCCCTGCCACGTATCAACCTCCCTGCCCGAGCTCCTGGGCGTTGTCGCCACAGTGGTGGTTGAGGTCCCCAGGCTAATAGTTATGGGTGACTTCAACCTGCCGTCTGTGGGCGGGGTGTCTGGGGAGGCTCGGGAGTTCATGGCTTCCATGACAGCCATGGACCTGGCCCAGGTAATTCAAGGCCCCACACACACAGGGGGGAACACGCTTGACCTGGTTTTTGTCTTTGGACAGTGGCTGAGTGGTCAGAGTATAGGGGATATAGTTATTGAATCCCTGTCATGGTCTGATCACTCTCTCCTACGCTTGGACTTTCTGACCGTCGCACCCCACCGCAGGGAGGCGGAACCGGTGAGATGGTACCACGCAGGTGGCTGATGGAACCCGAGTGGTTCCAGGCAGAGCTTGGGCCAATTCCTGAGGTTCTGACACACGACTCGGTCGGAGAGCTGGTGGCGGCCTGGGACAGGGCGGCTGCCGGTGCCCTGGATCGAGTTGTGCCTTTGCGGCCTCTGATTCGGCATGGGTCTCGATTGGCCCCTTGGTATAACGAGGGGTTGAGAGAGATGAAACGCCGGAAAAGACACCTAGAGAGCAGTTGGAGATCGAGCCGTGCCGAATCTGACCGAACACTGGTAAGAGACCATATTAGGTCCTACCTAACGGCGATAAGAACAGAGAAGTGTTCTTACCTCACTGCTCTTATCGTGTCATCAGATAACCGCCCAGCCTCCCTGTTTAGGGTGACCCGCTCCCTCCTTCATCAGGAGGAGAGGGAAGACCCCTTAGAGGGTAGAACCGAGGATTTCGGAAAATATCTGTATGATAAAAATCGCTCAGATACCGGAAGGCTTCGACTTCAACTGGGTATGTCCAGTGGGAGAGGCGGAGGCAGGTCTTGAGACCGTTACCTGGGTTGAGTTTGACCTCGTGACCCCCGAGGACGTGGTCAGGTTGCTGGGGGGACTTAGGGCGACCACATGTTTACTGGACCCGTGTCCCTCCTGGTTGCTGCTGGCCTCCCGGGAGGTGGTACGAGGCTGGTTCCAGGCAATTATCAACGCTTCCTTGAGTGAGGGTGTCTTTCCCGCTACCTTGAAAGAGGCGGTGGTGAGACCCCTCCTCAAGAAGCCTACCCTGGATCCAGCTGTTCTATCAAACTATCGTCCTGTCTCCAACCTTTGCTTTCTTGCGAAGGTTGTTGAGAGTGTGGTTGCCCGACAGTTCCCGCAGCACCTGGAGGAATCGTCATATCTGGATCCGCTCCAGTTGGGCTTCAGGCCTGGCTACAGCACGGAAACAGCATTGGTCGCGTTGGTGGATGATCTCTGGCGGGCCCAAGACAGGGGTTGTTCCTCTGTTCTGGTGCTATTGGACCTCTCGGCGGCTTTTGATACCATCAATCATGGTATCATGCTGCAACAGTTGGAAGGGTTGGGTATAGGAGGCACTGTTTTGCAATGGTTCTCCTCCTTCCTCTCTGGCCGGATGCAGTCTGTGTTGACAGGGGGCCAGAGGTCGAACCCGAGACCCCTCCTATGTGGCGTACCTCAGGGGTCAGTCCTCTCGCCTCTACTGTTCAACATTTATGTAAAGCCGCTGGATGAGATCATCCGTGCTTTTGGCGTGGAGTACCACCAGTACGCTGATGATACCCAGCTGTACATTTCCACGCCGAACCACCCCAACGATGCCCTTGCCGTGCTGACTCACTGCCTGGAGGCCGTGCGGGTATAGTTGGGGAGGAACGGACTCAAGCTCAACCCCTCCAAGACCGAGTGGCTGTGGTTAGCGTCGTCCCAGTATACCCAGCTGATTCCATCGCTGTCTATTGGGGGCAAAACAGTGGCCCCCATAGGAAGGGCTCACAATCTGGGAGTCCTCCTGGACTCACGGCTGTCTTTAGAGGACCATCTGACGGCCGTGGCCGGGAGGATGTTCTACCAGGTTCGCCTGGTGCGCCAGTTACGTCCCTTCCTAGACCAGGACTCGCTACGCACAGTCACTCATGCCCTCGTTACCTCCAGGCTGGACTACTGTAATGCTCTCTACATGGGGCTCCCCTTGAGGTGCACCCGGAAGCTCCAACTGGCTCAGAATGCGGCCGCGCGGGTAGTGACAGGTGCGTCGTGGCGCTCCGACGTAACACCGCTCCTGCGCGAGCTGCACTGGTTGCCGGTGGTCTTTCGGGTGCAATTCAAGGTGCTAGTGACCACCTTTAAAGTGCTCCATGGCATCGGACCCAGATACTTACAGAACTGCCTACTAACAGCAAATACTTCCCGCCGTCCGGTACGCTCCCACAGAGAGGGCCTCCTCAGGGAGCCGTTGGCCAGACAATGCCAGCTGGCGGCTCCCAGGGGGAGGGCCTTCTCTGTGGGAGCTTCCACGTTATGGAACGAGCTCCCCTCCGAACTCCGTACAATGACAGATCTACGCACCTTCCGTCGGGAACTAAAAACGTTCCTTTTTCGACAGGCCGGCCTCACATAGAAGCTCCGGTTCCAGTAGGGTTAGAATGTTCTAGGGGGATTGATTGAGTAAATTTTTAAGATTTGTAACTGTTGGGTTTTAAATGGGGGTTTTACGGCCAAATTATTTAATTCACTTTTAATTATTTTAAATTATGTATATCTATATGTTTTTTAAATTTTAGGCTGTACACCACCCTGAGTCCTTCGGGAGAGGGGCGGTATAGAAATTTGATTATAAATAAATAAAATAAATAATTTTTTCATAATGATCACATCATTATTTCAAGAACCATTGAAAATCAGCCTTTTATTTTGTCTGTGAATAGTTTTGCACCTTGGATGGTTAAAACTCTGCACCAAGGAATATGTTGAAGTAAGGAAAAAAAGAAGAATGATATGAAAAATTATTGCTTAGTTTTTTTCTCAAGACAGATGGTGATACTCCCTTAAGAGTACCAGCTCCACTCCAAGTTATAAACAATTTCTCCAGCATCTGCTGAGCAACTTGCTACCTGGATAACACTCTGAAGGGTTTGTGTTAAAGGAGATGTTTTACAGAAAACCCTGAAGAGAGACAGGACACATCATTGAATTCAGAATGCCAAAGAAAATCTGGAATTCACAATTCACAACACACAGGAATGCAGGCCTACATGCATTATTGAAAGCTAAGATTATATTAAAAATCAACAATATGGTTAGGAAGTAGACCAGTGATGAATTTGTTTCGGAGCCCAATGAGTCATATATAAACTATAAACTACTTGGTGTTTCATCGTTCAGTGACTTATATCTGTATTTGTCAGCTTCCTCCACATAAAAATATTGTTTGGGGGGAGGACAGCTGATATTATAAAAGTTCTCTAGAGCTTTGAACTGTGCAGTCTTTTCATCATGCCAGATTTCTTCACTTAACATTGCAGCTGTTTGGATCTAGTAACTTCAATATATGAATGTACTCTGAGTCAAAGTCCTCAGATCACCAAACTAAATTCTTTTCTTTTAAAGGCAGATTGGAAGCTTGGTGAACTTCTGTTAATCTGAATTTCTACTGTTGTCAACATGCATTATACAATTACATATTGTTATAGTGTTAATTTCCTACTAAAATATACATACCCATGACTTGTGGAAGATTATGAGCAAGTTTTAAAATCAAAAGAGGGAAGAGAATGTTTATAAGACATGGAGTTGTTACCACATGAAACCACCTCTCACTTTGCCACGTTTAACATAAAGAACATATCATGTGTTTCTTTGTACACATCTGCTAAAAGAAAATGTATAATGCAGTGACCCTGTTATATTTTCTATAGATATTTCAAGCAAGTGATGAAAGAAGTCTGACCTAGCAATATCAGTTCTAAAAAATATTTTCCTTGGTCCTTATTTTCAAATGTTAAGGCTAGATCTATTATTTTTAATTCTCCTTCATTCAGCAAACAAGATATTTTAAGTCTTCAGGCTACTTATCATTTATTTGTCTATGCAGCTTTTGATCTATAGCAGGAACTGAATATACCTTACATTTATAATAAAACTGTCATGGTTCTGACAGACAGAGACAAATAAAGCAGAATGCCGAGGCTTGGAAATTCCTCAAAGAACATGTTTATTAGTTACAAAGTATCGGCACATGAAAAGTGAAACCAGGTCTGAAGACACATGTAAAAATTCTCCAATACAAAGTTAAGAAATCCCACCCCTAAGGCTATGCAAGCAACTACATTCCCCAATACAGCTTCTTGGGGGGCTTTTCACGAAACGCCCAGCCTGCAGTCTTGGGAGCAGCCAATGACCTTGGTTCCCATAGGACAAAGGTTTATTTTAAGTAGTGAAGCTCCTGCCAATTCCCCCTCCCTTCTTTCAATGTGTCAACCGAAAATGAATAAGAAAGATGGCTGCAGCCATGCTCATTTTCAAAGTTGACAGTTGGCTCCCCATAAAAAAAAAGAGTCTCCTGCAGGGAAAAGAAAAAGCAGGTTAAGCATTCCCTCCAGGCTTCTGAGGGTATTTATCATAAAACTTTCTTATCAATCTATCTACTTTCACATTTGTACATTTCACCCAAGTAGCTTCCGAAAGGGGGTAACCTTTCCATTGAACAAGGTATTGTAACTTTCCCTTGTAAAACCTAGAATCGAGATGTATGTTTTATTTCATAATGTATCTCTCCCTCCACCACCATTGGACCCGGTGGCTTCTTTGGAACAGGTCTCAAAGAGGATTCTGACACAGGTTTCAATAGACTGAAATGAAACACAGGGCAAACTTTCCCCAACAATCATGGTAGTTTTAATTCCACTGTGACAGGGTTAATGATCTTAGTGATACGAAAAGGACCAAGGAATTTTGGCCCTAATTTTCTACTAGGCAATTTTAACTTTAAATATTTCATTGAAAAATAAACTAATTGTCCCACATGAAAAGGTTTCTGAGGGGAACATCATTTGTCTGCTTGCTCTTTGTAAACCTTGGTAGCTTTGGTCAATGCCTTCTTCACATTGACCCAAACCCTCTGGAAGGATGTCATCCATTGGTCCAAAGTCTGAGAAGTAGGAGGCTCCTTTGGATACTCAGGTACGGGCACAAAATCCTGACCTGTTACTATTTTAAATGGGGTGAGTCCAGTGCTTTTGTGCACTGTATTGTTGTAGGCTACTTCTGCGAAAGGCAGGAGGTCAGCCCAATGAGTCTGATGGTAGTCTACATAGCATCTGAGGTACTGTTCCACCATTCTGATAACTTTCTCAGCAGCTCCATTAGTATTTGGATGAAAAGCTGATGATAACCCCTGGGAGGACCCAATCATTTTAACGAACTCCCTCCAAAATTTTGCAGTAAACTGGACCCCTCTGTCAGAAATAATCCATTTTGGGTGACCATGGAGTCGATATATGTGCTTCAAAAATAGTTTGGTTAGCTTCTGGGCAGAGGGAAGTCCCGAGCAAGCGATGAAATGCGCCTGTTTGGAAAATAGATCAATCACAGTCCATATTACAGTATTTCCCTTGCTCTCAGGTAATTCCACTATAAAATCCATGGCTATCTCCTCCCAGGATTGAGAGGGATTGGCCACTTGCTGCAACAAACCTGGTGGTTTTCCAGGATGCTTCTTCATGGCAGCACACGTGGCACAAATCTTCACATAACTCTCAATGTCCTTTTTCATTCCTGGCCATCAGAATTGCCTTTGCACCAGATGCAATGTCTTTCAAAAGCCAAAGTGATCCACTTGCTTAGCATCATGACTCTGTTGCAATGCCTGGAGGCTGAGGCCATCTGGGAGGTATAACTCAAGCTAGCCCTCCCCTTAAGGTTAATATAGATTTGTTATCTTTAAACCATGCATCAATCTCAAACTTCTTCTTTAATTCCTTTGGCAAGCGATCATCAGGACCAGCAGGGGGTCTCTGTGTGTGCGATCTGGTTGTTATTTGAGAAGTGGATTGCGGTGGAGGAATCATGGAGTTAATTACTTCCTCTCGGTTGCTCTTGAACTGGGGCATTCTAGACAAGGCATCAGCCAGAAAGTTCTTACCTCCAGGAAAATATTTTAAAGTGAAATTAAAACAGTTGAAGTACTGAGCCCACTGAACTTGCTTGGGGGATAATTTGTGGGGGGGTCTTGAGAGCCTCCAAATTTTTGTGATCAGTCCATACCTCAAAAGATATTTCCTCCCCTTCCAAGAAATGACGCCCGGTCAGCAAAGCCCAACGAACTGCAAAAGCCTCTTTCTCCCAAACAGCCCACCTCCTCTTGGTGTCAGTTAATTTCCAGGAAGTGTAAGCACAAGGTTGTAACTCCCCTCTGTGATTTTTTTTGTAGGAGAACGGCCCCCATGGCCATATCGCTTGCATAAGCTTGAATGATTAATTGTTGTCCGGGGTCAGGGTGTTTAAGAACTGGTTCAGCTGCAAAGAGTCTCTTTAGTTTTTTGAATGCTGCCTGGGACTCTAATGACCATTGCAATGGCTGACAAGGCTGACAACCCTCATTCGAAATCCGATACCCTAGATAATCTAAGTGGCTCTGGTGAAATTTACATGTTGACAGCTTTGCATACAGTTTGGCTTTCAACCGTCGCTTTAATACCTCATGGACCATTTTGTTGTGTTCATCCATGGTTTCAGAATAAATAAGGATGTTATCAAGATAAACCAAAACTTCCTTGTATAAATGATCATGGAGCACTTGATTTATCAATTGCATAAACAAAGTGGGGGGAGGCTGCAGTCCAAAATGCATCACTTTAAATTGGAAATTCCCCAGTGGGCAATTGAACACAGTTTTCCACTCATCCCCCTCCTTGATCTGGATCCAGTAATAAGCCTCTCTTAAATCCAACTTGGTAAAGATTTTTCCTTTATTTAGATGGGTTAATATGTCCTTCATCAGGGGGAGGGGGTACATATTATCCATGCTGACAGCATTGAGGGATTTAAAATCCATGCATAATCTAAGAGAGCCATCTTTCTTTTCTTTGAAAAGCATGGGAGCAGCCATAGGTGATTTGGCTGGCTGAATGAAACCCCTAGCTAAGTTTTTATCAATGTACTCTCTCAGTTCTTTCATCTCTTTGGATGTCATAGAGTACATCCTTGGTTTAGAGAGCTTGGCACTGGGCAGAATTTCAATAGCACAGTCCGTAGCCCGGTATGGCGGGAGGACATCACATTCCTTCTCACTAAATGCTTCTGCCAAATCATGGTACTCAGTGGGAACAAGTTGAATCCCTGGCAGCTTTTCAGTTACAGTCTTTAGGGTTTCACGGGGCTCCCCTTGCATCTCACAGATGGCCAATGTCTTTGTTTTATTTTCAGTGTCCCCAGTCTTAATTTCTGCATTCCATGTTTGGAATGTTTGGATGCCATTTATCCAACCATGCTTTGGTCATCTTTGGAACCACCACAAAACGGATGATTTCCCAATGCCGACCCATTTCCAAATGCACAGATTCAGTTAGGTGCATGGCAGGGGCACCTTCAATGAAGGACCCGTCAGCCTGCTCAAACCTCATGGGCAGGAGCAATAGCTTAGCTCGGATTCCCAGTTTAAGCACAGTGGGTAAGTTAATTAAGCACCAAGTGCAACCCGAGTCTATTAGTACCTTCAAACTCATGTGAGCCCCTGTTTTGGGCACTATCAGCCTGGTGGGAATGGCAAAAGAGGGAATGGGCTGACTCACCATGGGGTCCTCATTGCCTTCCTCGTCACTGTCATACAGTGCCGGTATCTGCTTGGCTCAGATTGGGGTTTGGCTTCGAGCTCGGTGGAAAGGGAGGCTTCGTCATCCAGGCCTTGATGTCCCCAGTTGATTTTCTCTCTTGGCTGGACTCCGGGACTGGCATCCCAAGGTCGTGGCAGCAAACATGGCTGAGACACAGGACTTGGTATCACAGCTGGTTGGGGCATGGATGAAGCAGCATGGATTCCGGCAGTTGGTTAGGAGCTCCGGTGAGGGGGGGAAGAGATGGGTAGTTCTTGGCATTTTCCCCTATGGCACCCACATCCTGGGGAACAGGGATTGTATCCTTTACCTCCAGTTGGCCAAACTTCTCCTTCAGCTGTTCGAGTGAGGGGCTGTGGACTGCAGACTGAAATCTCCACTCACTGGAGTCGTCCCATCCCATCGACCTCTTTCCTTTTTTGCATCCACAGATGAAGAACCCTGGGACAGCAGCAATAAGAACTCTTCTCCAGCAGTTAGAGGAGTGCTTCTGCGATGAGGGGCAGCCTCACCTTGGAAGATGTCTGCTACGGCTGTAGCTCCTTCCTGTGGTGCCAGCTTCACAGGTTGGATCAACCTGGCTTTCAGCTGAGCCCTTGCCAGTGACGCCTCCTTGGTGGCTGGAGCGCATGCCTGTGCTCCGACAGCCTGAGTCCAATCTCGAGTCTTCGCTGAATCTTTACCATTCTCCCAAAAGTGAGTGGGTAGGCGGTCAGAGCCCAGCACTCCGAGAAAACGAAGTTGTAGAAGACTTGGTTTAATGTCATGGTTCCGACAGACAGAGACAAATAAAGCAGAACTCTGAGGCTTGGAAATTCCTCAAAGAACTTGTTTATTAGTTACAAAGTATCAACATGTCAAAAGCGAAACCAAGTCTGAAGGCACATGAAACAATTCCCCAATACAAAGTTAAGAAATCCCACCCCTAAGGCTATGCAAACAACTACATTCCCCAATACATCTTCTTGGCTGGCTTTTCACAAAATGCCCAGCCTGCAGCCTAGAGAGCAGCCGAAGACGTTGCTTCCCATAGGACAAAGGTTTATTTTGACTAGTGAAGCACCTGGCAATCCCTCCTCCCTTCTTTCAATGTGTCGACCAAAAATGAATAAGGAAGATGGCCACAGCCATGCTCATTTTCAAAGTTAACAAAAACGTTATAAAATAAAATACCAACATTTCCTTTAAAAATAGTCAAAGAACCAAAAAGATCAGTAGGAAGAGATTTCTGGGTTTACAATAGTACTCAGAAAGCTTCAGCAGCTAATTCACTTGAAGGCCACCTGGATTTCAGGATGAAAAGGTCATGATGATCTTAGACAAGGCACTACCAAAAAACTTTTGCTTTTCATAACAATTAAGGAAATGTAACTGCTTAGCACGTTCAAAACAATGTGATACATCATTTATAAAATGGAAACTTACAAATCTTGGAATATTCTGTATTTTGTACTATGTATGGTAATATCCCTTATTGATGATCAGTGTTAGTATTAATCCTTAATGACCACATAGATGGATTTTCTCCAGGAGGAAAAAAAATATTTTAGAGATGGAGAAATGAAGCAGATATTCTATGTTTTAAATTTGTTGGATACCCAACCCCAAAGCTTATGTCAAATACAGAACCTTTGTGCCAACTATAAAACAGCAAAAATTGAATTGTTTTTGAAGTACTTATCATTATCAAATATCATTATGTAAAATTATGAAGATTAACATGGAATCATCTTTTCCTCCAGATATTATTGAGAATGGAATGGGATGGGATGGGATGGGATGGAATGGAACTAAAAGGGACCTTGGAGGTCTTCTAATCCAGCCCCCTGCTCAAGCAGGAGAATGTGTAACAGTGATGGTGAACCTTTTAGAGACTGAGCCCAAACTGCAACCCAAAACCTACTTATGTATCATCAGGTGCCAGGTGTGTGTGGCCCATTGGGTGTGTGTGGCCAAATGGGTAGGCGTGACTGCGGTGGTCATGGCAGACTGGGTGGACACGGCTTGGGTAGGTGTGGCCACCTCAATGTTGTTCGTGGGGAGGGACGCCTGTGGGGGCCAGGCAGGGTTGGGGGAGATCCAGGGTGTCTCTGGCGGGTGGGACAGTGGGCAGGAGGCTCATCCTGTGGGGTGAGGCGAGGCAGGGGGCAGGGCAGGGGTGCCATTGCTGCAGAGCAAGGCGAGGCAGGGGTAACTGCTGCCTGACACCATTGGCCCCTGCACACAGCCTGCCAGTTTTGGCGCAACGTGGCTGTTTGCCTCCAACCATGGCCATTTGCCGCCTTGGGCGTCGCACCCACCCCCGTTGCAAATTGTTCCAGAAACTCACCACAAAGGATGCCTCGCACGAAGGACACCAGCACAACTCCTAGAAGCCAGAGGGGTGCTTCATGTCAGCGGCACTGGGCAGGAGGCGGCAAACAGCCGTTTTCAGCATGACATTGTCTGCCGCTGGCTGCAGCCATTTGCCGCTTTGTGCGTCGCACCCACTCTCGTCTCAAATCTTCCCAGAAACTCACCACAAAGGACGCTCAGCACGAAGGACACCAGCACAATTCCTAGGAGCCAGAGGGGTGCCTCATGGCAGCAGCATTGGGCATGAGGTGGCATGTTTCGGCATGACACAGCTGTTTGCTGCCTTGCGTATTGTGCCCAATGCTGCTGCAATGCGGCTCGGCCGAAAGCGGCAGTGGTACAAGTGGGGCAGGTTTCCCCTTCACCTGCCCATTCAGCTACAGCTTTGGTGGCTCTGCCTACAGAACCACCAAAGCAGTAGGTGGACCAGCGGAGGCTTGGGGAGGGAGGGTGCTGAAGTGGACGGTCGGGCCATTGGCAAGAGCAACGCGTCTTAGTGGAAAGCAGCCTTGAACAAGTGGGGCAGGTAAAGAAAGAAATCCTCGCTTCCCCCAGAAATTGCCTTTCTTTCCTTACCTGACTTCCAGCCCCATGCCGTTTCTCCTTAGCAATCTGCCGTTGCATGCAAGGAAACGAAGGTTTTTTTGGGGGGGAAAGGTCAATCAATCAATTCCAACTTTGCAATCTTTCACGAGAAGTTGGAATTGATTGATTGACCTTTTCCCACCCCCAAAAAAACTTCCTTTGTTTCCTTGCATGCGGTGGTGGCGGATTGTGAAGGAGAAATGGCACAGGGCTGGAAGTCAGGTAAGGAAAGAAAGGCAATTTCTGGGGTAAGCGAGGATTTCTTTCCTTACCTGCCCCACTTGTTCCGAGGCTGCTTTCTGCTCGGATGCGTTGCTCTCGCCAATGGCCCAACCTCCCAGTTCAGTGCCCTCCTTCCCCGAGCCTCTGGCACTCTCATCTGCTGCTTTGGTCAGCCTGCCGGCCCCCACCTCAATACTCTTCCCACTGCCGCCCTGCACGGCCGCTCTGGGGCTGAAGGGGCTGGCCTGGCATGGGTAGGGCACATGCCCCACCCTCCTGCCACCATGCAGGGTAAGGTTGCCACCCCTGCCCCCCCACCCAGATGACCTCACCTCCCCCAAGCATTTTTTTACTAGCCTGCCTTTCAGATGCATTCCATTTCTCTGTTCGCTTCTCAGCCTTCGCCGCATATTTGTGGAACTATTGGTAAAAAAAAAAGTTCCATCAGACTTTCCAACTTCTTGAGATCTCGCGAGAAGTTAGAAAGTCTGATGGAACTTTTTTTTACCAATAGTCTCACAAACACGCGGCGAAGGCTGAGAAGCGAACAGAGAAGCGGAATGCAGCTGAAAGGCAGGTTAGTAAAAAAAACGCTAGGGAAGGCGGGGGCAGGCGCAGCAACATTACCCTGTGCGAGTATTGATGCAGGTTGCTCATGGATGGGACTGAAGGCCTAAGACTAGGGTGATGGCGTGCGTGCCCACAGAGAGGGCTCTGCGTGCCGCCTGTGGCACGCGTGCCATAGGTTCACTACCATGGACCTATATCATCTCAGACAAGTGACTGTCTAGCTTCTACTTAAAAATATCCAGTGATGGAGCACCCACGATTTCTGGAGGCAAGCTGTTCCACTTAATTGTCCTCACTGTCAGGAAGCTTCTCCATAATTCCAGGTTGCTTCTCTCTTTGATCAGTTTCCAACCATTGTTTCTTGTCCTGCCCTCTGGTGCTTTGGAGAATAACGTGACCCCCCTCTTCTTTGTGGCACCCCCTCAAATACTGGAACACTGCTATCATGTCTCCCCTATTTCTTCTTTTCTTTAGACTAGCCAAACCCAAGTCCTGCAGCCATTCTTCATATGTTTTAGTCTCCAGGCCTTTGATGATCTTAGTTGCTCTTCTCTGAATTTTTCCCAAACTCTCAATATCTTTTTTGTGATATGGTGACCAAAATTGGCTGTAATATTCTAGGTGTGGTCTTACTAGGATTTTATAAAGTGACACTAATACTTTGCGTAATCTTGATTCTATGCCTCTGTTTATATAACCCAGGTTTCTATTAGCTTTTTTGGCTGCTGCTGCATACTGCTGGCTCATAATCAAGTGATCATCCACTAGGACTCCAAGGTCCCTTTCACAGTTACTGTTTTTAAGCCTGGTCTCGCCCAATCTGTAGTACCTTTGATTTTTCCTGCCTAAATGTAAAACTTTGCTTTTCTCCACATTGAAACTCATTTTGTTGGATAGGGCCTATTGTTCAAGTTTGTCAAGATCTTTTTTGATACTGAGTTTGTCTTCTGGGGTGTTGGATACTCCTGCCAGTTTAGTGTCATCTGCAAATTTGAGGAGTTCCCTTTCAATTCCCTCTTCTAAAGCATTCATGAAGATACTAAAGAGTACTGGGCCTAATATGGAATCTTGTGGTACCCCACTGCTTACTTCTCTCCATGTGGATGTAGTGCCATTGAGGACTACTCGTTGAGAACGATTTGCCAGCCAGCTACAGATCCATCTGGTGGTAATGTTGTCTATTCCACCTTTTTCTAGCTTTCCAGGAGTAGGTTGTGGTCTACTTTATCAAATGCCTTACTGAAATCTAAGTATACTACATGCACAGCATTTGGCTGGTCTACTAATTTAGTCACTTTATCAAAGAATGAAATAAGATTGGTTTGGCTACAAGTTATAACTTTGTTTGCTCCTACTTGTTTGTAGATCTGTTTTTGATTATCTTTTCTAGGATCTTCCCAGGTATTGATGTTAAACTGATTGGTCTGTAGTTTCCTGGGTCTGTTTTTTCCCCCTTTCTTGAAGACGGGAACCATATCAGCCCTTTTCCAATCCTCAAGTATTTCCCCGGTGCTCCAGGATTTTCTAAAGATATGGTGCAGTGGTTCTGAGATAACATCTGCTAGCTCCTTCAGGACTCTGGGATGTAGTCTGTCGGGTCCCAGTGATTTATATTCATCAAGGTTGGATAGGTGTTCTCTTACCATTTTCCTGCTTATTTTAATTTTTGTTCTAGTTTGTCTTTTGCAGTGGTTTTTTGGGTATGTTGGGCTGTAGTTTCTTTTTGTGTGAAGTCTGATGTAAGAATGAGTTAAGCAGCTTTCTGCTGCTTAACTCATTCTGTTATTTGCCTGTTATTCTGTTAGTTGCCTGTTATTTCCTTGCCATCTTCTCTCTTTAGTGGACCTACAATTTCCTTAACTTTTTTTCTTGTTGTTAATACGTTGAAAGAAACTTTTTTTATTATCCTTGATTTCTGTTGCAAGTCTTTGTTCATTCTGAGCCTTTGCTTTCCTGACTTCATCTTTGCATGTTCTGACTGTCTGCTGATAATCGGCCTTAGTTATGTGCCCCTCTTTCCATTTTTTGTATTTGTCCTTTTTGTCTTTCAGTTTTTCAGAGAGATCTTTGTGCAGCCATGCACATGGTAAAACCATAATTCATACCAAAAGCAGTGTTTCTCGTGCAATTTGGAAACAGAATATATTTGATTGGACTACAACTCCTTTAATTTCTCCAAAATTCTTTCTGATAACCAATGAATTATTTTTCATTACAGGTTTAACATGTTTTCTTTGACAAGCATCAAATGTAGCCTTTCTATGAACCATTTGTGCATTCTTGCTAATGATCTGATTATTCCTAAGTTGTATGGTATAAACTTCATGAAAGTATATGTATGAGAAAGATTGCTGGTAAATTAGTAAGCTTCTAACAACAGTGCTATGTTTCCATCTAGAAATTCGAACTCAGCTAACAGAACAACAAAAATGCCTGGAGCAGCAAACTGAGATGAGAGTGCAGCTTCTTCAAGACTTGCAAGACTTCTTTCGTAAAAAGGCAGAAATAGAAACAGAATATTCACGCAGTCTTGAAAAGTTAGCTGAAAGGTTCATGGCAAAAACAAGAAGTACTAAAGATCATCAACAGTACAAGTAAGCTGAGGTTTCTTATACAATTGAAGGCTAAACTAATTTTCAGAATCACTGTGCAATCAACCATGGTTTGTCAGACTAGAATTGATCTTGTGGCTTCTTGTACTGAACCAATTTTTCTGAAGACATCCTAACCTTTTAAAAAAATAGATATTCTCCATGAAATCTGAACTGTGATCGAAAGATGTCTTCTATATTATAATGTGAAACAAATCATCTTATTTCAGTCTGATAATCTGGTTATTAATATTGTATTCTAGACTTAACAAGGAGTATGGTGAAAAAACCAAAGTATGTGAAAGCAGTATTTCCTAGGCAGATTATCCAGATATGTGATTTGCTCCTAGACTAGGTCAAGTTATATTAAACTAATACTATGAATCTGAATACAACTCAATTGTTCCATTTGTAAATGTTTTTCATTTGAGAGTTTCATGTTTGTTTACTTTCAGGGTTGTTTATTAAAATAGCAATATTTATCCTTTTGTATTTTGATTTTTAATGTACATAATCACTTGAGAATTTGGAGATTTCAACTACTTCCCTCCCTTTCAAATCTTGGAATATTCTGTATTCTGTACTATGTAATATCCATTATTATTATTATTATTTTAAATAAAATTTTTATTGATTTTTATAATTATAAATAACAAAAGAGAAAAAAAATCACATTAAAACAACTCAGCTGAATAAAAACGTTTACAACTTTTTCAATCACAAGAACAAAACATAAAAACTTAACTAACATCCCCCCTCCTTAACCACATCCCCCCTCCTTTCTCCCTACCTCTATCCACCCACCATCTCTACCCCCACTCTCTCCTCCCCCTCATACCACTTCCCTACTTCCCTCAACCTTCACTCCTCAGTCTCATCCCCTCCAGATGTGGTGCAAGGTGCCGCAGAGCAACCCATCCTTTATCAAATATCATGTTACAGTTGAGAAGATTATAGAAACCCCTCCACTCCCCCACCCCCGACTTCCCAAAGTGAATACAGGAAGAAAAAAAACACAAGAAAACCCACTAAACTACACCAAAATATTATATAAATCCTATTAAATATTTAACTACATTTTTCAATCCAACATATAAATATTTAACTATATACTAAATACAATTTCTTAAATTGATATTTCCTTTGTATATAATCTATCCATTTTTTCCAATCCAACATATATTTTTCATTTGAATGATCCTTCAAATATGCGGATATTTTAGCCATTTCTGCCAAGTTAATAACTTTTAAAGTCCATTCTTCAATAGATGGTAATTCTGACGTCTTCCAATATTGTCCCACCAACAGTCTTGCCGCTGTAATCAAGTTCAAAATTAAATTCATCTCTATGGTGATACAGTCTTTTATAATACCTAACAAAAACAACTGTGGTAAAAATTCGATACGCTTTTTCAATATGTTTTGAAGTATCCACCATATTTTTATCCAAAAAGCCTTAATTTTTCTACAAGTCCACCATACATGAAAATAAGTAGCGTCCATAGATTCACATCTCCAACACTTAGGTTGTATATCCGGGTACATAGATGATAATTTTTTCGGGTCTAAATGCCATCTATAAAACATTTTATAAAAATTTTCTCTTAAATGTTGCGCTTGTGTAAATCTTACATTTTTAACCCAGATCCTCTCCCATGTTTCCATCATAATTGGTTGTCCAAAATTATGTTCCCACTTAATCATGCAGTCCTTAACTAATTCAGTTTCAGAATCAATTTCAATTAATGCATTATATAGTCTTTTAATATGCATAGGCCTTTGATCTCTAACTTGTTTAATTAAATTTTCATCTGTTGAAGAAAGGCCTATCTTAAAATCTTTTTGCCATCTAGTCTGCAATTGTGCATATGGAAACCAAGTATAAACTATTCCTTCTTCCTTTAACGTATCCGATGATTTCAATAAAAACAAATTCCCTTCTTTAATTAGGAGTTTCTCATAAGACACCACATCTTGAATTTGTTGTCTATTTATGCTCTCTATTGCGTGCCTGGGAACTGTCCAGAGAGGAATCTTTTCGTTTAACTTATTGTAAAACTTTTTCCAGACACGCAGCAGAGCACTTCTCAGTAGGTGCTCTTTGAAACTCCTATCCACCTTTTTGTCATAAACTAAATATGCATGGAAACCATATGGTAAACCGTACCCTTCTATATTCAATATTCTATCCTTAGTTAAATTAACCCAGTCACTTATCGCTACTAAAACAGCAGCATAGTAATATAACTTGAAATTGGCCATTTTCAAACCACCTCTTTTCCTTGTATCCTGAATAATTTTCAGTTTAACCCTCGGTTTCTTGCCATTCCAAACAAATCTATTAATATCTTTCTGCCACTCCTCCAAATTCGCATCCTTTTTAAGTATAGGTAACATTTGAAACAGAAATAAAAATTTTGGCAATACATTCATTTTAACTGCAGCTATCCTACCCAACATAGATAATTGTAATTTTTTCCATTTATCTAATTCTATTTGTGTCTTATTCCACAAAACTTCATAATTGTTCTTATATAGCTTCCCATTAGAAGCTTCAATATAAATTCCTAGATATTTAACTTTCTTAACTATCTCACAACCCGTTATTCTTTCCAAATCTTGTTTTGAATTATTATCTAAATTTTTAACTAACATCTTTGTCTTAGATATATTTAATTTAAAACCTGATACCCTACCATAATTTTGAATTATCTCCATCAAACTCTGGGCCGACTGTATTGGTTGAGTCAATGTCACCAGCAAGTCATCAGCAAAAGCACATAATCTATAATCATGTTGTCTAATCTGTATACCTTTTAAATCATCTGAGGCTCTAATCCTATTCAATAAAACTTCTAAGGTTAAAACAAACAACAAGGGAGATAAAGGACATCCCTGTCTAGTACCTTTCTCTATATTAAATAAATCTGTTAAATGCCCATTCACAATAATCTGACCTTTTTGTTTCTGATAAACTGCTAATATGGAATTAATAAATTGATCACCCATTCCCATCCTAACAATTAATTTTTTTAAAAACAACCAATTCAGTCTATCAAAAGCTTTCTCCGCATCCAAAAACATAAGAACTGCAGGCACCTGAATATGCTTGTCCAAATATTCCATTATATTAATGAGTTGTCTAACATTAGTTTTCATCTGTCTCCCTTGTAAAAAACCAGTTTGGTCAGAATGAATTATTTGTCTTAAAACTGTCATTAATCTATTAGCCAAAATTTTTGCAAAAATCTTATAATCCGTATTTAACAATGAGATAGGTCTAAAATTTTCTACCTGGACATTATCTCTTCCCTCTTTGGGAATTAAAGAAACATAGGCTGTTTTCCATGAAGGTGGAACCTGACCACCCTCTTGTATATTTACAAATAACTCTCTAAGAGGTTCCACCATCTCCTCTTGAAGATACTTGTAATAAGTCGCCGTTAACCCATCAGTCCCAGGAGATTTTCCCACTTTCAATTGAAATAATTTCTTCTGATGTAATCAATGCATTTAATCTATCTCTTTGTTCCTTAGTAATTGT
This sequence comes from Bothrops alternatus, assembly GCA_034064705.1. Classification (NCBI taxonomy): domain Eukaryota; kingdom Metazoa; phylum Chordata; class Lepidosauria; order Squamata; family Viperidae; genus Bothrops; species Bothrops alternatus. The sequence continues at coordinate 1,172,749 of JARGCV010000124.1, forward strand.
CAATACATTTTCATCTTGCAAAAAAGTATCTATCTCGTTCTCTTGTACCTTCTCTTCAGAATACAACTTGGAGTAAAATTCTAAAAAAGCTTTTTAAATAATTTCTTGCTGAAACACTTCCTTCCCCTTATATTCTATTTTCTCAATTATACGGGTTTTTTGTTTTTTCCTTAATATGTAAGCCAACCATCTGCCAGGTTTATTGGAATTAAAAAATGTATTATGTTTTGTATATTGTATATTCCTGGCGACTTGGTCCGTCATCAACAAATCAAATTGTTTCCGTAAAATCTTAATCCCCTCTTTAATTTTTCTATCATCTGGTCTCTTTATTAGTAATAACTCTTTCTTCCTTATTTCCTCTTCTAATTCCTTCCTTTTTTCCTCTTGTTTACGTCTATACCTTTTATTCATATCAATTAAAATCCCCCTCATATAAGCTTTACTAGCATCCCAGACCATTTCTATTGTCGTATCCTTATGCAAATTTAACATAAAAAATTCCTTCATAACATTTTTACACTCATTCACATTTGTATCATATTTAAACAAATTTTCATTAATTCTCCAAGATCTTCTAGGAGTCTGACCAACCATTAATTCCATCCAAACCGGATTATGATCTGACAAAACATTGGGTAGGATTTTCACCTTCTTTAGTCTAAAAATGAAATCGCTTGTAGTTAATATAAAATCAATTCTAGAAAATGATTGATGTCTATCAGAAAAAAAAGTAAACTCTTGCTCCTTACCATGTCTTTCTCTCCATATATCTATCAAGTCAAAGTCATCCTTAATATCAAAAAAGGATTTAGGCAGCATGGAACGTGTTTGAGGAATAGGTAAAATCTTTTTCTTATCTAAACCAATATCTATAACACCATTCCAATCTCCCATTAAAATACAAGACCTATAATCAAATTGTATTAATTTTTTATGTAATAACTTGTAAAATATTCCTTGTTGTTGATTTGGTGCATATATACCCATCAAGAGAACTTTCTTTCCATCTATTAAAATTTCAATAGCTAGAAATCTACCTTGGATATCTGATTCTATTAATTTGGCTCTTATATGATTTTTAACATAAATAACAATTCCATTCTTCTTCTCAGCAGCCACTGCAACAAAATGTGTACCTAATTTATTGTTTATCAAATATTTCTGATCAGAAGTTCTAATATGTGTTTCTTGTAGACAAATTACATCATTTTTACATTGCTTCAAATAATGAAATATCTTCTTCCTTTTCTGTGGAGAATTTAAACCATTCACATTCCATGTCAAATATTTATTTGACATGACCAATTTGAGAAAGCTTTTGCAAGGCCAAATTAACTTCTTCAACCATTTTCTTCTTTGGTCTTGCTCCCATGGCTTCCAGAGATATGGGTACAACTTGCTTTGTACGAACTGGTTGTTCTTTTTCTCGTTGTTCCATGCGTTTAGTAGCTGCACGTGTTTGCCTTTGCTCTTTAGACTTCTCTACCTCCAAAGGCTGAAAAATATCGATACCTTGCGTTGGCAGCTCCACCAATGCTCCTTTATCAATTCCTGATGCTGTCAGGGATTGTGATTCCAAAGATTGTATTGGTTGTTTTAACTCCATATCTCTCTCCTTTGGAAAATCTGCCCTTTTTAGTCTTGGAGATGGAGGTTTACCAGCCTTCAAAATATTCTCAAAAAAATCTTTCGCCTTACCAACCGAAGTCAGGCGGTGTCTATTATCCTGGAAAAATAGTGAAAGTCCAGTTGAAGCCTCCCATCTAAATTGTATAGCACGTTTTTTAAGTTCATCTGCCAAAAATGCATACTCTTTCCTTGCTCTTAACATCTTAGAGGGAATCTCCTTCAGAACCACAACCTCTTGACCGGCAACAATTAATTGTTTATTATAAGATGTAGTAAGAACATAATTTCTGAATTTCCTTGTAACAAAATAAATCACAATATCTCTAGGCAAATTTCTTTGTTTTGCAATCAATGAATTAACTCTAAAGATCCGATCAATCTGCCAAGACACGTTTTGTACTCCATCTTCTAGAAATTTTGCCAAAGATTCTTCAAAAATTCTTCTTAAGTCTTCCTGATTCTCATTTGCAATCTCCTTCAGCCCTCTGATTCTAACAGCCAACAACATCTGGTTATATTGAGCCATAACTTTGATCTTGAATATCACTTTTAACTTCCTCAAGTTTTTCCTCAAATTGCTGCTCAATACCCTCCACCTTCTCTTCAACTCTCAGGGTGTACTCCCAAACCCCCTTAATAGCATCCACAATATCTTCTCTTATCACAATATTGTGAGTCGCAATTGTGTCTTTTATTGTCTCCAATTCATCAGTTAATCCTTTAACTTGTTCCTCAATCTTTCTCTCCAGCTTTTCAGTCATTGTAGATAATGCATCCTGTAAATTTTTCATGGTAAACATTTCTGGAGAAGGTTGAGTAGGCAGGGGGGCTTGAGATTCTGTAGATGTTAGAGAGGCTGGGGGAGCAGAAAGACTACTTGATTGTAATTTAGAGAGCTGAGCCGGAGAAGATACAGCCACCTTCGCAGTAGTGATTTTTGTCTGCCTAGTGGCCATATTAAAGTCAGTCCACTTTTAAAAAGTTCTTAAAATAAAAAAAAATGAAATCCTTACAAATATATTGCCAAAATTTCCCCTTGTTCTTATCTTCTTTCAAATCACAGTTCAATCATTGTAGTCTATAAAATTTTAAAGCTCAAATCTAAATAGTCACTCTAGCTTTGCTTCAAAGAAAAAAAGGTTCACTTTCACTTTAAAACACTTTCTCTTTGCAGTGAGAATAATCGCCATCTTGAATACATTATGTTGATTATAAAAGTACGTGGTCAGAAGTAAAAAAAAATACTTGCAATAAAGAACTCCTGTATTCACTCCGCCTGCATGCAGGTCTCTCTTGAAGTTTTTTCTAAAGCAGGGGTGGTCGCTCAACCCACGCTCAATGCTCTTCACCCCTTCTTCGCCCGAAGGGGGGATTTTCCACCGCAAAAAAACAGCTGATGTTCGCTGTTCTTGCAGCTTAACAAACCCTAGAGAACGGAGCCTCCAAAGGAGACTAAGGCAACGCCAGCGGAGCCACCGGAAGTCCCTGTAATATCCATTATTGATTACCAGTGTTAGTGTTGATGCTTAGTGACCACATAAATAAATTTTCTCCAGGAAGAAATAAACATTTTAGACATAGAGAAACGAAGCAGACATTCTATGTTTTAAATTTGTTGGACACCCAACCACAAAAGTTTATATCAAATACAGTGCCTTTGTGCCAACTATAAAACAACAGCAAAATTTGAGTTGTTTTTGAAGTAGTTATATATATGAAGATTAATATGGAATCATCTTTTTTCTTCCAGACATTACTGAGAGTAAAACCAGAATGCCCCTGCTTGTTTCATTTTTTGTGCCACCTAGAGAGTAGCTTTTCCAGTTTTATGGTTAGCTTTCCACAAGGAACTCCTGGATGTCCTGTCCCTGAATTATATCCTACATTTCAAACTATAGCTCTGAACTGTAAACACTAAAGCATACCATTTGGACAGGGCCTTGTTTGCTATTGTTTGTTGACTTCTTGCATAGATATGAATGCTACTGATAAAAGCAAATTTACAAGATAAATAAATATATGTTACCTTTTTAAAATGGCACATAATTATTTATGGCTTTATTTAAAAATGTAAACTTAGAATTTGATTGCAAGCCTATAACCTTTAAAAAAGTTTAAAATCTCAACTGTCAAATATGCACTGGAAGGCTTTACTGTGCTTTCAGAATGCTTTCAGCATTGAAAGTGTGCTTAATGAATGTTAAGAGATAATTTACACAAATACAATCCTGAAAATGCCGGCTTTGTTAATGTATTTATGTAATTTAATGGTTGCAAACATTTTATTTAAGATAAATAAAACACAATGGTAATTGCAACTGATATAAACTATATAACATATGTATGCTTATTAGGAAAGACCAGAATCTGCTATCTCCAGTAAATTGTTGGTACTTACTTCTCAACCAAGTGAGAAGAGAAAGCAAAGACCATGCAACACTGAGCGATATCTACCTGAACAATGTCATCATGCGTTTTATGCAGATAAGTGAAGATTCCACCAGAGTATTCAAGAAGGTATAATAATGTTATTTCTCTCATTTTCAATGAAATAGAGTTATCTAAAAGATATAATTTGAAAATGAATGCTCTGCAGGAAATTAGTAACTGACTTCATTATGACATTTTTTGCTATAAATATGGAGAAGAGGCTTTTTGGTGAAAGTGACAAGAATATGAAATTTTAAATGCAGAAAAGCTAAATGCGACATGCTTAAGTATACTGCGTTATCTTCAACAAAGGGAAGATAGTCTATAGATAACAAATCTAAGCCAATTTACAAGATAATTCTATTATTTTTTAAATACTTGGGAGAAGTTACATTTTTAATGAAAAAGGAAACTGCTATCAATTTTGCTAAAAACTACACCATAAAAAACACTGCAATAAACTTTATAAATTCTTTAGGTGGCTCTTGAGGATAAAGCAAAGGAGATTGTAAAGTCACATGAGGGGATGAATTTGTCTAAATTAGGAATAAGGTAATTGTTCTGTTTCGATCGCAAAGGCATGGAGATGAGGCAGGAGTAACAAGCAGTGTTGTCTTTATTCAATCCACTAACAGAACCAAAAACAAAATGGCGCGGATTTCTCTTATACCCCTTTTCAGGGACAGTATCAGCTAATCAATGCAAGATATTTCATGCGCAAGGTGGGAGACAGCCTGTCTGGTCCCGGGCATTCACATGGTCTGGCCGGGCCTTTCTGCAGCTTCCTGCACCTGCTGAGTGACTCAGCAGGCCCAGGACATAACACCCCTCTCTCCTTGGATAAAACAATAAGCAAATACTTATTATTTTAAATTACTACAAACTATTCCAGTTCTTCATCTCCTTTGTTCACAACAGTAATACTCAATATTTTGTACTAGTATAACTTCAACACTTTTTCTTCTGAAGCATTCTACTTTATGTAGAACTATTAAGCTTCCTCCATACTTGACAGGAACCTCACATAGTCCTTTAAGTATTTGGGTGGACCCTTGGCCCACTCTGACCTTCTTGTAGCAGGTGTGATTGCCTGGTCTGCCAGCTCGCCTGCCAGGCTAGGCAGACCAGGACTTTGATGCTCCCTAGACTCAGGCAACCCTCCATGCTGCTGACCTGCTGGATCCTCTAAACCCAGACCAGAGTTCCTTCGTGGGGTGGAATTCCCCAAGTCCATTGGTGGGGTGGAATTCCCCAAATCAACAATGGACCCCTCCCTTGGGAACACTGTCCCATGAGCCCAAGACCAGCATATGGATTGGCCTGAAAAGCCGGTTGCGAGCAATGTCCCATGGACCCAGTGCCAGGGACAGGATTGCCCGAGTCAGGAGCCACCTCCATGGCAAGACCCCCTACTGGCGCCTGGGAAATTGCGCTTTCGTGGAGAGACTGTGGTCCACGATCATAATTGGGGTCCTCCTCCCCTCCAAGAGCAGAGCCAGGAGCGGAAGTGTGACAGCTGGGTCTAAACGTAAAGCAATGGGAGGCCCCTTGTATGAGCCAAGCTCTGAACTAAACACATCAGCAAACTCCTTGCAAACTTCTGCAAGGCCTGTCATTTGCTAACTGTGAAGTCCAGTCACTTGAATTCCAAGGGCCTCGAACCAATCGAGTCCAATAAGACTCATGCGATCACCTTGCCTCCACATGCCCAACAAATGGCGGAGGGGAAACGGCAATCGGAGCGCTTGTAGCATCCTCCATATCCGAAACACCAAGGGAATGAGGTTGCCTTGTCTTTGTGCTCTTGAGGCCTTCTCTCTGCTGGCTGCTGTAGTCAATCCACCTCTATCTCTGGATTCTGTTCAGATTCTTCCTGAGCGACCTCTTGATGGACGGAGATCGAAATTGGAGGGTTCTTGGCGAGCCGCAAGGCTTTCACAGCTCTGCCCACTGCTTCTTCGGCTACAATTTCTCTCAAGGTATCTTGGAAAGAGACATCTTTCTTTGCGAAGATCTTCTGTTGCAGCTCACGACTTCTCAGTCCACAAACTAAACGATCCTGAAGTCTCTCTTCCAGGTCCTTGAATTCGCATGTCCTAGCTGCTTGTCGTAGCGCCGCAATAAAGTCTGCAGCAGACTCACCAGGCCTCTGGTCCCTCTGCTCGAATGCGTGTTCCCATGCAATCACCGAAAGCTTTGGTTCAAAATGTTCTCGCAGCATCCTTTTCAGCTCAGCATAAGCAATGGATTCAACTGGTGCTGGGGCAACCAGATTCTCTGCAATATCGAAAGTCTCTTGCCCACAGACACACAGTAGCGTAGCAGCTTTAAGACCATCTTCTCGGATCTGGTTTACCCGAAAGTAGTTCTCTACCTGGGCCACGTAAGAACTCCAGTGTTCCGGATGAGCTGTATCAAATTCAGAGAGACAGCCTAGTTTGGACATCAGTACTGCCCGGTAGCCTCGTCAATGCCTCATGCTGCAAAAGTTGAGAAGGGGTCCATTTGCCGAGCTCTCCTCCAGTGTTCTCGTACTGGCAGGCAGAGTCGCACTCTCCGGATGTCGAACTTCCCAGCACTTCAGGCCTTTCTTGGTGAGTCAGCCTATCTTCTTTTTGTTGTTTTCTTCACAGCGCATCCCACCTTTGTCGCCAATGTTCTGTTTCCAAGTAAAAGGCATTGAGACGAGCAGGAGTAATAGTCTTGTCTTTATTCCATTCACAACAGAACCAAAAACAAAATGGCACGGATTCCTCTTATACCCTTTTTCAGGGACAGTATCAGCCAATCAATGCAAGGCATTTCATGCGCAAGATGGGAGACAGCCTGTCTGGTCTCGGGCATTCACGTGGTCTGCCCAGGCCTTTCTGCAGCTTCCTGCACCTGCTGAGTGACTCAGCAGGCCCAGAACATAACATCAATGATCTGAAATTCTGTACTTCTTACTTTAATTATAGCAAGTGAACTATAGGCTTGCATAGTTAATTACATTATTCTGTGCCTTCCATTGTTGACAAATTCTATCAAGTTTTATAATATTTTGTGTTCACTTCCAGCTAAGGAAGCACTTTGAGATGATGGCATGCCCATAAATATTTTAACCAGAGCCTAATTTTTAAAGATATTTTGTGCTTTCTGTTTTATAGGTACATGGAAGAATAAGCATTGAGTATTTTCACAGGGCTTTGCAGCCTTTGCCCTGTTGTCAGAGAAATTATCTAAAAATCTATGGTACTTTCTGTTCAATAATATACCACTTACCTTTAGCCAGGCATGCTGACTAAAGAATTCTGGGAGTTGAAGTCCATGAGTCATAAAAGGGCCAAGTTTGAAGACCCCTGCCTTAGCCTATGGAAAAGACAACTAAGGGGAGATATGGTAGAAGTCTTTAAATATCTGTAGAGTTGAAACACAGAAAGAGTGAATTTATTTCCTATAACGAGAAAGCAGGACCAGATTAAAACTACAAAAATGTTTGTAGGTTCAGTATGAGAAATTTCCTGAATTTATAGGAAATATTAAGCCAATGGAAGTTGTAAGTTCTCCAACATTGGAAGTCTTCCAACAAAAGCTGAAATGCCGTTTGCTAAAGTTCATAATGAATCCTGCAATGAGTATAGGTGGTTGAATCACATTTAAGGACATTTCACACTATATGATTTGATATTAAGCAATTAAATTCAAGTTTATGTAACCTGGGCTATTTTTCCTTGTCAGGGGTTTCAAATAATTACTAACAATTTTTAGATACCCATCTAGGGCAAAGTAATTACAAATTAACATTTTGGGTGGTATTTATATTTATTTGGAAGCAAGCCTTATTGTACTCAGTGGAATTTTGTTTTGAGTAAAGATGTTCTAAATAAATTTGAAATGTCACTTTGCTAATACTTTTGGTATACACTTAGTATTGTCTATTTTTCTGTTTAGAAATCTATTGTTAGTCACTAAGGGAAAATAGAGTTATATAAGCCTTCCATATTTAACTTAATTAGAATATCTTCTTTCTTCAATTAAGATGTTTACCTTAATTGCTCTATTAATTCTGTGCCAGTAATAAAGATTTCTTTTTTACAACACACATGTACACACTTAATTTGATTAAATCTGTGTCTGCTCTCTGATTATGATCAGAGAAAGGAGCAGTTCTTCAATTTTCAGTTTACTAGAAGAGCTGTGAGGTGCTCAGTGTCTATAGGATCCAATTAACTAGAAGTGCTGACATTTACTTTTCAGCATAAATGTCAAGTGGCTATTCATTAAAGCTTTTAGATCATTTCAAAGGTCACTTATTTTTTAAAACCATATTTTCCCCCTTAGGTTATTAGAACCCATAGAAAGAACTTCAGAGAGGTTTAAGCATAAATATGGCATTTCACTCTAAGAACAGTGTAGAAATATTTGAGTGTCAAAATCTATGCTTATATTAGAAAAGTGCTTGAAGCTCCTGGGTCCATAATCTTTTCCTTGAAAATTAGGGTATATTTGGGGGGGGGGGAGAAGTAAGGGACAGATTTCCTTTGGATGTCTACAAGTAATAGTTAGTGAAATAAGATACACTTCTATGCCTGTTGATTGGACTTAGCCTACACCTACCACTCCCACCAAGTGGACAAGCTAAAGTCCCCAAGTTACATTTATATGTATTATTTAATTCATTTCAATAAATAATCATTTTTAGACTGAGCAAATCTTCCAATTCTGTAACCCTTTAAAGTTCCATTTGCTGTAGGAATTCACTTATATTTTTATCTGTATTTGAAGCAGTCAATTTATACTAATCAATTTTCTGCAAATCCATGACTGTTTTTACTAGATATTCAACTATTGTATTGTTCTTCTTTCTTCTGTTGGACTTGTTAGTTAAATAAAAATTTTAGCCATTTAAGGACTAATTACAGAATGTAAATAGTATTGCCAGTTTGAGATGCCCAGAAATTTTGAGGGTAAAAGATATAAGAAATGTAGCGTGTATTGTCAGACAGAAGAAAATTAGAATGGTAGAAAGATTTAGCAGCACAGAAAGAGATGAGAAAACAATGTGATTTAATTCCAGATCTAAACAAAAATGCAAAGTAAACTATTTCCATATGTATGCTAATGCCAGATATCAGTCACAGAGAGTTTGCATTGCCAAATGAAGCAAAAGTATTGCGAATTCTTGGAAAATGAACAGAATTGTTTTTATTTATTTCTTAATGTATATGCCGCCCATCTCACTGTTATTTATTATTTATTTATTTATTTGGGTTTGTATGCCACTCCTCTCCGGGGACTCGGAGCAGCTAACAACATATATATAACAATAAATTACAATAAAAAAACCCAAACAACGATATCTAAAAAATACAATAAAACACACATTCAATTCAACAATCAACCACAATCATCCCCAGGCCTGCCGGCAAAGATGAGTTTTTAGATTTTTCCGGAAGGCTGGGAGAGTCGGAGAAACGCAGACTTGAGGAGGCAGTTGGTTCCAGAGGGCGGGCGCCACAACAGAGAAAGCCCTCCCCCTAGGGCCCGCCAGACGACATTGTTTCGCTGACAGGACCCGGAGGACGCCAACCCTGTGCGCTCTCACCAGTCGTAGAGAAGTATGTGGCAGAAGGCGGTCCCGTAAGTATCCTGGTCCCATGCCATGAAGGGCTTTATAGGTAATAACCAACACCTTGAATTGGGCTCGGAGACCAATAGGCAACCAATGCAGCATGCGGAGAGTTGGTGAAATGTGGGCACAACGCGGAAGGCCCACAACTGCTCGCGCAGCTGCATTTTGCACTAATTGTAGTCTCCAAACACTCTTCAAGGGCAGCCCCATGTAGAGAGCATTGCAGTAGTCGATCCTCGAGGTGACAAGAGCATGTGTGACTGTGAGGAGAGACTCCCGATCCAAATAAGGACGCAACTGGTGCACCAGGCGAACCTGGGCAAATGCCCCCCTCGCCACTGCTGACAAATGATGATCCAATGTCAGCCGTGGATCGAGGAGGACTCCCAAGTTGCGAACCTTCTCTGAGGGATTTATAGATTCACCCCCCAGGGTAATCGAGGGACAGATAGAAGTGTCCTTGGGAGGCATCACCCACAGCCACTCTGTCTTATCGGGGTTGAGCCTTAATCTGTTAACACCCATCCAAACCCTCACAGCCTCCAGACACCGGCACATCACCTCGACCGCTTCACTGATATGGCCAGGAATGGAAATATACAGCTGAGTATCATCAGCGTACTGATGGTATCTCACTCCGTGCCGATGGATGATCTCACCCAGTGGCTTCATGTAGATGTTAAAAAGTAGGGGGGAGAGAACCGACCCCTGAGGCACCCCACACGGGAGTTACCTAGAGGTGGACCTCTGACCCCCCACAAACACCGACTGCAACCGACCAGTGAGATAGGAGGAGAACCACCGTAACACGGTTCCCCCCACTCGCAATCCCTCCAGCCGGCGCAGAAGGATACCATGGTCGATGGTATCGAACGCCGCTGAGAGGTCAAGGAGCACCAGGATAGAGGACTGGCCTCTATCCCGGGCCCGCCAAAGATCATCCATCAGAGCGACCAAAGCAGTTTCAGTGGAGTAGCCGGGCCTGAACCCCGACTGCAGAGGGCCCAGATAATCAGCTTCCTCCAGAGACCGCTGGAGCTGATGTGCCACCACCTTCTCAACAACCTTCCCCACAAAGGGGAGGTTGGAGACCAGACGATAGTTGGTCAAAATTGCTAGATCCAGGGAAGGCTTCTTGAGGAGGGAGCACACAAGTGCCTCCTTTAAAGGAGCCGGAAAGGACCCCTCCCTCAAAGAAGCGTTGACAATCTCCTGGATCCAGGTACATGTCACCACCCTACTGGCCGAAACCAGCCAGGAGGGACACGGGTCCAACAAACAGGTGGCAGAACTTACAGCTCCAATGGCCCTGTCCACTTCCTCAGGTGTAACAGCCTCAAACTCACCCCAGATGACCAGACAAGAACATGTCCCTGTCCCCTCGACTGAATCATTATCAGTCAACTCTGCTACACAATTGGAGTCTAGGTCAGCCCGGATCTGAGCCACTTTGTCTGCGAAACAGTTGTTAAAGTCTTTGGCACTACCCTGCAAGGGAGGCCCCGGACCCCTCAGGTTAAGGAGGGACTGGGTTACCCTAAACAGGGCGGCCGGACGAGATTCCGCAGACGCGATCAAAGCAGAAAGATACAAAGATCTTGCCGCCTTAATCGCCTTCAGATAGGGTCTAATAAATGAGCTCAATCTGGTTCGATCAGATCCGGACTTACTTCGTCTCCATCACTTCTCTAGAGTCTCTTATGGCTCTTCATCCCCCTGAGTTCCTCAGTAAACCAAGGAGACCTCCTGGGGCCAGCACCACGGAGAGGTCGCAAAGGCGCAATCCGGTCAATAGCCCCCTTCGCGGCCGTATTCCATGCTGCTACCAGGGACTCCGCCGGATTGTGAATGAGGGAGCTCGGTAATTCCCCAAGCGCCGTCTGAAAACCAATAGGATCCATCAGGCGTCTGGGGTGGAACCACCTAATCGGTTCCGCCTCCCTGCGGGGAAGGATTGGGGCCATAAAATTCAGTCGAATCAGGAAATGATCGGTCCATGACAAAGGCAAAATATCTAAGCCCCTTAAAACCAGATCATTACCCAACTGCTCCAAAAAGAAAATCATATCCGGGGCGTGTCCACCCTCATGCGTCAGACCCTGCACTACTTGGGTCAGGTCCATGGTTGTCATGGCGGCCATGAACTCCTGTGCCAACCCCGAGGATTCGCCAAGCGACGGCAGATTGAAGTCCCCCAAAACCATAAGCCTGGGAAACTCCACTGCCAGCCCAGCAACCTCCTCGAGTAGCACAGGCAGGGCTGATGCCACACAGCTGGGAGGCAGGTACGTAAGCAATAAGCCACCTGGACCCCTAGGTCCAGCGTCATAAGGATGGACTCGCAAACCGGAATATCGGAAACAGTGAGCCTGCGTAGACTGAGGTTCTCCCGGGCCAAAATAGCCACTCCTCCCCCCCTTCCCTGGGGTCGCGGCTGATGCCATACCTGATAACCTGGTGGGTATATACCCGTGAGGGGAACTCCCCCCTCAGGGCCCAACCAGGTCTCAGTCACACACGCCAAGTCGGTCTCCTCATCCATGAGAAGATCATGAATGAGGGGGGCCTTATTATTAACCGACCTGGCGTTAAGCAGCAACAGCCTGAGCCCAGGGCCCGAGCTACACCCATCACCAGGATCATGGGGAGAGCAAGATTTTTCAGAAGGGCCAGAACAAGGAACTGCTACGAGACAGCAGGACCGAGTTCCCCGAGTGCGGCCTACCTTCCTGCTCCCGCCATACCTGCCTCTTCCCTGAATGACCGGTATACCGGTATATTATGCAACTCTGTGCAGCTTACAATCCAATAAAACAATATTATAAAAGATTAAAACAATAAAAGATTAAATATAAGAATACGCAATCTCTCTCCCCACCCTCCCTTAAATATCCTGGATTTTCTCCAGGATATTACTGTGTTACCAAACATACTGTCTGTGATTCCTTTTAAAAGAATTTTCACAGTTATTTAATGTATCAACAAACTCATCAACATTAACGGCCTACTTATAATAAATTAATGTCCTTGAAAAAATGGCAGTTGTTCTAACTGCATACAAAAGGGTTAAAAATTTTTGACTTTCCAGTTGTTGACCTACAGATCCATAATTGTCAGCCAGAATGGCCGGTGAAGAAGGATGTCGGGTCCACTTGTTACATTCTAATTCACTACTCACTTGCAAAGAATGCTAAGTTGAATAGTTTTAGTTCAGATCCAACAAAGCAGAACCTATTTTTTTCAATAAAAGTGCAGTGTCTTTACAATTACCGTGTTTCCCTAAAAATAAGAGTCAGTTTTATTTTTATTTTTTTGCCTCCAAAAGAGGCACCAGGTCTTATTTTCAGAGGGTGTCTTACCTTAGGACCACCACAGCCAGGCCTCCCACACCCCAATACCTATCATGCCGCTGCTTGACTTCTGCGGCCACTTGCCGCCACTTGCGGACGGATGCCACATGGTGCTTCGGGCAGCTTCCGCTGCTCACATGGTGCTTTGTCTGCTTCCACTGCTTGCATGCTTTGGGCCACTTCTGCTGCTCGTGGCAGGAGGCCACATGGCACTTTGGGCCATTTCCATTGCTCCTGCCGCAAGCAGCAGAAACAGCCCAAAGAGCCACGTGGCCTCCTGCCGTGAGCAGCAGAAGCAGCCCAAAGCGTACGAGCAACAGAAGCGATCTGAAGCACCATGTGACATCCTGCTGCGAGCAACAGCAATGGCACAATGCGCCACATGACATCCGGCTGCAAGTGGCGGCAAGCAGCTACAGAAGAAGTCAAGCAGCGGCGCGACGGGTTTTGGGATGTGGGAGGCCTGGCTATGGTGGTCCTACTGCTAAGGTAAGTGGGTGCAGGGTACATGGGGCAGCTTCACCCCCCTACCCCCACCCTAGCTTGATTTTTAGGGGTGACTTACTTTAAGGTTGAAAGAAAAAGAAGAAACAGAATATTTTCAAACCTGGGACCTATTTTATCAATGGTTAGAGAAAAGATTTAGGGATTAGGAATTTAATTTGTATTAGTGAATAAGATACTCAAACAACATGTTTTTGTTGAATGATTACTATTGAATTCTGTTAAAAAAAATCAATAAAACTTTATAATAAAAATGAAAGAAAAAACCTGGCAAGCAATCTGTTGCCAGTGGAGTGGCTACAATAATTATTCAGCTGGCTAATTTGCAAATGTGTAGTACTACCAAGGGTAAACAAACATCCTTACTATGAAGGAAGGAAGGAAGAAAGGAAGGAGAGAAGGAAAGAAAGAAAGTGCCTTGTTATGAAAGAAACCTGTCAACACTCTCTATTTTGCTATGTTATGACTGATTTAATTGTCACAGGGTAGCAAATTAATATTGCTTAATTGCCTTCACAAAGTCATGCAATGTGTTTTGTTCTCTGACACCTGTTCCGTGTATATACATTTCTGCTGTTCATAACGCAGAACAAAAAAAAAAAAAACCAGAAGACTATGTTTTGGGTCTATAAAAGCTTTAGTGAAAAATATTTCATCTAGTTTTTGCTTAATGGTAGTTTTAAGTTTCTTTTCCTAATAATTCCTTTTTAATTACAGAGCAAAGAAATTGCATTCCAGCTTCATGAGGATTTAATGAGGGTTCTTAATGAGCTTTACACGGTAAGCATATTTACTTGAAGGAAAATTGTTGACTGAAAATCCTCTTTTACATAATTGTTTACATAAATGTTTCAGTTGAGTTAACCTGTTTTAGAGTAATATTAATCTAATGATATCTAAACAAATAAGATGGTTGATTTGGATTCCAAAGACAGTCTGTATCTTTCTAACTGAGCTAAAAACTAATTGCTTTTATTATTCCTTCAAAACCTATGAAATACTGGAAAGAAATTATGTAAAAAGCTCAGGACTCTGTCCATCTGACCATATGCCAAACAGCAAAATAATATGCCAAAAACAGAACAGAGTGTGATCAAATTTGGTATGGTGGGAGAAGCCAATAAAATAAATATTGAGTTTGAAAATGGCTGGATCTGGCAAGAAGCTGCAAGGAAAAAAATGCAGAATAAATGCATTGCTGGAGGAGATGGACAACTGCTCTCTTCTTAAGCCTCACTTCCTCTGTCTCTTGGTCATGTGATCAAAAATGGAGCTACTTTGAATTGCTCTTTTTAAGGGTTGGACAAATTTTCAGAAGCTATTCTCTACATGCTTGCCTTGCCACATTTAATTGAAATTATCAATTTTCCCACTTCTTTCATTTCTAAATGAGGAAGAAGCCAGTGATGGTTTCTTTATTTTGAGCTATTTGCTTTTGTTTCTTACAGTGAAGTGGATTCCACTTCCTATCTACCTCTTTGCTTTCAACAGCACCTTGGGATAGACTGCCTCCGTAACTAAAATATCTACAAATCTAAAATGATCCTCCCATTTTAATGTTTTGTTTTCCTTATTGCTAAAATAGTAATTTTGGCGAGGCAAATAAGACACAATGTTGTAGTTGAAATTAAAAGGAACTAGTTCAGAGCAGCATAAAAATAGAGGAAGTACAAAGTTTAAATTAAGAAAATTGTGTCTCTGGTCAGTGCAATATACTGATAACATACCACTAAGTATATCCATTACAAACTGAAATGGGCTTGGCATTGCCATCATATGAAAATCCTTAAACAGCAGTGTTGCTATAAATTTATGCTATAAATTTTCCACTGAGGAAAGAGAGGAAGAGAGAGATATTAGTTTGGTTAGTGACCAGATAAAGCAAATAGACCAACACTATGGATTTGAATATAAGAAAATAAATAATAAAATGCTACTGCCAAAACTTCAATTCTATGGTTCTAATTCTTCAGGTGAAAAAAAAATCTTTATTGCTCAAGCAAAAGTGCAATGAATTAAAAATCTGAGTATGAATATAATATGGATTGAGGCTTCCATTTGGAAACTTTGTTTCTAAATCAGAACAGAATAGAATAGAATTCTTTATTGGCCAAGTGTGGTTGTACACACAAGGAATTTGTCTTCGGGGCATAAGCTTTCAGTGTACATGCAAGTAATCAGTGCTTTTTTGTAAAAAAAACAAAAAAAGGTGCCAGAACTCACACACAGCTCTGGCTCCAATCAAAAGCCCTTTATGGAGCGGGGGGGACTGCTTTAGGGAGCGTCCGAGGCATAGATCACTTACCTGGAAAAGGTCTGACTCTTCTCTGCCATGATTCCTGCTACCGCTCCAATCTGAGGCCAGGGGACGCGTCCACAGCCCCCTGCGGCCCAATCTGGGTGTTGGACCCTAAGAGGCCCCAGCTGTCTGGACGGGTAGAGGCGGTTGCTACGTACCCGTTTTACAGTCGGCTCTGCTGCTCATCGTGCCTTGCTGCTGCAGGTTCCAGGCGAACGCCAACATCCTCTCGGGCATGATGACGTCATCACAAGGCGACTTGCAGGTCTTCTGGTTCAGAGGGCGCCTAAGCTTATCAGCTGATGTCGGAGCTCGTTGGCAGCTGACCATCGAGTCCCGAATGCCCAGGGGAACAGCAATCAAGCCTCTTCGGGTCCGACAACATGCAAGTGGTGGGGCCGTTGAATGATTCCCGGACTGGCTTTGTGTTCCCAGGAATGTATGGCATGCAGGAAGGCATAGAAGAGCAGGGATCACAGACTTTGTTAAACATGTACTTATGTCGCCACCATGACTGTGGCTTGATGGGTGGGGCTGGACCAGTCGTGGGTGGGGTCTGGTGACGGAAGGGTGTGTCTAGAGTATAAGAGCCACTGGAAGCAGACTATTCTCATTGCTAACTTTTTCTCCATTTGGCGAATAAAGCAAATGGTTGTTTGTCATTCCTGGTTTATGGTTTTTTTCCCGGAGCTCAAGCAGGACGGCATAACAGTAAGTTAGCACTCGCCCTATATTAGTTACCTCCAGCGTTTGGCACTGGTAGTGGAACAGAATGGCAGAGGGGACGCAAGGAGCTACCCCAGCGGAAGAGTCCCTGGAAGCAACAGGGCAAGCAGAGGTCCCAGTAGTGGTGGAGGGAGAAGAGGCCCAGCAGGTGGTGCGGCCAAAGGAGAAAGAACAGAAGCCTGTGGGTCCAGGTACTGGGGCCCAACAACCGGTATCCACAGCTTCATCGGGGGATTGGTGGCTAAGTCCTGCCTTGCACCACTCTGAAGCAGGTATACAGCATGTAGTGGGGGCAGTGCCTCAAAAGCGTGCCTGGAGAGAAAGAAGAGTGACAGGGGACAAGGATGAAGAATGGAGCTATTCCACCGCTCCAGGACAATATATATTGGATGCTTTAGGAGACCAGTTTGGTGAAACTGCTACCTTGCACCGCCACCCCCCCCAGTCCCGTGTTATGTCGGGGTTGGGGCCGCCGTCTGAGGCCTCCAGGTTTCATCTGGCAAGCCCAAAGCTCAGACTGATGCCAAGCAGCCATCCTTCCATGGCAGGCACTTCTGCAGGACGAAGCCAGGTGGAGCAGCACCGGCACCGACAGGAGGGTAGGCAGAGCAGAGCTTCAGCTGAAACCCCTTTCAGACAGCCGGGTGATCCAGGGCCAGAGGCAATGAGGCCAGACGGTCGAAGTATGGTGGCTCCGGTTGGGTCTCAGTATGGAGTGCAGGTACTAGCACCTTGGCCTCAGGTCACCCATTACAGTGACCTTTGACAGTGATCCAGACCGTTTGGCTATATTTATGAGCCATATCCTGAGCCATTTGGACCGCTTTACCACACTATATCCCTCTAATTGGGCAATGGTGGTGGCGGTAACCGTAAGTCTGCAGGGGGAGGCGGCGGCTTGGGCTGCTGACCTCTATAGCGACCATGCTAGGGAGTTGACCGACATTGGATTGTTTCTGGATGCCCTGAGAACAAGGTTTGAGGATCCCTCCCGGATGCAAAGGGCGGAGGTGGAATTGATGGGATTATGGCAACGGGGTAGGCTAGCTAGGGAATATGTAAGGGAGTTCCAACAGGCAGCTGGAAGGCTCCGTTTGTGGCCAGAGCGTCTTCTTATCCATCAATTCCGGACTGGTCTGGACAAAGAACTGCGTCGAGCGTGTGTGGTAAGGGGAATGCCAGGCAGACTTACCAAATGGTTCTGGGTAGTGATGGAACCGGATGCCGGTTTGCGGGAATTTCAGCGAACACCGAACAAACCACCAAATCCCCGGTGGAGTGGGGAGCGGCCAAGGGATGTCAGCGGACCAACCTCTATACCTGCTCCATGCCCCCGGCCGATCTTTCGCTGTTTTAGGTGTAACCGGCCAGGCCACCAGGTAGTCGAATGTCTGCTCCCAGCAGTGGCTGGTGTACCAACTGCTACTGATAAGCAGGGTCAATGCTGAAGACGGCGACAGAGAGGTCTAGGGCTGCCCACCAAACAGATGTCCCAAACGTCCCCAGGTGACCAGACACCAATTCTGCAGAAGTATAATGATGACGATCCAACCGAGGATCCCATGGTGAGTCAACCCATAGTGCCTTTTGCCATACCAATTACGTTGACGAGCCCACTTACAAGACAGTCTCATGAATACCAGGCCCTGATCGATATGGGTTGTACCTGTTGCTTAGTCAATAGGGAGGTTGTGGAGAAGGTGGGCATTAGAGTATCCCGGTTGGCGTCTCCAATCCGGTTTGAACAGGTAGATGGGTCCCTATTGGGTGGGGTTCCTGCAACTTTAGTTACAGAACCGGTGAGGATGGATATGGGCAACCACTGGGAAACCCTACGGTTTATAGTAGTCCCATCTATGACTGAGGCTGTTATTTTAGGTTTGGCTTGGCTGGATAAGTGGACTCCAACTATGTGGTGGGCTGAGGGATGTCGTCATATGCGACTTGGAGTAGGTCCACAGCCGCCCCAACCAAGGGAGCAGGAGGTGGAGAAGGACAAAGAGGGAGTCAAGGCAGCGCAGGAGGGGGGTGACCTTGGTTTTCCAGTAGTATATAACGATCTGGCTGCTGTTTTCAATGAACGGGAGTGTGACAGCCTGCCACCCCATCGACCAACTGATTGTGCAATTGAGATACTCCCAGGGGCTACATTGCCAAAGCCAAGGATGTACCCCATGATGCCGTTAGAGTTACAAGAGTTGAGGCAGTATATTGACAAGAATCTAGTGCGGGGTTTCATACAACCAGCTCGTTCCCAGATAGCAGCACCAGTACTGTTCCAGGGGAAGAAGGATGGGGGCCTACGGCTTTGTGTTGACTTCCGTGGAATTAATGTGGTGTGCGTAGAGCACATGTACCCCGTATCACTTATGAAGGACCTCCTAGCCCATTTGGGTAAAGGGAGGATCTTTACAAAATTGGACCTCCGTAAGGCTTATTACAGGGTTAGAATTAGGCGAGGGGATGAGTGGAAGACAGCTTTCAATTGTCCGTTGGGCAGTTATCAATTCAGAGTAATGCCGTTTGGTTTACAGGGAGCCCCCGCGGTTTTCATGCAGCTCATTAATGAAGTTTTACATGAGCATTTGTACCGCGGGGTGATCGTATATCTGGATGATATTCTTATTTACTCCCACAATATGGAGGAACATATCCATTTGGTACGGGATGTATTAACTAGGTTGCTGCAGGCCCAACTATTTGTTAAGCTCTCCAAATGCGAATTCCACCAAACCCGCATTGATTACCTGGGGTACCGAATTTCAGCAGCGGGGGTTGAGATGGACCCAAACAAAGTGAAAAGCGTGTTGGAATGGCAGGCACCAAAAACTAGACGTCAATTGCAAAGTTTCTTGGGCTTTGCTAATTTTTATTTTATTTATTTTATTTTATTTCATTCCTTCTTTTGCATCTGTGGCTTTACTCTTAACACACCTGTTACGGACCCAGGCCTCCGTAACAAAGCCCAGGCCGGGACAGTCCCTAGCTTGGACAGTTGAGTGCCAGCAAGCATTTGAATTGTTGAAGGCCTTGTTTGCTCAGGAGCCTGTGCTATTGCATCCCGATCCAGAACGTCCGTTCATTGTACAGGCCGATGCCAGTGATGTCGCTGTGGGGGCGGTGTTACTTCAACCTAACAAGCAAGGGAAATTACAACCATGTGCCTGTACATTTAAAAAATGAACAGACACTGAGAGAGGTTGGGCTATTTGGGAAAAAGAAGCCTTCGCGGTAAGGTGGGCCTTGTCTACCTGGCGACATCTGTTGGAGGGGGCAAATCATCCATTTGAAGTGTGGACAGACCATAAGAACTTGAAGGTGCTCCAATCACCTAGACGTCTGTCCCCTAAACATGTGCGCTGGGCACAGTACTTCCAGCGTTTCCGATTCCAACTGAAGTATGTACCTGGGGGTAGGAATTTTCTGGCAGATGCTCTTTCACGGTTACCACAATATGATAGCAAAAGGGAGGAGGTGATGCAGGCGATCATGCCCCCCTACAGTAAAGAGGAAGTACGACCAGACTCATGTTCAAGCACTAGACCATTTGAAGATGATTTAAGAGCGGCCTTTTTGCAGGACCCATGGTTATGAGACAATTCGGGATTATTAACACAACGGGATGGCTACGGTAACAAGCTATATGTTCCCCAAAGGATGAGGAGTCGAGTTTGTAACCAGTGCCATGATACCAAACAACCCGGTCATTTTGGATTCCTTAAGACATTGCACCTGGCCAGATGGCAATTCTGGTGGCCTGACATGAGGTCCGATATTGAAGGACATGTGAGGGCTTGTCACATTTGTGCGCAGGCAAAACCTTATCCTGGAAAACCGATGGGACTACTCCAGTCCGTAGCCGACCCAGAACAGCCACGGCAAGACATCGCCATGGACTTTATTGTGGAGCTACCAGACATACGAGGTTACACAGTGATATGGACAGTAGTGGACCTGTTCTCTAAGCAGGCCCATTTTATACCCTGCAAGGGGCTGCCTTCAGCACAGAGATTAGCAAAACTGTTCCTGGCGCATGTTTACCGATTGCATGGGGCTCCACGTCGGATTATTTCGGACTGTGGAGTGCGGTTTACAGCCCAGTTCTGGCACCAATTCATCCAATTCCTTGGTTCTACCCAAAGCCTCAGTTCCACATACCATCCCAGCACTAACAGGGCGGCGGAACGGGCCAACGCTGCAGTGGAGAGGTACCTGAGAAGCTACGTGTCTTACCAACAGACAGACTGGGTGGATCTGGTACCGTTTGCAGAGGTGGCCTACAATAATGCTGTGCATAGCAGTACCAGACTCACCCCCTTCCAAGTGGTATATGGTCGAGACTTTGTTCCAATACCAGAGTGTGGACCCCAACAATCCCAGCCCTGTCAGGCCACTGAGTGGTTCGAGAAGGTGGGGGTGTGTGTGGAGCACAGTGAAGAAGGCATTGGTAATAGTACAACAAATAGCCAAGCACTATGCTGACAAAAAATGGAGAATACAGAACCCGTTCCGGGTGGGGGACTTAGTTTATTTATCCACTAAATACATTAAGCTCCAAGTCCCTTGTAGGAAATTAGCCCCGAAGTACATTGGGCCTTTTAGGATAGCCCAGGTCATCAATCCGGTAGCGGTGCAGTTACATTTGCCAAAGTTTCTAGGTAAGGTGCATCCAGTATTCCACGTTAGTCTGTTAAACCAGCAGCAGAGGAGTCCAGGGGCCAGCCTACAGGCCCCGTGTCACAGGGACAATATGAAATCTGAGATATCCTAGATTCGCGGATGAGGAGGGGTGTGCTCTATTATCTGGTGCTATGGAAGGGATATCCATTATCTGACGTGTCTTGGGTAAGGGAGCAAGACGTATCCGCTCCTGACCTGATTAGGGAGTACCATAGAAAATATCCCCAAAAACCAAGTAACACATCCGCCAACCTGTTCATATAGCTACTAATCTTGATGTGATTCCTTTCAGGGGGAACCTTGGTAGGGGGAGCCGAATGTCGGACCCTAAGAGGCCACAGCTGTCCGGATGGGTAGAGGCGGTTGCTACGTACCCATTTCGTAGTCTGCTCTGCTGCTCATCGTGCCTTGCTGCTGCAGGTTCCAGGCAAACGCCGACATCCTCTCGGGCATGATGACGTCATCACAAGGCGACTTGCAGGTCTTCTGGTTCAGAGGGCCTGGTGACGCCAGCAGAGGGCGCCTAAGCTCATCAGCTGTTGTCGGAGCTCATTGGCAGCTGACCATCGAGTCCCGAATGCCCAGGGGAACAGCAATCAAGCCTCTTCGGGTCCGACAACATGCAAGTGGTGGGGCCGTTGAATGATTCCCGGACTGGCTTTGTGTTCCCAGGAATGTATGGCATGCAGGAAGGCATAGAAGAGCAGGGATCACAGACTTTGTTAAACGTACTTATGACGCCACCATGACTGTGGCTTGATGGGTGGGGCTGGGCCGGTCGTGGGTGGGGTCTGGTGACGGAAGGGTGTGTCTAGAGTATAAGAGCCACTGGAAGCAGACTATTCTCATTGCTAACTTTTTCTCCATTTGGCGAATAAAGCAAATGGTTGTTTGTCATTCCTGGTTTGTGGTTTTTTTTCCTGGAGCTCAAGCAGGACAGCGTAACACTGGGCTCTGGAGGCCTCAAAAAGACCTCTTCCACCCTGATCCATGGCCACGGAGTGATTTTGCAGCCCCCATGCAGCCCAATCCGGGCTCCGGAGGCCTGGAAAAGGCCTCTGTAGCCCAGATCAGGCCGCACGGGGGCCGCAAAATCACTCCACAGCCATAGATCCAGGTAGCAGAGGTCTTTTCCAGGCCTCTCAAACCCGGATCGGGCCACGGGGGCTGTGGGCACATCCCCTGGCCTCAGATCAGAGCAGCAGCAGGAACTGCAGCAGACAGGAGACAGACCTTTTCCAGGCGAGTCCCGCCTGGCAGGAAGGGAGGGAGGAGCATGAGAACCTTAAGTGAATGTTCGTAACTCAACTTGCGCCGGCAGCTTAGAAGGAACCAGTTCTTCTGTTCAAAAAAAGGTGCCAGAACGCCGTTCTGTGCGTTCTATGACAAAAAAACCCACTGCAATCATGATAATAAACAACATGAAAATACATTCATCATCAATTGTATAGTACAACACTTCATACAGACCTGATAGGTCTGTAATTTCCTGGGTCCATTTTTTTTCCTTTTTTGAAGATGGGAACTACATCAGCTCTTTTCCAGTCCTCTAGTAGTTCCCCTGTGCTCCAGGATCTTTGAAAAATATAGTTCAGTGGTTCTGAGATCACATCTGCCAGTTCCTTGAGAACCTTGGGGTATAATCCATCTGGTCCTAGCGATTTGAACTCGTCTAGGCTGGACAGGTGCTCATTTACTATTTTCTTGCCTATCTTAACTTGTGTTTCTATTCTGTTTTTTATGGCACTATTTTTGATAGGTTGGGCTGTTTTTTCCCTTTGTGTAAAGACAGATGCAAAAAACGAGTTAAATAGTTCTGCTTTCTCCCTGTTGCTTGTCAGGTTGCTAGTAAGGTTTCTCCTAAAATCTGCTATCATTTCTACAGTTTTGAGTGTGTTCAGTTCAAAATTGTTCCAGCCGCACCACAAGGCTAATTGTTCAACCTCCCATCTTTATGCAGATTCGTCACTATTTCAAATGAGGCCAGTCACTATTGTATCATCTGCAAACTTCAGTACTTTAACAGAGGGATCTTTTGAGATGGAGTCATTGGTATATAGAGAGAAGTGGAGAGAGCACACAGCCCTGGTGGGGTGTGTGTGTGCTAATTGTACAGATATCTGGTGTGATTTTGTGTAGCTTCATTTTCGGCTTCCTGTCTGTTAGAAAGCTTATGATTCACTTACAGGTGTGATCAGGCACGGCTGTCTGGTTTAGTTTACTGAGAAGAATATTTGGAATGTTGGTATTGAATAGTGAGCTGAATCATATCAATTGATATGATTTCATGAATCTCAGAATCCACACATTCTTCCTCAAAAGTATCATTGCCACACTGTTATCACAGAGCTATATAACTGATCGATAGCTTCTGCCTTTTAGGATGAACTCCTGACTAGAAGTTCTGAGAGTTGAAATTCCAGCACCTCCAGGGGATGCCAAGTTAGAGAAAGGTGCATTATGTCATTAGCATTCTATAAATAGGTTGGGTGAATAGTTCTTTCCTTTTAGTATGAACTATTAACAATAAAGGAACAGGCAGTTAAGAAATATGACAGAAACTAGGACTTGGTGGAGAACCATGAAGACCTTGGAAAAGATATTCAGATGTTGTGATGTGTCTATACATACAAACATCAGAATCATGAAAGCTACTATTTACACACTCTTGGAAAGCAAATGTTGAACTTTGAAGAAGCAGAATATGAAGAGTATTGATGCTTTTGAATTTTGGTGTTGGAGAAGAATCCTAAGAATATCATGGACAGCCAAGAGAGCAAAAAAAAATGGATCTTCAAACCAATCAACCCAGAATTTTCTCTCAAGGCACAAATAACCAGGCCTAAATTATCCTATTTTGGACACATTATGTGAAAATCTACAATAGCTTCCTAGCTCTATGCTGGAAAAGGTGAAAGGAAAGAGAAGAGGATCACCAGTAGCAAGATAGCTGGAGCAGCAGGGCTCAGTGTCAATGTGCCATTGGAAGATCTGAAAGACCAGGTTAAGAATAGATTATCATGAAATCATCATAAATCTACCTATGTGGTTGCTGTATGTAAACATCAAAGTTGGATAACCTATAGTAAATAATTAGAGGATTTTATCTCAATTTGGTTTGCTATTTCACATTATATGTCATGTAATATTTATTGAGTAGCTAGCCATATGAATGGGAAGAAAATGGTTGGCCCAATGTAATACTTTTGCAATGCAGTTTATGTAAGATTATTTATGGGGGGAAAAGCTGGTTGCAGTTGGGATAATTATGTAGGAGTGCAGCACTTGATAGGAAGTACCATTATATGTAATGGCTGACTGTAGCAATTTAGGCACAATATTGCTTTAAACAATGCAGTCCTAAGCAGCTGTGTTAGTAAATACAATAGGGCTGTTCTGTGACTTCTGTATGTTAACATCATCAAATCATATACTAATACATATACATATACTAATCAGATTTGACTCTGGTAGGTTTTTCAGCTCAGACAAGTCATCCAGGTTCTACCGGTACCACTTGCTGAGGCACAATATTACTTTAAAACATGTTGCTTAAATAATAATTTGGAAGAACTGCTTTAGATGTTACAGTGGGGCAAAAAAAGTATTGAGGCAGCCACCAATTGTGCAAGTTCTCCCACTTAAAAAGATGAGAGAGGCATGTAATTGTCATCATAGGTAGACCTCACCTATGAGAGACAAAATGAGAAAACAAATCCAGACAATCACATTGTCTGATTTGGAAAAAATACAAATGCTATTTTTGGGGATATTAACAGAACTTGTAAAAATACTCATATTCTATTACCTGAAGTGATGCACCATATAAAATAATAAACTATCTTTCAGATGCTTTTAGAAGTAATATACAGGTAGTCCTCGATTAAGAACAGTTCATTTAGTGACTGTTCAAGGTTACAACAGCACTCAAAAAAGTGACACACCATTTTTCACACTTATGACTGTTGTAACATCCCCATGGTCATGTGATTTACATTCAGATGCTTGACAACTGACTCATATTTATGACAGTTGCAGTGTCTTGGAGTTATGAGTTTTGCAACTTTCTGACAAGGAAAGTCAAGGGGGAAACCAGATTCACTTAACAACTGTGTTACTAATTTAACAATTGCAGTGATTCACTTAATAAATATGATAAGAAAAGTGGTAAAATGGAGAAAAACTCACAACAAATTTCTCACTTAACAACATAAAATTAAAGCTTAATTGTGGTCATAAGTTGAGGATTACCTGTAATTATAAATTGAATAAACAGGAACAGATGTTATAAGCCTGTTTACAGCATAAAAGTGTGAATTTTGGAATGGGAATAAGAAACTAGAGATAATTGACTTCCGGTTCCAGTTCGCAGCATCCCTAGTCATACGGGTAGAGTCGTCTCCTCGTCGGCTAGCCTTCCCCCTGCCAGTAGACTCTTATGCGGATCAAAAGTCACCTTGGAGGGTGTGACTTCTGTTGAGGAGGCTCTGCTCAGCTGCTGAGGAGCAGCGGCTCCTTCAGCTGTCCGAGCTATCTCTGAGGGCCGATGGAGAAGAAGATCAGCCAGTAAAATGGCCGATCACCCTGCTGCTTCAAACTGCAAGTCAAAGAACATCTAAGCTGTAAGAACCCCTGTGGTGAATCCGGGTGAGATTTATTTATTTTTTTGCTATTCTCTCTATTTTATTTTGTTTTTGGTACCTGTAAGAGCCTTGTTGGAATTATTTCCCTGGCTTGAAAAGGCAGCTTCTATATTCTTTGGGAAAGAAGGCGTTCTATAAAAATAGAACAAAATTTTAAAGACTATATTTTACTCTTATATTTTTGGGGGTACAGAAAAAAAATATTTTTTTCCCTCTCTTTCTAAGAACTGTACTATCATCCTATGCTGGAAGATTATTTCTTTTTTCACATTATACTTTAAACCAGCGGTTCTCAACCTGTGGGTTGCGACCCCATTTGGGGTCGAACGACCATTTCACGGGGGTCGCCAAGCACCGCAGTCCGCCATTTATTTTATTTTTTTGGTCGGCCATTTTTTTTTGGTCGGCCATTTTTTTTGCTATCGCGATGCAGGCCGTCATGCAGCGCATGCACGATGCGCCCCATCATGCTGCGCATGCGCAATGCGCCCCGTCATGCTGCGCATGCGCAATGCGCCCCATCGCACCGCACATGCACGGTGCGGGCCCGCCATTTTTTTTATTATTATTTTTTTCACGATGCGGGCCGGGGTCGAGCCCCGGAAAAGGTTGAGAACCGCTGCTTTAAACGATAGAAAAAAGGAAATGGTGTCTGGAAAACATCTTTCATAATTTACTGAGGACATCTAGTGGCGAAAATGTAATACTGCAATTTCTGGTTACTTGGGACCTGACCTTCAAAATACTTTTGCAGAGAAAAGATAAGTTGTGCAGCTGTGGGAACTGTGGGGGTGGATATTGCCGAAATTATATCAAATATAGCCTCCACAAAAAAGAAAAAAGAGATTCTTTTTAATCACTATTAAAATGGAGAAACCTCAATCACAATTAAACTATACACTTATATTGGAAAAGATCTATGAGGCTACTGCAGAAATATGTGCTATAATGAAAAAGTTTACTACAGAACTAAGATCCAGAAATTTCACTTCAAACACTCAAATGGATGTCCAGGCTACATCTGACTATGGTACAAATCAAAACATACTAGAAGAGGAATCAACAGAGATAAAAGAGGAACTTATTCTATCTTACAAACCTTCCATCTGCAACTTAGAGGAACAGAAGAAGCAAAGATTGAGACTTCAAACTACAAAGCAACGATGCTTCAAGGAGGAGAGAAACAGATGTCTAATGCAGAGGATGGGATTTTTATCCTTTCAAAGGCTACTGCAAGCAACAAAAATATATCTATTGGCTGAAAGGGAAACCTGGCTGACACAGAAAAAAAGCCAGAATTAGACTGAAAAGAGAAATTTAAAATTGTGTAATGGATTAAAAGGCAATGTTGGATTTATGGATTGTTTTAAGGATTATGATTTAGAGTTAGAAGCAAGAAAAAATATAAATATATATATATACGAGGGTGATTTTTAGAACAGATATTTTAAATAGATTAAGAATGTATTTTTTGGAATAATAAATTTATTTTGATGAAAATTATGTATTGGAATTGAAAAAATGTTTTTTTTAGGTTGGGGTGGTTTTAATAATTAATGGAGTGTTTTAAATTAGTTAGATGATCTTTTTGTACAATAACATAGATGTGATAAGGTATGATAATCAATTGGATGAAATTTGAAGTTTGTATAATGAATTGAAATGAATTAAGGTTTAACATTATTTTTTGACTAAGATAGTTATTGTGTAGTGGAAGAAGAAATAAATGAGATTGGTGATAAAAGGAGGGATGGGAGAGATTAAGAACTAGAATACATGTGGAAGGGATACCTGAATTGATAACTTGCTGATTTAAGTTAAATTCGATTATGGTAATTGTAAACTGATAAAGTTTTAAAACAGGTTTAGTAGTAATAGAAATTTAATTTAGAAATGGAATATTTTAAACGTATTATGTTATTTGAGGGAAATAGAGAGGGGACAGTGAATGTATTAAGTTGAGTTGTTTATGTTTTTACCTTTGAATGTCTGATTATCCAAACACCATGGTGTGTCCTGAGTACTTTTTCTTAAAAATTAAAAAACCAATAAAATATCTTTTTAAAAAAAGAAACTAGAAATAATTAACCATGATCGTATAGATATTTAACATCTGAAAATGACCAAATTTGCATATTTATTGTAAAGTATCTAGATATGCATGGCAAATGAACCATTATAAACATTTTAAATCAATAAATATCATTGATACATAGCTGCATACTTTATACTTGACACTTCTTTCTTTTAAGGATCTACGTTTCTAATAGCTGATGTTGCTCTTACTAAATGAAATTAAAAATACTTTATGAAAATAATTATATATTAAACTATAAATCCTTAGGCAAAGTACAGTGCTATAAAATTATAAATTAGACATTTTAATTATATACTTTTCAAAATTACGTTTTTTCCAAACAAAGGTTTTATAATATAGCTCAGATTTAGAACTTATAACCTATCCTGAGCCCTGGAACAGACAAAGCAATAATTTAAAATAGTGTATAATGCAGTTTTCTTCATTTTCTTATCTTATGTTTAACTTTTAACTCTCTTGGGCCCAGGTTATGAAAACATACCATATGTATCATACTGAGAGCATCAGTGCAGAAAGTAAATTGAAAGAGGCTGAAAAGCAAGAAGAAAAACAAATTGGCAGATGCGGAGACCCTGTTTTTCATATTCGACTGGAGGAAAGACACCAAAGACGGAGTTCAGTGAAGAAAATTGAAAAAATGAAGGAAAAAGTAAGGATCAGATTACCTTAATTGTTTGAAATTAAAATGATAGTAATTCCAAAATTCATTTGCATTTTGTTCATGGTTTTGTATTGGATTGGGTAATTTGGGCTGGAGATAGAATAGTGTCATATTCACATGAGTGGTCCTTTCCTGTAGAGATGGGGAAGCTGATGTTTCATTGGTTGTATTTCTACACTTAAATCAATTAGAAATTGAAATCTAAAGCTAAATGTATAATGTTTGTGGTATAAATCCACAAACAGGTTATCAACAGAGCAATGGGCTATCCTCTCTATTTCATCCCTGTGAACTTTTTTTTTCTGTTGGAGGAACTCCTTATTTTTCCTCAACTATGGGATGCTATGGCTAGTGAATCAGGACTCCCATTGGTCAATATGGCTTTTTGTAGTTACAGAATATGGCTGGTCACACAGCCATTTTGCACATCAATTAAAATATTGTCTCTCTGGTTTTGAAACAACTCTATTCAGTTTCTTGCAGCATCCCATGATCTGTGTCATATAGCAGTTTTGTAGTAAGAGGAAAGTTAAAATAACAATCAACCAACAGATCAACCCATCTTAGACTAATCACTGGGTGGGTCAAATCCCATGATAAAAACAATATATGCAAACAAACCCCCAATAAAACAAAAATAGATACATTTCTTAAGAAAGGAATGTCATTGTTTACATATAGTGAATATATCATTTTGTTATTTTGTAAAATAGTGTCATAAATTTAAAATTTTGCACGTGTGTTAATATATATTTTTGCTAACTTTACATTATTTCTATTCTCAGCGTCAAGCAAAATACTCTGAAAACAAACTGAAATCTATTAAAGCCAGAAATGAATATCTGCTAACCCTTGAAGCAACAAATGCATCTGTTTTCAAATATTATATTCATGATCTTTCAGACCTGATTGATGTAAGTAATTGGTATCTCTGAAATTCTTATGCTACTGGATCATGTTTAGAATTCTGGCTCTGCTTTTTGTTGTTTAAAATGGTAGGATAAGTGTTACGTTAAACACAGTTATAAGAGGGTTATTTTATTAATGTCACCTTTTGTTCTACTGAATTATAGGAAAATATAGGGAAAACATATAACAGTATAGGCGTACTCCTACTTAAATGCAGCCTAAGTGCTAGAACTACTCACCTTAGTAAGAAATGTTTGGGCTGTTTAATGTGAACTTGTTTGGCATTCCTTGATTGAAGTATTGTTTACTTCATGATTATGAGTAAATAAATCTTTTAACAGTGCTAACTTATTGCAGGTGGTGTAATATAGATAATTCCATTTAAATTAGTTAAGTAAATAGTCATTTGCACAGCCTCTTACATATCCTTTTCAAATTCAAAGATTTAAGTTTACTGCTAACTTCCAGATTGCCCTGATTTCACACTTATTTCCCTATTTCTAAATATTCATATTTCATTAGTACTTTATCACCCTGCTTAAGAGGCAGTAATATGTTCCAAATTTTATATAATATAAATTGGGTTTTGCCATCAAATATATTCTTGTTTGGGAGCCAGATTATCAACACTTAAAATTTTAAGAGTAACTTAAAACATATTTAATGTTTATTTGAAATAGCATGATGTAAATAGTCCTTATTTCAAAAGTAGGGAAATATTCTCAGAAAACAATCCAATTAACGAGTGTGTTTACAAGACAACTGAAATACATACACAGTAACTTGGACATTCATTCTGCTAGTTTAAGCAATGTTTTGAACCTAAGTCTGCCAAGCCTGACAATTATTATACAGGGCAATGTAGATTTGAGATATCAAAATAATATTAGAACAATAATAATATATTCTAACTATATTTGATTAGATTTCTAAAAATCTTCAGACAAATAATATTATTGACTGGTATGCCTACCGATAGACTATGCAATAATGTTAGATTAAGTGACATATCTTTCAAATCTCACTATTATCTGCATACATTAATAAAAGTGATAGAATGATATCTATTAAGATCAATATGGCAATTTATCATGAAATTATTGTGGGAAACATAGAATGCAACATAGCTTTAGTAACTTAGTTTCCATTACACTTCTTCCTTATCCAATAATTATTCCATAATTGTAATTATTATATAGGTCTTTTATTTAACATATTTAATAACATCAGTCATTGATTATTAAATAACTGCAGAGTTTTATTATGTGGGAATATAGTAGTTGTTGCTTTTAGCTACTGTGTTGAAATTTTATTTTTATTTCTAAATGTATTTTCTTCTTTTGGCTATTTTGTTAGTGTTGCGATCTTGGATATCATGCAAGCTTGAGCAGAGCCTTAAGAACATATCTCTCTGCAGAATATAACCTTGAAACCTCACGACATGAGGGCTTGGACATCATTGAAAATGCTGTTGACAATCTGGAGCCCCGAAGTGACAAGCAGAGATTCATGGAAATGTATCCTACAGCCTTCTGTCCTCCAATGAAATTTGAGTTTCAACCCCATATGGGTGATGAGGTCAGTAATTGTTGACCAAATATTTAAATAGTCCCACGCTCAAGACTTCCTATAGTACAAAGTTTATCAAGTTTGGAAGAAGTGAATTCTTCAAGCAGTATATAATTTATAGAGAATAGATATCATTCCATCCTTGTAAAGCCTTCTGTTTTATAGTAGTAAGAATACATAATATCCATTTCCTTATTTTCCTGTTGTATAACTCCAAAGAAATCTCTAAAACCATACTTTGTCAAAAGGTAATCCTTGACTTATGACCATCCATTCAGCAACTCTTTGAGCTTACAACTGTGCTGAAAAAATGGACTTATGAGTGTTCCCGAAGCTATAGAGGTTGCACTGCCCTCTCAGTCACACAATCAAAGTCTGAGCTTTGAAAATCCATCCACACTTATGACCACTGAGTGCTTCTAAGTTCCCTGATCAGCCTGTTCTCCAGCATGATGAGTGTAGAATCCACTGGTGGATAATCTCAGCCTTCCTGCTCAGTTGAGACTAAGTCAGAAATCTGCCACGCCTCCTTGTGGGCTGGACCTTACCCAGTTTTTGACTTAGTCTTAGCTCAGCAGGACACAATTCCTTTGGCGCCTCTGAATTTAGATTAGGTAAAAGCATTTAATTTCCATATTCTACAAAAAAAATTATTCTTTAATTTGGCTCCAAATTGATTGATAGTTTTCAGTCCACTGCATAATCAAAGGCTAGAAAAGGAGTTCTACCTCGGCCCCAGTGGGCCTTCCAGGCTCCACCCAGGCCGTTTTCCAGTCTCGGACTGATCGAGCCTCAAATCGACGGCAGACCCTTCCAGGAGGCACGGGGACGTTAGCCTTAGCCGGACAACACCCCGCGGAGCTTTCGGAGGCCAGATGGCCTTGCCGGAGCACGCCATTGCCACAAGGCCATTGCCGACTTTCCACACTGATCCGGATCACAGCGGAGGCTGCGCAACGAACCGCAAGTGCTTCGTTTTCGGCCCCAGAGGTAGGAAAACAAGTTTCCCCTCAGGCTCCCTCAAGACAGGGAAGGCCGGCCGAAATACTAGTGGCCGTTAATTTTGGCACGGCCGCCATTTTGAGAACCTTGTGAAGCCCTCAGTCAAGGGATTCAGCCTCTCTCCCTCAAAATATTCTGGCTCTCTCTTTATCCTGCCGTGACAGGCATGGATTGGGGCAAAATAGATCGCACTAGGCTTTCTCTTATGATTGAGACAAAGGTCTACAAAGATCTCTTACTTACACCAGTGTGCTTGCCCAGGATCGGATCAGTGGCATGGCCGCAATTTTGGATTCCCCAGTCAACACTGTGGCCTATCTCCAAAATAATTGTAAGGCATCTGGCCTTAGAGAACAATACATCAGGCCTGCTCAGGCATTTCAGTCCCTTCAGGCTTAAGGACTGGGCCAGAGGATACCTCTTCAAAAGAAGGCCTACCTCAGGGGCCTCAACCTTTGGTCATTACACACCCATTCACAAAGGAGGAGGAATTTGTTAGAACCATCTGTCCCATTTAGCCGCGTGGCGCTGTGCCGCAGGGCCTAACAGGTAGTCTTAGGCGTCTATCTGGCTGTCAGCCATTGCTGTTGCTCAGAGCCTGGGGTTTCCCTCTCTGACAACCAGATCTGCATTCCGCCCCTTCCCTGGATATATCCTGCCTGAATATCCAGGTGGCAATGGCAGACAATGCAACTCCTCAGCCATCGCAGGGCTCTTCTGCCCCCCCACAGAAAAAAGCGCAGATCCTCCAATTTGGAAGCAGCGGGGGGGAAAGAATCTAAGGCAAAAGCCTTGTCCACTAAGAAGCCCTCCAAAACTGCTGAGAGAGAGGCCTCGAGGAGACATCAGGCGCTGGAGAAGGAGTTCTCCAGAGCTCAAAGGCGCACCTCCAGTGGGGCAGAAGTGGTTTCCCCTGTTCCACTGGATCGCTCACCATTTGAGCCTCAATTTGCGTCTCCCAATGTTGCCCCTAGGGCATGGTCTCCCCAGGGGGAAACTGGACAAATCGGTCCCCCTCCTTCCTCTCTTGCAGACATTCGGGGTATTTTCCCCTCCCCTACAGCACATCAAGGCGCGGAAGCCACATATATGCCTACGGCAGCTGGCATCCACCCTACAGAACAACAGGGGATGTGGCAGGATCAATTTCAGGCCTTTATGAACCAAGCCTTCTCACAATACATGGCCTCTGCCATGGGTCAACAGCCTTTACAGATGCCACCATCCCCCCAGCATCTGCCTCAGACAGGGCCCGCCCTGTTCCCCAGTTCGGGCAATTCGGACACATCCTCTCAGGTGGGAGAGGATGACTCCTTGGACTTCGAAACCCATGCCCATGTCCGAAGATGAAGAGACAGCTCTGGATCCATCCCTGACATCCAGCCTCTTTGATCCTTCTCTATTCAGGTCACTGTAACTGAAGGCCTGTACTTCGGCCAACATTACTCCTGAGCAGGACCCTAAGCCAGCGACCACCACCACCCAGGACTCAAACCCTCTGTTCTCAGCCAGTGGTCGAGGAGAAGCAGATTCCCTGCCCACCTTTCTTCTGCAACACGGTGGAAAAGCAATGGGCTTCCCTAGGCACTCTTCCTAACCCTAGCAGGACTGAGAAAAAATTTTTCAACGTCTCTTTCTCTTCCCTCC
This sequence comes from Bothrops alternatus, assembly GCA_034064705.1. Taxonomy (NCBI): domain Eukaryota; kingdom Metazoa; phylum Chordata; class Lepidosauria; order Squamata; family Viperidae; genus Bothrops; species Bothrops alternatus. Next base: position 1,206,510 of record JARGCV010000124.1, read on the forward strand.
TGGAGGTGCCGCTTGTGGACACCCCCCTAATCTCCTTGTTTTCTTCCTCCACCATACCAGGGGACATGGCAGAGGCCCTGAAAGCAGAGGAAAAGAGATTCAAATTTTCCCTCCGTAGAGCTCATCAAGCTTCGGCATGGTCAGTCAGGGCGGCGACATCATCTTTTTTCGCCAGGTCGTCCATCATGTGGCTCCGTGAGCTCCAGGCACTTATTCCCCCTGACCAGGTGCGAGCACACCAGACATTGGGCAAATTAGTTGCAGCGTCAGAATATGTGGTGGACGCATCACTCCACTCTGCCAGGTACTCCACCAGATCCATTGCGGCCACCGTCTCGTCTCGCAGACTTCTCTGGCTAAAACAGTGGCGGGCCGACCTGAAGTCCAAGTGGCACTTGGCAACTGCCTCTTATAGCGGCACTCACCTTTTCGGCCCTGTTCTCAAGCCATGTCTGATAGAGAGAAAGGACAAGCGCAAGGTACTTGCACATCCTTCCAGGAGGGCGGACAGGAAGCCGCAGCAAGATTTCCGAAGCGAAGGCAGTCCTTTCGAGCTGGGGCCGCTTGGGACTGGAGACAGCCCTTTCGGGCCAGACCATCCTGGGATTGGTCCCGTAACTTGTGACCCTTTCCCCCCAGACAGGATTGCCAACAGTACCCCAGAGCCAGGTCCCAGTACCAGACCAAATGGCCCTTTCGGGGCTCCGGAGACCATCCGTACAGATGAAACAAGTGACTCCAGGGAGACTTCTCCCATAGGGGGTTGTCTATCCCTATTCAGCGACACTTGGGAGGCCACCACACCACCACAGACTCATGGGTGATAGATACCGTCCGACACGGCCTTGCCCTGGAGTTCTTATCCATACCTCCAGGGCACTTCCTAGCGTGCCCCAACATAAGAAATGCCACCAAGGCAGGACTAATGTCCACGGCCATCTCCCATCTTCTAGAGATAGAGGCCATCGAGCCAGTGCCCACGGAACAGAAGGGACAGGGGTTTTACTCCATTCTGTTCGTGGTACCAAAGGCCTCGGGGGGCTGGAGTGCGATACTGGACTTGAAAGGACTAAACTACTTCTTGGCCTACAAGCGGTTCAAGATGCAGACTCTCAAGTCCATCCTGGCCAGCATCAGGAGGGGGGAATTTCCTGTCCTCCATAGACCTAACGGAAGCTTATCTTCACATCCCAATCCTCCCCGAAACCGCAAATTCCTCCGGTTTTGTTTCGCGCACCACATTTTCAGTACAAAGCGCTCCCATTTGGCCTTTCCTCGGCCCCACGGGTGTTCGCGAAAATCTTAGTGGTATTAGCCGCCCATCTGAGAATGATCCCAGTGCGCATTCAATGCTATCTGGACAATATCCTTATCCAATCCCATTCCTTCCGTTCGGCTCAGTCAGACCTGGAAATCACCATCAGGACTCTTCAAGATCACGGATTCTCCGTGAACTTCCAGAAGAGCCACATGGTCCTCTCAACTCACCTCCTCCACCTGGGGGTGGTCATAGACTCAAATCTGTGCGAGGTCTTCCTTTCCCAGGAATGCCGGAACAGTATTCGGACCCTTATCCATCGTGTTTGGAGAGACAAGGTAGTTCCCCTAGTCCAACGGTCTCAACTACTGGGGAAGATGGTCTCCTGTATGGGGATCATTCCAGGGGCCAGACTTCATTCCATAGAATTCCAATGGTTCCTTCTCCCTTTCTAGAAGCAGAACATGAGTTCTTCCACCAGGAGGGTGAGGGTCCCACGCCGGACACTGTCATCTCTTCTGTGGTAGACCTCATCAGCAATGACCAAGGGCTCCCTCTTCAAGGAGCCTGCCAATCTCACCTTGACCACAGACACCAGTCTGCTTGGCTGGGGAGCTCATCTCCAGATGCATCTAGCCCAGGGTCAATGGTCCCGTTCAGACTTGAGCCACAACATAAACTGGCTAGAGCTCAGGGCCATTCACCTGGCACTCCGCCACTTCTTCACCATAATAGCGGGGCAGCACGTACTGATATTGACAGACAACGTGGCAGCGAAGGCACACGTGAACAGGTAGGGAGGGACATGATCCAAGTCCCTTATGCTCGAAGCCCACAGTCTGGGCTCTTGGGCAGAGGCCAATTTGGGATCCATCAAAGCAGAGCATATATCGGGGGAGGCGAACCATCAAGCAGACTCCCTGAGCAGGTCTACGGTGGACCACTCAGAGTGGCGCCTGGACCCAGTTCTGTTCAGGTAGATCTCGGACAGATTCGGCCAAACCCAGTTGGACCTCTTTGCCTCCCCGAACAACTCCCAACTGCCCAGGTACTTCACCAGGTTCCCATCCCCAGGAGCAGAGGGAACGGACGCTCTTCACAGGAAGAGGCCCGGGAGGCTGCTGTACGCATTCCCTCCCCTTCCACTTAATTCCGGCAACCATCTGCAAGCTACTTCAGGAGCAGGCAGAGGTCATCTTGGTTGTTCCACACTGGCCAAGATGCCCGTGGTTTGCTGACCTTGTGGAACTTTCCATCTCACTGCCTTGGAGGATTCCTCCAGACCGCATCTCCCTCAGCCAGGGGGCCCTTCAACACCCGGATCCCCAGTGGCTCCAGTTGGCCACCTGGCACTTGAGCGGAGAAATTTAGCTAGACAATCCTATTCGTCCAGGGTGATCTCTGTGATCCAAGCTTCCAGACGCCCTTCAACTAATAGGATATATGATGCCACGTGGAGAAATTTCTGCATGTGGTGCACTAAGCACCAACTCCAACCACTTTCTGTCACCATTCCCAACATTCTAGATTATCTGTTGGAGGGTACGGATAAGGGGTTAACACCCAACACTATCCGCAGACAGGTAGCGGCCTTATCCACGGTTCTTACCTGTGACAATCTGGTCCCTTTAGCCCAGCATACAGTAGTAAGCTCCTTTCTCAAGGGGGCGACTAACACCATGCCACCGGTGGTTCATTGCTATCCCTCTTGGGACCTGCCACAGGTGCTACAAGCGCTAATTTCAATGCTGTTTGAACCTATCAGGTCTTGTTCCTTAAGACTACTTTCTCTGAAAGTGGCCTTCTTGATTGCAGTCACATCAGCCAGGCGTATTTCAGAGCTAGCCGCCCTTTTAGTTAGGAGTGACCTGTGCACCTTTTATGATGACAGGGTAGTGCTTTGTTTAGACCCATCTTTCATTCCGAAGGTCAATACCTGGTTCCATAGGTCCCAAGAGTTGGTACTTCCGGACTTTTGTCCCAATCCATCTCATAGACTGGAAAGAGAGTGACATAAACTAGACGTATGCAGGGCTCTGTGTTATTATGTGGAACGAACCTCTGCCTTTCGTAACTCAGAGGCCTTGTTCGTGTCATTTCAACCTTCTTCCATGGGTCAGAAGATTTCCTCTTCAACCATTGGAAGGTGGATTAGGGCATACATTACCCATGCTTATCTTTCTCAATCCCTACCGGTCCCTGGACACATCACTGCCCACTCCACTCGCAGTGCAGCTACGTCTGCAGCCTGGTCTACCCAGGCATCCATTGAGGAAATCTGCAAGGTGGCAACTTGGTCCTCACCTTCCTCCTTCATCAGGCATTACAAGCTGGACAAGTTTGCCTCTGCGGGTGCTTCATTTGGCCAGAGGGTGTTGCAACAAGTGATTTCTTCCGGTGAGACACAAGCCCAGACTAGTTCCCCCCCTGTAGGGACATGAGCGGCTTTGGTATGTCCCACCAATGGATTCTACACTCATCATGCTGGAGAAGGGGTGTTGTCTTACCTGAATGCTTTTTCTCAGCATGATGATGTAGAATCCACACCCTCCCTTAAAGGCCGTCTGAGCCTGTGTCAGTGTAAGAGGAGCCAATGCATCGGACTTCGTCATGTTTTGCTTCACCTTGGTCAAAAAACTGGGTAAGGTCCAGCCCACAAGAAGGCGTGGCAGATTTCTAACTTAGTCTCAACTGAGCAGGAAGGCTGAGATTACCCACCAGTGGATTCTACATCATCATGCTGAGAAAAGGCATTCAGAACACCCCTTTTCTCCCATCTCTGTCTTGGGGTGCCCTGCACACTACCACATACAACTCTACTTACTCTTGGCCTAGCCTTCTTCTGGCAAATCCTCTCAAAGTACCAGAAGCTTCCAATGTGTTGAAGGCTAGAGATCCCTTCTCACAATTGCACAATTTTTATTTTGGTTGCTAAGATTAAATTAATAAATTTCTTTATTTTTAAGCTTATAATTTGGTCCTGTAAATAAGTGCAGTAAACCTAGCTCTGGGAACATTCCATTAGTGATAGTACTTATTTCCCCAAAGATTTTATGTCCAGAGATTATGACTTTATCCCATTCCACCACAAATGAAAAAATGACCCAACAAATGACAACAACAACAACAACAACAACAATAATAATAATAATAATAATAAGTTGGAAGGGACCTTGGAGGTCTTCTAGTCCAACCCCCTGCTCAGGCAGGAAACCCTATATCATTTCAGACAAATGGTTGTTCAGTCTCTTCGTAAAAACTTCCTGTAAGGACCCACTTCAATCCACATCTTAAGAAAGCAGAACTCTTGGAAACCGTTTCTTCCAACAGGAACTTTTATTAAGAGAAATTGATAGCAGGCATGATAGATAGGATCTGAGGGATTTCCTTACAAATCAATGTTTTAAAGTGTCCCTAAGCAGCCCCCACCCCGCAGTTCTTCCAGGCGATTCAGACCGGCAGATTTCTAGGTGTTAAATCCAGGAAAGATAACATCAATCCGGCTTCATTGTACATAATCATTCAACAGCTCCTCACACCTTATTATTATTATTTTTTAACAAGAATTTTATTGGTTTTTTAAATTTTTACAAGTGCTCAAAGCACACCGTGGTGTTAGGGTAAACAATCATCCAAAAACAAAACATTTATACATACTTCAGTCAATACCTCTAGTATTCCCTCTCTTTCTCCTTAACTAACATAGTTTATTTAAGATAGTTCAATCTAGTTTAAATTTAGTCAACCTTTACCTGTTTCTAACACTTTAAAAAATTTATGCAACCATAATCAAATTAACTTTAAATACAAACTCTATCAGTTCGGGTATTTCTTCCAAATATATTCTGGTACCTTAGTTTTTATTGTAAATTTTATTTAATTCTTCTTCCACTAATATCCCTTAATTAAAATAAAGCATTAGTCTATCCTATATATATCTAATCTATCAACTAATCAATCTCTTATAGCTAACAGATATAAAAATAGAATAAAAAGTAAAAAAATAAAAAAAATCAAATCTTAATTTTTTTCAATCCATTAAACATAATTCAGTTCATATCCAATTAAATTGTCATAACCAATAACATCAATCTTATCAAGCAGAAATCATCTTAGTAGATTAGTTCAAGATTACATAATAATTTTCTTACAAATGACCCTATTATCCTAAACAAAAAAAAAGAAAAGAAAAAAGAGCAAACACATTCTTAAAGCATTTAATATGTATTTCATTAATCACTCCTTTTTTCTCTTGTAACTCATAATCTTAATCCTAAAATCAAGTCCATTAATCTAAATTGCCTTCAACCCATTATCTCACAATATCTCTTTTTTAGGCTAAAGTATTAATCTATCCTAAAGCTATATAAACCATCAATCAACTTTAAACTAACAAGATAACATCAAACTTTAAGATATTTCAATTCATTAATCATCAAACAAATAAATCATCAGTAATTTCCATATAGATAAATTTTATATCTTCCACTAATCCCATTTTTCTTACATCTAACTCATAATCTTGGTCCTTAAGTCAGTCCATAGTTCTAGATTGCCTTTAGTCCATTACTCAAAACTTTAACTTTCATTTTTTTTTAAATCTTATTCTAGGTTTTTTCAAATGCCAAGTAGGTTTCCATAGCAAAGCTTCCTTTCCAACAGTTAGGTCTCTTTTTGTTGCTTGTAATATCTTTGGAATCAGTGAGAACCATCTTGACCTCTGAATTGGCCTTCTGATTTTTTTTAGTATAAAGTCTCGTTGCTTTAGATTTCCAAGTCCCAGTCTTTGCTTTTCCTGATTCTCAACACCATAACTGAGTTGCATATAAGGCAGAGTCAATTTCTCTTTGTTCTCAGTTAAGTCCTCTTCTTGTACAGTCTGTTTGATAGAAGAATCAGGTGCAATCTGAAAGTCAGTTTTAAAGTTTGAGAAAGAGATTCTGGCTCTTAGTTCTGTAGTAAGCTCTTCCATTGTAGCACATATTTCCTCTTTAGTCTCATAGATTTTCTCCAGAATAAGTTTACTGTTTAAATGTGAGTACAGCTCCATTTTAGAAGAAAATTCAAACATCCAGTTAACTTTCATATAAAGAAATCATCTCCTCTCCAGTTGCAATATCACTTTTTAACCAGTAGATGTCCTCAGTAAGCTAAAAAAATCCATTTTTTATAAAAGTCATTTCATTTTTCATTTTTCTTTCTTTACTCAAAAAAACCCCAACATAGGCTAATAATGAAGTTCTTAAAAAAAAATTTCCGATACCCCAAAACGTACTTGTATAAAAAAAAAAAACGTAATTTCTAAAGCTTTACTTTATTCCTTTGTTCGCCTTTCTTCCCCAACGAGTAAAAGCTGCCTTTCCGAGCTAGGGAAATCTTTCCAACACAGCTCTTACAGGCAAAAAACAAAACAAAAAAAAAAACAAAGAGAGGGGAAAAAAAAGAAAGGTCTCACCCGGATTCACCACAGTGGGTCTGAAGCTTAGGTGTTCTTTTGACTTGCAGTTTCTAGCGGCAAAGCGATCGGCCATTTTATTGGCCGATCTTCTCTGTCAGCCCTCGGAGTTCCGTCCGGACAGCTGGAGGAGCCGCCGCTCCTCCGCTGCCGGATCGCTGCCTCCTCGTAGGAAAGTCGCACCGTCCAGGGCGACTGGATCCGCATAAGGGTCCGCTGACGGAGGGAAAACTAGTCGGCAAGGAGAGCAGTCTCCTCGCTCGACTAGCAATGCCACGACCCGGAACCAGAAGTCCTCACACCTTATTTTGAAGATGGATAAATAAACCAGATTCCGGAGGCTGCATCTTTTCACACACACCCCTTCCTAGCTGGCCATTAAGGAGGGGACGTTCGGAGGGGCATAGGATAAAAGGCTAATGGTTACATTGTGATGGTTAGCAGACCCGAGGCGAATAAACAAAAGGTTATTTTGTAGTGAATAGAGGAAGTAAAAGTAATAAAACCCTCATGCATACTCCCCCTCCCCCTTATGAGTATGGCAGGATTCAGGAAAAGGTAAGAATTGGTTTTTTAGATCAGAGGAGATACATAGAAAGGAAATATAGCTGGATCCTGACACTTCCGTGTTGGAGCATTCACAACTTCTGGAGGCAGGTTGTTCCATTAATTAATTGTTCTAATTGTCAGGGAATTTCTCCTTAGTTCTAGGTTGCTTCTCTCTTTGGTTAGTTTCCATCCATTGCTTCTTGTCTTGCCTTCAGGTCCTTTGGAGAATAGCTTGACTCCCTATTCTTTGTGGCAATTCCTGAGATATTGGAACACTGCTATCATGTCACCCCTAGTCCTTCTTTTCATTAAACTAGACATAACCAATTCCAGCAACCGTTCTTTATATGTTTTAGCCTTCAGTCACCTGATCATCTTTGTTGCTCTTCCCTGTCTCAACATATTTTTTACATTGTGGTGACCAAAACTGGATGCAGTATTCCAAGTGTGGCCTTACCAAGGCGTTATAAAGTGGTATTAACACTTCACGTGATCTTGATTCTATCCCTCTGTTAATGCAGCCTAGCACTGTGTTGGCTTTTTTGGCAGCTGTAGCACACTGCTGGCTCATATTTAAGTGATTGTCCAGTAGGACTCCGAGATCCCTCTCACAGTTACTACTATTGAGCAAGGTACCACCTATACTATACCTGTGCATTTGGTTTTTCTTGCCTAAATGTAGAACCTTACTTTTTTCACCATTGAATTTCATTTTGTTAGAAGCGCCCAATGTTCGAGTCTGTCAAGATAAGTTCTGTACCTTAAGCCTATCTTCTGGAGTGTTGGCTATTCCTGCCAGCTTGGTGTTGTCTGCAAATTTGAAGAGTGCCCCATCTATCCCCTTACTCAAATCATTGATGAAGATGTTGAAAAGCACTGGGTTCAGAACAGAGCCCTGGGGCACCCCACTACACACTTCCCTCCATGTAGATGCAGTTCCATTGAGGACCACATACTGAGTACGGCCAGTCAGCAGCTACGAATCCATCTCGTGGTGATGCTGTCTAACCCACATTTTTCTATCTTATCAAGTAGTAGGTTGTGGTCTACTTTATCAAATTTGAGAAAGTCGAGTTCATATCATCTGCAAGTAGATTTAAAAGATACGTCTCACCTTCCATTTTTATCCCGTTAATCTGATTATTGGATCTAAGTGCTATTGCCTGCAGCTCTGTAGCTAAGCTGAATAGTAAAGGTAGGTGATAAAGGACAACCTTGCCTGTTAACTCTTAAAATCATGATAGGTCTGAATCATAACTGTTAAGTATTATCTGGGCTTTATGAGCATTTTCACACTTACAACTGCTGCAGCATCCCCATGGTCATGTAATTTACATTTGGATACTTGATAGCTCACATTTATGATGGTTGCTATATCTCAGAGTCATGTGATCCCCTTTTACAACCGTCTGACAAGCAAAGTCAATGTGGAAGCCAGGTTCACTTAACAACCATGTTACTAATTTAACAACTGCAGTGATTCACTTAACAACAGTAGCAAGAGTAGTCGTAAAATGGGGCAAAATTCACTTAACAAATTTATCAGCAACATAAATTTAGGGCTCAATTGTGGTCGTAAGTTGAGGATTACCTGTAATCACTTTTTAATCAGTTAGCTAACAGTTTAGTGTACAGCTTATAATCTTTACTAAGAAAGGAAATGGGCTTATAAAATGCCAAACCCAAAATCTTTATCCAATTTAAGGATCAAAATTATCTTATGACCACAAGTGGGACCTCAGTTTCTGTCGCTAAGCAAGGTGGTTGTTAAGTGAGTTTTGCCTGATTTTACGACATTTTTTGCTGTGTTTGTTAAATGAATCATGAATCATTAAGAGATGCCAGTTGCTCCCATTGACTTTGCTTGTTGGAAGCAAATTTCTTTGAAATACCATCTAATCCAGTTTTAATATCATTTGCTAATCAATTGTTAATTTCTAAATAAAACTTATTTGATTTTTTAAATCATGCTCTCTCATGCTAACATTGAACCTATTTGTTGTATGCATTAACATAGCCACAGGAGGTTTAAATGGTTTGATGTAACTAGTGCAAAATGCAGCTGCGCGAGCAATTGTGGGCCTTCCACGTCGTGCCCACGTTTCGCCAACCCTCCGCACGCTGCATTGGTTGCCTATTGGTCTCCGAGCGCAATTCAAAGTGCTGGTCATTACCTATAAAGCCCTATGGCTCTGGACCAGGATACTTACGGGACCGTCTTCTGCCACATACTTCCCTACGACCGGTGAGAGCGCACAGGGTCGGCCTCCTCCGGGTCCCGTCAGCGAAACAATGTCGTTTGGCGGGTCCTAGGGGGAGGGCCTTCTCTGCTGTGGCACCCACCCTCTGGAACCAATTGCCCCTTGAAGTCCGCGTTTCTCCCACTCTCCCGGCCTTCCGAAAGAACCTTAAAACTTATCTTTGCCGGCAGGCCTGGGGATGATTGTGGGTTGTTGTTCAAAAGTTGTACGTGTGTTGGGTGTCTATTTTTAATATTTTGATTGACTTAGATTCTGTGATGTTTTGTATATGTTGTAAGCCGCTCCGACTCTCCGGAGAGGAGCGGCATACAAGTCGAATAAATAAATAAATAAATAAATAACATCCTTTTCCTCTTAATTGGATCTCCCAGATCTCTAACATATAAAGAAATAATTTTACACTGTTCCCCCATTGTCTATACCTTTTAGAATGTCTCTATCTAATTTCTCTATGGAGTTAAGATTATCAGAAAATTATTGAAAGTTCTTTCCCCACCAAAATCTATTGAAAAATTGCCTGATATTATGAAGGGTCTATATAGCAATAGTATTCTTTTGCCTTCTCCACCTTACCTTATCCTCTTTAAAAATCATCTTTATCCGTCCCCCATCCCATCCCTCACACTGTACCATGCCTCCATGTCAACCTTCCTAGCCTCCTATCTCACTTAGACCAATAGTGAAAAAAATCTAAGAGGTGACTTACTTAACTGAGATTCCTCCTTCCCCTTACCAGCCAAGAGAATAGCAGTTTCTCTGTATATCAAAAGTAGTATATAAATGATATCGTGAATCAAAAATAGCCAGAACCAGAATGTGGAATATACTTGTTAGGTCAATTAAAAGGATCAAACTATGAATTTTTGCTACTTGACTACCTTGTCTCTCCATTTTATATCTGTAAAAATGGGTTAGCAGTATAAGTACTTCAGCATGTACTTGTATATATACAAGAATTAACATAGTTTCCACAAAAGGAATTCTGTGGAGTAAAAGAAATTATATATATATTTTTAATTAATTATTTTTATTAAATTTTATAAAGTTTTAACAAATTTTAACACAAAAATATAATAACTCAACTGATAACAGACAAATAACAAATTTAACAAACAATACAAATAGCTGCTCGGAACCCCCCCACCACCACATCCTCCCACATCCTAACCCCTAACCTCCAAACCACCTTCCTCACCATCCAATGCGGTGTAGAGTTTAAGAAAAAAAAGAAAAAATCTATTCCCTTAATATCCCCAACTACAGTTGAGAAACATAATCTATTACTTGTTATCTCCCTCCCCCCTCCCCCCCCAGGCTTCCCGGAGTGAATACAGAGTAAAAAATGCAAGAAACCCCGCTAATCTACTATTTAGTAACTATTTATCTATATATCATATCTAATTCTTTCAATTGATATTTCTTTTGCATATAATCAATCCATTTTTTCCAATCCATCAAAAATGTTTCATTTGAGTGGTTCTTCAGGTACGCTGATATCTTAGCCATCTCCACCAGATGGGTAACTTTTAATGTCCATTCTTCAATAGATGGTATTTCAGATGACTTCCAATATTGACCCACCAACAGTCTTGCAGCCGTAGTCAAGTTCAAGATCAACTTAGTCTCTGTGGTGGAACAGTCCTTTGTTATACCCAACAAAAATAACTGTGGTACAAACTCAATACGCTTTTTCAAAATATTTTGAAGAATCCACCATATTTTTATCCAAAAAGCCTTAATTTTTTTACATGTCCACCAAATGTGAAAATAAGTTGCATCCATAGATTCGCATCTCCAACATTTGGGTTTCAGATTTGGATACATAAGCGACAATTTTTTGGGGTCTAAATGCCATCTATAAAACATTTTATAAAAATTCTCTCTTAAATGCTGAGCTTGTGTAAACTTAACATTTTTCACCCATATTCTTTTCCAAGTTTCCATCCTGATTGAATATCCAAAATTCCCTTCCCACTTAATCATACAGTCTTTAACTAGTTCCTTTCCAGAATCAATTTCAATTAAAGCGTCATATATTCTTTTAATATGCATCGCTCTTTGGTCTCTAAATTGTATAATCAGTTTTTCATCCTTTAGAGAAAAACCCATCTTAACATCTTTTTGCCATCTGGCTTGAAGTTGTGCATGATGATACCAATTATGAGCTATACCTTCCTCCCTTAATCTGTCTAGTGATTTCAGTTCTAAGCTATTCCCATCTTTATTCAAAAGTTTATCATAGGGCTCCACGTCTTGAATTTGTTGTATACCCACACTCTGTATTGCATGTCTGGGAACAGTCCATAAAGGAATTTTACCATTTAACTTATAATAATACTTTTTCCAGACACGCATCACAGAGTTTCTTAATATCTGCTCTTTAAAACCCCTGTCCAATTTTTTATCATAAACTAAATAGGCGTGGAACCCATACACTAACCCATATCCTTCTATATTCAGTATTCTTTCATTTGTTAAATTAATCCAATCACTTATTGCCACTAGAACTGCTGCATAATAATATAATTTGAAATTAGGCACTTTCATTCCACCTCTCTCTCTTGTATCTTGAATAATTTTAAGTTTAACCCTTGGTTTCTTGCCATCCCAAATAAAATTGTTTATACCTTTCTGCCATTCATCAAGATTCCCATCCTTTTTAAGTATTGGCAACATTTGAAATAAAAATAGAAATTTCGGTAATACATTCATTTTAATAGCGGCTATCCTACCCAGGATAGATAATTGTAGTTTTTTCCAATTCTCCATTTCTTTTTGGACTTTACTCCATAAGAACTCATAATTATTCTTATATAATTTACCATTTGAGGCTTCTATATAAATTCCTAAATATTTAACTTTTTTAACTATCTCACATCCCGTTATTCTTTCCAAATCTTGTTTTAATTTATTATCAAAATTTTTAACCAACATCTTTGTCTTGGATAAATTTAATTTAAAACCAGATACTTTTCCATAATTTCGAATAATTTCCATCAAACTCTGAACCGATTGCATTGGCTGAGTCAATGTCACAAGTAAATCATCTGCGAAGGCACATAATCTATAATCATGTTTTCTAATTTGTACCCCCTTTAATTCCTCTGATGCTCTAATCCTATTCAATAAAACCTCTAAAGTTAAGACAAACAATAAAGGAGATAAGGGACAACCCTGTCTAGTACCCTTTTCAATGTTAAACAAATCTGTTAATTGACCATTTACTATAATCTGTCCTGTTTGTTTCTGATATATAGCTGTTATGGAATTAATAAACTGGTCCCCCATTCCCATCCTTACCACAAGCCTTTGCAGAAATGTCCAGTTCAATCTATCAAAAGCTTTTTCTGCATCTAAAAACATTAAAACAGCCGGCACTTGAATATGTTTATCCAAGTATTCCAGTATGTTAACAAGTTGTCTAACGTTGGTTTTCATCTGTCTCCCTTGTAAAAAACCAGTCTGATCCGGGTGTATCCTCTGTGTCAAAACTGTCATTAATCTATTAGCCAAAATTTTTGCAAAAATCTTGTAATCCGTATTTAACAATGAGATAGGTCTAAAATTTTCTACTTGTACATTATCTTTGCCCTCTTTAGGAATCAAACAAACATTAGCCGTTTTCCAGGAGGGTGGAACTGGACCACCTTCTTGTATGTTCACAAATAACTCCCTCAAATGTTCGACCACTTCCTCCTGTAAACACTTATAATAAATCGTAGTAAAACCATCAGTTCCTGGAGATTTTCCCAATTTCAATTGCTTAATTGCATCAATAATTTCTTCTGATCTAATCACAGCATTTAATCTATCTCTTTGTTCCAAAGTAATTTCCATAACATTTTGATTTTGTAAAAAGGCATCTACCTCTTGCTCTTGAACTTTTTCTTCAGCATACAATTTGGTATAGAACTCTAGAAAAGCCTTCTTAATAGCATCCTGATGAAATACTTCTTGCCCCTTATATTCTACCTTCTCAATTAAACGGGATTTTTGTTTCTTCCTTAATGTATAAGCCAACCATCTGCCAGGTTTATTAGCATTAAAAAAAGTGTTATGTTTAGCATATTGTATGTTCCTGGCAACCTGATCGGTCATCAAAATATCAAATTGTTTCCGTAAAACCTTTATCCCTTCTTTAATATTACTATCATCCGGTTTATCTATTAACAATAACTCTTTCTTTTTTATCTCCGCTTCTAAAACTCTTCTCTTTTCCTCTTGTTTACGTCTATGTCTTGCATTCAATTCAATTAAAATACCACGCATATGGGCCTTGCTAGAGTCCCACACCGTTTCTATTGGTAAGCCTATATTCAGATTTAACCTGAAAAATTCCTTGATAGCCTTTTTACATTCTTCCACATACATTTCATAATTAAACAAATTTTCATTAAGTCTCCAGGATCTGCATATATATTGACCAGTCCTTAGTTCCATCATAACTGGGTTATGATCAGACAATACATTAGGTAAAATTTTAGCTTTCTTTAAACTTAACATAAAATCACTCGTAGTTAGAATAAAATCAATTCTAGAAAATGATTGATGTCTATCAGAGAAAAAAGTAAATTCTTGGTCCCTCCCATGTCTTTCTCTCCATATATCTAACAAATTAAAATCATCTTTAATATCAAAAAAAGATTTAGGCAATATTGAACGCGTTTGAGGAACAGATAAGATCTTTTTCTTATCCAAACTAGCATCAAGAACTCCATTCCAGTCTCCCATTAAAATACAAGATCTATAATCCAACTGTATTAGCTTTCTATGCAATGATTTATAAAATATACCTTGTTTTTGGTTTGGAGCATATATACCCACCAACAAAACTTTCTTCCCATCCAATAAAATTTCTATAGCTAAAAATCTTCCATGTGTATCTGCTTCTATTAATTTAGCTTTTATATGATTTTTAACATAAATAACAATTCCATTTTTTTTGTCTAAAGATGATGCCACAAAGTGTGTACCCAATTTGTTATTAATCAAATATTTCTGGTCCAAAGTTCTAATATGAGTTTCTTGTAAACAAATTACGTCATTTTTACATTGCTTCAAATAATGAAATATCTTCTTCCTTTTTTGTGGAGAATTTAAACCGTTGACATTCCATGTCAAATACTTATTTGACATGATCTTTTCGTGAAAGCTTCTGCAGGGCCGAAACTACCTCTTCCTTCCTCTTAGGCCTTGCTCCCATGGCTTCCAAAGATGTCAGATCAGCTTGCTTGGTTTGAATTAATTCACGTGGACCCCTTGGATCTTTAGGCTTATCAGCTACCAGAGGTTGAAAAATATCAATTAACTGCACTGGTTGTTCAACTGCTTTATCCATATCCGTCAAAGGAATTGTTCGAGGTTGTTGAGATTCCGAAATTTGCAATGATTCTAGATCTTTAACCAAAATTGCCCTCTTAGATTTTGGGGAGGTAGATCTATCAGCCATCAATATATTGTCAAAGAAATCCTTTGCTTTGGCAACAGTAGTCAGACGATATCTATTATTTTTAAAAAACAAAGAAAGTCCAGTTGGAACCTCCCATCTATATTGTATCTCTCTTCTTTTAAGCTCCTCTATCAAAAAAGCATAATCTTTCCTTAACCTCAGCATTTTGGGAGGTATCTCTTTCAAAACCAGTACTTCTTGACCAGCAACACTCAGTTGTTTATTGTAGGCTGTTGAAAGAACCCAATTTCTGTATTTTCTTGTATTAAAATATATCACAATATCTCTAGGCAAATTTCTTTGTGCTGCGATGCGTGAGTTCATTCTAAACAACCGTTCAATCTGCCAGTCCACATTCTCAATTGAATCATCCAAAAATTTTGATAGAGCTTCAATAACAATTTTTCTTAAATCCTCTTGGTTCCCATTTGGGGCTTCTCTAAGTCCCCTAATTCTAACTGCAAACTGCATCTGATGAAATTGTGTCAAAGTAGCCTGATCTTGTACATCACTTTTAATTTCTTCTAATTTTTCTTCAAATTGCTGTTCAATATTCTCTAATTTCTCTTCAACACCGATGGTGTAATCCCAGACACCCTTAATAGCCTCCACAATGTCTTGTCTCATCTCCTGGTTAGATACTTCCGTCATAGCTTTAAAATCTTTTTTCTGTTCTGCCATCTTTTCCTCTAATTTATAATCCATTTTATCCATTCTGTCTTTAAGTGAGGATAATGCAGCACTTACTGGGGATAATGCTACTGTTAAAGCAGTCTGTAAATCTTTAATTGTAATCATTTCTGAAGCAGGCTGTACAGGCTCTTGAGATTCTAAAGGAGCAGACTGTGATTTTACAAGCTGCCCTGGAGAGGGCATAGCCGCCTTAGCAACTGCTGCCTTATGTCTCGTTGTCATGATTAAAAAGAGAGAGGAAGAAAAAAGAAAAAAAAATAGCTAAAAAAAAATTGCCACTTCCTCCCTTTTAAATTTCTTTTAAAATCCAATTAGATCAATTTCTTTTAAAGTCCAAATAAATCCAATCCAAATAGTCACTCAAACTTCTCTTTAGAAAGAGGAAAAAGATTTCACTTTCATTTTCCTGCGCAATCCACACTTTACATTTTTCACTTTCACTAGGTAGAGAAAGCGATCGCCATTTTGAAAAAGTTTTTGTTGATTCAAGAAAACTTATAAATACAAAGGCAGAAACAAAATAGCAGTATACTTGCGATAATCAAAAGACTCCTGTATTCAGTCCGTCTGTTTAAAGTCCTTGTAAGTCAATCTTAAGAGCAGAGGCGGTCACGGCGTCTAATTCTGTCAGCCGACAGAAGTGTCTCTGAGCAGGAGCATTTCAAGTGCCTGGGGAGCACACCTTCTCTGCCCCTGAAAACTTGTTCCAGGGGTCTTGGAAGGGCTCAACCCGGCTCTTGAAGCTCTACTCCCCTTCTTTGCCCGAAGAGGAGTTTTTCCGCTGCAACAAACAGCTGGTGAGCGCTGTTGTTGACAGCTAACTGACACAGAGATCGGATCCTCACGTTAGAGACTCCAGCGACGCCGGTGGAGCCACCGGAAGCCTAAAAGAAATTATATTGACTATATTGTTATTTTTGAATTCGTAGGTTAGAGGAAGGGGAAAAAGGACAGAATTAAATAAATAAGAGTAATAAAATAATAATCTAGGTAAAACTATGGCTAAGCAACCATTCAATTAATTGTACTCAGTACATTGGGAAGGCCATATGTTACCAAGGGTTGCCATGTTTTAAGTAGATCGGAGAATCAAGCTTCTGGCAGTTCAGTCAGCCCACCTGTTCCAGTTGTGGTATTTGCGGCTACTGTATAATTAATACCAGTTTGACAACATCCAGACATCCGTGGTGATCAGCACCATAGTTTTTTTTTCTTAATGTCTCATATGTAAGCATCCACAGCAATTTTCATGTTCTCATATTCATAATGACATGTATGATATCTAATTATCCACAAGAATATTCATTTAATATAGTATTATAGACTTTTAATTAAAGGAAAATTATTAGTATCATATATTTTATTCTGTGTCTTGATGATTGAAGTTTTGATCTATTATGCAAAGCAGCAATAGCAATAGGACTTCAGCTTATATACTGCTTTGTAGTGCTTTACGGCCCTCTTTAAGCAATTTACAGAGTCAGCATATTGCCCTGAACAATCTGGATCCTCATTTTACCAACCTCAGAAGGCTGAGTCAACCTTGAACCTGTGAAAATCGAACTGCTGGCAGTCAGCAGAATTAGCCAGCAATACTGCATTCTAACCACTGCGCCACCACAGCAGAATTGTAGGAGCCCATTACAACTGAGCACTTTTTTTCTTCTCTTTTCACATGATTTCTCAGTTTTTCCTGCTTTTTTAAGGTTTCTCAAGTCAGTGCCCAACAGCCAGTTCAAGGAGAATTCATGCTTAGATATCAGCAACTTCAGTCTCGACTAACAACTTTGAAAATTGAAAATGAAGAGGTAAGATTTGTAATAAGGGTAGCATATCCTTCTCTTTTATGCCTTACAGATTCATTTCATACTTTGCAGCCATATTGTTTCTTTGTAATAAAGTTTTCATAACCTTATTAGAATAATACTGTTTATCAAATTGGTTTGTAAAACTGCCCACGCAATTTAGAAAAAAAGTTAGTAATCATCTGTATACAGATACTATATAAAGAATGAAATGGCAAGTCCATGTCCCAAGAGTGTACAAAACAAGAAAATAATAGATTTTGGAACAATTCATCTTTTTTCTAGTACCACAACACTTGGCTTATTAGTGATATAAATGATACACTTGCTAAAATGGAGTCACAGAATTTGACTCCAAAATATTTTGCAAATCTCTATTACTATAGATTTTTTTTAAATTGCATTCTTCTTCCAGTAGTGATTTTGCTGTATAGAAATCATATGGACCATTCTGAAGTGAATGCAGCTTCATCATGCAAAAGTGGTGTGTTAGCTTTTCTCACCTATTTTAACTGTTTTAGGAAAATGGGATAACATAGAGGACATAAGACTATGGTCTCTATTTGCCATCTGTCATTAACCAGGCTGAATGCTCATCTACAGAACTCCCTTTTCAAATTATTTTATATTTAAAAATGATTCCACAAAACTGAGCAAAATGAATATTTTAGCAATCTATGGGGGGGGGAAACTCTGCCTGAGAAAGAGAAAGAACATCAGCAGAAACTCATCCTAAGTCTCTGAATCTCAGCACTATACTGTAAAACTGTAGTGCTTAATGAGTTGCTCTCAGGAAATAATCCACTCTTACTTTCTTTGAAAGTACTCCCTATTTGTTCCACACTTTCATATGTGCTATGATAGAAATAATGTTGTCTGATATTCATTGCAGTGTAGTGTAGTCTCTGAAAAGAATTTGACTCTTGTCAAATTCTCACAAGAAACAGCAATACAGTATACTTCTGAAATAAACTGAAATAAACAAACTGTAATTTGAAGGCTATAATTTGATTTGTTAATTGCTTTTATTTTTGTTTTAGTGAAACCTCATATTTCTTAGTGAAACCTCATATTTCTTATGTTCACATCCTATAGTTCAATCAGAGATGAATTATCAGAGGATTGATTTCATTCAACCCTTTTCCATTCTCACTCTGAAATAAATTTTGATGTGTCTTTATGTTTGATGAAATGGACTTGTTAACCCCAGGTTAAGAAGACAACAGAAGCTACTTTACAGACAATACAAGATATGGTCACCATTGAAGACTATGATGTTTCTGAATGCTTCCAGCACAGTCGTTCGACTGAGTCTGTAAAGTCAACAGTTTCTGAGACCTACCTGAGCAAGCCTAGCATAGCTAAAAGAAGAGCTAACCAGCAGGAGACTGAACAGTTTTATTTCATGGTATGTCGGATGTTTTACATACTGTGTAATGTGACCTGATTGTAGTTGTTTTGTACCCTGAAATCCCTCTAATTTTGATTACAAATATTCAGATAAGAAATACAGATTCTGTCTCTGCAGAAATTCAGAGAGTACTTGGAAGGAAGCAATCTTATCACGAAACTTCAGGCAAAATATGATTCACTGCAGCAGACACTTGGAGAAGGTAAATTATTCAAAATACATTACAGACATATATTGAACATTAGGATTTGGACAGTTATTATAGGTAACATAGATTTCTGCTACATAGAATTTTCTTATTAGATATCAAAAGCAAACTCAGAGAACACCAATAATCCAACAATTCAACTTTGAGCTGCATATTTTCTTCACTATTGCAATATATTTAAATAATAATTTTAATTTGTGTCCATTTTATTTGTTATGCTTAAGTAGTTCTGCTTGTTTGGGGGTTTAGCATGATGCATAAGCTCATGTTTTATAGTTTGTAAGCTATGATTCCTTTTCAATAAGGGATCATGCTAAACCAAGGGGAAGTAAACCAAAAGTCATATTACGATTTAATATTGCTTACAAATGGTGTCTCATAACATAGCAAACATTATACATTTTGATAAGGGAAAAACATCCCAAACCACAAACACAAAATAAAACTAATCTTGTTTTTTATTTATTAAATCTTTACATTTTCTTTTCTTTGTTTTAATAAACTAATTAATAATTATTGCAGTAAAGGTATTAAACCTCTAATAGACAGGAGGAGATAGAAAAAAAGAAATTTTGGTAGAATTAGCCAACCGACTGTGTAAGGCCATTTAGTGTCCAATTTACTGTGTGAATTGTTTTACATTATAATTCCTAAGAATCAAGATATTGCTCTAACAACATTACTTTGCATCTTCTGCATCCCTGAAGGCTCAATCCGTGACTCATAATAAGTAGAATTCATTATAAACTTTCTGGGCAAAAACATGGTGCTGCTACTTTGTTCATTATATTACTGAGAAAGCATATCTTCTCCAGTACTGGAGATGGAGAATCCACCAATGGGTTTAGACTGTATTCCTGCCCAATCAGATCAAGTCAGCCAAAGTTGCCACGCCCGTCCTGGACCATAGAGATCCCAGTCTTGACTTGATCTCGCCCAGGACAGACATGCAAGGTTGGCTCTTAGGCAAGTACAGTCTCCATTGGTGGATTTTCCAGTTCCCCAGTTGTTGAGCTGTGCTGTATTCAGTACAAGATTTGGATTACTATAAAAAATTTGATCTCCTTTAAGGAACATTTTAAATTTCCCAATTTAAAAGATCTCTGATTGGAAGGGGAGGACAGATACTGAGGGTCCAAGGAAGGGGCTCCTTCCTTTTCTCATATTATTTCTCCTCTTCTCCCCACCCTGATAAATAGACCTTCCCCAAATCTCCTCATTTCGTTTATTCCATCTGTGGACTAACGTCTGTTAGTCCTCAATTGATTCCAGCTCGGCTTTCTCGTTGCCGGAGTTTGTGCCTGCAGCCTCGTTACGAGAGTAGGTGGGGGAAGGTTTTTTTGTTGTTGCATCAAAAGGTTTTTCTTGAAAATCCCACGTTCTCCAGCATGGGTGGATTCCGAATCCACCAATGGGTATTCACTGCCTACCACCCAATCAGAAGACTAGGTCCGAAATTTAGCTCCGCCTCTGGCTTCCTTCCCCAGTTTTTTCCTAGTCTGAAGCCCAAAAGCAGCTCTTCGTGGTAGCTCCACAGAAAGTAGGTTTTTTCGGTTAAAAAGGACTGGTAAAGTATTTTTTGTTTTCATTTTTTATCTTTAGTAGTAATTCTTAGTAATTGGATAAACGAAATTTAGAGGAATTTGAAAGTTACCTGGTTTTTTTTTTTTGACGGGTTTCTTTCCGCTCCTTCCTCCTCGCCATCGGGATCGCGAGGGAGGCCGCCCAGGCCCTGGGCCTTGGGAGAGCGGGAGCCGCAGGGGGAAACATCCCTGGACTCCCGGCTGGCCTCCGGAAAGCGACCAGGAACCCCACCGGATCGTAAACTTCGAAGGACGAGGACGTCTCCAGAGGCTTCGACCAGATCGACGCAGAAAATAGCGGAGGACCGCTACGACTAACCGCAAGTGGGGTAATCGGAAGCGGGGAGGAGGCCGCCGGACCACCGGGTCAGTGGGAATAGGCGGGAGCCGCCCTCAGTCGGGCGGGTAGACCGGGGCCTGTGGGCGACAGGCACCGCGTGGTCGGGAGCACCGAGCTCCGACCAAAAAATTGGCGCGGTGGCCATTTTGGGAAAGGGGAGGTCCCAGCCACTGGCGCGAATCGCCATCTTGCAAGGGGTCGTTCCCTTACCGTCCGCGCCGTCTGATTGGTTTTCGCCGCTAGGGCGTGTAAATCCATCTTAAGAAGAGGGCGTGCAAACCTCTTTTGTTTCCCGACTGGGGCCTAGGCCCAGGGAGAAACGCGCCTACCGGCGAGCAGAGGCCGAGAGTGTCACCGGTCTGGCCTGATACCGGACAGTTGAGAGCTGGTGGTTGAAGGAGAGTGTGTTTTTTCCGGAGGTGCGTGTGTGTATTTGGAGTTTTTTTGAGCAGCACTAGAGCCGGAACGCTTCCAGCCGATTCAGGGCGGCCAGGGCAGAGGGATCCTCGGGCGGAGGTTCTGCGGGCCGCTTCTCACACTACCGTCACGCAGGTTAGGGATACGCTCCCTTAAGCGCTGCCAAAGTCAGCCGGGCCTGCCAGATACCTGGACAAGGTCCTAGTCAGAGCATGGCCATGGCAGATGGCACCCCGGCCCAGGGCTCAGCACCCCCTCCGTCGCCTCCACGCAGAATGGAGGAACCGGGGGGGCAAGAAGAAGGCCAAGACGAAACACCTAACAGAGCCATCAAAGGCAGCTGAGCGCCAGGCCATAAGGAGACACCAGGCCTTGGAGAAAGAGTTTGCCAAGGCCCAGAGGATCAGAGCCAGCGGTACAGAGAGAGCAGATCTGACCCTTCTGGAGACACCCAGTCCCTTTGGCCCTTCGGGATCCACTGGACAGGGTACCAGGGAATGGCTTCCCAGGGGAGAGACGGAAGGAGAGTTGTCCCCCATCTCGGTGCCATCGTCACCAGCTCACTCTGAACCCACAACCAGCCAGGAGGAGGCTGGACGTAGAGGTAGGAAAAGAACCAGGTCTGGTAAATGGTCATCTCAGCTTCATTCCCTTTTACAGGAAGCCCTGGAACACCTCCGGCCCTCTAGGAGTGAGTCCCCTCCTCAGAGGGCTCACACATCACGGCGACACACCCCCCAGGGGGGGAAGGTAGTGTTCCATGACTCTGATGTGTCTGAGACTTCTTCACAGGTGGCAGACGAGGAGCTGGAGGAATGGGAAGACGAGGGAGCCCCACTGTCAGAGAATGAGGAGACAGATCAACAGACGACCCAGGTTTCAGGTCTATTTGACCACACCCTTTTTCACTCCCTCTTGCTAAAAATATGCTCCGCACTCGATCTGCCAGCTAAGACCAAGGAGGCCAGACCACCATCCTCAGAAGAGGAGGACGCTAAGGACCCGCTGATGTATTCACCGGTGTCAGAGGTAATACAGGTACCATGTACAAAAGTCTTCAGGTCATCGGTACGGTCCCAGTGGACGAACTTGGGTGCCATCCCTTCACCAAATGGCGTTGAAAAGAAGATGTTTAATGTGTGTAGCCCTCTGGCATCCCTTATAGAGGTGCCACAGGTCGACGCACCGCTAATCTCTCTTTTTTTTCTTCCTCAGCCATCCCAGGTGACATGTCAGAGGCGATGAGGGCGGAGGATAAGAAGGTAGAACTCTCCCTCCGCAGAGTACATCACTCATTGGCCTGGGCCATTAGGGCCTCGTCCACTGCATCTGTCTTCTCCAGGGCTACGATTAGGTGGCTGCGGGAGCTCCAGGCAAGCGTTCCTTCGGATCAGGTACGCATACAGCAGACACTGACTAAACTGCGCATGACAGCGGAATTCATGGCGGACGCCACACTGTTTGCCTCACGATATTCGGCCAGAGCCATCGCAGGTACAGTAGCAGTTAGGAGACTCACATGGCTTAAGAATTGGAAGACAGACCTGAAGTCAAAATGGCGACTTGCCACATCTAAGTATTCAGGGTCAAAGCTATTTGGAGCGATCCTGGATCCTTACGTGATTGAGGACAAGACCAAAAGAAAGGTGTTAGCACACCCCTCAAAAAAGACAGACAGGGGAGACCAGGAGTTCCGCAGACAGGCTCCCCGCCAGAACGGGGGTGGAGAATGGAGGCAGCCCTTTCAAGGGGGACGGTCCTGGGAGGGGCCCAGAACTCTGCGTACCTTCCCATACAGGCAGGAACGCGGCCAGGACCGTCCAGCCTCTGGCAGGGGCCAACCTTCCAAACGTCCCTTTAAAGGGGGGGAGGCCGGCCCTACAGACGCTCCAAGTGACGCCTGGGGCAGTCCCATTGGGGGCCATCTGGCGCTGTTCAGCGAAGCATGGCAGACGACCACGACGGATGCCTGGGTCAGGGAGACAGTGGCCCAGGGCCTAGCAATAGAATTCTACTCCACTCCACCAGACCACTTCATAAGATGTCCGTTGTCACGCAACAAGACCAAGGTGGGTCTTCTAGATCAGGCCATAGAGCACCTGGAGGAAATAAGAGCTATAGAGCCGGTTCCTCCAGAGCAGGAGGGACAGGGGTTTTACTCCATCCTCTTCCTGGTGCCAAAGTCATCTGGGGATTGGAGGGCCATCCTCGATCTCAAACGTCTCAATCACTACGTAGTGTACAGGAAATTCAAGATGCAGTCCCTCAGGTCCATCCTGGCCAGCATCCGAAGAGGGGACCTGCTGTCATCCATAGACCTCACAGAGGCCTACCTACACATCCCGATAAGGTTGGACCACAGAAGGTTCCTCAGATTTTGCTACAGGGAACGACACTACCAGTACAGGGCCCTACCATTCGGCCTGTCCTCAGCACCCCGAGTGTTCACGAAGATCCTGGCAGCATTGGGAGCGCATCTACGCATGATACCGGTAAGAGTCCAATGCTACTTGAACGACATCTTGATCCTGTCGGGCTCACACCAGGCAGCCCTGACAGACATTCGGATCACCATAGACACCCTCCAGACTCATGGCTTCTCAGTAAACCACAAGAAAAGCCAGCTCACACCATCAAGGAGACTCCTACATCTGGGGGCCATCATAGACTCAGAACAGGGCATGGTCTATCTTTCACAGGAGCATCGGGAGTCTACAGAAGCTAGCGCTTCTGGTAACACAGAGAAGGGTGGTCACCATAGTACAACTCTCTCAGCTCCTGGGAAAGATGATATCATGCCTGGGAATTGTCCCGTGGGCAAGGCTCCACTCCAGAAGGCTACAATGGCTCCTGCTCCCCTATCAAAGACAGAACCAGAGCGCTTCGCTCAGGAGAGTCAGGGTTCCACCCCAGATCATAACATCCCTAAGATGGTGGAGATCAAGCGCCCTAAGCAGGGGAACTCCACTCAGGGAACCCGACAGGATCACAGTCACGACCGACGCAAGTCTGTTCAGGTGGGGGGCCCATTCCATGGACAGGATAGCCCAGGGAAGGTGGAGTCCAGGGGACCTACGCCACAGGATCAATTGGCTCGAGCTGAGGGCCATCCACCTGGCCCTGCGCCAATTCTCACCCTATCTGACAGGGAGTCACGTGCTAGTCCTGACGGACAATGTAACAGCGAAGGCACACGTGAACAAGCAGGGCGGGACCAGGTCAGTGGCCCTCATGCAAGAGGCCAGGGAGCTGGGCCTTTGGGCAGAACAGCACCTGGCCTCGCTCAAAGCAGAACACATATCAGGGGAGGCGAACCATCAGGCGGACTCCCTCAGCAGAGCCACAGTAGACCACGTGGAGTGGAGGCTGGCCCCAGAACTGTTCGAGGCAATTTTGGACAGGTTCGGCCGGCCTTGCCTGGACCTCTTCGCATCACCAACAAACACACAGACTCACCATTTCTTTTCCAGGTTCCAGACCCGGGGAGCGGAGGGGACGGACGCACTCAGATGCAGGTGGCCCCAGGGGCTACTGTACACCTTCCCCCCTCCGCCCCTAATACAGGCAACAATCCGCAAACTGATACTCGAGCAGGCGGAGGTGGTACTAATTGCTCCATACTGGCCGAGGTGTCCATGGTTTGCAGACCTGGTAGACCTATCGCTCTCGCCAGTGTGGAGACTCCCACCGAGTCAGGTATCCCTGAGTCAAGGGAAACTCCAACACTCAGACCCGCAATGGCTCCAACTAGCCACTTGGCACTTGAGCGGGAGGGTCTGACCAGGCAGGCTTTCTCAGAGGGCATCATCTCAGTCATCCAGGACGCTCGCCGACCCTCCACCAATAGGATCTACGATGCCACCTGGAGGAACTTTTCCTCCTGGTGCAAAGGTTAAGCCCCCTGTCTGTCAACATCCCCAACATTCTGGAGTATTTGTGGGAGGGCATGAACAGGGAACTAGCAACCAACACTATCCGCAGGCAGGTAGCAGCCCTACAAACGGTCCTAGTCTGCGAGG
This sequence comes from Bothrops alternatus, assembly GCA_034064705.1. Lineage (NCBI taxonomy): Eukaryota > Metazoa > Chordata > Lepidosauria > Squamata > Viperidae > Bothrops > Bothrops alternatus. Next base: position 1,231,958 of record JARGCV010000124.1, read on the forward strand.
ACCGGGGTCCCCTGTCATAGCACCCAGCGGTAAGCGCCTTCTTAAAGGGCGCAGCCACGAGACGGCCACCTGTGGTTCACCGTTTCCCGTCCTGGGACCTACATAAGGTTCTACAGGCGTTAACTGAGGCCCCCTTAGAACCACTGGGGGTCAGCCCACTCCGTTTCCTGATGCTGAAGGTGGCCTTCCTAGTGGCGATCACCTCAGCAAGAAGGATTTCGGAGTTGGCGGCTCTTTCGGTCCGCCCGGATCTGATCACCTTTGCAGAGGGCAGGGTGACTCTGCGGCTGGACCCAACCTTCATACCTAAAGTCAACACATGGTTCCACAGGTCCCAGGACCTGGTTCTTCCGGATTTCTGTCCTAATCCCACACACCGTCAGGAGAGACGATAGCATACACGGGACGTGCGCAGGGCTCTGCGCCATTATGTCAACAGGACAGCGACTTTCAGGAGGTCTGAGGCTTTATTCGTGTCCTACCATCCTTCGTCCAAGGGTCTGAAGGTATCTTCCTCGACCATTGGGAGGTGGATCAGGGCATGCATAGCTAAGGCCTATGAATCATTGGAACTGCAGGTACCAACCAACATCACGGCTCACCCCACAAGGAGCGCGGCCACATCGGCAGCTTGGCGCACTCAGGCGTCACTGGAGGAGATTTGCAGAGCGGCCACGTGGGCCTCTCCCTCCTCTTTTGTTAGAAATTACAAAATTGATCAATTTGCTGCAGCTGAGGGTTCGTTTGGCAGGAGAGCCCTGCAGCAGATAGTTGAGTCGTAGTAAGAGATAGCCTAGACTCCCACCCAAAGGGACTTATGAGGGCTTGGGTACGTACCATTGGTGGATTCGGAATCCACCCATGCTGGAGAAGAAGCGTTGACTTACCTGAACGCCTTTTCTCAGCATGGGGGGATGGAGAATCCACACCCTCCTCTAGCTAGGCTAGGCAGAACTTCTCTTACAGGACGCTGGAATGGAGCTACACGGTCCGATCTGATGAAGAGCTTCGCCTGTCAAAAACTGGGGAAGGAAGCCAGAGGCGGAGCTAAATTTCGGACCTAGTCTTCTGATTGGGCGGTAGGCAGTGAATACCCATTGGTGGATTCTCCATCCCCCCATGCTGAGAAAAGGCGTTCAGGTAAGTCAACGCTTCTTTTCAAGCATTCTGATGTTAGTGGAATGAATCGGGTTGAATGGATGGTTAGTTTATTGTTTTTAATGTGTTTAGTTTAAAGAGTGGGTGGGATAAATTGATCCTATGGATGAAGTTGTGGCTGAGTGGAATGAATGTGATGAACTGGCTAGCCTGCCTGGCGCGGCAGAGGCGGAGGGGGGGAGACGCTGGCTCTGGCGTGATAGAGGGCCAGTGGAGAGGCAGATATGGCGGGAGCCATAGGGTAGGCCATTCTCGGGGAACAAGAGCTCGCTGTCTAAAAGCGATCCCTTGCTCCGACCCTGTGAGTTCAACCCGAAGTACTGGTAATGGGCGAAATCCGGACCCTGGGCTCAGGTTGTTGCTGCTCAATGCCAGGTCGGTTGTAAATAAAACTCCCTTCATCCATGATCTTCTCCTGGATGAGGAGGCCGACCTCGCATGTGTGACTGAGACCTGGCTGGGCACGGAGGGAGGAGTTCCTCTCTCTGAAATGTGTCCAGCCGGGTTTCAGGTATGGCATCAGCCACGACCCCAGGGAAGGGGGGGAGGAGTGGCTATTATAGCCAAGAAGACTTTTGGCCTACGCAGGCTCGCTGTTTCTGAGATTGCGGGTTGTGAGTTGCTCCTTGTGAAGTTGGACCTAGGGGTTCAGGTGGGCTTGTTGCTCACGTATCTGCCTCCCAGCTGCGTGTCAACAGCCCTGCCTGCGCTACCTGAGGGGGTTGCTGGGCTGGCGGTTGAGTTCCCCAGGCGTATTGTCTTGGGGGACTTAAATCTTCCATCGCTCGGCGAATCCTCTCGGTTGGCACAGGAGTTCATGGCCACCATGGCAACCATGAACCTGACTCAAGTAGTTCAGGGACCGACTCACGAGAGGGGGCACACTCCCGACATGGTATTCCTCTCAGAACAGTTGAGCAATGATCTGAATTTAAGGGGCTTAGATATCTTGCCTATGTCATGGTCAGACCATTTTCTGTTACGGCTTGTTTTCAAGGCTCCAATCCTCCCCCGCAGGGAGGCGGAACTGATTAGGTGGTTCCGCCCCAGACGTCTGATGGACCCAGAGAGTTTTCAGAGGACGCTTGGGGAAATACCGGATTCTCTCATTCTCGGTTCGGCAGAGTCCCTGGTTACGGCCTGGAATATGGCTGCGAAGGGGGCTCTTGACCGGATCGCGCCGCTGCGACCTCTCTGTGGTAGCAGACCCAGGAGATCTCCTTGGTTTACTGAGGAGCTCAGGGGGATGAAGCGCCAGAAGAGACGTCTAGAGAAGCGATGGAGGAAAAGTAAATCTGTATCTGACTGAACACTATTAAGATCTCATATTAAGACTTATCAGGTGGCGCTCAAGGCGGCAAGATGCGCGTATCATTCCGCCTTGATTGCATCTGCGGAATCCCGCCCAGCCGCCCTGTTTAGGGTGACTCGCTCCCTCCTTAATCGGGGGGGTTGATGCACCCTTGCAGGGTAGTGCTGAGGATTTTAATAAGTTTTTCGCGGATAAAATCGCCCAGATTCAGATGGACCTTGACTCCAATTGCAATGCAGTGTCGGCTGACAATGAGTCAGTCGAGATGACAGGGACTCATCTTGATCCTGTTGTGTGGAAGGAGTTAGGGTTGTGTGGACGGAGTTTGACCCTGTGGCACCCGATGAAGTGGACAAGGCCATTGGAGCTGTGAGTTCCGCCATCTGTTTATTGGACCCGTGCCCCTCCTGGCTGGTTTTGGCCAGCAGGGAGGTGACGCGGGGCTGGGTTCAGGAGATTGTTAACGCCTCTTTGAGGGAGGGGTCCTTTCCGGCTCCCTGCAAGGAGGCAATTGTGCGCCCCCTCCTCAAGAAGCCTTCCCTGGACCCAGCTGTATTAAACAACTACCGTCCTGTCTCCAATCTTCCCTTTATAGGGAAGGTTGTTGAGAAGGTGGTGTTACTCCAGCTTCAACGGTCCTTGGATGAGGCCGATTATCTGGGCCCTCAACAGTCAGGATTCAGGCTTGGCTACTCCACGGAAACTGCTTTGGTCACGCTGACGGATGATCTCTGGCGGGCCCGGGATAGGGGATTCTCCACTATCCTGGTGCTACTTGACCTCTCAGCGGCTTTCGATACCATCGACCATGGTATCCTTCTGCACCGACTGGAGGGGTTGAGGGTTGGGGGCACTGTTTTGCAGTGGTTCACCTCCTACCACACTGGTCAGTCACAGTCGGTGTTGGCGGGGGGTCAGAGGTCGACCCCTAGGTTCCTCCCTTGTGGGGTCCCTCAGGGATTGGTCCTCTCCCCTCTGCTGTTTAATATCTACATGAAACCGCTGGGTGAGATCATCCGACAACACGGAGTGAGATATCATCAATATGCTGATGATACCCAGCTTTACATCTCCACCCCGTGTCACTTCAGTGAAGCAGCGTAAGTGATGTGCCGATGTCTGGAGGCTGTTAGGGTTTGGATGGGTGCCACTAGGGTTTGGCACTAGGGTGCCAACAGGCTCAAACTCAACCCCGACAAGATGGAGTGGCTATGGGTTTTGCCCCCCAAAGATAATTCAATCTATCCGTCCATCAGCCTGGGGGGGAGCTTTTGACCCCCTCGGAGAAAGTCCGCAACTTGGGCGTCCTCCTCGATCCACAGCTAAATTTAGAACATCATCTTTCGGCTGTGGCGAGGAGGACATTTGCCCAGGTTCGCCTGGTGCACTAGTTGCGGCCCTATTTAGACCGGGAGTCTCTTCTCACAATCACTCATGCCCTTATCACCTTGAGGCTCGACTACTGCAATGCTCTCTACATGGAGCTACCTTTGAAAAATGTTCGGAGACTTCAGGTAATGCAGAATGCAGCCGCGCGAGCAGTGTTGGGCTTGCCCAGAAATGCCCACATTTCGGCATCACTCCGCGAGCTGCATTGGCTGCCAATTGGTCTCCGAACCCAATTCAAAGTGTTGGTTATGACCTATAAAGCCCTACATGGCATCGGACCAGGTTATTTACGGGACCGTCTGCTGCCTCATGAATCCCAGCGGTCGGTTAGGGCCCATAGAGTGGGCCTTCTCCAGGTCCCGTCAGCCAGACAGTGTCGCCTAGCGGGGCCTAGGGGAAGAGTCTTCTCTGTTGCGGCCCCGGCCCTCTGGAACCAACTTCCCCCGGAGATCCGTGTCGCCCCCACCCTCTCCGCCTTTCGTAAACTGCTTAAAACATACCTTTGCCGGCAGGCTTGGGGCAGCTAACATCTTGCCCCTAGCCAGTGTATGTTTGTGTGTATGTTTGTGGAATGATTGTTTTTTCTTTTTTAACTTAGGGGTTTTTATATTCATGTATTTTACTAGGTGATTTCTATTATGTTGTGAGCCACCCTGAGTTCTTCGGATTAGGGCGGCATAGAAGTCAAATTAAAATAAAATAAAATTAAAAAATTCTTGGAGCTGCAGTAGCAGCTCCGATGGTTCCTTAAGTCACTCGCCGGTTTTTTGCCTTCGGAGTTTCGGGAGCTGCGATCGTCGCTCCAGGCCACAGGCGAGCCACGTGCCAAACAACCACCACCGATCATCTGTTAGGCGGCTGACTGGAGAGAGTGAATACTCAATTTGGGGTTTTTTTGGGCCATCGTGCAAGTTTGGGGCACGGATACCTTTCTCTGCACAGGGGAGCACTAACGGGCTGCGTCAGCACCTCCCACGGAGTATCTCGGGCCGCGGCAGGCTCCATCACCCTCATCTCGTACGGCCGCCATCTTGGGCCATGTGGGTGCAGATTCCGGTCGATTCCGCTTAATTACGCAACAAAAATACTGGAGGAAGGGGATCCTTCCTCCTCATTGCAGACCATCCCTTCTGGCGAAAGGGGTTTTTTTTTCTGTAAAGCAAGGTGCACTAGACAAGCAGTTTGGAGAGAGCAAATCCTCAGCTCCACCATCATCAATCAGGCCGCCCTTCTGGGGACGACCGCCATTTTGTTTTCCAGATAGACCCACCATGAGGTCTAATCTCCCCAGGTGCACTTGACCCAATTTTAGGACACAGTTGGTAATATCATCTTCACTCCACCTGTGCTCTATTCAGCACATTGATCACGAGTCTCATAGATATTCATCAAAAAAGTTTATTATCATTGGTCCTCTTGAACTTGGTGTCTTCTGGCCTCACCTGTCTCATACCTCAATCAGCGTGATTCTGAATTTATCAAATTGCCAATAGGCCTTTTCTGGATTCCAGGCGTACCCTGTAGTGCGTCTGTTCTTATTCATAACAGCCCCATCTGGATTCCAGCTGTACCCTGTAGTGCGTCTGTTCTTATCCATACCAGCCCCATTTGGATTCCAGGCATACCCTGTAGTGTGTCTGTTCTTATCCATAACAGCCCCATCTGGATTCCAGGCGTCCCCTGTAGTGCGTCTGTTTTTATCCACATGACAGCCTTAGCTGGGTTCCAGGCGTACCCTCTCGTGTGCCTGTTCTTATCCACGCAGCAGTTGTTACCTGGATTCCAGGCGTCCCCTATAGCGCGCCTGTCCTTATCCAGTGTACGACACTCTCTGATACCAGGGGTCCCCTATCGTGCTCCTGTGTTATCAGAGGATGGAGAGTTACACAACCTCCACAAGGGGCGCTTTCTTGCTGTCTTCATTGGCTCCAATAAATCCAAATTCATTTAGTCTGGAGGGCGCTGATAAGACGGTGGCCAAGACCTAGGTCACATCTAGCACCAAGACCTCTAAGAGAGTTGAAAGGCAGGCCAGCCGGAGACACCAAATTCTAGGAATGGAATTTTCAAAGGCACAGAAATTGGCCAGGTTACATATCCCTCAGACTGAGGGATTGTACTTTGACCTAACCCCAGGGTCCCCAATTCCCCCTGGGTATGTGGTCAACGGAGGGAATCTTCACATTCCCCTGCACAGTGTGGGGTGGGCGGAATTCTCTCCATTCCCCAATACACTACTGCACGGCCTCATCACGGGACTCCCGAGGCTATCTTCACCCCTACTATGGCGGGGTTATTGCTAAGTGGGCCTATTACCCTTTCCAGGGAGGACCGTTTAGTCTTGCTGATCGCACAGGAGGTAGACCGCGCCTTGAGACCAGGGCACAAGGCCAGGCCATGGGATGCAGTTCATCGTCACGAACATGTCACTGAGCAGGGGATTCCAATATCTGAGGAGGAGGGGCCTCCGCCACAAACTCCATCATTCAGCAGTCTCTTCAGCCCTTCCCTCTTTGTCCCATTGCTCTGCAAGGTCACAGCCCATCTCGGGCCTGATCCTCCCTCAACAATAATTTTTTTTCCCCAGACTCAAAAGGGGACCCAAATTTCACCGAACTGGTGGCAGTTCGACACCACATCCCTTGTTCCCTCCTGGTTCCTGTATGTGGTCTGTAAACATGGACTTCTCAGGCTTCTCTTCCCCTTCCAGGTAAGGCGGGGGGGTAAGAAAGCTGGAGGCCCTGGAAGTACTTGCAGTGGACGAGCCATTTGGCTCCTAGCATCTCCCACCGCCATTTCCGGAGATGTCTCTGAGGCTCTCAAATTCGAGGACGTGAGCACGAGCTCTATCGCAGGACACGTCCAGCGGCTGCATGGACTATTAGGGCGTCCACCTCCACTTCCCTCTTCAACAAATTTGTCCTTCGCTAGCTCAGCAGCTTCAGGTCCGTATTCCAGCAGAGAATATCCGCACACATCAGGATCTTAGCAGGAGGGTGGACAGTCACCGAGTACGCGTCAGATGCCACCCTCCAAGCCACCATATTTTGCCCCCAGGGCCACGGCATACAGCATCACGGGTCACCGTATGCTGTGGTTGAAGCACAGGCATGCCAATACCAAGTCTAAGTGGCATCTATCGATGACCTCATATCAGGGAGGGAATTCGTTTTAGAGAGGCATTGAATCCTTATCCCACCTCCCTAAGAAATTGAATAAACGGTCCAATTACTACCCGCGTAGGCAGTTTTTCTGTGCGGGGGCTAGGTATAATTACTCTCAACCCATCTGTTCCTTTCCGGGCAGGCAGGATGGGCAGACAGATAGACAGGCAGCCTGACATAGACAGCAAGTTCAGGACAAGCGGCCTTTTCACGGGAACGACCGGCCATTCCTTCGTCCCTGGCGACTTTACAGCGGTTCCTCCCATGGGGGCAGACTCTCTCTTTGCCCACCAGTGGGAGGCCGTCACCACAGACGCGGGGGTACTAATCACCATATATCATGGCCTGGTCCCAGGGTTCATTTTCAACCCGCCTACTTGACTTCTATCTTGTCCCTGCTCACAAAGCCGAACACAGAATAAAGCTAATGATCAAAGCCGATCAACATCTATTACTTATATGGGCCATAGACCCGGTACCGGCGAACCAGAGAGGTCACGGGGGGGTTATTCCATCCTAATTGTCGTCCTAATGGTGTCGGGGGATGAAGAGCCATTTTGGATCTCAGGGGCTTGAAATTTCATCTTGCATACCATACATTCAAGATACAACGCCCCGCTCCATCTCGGGGAGCATAAGTAAAGGGACTTCCTGACGTTTATTGACCTCACGGAAGAGTACTTTCATATCCCCATCTCTCTGGCCCACCACCAACTTCCACGGTTCACGTACAAGGGGCAACAATTTTCAGTACAGGGCACTCCCATTTGGCCTATCATCGGCTCACAGGATATTTACCATGATCCTGGCGGTTCTAACAGCCCACTATGGGCAGTAACAGTCAGAGCCCAACGCTGTCTGGACCACATTGTAATCCAGTTGTTGTCAGGTCACATAGTTTCCACAACCAGACTGTCACACCTCGAAACCATCATAGACAAGGTGGAGTGCTGGGCATATTTATCCCGAGAACGCCGGGACAGCATAAGAGCCAGGGGTCTGCAGTGTTTCATACTCCTTTTCCAGGGGCAAAATCCCAGTGCCTTCCAACAACGGGTAAGACTTCCACACCAGGCATTGCGCTCCCTTATGTGGTCGACATCTTCCACCATGTTCAGAGGGTCATGTCAATACCAATGACCTACGCCAGCCTGTTTGGCTGGGGAGCACACCTTTGCTCGCAGTGGGCACAGGGATGTTGGTCCCGCTCAGACCTTCGGCACAGCTTAAATGGGTTCGAGCTACAGGACATACATCTGGCCCTTCGCCCCTTTTCACAGCATGGTGACAAGTTGTCACATACTGGTCTTCAAGGACAACGTGGTTGCCAAGGCCCAGGTAAACCGACAAGGGGACTCCCGCTCTCGAACCTTATTGACCGAGTCACTCTTACTGGGTTCCTGAACAGAGCACAATCTGGCCATAAAAGGCCGATCATACTTCAGGGGAGACAAACACTCAGGCCGTCCTTTGGAGCAGGACAATGGTAGATCACTCGAAATGGCGCCTCCAACCAAGGGTCTTCAGAGAAATGTATCACAGTTTTGGCCTTCCACCTTTTTGGATCTCTTGCGTCCCCGACCAACGCCCGGCTGCCTCGATTTTCTCCCAGTTCCCATCCCCAGGGGCGGAACAGACGGATGCCATTTGGTGCCCTTAGCCACAGGGACTGCTTTATGATTCGTCCTCTCCCTTCCTTCCGGAGGTATTATGCAGGCCTCTTTGGGAGTGAGCAGAGATAATCCCAGTGACCCATTATTGGTCAAGGAGGCCTTGGTTTGCCGTTCTGTTGAACCCCTTTCTTGCAGACCCTTGGCGGATTTTCTCTGGAACGGGTCTCCCTCAGCCAAGGCACTATTTTCCATCCGTAGCCCCTATGGATCCAGCTAGCCGTCTGGCGTTTGAGTGCTCATTCTTGATACGGGACCTTTGCTCACCAGGGGTCATTTCAATAATCCAGGTCTCTGGTTGCTCTTCCACAACCGTAATTACGAGACCACGTGGAAGAACTTCCACTCATGGGGCTACAGTCGACAACGCTCATCCTCAGAACTCACAATTTCCCATATCCTAGACTTCCTGTCAAACGGTCTGGAGAGGGGCTTAGCCCCGTATACATTGCACAGGCAGATAGCTGCCCTTTCCACAGTTATCACCTGGGATTCCATGGGGACATTGGAACATCACCCCTTACTCTGATCTTTCCTTAAGGGGGCTGCTAACACCAGACCCCCTACTCTGCCAAAGTACCCTTCATGGGAGTTACCTCAGGTTCTGTGGGCTCTTACCAAGGCCCCCTTGGAGCCATAAGGATGTGTGATGTTTGCTACCTGTCCCATAAGCTGGCCTTCCTGGTGGCCATCACATCGGCACGACGAGTTTCCGAATTGGCAGCGCTCTCAATCCAGGATGACTTGTGCATATCCCACCAGGGACAAGTCGTCTTTTGATTCGACCCTACTTCATCTTGACGGTAAATTTTCTATTTCATAGATTCCAGGGAATAGTATTGCCGGAATTTTGCCCTATCCCATTGCATGCTTGGGAATGGCAGTGGCGCAGTTTGGATGTCCACAGGACACTTTGGTACTATATTTCGCGGACGGCGACGTTCCGCAAATCAGAAGCCCTCTTTATATTCTTCCATTCTTCCGTCAGGGGTCGGAAGATTTTTTCTTCTTCCACAATTTGGCAGGTGGATTAGGGTGTGTATTGCCGGGGCGTATCAAACCAAGTCATTGTCGGTTCTACATCAGGCTACACCCCACTCTACATAGAGTGCAGCTATTTCTGCAGCATGGGCTTCCCTGACGCCCATTGAGGTCGTCTGCAGGACGGTCACATGGGCTTCATCGTCATCTCTTTTCGCACGGCACTACAAGATCAATGTTTTTTTTGCCTAGGTGGAGGCTTCCTTCGATAGGAGGGTTCTCCAACAGGTTATACATCAAAGTGTCACACCGGACTGGTCTACTCCCCACCCTCAGGGACAGTAGGCTTTGGTATGTCCCACTGGTGGATTCTCCATCTCCAGTGCTGGAGAAGGGGCATTGTCTTACCTGAACGCCTTTTCTCAGCACGGAGATGGAGAATCCACTCCTGCCCTTTTTAGGTCATTTAGGCCTAGGGTTAGTTTGTTAGTTTTATGAGCCACAACGTCTTGCTGTCAGTCAATGGCTATGCTCGCGTCAAGACTGGGATCTCTATGGTCCAGGACGGGCATGGCAACTTTGGCTGACTTGATCTGATTGGGCAGGAATACAGTCTAAACCCATTGGTGGATTCTCCATCTCCATGCTGAGAAAAGGCGTTCAGGTAAGACAACGCCCCTTTCATTACAAATGTGCTCCAGCAAATTAATTCTTCAAACAGTGGGATTTCATGCATTATCATGAATCACAGAAAATCTCATATTTAAATGGGATTCTTAATAATGCTGTTCCTGATGTGTAAAAATCAAGTTTAAAAGAAAATTTCTATTACCCACATAATTTAATATTTAACTGTATTGTCTGCTGATGTGTTATGATCTCTGTATAGGGATATCTGCTATTAAGATCAGTTTATATGAATTTTTAAAAAATTAAATTTCTGCTTTTAAGACCAGTTCATTGCACCTTACTATATATCAGTGGTTCTCAACCTTCCTAATGCCGCGACCCTTTAATACAGTTCCTCATGTTGTGGTGACCCCCAACCATAAAATTATTTTCGTTGCTACTTCATAACTGTAATTTTGCTACTGTTTTGAATCGTAATGTAAATATCTGATATGCAGGGTGTATTTTCACTGTTACGAATTGAACATACCGGTAATTAAAGCATAGTGATTAATCACAAAAACAATATAGCAATGCTTGCTGGAGAAGCTTACTCTTCCTTGCTCAAAAATGTTGGGAGGGAGGGAAGGGGAAGGAAGGAAGATTGAAGGGGAAAGGAAGGAGATGGAGAAGGAAGGAGATTGAAGGGGAAGGAAGGAAGGAAGGAAGAAGATTGAAGGGGAAGGGATGGAGATGGAGATGGAAGGAAGGAAGGAAGGAAGATTGAAGGGGAAAGGAAGGAGATTGAAGGGGAAAGGCAGGAAGGAAGGAGAGATTGAAGGGGAAGGGAAGGAAATGGAAGGAAGGAAGGAAGGAAGGAAGGAAGGAAGGAAGGAAGGAAGGAGAGATTGAAGGGGAAAGGAAGGAGATGGATGAAAGGAAGGAAGGAAGGATTGATCTTTGGAGAGTCATGTTTTCCCAGATTCCCAGCATTCCCCAGTCTTCCCCAGTGCTTTTTAGGGCTGCTAGGGATGGTAGTCTGGAGCCCCCCATCCTCATCCTGGCACCTCTTGCCCTCTCCCAGCTACTCCCCCGGGACCTGCCCACCCCTCCAGCCCCCTGAGCGCCATCAAAGCAGCGGGATCGTGGGAGCCTCTTTCCACGCAGCACAGCCCTTCACTGCCATGACCCTTCCCCGACTCGTCACATGCGAGAGGGGTGCAGCCGGAGCGCCAGCTCCCGCTCAGAAGGCACCGCTTCTCCCCTCCCGGCCCGTCTGGCTGGTTTCCGACACACATGCGGGCATCGCCCTCTTCCCCGCTGCCTGGCTGCTTCCAAGGGCCGGAGCCCAGCAAGCCGGGAAGGAGTCGCTCCTGCCCGCCAGCCCTAGGGCCGCGCCGGGCACCCTCCGACGGTGAGGGAGGCTTCCGTGCGGCGCAGGGGAAGCTCCGGTGTGGCGGGCAGCCAGGGGTGGAACGTGGCCGGGCAACCAGAAGGCATGGAGACCAGTTTGGCACCACAGCTCAGCTTAGTCAGCAGCGGCGGCAGCAGAGCAGCCCAGCAGCAGCGCCAGCAGCGGCCCATACCCGGCTCAGCTCAGACTGGCTGCCCACACAGCTGAGCTGGCCTAGGGTGGCGTCGGGGGCATGTGTCAAGCCCCTGGGCTTGCAATGAGCCAGGAGATGGGGAGGACGCAGCCAGTAGCCAGCCGATGTCCGCATGGCCCCCATGAGCACCACCTGACTCCCGACAGTCAGCTGGGAGTCGGGTCGGTGTCCAGACATCGGTGGGGAACCAGGGGGCTGCTACACACCACCCAGCTCCCGACAGCCAGCTGAGAGTCGGCCCAGCGTGCGCACGTCAGCTGGGAGTCGGCTCAGCCTCCGCGTGTCTGCCCAGCTCCTGGGAATCAGCTGGGAGATGGCCCGGCTCCCAGCCAGCAGCTGCCGCGGGATGGTGCTGAGGCAGCAGGAGCAGGCGCTGTCGGAGAAGGGAGCCCTGGAGGCGGAGGAGCCGGAGAAGGAGGAGGGTGGCGGCGGCCGGATAGAAGAGCGGTGTCTCGGTTCCTAAGACCATCGGAAATATGTGTTTTCCGATGGTCTTAGGCGACCCCTGTTAAAGCGTCGTTCGACCTCCAAAAGGGTCGTGACCCACAGGTTGAGAACCGCTGCTATATATGATTGTATTGCTTTTTTTTCCCTTTTATACAACCAGAGTTATTTTTATGGAAATTGTGTTGTGAAACAAAATCTAAGTAATCATTTATGAAAAACAGCAATTTGTGCTGTTATAGGACTTATATGGATAGTGCTGAATAATAGAATAGTTATGTATCAGGTTAACTATAACTAAATCAAGTGACATATATTAATGTATATGGTCTGTTTGCAGAAATGTCAGCATTTATAAGAATTAAACCAAGACCTGAATTCTTTTCCCATCAAACAGCCATAATTATGTTTATTAAATACAATTTGGATCCCTGATTTCTTATTTGGTAAACTACTGTAATAGAAATTTATTTTTTCTTTGTTGTCTTAATTTCTACAAATTATCCATCACTGACATTTTGTGTACAACCTCCATTTATTCAGAGGGACTTTTGCAGTATTGCTAAGTTATATATGATTGAAATGTATGAAGGATATATAGAACATTATTGGGCTCATCTGTACCAGATATTTATATTATTTAACGCAAAGTCATATATCTTTTTGTAGCATCATTAAATATTTAGTTTCCTAAGTATAGCTATATCCTAAACTATTTTTAACTTATGAATGTTGGCTATATGTTCATTCCCCAAAGCATACTGGCAAGCTTTTCTCTTTCTGTGAATAATTCATTATGTATGCTTGCCCAGACTGGTTCAAATTTTGTTTTGCTTAAGTTAATAGCATAAATATTCTTTACTTGCATAAGAAAGAATGTTTTCTTTTTGAACATTTTAAAACTCTCCGTAGTGATAGGAAACTATTTTTCTTGTATGTAAGCATAAGTATTGTGAAATAAATATGAACAATTACATTATAAATAATTCAAGACTGAAAATCTGGTTAGCATATGTGTTGTACAGTTATAAAAGAAAGATACTTCTGGTTCCTTTGGTTTTCAGATTATGTTTCTCTTATCATTTAGGTCATAGGGCAGAATATATGACTACAAGGTAAGTTGTTAAATATGCTCTCATAAAGTTTATTTTATGGAAAGCTATAAAATAGGAGTATTATGTTTCAGAAAGGTTTAATATATCCCTCTTTTAAACAAGAAACAAACTTTAAGAATAGGACACTAAACCTCCAAATTATAATCACATCTCCAATAATTTCCCAATGGGTCTCAATGCCCTCCCCTGGAAAGAAAAACTGTGGCCCCTTCTTCAAAGTATCTTTTTAATGGCCTGCTTATGCATACACCGATGGTAGATATTTGTCACCAATATCAGAATTCTAACCTCTGTGGTCAGTACATACATTGATTTCTTCTCTCTTCTGTGTCCACATCAGTGCATCAGTGACAGATTTCTTTGGCTTTCTAAGGAAGGAAGCCACTTCCCGATCAAAGTTCATTGTTTGATATAGTGAATATATAGGGTATAACTTCAGAATTCATTGAAGAGAAGGTCTACAGAAGGGAAGATCTAGATGAATAAATTGCATAGGGATATCTGGTGGAAATGTCCATCTTTTGGGTGGCCCGGTGCTCTTCCCAAGCATTAACTTGGAGATACCAGGAGCAGAAAGGGCACATAACAGTGTAAGGCATTCTGCTTAGGTAACTACACACAACTTATCACTGCCTCCTAATCTTATCTTTGGGAAAGAAGTGTGAGGGTTGTAGTTATGTGTGGTGATATAAACATATGTAATTTTGGTATACAATTCACAAAAAAACAGTACTCTTAAGATTCATTGTGCTTAGAAAAACGATATAAGACTTAAACTTATAGCAAATTTTACAAAGGAAGGAAACTTAATAATAGCAATAGCATGTAGACTTATATACCACTTCACAGTGCTTTACAGTCCTCTCTAAGCAGTTTACAGAGTCAACATATTACGTCCAACAATCTGGGTCCTCATTTTACCGAGTTCGGAAGGCTGGAAGGCTGAGTCAACCTTGAGCCAGTTAGGATTGAACAGCTGGTAGTCGGCAGAATTAGCCTGCAATACTGCATTCTAACCACTGTACCACCACAGCTCTTATTAAATAAATAAATCTATCTTGATATTTATGAAATTCTAATTTTCCTTTTTCTACATAAGTGCTTACTTTTACTTCAGCCCTCTCTGATAAATTTCTGGATGGATACAACTAGAAATGAACTAAGTTTTCAGTAACTGTTAACTCACTTTATTGGCTAAGTCAGTACTTCTAGTTAAAATGACTGTGCTCAAACATGGTCTTAATTAATCAATACAGAATATTCTGGAACACTAGTGGACGATCACTTAATCATGAGCCAGCAGTGTGCAGCAGCAGCAGCCAAAAAAGCTAATACAATCCTGGGTTATATAAACAGAGGCATAGAATCAAGATCAAATGAGGGATTAGTACCACTTTGTTGAGAGTTTGGAAAAAATTTAGAGAAGAGCAACTAAGATGATCAAAGGCCTGGAGACTAAAACATATGAAGAATGGTTGCAGGACTTGGGTTTGGCTAGTCTAAAGAAAAAAGCAATAGGGGAGACATGATAGAAGTATTCCTGTATTTGAGGGGCTGCCTCAAGAAGAGGGAGTCATGTTATTCACGAAAGCACCAGAGGACAGGACAAGAAACAATGGTTGGAAACTGATTAAAGAGAGAAGCAACCTGGAATTAAGGAGAAACTTCCTGACAGTGAGAACAATTAACCAGTGGAATAGCTTGCCCCCAGAAATCATGGACACTCCATCACTGGAGATTTTTTTAAAAAGGCTAGACAGTCACTTGTCTGAGATGATGTAGGTTCTCCTGCTTGAGCAGGGGGCTGGACTAGAAGACCTCCAAGGTCCCTTCCAGCTCCTACTCTATTCTGTTCTGTTCTATTCTATTCTAAAACATGCACATATACATGCAAAGCACATGAGGAATAATAAAAATAATAATTGAGCTATATTAGCACGATCAATCCATTGAAAGGCTATCGTTTATATGCTACATTTTCTCATTTATGCAAGTTATTTTTAATGCAATTGTGCTTTATTTTTTTTAAATGCTATTATGAGATTTATGCTTGTATAATTGATTTACACCAAAGACTTCTTCCTATCAAAATCACTGCCCAAAATCTATCAAACCCTTTACTCATGCATTGTGTGATTGTTTTACTTATAAACCCTACCTCCCATTACATCTATATCTGCAATTGCTACTAGTAGACTCAACATGGCCATCATTATCTTATTCAACCCATTTACCCAAAATGAAAAGTTCCTCCATGCTGGTGAAGAATTCTCAGCCTTAGGCTGAGTTTTTAATATGGACAAATCTCTGTGTGCAACACAACAAAGAATGTTAATAAAACTTGTAATGCTGTTTCCATATTAGAAACGAGTTGTAGAAAAGATTAAGAAACAAGGAAGAAAATATCTTTTAGCAAAATAGTGCTTGAGAATAAGGCTCTAAAATTTTATGTACACATTTGGATTACAGAATTTGACCCCATTCTCTGTAATTTCCTTTTTTCCATTGGTTAAGTGTCTTGCTTTATGTTTTATATCAAGTTTTCAGAGAGCATAAACCCAAAAATAAAATAGGGGAAGTCAATATGTACATATATCATACATATGTTCTTATAATGTCCTGATTAAATTCACAGGGAAGATTACATCCAGTCATTATTATGCTATTCTGGTTCTAAGAACCCAGTATTTGTTTTTTATTTTCACATTATTCTAAGCTTCAGGAATATCTACATTTTGTGACTTTTATATTTACATTCTTTATCCTGTTCTTATGTACTTTATTTCTAATTGCATTTTACAGCAGAGGACGAAGGAACTCACAGACTAGACATCAGGTATAGTGCTAATGAACTGATTAACATTGTTTTGTCTGATTTTTTTATTACCAATTATCGGAAACTGAATTCAGCAATGAGAAAAGTATGCAACTATCTTTTAGCTTTTTAATGGCTCAAATATTCTTCATCTGGTATATTTATAATGTCCACTTTATTCAACAAGAGTTATAGAGATAGCAATTACATTGCAAGAAATGAACACATGCAATGACACACTTGTTACGACCTACCTGTAAAAACCCTATAATGGGGGGAGGGGGTTGTCTATGAAAGCAGTTTACAATATCACTTAAGTGTTTATTGTATCAGAAGAATAAACAAAAGTCTTATTTTGTGTTTAGATCCTCTGTGGATTTTTAAAAATCAAAGACATTTGTAAACTATATTTTTAGCATCATTCATTACCATTGCCAAGATATTTTCAAGGATGAATACATTTTCCACAAATGTGTTAGTAAACATAGTGACAAGTATAACATATTTTGTATAAAATGTTCCTTAAAGTTAAACCTGTAGAATTTGATAGCTTATCAAGAGTATCTATTACACTCTTAAGACGGATAGATCTTCCCCTGAAATGATAAAGTCTTTTTGGAATGAAACCATGGGGTATCTCACAAAATTCACAAACAAGTCACATGAGGATTACTTGGTTTCTCAGTTCAAGAATGGAATGGAGAACCCTCTACTCCCACAGAGCCCCACATCTCACATTATCTTTTCCTGCAGCAGTAGAGCAATGGAAGAATAGAGTAAAATCTTTCATCTCCAGATTGTTGCTGTTGAAAACAAAAGTTTTTAGAACAAAGTATTTGACATAAAACTGACCTCCAGAAGATCTCTTAAAGACATTGAAGCTGGTAGACAATTCTTACCCTTCCCTAATTTTTAGTTCTGGTCCAAAAAAGGTAGCAGGGCTTGGCTTATTTTTAGTCAAAAATTGATGAGAGCTCTTTAATCCAGTAGTCTTCTTTCACTGACATAATAATGAGGTGATTTTTCAGTGATTTCCCATTCTTTCCTACAAGCAGAACAAAAAAGTTAAAGAAATCTAAAATTGCTCAGGTTCCCATTTCACTAACAGAAAACTTTGCTGACCAAACAAGCATCACAAGTTGAACTCGCTTGGATGCATTTTTTTCAGCTTCATATTACTTATTTATTTGTTTAAAAGATTTTCATTGCACTTTTCCTCAAAGAGGTTAAGGCAGGTTACATGGAGATCTCCTTTGTTTTATTCCCATGATAACAATCTTGCTAAGTAGGTTGGATTGTGAAAGAATGAAAAGTACAAAGGCTTTGAGGGAGTTTCTAAAACTAAGGCTGATGACCTGGATATCCCCGGTCTTAGTCTAACACAGTGATGGCGAAACTTTTAGAGACCGAGTGCCCAAACTGCAACCCAAAACCCACTTATGCAATGTTGCACCCAACGATGCACACCCACCTGGACAATTGGGGGGGTGGCTCATTAGGTGGGCGTGGCTTTGGTGGTAACGGCAGACTAGATGGGACTAAAAAGTTCAATCAATCAATTCCAACTTTGCAACATCATTTTTTTTTCCTGTGAGAAGTTGAAATTGACTGATTGATTGAACCTTTTTTTTTGCACACGGCAGTGGAGGCCTAAAGTGAAAAGGTTTTATAAAACCCAGCTGAAAGCCTAGGAGTGGGGCGATGGCGCGCGTGCCCATAGAGAGGGCTCTGAGTGCCGCCTCTGGCACCCGTGCAATAGGTTCGCCACCACTGGTCTAACATATTAACCACTATACATGTGACAGAGTAGAGTGTGAGAGGGAAGACTGAGAAAGGAGTGGCAGAAAAAGTAGAAAAAATAGTCAACAGATAACAAGTGAATCAGTTGACAATTTATCTGATAAACAGCAATTTACCCTAGAAGAAAGAAACTAGAAAGAAGCATTTCCAATCCTTCAAAGAGATTTCACCTTAATTAACTCAGTATAAATGAGAGTCCGATCTTCTTTTGTATTTATGCCAGCCTAGTATTAAATACATCTTAACTGAAAATCTGTGTGATACTTGGTTCTTGATTTTATCCAGATTTGTGGGGATTTGACAAGAACTCACTGGCTTTCTCTGTTACCCAATGTATAGCATCTTGGAACATGATAATCGATTTTCTAGTTATTTTGTTACAACATACTGATGTGAGTGAGAAAGAGGGGGGGGGGGAGAGAAAGTTCCTGTCTCTACTGGCCAGGAGGAAGAATCTCAGGATTACTGGACAATGATACTCGGATTTTGAATCAATTCAGAGATTATGTGTACTTTTCTTTTTCTTTTGTTTCATTTTATTAACTATCTTGCTGAGTGCTTTAAAGGACAAATAGAAATGATACATTTAAAAGAAATAAACTAAAGATCAAAATACATATGATACCAAAAAGCTGTGATAATTCTATCCCACGTTGACAGAATATATTCAGAATCCAACATAACCCTTGAACCTCTCCCAGGGTACTGGTAATGAGCGGAATCCGGACCCTGGACTCAGGCTGCTGCTGCTCAATGCCAGGTCGGTGGTAAATAAAGCTCTCCTCATCCGGGATTTAATTCTGGATGAGGAGGCCAACCTGGCATGTGTGACTGAGACCTGGCTGACCCCAGAGGGAGGAGTTCCCCTCTCTGAGATGTGGCCAGCTGGGTTTCAGGTATGGCATCAGCCGTGACCCCAGGGAAGTGGGGGAGGAGTGGCAATTAGCTAAGGAGACACTCAGGCTGCGCAGACTCGCTGCTACTGAGATATCAGGTTATGAGTCCCTCCTTATGAGGTTGGACCTAGGTGTACAGGTGGGTCTGTTGCTTACGTACCTGCCTCCCAGCTGCATTTCTACAGCCCTGCCTACGCTACTCGAGGAGGTAGCCGGGTTGGCAGTTGAGTTCCCCAGACTTATTGTCTTTGGGGACTTCAACGTGCCGTCACTCGGTGAGTCCTCTGGGTTGGCGCGGGAGTTCATGGCCTCCATGGCAACCATGGACCTGACACAAGTAATGGTGGGCCCAACCCATGAGGGGGGACACACACCTGACCTGGTTTTTCTCTCGGAGCAGTTGAGTTATGATCTGAAGCTAAGGGGCTTAGAAGTGTTGCCCACATTTTCTGCTGCGGCTTGAGTTCACGACGCCAATCCTCCCTCGCAGGGAGCCGGAACCAATTAAATGGTTCCGCCCCAGACGTCTGATGGACCCTATTGGTTTTCAAAGGGCGCTTGGGGAATTGCCGGATTCGCTCATACACAGTCCGGCGGAGTCCCTAGTGATGGCCTGAAATACGACCACTATGGGGGCTCTAGACCGGATTGCGCCATTGCGACCTCTCTGTGGTAGCAGACCCAGGAGATCTCCTTGGTTTACCGAGGAACTCAGGGGGATGAAGCGCCAAAAGAGACGTCTAGAGAAGCAATAGAGGAAAAGCAGATCTGAATCTGATCGAACCAAATTGAGAGCTTGTATTAAGATCTATTTGGAAGCGATCACTGCGGCAAGATCTCAGTATCTTTCTGCATTGATCGCGTCTGCGGAATCTCGTCCAGCTGCCCTGTTTAGGGTGACTCACTCTCTCCTGGATACGGGGAGGAGGGAGGAACCTTTGCAGGGCAATGCCGAAGAATTTAACACCTTTTTCGCAGACAAGGTCACTCAGATCCGGACTGACTTGGACTCCAATTGGAATGCAGTGTCGCTGACAATGAGTCAGTCAAGATGACAGAGGCCCGTCTTAGTCCTGTTGTATGGGATGAGTTCGACCTGGTAACTCCTGATGATGTGGACAAGGCCATTGGAGCTGTGAGTTCTGCCACCTGTTTACTGGACCCGTGCCCCTCTTGGCTGGTTTCGGCTAGCAGGGAGGTGACACGGAGCTGGGTCCAGGCGGTTGTTATCACTTCATTGAGGGAGGGGTCCTTCCCGGCTCCTTTAAAGGAGGCACTTGTGCGCCCCCTCCTCAAGAAGCCTTCCCTGGATCTGGCAGTTTTAAATAATTATCGTCCAGTCTCCAACCCTCCCTTTTTAGGGAAGGTTGTTGAGAAGGTGGTGGCACTCCAACTCCAACGGTCCTTGAATGAAACTGATTATCTGGGCCCTCGGCAGTCTGGTTTCAGGTCCGATTACAGCATGGAAACTGCTTTGGTCGTGCTGATCGATGATCTCTGGCGGGCCCGGGATAGAGATTATTCCACTATCCTGGTGCTTCTTGACCTCTCAGCGGCATTCGGTTGGAGGGGCTTGGAGTGCGGGGCACCGTTCTGCGGTGGTTCACCTCCTACCTCTCTGGCCGGTCGCAGTCGGTGTTTGCAAGAGGTCAGAGATCAGCTCCGAGGCCTCTTCCATGTGGAGTCCCTCAGGGGTCCGTTCTCTCACCTCTGCTTTTTAACATCTACATGAAGCCGTTGGGTGAGATCATCCGTCGACACGGGGTAAGTTATCATCAATATGCTGATGATACCCAGTGTCACTACAGCGAAGCAGTGGAAGTGATGAACCGGTGCCTGGAGACTGTTGAGGTCTGGATGGGTGCCAACAGGCTCAGACTCAATCCCGACCAGACGGAGTGGCTATGGGCTCAGCCTCCCAAGGACAATTCTAACTGTCCGTCCATTACCCTGGGGGGAGAAGTTTTGTCCCCCTCAGAGAGGGTTCGCAACTTGGGTGTCCTCCTCGATCCACAACTAAGTTTGGAACACCATCTTTCGGCTGTGGCGAGGGGAGCATTCGCCCAGGTTCGCCTGGTGCGCCAGTTGCGGCCCTATTTGGACCAGGAGTCACTCCTCACAGTCACCCATGCCCTTGTCACCTCGAGATTCGACTACTGTAATGCTCTCTACATGGGGCAGCCTTTGAAGAATGTCCGGAGACTGCAAGTAGTCCAGAATGCGGCCGTGCGAGCTGTCTTGGGTCTCCCAAGACATGCTCATATTACTCCAGCACTCCACGAGCTGCACTGGCTACCTATTGGTCTCCGAACACAATACAAAGTGCTGGTTATGACAATGGACCAGGATACTTGCGGGACCGTCTTCTGCCTCATGAATCCCAGCGACCGGTTAGGGCACATAGGGTTGGCCTCCTACGGGTCCCGTCTGTTAGACAGTGTCGTCTGGCGGGGCCTAGGGCAAGGGCCTTCTCCGTTGCTGCCCCAGCCCTCTGGAACCAGCTTCCCTCAGAGGTTCGTACTGCTTCCTCCCTCCTGGCCTTCCGGAAAGCACTAAAGACACATCTATGCCGACAGGCTTGGGGCATATGAGCTGTGCTCTGCCCCTCGGCCCTAAGAGTGTCCCACCATCAACGATTGTGAGTTGAATGTGTTTGTATGTTGTGTGAATGATATTAATTTTTAAATTTTTTAATTAATTGTGTTTTTTTAATTGTGTTGTTGTGAGCCGCCCCGAGTCTTGTGAGACGGGTGGCATATAAATTAAATAAATAAATAAATAAATAAATAAATAAATAAATAATGGGTGTTGATTTAGTTTTTTACTTGTTCCCATTGAATATTATGGGAAAGAATAAGATAACCATATAGAGGAAAATAATTTGTTCTATATAAACTGTTTAATTCTTATTGAAATAACATCAATAAGTGCATTATATTTTATACTTTTTTCCATAGAAAATAAATAGTTTGCTTTCATTTCTGTGAGAACAATAAAATACTGTTTGTGGAAGTGAAACTTGTCAGTTTCACTGGTGATTCATCTGTATCTCTCTCTGAATTCTTCTGCATGCTGGTAAATTCCTACTTTTGAAAAAATGTCCCTGCCCACCTATCATAATGACAGGAATTTGGATTTGTAATGCAGAGAAATTAGTATCATTCTGACCTCATTCAAATTCAAAAATGTTCTTGAATATTAAGTACAAAACTATCTGGCAGAAAAGAAAAGGAACTATTGCTTTCCTAATAGCATCTGATGACTGATTGCAGGATTCCTTCAGATAGTCATCATGGAAACAGGAGTGCCTTTGTAATAAACTGGAGCTATCAGTCTTTAGAGAAAAGATTCATGATATTCTAGTAAAAATTAGGAATTCCAACAGTGCTTTCTTGTTAATTTTTAAAAGCCCTGTGGAAGAGCTCTGTATTTCAAACAACTTCTGAGAACCTTCCAGGATCAGGGCATACCAAATGGTGTTTCCATAAAATGGGAGATGCAGCAGGGAAGCATCTCCTAGCCATGACTCTCCTCACTTCCACTTGTGATGAGATGGTGAAGGTTATTTCAAACTATTGCATTACATTGTAACACTGGAAATTTATTTTGATTTGTATTTTTTCCATAAAACTGGTCAAATATCTGTAGAATGATGGACACTGAAGAATGTTAATGTGAAAACCAAGATATGTAGAAATATATTAATAATCCATTCATTTTAATTTCTACATTCCTTGTGCAAACAGTACCCCTTTCATCTGTTTTGCATTCTGTGCATATATTAGCTGGTAAACAACTAATAAGGTTTATATATTTGAACAAGCTTTCCATTACATTTTGCTGGTCAAGCGTTTCCTCTTGAACAATTTGATGGCCATGTATTTGTGACAAAGGAAGAAGGTGAGGCATTGGTCCCTGAACCCACAATTCTGGACTAGTTACACCTAGTTACACAAACATAAATAGCCAAATTTATTATATAATCTGTAAAAGCAGTTCAGGTATAAAGGCGTTAGTTTGGGTTATTGGAGCAAGATTATGCACTGTGCCTCTAAGTTTGCGTCATCTTTTTCCTTCTATATTATAATTCAGTTCTTCTTTATTCTAAATATGATCTTGAAGTCATATCTTTTTTAATAATCAGACATTAAATAACCTCAGTTCTGTTGTATTGTGTTCCCTCAAATAATAAAATGCTTTAAATAAATCAAAAGAGGAACAGGAGATGAAGAATGAAAAATTGCCTTGCTTTTAAATAAATAAGCTAAGATTTATTAAAGTCAATAACAGCAGCACTCTAGCAAGCAAGATTTATTCCTTTCAATGTGGCTTCTATTATTATTGCACCTACCAGATTTCTTAAATAGGACTTGCTAGTTAGCATCAATAGAAATATACAGCATTGGTTATAGACACTGGGCATTGTTGTTTGCTTCCTGTCCAAATTGAAAAAAACACAATTAGTTCAAGAGCTTGTTTTATGGTATAGATATGGTATAGATATTCTAATGTCAGAACCCATTCCTATTTCATTTCTACCTATCCCCTATGACCTAAATACAAATCTCACCTTTCCCTGGGTTCTGCCATAATCCCAAAGGGGAGGGGGAATGTGCTTGCGGGGGTTATTGCTTTTCTTTCCTCTATTCGCTACAATGTAACCTTTTGCTTCATTTATTGCTTCTGTGTCTGCTGTCCCACTACAATACTTCCTGCACTGTATCTCTCTCTGAACTTTCTTCTCCCTAACCTGTCAGCTTGGAAAAGGGGGGGGGGGAGAAAGAAATACAACCTCCAGAGCCTGGCTTATTTCTCCATTACCAAAGGAAGGTGCGAAGAGCCACTTGAACATCGTGCTGCAACCAGAGCCGAACCGATGTTATCTCCCCTTTCCCACGATGGACTTAACAACTGGGGATTGGCCGGTTTTGAACTGGCCAGATGAACTGTGGTGTGGGATTTGCTTGGGGACACTTTAAAGTATCAATCTGTAAAGGAATCCCTCAGATCCTGTCTATTATGCCTGCTATCAACTACTCTTAATAAAAGTTCCTGTTGGAGGAAACAGTCTCCAAGAGTTCTGCTTTCTTAAAATGTGGGATTGAAGTGGGTCCTTACATCTAGTGAGATTTGGATGTATAGAGTGTTATATGTCTGATACTATAAAGATGCCATTGTATCCTAATGATAATTAAGTGCTATTTATCTCATATAATTTTCAAACTATTTGGATTATTTTTCCCCTCACCAGGACTCAGGACAAGTAATCCCCCTCATTGTAGAAAGCTGTATCCAATTTATCAATTTGTATGGTGAGTTCTAAAATAGTTTTTAATTTAATCCCACTTTTTTTAAAGACTATTGTGCTTAATAATCATGATGCTTTTTTCTGGCATGTTCTAATCTTTTTCCAATTACAGTTAAGAAGAATATTGAAACTTTAGTATTGAATGAAAGAACTTCCCTGTTGAAAACTAAAAAAGAGAAAGGGCGGAATATCAATTCAGACAGCAATAAGAAAGGATCAATTGGAAGGTATTAAGCCATGGAGCAAAGGAAGGAAGAGAGGCCAGGATCAAGCAAGAAAAGGAATTCTTGCTTGGTTAGCATTGCATTTCAAAATGCAGTAATCTACTTTGATGAATCTTGGTGGAAAGATATATATATATATAAATGTGATAATAAATGATTAAGATGCTAGTATTTTTGCTCATTTGAAACATTATGTTGAATTTTATATATTGCTGTTATTATTTTTCAGGTCTTCAACACCAGGGCATTTTCAGGGTGTCGGGCTCCCAGGTGGAGGTCAATGATATTAAAAATTCATTTGAAAGAGGTGATTTATCATTTTTCCTGTTCATATGTACCATCATACCATAGAAGTTCTTTTCCTAAATTATTATTATGAAAGGGAGGGAACTTTTATTCATTGAGAATAGAAAAACAAAGAAATTAGCATAATTGATCTTTTAAAGCTTAGATAGCTTTGGATATTGGCTTTGGAGGTAAGGCTACCATCTTTGAATTCATAAGCTCTAAATGACAGCAAAAAGAGTTCAATGTAGCTCTGCTGTCATCTTGTAATCATCCACATTATTGCAGCCCAGATATGGTAGCAACAACTATTGCTTAAGGCTAACTCCTGAATTATAAATTCAGGAGTTAGTTTAAATTTTTAAATAGGCAGGTTCTTCCTTCTCTGCCTCTTCCTCCATCTACCTCAGGGCCATCTGGTTGTGTACCGTTTTCCTTTTAAAATCTTTTAAATTACTTTTTTCACCTCAAAGAAAATATGAACTTGAATACATCAATATTTGTATTGAAATGAAAATCAGTATATTTAACCAATGCAGTCCTCAGCTTCTCAAGAATATAGGTTATCCCTGAGTTATGAGCATTCACTTAACACTCGTTCAAAGTTAAGTGATAAGCACCCCTAGTGCTTATGAGAAAGTCCCAAAATTATGAATATTGCAGCACCACTGCAGTCATTCGCCCTTACAAGCGACTGCACATGCTCTGCAACATTCACCCTGGTTATTCGATCCTTCCCCACCCCTAACCCGGGTCTCCCTAGGTACCACGCCTTCAAAAGTCACCCTGCAAAGATCAAGATCTTTTGCTTTCTTGGCTGATCCAGGCCTTCAGTGCGTTCGCAGAGAATGGAGGCCTAAAGTAACACAAGATCACACAAGATCAGTGGGGTGAGATCTCACGCTATTGATCTCGCATGATCTCATGATACTTTAGGCCTCTGTTCTCTGCAACAGAGAATGGAACTGAAGCCGGGGGACACTTTCATGTGCCTCCAGAGGCCGGATCGGGACTTATTATTTTTTTTAAAACATTACAAAAGAGGCTCTATACTCTATATCATGGGTGTCAAACTCGAGACATCACATGACGTGTCGTGACATATTGTGACCTTTTGCTGGCAATGGGATGGACACAATTTTGGTGTGACGCATCTGGCCTGTAGGCCAGCAGTTTGACACCCCTGCTCTATATTGTATTATAATTAAAAAGAATGAAATCAAACTTCATATCCCAATGGGAAAGATATATATTTGAGCAATATTTTAGTTCTTGCTACATTCATTCTAATTTCAGGATGACCAATATAGTACAGCTCAGACTCTTATATAGAAGAAGGCTGTCAAGATCGAAGGCCTGTAAGTATTTAATCTGATTTATTTTTGTAGGTGAAAATCCTTTGGCAGATGACCAAAGTAACCATGATATTAACTCAGTTGCTGGAGTACTGAAGCTCTATTTCCGAGGGCTGGAGAATCCTATTTTTCCTAAGGAAAGATTTAATGATCTTATTTCTTGTGTCAGTAAGTTAAATTTGTTTCTTTCATATGTTTTGAATGGTCACTTTAATAAATGAAATTTTATTATTTGCTCAGACATATCTATTCTATAACAGCTTTATATAGGACAGCTTATTGCTATCATAGTTATTTATGTACATCCATTTTACCGTGTTTCCCCGATAGTAAGACACCCCCGATTGTAAGACGTATCGGGGTTTTCAGGGGGTCGGCTAATATAAGCCGTACCACGAAAGTAAGACATATTACTCCTGCCCACTTCCGCCTCCTGCTTAAAATACTTAAATACTTAAAATACTTAAAATACTTAATATACTTAAAATACTTAAAATAAAACTGACAATTGTTTTCCAATCAATATAAGCCGTACCCCGAAAGTAAGACATAGTGGGGCTTTTGGGGATAAAAAGAAAGTGTGACCCTGTCTTGCTTTAGGGGAAACACGGTAACAAGTGTGTTTTTGAATTCACATTCTCCCTTCAATAAGAACAAGATATACTGTATGTTTTATATACATATCACTCAGACTGTCTCCTTTGTATAGATATTTAAGCTAGCTTATTAGATGACCATCCCCCTCCCAAATACCATTGGTTTGGTTAACGTACTACATTTTGTTAAGGACAAAACTTAAGCATATTTTTCTCCTTTCTGATATAGATAAAGATCCTAATTGGATAACTTAACCATCCACAAGCCTTTGGAACTTGTTCATATAATTAATGTCAACAGGAAATCGTAGAACAAATTAATATGCCCCCTTTGCACTCTCATTTAGTCTCTACAATATTTTTACAATCTGATATTCTTCAAATGTGTTGCAATACAATTCCCATAGTTGCCAAATGCCATATAAACCAATACATCTTGAGTTGTGGCCCAACATATCAGCAGTGGAAAGTTCTTCTATACTTTCAGTAGCCAACCATAACTAATTGTTCTATTTGATGTTACAGGAACAGAAAATCTCTACGAGAGAGCTCTTCACATACGTAAACTTTTGCTGACATTGCCCAGATCAATCATTATCTTACTAAGATATCTTTTTGCCTTCCTCAATCAGTAAGTAGCTTTAACTTTCTGTAAAAATATTTCAGATATTTGAAGGAAGATGTGTGTGTGTGTGAGAGAGAGAGAGAATGTGATGGTGAGGAGACTGGAGAGAGAGTGGGAGGAAGAGAAAGAATTTGATTTTACCAAAGACTGTGCTATTTTAATTGGCAGAAGAGGAATGATTTTCATGCAAATTGGAATTAGCTCTTTAAATGACATCATAAAAATAGTATGGAAAGCTTGAAAATAGAAGTAATGGTAATACCGGTACTTGAACATTGGAACATTGTTTGTTGATTTTTTTTTCAAAGAAAGCGTCAATTTCTTTACGTGTACCTTAGCATGGGATAACAATGTTTGAAGTTCTCCTTTCTGTCCTCCCAGAATATATTGCACACTGAACATTAATATCACTCTTGAAAATACAAAGTTGTATTTATGTGAAATGTATAGAAATTTCAAGAACTTGTTTGTTTTTTTTCAATCTCATTTATAAATGCATATTCAGTGTATAATTTAAACAAGATTTCTTGTCATTTACTGGGAACATTTGGAATTTTGAGTGGATGTTACAGGAACTTACCATAATGGTGTGGTGGATCAGAATGTTATGCATTGTTCCCATCATTCTGTCTAGCTCAATGTTTCTGAATCTCAGCAACATTTTGAATTCTGTGGGAGTTGAGCCACACATCTTAAAGCTGACAAAGTCAAAGATGATGACAGCTTTAATTCTCAGGAGTGTGGACTCTTTTTCAAGGCAATGCCTGAAAATAGAAGTGAGGGGTGAAAAATGTAAGAATGGAAAACTTTCTAAAGAATGTTTCACAATTCTGCTATGCTATAGCTCACAGGTCGGCAACTCGCGGCTCTTTGAGCCATCCCCTGCGGCTCCGGAGCCTCCTCCGCCATTTGCAGAGCTCTCTTTCTCTCTCTCATGCGGACTTGCCCCCTTGCAGGGCTCCTGATTAGCCCTGCGTCCGGGTGCCCCGCTCCCTGGGAGAAGGGCAGCTAGGAAGTCCCTTTCCTGGGCTGGCCCTATCCGAAGGGCACCTGACTGGGGAGCCGCGTGGGGAAGCCACAGGATTCCTGCTCGGAGCTGCCCATCGGAGCCTCCACTGAGTGGGCCAGTCCTCCCACAAGCCGCAGTCCCGAGGGAGAGCAGCCCCTGCGATGCCCAACCAACGCGCCCATTGGCCAAGCAGCACCGGAGAGTGGCGTCAGTGCCGTGGGGAGGGAGGGGGCTCCGAGTCCATGGAGCGCCATCACAAAGCAGCTGCGGGGCAGGTGGCGCGACCCTCCCGGCTTACCTGTACCAGGTGGCAGTCCCAGCTGGGGCATCGCTCCTTGGGCTGTCCCCGGGCCACTCCCTGAGCAGCCAAGCTGGCCATGCGTCTCCCTGGGCCAAGCCGGATGGCAGTCCCAGCTAGGCCGGCAAGGGCATCGCTCCCTGGGCCATCCCCGGGCAGCTGAAACAGCCACGCATCTCCCTGGGCTGGGCCAGGTGGCAGTCCCAGCTGGAGTGGTGGCCGGCGGGGTCATCGCTCCCCAGGGCGTCCCTGGCCAGCCAAGCCAGCCACATGTCTCACTGGGTTGGGTGGCAGTCCCGGCTGGGATGGCGGGCGGTGGGGCCGGTGGCCGGTGGGGGCATTGCTCCCTGTTCCATTCCCGGGCTGCTTCATGGCATCCGAGCTGGCCATGCATCTCCCTGGGCCAGGCCGGGCTGGGAGGCAGTCCTGGCTGGGCCAGCGGGGTCATCGCTCCCCAGGGCGTCCCTGGGCAGCCGAGCCAGCCATGAGTCTCCCCGGGCTGGGCCAGGCGGCAGTCCCAGCTGGGGCAGCGGCTGGTGGGGGCATCGCTCCCTGGGCTGTTCCCGGGCTGCTCCATGGCAGCCGAGCCAGCCACGCATCTCCCTGGGCCGGGCGGCAGTCCCGGTTGGGCCGATGGGGGCATTGCTCCCCAGGGCGTCCCTGGGCAGCCAAGCCAGCCATGAGTCTCCCCGGGCTGGGCCAAGCGGCAGTCCCAGCTGGGGCAGCGGCTGGTGGGGGCATCGCTCCCTGGGCTGTTCCCGGGCTGCTCCATGGCAGCCGAGCCAGCCACGCATCTCCCTGGGCCGGGCGGCAGTCCCGGTTGGGCCGATGGGGGCATTGCTCCCCAGGGCGTCCCTGGGCAGCCAAGCCAGCCATGAGTCTCCCCGAGCCGGGCTGGGTGGCAGTGCCAGCTGGGGCGGCGGCAGGCGGGGGCATCATTCCCTGGGCCATTTCTCGGCTGCTCCCTGACAGCCGAGCCAGCTACACATCTCCCAGAGTCCCAGCTTCCTCCATGAGTCAGGTGCCCAGGACTCCACGGAGCCACCCCTAATTGCACCCCACGAGAGCCCGACCAAGCCCAGGGCTGACCTTCAAAATGCTGCTTGTCCTAATTCTTTTTGAACTGTAAGCTGCCCAGAGTCACTAAAAGGGGCAACCAGAAATCTTGAGGTGAGAGGAAAGAGAGAAAGAGAGAGAGGAAAGAGAAAGAGATAGAGGGGGGAGAGGAAAGAGAGAGAGGGGGGGAAGGAAAGAGAGAGAGTGAGAGGAAAGAGAGAGGAAAGAAAGAGAGGAAAGCGAGAGAAAGAGGGGGAGAGGAAAGAGAGAGGGAAAGGAAAGAGAGAAAGAGTGAGGAAAGAGGAAAGAAAGAAAGAGAGAGGAAAGAGAAAGAAAGAGGAAAGAGAGAATGAGAGTGAGAGGAAAAAGAGAGGAAAGAGAGAAAGTGAGAGGGAGAGGAAAGAGAGAAAGAGAGAGGAAAGAGAGGGAGGGGGAGAAAGAGAGAGACCCTTTTGACATCTAAAATGAAGATAGCACTGCATAAATCCTTTTTTACCTTTATTTTTATATGTGTGTGTGTGTGTGTGTGTTTTCTGAGGTTTTCGCGGGTGTTTGTATGTAGGTCTTTGGTTCTTCGGGTTTTCTCCCACGTAGAATTTGAAGTGTCTTGGCGACGTTTCGACGAAGTCTCATTCGTCATCTTCAGGCTGGTGCTTTCGGCTTCTGCTTCTAGGAGCAATGTGAGATTTTAGCTGTTTCTTCCTTTTAATTGCCAGTGGGGGTTTGAACTGATTGGCTGGGAGCTCAGCTGTGTTCTGATTGGGTGGAGGTGTGTTCTGATTGGTTAGGGGCTTGGCTGTGCTCTGATTGGATGGGGGGTTGGCTGTGCTCTGATTGGATGGGGGAGTGTTCTGTTTGGGTGGGAGCTTTGTTGTGCTCAGGTTAGTCAGTGTTACAAGGGGATTAGAGATGGTGAACTGTATAGCTGTTTGGCTTTGCGTTCGTGGTCGTGCCTCATCTTCATGGTGGGTGTCAGTTTGCTTCGTGTATGGATTGGAGGGGTTTAAGGTGGCTAATGATGCAGCTGTGGTCTGGCTTCTGGTTTGTGGTTGTGCCTCCTCATCAGTGTGGGTTTGGGTTTGCTTTTTGCCTGTATGTGTGGTGGTGACATCCTGTGTGGTTTTTGTGAGTGTAGGTCTGGTGTCATTCCCCGTGCTATGGACTCGTCTGTCAATAAGGGCAGGTTTCCAAATGGCTGGTAGGCGGGAGGTATCATCTCGTTTGTTCATGCTGTGTGGGCGTTTTTCTATCTCGATGGCTTCTCTGATTATTCTGTTATTAAAGTGTTCAGTTTTGGCGATAGTTCTGGTCTTTTTGAAATCAATTTCATGTCCTGTGGCTTTGAAGTGTTGGACCAGGGAAGAAGTTGGTTCCTCTTTTTTGACTGAGTTTTTGTGTTCTTCAATACGTGCATTTATTCTTCTGTTGGTTTGTCCAATGTATGAAACCCAAGCCCTAGAAAAATCTGATCACAAACCCAAACTCTGGCTCAGATACGTAGATGACACCTTCGTAATCTGGCCACATGGGAAAGAAAAACTGGACAACTTCCTCACACACCTCAACAGCCTACACCCCAAAATACAGTTCACCATGGAAACAGAAATTAATAACCAACTTCCCTTCCTGGATGTCTTAGTCTACAAGAAATCCAATGGCTCCCTATGACACACCATCTACCAGAAGAAAACACACACAAACCGCTATCTGCACGCACTCTCACACCACCACCCAGCACAGATCAACTCCGTAGCCAAGACACTCATCTCCAGAACCAAATGCCTAGCTGACGAACAACACCTAAAAACCGAACTACACACTCTCACTAATGTACTAACATCCAACGGATTCCAAAGAAATAAGATTTCCAACTTAATCCAAAAAGAAACTCCCACTAAAATCCAAGACAGAGAACAAGAAAACGGCAAAGCCCTCCTCCCATACATAAAAGGCACCACAGACAGGATCAGCAAGATCCTCCACAAACATAATATCAAAACAGCATTCTGCACAAACAGAAAAATAGCCACCATCCTAAGAAACCCTAAAGACAAAATTGAGTTAGAAAATCAAGGAGTATATGAAATCCCATGTACTGCCTGCCCCACCACATACATCGGACAAACCAACAGAAGTATAAGTGCATGCATTGAAGAACACAAAAGCTCAGTCAAAAAAGAGGAACCAACTTCTTCCCTGGTCCAACACCTTAAAGCCACAGGACATGAAATTGATTTCAAAAAGACCAGAACTATCGCCAAAACTGAACACTTTAATAACAGAATAATCAGAGAAGCCATCGAGATAGAAAAACGCCCACACAGCATGAACAAATGAGATGATACCTCCCACCTACCAGCCATTTGGAAACCCGCCCTTATTGACAAACAAGTCCATAACACAAAGAATGACACCAGACCTACACTCACAAAAACCACACAGGATGTCACCACCACACATCCACGCAAAAAGCAAACCCAAACCCACAATGATGAGGCATGACCACAAACCAGAAGCCAGACCACAGCTGCATCATTAACCACCTTAAACCCCTCCAATCCATACATGAAGCAAACTGACACCCACCATGAAGATGAGGCACGACCACGAACGCGAAGCCAAACAGCTATGCAGCTCACCATCTCTAATCCCCCTGCAACTCAGACTAACCTGAGCACAACAAAGCCCCCACCCAAACAGAACACTCCCCCAACCAATCA
This sequence comes from Bothrops alternatus, assembly GCA_034064705.1. Lineage (NCBI taxonomy): Eukaryota > Metazoa > Chordata > Lepidosauria > Squamata > Viperidae > Bothrops > Bothrops alternatus. The sequence goes on from JARGCV010000124.1 coordinate 1,264,394, forward strand.
GAGCACAACCAACCCCCCATCCAATCAGAGCATAGCCAAGCCCCTAACCAATCAGAACACACCTCCACCCAATCAGAACACAGCCGAGCTCCCAGCCAATCAGTTCAAACCCCCACTGGCAGTTAAAAGAAACAGCTACAGTCACACATTGCTCCTAGAAGCACGAAGCCGAATTGGAAGTGTCCTGGCGATGTTTCGACGAAGTCCCATTCGTCATCTTCAGGCTGGTGCTTTTGGCTTTGTGCTTCTAGGAGCAATGCGTGATCGTAGCTGTTTCTTCTTTTTAACTGCCAGTTGGACAAACACCCGCGAAAACCTCAGAAAACATATATATATATTTTACCTTTATATTTGGGGGAGTGTTCTGTTTGGGTGGGGGCTTTGTTGTGCTTTGTTGTATCTATATTTGCGGCTCCCAGTGTTTTATTTTCGGTGGGAAACGGGTCCAAGTGGCTCTTTGAGTGTTTTGGGTTGCCTACCCCTGCTCTAGCTTAACCGGAAAGAAGCTAAAATCTTTGGTGATTTGTAAATTCAAGAACCCGCAGCCAAAAGACCTTCCCATCACCAAATCTAACAAATCTGCATAGATAACTGGTTTCCTATTTGAGGAGTCAATAAGAAGTATTGACCGAACAATGAAGAAGAAGAAGAAATGGTCCATTCTCCTTGTGGTGGACAATTGTCCAAGCCATCCCAAGTAAATCATCTTACAAATGTGAAACTGAAATTTTTGCCTCCAAACACTACATCAAAAATTCAACCTCTCAACCAAGGCATAATGAAAACATTCAAAATGCACTATACCCAAGCCCAGCTTCTGCAGTGGGGCATTGCTAAAATGCAAACCTATGGTTTTGCAGAAGCAAAATCCCAACCTTAAGCCTAACCCTGACCCAGAAGCAATTTTCCAATCAGTACTGACCAATGTACAACCCAGCAGAAACAGGCTGGAAGCAATTTATGAAGCAGAAGAATTAAATGAGGAGGACACAGAAAATGCAGATATTCTGAAAGAAGAGGATGTCAGTCATTTGATAATGTAGTTAAAATCATTTGCTGTGAAAAAATGCCCAGCTATGCTGAGTGGTATAGGCAGCATTGAGAGTATTTTCTCCATTTACCTTCACAACAAGAATAAAATTGACTCTTTTTTTCAGAAAGAATTATTAAACCATGAGAAAACCACACATACCTAAATGTGTTGATTTTGTATCATACATTATTCTATGAATGATTTTCCTGTGTTTTCACAATGTGTGTTTCTATATGACATTTTCTAATAAAAGCTATACAATAAAATGAGACACGTGTATATATCAGTACAGTTGTTCTATTTGTTGACCACCTCCATATGTTGACCATTTTCATTCAGTCACTTGGGTGGTCAACTTTCAGAGGTTTTACTATTGTTAAAATTAGATTGCATTAGGCAAGATGTTTGGCAGGCACCAAGGAACAAGTTGTGGGCATATTGTTCCCTTAAGGACTGTCTTAGGAATCTAGGCTTTAAACAATATATAAGGTGACATCTCAGTCTCCTAAGATGGTGAATATTTAGGTCTGGGAAATATGTGTGAGCGCTTTAAGACAAAGACTTTCTAATTCACAGAAGGCATTTGTAGTATTCCTCTGCTTTTAAACATCACAGATCTAAGTTTCAAAATAGCGGTTTAGCAAAAAGTATGCACCCGTAATGCTAATACAGAATGAGATCATAAAGTACATTTCAGCTATTGCTGTCAGCAGCTTGTATCTGTCAATTTAAGTCTAATTATAGAGCACACTGGAATCCTATCTGGCACAGGCATCAATCAACATATTTCAGTATATAGAGAGATTCATTTTAAGGCCACATTTTATTTATTTATTTTCAATCTTTTTATTTATTTATTTATTTTCATCAATATATGTTAATTTTTCCAACCAACAAGTTGTCTGGAGTTTGCTAAACTAATACATGTTCAATTCCTAATCCTTCATTCTTTTCTCTAACCAAGAATAAAATAAATTCCAAATTTGATAGTAGTCTGTATCTTCTTTGTCTTTCAGCCTCATAGTTAATCTGTCCATCTCTGCACATTCCAAAATCTTCCTGATTATTTCTTCCTCTGATGGCAATCCTTCATTCTTCCAATATTGTGCAAAAATTATTCTTGCTGCTGTGTTAATATGTAGGTTAAATATAATTTCTGCTTATTAGTCTTTTCAGACATAATGCCTAGTAAAAAAAGTTCAGGTTTAAAATCCACTTGTTCATCCAATATTTTTTCTAACCACATATGTATATTTTTCCAATAAGCCTTTGCCTTCCCGCATGTCCACCAAATATGATAATACGTGCCTATATTATGTTTACATTTCCAACATCTATCTGACATATTTTTAAACATTTTTGCTAATCTTGCTGGTGGAAGGTGCCATCTATAAAACATTTTATACAGATTTTCTTTGTATGAAGTTGACATTGTTGATTTATAGTTTCTCTCCCATAACATTTGCCATTTTTCTAATTCTATGTTATAACCATTTTTTTGCCTATCTTATCATAAAGATAAAGATAAAGATTGTTTCTTTCACTTGTTCACTTTCCATATCTAGAATTAACAAAAAATTATACATTTTCTTAATTAATTTCTCATCTGAGGTTAACAAAATCTTATCAAACACAGTTTGATCCTTATAAAATCCATACATTTTTACATCTTTTTCATATCTATTTTGTATCTGTAAATGTGCCCACCAGGATAGATTAATTCCTAAATTTTCCAATTCTTGTTTAGATTTTAATTTCCCATGAATATCTAAGATATCTTTATATGTCCATACTTTCTCGAAATCTACCAGATTCAGATGTATAAATGCCTCCATCGTTGACAACCATCCTGGAATTTTAAAATATATTTTAGCTTTAATTTTTTCCCATACTGTTAATAAGGCATTTCTTATAAAATGATTTTGAAAGTACTTATGAACTCTGTTTTTCCCATACCATAAAAAAAAAGCATGCCACCCCAATTGTAAGTCATGTCCTTCTAAATACAATAATCTTTTATTTCTGAGTGTTATCCACTCTTTCACCCATGTTAACACCGATGCTTGATAATACAATGACCATTCCGGCAACCCAAAACCTCCATTTTCCTTAGCATCTTGTAATGTTTTCATCTTAATTCTAACTTTTTTCCCCTGCCAAATAAAATTCAAAACCAATGAATTTAAATTTTGAAAAAATTTTCTCTCAAGTTTTATCGGAATCGTTTGAAATAAAAATAAAATCTTTGGCAACACATTCATTTTTACTGTAGCAATTCTTCGTAATATTGATAGTTGGAGATTTTTCCATCTTTCTAAGTCTAGTTTTATTTGCTTCAATAATTTTATGTAATTGTCTTCTTTTTTTATTTTTTTTATTATTAGTTATCCATTTGTACATGTAAACAAAGAAAAAATTCAAGTTAAAGCCATTCAACTTAATACAATCATTTTAAATTTGTAGACCTTCTTCACTCCGTATATCAAAGTTTAACTATAAGCCAACTACATTTTAAAAATTTTAAATTTCACTTCTTTTCAGATCTATCCATTGTACATCAAACAATCAAGTCATCTTATTAAAATTAATAATTTTCATGTCGATACACCCCTCCCTTCAACACGTACATTCTTAGTCTATTTAATATATATCTTCCATTAATCACCCTCTCATGTCTCTTGCTCTTACACATAGTCCTTAAATTAGTCCATAATTCTTTGCCTTTAATTCCTTGCATAAAATATTAAGTTTCTCTTCTTTTCAGTCGAATTCTGGGTTTCTTCCTCTGCCAGGTGGATTTCCGTAACACAGCTTCCCTTCCAAGTAGTAAGTCTCTCTTTATTGCTTGCAATGTCTCTTGGTTTCATATAAGCCATACTCTATGGATTCTGTCAGTTTGCCAAGAGAAATTTTTAGCCTCCTCTCCTAGATATTTTTCCAATGCTTTTATAACAATTCTTTTTAAATCTTCTTGTTTCTCATTTGGGGATTTTTCCAGTCTCTTGCCCCTAATTGCTGTCGTCATCTGGCGATAGTACATCATAGTTGTGTGGTTTTGCACCTCACTTTTCATTTCAGTAAGTTGTCTCTCTTCTTGTCTCTCCACCTCTTCCATCTTTTCTTCAACCCCTTCCCAGACCCTCTCCGAATTTCTCCCAATATCTTCTCTCATTTTCCCACTGTGCGTTTGTACTGTTTCTCCGGTTTGGTCCAAGTCCTCAATAACTGCTTTGCTTTGATCTTCCACCATCTTCTCCACTTCTCTGCTTTGTTCCACTGCCTCCATCGTCCTCATCCTTTCTTCCCACCTTTTCTCATACATGTCTATTATCATGTCCATCTTTCTCCTTATTTTTTCAAAAATTGTTGACGTTGCATCTTTTGATTCTTTCGTCGTCATTTCTGGAGAGGCCTGAGTAGACCGGGGGGGCTGGGATTCTGTAGATATGGAGGAAGGTGGGGGGCAGGTAAGTTGTTCCCTGGTATTTTAAGGATCTGGGCTGGGGAGGGTGCTGCCACCTTTGAGGGCACCAGGTTGGACTGCATAGTGGCCATCCTATCTTCAATCCGCTGTTAGCCAAGCTTCTTTATGCTGAGGATTAATCCTTACGCTTATATTGCCAAGATGTACTCTCTTATATCTCTCTTATATACATCCTTAGGTTTATTTTGCAAAGTTTTTAAGTTATGCGTCTCTGCTGCCCTCTAGAGGTCTCTTTCGCATTACAGTTTCTCTTTCGCCTTTCTCTTCCAGTCGCTTTCACTTTAAATTAAAAGTGGTCGCCATCTTGGGTGCATTTTGTTTATTGTGGACATAATTGATCCGAGGTAAAATATAAGAAATACTTGCTTTTTAAGCTCCTGCGTTCAGTCTGTCAATCTCTGTGCTTCTTTGAAAAGTTTTCCTCGAGTGGTGGCTGGTCTCAGCGTCTTGGTCTGTCAGCTGACAGATGCTGCGCCGGGCTGGAGCTATTGTGAGCTCACGGGGAGTCTTCTTTCTTCCCCCCTGAGCATTTTTTTGGGGAGTTTTCAGAGGATCTCAACCCCCACTCACAGCTCTTCGCCCCTTCTCCGACCGAGGAGGGGTTTTTTCGCCGCGAAAAACAGCTGTTTTGCGCTGTTTTGGCGGCTTTACAGGTCCCGTGTCGCAGAGCCTCCGAACAAGGCTATTTCGACCCCGAGGCAGCCACGCCCCTCTCCCGTAATTGTCTTCTTTTATTGACAAACACCTAGCTGAAAGATAGATACCTAGATATTTAACTTTTTTCACTATTTGTACCTCTGTTTTCTCTAGTATTTGCCTTTTTTGTTTATCTGTAAGGTTCTTTACTATTACTTTAGTTTTATCTTTATTTATTTTTAGTCCTGCCACTTCTCCATATTCTTCTATCTTTCCCCATAATTTAGGAATCATCTCTAAAGGTTCTTCCAAAATAAATACTAAATCATCGTCAAATGCTTGTAGTTTATATGTTTCATCTTTTACTTTCAATCCTTTGATTTCTGTGTCTTGCCTTATCCTTCTATTTAATACTTCCAAAGTAAAGATAAATAATAATGGAGATAGTGGACACCCTTGTCTCGTGCCTTTTCTTATCTCAAAGCTCTCAGTATAATCTCCATTCACTATCACTTTTGCTGTCTGATTACTGTATATTGTTTTTATCATATTTGTAAAGTTCTTTCCAAAATCCATTATTTCTAATTGTTGAACCATAAATTGCCAAGAAACATTATCAAACGCTTTTTGGGCGTCCAAAAACACTAATGCTAATTGTTTCCCTGGGTGTAATTCATAATATTCTAATATGTCCATTATCACCCTTAAATTATTTTTGATTTGTCTCTTCAGTAAAAAGCCGTTTTGATCTGGATGTATAAACTCAACTAAGTATCTTTTCGGTCTCTCTGCCATTATTGAAGTACAAATTTTATAATTCACATTGAGTAATGAAATCGGTCTATAATTCTTAATGTACATCAAATCTGAGTCTTCTTTTGGTATCAAAGTAATATTTCTATCCATGTGTTTGGAAGTTTAGCCTCTAACAGTAATCCATTGCAAACCTTTTTCAGCGGTTCGCTTAATATGTCTTGTAGCTTTTTATAGAGTTCCGCCGGTAGCCCGTCTGGTCCTCGTGTTTTCCTGTTCTTTTGTCGCTTTATAGCCTCTAATATCTCCATCATTGTTATTCTTTCTTCTAACATAATTTTGAATGTCTCTGGAATCTTTGGCAGTTTACTTTCTTCTAACTATTGAGCAATTCTCTCTTTTACAGCCTCCTCTTTGCCATACAATTCCATATAATAGTTCTTAATTATCTTTTTTATTTCTTCCTTTTTAAATTGTAAACAACCTTTCCCATCTACTAAGTTATGTATTATTTTCTTCTCTTTCTGCTTTTTAAGCTTATAGGCTAGCCATCTTCCTGGCTTATTGGCATTTTCGGAAAAAAAATTGTTTTGCTCTTTTTATTTGTTCGGCCAATTTTTCTGAGTCCAACAGATTCAGCTTATGTTTTATTATTTCCATTTCTCTTTTCCAAGTCTTTTCCTGTGGGTTTTGTTGTAATTCTATTTCTAACTTTCTAAATTCTTCTTTTAATAATAAATATTGCTGTCTTCTCTGTTTGTTTTTCTTTGCCATACACATTATAGCTATGCCTCTAAAATATGCTTTAGCTGTATCCCATACATTTTGTAGTGATGTGTCTTCTTCTTTGTTTTCTTTAAAAAAAAATCCATTTCTCTTTTGGCCAAGTCTATGAATTCTTTACCTTTTAGTATAGATTGATTTAAAATCCATCTTGGGTTTTTTTGTATTCCTTTCCATGTCACTTTTAAAGGGTTATGATCTGCCCACGTGCCTATTTCTATCTCAATTTCCTGTATATCCATCTTTAATTCAGAAGTCATCCAAATCATACCAATTCTTGACCAAGATTTATGGCTATTTGAGTAAAAAGTGTACTGTCGATTTTGAGGGTTGATTTCTCTCCAGACATCTTGAATTCCAATTTCTTCTGCCATGTCAAAAAATGCCTTGGGTAGTCTTCTTCTTCCAAGTTTTCCTGTTTTACTACTTTTATAAGCCATTATTCCATTTACTATCGCATTAAAATCTCCTATTAAACAAATATTTTGATATTCCATTTCTATTAATTTCCTGTGTAATCTTTGACAAAATTGTTCTTGACTATCATTTGGAGCATAAATTGCCACTAACAGTATTTGTTTTTGGTGCAAATATATTTCAACCATAACAATTCTTCCTTCTTCATCTGAATATATTAATTTAGAATCTATTGTCTCTTTAACGTATATCGCCACCCCTTGTTTCTTTTGTTGTGCTGATGTATAATAAAGCTTCCCCATTTTGGGGTGTTCCAAAAATGTATAATGTTTTTTATATGTGTCTCTTGTAAACAAATTATATCTATATTTAATTTCTGAAGTTTCCTAAAATTTTTATTTCTTTTTGTTGGGGAGTTTAGTCCATTTACATTTACCGAAAAAATCTCGTTTTTTTCCTCCATTTTCTCTTTCATTACTTATATTTAGGCCTAGTCGATCTTGTAACCCTTTGTTCTCTAGCAGTTCCTTCTCCTTCACCTGTTTGTTCACTTTTCTCCTGCTGTTGCTCTACTTGTGCCATTGCTCCTTGGGCTGTCTCTCCTGTCTGCTTATCCTCTTGTTGCTGCAATCCTTCATCCAAAATTACTCTATTTCTTTCTTCAAAGTCCTCTGCTTTCCAAATTGAATCCAATCGATATCTTGTATTGTTCCAATTTATTAAAATGCCTTCTGGCATTAGCCATCTAAAATTTATGCCTTTGGCAATCAATTTTGTAGTTAGGAAATGATAGTTCTCCAGGTATCCCTCACTCTCCTGGGTATCTGTTTTAGGATCACAATTTCTTTATTTTTTTTATTTTTTTATTTTTTTGTTTATTAAGATTTATTAAGATATGTGTAAGCAAAAATGTATTGATAAATGTGATAATGAAGTTTTCATTGAATTTGATATAATTAGGAATTTATTAGCTTAAATACAATATAGCCAATGTTAAGGGAAACAGAGAAGAAATATTTGATGATGTAACCTGAGATATGTACTAAAGATTCTGCTATTGAACTATTGATTCACCCAATCACCATGTTGCATTCCAAATACTCAAATGTAAAACTGGAAAACCAATAAAATATTATTAAAAAATAATAACAATATCCCACCTTCTTTGATTTCTGCCGAAACCGCCTGCATCCTGTTGCAGCTGCATCATTGCCACGCAAAAAGCTTTTCTGCATTTGAGGAACATCACAATGCTCCATTGTGATCTAATAAAGATTTGTGGCTGTCCTTGATGGAAAGAAGCTGCAAGCAACAGGGTTAAAAGAAACAGAGGCTTAAAAAAAAAAACCTTGCTCCCTTATAAAGATAACGGGCACACAACAGATGTTCCATGTGGAGACACTTAGTTTTATGGTTCCACCTGTGTCCATTTAATGCTTTTAAAAGCCATCTCCTGCTCAGTTGTATAAGCAGATAAGACAATTTAGGGTTCTTTAGGCATGGTGTATGTGTTGCCAGTTTTAAAGGCATCTTTCAAGTGTCTATACTCTATATCATGTTTAGCTATGGATGAGAAACCAAAATAATATTTTTTGTTTCCCTTTTTAAAATAAAAGGAACCTCCTTTTGTCAGAGGGTTGGTAGGTGTAGCTTTATTTATTTTTTATATCCCATCTTTATTATTTTTACAATAATAAATAGTGTTTGATTTACAAAATAAACACTGTTCAAGGCTGTGAATGTATCCAGCACACCTTCCTTCTCCTCTTTTCCCCACAATACTGTGAGATGAGTTGTAATGAAAGTTCAAGGTCACCCAGCTGGCTTTCATGGCTAAGGTAGGACTTGAACTCATAGTCTCCTGTTTTCTAGTCTAATGTCTTAACCACTAGACCAGGGGTAGGCCACCTTGGCTCCCCCATGACTCGTGGAATTCCCGAGCCAGCCATGCTGAGGAGAAATGGAGAGGTTTCCAAGCTGAGCCATGCTGGCTCAGGAATTCTGGGAGTTGAAGTCCACGAGTCATAAAAGAGCCAAGGCTGCCCACCCCTGCACCAGACCAAACTGGCTCTCATATACAGATAATCCTCGACTTACAACAGTTTGCACAGTGACTATTTGAAGTTGCAACAGCATTTGAAAAAAGTGGCTTATGACCATTTTCCACCCTTAAGATCGTTGCAACATCCCCATGGTCACGTGATTTACATCCGGATGCTTGGCAACTGACTTACATTTATGACAGCTGGAGTGTCCCGGGATCAGGTGATCCCCTTTTGTGACTTTATGACAAGTAAAGTCAATGGGGAAGCCAGATTTCACCGAACAACTGTGTTACGAATTTAACAACTTCAGGGCATGGAAAGTCGTAAAATGGGGTGAGACTTACTTAACAAATTTCTCACTTAAAGGAAGACAAAGAATAGATCCATAAAGATTTTGGGCTCAGTTGTGGTCATAAGTTGAGGACTATATATATATATTTCCAAATTCCGACCTAGTGAACATTTTTTTCAGTCCTCATTGGAAATAGCAGGGACCATCTGAGATGTGGAGCATTTAGTCCACTGTTGACCTATGAGCAAGCTATTATTTTATTACTCAAAATGTTTTCAAATGACTAGCCTTTCTATTTCCGAATCTTTGTGATTTTTTTTTATTAAAACAATCAGCATTAAACATAAAATCTTAGTATGCATCAATCGTCATAGCACCTGATATACAACATTAAGTATTAATCTTTGTAAACGTCTGGTTTGGTAAACATTTTTCACTCCTCACATCAAGCCTCAACTATACGCCTGTTACACTTTATTTGATTGGTGTTTCTCTTTTCTATAGTCTATCCACAGTTTCTAGTCTATCACATATTATTCATCTCAGTATTAGTACAATCTTTTATGATCCCTAACCAAAAATCCTGAGGTAAAAGTTCACCTGAGGTGAATCTTATATATGGTCTATTTACTATATCTAGTCTATCACATATTGTTCATTCGCGCTTCTGAATTAACTTCGTCTCAGTAATAGTGCAATCTTTTATAGTCCCTAACCAAAGATCCTGAGGTAGAAGTTTCATAACCTGAGGTAGAAATTCAATCCGCTTTCTCAATATTAAAGCAAACAACATTAGGCATAAGCTCCTGTTAAGAGGCATTCGTCATAGAACATAAACATACAACATTAGGTGTTAGTTTTTGTAAACGTTTGATTTGGTAAACATTCTTCCCTCCTCACGTCGAGCCTCAACTAAACGCCAGATACATTTTGTTTGATTGGTGTTTCTCTTGTATATAGTCTGTCCACTGTTTCCAGTCTGTCAAATATTGTTCATTGGAGCGATCCTTTTTTTTTTGATAATATTTTTATTAGTTTTATAGTTATAATAGAACAAAAAATAGTTACTACAATATAATTGTGTATAGTATACATATATCATAAGGCACCTCACCAACCACATCCCCCCTCTACCTCCTCCCTTTCAACTTCTATCCCCCCACTTTCTCTACCTCCCTCACTCTCCTCATTCCTCCTACAACTCCCTACTTCCCTTCTCCTTCACTCCTCAAACTCCTCCTCCTCCTCAAATGTGGTTCTGAGGTGCCGCTAAAACAATCCATATCTAAACTTATATAACACAATTAAATATTGGATATTACAAATAATAAAATTATGGACTTCCCAGAGTGAATACAGGGTAAGAACACAAGAAAACCCACTAAATTACCCCAAAATATTATTTAAAACCTATTGAAAATACTATATTTTACAACCTAACAGTTAAATATTTAATTATATGCTAAGTACAATTTCTTAAAATGATATCTCCCTTGTATATAGTCTATCCATCTTTTCCAATCCATCATATATTTCTCATTTGAATGGTCCTTCAAATATGCAGAGATTTTGGCCATTTCTGCCATATTTGTTACTTTCAAAATCCATTCTTCAATAGATGGTAGTTCTGGCTTCTTCCAATATTGTCCCACCAACAATCTTGCTGCTGTAATCAAATTCAAGATTAAGTTTGTCTCTCTGGTGGTACAGTCTTTTATAATACCAAGCAAAAACATCTGCGGTAAAAATTCAATACGTTTTTTCAAGATATTTTGAAGAATCCACCATATTTTTATCCAAAAAGCCTTAATTTTTTTACAAGTCCACCATACATGAAAATAAGTAGCATCCGTACTATCACACCTCCAACACTTAGCTTGTAAATTAGGATACATACATGATAATATTTTTGGATCCAGATGCCACCTGTAGAACATTTTATAAAAATTTTCTCTTAAATTAGTCGCTCGTGTAAATTTTACATTTTTCACCCAGATCCTTTCCCAAGTATCCATCATGATTGGTTGTCCAAAATTTTGTCCCCATTTTATCATACAATCCTTAACCAACTCAGTTTCAGAATCAATTTCTATCAATACATTATACAATCTTTTAATATGCATGGGCCTTTGATCTATAACTTGTTTAATTAAATTTTCATCTGTAGAAGATAGGCCCATCTTAAAGTCTTTTTTCCATCTAGACTCCAATTGTGCATATGGAAACCAAGTATAAACAATTCCTTCGTCCCTTAACATATTCAAAGACTTCAGTACTAGCAAATTCCCTTCTTTAATTAGGAGTTTCTCATAAGGCACCACATCTAAAACTTGTGATCTATTTATATTCTCTACTGCGTGTCTGGGAACTGTCCAAAAAGGAATCTTTGCATTTAATTTATACTGATGCTTTTTCCAGACACGCAGGAGAGCGCTTCTCAATATGTGCTCTTTGAAGCTCCTATCCACCTTTATATCATAAACCAAATATGCATGCCAACCATATAATAAACCGTACCCTTCAATATTCAATATTCTATCATTGGTTAAGTTAATCCAATCACTTATCGCTACTAAAGCAGCAGCATGATAGTACAACTTAAAATTGGGCATTTTCAAACCACCTCTTTCCCTTATATCCTGAATAATTTTTAATTTAATCCTCGGTTTCTTGCCATTCCAGACAAATCTATTAATACCCTTCTGCCACTCCTCCAAATTCGCATCTTTTTTAAGTATAGGTAGCATTTGAAAAAGAAATAAAAATTTTGGCAATACATTCATTTTAACTGCTGCTATCCTACCCAACAAAGATAATTGTAATTTAGCCCATTTATCCAATTCTATTTGTATCTTATTCCACAAAACTTGGTAATTGTTTTTATATAACTTCCCATTAGAAGCTTCAATATCAATCCCTAAATATTTAACTTTCTTAACTATTTCACAACCCGTTATTCTTTCCAAATCTTGTTTTAAGTTACCATCCAAATTTTTTGCTAACATCTTTGTCTTAGATATGTTTAGTTTAAAACCCGATACCTTACCATAATTTTTAATTAACTCCATCAAAATCTGTACTGACTGCTTTGGTTGAGACAATGTCACAAGCAGGTCATCAGCAAAAGCACATAATTTATAATCATGTTGTCTAATCTGTATACCTTTTAAATCATCTACTGTTCTTATCTTGTTCAATAAGACCTCTAGCGTTAAAATAAACAACAATGGAGATAAAGGACATCCCTGTCTAGTACCTTTCTCTATCTTAAATGAATCTGTTAAATGCCCATTCACAATAATCTGACCTGTTTGTTTCTGATAAACAGCCAATATGGAATTAATAAACTGATCCCCCATTCCCATCCTAACTATTAACTTTTTCAAAAACAGCCAGTTCAGTCTATCAAAAGCTTTTTCCGCGTCCAAAAACATAAGAACTGCAGGTACCTGGATATGCTTGTCCAAATATTCTAATATATTAATAAGTTGTCTAACATTAGTTTTCATCTGTCTCCCTTGCAAAAAGCCAGTTTGATCTGAATGAATTATTGTTTGTAAAACTTTCATTAGTCTGTTAGCCAAAATTTTAGCAAAAATCTTATAATCCGTATTCAACAATGAAATAGGTCTAAAGTTTTCTGGTTTAGCATTATCTCTTCCCTCTTTGGGAATTAAAGAAACATAAGCCATTTTCCACGAAGGTGGAACCTGACCACCCTCCTGTATATTGACAAACAACTCTCTAAGAGGTTCCACCATTTCCATTTGAAGATGCTTGTAATAAACTGCCGTTAAACCATCCGTCCCAGGAGATTTTCCCATTTTCAATTGTTTAATCACCGAAATTATTTCATCTGATGTAATTAATCTATTTAGTCTATCTCTTTGTTCACTAGTAATTGTCAATACATTCTTATTTTGCAAAAATACATCTATCTCGTTCCCTTGTATCTTATCTTCAGCATATAACTTGGAGTAAAATTCTAAAAAGGCTTTTTTAATAGTTTCTTGTTGAAATACCACCTTCCCTCTATATTCTATTTTATCAATGATGCGGGATTTTTGTTTTTTCCTTAGTATATAGGCCAACTATCTGCCAGGTTTAATAGAATTAAAAAACGTGTTATGTTTAGCGTATTGCATATTCCTAGCAACTTGGTTGGCCGGAGCGATCCTTCAAGTATGCTGATATTTTCGCCATTTCCGCCAAATTTGTTACTTTCAAAGTCCATTCTTCCATAGGCGGTATTTCTGGATTCTTCCAGTATTGTCCCACTAACAGTCTTGCTGCTGTGATCAAGTTCAGAAATAAGTTCGTCTCTGAGGTAGTGCAATCTTTTGTGATCCCTAACAAAAAAAACCTGAGGTAGAAATTCAATACGTTTTTTGAAAATGGTTTGGAGTGTCCACCATATCTTCCTCCAGAAGGCTTTGATTTTACTGCATGTCCACCATACATGAAAGTAGGTAGCCTCCCCATCACCACACCTCCAGCATTTGGGTTGGGAGTCTGGATAGATGAGTGATATTTTTTCGGGTCTTGTAGAAGTTTTCCCTTAAGTGTTGCAATTTCGTAAATTCTACATTTCTCACCCAGATTTTCACCCATGTGTCCATGGTGATAGGATGCCCAAAGTCTTGTTCCCACTTTACCATACAGTTCTTGACTAGCACGGTTTCAGAGTCCATTTCTATCAGAATGCTGTACACTCGTTTGATGTGCATGATCCCCTGCTCTCTAATCTGTTTAATTAGATTCTCGTCAGTCTGGGATAAACCCTTCTTCTTGTCTTTATGCCACCGTGATTGCAGTTGTAAATATGATAGCCAGGTACCTCCTATTCCTTCATCTGCTAGCGTTGTTTGGGGTTTCAAGGAGAACCCATTTTCTTCTTCCAGTACAAGTTTACTGTAGGGCACCACTTCTTGCCCTTGGGATATGTTTACATCCCCTATTGCGTGTCCGGGGATCGTCCAGATGGGGATCTTGTCGTGTAGAAGGTGTTTATATTTCTTCCAGACCCATAACAATGGGATTCGTAGTGGGTTCTCCTTGAAGTTCCTGTCTGCCTTTTTGTCGTATACCAAGTATGCGTGCCAGCTGAATAGTAGACCATGCCCTTCAACATTCAGTATTCTATCATTCGTCATATTGATCCAGTCACTCAACGCCACCAACGTCGCTGCATAGTAGTATAGCTTTAGATTCGGCATTTTTAGTCCCCCTCTCTTCCTCGTGTCCTGGATGATTTTTAGTTTCACCCTCGGTCTCTTGTCATCCCAAATAAATCTGTTGATGCCCTTCTGCCAATTATCCAAGTCCACATCCTTTTTGAGTATGGGTAGCATTTGAAAGAGAAATAGAAATCTTGGCAAGACGTTCATCTTTACTGCTGCTATCCTGCCCAGCAAGGATAGTCGTAGTGTTTTCCATCTTTCCAGATCTGCTTGTATCTTGTTCCACAGCACCTCGTAGTTATTTTTGTATAATTTCGCATTCGTTGTTTCTATCTCCACTCCCAGGTATTTAACTTTCTTAACTATTTCACAACCCATTATTCTTTCCAAGTCCTGTTTTGCTTTGTTGTCTAGATTTTTAACTAGCATCTTAAAACCTGATACCTTGCCATAGTCTTTCATTATCTCCATCAAACTCCTTGCTGATTGTACTGGTTGCGATACTGTCACCAGCAGGTCATCTGCAAAGGCACACAGTCTGTAGTCCTGTTGTCCAATCTGTATGCCCTTTATGTCCTCTGCTGCTCTTATCTTGTTCAGCAGAATCTCCATCGTTAAGACAAATAACAGTGGTGACAGCGGACAGCCCTGTCTCGTGCCTCTTTCTATGTTGAATGGGTCTGTTAGTTCGCCGTTCACAATGATCTGGCCCGTTTGTTTCTGGTAGATTGCTATTATGGAGTTGAGGAACTGCTTTCCCATTTTCATCCCCCGGGCCAGGTTCGTCAGGAATGGCCAATTCAGTCTGTCAAAGGCTTTTTCTGCGTCCACAAACATGAGGGTAGCAGGTACCTGGTTGTGCCTTTCCAAGTACTCTATTATGTTCAACAGCTGTCTCACGTTGGTTTTCATCTGACGTCCTTGTATAAACCCCGTTTGATCCGGGTGAATTATTATTTGTAATACAGTCATTAATCTGTTGGCCAGCACTTTTGTGAACAGTTTGTAGTCTGTGTTCAATAGTGAGATGGGCCTATAGTTTGCCAGTTGTGCATTATCTTTTCCCTCTTTGGGGATTAGAGAAATGTAGGCTGTTTTCCAGGAGGGTGGAACTTGGCCTCCTTCTTGTATGTTGACAAATAGCTTTCTGAGGGGTTCTATCATTTCCTCTTGGAGATGCTTGTAATAGGTAGCCGTTATCCCATCCGTCCCGGGTGATTTTCCTTTTTTCAATTGTTTGATCGCTGAGTGTATTTCCTCCTTCGTGATTGGGGCGTTCAGGGCATCTCGTTGTGTATCGGTGAGTACCATTAATTTTTCGTTTTGTAGAAACTTTTCTATCTCTTTGTCCTGTATCTTCTCCTCGGCGTATAGCTTTGAGTAGAACTCGGTGAAAGCTTTCTTAATGGTTTCCTGTTTGAATTCTTCCTTGCCTTTGTACTCTATCTTTTCAATTATGTGGGCTTTCTGTTTCTTTCTTATGGTGTAAGCCAGCCACCGACCCGGTTTGTTGGCGCTACAGAATGTCTTGTGTTTTGCACATTGTATATTCCATGCTACTTGATCCGCCATCAGCATGTCAAATTGTTTTCTTAGTATCTTAATTTCTTCTTTTGTGGCTTTGTCCTCCGGTCTTTTATTAATAATTGTTCCTGTTTCTTTATCTCCTCCTCTAGTTCCTTTCTTTTTCGTTCTTGTTTGCGTCGGTGCCTGGCGTTCATGTTCATGAGGATCCCGCGCATAAATGCCTTGTTAGCGTCCCAAATCATTTCAATGGGTGTTTCATTGTTCATATTTATACTAAAGAATTCCTTCATGGCACTTTTGCATTCAGCCACCTCTTTCTCGTATCTAAACAGGTTTTCATTAATTCTCCAGGATCTCCTCGATTTCCGATCCTGTCTTAATTCCATCCCTACCGGGTTATGGTCTGTTAGTACTTTGGGTAGGATTGACACAGTGTTTAGGCAGACTAGCAAGTCACTAGATGCCAGGATGAAGTCAATTCTGGAAAATAATTGATGCCTGTCGGAGAAAAAGGTGAATTCTTGCTCTTTGCCGTGCCATTCCCTCCAGACGTCTGTCAGTACAAGGTCTTCCTTCATGTCGAAGAAAGATTTAGGCAACTTGGAGTGCTTCTGTGGGTTAGGTTTTGTTTTCTTCTTGTCTAGGGCAATCTCTATGACCCCGTTCCAATCTCCCAGAATAATACATGATCTGTAGTTGAGTTGTATTAACTTCTTGTGTATCTTTTTGTAGAATTTTCCTTGTTGTTGATTTGGTGCATATATGCCCATCACTAGAATTTTCTTGTCGTCCTGTGTCACTTCGATTGCTAGGTATCTACCCTGGGAGTCCAACTCTATTAGCTTAGCTATTACATGTTTCTTCACGTATATAACAATCCCGTTCTTCTTTCGTGGCGCCGCTGCGACAAAATGTGTACCTAGTCTGTTGTTGATTAAGTATTTCTGGTCCGCTGCTCTGATGTGTGTTTCTTGTAGGCAAATTATGTCGTTTCTTCCTTGATACAGATAGTGAAATATCTTTCTCCTTTTCTGTGGGGAATTTAGTCCGTTAATGTTCCATGTCAAGTATTTAGTTGTCATTGTCGGTTTCAGGATACTCTTCCAAGACCGCTTCTGTTCTATCTCTTGTGTTCTTCTTTGGTCTCGTTCCCATGGTATCCAAGCTGGTGCTCATGTTGCGTAGAGGGGTCATGCCTTGCTGCTCCGTGCATTTGGTAGTGGATCTTAGTATTCTGCTCTCTGCATTCTGTCCTGTTTCCTTGTTGTTGTTGCTTTCTGTTCTCTATGTCGTCGTGTCTCGAGTTGGTCCTTTCCTTTCTCTTGCTACTGCGTCGGTCTGTATTTCTGGGTGGGTTGCTCGTTGTTCTCGATCCCTTCCGCGTTCCAGTGGCCCTTCTGCGTCTTCTCTCATGGCATGCTGAGGTCCATCCGACGTCAGTTCCTTTGCAAGGAATTCTCTGGCTTTCTGGACCGAGTTCAGGTAGTATCTTTTATTTTTATAGAAAAGTGACATCCCCGTTGGGGCTTCCCATCGGTATCGCAGAGCGCGTAGTCTCAGTTTGTCGACCAGGAACTTGTAGTTCTTTCTGTCTCGCAGCATCGTCTGGGGGATCTCTTTCAGTACTTTCACTTCCTGCCCCTCCATGTAAAATCTCTTGTTGTAAGATGTGACTGAGATGAGGTTCCTGAACCCCTGTGTCGCAAAGTGGATGACCACATCCCTTGGTTGACGCCTGTTTGTTGCCGTCCGTGCGCCCACTCTGTAGATTCTGTCGAATTGCCATGCGATCTCTGGGATTTGCTTTCCCAGGAATGTTGCCAGGGCCTCTATAAAGGTTCCGAGCAGGCCCCCTTGGGTTTCGTTTGGTGACTCTTTCCAACCTCTAAACCTGATTGCGGACTCCATTTGCCAGTATTGTATCATGGAGGATTGGTCTTGGGCCACCCCTTTCATCTCTGCTATCTGTCCCTCTACGTGGTTCTCCACTTCTTCCATCCGCTTGTCCACATTCTCCCTGATCTCCTGGAAGTTTTTCTCCATTTCTTCCCCTATTCCCTTGTAGTGTGCTTGCATTGCCTCCTTCATTTGGTCCAGGTCCGCAGCCATTGCCCTGCGTTGCTCTTCCCATTTTCTCTCTAGTTCTCTACCCTGGTCTCTCAGCATTCGTTTTATGTCGTTGCATCTTTCCTCCATCTTTTGTTCTGCCTCTACACACCTCCTCTCCATCCTTGTGTCCATTTCCATCAACTTTTTGTCCATTCCATCCATCCTTAGTACCAGCGTTTCTATTACCTCTTTTAATCCTTGTATCATGTGTGCTGTTGGGCTGGCTTGGGTGGACAGATGGGTCTGGGGGCCTGTAGTTGGATGGGAGGGTGTGGGGAGGGGTAAGGTGTTTCCTGGTGGTTTAAGAAGCTGGGCTGGGGAGAATGTAACTCCCTTTGTTTGTGTCAGCTTGGTCTGTTTGGAGGCCATCTTGGGCTTATCCTCCTGTTGTTCTTGCACTGTTTTGGTTTCCAAGTTAGGCCAAGTTAGACACTAGGTTGTGATCTGATGGTGATTCAGTAATCCAACCTTTCAGGGGGGGAGCTTCAGGGTTCAGGCAGTGTGGGGGTAAGAGCCTATATTCAGGCAGTTCTGTGTTCAGGGAGCCTGTTCAGTGACTTTGCCTTGGTTTCCTTTTCACTCCCCTCTGCCAGCCTGTTTCTTCTCTTTGTTCTTTTCTGGCTCCTTCCTGCCCCTCTTTCTCTGCTTTCTTGCCCAGGTCACTTTCTCCTATCTTCTGTCAGCTTGTGTTTACAGATCCCTTCTGCCTTTCCTTTATAGCGCTCCAGGTTGCCTTCCAGCTTTCTTCTTCCTCCCACCTTCTTCCCTGGGTAGTCCTGTCCTCTTCTGACTCCCTGGGGCTCCCTTTTTGGTGGGTCTGGGGCACAGCACATGGGGTAACACTCACCAGTCCCTCTGTCTGGGTCTTCCCCCGCCGTCTGCTTCTTTGCCGCCTCCTTCTTGTCGATATTGCTCTCCGCCAGCTCTACTTGCCTCCTCCTTTGTTCTCCGGACCTGGCTCTCTCTTCCGCTCTTCCGGTTTTCTTTTCCTCTTTCTGCCCGAATCTTTGTGATTTTGAATGGTCAGATTGGTGAGTCTTTATGGATCTAATCCCTGTCTTCCTTTTCTTGCAAATCTTCATGCAGGTTCCACAGCATTTGCATGCTTTCGAACTGCTAGATGGTCAGGAGCTGGGACAGGCAACGGGGAGCTCACTCCATTGTGTGGCGCTCAGGTCTCAAATCTGGATGCCCAGCTTTCCAACTGACAAGCTCAGCATCTTTACACTTGGTACCGACTGACGGGCTGCTGCTGCTGCTCTTCCATGCCGGCAGCGGGGGGGAGGGGGGCGTCGGACCTGGCCGCCTCAGCGCTCACTTCCTCCTTCAGCTCCGGGCCTGCTTCGCTCCTCCCGGCCCCGTCTTTCTCCAACTGCCTGGATCCGGCGGTGCAGCTGGCTCCTCCCCTGATGGCTCAATTTCTTTATTTTTATATTGTAAGGGTTCCTCTCTGACTTTTCTCAGTATTTCATCTCTTGTTGATTTCTTCATAAACCTCACATGCACTTCTCTTGGTAGTCTATTTTTTCTTGCATACGCTGAACTCATGCGATAAATTTGATCCGTTTCATTCTGAATATCAATTCGATCTGCATTTAGAAGTTCTGCCAACAGCTCAATAATCACCGTTTCTATATTTTCTTCAGTGTTTTCAGGAATATTTTGAAACCTCAAGTAATGTTCTGCTTCTCTCATTTCTACCATTGCAATGGCATGTTGTAGTTCTTGATTTGATTGTTCCAATCCTTCATTCTTTTGCAGTAACATCTCCACCTTTTTATCAATGTCTTGCGTTTTAAGTTCCATTTCCTGGATTTTCTGTTCATTTTTTGTAATTTTTTTATTTTGAGCTTCGAATTGTGCCTTTATATCCATAATTTCTTCGCTTACTTTGTCCAGTTTGCTTTGTATCTCAATATGATTTTGCTGTAACATTTGCTGAATTAATTTTAAAGAGGTTTGTGTCTCTTCCTATGTCATATTTGCTTTTTCACGCTGTAACAATGTGCTGACAGAACTCTGAGTTGTTGAGCTGGCTTGTCCGACAGAGGGCGCTGAAGAAGTTTTCTTTGCAATTCTAGAAATATTAAATGTACTCATTTTATTGCTCACAGTCTTAGACTTATGTCCCAGGCGTAATCAAGAATCTGCTGTTGTGAGACAGAATTGCCTCCTCCAGTCTCTTCTTATATTTAAAATGTTCTCTTTTCCTTTTTATTTTCCTGAAAGGTATCTATTTAGTCTTTAGCCAGTGTCAACAAGTATAGCTATGAACAGTTTTTCTTTTATTATCTCAAACCAGGACTTTGTTTTGCTCACGCTTTTCAAGGTCACTGTGTTTTTAATTCTTTAATTCTTATTTTCCGCCAGCAGATGTCCTTGTTGGCTCTTTAGTCCAATAGTTGTTATTCATTTAAAATTTCCCCTTAATGTTAAGTTTGCCGCTCCAAAAGTCTCTCTGGGGGTCTTTACTCTTTCAAGTTCTTCTTTTTAGGGTCTCAATGTTTTAAAGCACAAGGAGGAAGAAAAGATTTCAGCTCATCCAGACATAACTTGTTGTTGGAGATCAGCTATTGTCTCATGATTCTCCTTCCAGCTGCAGGCAACTACGATTGCTTCAGGCTTCCCCGGCAACCTTTTTTCCGCCCCTTTAGAGGGGGCATTCAGCACGCTTAGATCGATCGCCACCAAATCCAAGCTCCTGAAAGATCCCTCTTTCTTCGTTGCCCCTCCAGGGCAACTTTCCATCTCTTTAAGAGACGCTAGGCGAAGTGAAACCAGACTGGGAGGCTGGAGACCCAGCCTCCTATGTCTGTCCCGTTCCCTCGCCGGAAGTGCCTCCTTAAGGCTGCATTTTAATTTTCAATATATAACCGTGGTGGTGAACCTATGGCACATGTGCCACAGGCGGCAAGCAGAGCCATCCCTGTGGGCATGCGCACCATTGCCACAGAGGAATGCAAGGCCAGGCTCCTCCCCTCCCCCTTTCCACACATGTGGAGTCCGGGAACAGCTGTGAGAGCTGGGTGGGGTGAGGGAACCTGTAAAAGGAGCAGTTTTGGTGGGTGAGTGAGTGAGCGGCCTTTGGAAGCGACCAGTGGTGGGTTTCAAATCATTTAACAACCAGTTCTCTGCCTTGCCTTCCCTCCGTCTTGGTCAGGCTGGGATGCTCGGGGGGTCAGCTGGGGTGGGGGCAGAAGAGTGGGGGTCATCAGGTCCCAGCTGGGAGAAGGTGATGGGGTCTGGCTAAGGGGGGTGGGGGGCCAGGACACCTCCATGGAGGAAAGCTGCCCCCCGCCGGCCGAGCCTCTCATTCACTTGTGGTCATGTAGGATTGAATAGAAGGGGCACCAGGCAGGGGGCTGGGGGGGTGGCCAGCAGGGGGGAATCAGAGCCACCATCTCCCTTCTGCAGTGCAGTCCCATCAGCATGGGCGGAGATGGCACCGGGACAGCCGGAAAGGAGCCCTCACCTGGTGTGGACTCTGTCTATATAGTGGCTCTGACAGGGGCAGCAGGTGCTGCTCCTACTGCTGCTCTGAGCCCCTTGACCAGCCAACACACAGGGAAGTAGGAGGCAGCAGCGGTATCCCTGCATCGCCAAGCCTGGCTGGCAGCAGATCTGGAAGTAAAACTTCCGCCCATACTCATGCTAGTGGAGGCAGCGATGGGGGAAGGTGAGCTGTGGCACACACACACCCCTCCCCGCTGCCACCCCACATCGTCCCACACACACGGCCCGAAGGCACATGCAAAACGATGTGGGGCAGCAGGGGCAAAGGTGGGTGCATGCCAGATTCAACCTTCCCCTGCGCCGCCGCCCCCACCAGCACGAGGATGGGTGGCACAGCTTCGCTTCCAGATCTGCTGCCTGACACCATCGGCCCTCCACCTCCTCCTGCTTCCCTGCATGGTTGACCGATTGGAGCAGCAGCAGAAGCCACCCCTGTCAGAGCCATTGAGTAAATGGGCCCAGGCCGGGCAAGGGCTTTCTTCTGGCTGTCCCAGAGCCGTCTTTGCCCAAACCGCTGGGGCTCCATGGCCAGTTGGCCATTTATGCAGGACAGCCAGCATGCTGTGACTGCTGACAGACACCATCAGCCCCATGTGCTCGCTGGCCTCTGTGTGCGGGGACCAATGGTGTTAGGCTCTCTACATGGGGCTACCTTTGAAAAATGTTCGGAGACTTCAGGTAATGCAGAATGCAGCCGCGTGAGCAGTGTTGGGCTTGCCCAGAAATGCCCACATTTCGGCATCACTCCGCGAGCTGCATTGGCTGCCAATTGGTCTCCGAACCCAATTCAAAGTGTTGGTTATGACCTATAAAGCCCTACATGGCATCGGACCAGGTTATTTACGGGACTGTCTGCTGCCTCATGAATCCCAGCAGCCGGTTAGGGCCCACAGAGTCGGCCTTCTCCAGGTCCCGTCAGCCAGAGAGTGTCGCCTGGTGGGGCCTAGGGGCCTTCTCTGTTGCGGCCCCGGCCCTCTGGAACCAACTTCCCCCGGAGATCCGTGTCGCCCCCACCCTCTCCGCCTTTCGTAAACTGCTTAAAACATACCTTTGCCGGCAGGCTTGGGGCAGCTAACATCTTGCCCCTAGCCAGTGTATGTTTGTGTGTATGTTTGTGGAATGATTGTTTTTTTTTCTTTTTTTCTTTTTTAACTTAGGGGCTTTTATATTCTTGTATTTATTGGTGATTTCTATTATGTTGTGAGCTGCCCTGAGTTCTCCGGAATAGGGCGGCATAGAAGTCAAATTAAATAAATAAATAAATAGGCAGCAGATCCAGAAGCGAAGCTGTGCCACCCATCCTCGCGCTGGTGGGAGCGGTGGGGGAAGGCGGGATCTGGCATGCACCCACCCTTTGCCGCTGCTGCCCCACATTGTCCCGCATGCGCCTCCGGACCATGCATGCGGCATGATGGGTGGCAGCGGGGAGGGGTGGGCGTGCGCCACCGCTCACCTTCCCCACCATCACGAGTATGGGCAGCACAGCTTCGCTTCCAGATCTGCTGCCAGCTGGGCTTGGCGATACAGGGATCACCGTTGCTGCCTCCTACTTCCCTGTGTGGTTGGCCAGTCAAGGGGCTCAGAGCAGCAGGAGGAGGAGCAGCCGCTGCCCCTGTCAGAGCCACTGTGTAGACAGGGCCTGCACCAGGTGAGGATTCCTTTCCGGCTGTCCCAGAGCCGTCTCTGCCCACGTCAATGGGGCTGCCATGATGCAGGATAGCCAGCAGGCTGTGGTTGCTGACGGACACAATGGGTGTCAGGCAGCATCTGCTCCTGCCCCTACCTCACCTTGCCTTGCCCCACAGCAATTGGCACACCCGCCCTGCCTCGCCTCATCCCACAGGACGAGCCTCCAGCCCACCACCCCACCACCAGAGACCCCCCTGGGTCTCCCCCAACCCTGCCAAGCCCCCACAGGTGTCCCTCCCTACAAGCATCAAGGTGGCCACACTCACCCAGTCGGCCGTGACCACCATGGCCATGTCCACCCAGTCGGCCACGCCCACTTGGCACCTGGCGATAAATAAATGGGTTTTGGGTTGCAGTTTGGGCACTCGGTCTCTAAAAGGTTCGCTATCACTGGTGTATAGGACAGCCATGACATTTTGAAAATGATTTGGAAAAGTACTTTACATCTTATATGAAAAAGTCATATCTCTGTTATTCATTAAAGTAGCCACATCTTTTTTCAGGATTTTTAAGGAAATAATGAACAGAGAAAGGAAAAAAAGAAGGAACTGGCATTAGAACCATAGAGACTTGCCTATGGTATTAGAAAAAGGATTGATGTTGCTAAATGAATATTGTCTTTGGAAACAGTTGAATTCTGAGTGAAGTAAAATAAAATGGGAAATAGCTGATAATTGAAACTATGGAGTCACTTTCAATGAGATAGGCAGCCATATAAATCTGGTTAATAAATAAATAAGATAAACAACAGAACTGAGAAAAAACAGAACTGAGATATAGAGATATCTTCTTGTGCAACGAATGGAGTGCACTTTAGATACTTAGGCAAAAAGGGAGGTAGCTAGAAGAAAAGCAAAAGAAATGATTTACCAGACAGGCAGATGGAGTTTTCTTTTAATGTAGTGTAAAAATAAGATTCTATTTGTCTTTTAATGTGGTAAGAAAGAAGACACCACATTGTGGCTATGAAAGATGTTGGGACAAAGAATTCAGAAAAAATTGAGAATGGTTCAAACGCAAAAGGAAATTATCTGAACACAGACAGATTAAAGGCCTTTACATAGATTGGATAAAAAATGGTAATGATTTTTTTAAAAATAGCAAATGAAATGATGTGAGTCATTTTGGATAAGGAAAAATGTAAGAGGTTCACAAGACTGTTTTTTTCTAACTGAAAGCATTGTCCATTAAGATCAAGAACCAATTATCTTTCCTTCAGGTTAGAGAATAACTCTTTCTTTTCCATATCCTTCAGATATAGAAATATTGTTGAGATTACCTACAATTTAAGTCTTTTTGGGGTGCAGGGAGTGCTCATTTTGAATTACCTGAAAATTATTGATCTGCTTTAGATATATTGTCTAGATATAATATAAATTGCCATATATTCATCATTATGTACAATGGATATAGAAAGTCTATACATCCCTGTTTATATGCCATATTTTTGAGATGTAAAAAAATCAGACTAAGATCAATCACTTTAATACAGTGGTTCTCAACCTTCCTAATGCCGCGACCCTTTAATACAGTTCCTTATGTTGTGGTGACCCCCAACCCCCCATCCAGCTGGCCGGTGGGTATCAAAAACTTGACCAAAAAAAAAGAGGGAAAAATGGGAAAGTATAGGTAGTCTTCGACTTACAACAATTTGCTTAGTGACTGTTTGAAGTTACAACAGCACTGAAAAAGTGAATTATGGTCATTTTTCACACTTATGATTGTTGCAGCATCCCCAGGGTCATGTGATTTACATTCGGATGCTTAACAACTGATTCATACTTATGACGTTCACAATGTCCCAGAGTCACGTGATCAATGGCCAGGGGGCATGGCCAGCTGATCACTCAGGTTGCAGAGTGCCTGTGGGGGGGGGAGAAATCTATGGGTCTCTGGGATGGGACTGGGGTGGGTGCCTGCCTTCCTTCCCTCCCTTCTCTCCCCTTGTCCCTTCCTTCCTTCTTTTCTTGGGGCTTGTGAGCTGCGCTCTGCCCCTGGGCCTTTGATTGGGACTGTATGTCGTATGAGTGGGTATAGTTTTATTGTTTTTTATATTGTATATTATTATTTTAACTAATTTATATTTTGTACTTGTATTATTTGCTGTGAGTCGCCCTGAGTCTGAGGAGAAGGGCGGCATATAAGTCAAAATAAAGTAAAGTAAAGTAAAGTACTTATTTTCTTTTATTCTTTTTTTAAACAGCCTTTCTCAGTATAGTGATGAAAATATGATGGATCCTTATAACCTGGCCATTTGTTTTGGCCCAACATTGATGCCCATTCCAGATATACAAGAACAAGTGTCATGCCAGGCTCATGTTAATGAAATCATCAAAACCATTATCATTCACCAGGAGATCATTTTCCCAGATAGCAAGGAACTAGATGGCCCAGTATATGAAAAATGTATGGCAGGTGATGACTACTGGTAAGTCCTTCAGTCTTTTACCCAAACAAATTTGTCACATTATTCTGTGAGCAGCTTTGAGTTTGTAATCTTGCTCCCATCTACCACCCCCAAAAAAACACCCTGATTTGCCTTCCAATCTAGGTAAATTATATGTAGGAATTTGTCAATAGTGCAACCAGTTCTTTATAATATGATGTAAGAGCTGAAGTTGGAGGAGCAGGAGTCACTCATGACAGAGAAAAAAGCATTTTGTAAACAAGGATAGATGACAGAAACATTCAAGGCTGGAAAACATGCAACAGCTATACAGCCAGTGGCTCAAAAATGCAGCAGCAGTGAGAGGCCTAGAATTTAAATCCTGGAACTAACATATAATAAACAGCTGAATTCTGGAGTGATGTAAGAGAACTTATTCATCTGTATGGTTTCCTAACTCTCTGCAGTAATTCTGTTTTTCTAACCTTTTTTTGCTGGCATGGGAGAGAAAGTTTAATCACTGAACCTCATATGAAGCCTTGCCACATAGTCTCTTTTATATTGGAAAAAGGTACATGAGATATGGTCATTTTTTAGATCAGAGAGACGCACATTTAGTTGAAGACCATCCATAAAATGGCTGTTATTTTTTTCAGAGTCAAATAATAACCAAGAAGAGAAAAAAGTGGATTTAACATCACATTGGCCCAGGATTGTGCTGTGGATCAGGAGGAAATTTTAGATGGGTCTGGTTTAGTAGGCTTGGCCTAACTAACTTTAAGAAGCAGTCAGTACCTTTCTTCTTTGATATCTTGATGGTCAAATTGATTCTTTTGTCTGGTGGTTTCCCATCAATGAGTGTTTGAAATCAAGATGCAAGCTATGATTATTTAGACCAAACTAGATGTTATATACAGATATTTGAAAATACTCCATCCAGGACACTAATATTATGACCAACTTGACAATTTGGTGACTGATTCAATTGTATAATTTATAGGGAGACATACAGAAGATGTAACACCACATAGTAAATTAATCTTAGCCTAGATTCCTGGCTAACTTGTTTGCCTGTTAGTTAAGAACTTAAATTCTCTTGAAACTCTCACTATCTTAATTACCTTGATGTGCTCCAAATTCCTAATATATTCATATTCTGTCAGAGATCTGTGTGAAGCCATTTAGAGTCCCTTTCTATCTTGAATCATAGCTTATGCAACTCTGCCTTATTTTAAAAAGCCTCAAAAGTTTCTTTCTCTTCCTTCAGAGGGAGTTGCTGGGATTATCTCTTTATGTGTACATTATAAAGTGCATTTCTTTCCCATGAAAAAAATGAGATTCTGTTTGGATTAAGGATGTGTATTCTGTACCTAGCATGGTGTGTGTATGTGTAGAGAGCTGGCAAACTGCTTAACCAATCTTATATTTGCAAAATAATACATTAATATGACCAATTTATTGAAATGTTAAATGATAGTTCTATCCAACCATCAAATAAATTCATGTGCTCCTTTCTCTACAGTGACAGCCCTTATAGTGAACATGGTACCTTAGAAGAAGTGGATCTGGATGCTGGGGCAGAAGTACATACCAGTGACGATGGTATGCTCTTTTATGCTTTTTCCCATGACATTGTGTCTCTTTTTAATTCCATGTTTATGCCATTCACAGAGGAAAGTTTTTTCATTGTCTACAATGAAATATGAATTTTTTTGCACAATATTCTTACCTGTTTCTTTGATTTTTTTTTCTAATCAACACAGTCAGAGTGGAAATAAGTACTGCAGCAAAAATAATTTTCTACTGCCAGTATAAATGGCACAGTAGATTTAGGTATTTTCAGTTATGCATTAATACGTTCATGGACAAGATGCCAGATCCCTGGACGCCATCTTCCTTATTATAAAGATCAGCCTAAAATCAGGTCCACTTGTGCATCGGATTTGGTATGGGCTTGTCCTGTTAAACTATGAAAATAGTGACCAGTGACCAGTGGTGATCAAAGCATTCTGATTCTTTGAATTATCTGTCTGAAATTTGTAGATGAAAAGGCTGGCACTGTTTTTGCCAACAGTAAGGACTTAAAAAGGATGTTGTGACATAGACAAGATAGGAACCAAAAATATTAGTGGTTGCATCAGCATTGGAATAAATGTGCTAGATCAGGCCATGACCCATTTGGTCTACCGTTCTATTTCTCACAGTGGTCTCCAGATGCCATTTTTTGTTCACAAGCAATAGATGGAGACATAGGTCCCTCAAAACCTATATTATGTGGTACCATGCTACCTCTCATTCACAGATAACATTGATTTTTGAAAGACATATGTGTGTATGTGTGTGTGTGTATAACACACATACATACATACATACATATATATACTTTTTTTTCCATCATTTCCCTTTTCAGTGATCTTTAGCTTTTTCTCAGCTACCACAGAATGAGTTGATATTTTTAGTAGATCACCCTGTTTACTGGTTGGTTAGAGATTGTTCAGACTCAACTGAAGTTAGGATTTTTTTCCCCTTCCATCTGCATCACTACATGCCTACTTAAAGTCACATTTGTCCTTTGCTTGACATTTACCTGTTTTATAGAAATCTTTCTGGAGCGCTACACAATCCCCTTTTGATTTTATCACAGTAATCATGCTTTGTCATTTCATTGCTCACTGTTAAGTGAATGTTTTAAGTTTTAAAAACACTGATTCCCATCCCAATTTAATTTATTTTCTCCATTGAGATAATTGCCCATTTATTCCTATTCTACAGTACTTCAAGATGTACTTCATTAATAGAGTTTCCTCCATCCATATATCTGAGACATTATGAAAAAAGTCTAGAAGCAAGTTAGAAGGAAATAGTGAAAATTCTCTATTTTCAGCTGCCCCCAGACAAACCATAATGTCGCTTTGTCTCAATCAGTTTCCTTGCCAAAATTAGGCTCATGGCTAACAAGCCACTTGTATTTTTGCATCTAATAAGATGAGGAACTTACCTCGCTTATTAATATTTTTGATGCAATAATACAATCCTGTTGCTTTAAAGCCAATGCTTTAGGAATCCATAGAACCTATTCTATTACAAACATGAATACTAGGATTTTCTATTGCCAAAGGGATAAGTATATAATGGAGTACCTGCTATATATGCAAATGGTCTCCACTTACAAGTACTTCCTTAATTCCTGAAGTGCCATTTATTTTGTTTATACTACACAAAGTAGAAGCTACACCTAATAAAATTAATAAGAATTTTAATTTGACCAAATAATATATATTGGTGCAATTTTACATACCTTCCCTGGATTATTTTTTCTTTAAAAATAATTTTAATAACTAAAATAATTACACGTAGTATTTGAGAAGAGGCACAGTTTAAATTTTCTTCATAATAGCATAATTTATTCAGCATAGTGCTCACTGGCTTTGGATCTTCATAACAACATTGAACATTGAACCAGGAGCAGCACCTAGAGATGCATTTTAAATTTTTCTCCTATTTGAATCCGAAAATACTCGGGTAGCTTGTTGTTAGTTAGCCCTGGAAACCCTGTTTCTATTCATGCATTTCTGTAACACAACTAATTTTGAGGAGCTATTTTACAATCTTTTTTTAAGGAATATTATCTTTAAATAGCACAACTGATCCAGAAAATTGGCAATTCCATCATGTTTTGAAGACTGGAAATTTGGGGAAGGGAATGGAAAGTTGTTGTATATTGAGCAGTAGTATGCAATTGTATGGCATACAGCTTCCTTTTACTGTGAACCACAAGGCACATACAAATGGAATAATTTACAAAAAAGAAATTAGAAGGAATTTCCTGAAGAAACTCCACACAGATAAATAATTGCCGAAGTAGAATTTGCACAAAAGATGTGTTCACCTACGATATTATCATGTTATATGTGTTGGAGCAAATTGACAGATACAAATGGGGAAAATACAAAATAGTTGAGGAATAGTTGCTAAATTGTTATTCAAAAGAGTGATATTGTATAGCATTATGATACTCTACATCAGATGAAATACTGTTGTAAATTGATGCTACCGGTAGGATTATCAGCACTGGTGGCATTTCTGAAATGGCTTCTCTAGAAATTTTGAGCTTAAAATCTAAGGGCAGAATTACAAAGCTTTAGGCAGAGATATTTCTCATTTGGTGTATGCAGTTAAAAGAATTTGCAAATCTGGAATTATTTCTCTTAAATCTAGTTTTATTATAATTTCCAATAATTTTTTTCTATGAAAAGGGAAAATAGGCAGAAGAATAATATTGTGTGGGCTTATCAAAATTATGTATGTATGAGAAAGATTTTTCATAAGAGCTTGGTGGATCACAGCATAGATCTACAGAATATAGGCAATTATTCTGCAGCCAGCCAGATTGGAAAAAGCCTGAACTAGAGAGTGAAGACCCATTTAAACCTATGTTTTCCTGCAACTAGTATTAAAGACATACTGATTAGGATTTAAGAAGTAATTCACATAGATAGTATTGTAAGTCCTTTTTGCTTGATCCTACATGACTCTGCCCAGACCCTTTTTAAAGTAAACCAAATTGCTATTACTATGATTGCTGGCAGTGAATTTTGCTATTTTATTTTATAAAAGAGTATTTCCTTCTGTCAATTCTGAATCTGTCCTCATTTGTTTTCAGTTGTTAACCTCAAGTTATAACACTGTAAGAGTGGAAGAAAGACAACTTTCTCTCCATATTATGCATGTTGGTATATCTCAATGTTATTTTCTTTTTTCTTCAGTCCAATCTGAAGAGCCACAGTTGGTTGATCTCTCCTGATAGGATAGATATTCTGGTTCTCTAGTCTTCTTGATTGTGCTTTTTAGCTGTTTTACAACTGTAATAAATTTTTAAGTACAGTGACCAGAACTATGTACAATATTTCAAGGTGGTCTTACTATAGTTTTGTATAAGGTAATTTCATGAAAAAGAGTTCTTTAGTCCTAGCAAGATAGCTTTATTCCTCAAAGATTATTGGGTCCTAAAATGTACCATTTGAATAATATTTTCTTCATTCAGCTTTGCTAATTTTTATTATGTACTTATATCCCTTGGTGTTATAAGTTATTTTTTTATATATATATATATTTTATTGGTTTTTTATTTTTTAACAGAAAAAGAAAAATGCTGAAATCAAATCATAGTGTTAAAATAAACAATAAACATAATCACAACATAAATACATATTTCAAAATCATCCATTAACAAAACATTAGTACATATTTCAATACATTTAATAATAATAACTCAACTGAAAATAATCATAGACCACATTTACCAAACAATTAACATTACTGCCCGGTACCCCCACCACCACATCCCCCTAACCCTAACCTTCCCCCCTCACTTACCAACTATCTACCTACTCTCCTCCCTCCTTCTCTTTCTCCCTCCTTCTACTCCACCCAACTATCCCTACTCTTCCCCCTTCTTATCAACTTTCTACTTACATCAGCCTTCACTCCTCCTTCCTCTTTCCATCGGATGTGGTGCCCAGAGGCCCCCCGAGCAACCCCTTAATAACAATAATTACATATTCTTGCATCAACCCCAATTACAGTTGAGAAAGCATAGTATATAAAATTATAAACCCTCCCTACCCCCCCCCTGACTTCCCAGAGTGAGTACAGGGTAAAACAAAAGAAAACCCACTACTTCAAACAAAGTTATTATATAATCCTAACAAGAATTTTAAACTACACTAAGCCAGACCGACACATCGTCTTGTTAAGAATATTAATTTTCATTTACATATCTAAACCATCAATCCATCACTTCAATTCATTGAGAGGTTATGAAAAGTCACCCAAACAATCAAGTTTAGTATATATCTTCCAATAATCAGTTTCTTTTAAACAAATAGTATCAATAAGCCCCTCAATTCAAAAAAAAAATTATATTCTTAATAAGTTTAGTGTATCTTCCATTAAACAACCTCTCTTACATCTTACTCATAAACTTAATCCTTAATTCAGCCCATAATCTTAGATTAGCCTTAATTCCTTTAAATTTCACTTCTTCAATCGACTTCTGGGCTTTCTCATATGTCAAATAAACCTAAATAACAAATACAATCTATTTAATCCATTTCTAACTTAGATTCCTTCAACCTTATCAAATCACATAATGCTTATCTATCCATCAATCAATCAATCTAATGTCAAACCTAAATCATTTCAAAGCAGGTAAATTCTTCTTCAATTTAATTATATCTTCCATTAATCATCTTCTTTTACGTCTTACTCATAGTCCTTAAGTCAATCCATAATTTTGAATTATCCATAATTCCTTGCATACAATTTTAAATTTCACTTCTTCAATCGTACTCTTGGTTTTTTCTTCTGCCATGTAAATCTCCATAACGAGGCCTCCCTTCCAAATAATAAGTCTCTCTTTTTTACTTGCAATATCATTTGTCTCTTAACCATAAACTTTCGTTGAAGTAACATTGTGTTATAAGCTATTTTTAAAGTCTTGTCAATTGTCTTTCACAGAATGTGATCCAATAGAAGCTATAGCTAAGTTTGACTATGTTGGAAGATCTGCACGAGAACTCTCTTTTAAGAAAGGGGCCTCACTGCTTTTATATCATCGAGCTTCTGATGATTGGTGGGAAGGAAGACATAATGGAATTGATGGCCTTGTACCCCACCAATACATAGTGGTTCAAGATATGTAAGAAACAGCTAATTGTATTGTAATTCTAGAGGTACTCTTTTCAAACCAGCATTTTCCACTGGTGGGAGAAGATCTACAGGTTCTAAATTCCAAAATACAGGATATCAGAAACATTTACAGTTCAACTGTTGCAAGTGCAGCTAAGGATTACTCTCTCCCAGCCATTCTGTCATAAATATAAGATAATATATTTCCTGTTCTGTGATTTTAATTTTAGTTAGTTTGCTGTCCCTTAACATCAGTCTTCCTATAAGGCTAATTTGAAGTTATAACTTATTTACTCAACGATTAATAAACGATTGTATTATTTTGAATTTAATCATCATTTAGGCAGGCATCTAAAATGAAGGCTGTATCTAGAAACTAAATATTAAATTGAAAACTGCTCTAGCCAGAGGCTGCTAATAGCCATGTATTGGTCAATGTTTGATTATGCATGTAACAAATGCCTCTGAAAACAGTAACTATAACAATGGCAACTACAACAAACTACAATCACTGGAAAATGACACAAACACAAAGATGTCATCATACAAATACTGCCATGATGTATCCTAATCTCCCGATGCAAGTATGCATGTCACAGTATTTGTATGATAACATCACTATAAAAGTGTATCTTCGGCTCCCGTTGTTTCTTCTTGCAAAACAGTTGTTAGTGACAAAAATATAGATGGAAATAAAGGGATATAAAAACCAGGACTGAAAAAAAAGATATTTTTCTTGTTTTAAAATTATATACCCTAATTTTGCAAAATAAGTTTTTTTTTAATGTTTAGGGATGATACATTCTCAGATACACTGAGCCAAAAAGCAGATAGTGAAACCAGCAGTGGGCCAATACTTGAAGACAAATCTTATTCCAAAGATATGAGTTCATCAACAGATTTGAATTCTGAAGTATATCTAGGAAGGTAAATATAATCAATTATTCGTCATTAATTGAATCTGTTTCATTTATATTGCACTTCAAAATATTAAAACCTATTTTTCCTCACATATAGTAGTCACTAATGCGTGTAATATATATCATTTTTGTTACACATAGAACTTGGAAATTAAGGAATAATGACTAGTCATGTATAAGATAATATTTGAAAGGGCAACTTTCTGAGTTCAAATTCTGAATTTAAATCATCATGCTGCAGCATCATTGCCAGGTGTGGGAGGGTTTTGAAAGAATTATTTATGCATTCTTTATTTTGTCTTCTGAAACTTCCTTTTGCCTTGCAGGCAGCACAAGAGATCTGAACTCCCACTTTCTGGCAGACGTCCTGGCAGGACCAGTGATGGACACTGTCCAGTTCATACACCCCATTGCCCTACTAATTCCTCAGTGGAATTAGTTTCCTCCAGTATGGCAAGCCACACTACTTCTCGAACTGTCCTTCAGAACCACGGCCTCATAACAGATAGCCCAGAAAGGAGACGGAAACCTGGCCACAGCAGCCTCACCAATATTAGTAGACATGAATCTCTGAAAAAAAGTGACAGCCCTCCAATTAGAAGATCAACTTCATCTGGCCAGTATCCTGTTTTCAATGACCACAAACCACTTGACCCAGAGTCAATTGCTCAGGTATATATAGTTAACATACAAACAATTGGGGGAGGTGAATTGTATCAGGCTATATATCTCTTTTCATCATCATAAATCCCTTCAGATATGTTGGGGTGAAAATCCCCAAATTGGGTGGTGGGAGGGGAGAGCAGGTATGTTGATTAGGAGTTCTAAGAGTTGAAATTCCAGCACATCCAGAGGATGCCAAGTTAGGGAAGGCTGCATTATATTATCAGCATTTTGTAAATAGTTTGAGTGAATAGTTCCTTCCTTTTAAAATCAACCTTCATAAGTAAAGAACAAGCAGTCAAGAAATTCATTGCACTCAAGCATTTGGTAGGGGAGTCGTAAAGGCCTTGGAAAAGATATTCAAATACCGTTATATGTCTGTACCTATAAAGATCAGAATGGCAAGCCATGGTATTCCCTAGGATACTATGAAAGCGAAAATTGGACTTTAAAAAAGCAGAGTAGAAAGAATGTTGACTTTCTTGGTGTTAGAGAAGACTCCTGAGAATACTGTGGACAGCCAAAAAAACAAGCTGATGCATCATTGAACAAATCATCTCAAGAGTTCTCATTTGAGGTCCAAATGACCAGGGTTTAAATTATCCTGTTTGGGACAAATTATGCAAAGATTCAGCTCTCTGGAAAATGTTCTATTGCTGGGAAAGGTGGAACAAAAGAGGACAACCAGCAGCAAGATGGATGTACTCAGTTACAGTAACGATGAGTGCACCATTGGGAGACTTGAAAAGACAAGTTAGGGATAGATTGTCACAAGCAAAATCTATCTATGTGGTTGCTAGAAGTTGAAAATGACTTGATGGCATATAATAAACCATTCTCTAGCAACTGTTCAGCTTCTCTGAATTGTAGCTTAGTTCTGAATTTCTTGTCCGTATTTGTATAGCTGCATTATTATTTGCTAAGATCTTTTAATTGCCATTAATGTCAGGTTTGAAAATAAATAGAGAAAAGACTAAAGTATTAACAAAGAACTTAACAGACAAACAGAAAACTCAACTTACAAAAAAGACAAACTTACAAATAGTTAAGAAAGTTAAGTATTTAGGAATCTATTTAACAGCAAGATGTATAACATTAAAAAAGACAACTATGAAAGATTGTTGAAACAAATAAAATTGGACTTGGAAAAGTGGAAAAATCTTCAGTTGTCATTGTTGGGAAGAATAGCCACAGTGAAAATGAATATTTTACCAAAAGTACTCTTCCTATTTCAAACGATTCCTGTAAAATTGGGAAAGGTCTTTTTTGATGACTTAAATGCAACAATTTTGAGATTTATTTGGCAAGGGAAGAAAGCACGAATTAAAGTGAAAATGCTACAAGAAGCTAAAGATAGTGGAGGATTTGGACTCCCGGACTGGAGGCTATATTACCAAGCAGTCATCTTACCATGGCTTAAAGAATGGATAATGCTGAGAAATAAAAGACTATTGTACCTAGAGGGGCATGGCCTACAAATTGGTTGGCATGCCTTCCTATGGTACGGGAAAAATAAAACACATAGATACTTTCAAAACCATTTTATAAGGAATGTACTTCTTCTAGAATGGGAAAGAATAAATCAGAAAATTTATATTAAACTACCTGAATGGCTTTCAACAATGGAAGCTTTTGCTTACCCAAATTTAATTAACTATGACAAAATCGTTACTTATAAAGATATTTTGGACAATGAAGAAAAATTGAAAGACAGACAAGATTTACAAAGACAAGGTATTGACTTAGCATGGTGGCCATATCCAAACGAGATATGGAAAAGATGCAAAGAAAACGGGATTTTATAAAGAACAGACATAATTTGATCAAATATTGTTAAAAACAGACTATTTGCTAAGATCTTTTAATTGCCATTCATTGATTGCCATTTTTATTATATAAAAATATGTCATTAGTGCCTAAATTTTATTCAAGTATTCCATAAATGTCTGTAAGAAAACTCTTTTTTGGTACAAAATTCAGCTTTTAATATTGTGTTCTCAATATTTTGCTGTTACAGCAAGTACGGTTCTGATCCAAATTGCACATATAATGCTTTGCAGAAAATCATTGTACAATTGTGTTAGCTCCAATTGTTCTCCAATGTTGACTTTAGTTTATGCACATGCATGCATATTCGTGCCTTCTTACATAAGTTATATCTCTACAACCATAGTTTGAAAATGCTTTTATAATGTCAGTCTTTTAAATTTGAAAAGCTGTCCCTATCTCATCCTTCCCAAATATAACACTAAAGATAAAGCTGAGATAAAGGTCCTCAGACTTTTACTTTGATCAAAGCATCAGTATTGTATTTCACCCAGTCAGGAATCACCTGGTGGTACCTTGCTCTGACTAAACAGTGCTAAACCTGTTTTCAGTTTAATTCACAAAGCCAATTTTAAATAAAATGAAATAAATATATCCTTCTTCCTTTGTCTTCCAGGAACATTTATCTGTTCTCTTTCTCAGTTAAGCTTTTTAACTGTCTGCTTGGGGTGGCCTTTCTTCTTCTTTCAGTTCTCTTTCCTTTCAGAATCATTATCACTTGAATTGAATGCTGGTGTGTATGCATACATAAGACAAAGTAAATTATTGTATTTTGTATATGATCTGTATGGATAATTCAAGGTACACACACATTTATGCAAATGCAAATCAAGGATTTACATGTATATCTGTTGCTTCATATAAAAGTAAAGAGTATTTACAAAGCTTGAATTTCTTATTTCTGTAGTAATTGTCAACATATTTGCTTTTCCCTTTTAATAGGATATTGAAGAAACAATGAATACGGCTCTAAATGAACTTCGGGAACTGGAACGCCAGAGTTCTGCAAAACATGCTCCAGATGTTGTCCTTGATACCTTAGAACAAATGAAGAATTCTCCCACCAACATGACCTCAACAGAATCTTTGAGTCCTCTTCACAATATCATTTTAAGAAGTGCCGAGCCTCAGATTCGCCGTAGCACTAGTTCTTCCAGTGATACTATGAGTACCTTCAAGCCAATGGTGACACCAAGAATGGGCGTGCAGCTGAAGCCACCTGCACTGAGACCAAAACCAGTAGTTCTTCCAAAAACAAACCCAAGCATAGGCCCCTCTTCTGCTTCCCAAGGCCCAGCTGACAAGTCTTGCACGATGTAGAACCCAAGAAACCAAATGCGGAGTGAACTACCAAAAGAATGTATGCGTGATAGTTGTCTGAATTCCAGTATATTATTATATACTTAGGAAAGGAGAGATTCATTTTTTAAATGTTAAAATCTCAAGCTATCTACTTTAGCATGGGTATTTAATAGAAGTTGGGTTCAATTTTTAAACTGGAGCATTCGGTGTCTACATTTGCAATATATGCTTAATACAGTAAAAGACTCAGTGAGTGCGTTTTTACAGCATGCTGAGCTTGATTAGATTGGGTTGGGGGGGGGTATCGTTTAGCACAGGGCTTTTCAAACTTTTCACCCATTGTACCACTTTTAGGATATGGCAATATCCGAGTACCACCAGCCGCCTAGCAAGGTGTCAAAAACATGATGACCAAAAAGAAAAAAAAATGAAAAAGTGAGTAGTACAGATAGTCCTCAACTTACAACAGTTCACTTAGTGACTATTTGAAGTTACAATGGCACTGGAAAAAGTGCCCCCCAAGCCACAGCCGAGCAAGACGCCTGCCTGCCCGCCCCCTGCACTCTTCCTCCTGTCGGAGGTTTTCATTGTTGTGAGCATTTCTGTTGAGGATTGGCAGCGGGGGTGGGGTGGGGGGGTGTTTGGTTTTTATTCCCCCTGTCTGCTGGGTGGTTGCAGCAGGTTTTGGTCACTTCACATGACCCTGGGACACTGTGACCGTCATAAATATGAATCAGTTGCCAAGCATCTGAATGTAAATCACAAAACCCTGGAGAGGCTGCAACATTCCAGCTGATTGGTGCTTCTTGGCTCAGCAGAAGCACCAGGATCAGCGCCGAGCTACAGCTGGAGTCTGGCGCTGATCCTGGCGCTTCCACTGAGCCCTGACAGCCCTGCAGTTCCAGCCATCTCTCGCTCAGGCTTGTGCGGTGCTGCCATCGGTTCAGCTCATTACCCTCCCCTGCTACCACTTTTCTAGGATGGTCACGTACCACCTGCGAGGTGCCAATGTACCACAGGTGGTACCCATACCACTGGTTGAAAAGCCCTAGTTTAGCATATTGCACAAACCCAGCCTATTTGGTTAGTTTATGATCCAGTGTATCACAGAAAGGCAGTAAATTACATGTGTTGTGTATGCCATTTTAAAGCAGCAGGAATACACACATTTACTTGAAATCTCCACACTGCACCTTTTCTGTTGAAAACACCACAGCCACTGTCAGCATCACACTAATTTAACAATGTATACATGACTGCAGTTTAAGACTTCACAAAGAATTATGGTTATTTAAAATGAATATGTTAAGAAATAGGGCTTATTTTTAGTGCTGCCTGGTTCCAGTTCATTTTTCAGAAGGTCTGAGGCTGTGTCTTAACAATTACTAAGCAGCCTGTCAAAGTCATTGCAGAAAGGAGACCCACCTTGACATTACCTTGTGTAGTAGCTATTCAGTATGCATGTGACAGTCCTAGTGCAGCTCACTGACAGGATATGAGGAATTAAATTGCTTCTAGGAAACAGCAGTTTTTTAAACCAGTGAAAGTCTGTGGTCAGAATAACAATTGTGGTCTTCCTCTGGTTGATATCCAGTGGACACCTTCACCAGGCCGACCAGGAATACTGAGAATTGTGTTGAAGGACTCTGTATTGAAGAAAGCCATTCAGTGGGTTGTTTCTAATGCCTCCATTCAGGCCTATTGCAGTGCAATAAAACTAGACATTAGCTATTGAATCTTTCATATAACTCTTTGTTACCAATTCAGCTTAAAAACTGTTTACATTCCTAAGAGCCACTTGTCTGGACAAGTTTTAATTAATAATCTGTAGAAAAACATTCCAGGACAGCTGCAAACTAAATGAGTAAATTGTTAATAGTTTAAAGCTGCTGCATCTTCAAGATTATGAAACACAGTGCATACAGATGAATTGTGGGTTTTTTTTGTTAGTTTATTTAAATTGAATTATCTCTTTTTCAACTGGAATAGCTCCTTCAATTAAGGCAAGAGTTTATTCACAAGGCAAAACATGGTTTTCTACTGTTCTACAATCTGAATAAAATGTGTCAGAACTATTTTTTTTCTAATTATGCATCTTTTTCATATGTGAGTGAACTCTTTGAACTTGCATAGTGCTACATCATTAGGAACTTTTCTGTTATATGTGACCTGTCTCTTGCACAAACTGACACCAAACCATGTTCTTTCTCTGAATGTTTTATAGCTTACCTTTGCACTCTAAAGGAGATTTTATTGTTTATCATTAATTAAAAATAACAAAAAATTAAAAACACAGTCTAGGGAAATGTGGGATAGGGGAAGAGTCAGTTTATATCCACTGACACATATAAAATTGAAACCAAATATTTATTTTCACATAGCTCTTGTCCCAATAGAAACTTGTAGTTCTTCCATTTGAACATTTTTCTCTTACATTATATGAAATTCCAAAATTTTTAGAAGACTAGCTAACACATGAAAACACTTGTTATTGCATAACATTTGAAACGCATTGTTCCCTGCTACTAAGTGAAGTTGACTCATTTTGTTAAGTGATCATAAATGCTAAAACTCATGAAATTATGTTTAGCTAAGAGGTTCACAAAAGTTGCTCTTTCCTAATGTATTGAAAATCAGCTGCTCAGTACTTATTTCTGATTTAAAGTAAAACTGTTAAGCATTATATTTTGTAAAGCTTGCAGGCCTATTTTGGGGGGGAACCAATTTTTGTGTGCCCCAGATGACATAGTTAATAGCTATTTAGCCATTATTTTTAGAAATTAATGATATTCATTAATATGAGACAAAGAATTCACTTAGGCATATTCAGCTATGGTATGCTGAATTATATTTTTGGCCCTCAATGGACTGAAACAATAGACCTTTCGTATTTATCAGTGGGGTCACCAAAATGAACTATGATATGTCTCTACCCTAGAAACTACACACTCAGTATTGAGGCTTCAGCTAATATAAAATTTGTGTAACATGACAATGACCCGTGTAAAGTTGAGAATTGTTTGCTTAACTAGACCAAATCTGAGATCTGGGGGACAAACCTGAAAATGTCAGCTTTCTTTTAAGTGCATTCTAGCCTAGTGATTGTTGTTATTAACAGGCCAGATGGCATAACCAAGGAAAGGGCCTGTATCTTGAAAGTACATAAGGAAATTCTGTATGTCTGAATATAACTGCACTGGCTTCCATACTGCTTATATTAGAAATTGTTTAGTGGAGAAAAATATTAGGAACAGTGAGTTTAGTGAATGTTTCTAGTTAGAGCATTCACTTGAGTTAAAATGTATGTAGTTTGATGATATGTTGTAGCTACTTCAAGTATAGTGAGTAGATATATAAAAGGAAACATGGATACAATTACAGGCATAGTGAAAGCTAAAGGCCTCTGTACTAATCAAGTCAATATTGTCCTTGACTGTCAAGTTAGATAGATTGCAGTGCTGGTAGCTTCCTGCTTGTTGACTGTTACCTAATTGTGTCAATGTACATCTGTAAGTATGTACATGTGGAAGTGCCTTTACATTTTTAGAGAAGCTGCTCTGGCTTAACTTCTTGTACTATTGCATTTTCATTTCCATGTTCTGTTGCTTTTGTACTGCCGTGTTCCCACAATATTTCCATTGTGAAAGGGAAAAAAGGAAATAACAATTGCACAGTCCTGGAAGAAAAGAAGAAGAAAATGTACTGTTAAGCTGTTGTGACAATGCACTTTGATGTATAGTACTGTACATTTTGGCATGTACCATATACTTTGAAAATTGTTTCTCATAATGTAACTTTATAATAAATAAGGATAGTTCTGTCAGAGTATATTTTTGTTGAATTATATTTGTTAGTCATTTTTATACTTGGATGCCCTTTAAATCCTTTCTCCCTGTTCAGTAAATAAGCGCTGCTTGTCACCATTGAGACACATTTGTATTTTGTGCCCCATTAACTCCTAAATGGAAATTTCAGAGTAGTTTTAGAGTGATTCTTTACTTGAGAGTTTATTAGTTGACCAAGCAGCCAACATGTGACGGTGGTGCAGCATCAGATCTAATGCTTCTGAAGTGCACAGGCTGCTGTCAAAAGACTAGAGCTTTCCCTGCAAAATTTAAACTGAGGAAACACTTCTTAAAATTCCAATCCAAATTAATGTGAGCCATGAATAGATATTTTACAAAGGTTGCCAAAACTGTGGGAAAACTACCCTTAAAATGTTATATATTAAAATTTTCTAGTAGATTAGAAGTTATTGCATATTCACAGACAGCTATTTCATAGCTGAAACACTACTTCAGCTATCTGCCAGACTTATCCATAATTATTCATTGCCTTGTGTTATTAACAATTACAAATATTTTATACCATTTCTTATTATCAATGGTTCTAAAGCAATTTACCATACCAAAAACAGACTGGAAATATTTTTTTAAGAAAGATATGGCCATAGGGATGAACTAGGAAATGCCAAATGAAAGTTGGAATTTAAAAAATGCTTGAAATACTTCAGCATTTGTACTGCTGCTTGTACAAGTAGTCTTGCATTATGACCACAATTTTGTAATTTTGGTTGTAAGTTGCAATCTGTAACCCAGCCTGAACTGACTGAAAAAGGACCAGGTGATCCGCTTTATCCAGGGTCTTTTTCAGCTATCATGAGCTGCATCTTCCCCCCACCCCCATCAACACTGATTGGAACAGTCCCTAGAGAAAGGAAGAAAACCAACACAATACAGTGCCAGCCACCCTCAATTCTCAAAGCCAGTCAGAAGGATACCATGATTGATGGTATTGAACAGCTTTTGAGAGGTCAAGAAGAGCCAGGATGGATGTATCAGCTGCATCCTTTCCCTCCAGAAGTCATCCATGAGTGCAGTCAATGCCATATCAGTCCCAAACCCTGGTCTGAACCCTGATTGAAAGGGGTGTGTATAACCCACCTCATCCAGGGTCCTCTGCGGTTGCCATAAAATGACTCTCCACAGTCTTCCCTCCAAAAAGTTAGATACTGGACAAAACCTACCTGTCAGCTGTCCTCTGCCAGCTGCCAACAAACTCCAGACACAGAAGGAACAGGTGACCAGCAAACTTTAATGCAAAGAAAAAGTCAGCACTGGGAGTGGAATTGCTCCCAATGCCTTATATAGATGTGCCCCACCCTCCAACCCCACCCCAATCAACCCAGCATCCGGTCCGTATAGATAAAAGCCACAGTTCAATTTCCGCCTTTCCCCCCTCCAGACGCATCAGCGCAGCCTCCGCAGCTCCAGCTGTCCCATCTGGCAGCCAGTCAACGTCCAGCTCCTCCCCCCCGGCATGCCTCCACAACAGGCAACTCCATGCTCTTCCCCTGACCACCGGTAACAGAGGAGGGGCAGCGGCAATGAGAGAACCCCACCGACGTCCAGCTGGTCATCTCCGCTGTCCAGCTGGCTTCCGGGGATTCCCCCCGGCGAGAAGAGGCAGCCACGGCGGGAGGCAGTTCCTCTGGCGTCCGTCTGGCATGCCCCTGATGCCCAGCCGGCGGTAGGGACTTCCCCAGCGTCCATATCAATGGAGGGAGGTGGCCGTGGTGCATGG
This sequence comes from Bothrops alternatus, assembly GCA_034064705.1. Lineage (NCBI taxonomy): Eukaryota > Metazoa > Chordata > Lepidosauria > Squamata > Viperidae > Bothrops > Bothrops alternatus. Next base: position 1,307,226 of record JARGCV010000124.1, read on the forward strand.
TGACCTCACTGACTCCCAGCTGGTCCTCGGGAGCCGGGCGGTGCATGGTGGGCTCGCCGACTCCCAGCTGGTCTGCGGAAGTCAGGTGGTACCCTGGGGTGGCATACAGACGTCAGCTGGCTGCTGGCTACTCCTTCCCTGTCCCCCACCAGTTCATGTCAAGCCCAGGGGCTTGACAGGTGGCCCCCTATACCAGAGACCCACCTAGAAGGCAAACAGACATAGCTGAGCGTATGACAGCTCTATTGGACTCCTCTGCAGACCCACCCCCCAGCTTCCCAGGGTGCTGGCGATGGAAGGCCCGCACTAGCCGCAGGGTGTGGATGTCCCCCCTTCGCACCCATGATGCCTCCAATTGGGGGTACCCCTTCCATCTCACCAGGTTTTGGACTCGTCCATGGTGGATCCGGGAGTCTAGGATCTCCTGTATTTCGAACTGGTCGCCAGAAACCAGGCCTGGTGGCTTGGTTACAGGCCCCCTTGGGGAACCCGTCACCGACTTCAGCAGGCTCCCATGGAACACAGGATGCACCTTCCCAAAGGCCCGAGCAGCCGCAACCACACAGTTACTGGGTTTATGACCTGAATCACCTTGAAGGGATCTATGTACTTGGGCCCAGTTTCTTACAGGGCACCCCCGAACGTAGGTACTTGGTGGACAGGTACACCCAGTCACCCACCTGAAAGGGCTTGTGCCCTTTTTTTATCAGCCTGTGCTTTCGTTTCCGCCCCAATGCTTCCTTAACCCTGGCCCACAGGCCTTCCACTCGTGCCATCCACTCCTGGGTGTAGATGGCAAGGGGGCCCCTTGGGGCCACTCAGGGATCGGGACGAAATCCACCCCATGCACCACCCGGAAAGGAGCGAACCCTGTGCTGCTATGCACAGTGTTGTTATAGACCACTTCGGCGAATGGGAGCAGGCCTACCCAGTCTGTTTGCTGGTATGAGACGTAACATCATAGGTAGCGTTCCACCATGGCATTCGCTCACTCAGCCGCTCCATTGGTGCTGGGGTGGTATGCCGAGCTGAGACCCTGGGAATCATGCAGTAAACCAGAATCATGCAGTAAACTTCACCCCCCCGATCCAATATAATACACCTGGGGACTCCATGGGGATGGTAAATATGGTCAATGAACAACCTGACCAATCGCCGGGCTGATGGTAGCCCCTTGCAGGGAATAAAATGGGCCTGTTTGGAAAACAGGTAAATTATAGTCCAGATAACGGTGTACCCTCGGTTCTCTGGTAATTCTACAATAAAGTCCATGGCGATATCCTCCCATGGCCGGGTTGGATCTGCTACTGTCTGTAATAAGCCCAAAGGCTTTCCAGTATGGGGCTTGGCCATGGCACAAATGTGGCATCCTTTCACATAGGCCTCTACGTCCACTTTAACCCGAGGCCACCAGAATTGACACCACACGAGGTGTAATGTTTTTAGGAAGCCGAAATGGCCCGCCTGCTTGGCGTCGTAACACCGCTTGAGAACTACGTGCCTCAGGAGCTCTGGGATGTACAATTTATTGCCTTTCAAAGCCAACCCGTCCCTCCATGTCAGGAGGCCTGGGTGGTCCCTCAACCAGGGAATGCTCTAGAGGGCCATTTGTAGTTCTTGGTTCAAATCACCCGCCAACTGGTGAGGAACCGCTTGGGCCATGCCCTGTTGCTAGGGAGGCATGATCGCTTGTACAACCTCCTCCCGCCTGCTGTGGTACTGGGGCATGGGGGACAACACATCGGCCAAGAAGTTCTTTCCTCCCGGTACATACTTCAGGGTGAACTTGAATCGATGGAAGTATTGGGCCCACCAGACGTGCTTGGGCGACAGGCGTCTCGGTGTCTGTAGAACCTCGAGGTTCTTGTGGTCTGTCCACACCTAGAACGGCTTGGTTGCCCTCTCCAGCAGATGCCTCCACGTCGAGAGAGACCACCGCACTGCAAAGGCTTCTTTCTCCCAAATTGCCTACGCCCTCTCAGCGACCAAAAACTTCTGTGATGTGTACTCACATGGCTGCAACAACCCTTGGCCGTTCCGTTGTAACAGCACAGCCCCCACAGCTACGTCACTGACATCGGCCTGGACCACAAAGGGGCTTTTAGGATCCGGGTGGAGTAGGACCGGTTCCTGGGAAAACAGGGCTTTCAGGTCCTCAAACGCTTTCTGACAGACCATAGACCACTCCAGCGGCTCTCTGGGACGTGGCTTACTCGCAGTGTGCTTTGTGCACAGCAAGTCAGTCAGGGGAAGGGCTACCGCGGCAAAAGAGGGGATAAATTGCCGGTAAAAATTGGCAAAGCCCAGAAAACTTTGTAGCTGGTGACGAGTGCAGGGTGCCTGCCCCTCCAACACTGCTCTCACCTTGTGTGGGTCCATCTCCACACCACCCCCTGATATCCTGTAGCCCAAATAGTCCAGCCGGGCCTGGTGAAACTCTCATTTGGAGAGTTTCATAAAGAGGCGGGAGTCCAACAGTTTCTTCAGTACCTCCCTTACCAGGTGGACGTGTTCCTCCAAAGTGGTCGTATATATGAGGATATCGTCCAAATACACAAGGACCCCGCGGTATAAGTGTTCATGCAACACCTGGTTGATAAGTTGCATAAAAACCCCGGGGGACCCTTGCAGGCCAAAAGGCATTACATGGAATTGATAGCTGCTGAGCAGGCAGTTAAAAGCCATCTTCCACTCATCACCACTCTTTATACGGACTCTGTAGTAGGCCTCCTACAGGTCCAACTTCGTGAACACATGCCCCATACCCAGGTGGGCCAGGAGATCTTTCATCAACAGGAGTGGGTATAGGTGCTCCACACAAACCCCGTTAATCCTGCGGAAGTCCACACAGAGCCGAAGGGAACCATCCTTTTTCTCCTTAAACAGGACTGGGGCGGCTATCCATGACCGAGCTGGTTGGATGAACCCCCGGGCCAGGTTCTGGTCGATATAACGTCGTAGCTCCTCCAACTCCCTGGGCATCATGGCATACATCCGGGGATTGGGCAATTTGGCCCCCGGTAGGATATCAACCGCACAATCAGTGGCACGGTGGGGTGGCAGAACGTTGCACTCCTGCTCACTGACCTCAGTCAGATCACTGTACACTGCCGGGAAGGGGGCTTCCTCCCTGGATTCCATCAACTCTGCCTCCTTTTCCTTGCACTCCGCCCCTTTTCCCCAGAGTCCCAGTTAGGGGCCTGGGGACACACCCCGATACGCAGCCTCCAATATCCCCCTTCCCACCATATCGTAGGGCCCCACTTGTCCAGCCAGGCCAAGTCTAAAATCACCGCCTCAGTCATGGACGGGACGGCTATGAATCGGAGGATCTCCCAATGAGTTCCCATGTCCAGCCGGATGGGTTCTGTTATGAGATTAGCTGGTGCCCCTCCCAACAGAGACCCGTCCACTTGCTTGAACCGGATAGAGTGGGCTAGCCGCTATACTCTGTTCCCACTCTCCGTTGCCACCCCCTTGCTTATCAAGCACCAGGTGCACCCTGAATCGATGAGAGCTTGGTAGCCTCTCCATTGCACTGTCTGCAGGTTAGTCAGTGTCACAGGCAGAACAAAAGGCATTATTGGCTCACCATAGGATCATTGGCTACGTCATCCTCGCCGTCATCAGCTGCCAGATGGTATCCCGTCGCTGCTGTTATCTCCTCCTCCACCGGAAACAACCATCGGGGTGTAACCGCCTCCAGCTGCTGCGCCACCCTTGACCTGTTGGGCATTCTGTTGGCACTAGGAGTGGCCTTTCCAGGGGTCGAGGAAGGAACCTGTGGGCTCGGGGCTGGACAGTCCACTGCTCTGTGGCCCAGCTGGTTACACCGAAAACAGCGAAAGGGCACCCTGGCGGAAGGGGCAGAGGAGCCCAGACCTGTGGGCGAGCCCCTTCTCCCCTCCTCCCGTAACTTCTCCACCGACCTTCCTGGTATGACCAGATCCTCTCCCTTCCCCTGGAACTCCTGTAGACCGGTGTCCAGGTCTATGACCACCCAGAACCACTCCTGGAGACGGCTGGGAACCCCCCAGAACACACAAGCCTGGCGCAACTCTCGGTCCAGACCTGCCCGGAAATGGTGGACAAGTAGGCGTTCATGGTATTTTAAGTTTCCTCACAATGAAATTATTCAATGTATTTTTCCTGGGGCAACTCTTGAAGACCACCCAGAAACTAAAGATGGTTCAAAATGCAATACCAGGAGCATTATGAGTGCCTGTCACTGTGTCCATGTGTCACCATTGCTATGCAAGCTGCATTGGCTGTCAGTTTGCTACTGAGTACAAGTCAACATGCTTGTTCTATCCCAGCCTATGGCCATCCTTGTTAAAAGCCCAAGGACAAAACCCCTGTTGAGAAAAAAAGGCTGGAAACTCAAAAGAAAACAAACCCCTTTTAATATGGGTAACAAACCTGCCAAATAGTCCAGAAACAAAAGCAGCAAAACACAATCCAAATGGAGGAAATTGTCCACATGAAACACAATGCAAAACAGAAAAGTAGTCACCAGCAAGACTAACAGAACATGATCCCATGAAGTACTTTGCAACGGTTGCCTTCAGCAACCAGCACCGCCCACACCTTCCCTTTTTATAAAGCAGTCCCAAGGCATTGCCCCTCTGTGCCTTCTCCTCCTCCCCTGGAGTTGCCGTATTGACTGCTGCTGATCTGCTCTCGCTAATTGCCTGCGTCTACGAGCATCAATCATGTCCATAAGGTATGAATCCTCCAAGTCTCTGACTCATTCTCCCCACACAGCTGAGCTTCATCCGTAACACGACTGGAGGGGCCAGGCTCTTCATCAGACCGTGAGTCTTGTAATTCATCAGAGCCTCCCTCTGACCCTGATGGTCCTCCAAATGCCTCCTCAACCTCCTCCTCAGATTCCCCAGACTCAGGCTGGCACGGAATCACGACAATGCTGTTCATTAATTATAAGTTCCCGTATGGCATAGCACTTGAATACCTGAGAAACCACTTGTCTCCAGCTGTTTCTATCTGGTCAGTAAATTTTGGCAAAGTCATTAAATGTCGGTCCGCTCTCTTAAAATGTTATCTTGTGGAACTGAGGAAACATGCCTTCTTTGTGGAACAGCAATCCACTCTCCCACCCAAGATAAGCACTATGCCCTCTCTCCTAAGGTTTTGAAAAACCTTGGATTTGGTCCTAGGCTTGGAGTTAATGCATTGTTGTATGGGGGAATTTTGATTTATTGATGATTACTATTGGATTCTTGTTTGCATGGTTTTATGTTTAATCTGTTTTTATAAATTTCTTTGGTTTTTTATGCCACCTACCATTCCTATGGGTTAAATGGTTATAAAATGTCAGGCTTGGGAGAGGGGCGGCATACAAATTTAATAAATAAATAAATAAATAAAATATAAACTCTGAAATGTTCGGTTCATTTTCCTGGTCATATTAAATTCCTTTGGACCATACTGTTCTGGGACCAGTTTGGTCACTAAGCTGTCCCTAGGGAATTGTTCCAGACCCTGTGGTCTGGAATGGAAACAATATTTTTCAGACTTTTCCTGAATCTTTTATTACTAAATCAGTAAATCTGCACATCGTTAAACGCAAATGTTGGTTAAACTATCAACAATCATAACCAAACCTGTCCCCCCAAAAATCAAAGATAAAGCAAATTCTATACTTTCAATAATTATTTTAAAACCTATTTAAATAAATAGCAATTTAAAAATAAAGTGACATCAATCCAAAGCAAGCATTAATTCTGTGGATTTTGACAGATGTGCTATTATTGTCAACACCAGCAAAATACGCATAGCTGCAGTTAGGCAAGAAAATAATTGTATATTGTGATAGAATATATATTGTGTATTACTAGGAGGTCCTCCTTTTTAAAGACAATCTTCTAAAGTGACATTAAACAGTATTCTGATTATACTGTTACCTTTCCTTATTTATTGCTGCTTTTTTAATGTTTGTCCTTATGTTTGTCCTTATGTCCTTATGTAATCATTTAATTTTATTTTGATAAAATTTACAATTAAAAATGCATTACAACTCAAATCTGAAATGCTCGGTCAATTATTCAGATCCCGAAGGTATTCTAGACAATTGTACAAGCAAAAAATGCAGTAGAAATGATAAGACATTTGTCAGACAAGTCTGAAGTACCTGATTGTAATATGTAACCACCCTAAGGAAATGCAATTAATTCATCAAATAAGGATGCCGCAATTTATTGTGTGGCTTGAACTTGCAACAGCTCATGACATAATGAATGCTATTTCTTCATATAATTGTCCTGTTTTAATTTATTTTTCTTGAAAAATGTGTGCTGCTTTCCCTCCAGCACTAGAGCATATATATTCCATGGCTCTTTGGGGTAAAAACAGTAATGAATGAACTACTTCCAGTCATCATGATGGATAAGAGAGTGTACAATTTGGCCAGCATGACCACAGACCTAAGTAGATGTTTGGAATGGGGAGTTGTCAGGATAAACTTCAAGACACCAAGGAACAATTGGGACACTGTCTCTTAATTGACCCAATCAATCCATCCTTTGCTATTGAGAACATGGTTCTCAAGATCATATTTGCAATATTGTATATTGTCCTAAGAACTACTAAGGTCTCCTGTCCTTCCCAATTATTTTTTATTTTGAGCATCCAGCACAAGATATTTGCCTTCCTTTCTCTCCTAGGTTCAGAACTTTTGTGCCAATCATTGGAAGCAGAAGCCTAGCGCTTCCCTTCTAACTAGTCAGATGAAACTAAAACTGAGGAAAATTAGATAATAAATAAGGTAATGGTATCAAGGAGGAACCCTGGAAACCTAACAGGGAAGAGAAGCATTAAAAGGACACAGCAGTGGAAGACTTCTGGTTTGCCATCACGGCTCCGTGGATGCTGGAAGACGAGCTCCATCTTTCGCGTCCGATTTCGTCCCGCTGGAGGACCTGGAAAGGGTCTAAAGTCGCCCTGTAGGGGCAACGAGCAAGGAGGGGACCCCCGCTTGATTGCAGGAGGCAGCGGCCCTTCCATTGGATCTGGGGAAGCTCTCCAAACCGGCGAGGGAAAGACCGGCCATAGCAATATGGCTTATCGCTAAGCTGCTGACAGCCAAAGTCAAAATCACTACCAAGCACCTTTAAAGCTATGTGGATGAAACTGGGTGAGATCTGATCTTCTCTTTAAGACTTTAAGCATTTTTTCCTGTAAAAGCTGCCCAAAGTATTTTTCCCCTGTGAGGAGAGAGGGAAGGGAATTTTTACCCCACCCTCTAAGAAAAGCGGCAACTAACTACCCAGGGGAAACAGAGCAACTATAAGAACAATTTTAATCTAATTGGATGTATATGCTTTTGAAACTTGGGGGAGACGTTTGTTTTTATCTAGAAAAAGAAATAAGACTTGAAAAACTATCATGAAAACTTTGGACTTAAAAAGCTTTAAATTGCATCGATGACATCTTGTGACGAAGTATGGTATTACAACTTGTTATTGCCTAAAAGAGACTTGGCTTGAAGCCCAGTCTCCAGAAAAAACTTCTTTGACCTTGACAGCTACCACCTGTGAAAATCTCAGCTACAAAGAAGGAACTTCTGAGTGGCATATCTGGTCTGTTTGAACTATGAATGTAAACTTTTACTGACTTTCAGAGCTATACGTGGGGAATTGCTTTCCTATTTCTTTACATGAGAAGCATATGTTATTATACAAGATGATGAAATACCTTGGACCAGGGGTTGGCAACCTTAAACACTCAAAGAGCCATTTGGACCCCTTTCCCACAGAAAAGAAAACACCAGGAGCTACAAACCCTGCTGCTTCCATCCCCCAGCACTCCACCACTGCTGCTGCTTACCCCCCTCCCGCGCAGAGCACACTGCCACTGCTTTCTTCCTCTACTTCCCCCACACAGAGCACACCCTGCCGCCGCTTTTCCCTCCTACCTCCCCCACATGTAGCATGCCCTGCCGCCACTTTTCCTTTCTATCTCCCCTGTGCGGAGCACCCTGCCGCTGCGGCTTTCCCCAGCAGCAAAGGTGGAGTTTGGGAGGCAGTGGCAGGGCATAGCCCAGGCATGGCCCAGCAGCAAAGCTTGTCCTTCCCACTCAAGAGGCCCCCAGCGGCTCCTCGGCTCCATACGTGTTGAAGAAAGCAGAGGTGCAGCAGCAAGATTGCTCTCAAACAATAAGAGCCGGGTGCGCTGCTCACTCGTGTGTGCCCGCCTTATTGAGAGCAATCCCGCTGCTGCGCCTACGCTTTCTTCAACTCGGATGGAGCAGAGTGGGGAGCAGAACAAGGAGGAGAAGAGCGGTGAGGCTCTGTGCCAGCCGGCCAGCCAGGTGAGGGGTAGGTCAGGCGATGGCAGCTGGCTGGGGGGATCATGGCCACTGGCGGGGATCTGCCAAACCTCATGGCAGCAGAATTGGCAGCTCCCCTCACCTGGCCCGTTTCCCCAGCTCCGCACAAGATGCTTGGCAGAACACCCCCCTGTGCCCCCAATCGGACCCACACAGCACCTTTTTTCCAGCTCCGGCATGGACCTCCATCACTTCCTCCACTGCCGTGTGCAGTCTTACAAACAAAAGAAGCTTGTGGGCAGTCCCACAAACTTCTTTTGTTTGTGGGACTAAAAAAAAGTTCAATCAATTCCAACTTCATGAGATCATTTTTTTCTGTGAGAACTTAGAATTGATTGATTGAACTTTTTTTTAGGTGGCGGAGGACTGGGTGGAGGACTGGGAGCCGCAGCAGAGGGATGAAAGAGCCACATGAGGCTCTGGAGCCAGGGGTTACTGACCCCTACCTTGGACTATAAACTCTTACTTGACAAACAATTTCTATTATAAAGACCACCTATAACATGTGAAATAGTTGTCCCATACCTATCTATAAAAAACACAAAACTATTTTTAACGTTTGATTCTAAAGTCTTCAACTTAACATACTATCAAGAGAATATGGATGAAGATCAGGAAAAAATCCTTTCCATGTTGAAATCAATACACAAAACCATTCTTTCAGCTTGTGACAAAATAAGATGCAACATAAAGGAAAAAGATGCCAGCTTAAATATACAAACCCAGATCTTGATTACAACCAAAGAACTAACAATGCAGAAAATAACAGGAGAAGTGGAACAACTAAACTTTAAGACAGAGGACTCAATTGACCAACAGATCCAGCCAACAGAAAAATCAGAATAGGGAAAAGACTTTTTACAAAAATCAGAAGAAATTTGAGGAAAAGGAAGAACAGATTGAAGGGAAGATAAACCTATCAGGACAATTGTGGGAAATTGGAGTAATAGGGAGGCAATCTAATAAACATAAATGGGCTATTTCTTCCAAAAAAACTGCAACCAAATGGTCTTTCTTATTCCAAATAATATATATAATAATAGAGGGAGAACTATTTGATGATTCAAAAGCACTGACATGGAAAGTTAGTTGGCAAAGGAAGAAAGCCAGAGTGAGGCTTTGATTTATTAGAGTAAGGGTTTTGATTTATTAGAGGGGATTTCATATTATTAATTAGAGGGTTGAATATGGTGGAAAATAGATAATTTTTAGAAAATAAAGTAACAATATAATTGAATAATAAGTTTAAAAATTAGACCTAAATGAAAAAAATTATGTATACCGTATTACTGATTTTTTGGGTAACCCAGACAATACATATAATGGTTTTGATTAGAGGGGATATTGTATTATTAATTAAATAATAGATAAACATGGATAACTTTTAGAAAACAGAACAAGACTATATTCAAATAGGTAAGATGTGTATTTAGAATATTAGATTTTGTTATGAAAAGGGAAAAAGGAAGAAATTGAGATAAGGGAAACTTTGGTTACCTAAAGCTTGGCAATTATAAATACCAAATGTTAATTTGAATAATGATGGGAAATTAAAGCTTGGGAAAAAAGCAATAACAGGACATTGATTGTATTTAAGGATTGAATGCAAACACAATCAAGATATGTATAAGCTAAAAATTATTGATAAATGTAACAAAGATGTTTTGTACTTAGTTAGTAATAAGAACTGTATTAGCCTAATATGAGATAGTAGATATTAAGGGAAAAGAGAGGAAATATCTGATGTTGTAATTTGAGATTTATACTAAAGATTTATGTAGGTTATTGAACTATTGATTAACTCAGTCACCATGTTGCTTTTTAAATACTTAATTGTAAAATTAGAAAACTAATAAAATATTATTTAAAAAAAGGACACAGCCGTGGAGCAACCCTCAGGTTAGGTGTGTTTTTGTTTGCATGGATTCATAACTTTCTATTAGGGCAATGGCATCTGTTTAAAAGAGATCCAGAGAGATTTAACATGATCAAAATGGACTAAAAAGGATTGCATGTATTGACACTATTATGGTTAAATGTATATGTTGCCTGACTTCAAGTGAATCAGGGCAGTTTACAAATGATTTAAATCATTAAAAACATAATAGAAAAAATGACAAGACACAAAATAAGGGTAAAGATGACAGGATAACAAATGAGGTGGAAACAAAACAACCTAGGTTAAAAGGTGATTTCATTCATCCCCACCCAAGTGAGCTAAGTGTTCAGGCTCCTTTGAAACACTAGAACCCTGCCAGGTCAAATCAGCTGAGCAAGTACAATGGGAGATCCTCCAATAACCATATCCTATAGACAATAATCAGCACCTTGAATCACACCCAAAAGCAAACTGGCAACTAATACAGTCAACAAAGTAGAGATGTTACAAAGGCATACCAAGTTAGGCCTACCACTACCCATGCTGCTGCATTCTGGACCAGCTGGAGTTTTGGGGTAGTCTTCAAGAGCAGTTCCATATAGAATCCATTGCAATACCCTAACCATTAGGTGACTATCTGAAGGATTCCCCCCCCCATCTAGGAAGGGGCAGAACTGATGCACCAGGTAAAGGCCTTTCTGTCCAGAGCTGCCACCTGCTCATTGAGCAGAAACTCTCAGTCCAAGAGGCACTCAAGTCACATATCACCTGTGAATAGGGAAGCATTACTCCATTTATTCTTTCATACATCTACATTTGTAGATATATAATTCAGGTATATTTTCTTGTTTGGAGAAATACATTTGAGAAAATTATTTTTGAACAACTTATATAGGGAATCTGATGAAACTGTTGTACATTTTTGAGAAGTGGTACAGAAAATTAGGGATTCCAAGGAATATCTTCTGACTCTATATCCATAAAATGAGTGTTTTGTTTGCAGTCACAAATCTCGAGACTAAGCACTATTTATATTAGTTTTCAAATCCTAAATATGTGTGCAAATCCCAAAAAAATTGAAGAACCCAGATCTATTAGCACCCAAATATTTACAGCTTAAAGGTATGACTATTTTTCTTTAAATATCCTGTTGTGCAATGATAACTTACTGTCAAGTATGGACTGTAGCTTTGTTATATTAGTACATTTGTATGATATTCCCTGAAGCTCAGATAATATATTATCAATTTATCCTGTAATCCTTTAATATGAGATCATTACAACAAGAGGGGATCTGTACCTCTTTTACAAAACTAAATGCTTTTAACTTTAACATTAATATAGAGATTTAAAATTACATTTCCTGAAAGGTGTGCAGTTAAAGAATTAGCTGGCCACTGTTTATAAGGAAAATAGCAAAAAAAAAAAAGCTAAAGGAACTGGGAGAGGAAAAAGGCAGGTGTCAATTAGACAAGATAAAAATGGGGAAACTAGTATATACTGTATCATAGGAGAGCAGAAAAACACAGGATTGTCCTTGTGACAATCGTTCTATGATGAAGCATTCAGTAACTGTGATTGATGAATCAATCAACAGAGGCAAATGATAACCCATATTAGCTGTTCATGTAATGTTATTGTTTTAACTGTTTACAATTAACTATTCCACTCAGCAAATGAGGGTAGAATACCTGCCTTATTCACATCTAAAATACGACATTTGGAAATTAAGCAAGAAGATAATCTACAAATGTTATGTTTCTTGTCTCAGAGCAATAGCAATATTTCTCTTCGCCCAGTGCTATCATTTCAAAAACAAGTAATCCATTGTTTGCTGCACCTAGATCAGCGGTTCTCAACCTTGGGGTCGCGACCCCATTTGGGGTCGCACGACCATTTCGCGGGGGTCACCGGACACCGCGGGCCGCCATTTTGGTCGGGATCGCGGCGCGCATGGGCGGGGCAAGTGGGGTCTCAACCTGAGAAAGGTTGAGAACCACTGACCTAGATAAAGCAGGACAGCTGTTTCACTTCAGTGTTTTTTTTCAAAAGTAGCCTGTGTAGCTCAATCTATGCATTGTCCCTGTCATATTGACAAACCCAGTGTTAAATCCATAATTCTCTGAGATCAAGGGGATGTAGACATATGAAATGTAAGTAACATAATTATGTAGACATTCTTACTTTTTATTCTGTATTTTGTCTAAAGTTTGACTAAAAGAAGCATAGTCATCCACATTTCCTTGTTCACATGCATTAGTCCTGGCTCCCATTGCATATAGATACTTTAAGCTATTCTGATGACTGACAAGTCTTGGTGGAGTTAAAAAAAATACAAGAAATGAAACAATTGAAAAACATTTGGTGTTTATCACCAAGTAAATATTTCATTATTGTAATTTGTTCTACATGAGGCTTGGTTCTACATGGGGCCATCAAAAACCAATAAAAAATTAAAAAAATCAGATGGTACATAATGCAGGAGCCTGCACATTTGCTAGTCACCCTAAGTCTGTGTTTCTCAAGCAGGGCAAGTTTGAGATGTATGGCTAGCTGAGGAATTCTGAAGTCCATGTACCTTAAAGGTGTCAAACTTGAGAAACATGAAGTGCTTACAAGCTACTATACACAGTTGCTATGGGATACTGTACTGCATGGCATAGGTCCAGGTTACCTGAGGAATTGTCTCAACTCAATGGGACTGGCCTGTTCCACTCGCCCTTGGCAGAGAAGGCATGTTGTAGTAGATCCTGTCAATCAAGGTATTCCAGTTGGGAGGTGTGTGTCCAGAAGAGCAGGGCTCCTGCCCTTTGGAATATCCCCCCCAGAACTGCTCCCACTCTCCTGACCTTCAATAAGGATCTGAAGACCTGGCTCTGCCAGCTGGCTTGGGGCCCCAAGGGGAAGTATCATGCTGGAGGTGGTAGATGGACCAATAGAAGATCCCACTTCCTCCCCTGTGCATCCTGTCTATTCCTCTCCATCTTTTAATTATAATTTGTACTTTTATTAGAAATATTTACTTTTGAGAGGATTTCCAGTTGCTGCTGGGTGTAGACCCGGGGGAGCGATCGTCCATTCCCCGGGTCTGAAATTCCTTTGCTGGCGAGTCCGTTTGGGCTAAAAGCCACCCTGGAGGGGTGGCTGCTGAAGGGTGAATATTTGGGGAACAGGAGGTGGTGGTAGTCGGCTCTCCGAACCCAAAGCAGCCCCCGGAACCAGCAAAAGAAAGGCGGATCACATTTATGTGAGTCGCTATTAACAGCTGAACCTTGGGATCAGAAAAAGCTGATTTTGACAGCAAGTAGCCAGTCCGGTGAGATTATTTTCTGTTCCTTGTGGAAAGTGGACTTTTTGATGAAAATAGCCTATCTTTAACGGAAAGCTGAAAGCTTCAAGGAGGATGGAGGAGGATTTTTCCCTCACCCCCCCCCTCCTGTACAGGCGGCGTTTTAAGCGACTCCATTGCTAAGGAAGAAATCTAATTGGGACTATTTTAAACTTTGTTTTTGGCTGGAGAAATCTAAAACATTAAAGAAAATTTATTTGGAAAGCTACCCTAATTATTCTTTCCTTTTTATAACTTTAAAACAGTGTTTTTACTTTGAATATTTTCTTTAAAAATCCCCTGGGAAAGAATCAGCATTCCCCTGGTGGTTACATCATAATATTTTTTTTTCTCTTCCCTTTGTTTGCTGTGTATTTAATTGTGGAGCTTGGCTCAATGCCCAGACATTTGGCTATATGCCCAGACATTCTTATCTCTCTTTAAAAATTATTGTGAGAGTCTATTCGGCTTTTTATCTGACTGCCTGGCTAGTTGTACATTTCCCATAGCAAGGGAAAATACAAAGGAAGAAGGAAATTTTTCTTAATTTTTTTTTGCTCTTTTTTATTTTGGTTGTAGTTAAAGTTCGATTGGACTATAATTTGGATAGTATTCATCTCTTCTTGACAACTTTGATTTTCATTTTTTATTTTTTGGCTGTCTACCTGAAGTCTCCTCCCTTTTCTTCTGAAAGTTTGATTTTTTTTCTACCTCGCCTTTTACAGATTGATTTATTACTATTGGGTTTTTTTGGAAATTGTTTTTTCCTGTGGCGGTTTTTTTTCTAACTTTTTTTTTGCCCATTCCTGTTCCCTCTGTGAATGGTTTTGAGTTTTTTTTTCTTTTCATTCCTTTAAAGGATTTGGTTTCTCTCTCTCTCTCTCTCTCTCTCTCTCTCTCTCTCTCTCTCTCTCTCTCTCTCTCTCTCTCTCTCTCTCTCTCTCTCTCTCTCTTTTCCCTTAAACTATGCCTGGCCTTGTCTCCTGGTAATAGGAGGGCACTGGATTATAAGTGGCCATTGGGCTATCTGGTGGACTATAATTAGCTATCAGGCTTTTTGGTGAATTACAAATAAATACAACAATTAGAAGATGAGTGCTTCAAATTTAGCCAAACGGGTGAGGGAGGGTTCCTCAGCCCCCGCTTCTACCTCGGTGAGTCCAGCTATTCAGAAATCAATTACTACTTTTTTACAACAAGATTCTCATCAGATAGATACCCAAGCGATACTCCAAGCAATTTCAGCTCAATCTAAAAATATTGATGATTTGAAAATGGAAATGAAAAAAGATTTGGAAAAAACTCATGACGATTTGAAAATTGATCTTCTTAAAATAGATCAAAAAATTGAAAACTTTCAACAGGTGATGGTAGATACTCAACAAAGAATGCAAAAAATAGAAGATAAGGCAATGGTGGTCGACCAGAAAATTGGAGGACAGCATGGCCATGATGGAGATGGATAACGTATCACACTTTCTAAGATTTCAAAATATTGTAAAAGAGAAAGATGAGAACTTGTTGGAGTTGATGAGCAAATTATTAGCGGAATTGCTTGGAATGGAAATGGATCTAATAAAAAGAGAAATAGATCAGGTTTTCAGAACGAATTCAAGCTACGCAAGAAGAAATAGAGTTCCTAGGGAGGTCCATGTAAGATTTCTTAAAAGATTTATACGGGATGAGATCTTGAGAGGGATAAAAGACCAACCACTGAAATATAAAGATAAAGAACTTGTAGTTCTCAAATAGATTCCCAGAAGGATAAGAGAAGTGCGAAGAGAATATCAATTTTTAACGAGGAAACTCTTTAATAAGGGAGTGAATTTTAGATGGCTGGTCCCAGAAGGATTACTAATCTTCTGGGACTTGAAAAGATACAGAATAGATACTCCATTTCAAGCAGAGGAATTTTTTAACAATCACAGAGCCTTTTTAGAAAAAAGTGACGCCAAACCCAAGAAATCAGAAGAGACGATAGGTGCCGAGCACCGAAACAATCAGAGGAGGGAGAATCAAAAAAGATGCAATCAGAGGAAGATGTAAGACCAAAAGATCAGAGACAGATCAGCTCCCCTAGAAGATTGAGATCTAGATATAACTGAAATTATGGAGAAGATTGGAATTTTTTCAATAAATATAAATGGTCTTAACTCCCAATAAAAAAAAAGAAAATACTTAACAGACTACAAAAATTGAAAATGGACATAATTTGTCTTCAGGAGACACATATTAAAAGACAACATTCCAAAATTTTAGAACAACCAAAGATAGGTAAACTTTATTTTTTTTAGCACAACAAAAGAAAAGAGGAATAGCATTTTATATAAAAGAAAAGATGAATCCAAAACAAATTTATGTTGATGAAGAAGGGAGAATACTAATGGTGGAAATTACATGGGATCAAAAACAAATCTTGATGGTTGCAATATATGCTCTCAATGAGAAACAGGATCAGTTCTTTCAGCAATTGTATGATAAACTAGTGGAGTTAAATTATCAAAATCTTTGTATACTTGGTGACTTTAATGTAGTAGTTGACGCAAGACGGGACTATAAAAGCTATAAACAAGAGAAAAAAGGGAGAAATACCCTACCTAAGTCTTTTTTAAAGATGAAAGATGAATTGTGTATACAAGACATATGGAGAGAAATGAATCCAGAGAAAGCACAATATACATTTTACTCAAATAGGTATAAATCCTGGTCAAGAATTGATATGATATGGACTTCATATGATTTAAAGACTATGATACAAGAGGTGGAAATTGAACCTAATATTTGGGCTGATCATAATCCAATTAAAATGACTTTGAAAGGAACCAGGAAAAAATTAAGATGGTCATTGAATAAATCAATATTGAAAGAAAAAGAATTTCTACAGTTTGTAACGAAAGAAATGGATTTTTTAAAATAAATAAATAAATAAGAAAGAAGAAACCTCAAAAGTGTATATTAGAGGCTTCGCTATAACTTACCTTGCTAAAAAGAATAAAGAAAAGAGACAAATACAGCTTAATTTGAAAGGACAATTTAGGAATTTAGAACTTGAGTTACAAAATGATCCACAAAAGAAGAAGCTGAAGACACAAACGGAATTAATAAAACATAAACTAAACTTATTGGAGATGGAGACAAGGGCACAACAGATAAAATACTCAAAACAGAATTTCTTTGAAAATGCCAACAAACCAGGAAGATGGCTTGCATATAGACTGAAAAAAGAAAGAGAAAAAAAACTGATAGGTAAAGTACAAGATTCAAAAGGCAAAATATATTGTCATATGACGCATTGAAAAAAATTGCTAAAACTTATTATGAGACACTTTACAAGGCAGAGGTGGTTTCTAAGGAGGCAATACAGGAATATCTAAGAAAAGCAAACCTCCCAAAGATACCAGAGAACATGCAACATATGTTGAACGAGAAAATAACAATGATGGAAATTACAGAGTCTATAAAAAGACAAAAGAAAGATAAAACTCCGGGACCCAATGGTCTCCCAGCAGAATTCTATGTAGCATTACAAAATATAATAAGCCTGATATTGAAAGATCTTTGTAATGAAACTTTTTCGGTGATGAAAATACCAAAATCCTGGACAGAAGCCAATATTTCTCTTATACCTAAAGGTGATACTGATCTCACACAAATTAAAAACTATAGGCCAATATCACTATTAAATGTGGATTATAAAATATTTACAGCAATAGCGGAAAGAATGAAGAAATTTTTGAATGAATTTATCCATTCAGATCAAAATGGTTTTCTGTCTAAAAGACAGATAAAGAATAATTTAAGAATTATTTTAAATGTGTTAGAATATTATGAAAAACATCCGGGGAAACAAATGGCACTGATATTTTTGGATGCACAAAAAGCCTTTGATAATCTTTTTTTTTTTTGTAAAAAAATTATTTTATTAAAACAATCAACACCAAACACAAGATCGTATCAAAAAGCAATCATCATATAACCTGCAATACAACACCAAGGACTAGTCTTTGCAAATGTCTGGTCCAGCAAACATTCCTCACTCCTCACGTCAAGCCCCAGCTATACGCCTGATACATTCCACTTGATTGTTGTTTCTCCCATACATGGTCCATCCACTGTTTCCAGTCCATCACATATTGTTCATTCGAGCTTCCGAAGTAAATTCGTCTCAGTAGTAGTGCAATCTTTTATGATCCCTAACAAAAGATCCTGAGGTAGAAATTCAATAACCTGAGGTAGAAATTCAGTACGCTTTTTCAATATTAAAGCAATCAACATCAAACATAAGATCATACCAAGAAGCAATCATCATAAAACATAAAAATACAACATGAGGTACTAGTCTTTGTAAACGTCCGACCCGGCAAACATTCTTCACTCCTCACGCCAAGCCTCAACTATACGCCAGATACATTTCACTTGATTGGTGTTTCTCTTGTATACGGTCTATCCACTGTTTCCAGTCTATCATATATTGTTCATTTGAGCGATCCCTCAAATATGCCGAAACTTTCACCATTTCCGCCAAATGTATTACTTTCAAAGTCCAATTTTCAACAGGTGGTATCTCTGGCTTCTTCCAGTATTGTCCCACCAGCAGCCTAGCTGCTGTGATCAAATTCAGAATCAAGTTCGTCTCGGTGGTAGTGCAATCTTTTATGATCCCCAACAAAAAAAACCTGAGGTAGAAATTCAATACGCCTT
Organism: Bothrops alternatus; assembly: GCA_034064705.1. Lineage (NCBI taxonomy): Eukaryota > Metazoa > Chordata > Lepidosauria > Squamata > Viperidae > Bothrops > Bothrops alternatus. Next base: position 1,325,481 of record JARGCV010000124.1, read on the forward strand.
TTTAAAATGGTTTGGAGTGTCCACCATATCTTCCTCCAGAAGGCTTTAATCTTTCTACATGTCCACCATACGTGAAAGTATGTAGCTTCCTCGTTGCCACACCTCCAGCATTTAGGTTGGGTGTCTGGGTAGATGTACGATATTTTCTTCGGATCTAGATGCCACTTATAGAACATCTTGTAGAAATTTTTCCTTAGATGTTGCGCCTTCGTGAATTCTACATTTCTCACCCAGATGTCCTCCCACGTTTCCATTGTGATAGGATGCCCAAAGTCTCGTTCCCACTTTACCATACAGGTCTTGGTTCGCACAGTTTCAGAGTCGATTTCTATCAGAGCGCCGTACACTCGTTTGATGTGCATGATCCCCTGCTCTCTAATTTGTTCAATTAAGTTCTCATCTGTCCGGGATAAGCCTTTCCTCACGTCTTTTTGCCACCTAGACTGCAGTTGCAAATATGATAGCCAGGTACCCCCTATTCCTTCTTCTGCTAGCATATTTGGTGGCTTTAATGAAAACCCATTTTCTTCTTCTAATACCAGTTTACTATAGGGTACCACTTCCTGCCCTTGGGATGTATTTATGCGTGCCCAGGTATTGCCCAGATGGGGATCTTATCGTGAAGAAGGTACTTATATTTCGTCCAGACCCACAACAACGGGGTTCGTAAGGGGTTCTCTCTGAAGTTCGTGTCAGCCTTTTTGTCATACACCAGGAATGCGTGCCATCCAAATAGTAGACCATGCCCTTCAATATTCAGTATTCGTTTGTTTGTCATGTTGATCCAGTCGCTCAGCACCACCAATGCCGCAGCGTAGTAGTATAACTTTAGATTGGGCATTTTTAATCCCCCTCTCTTCCTTGTGTCTTGGATGATTTTTAATTTAACTCTCGGTTTCTTGCCACCCCAAATAAATCTGTTGATGCCCTTCTGCCAGTTGTCCAGTTCCACTTCCTTTTTGAGTATGGGTAGCATTTGGAAAAGAAATAGAAATCTTGTCAGTACGTTCATTTTTACAGCCGCTATCCTGCCCAGCAGGGACAATTGTAGTGTTTTCCACCTGTCCAGGTCTGTTTGTATCTTGTTCCACAGTGCCTCGTAGTTATTTTTGTATAATTGCGCATTCGTTGCTTCTATCTCCACTCCTAAGTATTTAACTTTTTTAACTATTTCACAACCCGTTATTCTTTCCAGGTCCTGTTTTGCTGTGTTGTCTAGATTTTTAACTAGCATCTTCGTTTTAGATATGTTTACTTTGAAGCCTGATACCCTACCATAGTCTTTCATTATCTCCATCAGTCTCTTTGCTGATTGTACTGGCTGTGACACTGTCACCAGCAGGTCGTCTGCGAAGGCAAATAATCTGTAGTCTTGTTGTCTAATCCGTATGCCCTTTATGTCTTCTGCTGCTCTTATCTTGTTCAGTAGAGTCTCTAATGTTAGAACAAATAGCAAGGGTGACAGCAGGCAGCCCTGTCTCGTGCCTCTTTCTATGTTGAAAGAGTCTGTTAGGTCACCATTCACAATGATCTGGCCTGTCTGCTTCTGGTAAATTGCCACTATGGAGTTGAGAAACTGCTCTCCCATTTTCATCCCCCGGATCAGGTTTGTCAGAAATGGCCAGTTCAGTCTGTCGAAGGCTTTCTCTGCATCCACAAACATGAGGGTGGTGGGTACCTGTTTACGTCTTTCCAAGTACTCTATTATGTTCAACAGTTGTCTCACATTAGTTTTCATCTGACGTCCTTGTATAAATCCCGTTTGATCTGGGTGAATTATTTTTTGTAGTACAGTCATTAGTCTGGTGGCCAAAACTTTTGTGAAGATCCCGTAGTCTGTGTTCAGTAGTGAGATGGGCCTGCAACTTGCCGGTTGTGCATTATCTTTTCCCTCCTTGGGGATTAGAGAAATGTAGGCTGTTTTCCAGGAGGGTGGGTCTTGGCCTCCTTCTTGTACGTCGACAAATAGCTTTCTGAGGGGCTCCAACATTTCCTCTTGGAGATGCTTGTAGTAGGTAGCTGCCATCCCATCCGTCCCGGGCGATTTTCCTTTTTTCAGTTGTTTGATCGCTCAGTGTATTTCCTCCTTTGTGATTAAGGCATTCAGGGCATTTCTTTGTTCATCGGTGAGTACCAGTAGCTTTTCGTTTTGTAGAAACTTTTCTATCTCTTTGTCATGTGTCTTCTCCTCGGCATATAGCTTTGAGTAGAACTCGGTGAAAGCTTTCTTGATGGTTTCCTGTTTAAATTCTTCCTTGCCTTTGTACTCTATTTTTTCAATTATGCGGGCTTTCTGTTTCTTTCTTATGATATAAGCCAGCCATCGACCCGGTTTGTTGCCATTACAGAATGTCTTGTGTTTTGCGTATTGTATATTCCTTGCCACTTGATCTGCCATCAGCAAGTCAAATTGTTTTCTTAGAATTTTGATTCCTTCTTTAGTGACTTTGTCCTCCGGTCTTTCTATTAATAGCTTCTCCTTTTTACTTATCTCATCTTCTAACTCCTTTCTTTTTTGTTCTTGTTTACGACGGTGCCTATTGTTCATGTTCATGAGGATCCCGCGCATATATGCCTTGCCAGCGTCCCAAATCATTTCAATGGGTGTTTCATTGTTCATATTTATACTGAAGAATTCCTTCATGTCACTTTTGCATTCAGCCACCCTTTCCTCGTGTCTAAACAGGTTTTCATTGATTCTCCAGGATCTCCTCAATTTCTGATCCTGTCTCACTTCCATCCCTACCGGGTTATGGTCTGTTAGCACTTTGGGTAGGATTTTCACTGCGTTTAGGCGAACCAGCAAGTCGCTAGATGTTAGGATAAAGTCAATTCTGGAGAATAACTGATGTCTGTCGGAGAAAAAGGTGAATTCCTGCTCTTTGCCGTGCCTTTCCCTCCATACGTCCGCCAGCACAAGGTCCTCCCTCATGTCGAAGAAGGACCCAGGCAACTTGGAGTGCCCTTGCGGGTTAGGTTTAGTCTTCTTCTTGTCCAGGGCGATCTCCACGACACCGCTCCAGTCTCCCACCACAATACATGACCTGTAGTTGAGCTGTATTAACTTCTTGTGAATCTTTTTGTAGAATTTTCCTTGTCGTTGATTTGGTGCATATATGCCCATCACCAGAATCTTCTTGTCTTCCTGTGCTACTTCGATTGCTAGGCATCTACCCTGGGAGTCCAACTCTACTAGCTTAGCCATCACATGTTTCCTTACATATATAACAATCCCATTCTCCTTTCCTGGTGCCGCTGCAACAAATTGTATGCCCAGTTTGCTGTTGATTAAATATTTCTGATCCGCCGCTCTGATGTGTGTTTCTTGTAGGCAAATTATGTCGTTTTTTCCTTGATACAGGTAGTGAAATATTTTCCTCCTTTTCTGAGGGGAATTTAATCCGTTAACGTTCCAGGTCAAATATTTAGTTGCCATCATTGGTTTCAGGATACTCTTGTAAGACCGCTTCTGCTCTTTCTCCTGTTTTCTTCTTTGGTCTCGTTCCCATGGTATCCGGATTGGTGCTTATGTTGCGTAGTGGGGTCTTGTCTTGCTGATCTGTGCGTTTGGTAGTGGATCGTAGTTGCCTGAACTCCGTATTCTGTCCTGTTTCCTTGATTTTGTTGCCCTCTGCTCTCTGTGTCCTCGTATCTCGAGGTGGTCCATTCCTTTCTCCTGCTGCTGCACCAGTCTGTGCTTCTGAGTAGTTTGTACGTTGTTCTAGGTCCCTTCCGCCTTCAAGTGGTCCATCTGCGTTGCCCCTCGTTGTGGTTTGCGGTCCGTCCGTCTTCAGTTCCTTCTCAAGGAATTCTCTGGCTTTCTGGATCGAATTCAGGTGGTACCTCTTATTTTTATAGAGAAGTGACATTCCTGATGGGGCCCCCCATTGGTATTGCAGAGCACGTGATCTCAGCTCCTTGGTCAGGAACTTGTACTCCTTTCTGTCTCGTAGCATCGTCGGGGGGATCTCCTTCAATACCTTCACCTCCTGCTCCTCTATGTATAATTTTTTGTTGTAGGATGTTACGGAGATAAGGTTCCGGAACCCCTGTGTTGCGAAGTGGATGACCACATCCCTTGGTAGGTGTCTGTTTGCTGCCTTCCATGAGCTGACTCTGTAGACTCTGTCGAATTGCCAAACAATATCTTCGGCTTTCCTTCCCAAAAATGCTGCCAGGGCCCCTACAAAGACTCCGAGCAGGTCTTCTTGGGTTTCGTTTGTTGCCTCTTTCCACCCTCGAAATCTAATTGCAGATGCCATTTGCCAGTATTGCATCATGGTGGATTGGTCTTGAGCCACACTTTTCATCTCTGCTATCTGTCCCTCCATGTAGTTCTCCACCTCTTCCATCCTGTTTTCCACACTCTCTCTGGTCTCCTGGAGATTTTTCCCCAATTCATCCCCCAGTCTCTTGTAGTGTGCTTGCATTGCCTCCTTCATTTGGTCCAGGTCTATAGCCATTGCTCTGCGTTGCTCTTCCCACTTTCTCTCTAGCTCTCTGCCCTGGTCCACCAGCATCTGTTTTATATCTTTGCACCTTTCCTCCATCTTCTGTTCTGCGTCTATGCACCTTCTCTCCAAACTTGTACCCACTTCCTCCAACTTTTTATCCATTCCATCCATCCTTTTTACCAGCGTCTCCATCACCTCTGCTGTTGGGCAGGCCTGGATCAACAGGTGGGTCTGGGGGCCTGTGGTTGGATGGGAGGGTATGGGGGTGGATAGGGTGTTCCCTGGTGTTTTAGGGGGCTGAGCTGGGGAGGATGCAGGTCCCTTTGTGGGTATCAGTTTGGTCTGTTTAGAGGCCATCCTGGCATCTGCCTATTGTTAGCCCTGCTTGTCTGTTGATTTTTAGAATAGTAGATAATGTTCCAAATTTTTCTGTCCCAGCTCCAGTGTTGTTACTTTCTGGCTGCTTTCTCTCTTTTCCCCTACTTCCTCCTTTTGTGGGTTCACTGTGTTGGCCCTGGGCTTCTGGGTCCCTTGATTCAGGGGTGCAGCTGAGGGGGCTTCTCTCTTCCCGTCTCTCTGTCTGTTCCTCCAGGCTTTCCACCTTCTCCCTCCTTGCTGTGTCTTTATCTCTGCCTCCTCTGAGCCTTCCCCCTGTGACTCTGTACTTCTCTCCAGGCCCCCTTGGGTCTTCCCGCAGCCCTCTTCTCCTTTAACTACTCTTTGGGGGGTCCTCTTCCGTCCAGTAGACCCACCCAGCGGCCCACTCACCTCACGTAGGTAATCTTTGCCTCCTTTGCTTGCGCCTTTTGTCTCCGCTCGTGCTGGCTTTCTTACGATTCCGTTTGCCTCCGCCTCTGTTTTCCGCACCAGGCTTCCTCCGGTGGTCTCTCGGAGCTCTTCTCCTTGCTCGTCCCGTCCGGTGGTCTTCTTCAGGCCGGCAGGCCCTCCCGGCGGCCCTCGCTGCTTATGCCGGTGTCTTTCTCTTTCGTTGTTCCCCTCGCGCCAGCTCCCGTCCGTAGCGCGGTGCCTTCGGGCCTGCCAGCCGGCCGGCCACCACCAGCTTCCTCGGCCTCTTCCGCGTCCCTCTCGGACCCTTCAGCGGCAATTTTCCCCTTGCTGGATCGAGCCGAGGGTCCTCTTTGATCGTCTCCTCTCCTCCGGTGTCTCTCTCTCCTGGCGGACCGGTAATTTTGAGTTTTAAAAGAGCCCCGTCTCGGAGCTTTCCAAGAATGGCTCCGGTCCGTGTGACCGGAACCGGAACTCTCACCTGCTCTGCATTCTTAGTGGATGCCTCTAAAGGGCAGTCAGGAGAGTTTTGTTTTTCTCTCAGTTTCCATCCGGACTTTGCAATCCAGACTTGGTAGCCCTGCCTGAGCATAAACTGCAATCAATAAATAAATATTTTTACGAGGTACGATTAATTCTCCGCGTCCTCAAAAGTGGATTTTCTTTCTTTTGGATTCGTTAATGAATGAACTGCATCACAGGAATTATAGAAAGGAGTAGGCAGCGTCTCAGGGCAGAAGTTGAATCAAGCCTTTGATAATCTTAATTGGCAATTTATGTTTCATCACCTGCGAGTGATGGATTTTGATGAAAATTTTATAAATGCAATTCAAGCAATTTACAATAAACGATCAGCAAAGATACTCTTAAATGGAGACTATACAGATAATTTCAATATTAAAAAAGGCACAACACAGGGATGCCCATTGTCTCCCTTGTTATTTATTCTTACATTGGAAGTGCTGGCCAGGAATATTAGACAAGATGTGGAGATCAAAGGGCTGGAGATAAAAGATCAGAAATATAAATTACAAGCTTTTGCAGATGATTTGGTCTTTATCTTGGAGGAGCCTTTGGAAACAGCCACTAAACTGTTGCAGAAAATAGAGGAATTTGGAGAAGTGGCTGGGTTGAAAATAAATAGGGAAAAGACTAAAGTACTTACAAGAAATCTAACAGAAAAATAGAAAGCTCAATTTGTGGAAAAAACAAATCTCCACATAGCCAAAAAAGTTAAATATTTAGGTATTTATTTAACATCAAAATATACAACAAATTTACCAATGGTTAGCACTACAATAGAATGAGAGAAGGTTATGAAACTTAAAGAGATAATTGATAATTTGTATTTATATTTCATGATTATTTGTATCAACTTGTCTTGTTTTTTTTCGTATTTGTGATATATAGTAAATTATAACCAATAAGTAATATATTACTATTTTAAAGTTATTACAACTAATTAGTATTAAGCATTAATTAGTAAAATGAATGAGATATATTGATTAACTTGTTATTTACATGACTATATTGAAAGCTGTTTAATACTAGAGTAATCATTAAGATTTAATATGTATACCCGGACGGGTTTACTTGCTGAAGCAATGTTATTTTGTGGGATTGATCCCACTTTTGTGTTTACCCCCTTCCTTTGGTTTAACCCTTTTGTAAGTCTCCCTTTGTTTTACCTCTGTTGACTCTATTCCCTTGTTATCCTTAAAAAATAAAATATTTGTTTAAAAAAAAGAAATATTTACTTTTACAGTTTTATTAATTTTAGTGTTGTAAGCCACCCAGAGTCCCCTTGCGGTGAGATGGGTGGCAAATAAATTTAATAATTTAATAAACTTAAATAAGCCAAGATTCTGACCCAGTCCAATGGTTTAGCCAGGATTATTTTGAAGCTGTTAATTGTAACTTGAATGAAACAGAAAAATATAAACAATAGAACTGAATTATTTGCTTGCTTTTACAAAGAACTATTAACCAAACTTTCATACATAATTTATTTTATTAATCTGAAATACAATAATCAAATAGAGCCAAAATAGCATTTATTATTTTAGTTAGCACTTAGTATTTAAAATACTAATTCTGATTTCTGACTTTTGTCCTGCAAGTTGTTTTACCAGTTTTTTATATACAGTTCCTTCTATCTTATTTTACATATCATGCTTCTATTTTTCCATTCTAATTTTTAATTAAATTTTATTAACATTCAAATTACAGAGTGTCATTAATTTAATGAAGAATTCCACTTGCTAACCCTCAGCACTTAGAATTGAAAATTACTGCTGCTCAATCTTGCCATTAATGTTGTAGCTTTAAAATGTACAAAATAGTTTCTTTTCTTATACAATATGTAAATGTAAGGAATTTCAGAATAATTACTTTCAGGTCTGTAAAATAGAAAAATACAGTATGCCAGACCAAGCTTGTACAATTATCTGAAAGATGCAGAAACAATGAAAAAATAAAACACTTCATTCTACAATGCATTTCATTTATTGCAGTTACAGTGAGGGAAAAAAATTATTTGATCCCCTGTTGATTTTGTACATTTCCCCACTGACAAAGAAATGATCACTCTATAATTTTAATGGTAGGTTTATTTTAATAGTGAGAGTCAGAATAACAAAAAAATCCAAAAAACGCATTTCAAAAAAGTTATAAATTGATTTGCATTTTAATGAGTGAAATAAGCATTTGACCCCTTCGCAAATTATGACTTAGTACATGGTGGCAAAACCCTTGTTGGCAAGTACTGTCCCCTTAGCAGAAAAACACCCCAAAGCAAGTTTCCACCTCCATGATGGACAGTGGGGATGGTGTTCTTGGGGTCATAGGCAGCATTCCTCCTCCTCCAAACACGGCAAGTTGAGTTGATGCCAAAGAGACCAAGGGAGATTGACAGTTATTTTGTGTTTCTTCCATTTGTGAATAATCGCACCAACTGTTGTCACCTTCTCACCAAGCTGCTTGTTGCCCATTCCAGCCTTGGTTAGGTCTACAATCCTGTCCTGACATCCTTGGACTGCTCTTTGGTCTTGGCCATGGTAGAGAGTTTGGAATCTGATTGTGAACATGTGTCTTTTATACAGGTAACAAGCTGAGATTAGGAGCACTCCCTTTAAGAAAGTGCTCCTAATCTCAGCTCATTACCAATATAAAAGACACCTGGGAGCCCGAAATCTTGCTGATTGATAGGGGATCAAATACTTATTTCACTCATTAAAATGCAAAACAATTTATAACTTTTTTGAAATGCGTTTTTCTGGATTTTTTGTTGTTATTCTGTCTCACTGTTAAACCTACCATTAAAATTATAGATTGATCATTTCTTTGTCAGTGGGCAAATCTAAAAAATCAGCAGGGGATCAAATAATTTTTTCCCTCACTGTATTTCTAAGTTCTAGCATTTTCCAGTGACTATGACTGAAAAATACTTTAAGAGAAGACAGTGGGCTCTGGGTTGAAATCTTCAACCAAATTTTCTGGAGACCCTGCAGTAACAAAAGATAAAGTGCATATAGGAAGAACAAGAAAGGGTCACAGACAAAAAAAAAGTGAATCAAAATTCCATACTGATAATTTTAGTGCACATTTGTGTAATTTGCATGTTCCCGTTCAATTCTATATAATTCTGATTTTTCATTCCAAAAATGCTTAATAATTAATGTTCATAATTAAATGGTTATTAAAATGATAACATATACAAATGCTTATTTTGAGGATGTTTCGAACTTCTTGTGTTACTGTTGTCTATTTTGTCTTAATAGTCCTCTTACCCTTTGGATCCCGGCTTCAGGCTCGCAAAAGCTTTAGAGTTCTTAAGAGAATAGGAAATTTCATTGAGGAAAGAGATAAAATGAGAGTCTCTCTCAGACTTTTTGGATTCAAAAATAACCACAATGGTAAAATGAGGTTCAGGTCGGGTTAAGAAGTACGTGCTCTGAACTTTGTCATCATAGAAATGGACAACCTTTTCCAAAGTATTCAGATCAGAAGCTCTATCAGTCATAATTATGATGACATTAGGCCAGTGCATGACAGGCCTGTCATTGGGCAGTGAAACCACTGCTGGATACTGGTCTACACCCTTTGGGGCTTCCCTATAGGACTGGGGGTGATGATAACCATGTCCCTGAAAGCTCTCTGAGCCACGATTGTCAAAGATTAATGAAACATTAACAGCATCATATTTTCTGATGAAGCTGGAGATTTTCCCAAAATAATCAGGATTAGCTTTTGCAGTCAAAGTTTTCATTTCAGATAAGGTTGTTTGTCGACTAAGTGCCTCATGAAAGTAAAAGCTAAATTTGGCAAGGAGAATATTTTTGAGTTTCATTAACCACAGGAAAAGGTGTGGAGGTTGAACAGCTTTCTGAGACTGGCCACCAAAGAGATGCTTCTTTGTTTCCCGCTGCTTCTCAAAAATCTGTCCCCATGTCTGCAATTTCATGTGAGCATTGTGCAAGTGGACCAAGGATGGGAGGAACTTCCATTCAGAGATCTGGGCCTGAGCCTTCAGAAGATGCATAAGCACATCAGTTTCTAACTGGAAATTGCCCTCCAGAGGACTAAGGATTGGGTGATGAAATCTAGAAAAGGGAAAATAGTACATAAAAGACATTATTTCAACAAGCTATTTACTGTTTTAGTTCTAATATATATATATATTTATTTCCAATATTCTTATTTATAGTATATATAATATAAAAGGAGAATGCTATCATTCCTTGATAGTATTTCTAAGCAAGCAATTAATGAAAGCTGTAATACCACACTTTTTCACAAAAATGTAATATTCACCAGGTAGTTCCATACTTGCTACAGAGCCTGCTTGGTGTAGTGGTTAAGGCACCAGGCCAGAAACCAGGAGACTCTGAGTTCTAGTCCTGCCTCAGGCATGAAAACCAGCTGGACAACTTTGGTCTAGTAATTCTCTCTCAGCCCAACCCACTTCACAGGGCTGTTGTAGTAGGGAAAATAGGAAGAAGGAATATTAGGTACTGCTGCTTTATTTATAAAAATAAGAAAGGCAGGATATAAATCAAGTTTGATGAATGATCATTCTTATATCAATGAGTTTATAACAAGTCAGCCCTAATTACCCTTGGCACTAGATATCCAACGTCTTAAGTGCTATGAATTATTTTATTTACTCGGATGGCAAATCTCAAAAGATCATTATTATCCAACAATTATCCAACGATCATTATCCATCCCATCTCATTCATGTGTGCACCTACAGAACTCTTAGGTCTTAACAGAGCACATTCTAATTGCTTAAGAAAGATGACCTAAGGACAGCATCAGTTACGTAATTAAATTGTACTCTATGACATCACTTTTTCTTGTTTGCCCCTCCCCTCAAAATATTTTTGCCTAGAAAATCACATTTGGGCCTATATTATATGCATTTCAGTTTTAGGCAAATCATAGGTCTGATTATGGTCTACATTTAAGCAACTATGTTTTCTGGTTAAAAATGTAAAGATAAAAACAGTAATATATATGCTGTAGAGTTCTAACTCGAAATATTCTAAATATATATAACTGAATACTGAAAAATTGCCTAAACTCCTTTGATACTATGAATATACTACATATTTTCCAGGAATAGAAACTAAATAATATCTTAATTTTTGAAATTTAAAACATGCTTTCATTTTATCCAATGGTTGATCTGGTGAGTCTTAATTAGAGTTTAGATAGTAGACAACAGGGGAATTTCAGCGTTGTTGGTTAGACTGGAAAGTCCTAAAGCATCCTGAAAGCACAGTAAACCACTTTCTTACTGTTGGTAGAATAACTGTGCAGATACAGTCACCAAGAGCTCAACCTGAGAGTATTGTTAGTACATAAGAATCTTATGTACACACACTAACCTTGAGCTGTATCTTTTCAGGATGGATTCCCAAACATTTATCAGTTCCTCAGAGTTTATATACTTTTGGGTACTGAAGCTGTACATTTTTTCATAAAAGTCAGCAATTTCCATCCGAGCCTGGACAAAGAAGCAGAGCTGTTCAGAAAGATGAGAAAGCAGTTCTTCAAGGTGAGGAGCTGTTCCTCCCACTGCATTCCGACCGGTTGCTACCACCTTCTTTAGCTCATTATGCAGAGACGTATATATAGTTCTTATAGAATCCTTACGGCTGAAGAATGACTGCCCACCTATTGTTTGTTGTTAAAGAGTAGGGTGTTACTAAAGATAGGAATGAAATAATATGATACAATATTCATGCAAATTTTCTTTGGATTATTAATGATACATTCAGGGGTGCACTTTAATAGCTGCTTTCATTATTCCTTAATATCTATTCATATTGTAGTTAAAATATTAACTTATAATGATTTATCAGCATGATTTATCTATTAATAGACTTCTTTCACATCTCTCAAAATCCAACCTTTGTTTCCAGAATATTTAAAACTTTAAGATTAGTTATAACGAAAAACAGCCCATTTCCTGGGAATTAATGTAAACAGCCTTTGTTAAATGTTGATACTTCACATTGCTACTAAAAGCTCTAGATCAGGGGTGTCAAACTCGCAACACGTGACGTGTCACGACATATCGTGACTTTTTTGCCATTGCTGGCAATGGGGTGGGCGCGGTTTCGCTATGATGCATCCAGCCCGTGGGCTGGCAGTTTGACACCCCTGCTCTAGATCAGGGCTTTTCAACCTTTTCACCAATTGTATCACTTTTAGGATATGGCAAAATTTGAGTATCACCTAGCAAGGTGTCAAAAATGTTTCACAAAAAAAACCTGTTCAAAGTTGCAATTGCACTGAAATAACTTATGACCATTTTTCACACTTATGACCATTGCAACATGCCCAGGGTCGTGCGATTTATATTTGGATGCTTGGCAACTGATTCATACTTATGATGGTCACAGTGTCCCAGGGTCATGTGATTCCCTTTTGCAACCTTTTGACAAGCAAAGTCAATGGCAGGGCTGCTGGTGGCCAAGTGCTAAGGCAGGACTTCCTTCCCTCTCTCCCACCTTCGCTGCCTCCCTTTCTCATGCCCATCTCCTTCTGAAGGAAGAATTTGAACACCCCCCCCCATATTTTCCCATATATTCATCAAACAAGGAAAAGCCTCCAGATTTAGAAAAGACAAGTCGCTGAGAGAACTAACTTAAAAAGGTGCATTCCCCTTTAAGAATTAGCTACTGGCTAGAAAGGAAAGTTAAGGAAGAAAAAAAAATGTAGTAAGTACTGGCTGCTGGCTAAAGCAACCTCCCCAAATCGCTCCATTCATAAGTAAAGGAATGCTACAGGCAAAATCCATTCAGGAGAAAAATACTTCAAAATCCCTTGCAACAAAACTTACAGCTAACAATAGCAGAGCAATAGAAGCTAACATGAGACATCAGCCATCAGCCAAATATAAATTGCCAAACACTCCTTAAGAAGATAAAGCCCACATTGCACAAATCCCAGAACTTCAAAGTCACAAAAGCACAGAAGAATCCTTCCACTCTCCATCTCCCTCCCTCCCTGCCTCACCTCTAGCCGATGCTGCCTTTCTTCATTGCTGCCTTTCTTCATTCCTAGTGGAGGGTGACCCCTCCCCCACTGCATTTCTTGCCTGTTTGTTGCTGCCAGCACGGATGGCTGCCATAGAAATTGTAGATCGGCTCATGACCGGGCTGCTTGATCTTTTCTCCTCTCCCCCCACCCTTCTCCTTCTTTCTCTTCAGTGCAGCTAGAGCTGACTCCACCTCCTCCCAAGTCTGCCTCTTTTTTCCTCTCCCTCTCCTGCCCAAACTGCCTCATTTATAGCCTCTCCTGTCTCCTCTTTTCTCATCCGGGTGAGCAGGAAGTGACCCTGGGGTCTTTGCCTCGCCCCAGCTGCTCTGCAGCTCCGGAGGACTCTCCCACAGTAAGTCCTGCACTGCACTGGCTCGTTCCCTCCCCCACTACACTTGGTTGGGCAGGGCCACATACCAACTGCAACGTGCTAATGTACCACAGGTGGTATGTGTACCACCGGTTGAAAAGCTCTGCTCTAGATGGTTCAGCTTTTTGATCAAGCAGAAGATGAAACTTTATCAGTGGTGGGATTCAGCTGGTTTGCACCACTTTGGCAGAACTGGTAGCTAATTTTTTGTTGCCCAGGCCCAGAATGGACTTCCAAAAGCGGCATCCACACAAAGAACTGGTTGTTCACATATTTGAATCCCATCACTGATCTTTATATAACTATACTGTTAACAGTCAAGGTAATGACTATATGTACCAGGAGACCTGCATATAATGCGACAAGACTATTGTAATAACCATGAAGAGAATTAAAGAAAAAGAAAAATAACCCTTCATGAAGGTAGAACCATAGGTAGCTGCGGATTTAAAACCTATTTTAAAGGATACTTTTTTCTTGCACTTTATCCTCCTTTAAATATTAAGACATTTTCATTACTTCCCTCAGAATGTGCCAGTCATTTTATTACCAACCTATTCTTTTTTTAATATTTTCTTTTTCAACTGCTACATAGTTTCATTTCTCCCTCCAACTTCCTTTCTTCCTTTAATCTGTAACTTTTATGTGTTTCTAAGCCAGGATAGTTTTTGCTATTCTTGTGCAATACTTAGTGCATGTTAAGCAATACTACAAATTATGTTAATTAGCCACATTACATAAAGCAATATAATCCAGAAGAAAGCCTATTGATAATACCAACTTTGAGATTTTGAGGACTAGTCTTAAAAATAAAATTTATACTACAGATGATAGACTGTTCCTACTACATTTATCATATATATTAGATCTATTGTTCACTACCCTCTCACTTTAAAGACAATTTTAGTTGTTATTTTTGGTCAACTAAATTTGACAAAATTCAGGAAGAGCCTTAAAAGAAAATTCAATCCCAAATGTTACCTAACTTCCTGAGATTCTACAAAAGAACAGAGCTTTTAGTTCAAAATGGGCAACACAGCTCCCCAAATATTAATCTACATGGAAACCACAGTTAATCAGATATGTGGGGAGGGGCGGGATCAATTTATGTTACTATTTCAAGCATTGATTTTCCTATGTAATCTGCACATTCTGTCTAAAAGTAACACCTCTCCACCATAAGCAAAAGAACCAAGGACAGTGGTACTTATAAGACTTCAACCCCAAATGTATTTTCTAAAGATGCAGAGGAGGAAAAGAGAGCGAGGTGTACAGGTCATTCTGAAGGAAGCAACGGTGCTTCGGATAAGTTTAGGAATGCACTAATTTGGAAATCTGGAACCGGTTCTGTAAGAAATGTCGGGATTAAGCCTCCCAAACACTGACTTTTGGCAGTCTTGAGTGAGGCTCAGATGATGACGAAAAAGGCTACTTTCCCAGACTAAAGCTCCCCCAGCCCTACGCATCCTCTTCGAGCCCTTCAAGGGTTGACACTCCTTCCCAGGGAATCGCCCCCAAAGCAGAATGGGGCGGACAAGGTAAGAAAAGGCGAATTGCAACGCCCAGCAGGAGCCCGAGTTTCAGTACCTAGCTTTTGGCCCAGGAAGGTCATATTATGGTAGGCTTTTTCAGCCGCCGCCAGATGGGCCAGCCCCGCCAGAAGCGAAAGCCAGCTGCTCCCGGCATTCTTGTTAGCTTCGCGCTCCTTCTCCACATTGTCCTTGGCCTTGTCGTAAGAAAAGATGCCTAAATGAGAAAAAAACGTCTCCAACACTGCCTGCTCCACCGGGACTGGCGCTCCCACGGGCATCGGCTCCATTAGCCGCCGCAACAATCGCAACTGCCTCCGCTCGCCAGCCTTTGGTCCAAGTGAGAGCCTGGACTAACAAGAACAATAATCACGTGAGCCAGAGAGAAGGCCATAACAGGCGTAAGCCCGACCCCTTCCCTTTCAGGAGCCATTCCGGAGAGGCGGTTTTGAAAGGCTCAGCCCCACGTGACTTATCGGGGACGAGAAGGGCGTGGCAATGGGGTGGCGTTGAAAGCAACTCATAGATTCAGTTATTGGTTAGGAGGCAAAAATTATTCCGCATGATTAAGGTCTTATCCATTTCAGACAGTAGCAAGAGCCTGCGAGGGAGTACTAATCAACTAATTAATAGTCACAGAGCTGAGCTTAACTTGGGGTTAGCACAGGGGTCTTCAAACTTGGCCCTTTTATGACTTGTGGACTTCAACTCTCAGAATTCCTCAGCCAGGTGCCTGGTTGAGGAATTCTGGGAGTTGAAGTCCACAAGTCATAGAAGGGCCAAGTTTGAAGACCCCTGGGTTAGCACTACTTATGGAAACCCTGAAAAAGGCTACTCAGCAAAGAACCTTAAAATCAAACATTGTTTGATTTTAACAAGCTTTATCCTGCTGAGCAGCTTTTTTCAGTGCTTTCCTAATAGATGCTAACCCAAACTTCACCTCTATGACCTTAATTGGTAACATAGGAGAGAGCATTGTTAAAGGTTTAATGACCTTAGATGCAAAGTATTAAGTTTGATAAGATGGATAGATCTTTCTCCTCCTACTTACAGCCATGGTGCCAGTGGTTAGAATGCAGATTCTCAAGGTTGACTCAGCCTTCCATCCGAGATCCATAAAATGAGGACCCAGATTGTTGGGGGCAATATGCTGACTCTGTCAAGTTGAATATAATTCTAAATGCTAGTGCTATTCAATTTGGATGTTTATGCCTTTTTTGTAAATTCTAGACCTCAGGACATAAAAGCCGGAGGATGTATTTCCAGAACAAGCAAGACTGAAATAAAAATATATCTGAAAGAAAAGTGACATCAAGTTTTTCTCTGGGTTTTAACTGATCTCCTTTCAGTGTGTAAATGTGCTGTTTTCAGAATACAAAAAATTGCAATGCTGCAATGGACTTATCCAATGAAGAGTGCATTACATGATCTCTGATGTACTTTCCAAGTCTTATGATTTCTGTATTGAGGAACATGTATTGAGGTACTATTTTTGAGAAAATGTATTTTTCAACTGAACATTAGTTTTCTGCATCTTTAGTTAGCATACTGCCAGATAGAAATTAAGTTTTGCTTTTCATAAAGTTGAAATTGCCTAAGAAAATAAACATGCCCTGTGTACATTTATGAAAGATCTAAAGATCTTAGCACCTCAGCCTTCTCCATAATTAGGGTATAGTAGAGCTGGGACCAGAATACACTATATTCCAAAGTGATGTATCAGAAGAGTAAATTCTTGATGCAGCATTTTATTTGCAAAAGTCAGAACCACCTCTACTTGATCGTGTCCACTTGTCCTATCATGTATCTCAGGAGAAAATTGCTATGGATTTTGTCAGTGTCATCTGGCATATGCCAGGAAGAGAGCCTTTTGTATTATGGCATCTGCTCTGTGGAACATAATTCCCTGAAATTCAGTTTGGTCCTGAACCTGTTGGCCTTTGCAAGGATGGATTGGAGTCAGAGCCTGTAAAGCTGTTGTGTTGATATTTGTCTTGGTTGCTAGTTAAGTGCTCATTGTTGGTTTTAACTGATGTTAAATGTTTAAAACTGATGCCATTCAGAGTCATAGAGATGAGGAGTCATATAAATAAGAGTAGAATATGCTTTAAAACACAATCAAATGTTCAAAAAAATTTATTGATACATGGAACATATCAATCAAGCCTACATTTAGAAGAATGTATTTGGTCTCTTGGTAGTGAAGCGTGGCTTATGCTGACGGCGCAACACTCTGTGTGGCAGAGGGAATTTAATTTTAGAATCCTGTAGAAAGAGATTAAATTTCATTAGAAGCCCAAATAAATATCATCAGTTTGGGTATTATTCAGAAAATTTTTAAAATGACACTTTCTAATGAAAGCACATATATTTCTAATGTTACCATATTTCCCCGAAAATAAGACTCATCCCAAAAATAAGCCCTAGCCTGATTTTTTTGGGTGGGCCTAATATAAGCCCTCCCAAAAATAAGCCTGGGGGAGGATGGATGTGGCCAGCTCAAGACACAGCAAATGTGTGGGGGCCAACGGTGTGCAGCCACCTTGCCGCAGCACAGGTTAAGTCCAAACGCCAAGGGAGAGAGGAAACAGGCAATCCACACATGCTGTGCCTGGCTCATGGGAAACTTGTGTGGCAGCAGGCGAGGCATGGGGGGGGAAGGGCAGGCAATCCTGATGCGCCACACAACTACCTGCCCCGGTGCAGCTGTGGGCAAGCCAAGAGATGGTGGGATGGAGTGGGTGGTGTGTCAGGATCGCCTGCCTCCCCCCATGCCTCTGTTTGCTGCTGCACAAGCTTCCCGCGAGCCAGGTGGACACGCAGCACATCCAGATCGCCTGCCTCCCTCTCCCGTACCTCTGCCTGGCTCCACCGCACACTTTTCACCCAGAGGAAGACTGGAAGCTTCGTCTACTTGCAAATGGGGCAAATTGCTCCGTTTCAAAGCGCCCCATTTGCAAGTAGACAAAGCTTTCAGTCTCCATCCAGGTGAAAAGTGCATCTGCCCTGGGAAGCCCTGTAAGCCATTGTGGCTGCTGGCAAGCAGATGGAGAGAGCAGGCGGGTGCAAAATAAGACATCCCCTGAAAATAAGGCCTAATGGGTCTTTTGGTCCAAAAAATTAAAATAAAACCTGGTCTTATTTTCAGTAGCATGGAGTGATTATTTAATCAGTGCAAAATAAAGGATGGACTTCTTAAGAGCACAATAATTATCAAATAATTTTTTAAAAGAACAAGACAAGTGACTGTATACTTTTTAAAGCAAGTATAATGCTTAACAGTAAGAAACTGGATCATTTTGGAAAGTTGTTTTTTAAAAAATAAATATTAGAACTCCATGCATATTAGCATTTTTAGTACTGAGTATTTGTTAGCTTAATATCTCATTTTCTTTAGAAGATCAAATTGGTGCATAAAGCATTCTTCTTCAGCTTTTTTCCAATGAACCTGCAGTAATTTGAGCTGAAAGATGTGACCCAACTGTTCTGTAGTTACCTGAACAGTCTGTGACTCCAATTTCAATATATATGTACTCAATCAATCAATCCTCTTAAAGTCATTGATCACAGTTATAAACAGTTTCATAGAAAGCACAGGGCTCAAGAGAAAAATGTCCAAATTATATAGTTTGAGAACACACACTCACTTAAAATTTGCTTTACTTACATGGAACTGCTTGACAGCAGGTCTGCGGCATTTGCTAGCAGCGATCTCCTCAACCTTCATGATCTGAATAGAATGAGCACGGGCTCTATGACGTGCTCCCATATCACGATCTGCAATTCATCAGTTGAATTATACATTTTAGCAAAAGAATTAGTTTTGATTAAATACTTATACCAATTCTCCATATAACAGTATTTGTTGTAGAATCTTCAATTTCACTTTCAAAAAGATTTCAGCTCTTGAAAGGCGACAAGATACATTTAATATCTGCACACATGACAAGAACATTTTATTATAAACAATGCTCTTTGGGTTTGCATGCAATTAAAAATTTCAAAACCAGTAGTGATTTATGGCTCTGACATATAAGCTGAGCAAGTTTAATTAGAGGAAAATCAACAGATTCTAGAAATGAAAAATGTAATAGCTACATTCAATCATTTGTATACAAGAATATAAGAATGTTTAGAATCTTTTTAATGAAGTAATACATGGTATGTTATTTATACTTTTAAAATCAGGTGGACTTAAATTTCAGGTTGACTTGAATTTCAGGTTTAAGGGAAGCTAAATATGTGATAAACATTTATCTACGAATTCAATTTATTGAATTTATTTGGAAAGGCTTAAAAGGCTTATGTTGTGATGTAATCCTTGATATGTCTACCTTAAGATAACCAAATTTAACTCAAACTTTTGAGTTCATTTTTACAAACTTTATAACATTTTGTAAAAAATGGCATGAATAAATTATATTTAAATTAAAAAATATATTTAATTGATATTGTATAAAAGACTATACACTGTTAGAAAGAAATCTATCAAAACTGTAATGGGGGAAAACTGGGGCAAGAGGGCTAAACAAACTTAGGAAAAATTTAAAAAATGACCAAAAATAAAACTAAATAGAGAGAAATCAAACTATTCAAACTGTATAACTTCCTTCAATTTTAACATTAATTTTTAAGCAATAAATTTAACCTAGACCACAAATGATATTATCCATTCTTGCCTCTTTGTGAACAAAGGCAGACAGCTGACAAATTTTTGTTAAAACAAATTTTAACATCTGGAGCACAAGTATACATATATCACTTTTTCTGCAGAAAATCAAACCTCAATCTACCCAAAGTTCCTCACAGATTGAAAGATTTCCAGTTTTAAGGATATTTAACAAAACGCTGACATCCATCCAAGAATGTTGTTCAATATTAATATAACTGAGAAGGAATTAAAAGTGAACATGTTTATTTCATATTTCTTCAAATTTATTACATTAAATTTATTACATTATCCAACATTTTTAAAGCATCCTTTGACTAATTCAACTAGCCCTATTCAAGAGTTTTTCTGAACTGAATGGATATTTAGGATATTAGAAGCATATCTATTATTAAAGCCTAAAGCTGGTGATTGAGTAATACAGCATAAATCCAAGTTTCTATACCAAATTTCTTATATATTGTCCAAATTAATTTTTAAACTTTTTTGCTTTGGCAATAATTGTCTGTTTAATACCAATAAAGGCCTTCTGGGTTACATTCAAATGGCTCGAGTTGTTGGAACAATTTGGATTTGAAATAAATGCCAGGTAGCTTAGTCAATAGTATAAAAAAAAACTTTACCTGTCTAAATGGCACTGTATAAAATAACTTACAGCAGACATAGTAATCATGAGTTATGAGTCTACCAAGTTGCAATATATACCGTAACACATTTCAACAATTCAATTTTTAATATTCAATACAGGTAGTCCTCGACTTACAACAGTTCATTTAGTGATCATTTGAGATTACAACAGCAAAGTGATTGATCATTTTTCACACTTGTGACCGTTGCAGCATCTCCATAATCACATGATTAAAATTCAGACACTTGGCAACTGACTCATATTTATGTCGGTTGCAGTGTCTCGGGGTCTTATGATCATTTTTGCAATCTTCTGACAAGCAAAGTCAATGGGAAATCACATTCACTTAGCAACTTAACTGCAGTGATTCACTTAAAAATTGTGGGAAGAAAAGTTGTAAAATCGGGCAAATTTCACTTAACTGTCTCACTAGGAACATAAATGTTCGGCTCGATTGTAAGTTAAGGACTACCTATATTACAATTTGAGAGACAGCTTAGTGTAGTGGTTAAGGCATGCTAAAGAGCAAAAATTCTACTTTAAGTACGAAAGTCTTGGGCCAGTCACTCTTTCTCAACCCTAGGAAAGTGATTGTTAGAAATGTAGGCAAAAGCATGTCGCCTTTGGTGGACATGCCTTAAAGCAAAAGAAATTTGGTCAAAATACCCATGTGGTTACAGAAAATGTTAAGAAAACATGCAGATTTCAAGCAAGAATTATTTCTTTTAGGTATAATTACAGAGAACTATGACAAAAATGTATATATTTAATATTACATGTACTAACAGCAGCAAAAATTGCATTTGTACAATATTGGAAAAATGAAGGAACACCATCAGAAGACACAATCATTTTTGGATTGTGAGGAAATGGATAAGCTTACATTGAAAATGAAAGGGAAAGAAGATACAGAATACTTCCAAAACATGGGATAATTTTTATAAATGGCTGGAAAAATGGAGTAGAGATTAGAAATGGAAGTTATATTATTATTGTTAAATATGTGAACCCAGACAACACATTGTACATTAAGCACTAAAGACTTATAATCATAAAAACTTAATAAAACATCTATATAAAAAAGTGAAAATAGCATAGGAAAGTGACAATAGCAACCAACCCACTTCCAAAATCTTTCCAGGAAAACTGCTGAGACTTGTCCAGGCAGTTGTCAGGAGTCAAAACTGATATAAAGGCATCCAAAACACCTCCCCCTATTGTTTACTATCTCCTCAGTAAAATGACAGAATAATACATTAGCTACTTATTTATAAGACAGTCAAACTAATAGGAACATTAGGTAAAACCAACACTAAGGAATACCAATTCTGCAACACTTATTTTTCTTTATGATAGTGATATCTTAAGATAATTTAGTACAGTGGTGGCGAACCTATAGCACGGGTGCCAGAGGCGGCACTCAGAGCCCTCTCTGTGGGCACGCGCCATAGCCCCAATCCTAGGCCTTCAGCTGGGTTTTATAAAACCTTTTCACTTTAGGCCTCTGCCGCTGTGTACAAAAAAAAGGTTCAATTAGTCAATTTCAACTTTTTTCAACAAAAAAAATCTTGCAAAGTTGGAATTGATTGATTGAACTTTTTAGTCCCACCCAGTCTGTTGCCACTGCAGCCATGCCCACCCAATGGGCCACGCCCATCCGGCACCCGACAATGCATAAGTGGGTTTTGGGTTACAGTTTGGGCACTCGGTCTCTAAAAGGTTCGCCACCACTGATCTAGTACTCTGAGGCCTCTACTTACAGCACTGTGTTACAGCTCCAGCAGTTGTTAAATCCCTGTACTCCCTGTACATATTGTGAGTTCCACTACGAGAATCATAGCGCAGCCAGATACCAAAATTTTTCACCTTCAGAGGAGACTTCTCAAAAACCTAATAGTATAGAAATACCCATGTTAGAACACCAGAAAACAAATCAATGTTGTTTTAATTAGCATGCCAAGTATAAAATGAATGAATTAGAATGAATATCCTAAAGCTGTAATCCAATTTCCATAGAATACATTAGATTTTCTCTGGATCAAAATAGACAGGGTAAAAATGCAATACATATCCAAGATTACATGAATCTAATCCTGAAACAAAATAAAATCTTTAAGCAGAAGTCAATAGTGTTGCACTATGATTCTCTGCCCTCCCCCACACAAAAGTGCTTTGAATCCAGCAGACACAAGATTAGCCCATTTATTACTTCACCTAGCTCTCGGAAGAAGCCAGGACTGGTTTGCTTCTCTAGCATTCTATCCAAAGTAGTAATTAACTAGATGCCTCCACATGTTGGACATAAAACTGATGGAAAGGTAAGAATTAATTTACTTTGCAATAAAAAATTAGCAATGGATAGTGCACACTTTAACTTCCTTCTACCTCTCTGCCAAATTCATTGAGAGAAACTAAAAAGGGGCATTCTTGAAAAAAAAATCTTTTCATGCTGTTTCTAATTTTAAAAGATTATAACTTCTAAACTATCTCCAGCGCACAGAAACAACTTTTTTTTGTTTGTCTTCAATAAACTGGTCATTCATTTCATTAACAGTCATGAAATGAAATAGGATAAAATAATTTAAGCATTTTACAAGACATGATGGTCACGAGTAACGGAAATTTTAATCCAAACAATATAGGTACTTATAAATACTATGCATAAGCAGTATTAGAAAATAAATGTTTTCAATATTTAAATCTATCCCACTTCCTATTACAATACCTGTCCACAGTATACAATTTCCCCAGAAGATTTTTTCATCTTTTTCAGCTGTGAGACAAAATACCAGAAACGGGACTTTGCAACAACATGGTTAGGAGCAAAGATTCGCATCCGATACAGAGATGGGGTTGGACACTTGGGAGTAGGAAGGCATCTCCCAACAACTTTGTACTCCCTCAGCTTAAAAGAAAAAAAGAGAAATATTAATAAAAATCCATTCTAGTTTTAGAATCAAACTTGATCAAGCAATGCATTTGCTATAAAAAAGGTGTTATCCGCTTTACTAAATCAAACTAAGTTCACGCCTCCCCAATGCTCTGTAAATTCAGCTAAAAATATAAAAACAGTGTTTATACAGAGGTAGAATACCTACTGTCTATTTGAAACTTCCTCGAATTCAATCTTGGAAACCGATACGAGGATTACAGAGAAAAGGACCTAAGAATGACGTATGTTGGCTACAATTGCATTTTCTTCCCAACTAATCTCGCTGTACTACACTGCATCCTAGGTCCGGGAAAGATGTTGCGAGTTGAATCCGCCGACTTGAGCAGCCAACCCGAGCCCACGCTACAGGAACTGGCGCAGGGAGGCAGCCATATTGAGTTCTCACTCGTGGCAGAGAAAAAGGCGGCTGCAAGATTCCCGAACTGAGATTCCTTCCCCGCCTTTCTACCATTCTTTGCCTCGCTCACATTCCTTCAGCCACGCAGCATCAGAGGTCTCTCCGCGCGGACCCCAGGAAGGTCACAAGCGCAGCTCTCACCGTGCCCGATGCCTTCATGGTCTCGCCTCTCTCACGGCTGCTCAGAAAAGGAAGTTTCGCAGGCGCAGCACGCGCACGTGATCACTGCCGACGCAATTGTACCGCCTTGCCTACGAGCGGCTACCGACCATTGGATTTAAGGAGCACGTTCTCATTGGATATAGGAAATGTCTATCTTTAACAGCCCGATTTCACCGTCTTCTACCCGTTCAAATTTATTTTAGGCAGTGACTTAAACTTTTAATTGATTTAGGCTGGCGTGTTTTTTTCTCTCAAGGTTAATGATGACTCCTGAAGACCAACAATGCTGTTATTTGTTTTCGCTGATTTGTTTGCTGTTTCCTATATTGTTTAAAATATGAACCTTTGGCTTGCTTAATTACTGTACAGGATTTCTGAACACACCACAGTTAATTGGTGCTTAGAGCACGCGAAAGTCAGCTTCGCTTGGGTCTTTTCGCCGGTGCAGACCGTCGGTCGGGCGAAGCGAAGGCAATGGTGGGTTCGCTACAAGCTGCGAACGATTGGAAGCGACTAGGCAGGGTAATCTGAATTCCAGCAATGACAGTCAGCATGGTGCAACCGCAAAGCTCACTGGACGACTCGAGTCGAATTACTCTCGCTCGGCTTGCTAGCCTAATTCACGGTGATGTGGGGAAATATTGGAGGGAATACGATGCTTCTCAGAGGTCTTGAAGGAAAGATGGTATATCAATGTAACAAACGTATAAGTAATTTGGAAACATTTGCACAGCTTTATCTCTCCTTTTGAACGAATCCCAGAGACCAGTCATAAGCTGTGACAATAGACTCATTATTTGAGAGAAGGGCGATGCTTAAAGATAACTATATAACTAGAATACTGTTTCTAATAAAAGAATTCTGTATTACAGCCTTTTCCAGAGAGATAGGTCTTTGCATAATGCATCCAAAGTAGGGTAATTTAAGCTTGGTCATTTGTGCTTTGAGTAAAAACTGGGTTGATGTGTTCAGTGATCCATTTGTTTGTTTTCTTGGTTGTCCATGGTATTCTAGTCTAGGGAGTCTTCTCCAACACTAGAAAAGTTTGGTACGCTTCCTATCCTGCTTTTTCAAAATCCAACTTTCCCTATAGACTGAATAATATTACCAGTTGTTGGCTCTAGATATGTCCCAGAAAATGAACAATCCTATGAGAAAATACAAATATGTAACATCCAGCAGGAATTTACCAGTATTTCCACCTCATCAATAACTAGCCTACTGTAATTCCATATTAGATTATCTCATTTAATTGGGATCCAAATTTAAATGTAAATTAAATAAAATTATGATAACATACAGAAAAAATAATTTCCCAACTCATAGAGAAATCCTTGGACTTGTAATTATAATTTAGTTAGTCTAGAAAGTCAGCACCCACCCACCCTCCTAGAGAAGAAAATATTTTTGAAGATATTAAAAAAAATATTATATTTTCCCAAAGGAACAATGGAGGAAAATCTTAGAGGAGGCAGGAGCAGCTCAAATTTCCCCAGGCAGAAACTGAGCAGGCCAGCTTTTAGAAATGCAGATGTGGGGCCACCTATTAATAAATAAAATGCCTTCAGCCACAACCCCAGAGAAGGTTTGAGCTGATGGGATTAGAAAAACAAAGGCTTCAAGGACAGGAACATGACCTTTAGGACATAATAGGATTAACCCACCACCATTAAATTACCAAAAGGGCAAACTCAAGCTCAGGTGAAGTACTCCAACAGGAACAGGCATTTCAAATACAAACTCCAAGAAGGTACCGTGTTTCCCCAAAAGTAAGACACTTTCTTACTTTCTTTTGGGCTCTGAAGTAAACACAGCGTTTTATTTTCAGGGAGGGCTTACTTTTTGCTGGTACCAGTAGGCCGCGAGTGCGTGGGGGTGGGGCAGGGCCTGTGCATGGTGTGGAGAAGCAACACAGCGGCACTAGCATGGTGGTGGACCAGTTGCTTCCCTCCCCCTGCTAGACATCTGCTGAAGCCGTGCAGGATAAGGTTGCTGCGCCCAGATACCCTTGCTTCCCCCAAACGGGTTTTTTCTAACCTGTCTTTCAGCTGCATTCCATTTCTCCATTCGCTTCTCAGCCATCACCATGTATTTGTGGGACTATCGGTAAAAAAAAAAAGTTCCATCAGACTTTCTAACTTCTCGCAAGATCTCAAGAAGTTAGAAAGTCTGATGGAACTTTTTTTTTTTACAGATAAGTCCCACAAACATGTGGTGAAGGCTGAGAAGGAAATAGAGAAACAGAATGCAGCTGAAAGGCAGGTTAGTAAAAAAAACGCTTGGGGGAGGCGAGGGCATCTGAGGGGGCATGGCAACCTTACCTTGCACGGTGGCGGGAAGGTGAGGCGCATGCCCTTCCCATGCCAGGCCAGCCCCTGGGCAGCCATGCTGGGCGGTGGTGGCCAGAGTGTTGAGGTGGGGGCCAGCAGGCTGACCAAAGCAGAAGGTGGCACGCCGGAGACTCGTGGAGGGAGGGTGCTGAAGTGGGCGGTCAGGCCATTGGCAAGAGCAATGTGGCTCAGCGGAAAGCAGCCTCGGAACAAGTGGAGCAGGTAAGGAAAGAAATCCTTGCTCCCCCCAGAAATTGCCTTTCTTTCCTTACCTGACTCCCAGCCCCATGCTGTTTCTCCTTTGCGATCCGCCACCACCACCGTGTGCAGGGAAATGAAGTTTTTGGGAGGGAAAAAATGTCTACCTTCTCAATCTTTCGCAACAAGTTGGAATTGATTGATTGATCTTTTTTCCCTCAAAAAACTTCCTTTGTTTCCTTGAACGTGGCGGCGGCAGATCGCGAAGGAGAAACAGCACAGGACTGGGAGTCAGGTAAGGAAAGAAAGGCAATTTCTGGGAGGAGCAAGGATTTTTTTCCTTACCTGCCCCACTTGTTCCAAGGCCACTTTCCGCTGAGCTGCGTTGTTCTTGCCAATGGCCCAACCACCCATTTCAGTACCCTCCCTCCCCGAGCCTCTGGCGCTCCACCTGCTGCTTTGGTGGCCTTGTAGGCAGAGCTGCAAAGTTATCTTCTCTGTTAGAGAAGAGAACTTCACAGCTCTGCCTACAGAGCCACCAAAGCTGTAGCTGAATGGGCAGGTGAGAGGGGAACCTGTCTCACTTGTTCCACAGCCACTTTTGGCTGAACCACATTGCAGCGGCATTAGGCACAATGTGCAAGGTGGCAAACAGCCGTGTCATGCCAAAACCAGTCGTTTGCTGCCTCCTACCCAATGCTGCTGTCGTGAGGCTACGGAACAAGCTGGACAGTGGTAAGAAACTGGTATACCAGTTCCTTACCTCTGCCCAACTTATTCCATGGCCTCATGGCAGTGGCATTGGGTGTGACGCGTGAGGTGGCAAATTGCCGCGGCCAGCAGCAAACAGCCACATCGCGCCAAAACCGGCCGTTTGCCACCTCGTGCGTCATGCCCAATGCCGCTACCATGAGGCCACGGAACAAGCCGGGTGGAGGTAAGGAACCAGTATACCAGATCTCCCTTCCCCCATCGGCTTTGCCTCATCACAGAGGCCATCCATGCAAGCCCTTAAGCAGGGCTTACTTTCGGGGGTGGGTTTACTTTCAGGGAAACATGGTATAAAAGCCACCTATCCCAACTCCATTTTGTCAGCCACCCCAGAAACATGCTGTGTCACTGAAGTTTCTGGCAACTAAATAAACAAGAACCTTCTTTCCTAAGTAGCCTCCATTTTATTTCCAGCATCTTAGCCTCCATTTTATTTACTCCCAGCTGGGACTGGACCTGATGATTTATTCAGTAAAGCATTTGACAAAGTAGACCACAACCTGCTGTTTAGTAAGCTAGAAAAAGGTGGGATATAGACAACATTACCACCAGATGGATCTGTAGCTGGCTGACAAACCATACTCAGCTAGTAGTCCTCAATGGTACTACATTCACATGGAGAGAAGTAAGCAGTGGGGTACCACAAGGCTCTGTCTTAGGCCCAGCACTCTTTAATATCTTCATAAATGACTTAGATGAGGGAATAGAAGGGGAACTCATCAGATTTGCAGATGACACTAAACTGGCAGGAATACCCAACACTCCATGAGACAAGCTCAGGATCCAAAAAGATCTTGACAGACTTGAACAATGGGTCCTATCCAACAAAATGAAATTAATGTGGAGAAAAGCAAAGTTTTACATTTAGGCAGGAAAAATCAAAGGTATAAGTACAGATTAAGCGAGACCTGGCTCAAAAACAGTAACTGTGAGAGGGACTTTGGAGTCCTAGTGAACGATCATTTGACTATGAGCCAGCAGTGTGCAACAGCAGCCAAAAAAACTAATACAATCCTGGGTTGCATAAACAGAGGCATAGAATCAAGATCACGCAAAGTATTAGTACCGCTTTATAAAACCCTAGTAAGACCACACCTGGAATACTGCAACCAATTTTGGTCACCATACTACAGAAAAGATGTTGAGACTTTGGAAAAAGTCCAGAGAAGAGCAACTAAAATGATCAAAGGCCTGGAGACTAAAACATATGAAGAACAGCTGCAGGACTTGGATTTGGCTAGTCTAAAGAAAAGAAGAAATGGGTGAAATGCTAGCAGTATTCCAGTATTTGAGGGCCTGCCATAAAGAAGAGGGAATCAACTATTCTCCAAAGCACCAGAGGGCAGGACAAGAAACAATGGTTGGAAACTGTCCAAAGAGAAAAGCACTCTGGAATTAAGGATAAGCTTCCTAACAGTGAGGACAATTAACCAGTGGAACAGCTTGCCTTCAGAAATCATGGGCGCTATATCACTGGAAGTTTTTAATACGAGACTAGACAGTCACTTACCTGAAATGTTATAGGTTCTCCTGCTTGAGCAAAGGGGCTGGACTAGATGACCTCCAAAGTCTATTCCTATTCCTATTCTATTCTTGTCAAACCCCAAAACTCCTCATCTGCTCTCTCCTTTTTTCTGTCTTTTTGGAGCCTGCCATTGTTGAGGAGAGGGGGTGCATGGGTGCATAATGTTAACTTTCACTTTCTCCTTCTTTTGTCTGGCCTCCTTTTGAGTATGGAATGTGTCTCCTTATCTAGGAGACAGTTACAAGGAAACGAAAGCTGGAGAAGACCTTGAGATCCACGCCTACCAGGCCAATCAGCCACCAGGCCACCTGTGGATTGTCTGGATTTCAAATGGACATTATGACTTTGGTGGGAGGGAGCATATTGTTTGCTTAATTATATTGTTCACACGGGCTTTTCTTCAGATCTCACCTTAAATTCCCTGCTATCACTAGTCCCTAATAAATGTTTCCTTTTGAGACAATGCCTGTTTCAAGAGTTCTGCTTTCTTGGGTGATTAGTTGAAGTGGGTCCTGACAGAAGTCGAGATCTGCATACTACTCAACCCGGAGAAATAAACTGCTCTACCGGGGGAGTTGCAACCAAATTCTTGAAGGAGGAGTTCCAGGTGGCGCAATGGGCCAAAGACATCCTCAGCCTTGAAGCCAGCGAAAGCCTCTCCAGGGACCTGGAAATGGCTGGACCACTGGTGAAGAAGATCGAGCCAGATGGTCACTTGGAGTCGGAAAGAAGGAAGGCTGGAAGGAGAAAGCCCCGAAAGTCACCTTAACCCCGGGGGGGGGGAGGTAAGAAAAAAGCTAAGAAGAAAAATCCAGAACCTGACCCACCGGACAAAGATGCAGAGAAAGAAGAACCCAAACCGGGATCTATGGAAGCTATAATGGAGTATGTAAAGAAAACCCTAGATGAGTTTAAAATGCAAATGAAAGGGGGCCACAAATCTGAAGAAGAGTCAGAGGAGGAAGAATCCAAAGAGGGGGAATCGGAGACCTGAGAGGCAGCAGCCATTGGAGCCCATGGCACAGCACCACCCAGGGGCCATCCGCTACAAGCCACCAGGGGCAGACCCCCCCCAACCAGCAGAAGTGAAGCCAATCCCAATCGGGGCAAAGTTTGATGGAGACCCCAAAAGGCTGGGGTATTTTCTGGTGCAGATGTTCACCTATATGCAGATCTATGGGAGAACCCTGCCCACAGATGTCGAAAAGGTATGCGTGGTCACCTTAGAGTTGGAAGGGGCGGCGGCAGATTGGATGGTGACTCTTTACAACTGCAATGCTCCCAAGCTGAGAAATTTCAACCGTTTTATGGCCGCACTCCAAAGGCGTTTTGAGGACTGTCTGGCAGATAAGAAAGCCTGGGAGCACATAAAGACCATGAAGCAAGGGAGAAGACCAGTCGCTGAATATACTGAAGAATTCAGAGAACTGGACAGCCGCCTTCATTAGCCAGAGGAGATCCTAGTGAGCTGTTTCCAGGACGGGCTAAATGAGGAGCTATATAATGCTTGCATAGCTTGAGGAGCCCCGGACGACTTTATGACTGGTGCCTGCTAGCCAAGGAGGTGGAAATCGACCAAAGTAAGCATCTGCACCGCCCGGTGAGGCAAAGCTTTAAGTCACAGCCAGAGAAGTGAGGAGACTCTGCACGAGCTGCTCCCCCCATCTGCCTCGCAGCACAGCATGTTTCAAGTGTGGAAAGGAGGGGTATTGCGCTGCTGATTGCCGCAGCAAGACACCTGCTAAGACAGGGGACTGCCTGCCAGCTGGAAAACCCCTTCCATGACCTAGAGAAACCATCATGAAGTCTGCAGAGGCTGTGATGCTCCTTTGGGACTGCAGTCCAATAAGTTGAGCTCTGGTCCTATGAGCCGGTGACCCTGGAGAAATGGAGGACAACAAGGAAGATGACCTGTTGGTGAGTGGGCCAATTGACCCTATAACAGTGCCTCTAGAACTGTCCATTCCTGGCACTGGAAAGACCGTAAAACTAGCCGCCCTTTTGGACTCAGGGTGTACCCGATGCATGGTCAGCCCAGAACTGGTGAGGAAGATGGGAATACCCCTCAGAAGATTAAAGACTCCCATTACATTTTGCCAGCTGGATGGATCCGTTGTGGGAGGGGTGCCTGCTAGTTTTGCCACCAGACCCTTACACATCGACCTGGGGAACCACATAGAGACTTTGGCTTTCATTGTGGCTCTTGGAATGGAGTGGCCATTGGTCCTGGGGTTGGCGTAGTTAAAAAAATGGAATCCTGTGGTTAATTGGAGGGAGGGGCAACTCAAATTTGCAGAGGAGGAAACCCTACCCATAGCTAAAGAAACTGGTGGGATATGTGGATTATATCGCAAATTTCCCTCCGCCCTTAATGAATCAGAGCTGCAAAGCCTTCCATTGGAATACCAACATTTAGCTGAGGCGTTCAGTGAGCAGAGACAGATGAACTCCCCCCTTACCACCCCACGGACTGTGCTATTGTAATTCTCCCAGGGCCAAAGCTGCCAAAATCAAAAATGTATTCAATGGCTCCTAGAGAATAGAGTGAACTGGAAAAGTTTATAAGGAAAAACTTACAAAGGGGTTTTATTGAACCAGCTAAACCTCGAGTGGCTGCTCCCATCCTATTTAGAGAAAAGAAGGATGGTTCTCTTCATCTCTGTGTGGACTATAGGAGTTTGAACACTGTGTGTGTGGAGAACATGTACCCCCTACCATTAATGAAGGACATGTTAGCACACCTGTCAAAAAGGAAAATTTTCTCAAAGCTAGACCTGAGGGAAACTTATTACTGCATAAGGATTAGGAAGGGAGATGAATGGAAAATGGCTTTTAACTACCCATTAGGATGTTTCCAATTCAAAGTCCTCCCCTTTGGACTGCAGGGGGTGCCTGATGATGTGTAGCCAATTAATAAATGATGTGCTGAGGAGCACCTGTATAAAGGGGTTTTGGTTTATTTGGATGACATCCTTACCTACACTGAAACAAAAGATGAACACATCAAACTGGTCAGAACTATTCTGAAGAAATTACGTTCTGCAAAGTTGTTCACCAAATTATCAAAATGTGAGTTTCACAAAGAGCGTATTGATTACCTGAGGTATCGCATATCCCATGAGGGGATAGAGAAGGACCCAGGTAAAGTGAAGGCAGTGCTGGATTGGGCTACCCCAAGAACCAAGAAACAACTTCAAAGTTTTCTGGGCTTTGCCAATTTCTATAGACAATTTATTCCATCACTTGCTCAGATTGCCCTCCCTATTACCAATCTATTAAAAATCAAAGGGGGGGGGAATAAACCGAAACCTAGCCAGCCACTAAAATGGACAGGTGAATGTCAAGCAGCGTTTGAGAAACTTAAACCATTGTAACCGGTCCTGAAGCATCCAGACCCAGACCAGCAATTCATCGTTCAAACTGATTTATTTATTTATTTATTTATTTATTTATTAGACTTATAAGCCGCTCTTCTCCAGGGGACCCAGAGCGGCTTACAACATAGATAAATAACAATCGCATTTAATAAGTCTAATATAAATTAAATTAAGATGATCATAAAGTTAAAACAATACCCCAAATTTTTTAATAAAAAACATTCATCCAACATTCAACACCAATCATTCCCAGATCTGCCGACACAAATAAGTTTTTAATTCTTTTCGGAAGGCCAGAAGAGTGGGAGCGGTCCGAATCCCTGGAGGGAGCTGATTCCAGAGGGTAGGGGCCGCAACAGAGAAGGCCCTTCTCCTGGGGCCCGCCAGCCTACATTGACTGGTCGACGGGACCCGGAGAAGACCAACTCTGTGCTCTCTAACCGGTCGTGATGAGGTATGAGGCAAAAGACGGTCCTGCAAGTAACCTGGTCCTAGGCCATGTAGGGCTTTATAGGTAATAACCAACACTTTGAATTGCGAGCGGAGACTAATAGGTAGCCAGTGCAGCTCGCGGAGCGTTGGTGAAATGTGGGCATACCGAGGTAAGCCCACGATTGCTCGCGCGGCTGCATTCTGGACTAATTGAAGTCTCCGAACACTCTTCAAGGGTAGCCCCATGTAGAGAGCATTGCAGTAGTCGATCCTCGAGGTGATAAGGGCATGAGCGACTGTGAGCAAGGCCTCCCTGTCCAGATAAGGTCGCAACTGGTGCACCAGGCGAACCTGGGCAAATGCTCCCCTCGTCACAGCCGCCAAATGTTGGTCTAAGTGCAGCTGTGGATCGAGGAGAACACCCAAGTTACGAACCTTCTCCAAGGGGTTCAAAGTTCCCCCCCCCAGAGTAATGGACGGACAGTTGGTCTTGTCCTTGGGAGGGAGAACCCACAGCCACTCCGTCTTGTCGGGATTAAGCTTTAGTCTGTTCTCACCCATCCAGGCCCTCACAGCCTCCAAACACCGGCACATCACTTCTGCTGCTTCGCTGACTTGGCACGGGGTGGAAACGTACAACTGGGTATCATCAGCGTACTGATGGTAACTCACCCCGTGTCTATGGATGATCTCACCCAGCGGCCTCATGTAAATATTAAACAGCAGGGGTGAAAGAACCGACCCCTGCGGCACCCCACAAGGGAGGAGCCTAGAGGTCGATCTTTGATCCCCTACCAACACCGACTGCGACCGGCCAGAAAGGTAGGAGGAGAACCACTGGAGAACAGTGCCTCCCACCCCCAACCCCTCCAGTCGGCGCAGAAGGATACCATGGTCAATGGTATCGAAAGCCGCTGAGAGGTCAAGAAGCACCAGGATAGAAGATAAACCCCTATCCCGGGCCCGCCAGAGATCATCCATCAGTGCGACCAAAGCAGTTTCCGTAGAGTAACCGGGTCTGAATCCCGACTGCAAGGGACCCAGATAATCAGTTTCCTCCAAGGCCCGTTGGAGTTGAAGCGCCACCACCTTCTCAACAACCTTCCCCACATAGGGAAGGTTGGAGACAGGACGATAGTTCGAAAGAATGGCTGAATCCAGGGAAGGCTTCTTGAGGAGTGGGCGCACAAGGGCCTCCTTTAAAGGAGCCGGAAAGGACCCATCCCTCAAAGAAGCGATGACTATCTCCTGGATCCAGCTCCGTGATACCTCCCTGCTGGCCGAGACCAGCCAGGAGGGACACGGGTCCAACAAGCAGGTGGCATTACTAACAGCTCCAATGGCCTTGTCCACTTCATCAGGTGTAACAGCTTCAAACTCATCCCAAATAAACTGACTAAGACGAGCCCCAGTCACCTCGACTGAATCATTATCAGTCGCCACTGCTACAATGTTGGAGTCGAGGTTCGCCCGGATCTGAGCGACTTTGTCTGCGAAAAAGTTGTTAAAATCCTCGGCACTTCCCTGCAAGGGTCCCCCGGACCTCCCCGTACCAAGGAGAGACCGAGTCACCCTAAACAGGGCAGCCGGGCGCGATTCCGCAGACGCGATTAAAGCGGAAAAATACCGGGATTTTGCCGCTTTAATCGCTCTCAGGTAGGATCTAATGTGTGATCTCAACCTGGTTCGATCAGATTCAGCCTTCGATCTTCTCCAACGCTTCTCTAGACGTCTCCTAAGACGTTTCATCCCCCTGAGCTCCTCAGTAAACCAAGGAGACTTCCTGGGTCCGAAACCATGGAGAGGCCGCATAGGCGCGATCCGATCCAAAGCCCCCGCAGCAGCTATATTCCAGGCCGCCACAAGGGACTCTGCCGAACCGTGTACGAGCGAATCTGGTAATTCCCCAAGCTCCGTCTGGAAACCCATTGGATCCATCAGGTGTCTGGGGCGGAACCACCTAATCGGTTCCGCCTCCCTGCGGGGGAGGATTGGAGCCCCAAAGTCAAGCCGCAGCAGGAAATGGTCTGACCATGACAAGGGTACCGTGACTAAACCCCTTAACACCAAACCATCGCTCAGCTGTTCCGAGAGAAAGATCATATCGGGCGAATGCCCCCCCTGGTGGGTCGGACACTGAACTACTTGAGTCAGGTCCATGGTTGCCATGGAAGCCATGAACTCCTGCGCCAACCCAGAGGCCCGGCCAAGCGAAGGCAAGTTGAGGTCTCCCAGGACTATCAGCCTCGGGAGTTCAACTGCCAGCCCAGCCACTTCCTCGAGCAACGCAGGCAGGGCTGATGCCACGCAGCTGGGAGGCAGGTACGTAAGCAACAAGCCCACCTGAACTCCTAGGTCCAAATGCGACCGGCCAGAATGATAAAAAAAAAACTTTATTGCGGGAATTCAAACAGGCTTTAAATACTGATGAATGGTTTCATAATCATAACAATCTATGTGTACTCAAAGACGGATTAGCATGGATTGGGGAGAAAATATATGTCTCAGCTAGTTTGAGACATAAAGTGATGGCGGCTGGTCATGATTCAAAGACTGCTGGGCATTTTGGATTTGTGAAAATCCTGCACTTAATTAAAAGGCAATTTTGGTGGCCTGCATTAAAAAAGGACATTGCAAGCTATGTAGCCAGTTGTCCCATATGTGCAGCTGCAAAACGATGCCAAGGGAAATCCCCAGGATTACTTTAACCAGTAGCAAGCCCATCAGCACCATGGAAAGAGATTTCCATGGACTTTGTTGTTGAACTGCCTGAGAGTGCTGGAAATATGGTCATCTGGGTGGTTACTGACCTGTTTTCTAGACAAGTGCATTTTATACCTTGCCCAAAAATCCCAACTGCTAAAACCTTAGCCAAGCTTTTTGTGCAACACATCTATCTTTCCATGGTGTCCCACATTGGATTATTTCAGATTGAGGGGTCCAATTCACTTCAAAGTTCTGAAGAGCTTTTCTAGATCTTTTGGGTTCTAGGCAAGGGTTATCATCCTCCCATCATCCATAGACAAATGGGGGGACAGCATGTCTGAACTTGGTTCTAGAACTATATCTGAGGTGTTTTGTAAATTATCAACAAGACAATTGGTCGGACTTATTACCTTTCGCTGAGGTTGCTTACAACAATGCAGTACATTCCAGTTCTGGGTTTACTCCTTTTCAATTGCCAATAGCCAAACTTTTATGGCCATACCAGAACTCCCCGTCAAGGAACCCAAAATCCCCTCGTTAAAAGACTGGATTAAGCAATTGCAAAATATCTGACCAGTGGTCTGTAAAGCTCTTGATGAGGCCAGAGAGACTTATAAACTACAAACGGACAAAAAGAGGATGGAGTAGGAGCCCTACAAAGTCTCCATTAAATACTTAATATCATTACAACCCTCAAAGAAGTTAGGCCCTAAATATGTTGGACCTTTCAAAGTTACACACATCATCAACCCGATAAGAGTCGAGTTATACCTGCCAAAGAATCTATGGAAAATCCACACTGTGTTCCACTGCAGCCTGCTTAAACCATAGGTTACTTCTACTCTCAGACCCCCTGCTCTGCCGTTACCTACAACGATTATGGTTGAGGGTGAACAACATTTTGAGATTAAAGATATTCTAGACTCTAGAACCCACCATGGAGTAACTCCTTGCTTCCCAAAATGAATGGGTGTATAAGAAGCATGTTAGAGCCCCTAGATTGCTACAATGCTTTCACTCTCTATATCCAGACAAACCTAACTGATTTGTTTGTTGTTTTCCTCGTCCCTATTTTTCAGGTGCATTTCCTGTTTTTTTAGGGAGGGGGTGGATGTCAGACCCCAAAACTCCTCATCTGCTCTCTCCTTTTTTCTGTCTTTTTGGGGCCTGCCATTATTGTTGGGGAGGGGTGCATGGGGGATTCATAGTGTTAACTTTCGTTTTCTCCTTCCTTTGTTTGGCCTCTTCCTTTTGAGTATGGAATGTGTCTCCTTATCTAGGAGACAGTTGCAAGGAAACGAAAGCTGGAGAAGACCTTGAGATCCATGCCCACCATGCTAGTCAGCCACCCACCAGACCAGATTTCAAACTGACATTATGACTTTGGTGGGAAGGGGCATATTGCTTGCTTAATTATATCGTTCACATGGGCTTTTCTTCAGATCTCACCTTAAATTCCCTGCTATTACTAGTCCCTAATAAAAGTTTCTTTTTGAGACAATGCCTGTTTCAAGAGTTCTGCTTTCTTGGGTGATTAGTTGAAGTGGGTCCTGACATCTCATCTCATCTCATCATCTATTCTATTCTATTCTATTCTATTCTACTCTACTCTACTCTACTCTACTCTACTCTACTCTACTCTACTCTACTCTACTCTACTCTACTCTACTCTACTCTACTCTACTCTACTCTACTCTACTCTACTCTATTCTATTCTTTCAACACTAATATTAACATATATCAAGAGTTTACTGCATTCCTGATTACAATGAACCACTTATCCACTCACTTTTGGTGAATGTACTTTATTCAATGGACTTCATGTAGTTGTGTGGTTAATTTTTGTTCATTTCTGATATTTATATAGGAAAGGATCTATATTCACTGTAGCATTTGCCTCTTTTTTGGAATTTTTGTGCAGATAAATAATTGGGAATAAGATATTAGCCTATGCTTTCACTTAGGTGATAGATGGGTACTGCTGACTCCTGATCTGTTAATATGGAATTAACAAAGCAGGAGTGTATCTTTCTGCAGGAACAGATCTTATAGTATCTAGAAGTGCTATAAGCTTCCTTACTGAAGATTTATCCGAGCCACACATTGCTTTATTTTCTGACTAAAGTTCCAGGCACAAATCTTTTTTACATTAGTTTTAGGCCATAATTGTACACACACTATATTGGGAATGAAGCCCAATGGAAATAATCTGATAGGTTAATGATTGCATTGATACAATACTATATTCCAGAAAAAATTACACATTTAAAGACTTTGAAGCCAATTAAATGAGCGCTTTACAGAACTACAATTCCCAGCATTCCTTTTGAAAAGCCATGATATTTAAATTGAAGTTATGTGTAGCATTGATATATTCCAAGTATGTCAGTTGTCAGCCGGTCAATGAAAGTAGAGGAGCTATGAAGGGTCAGATGAAAGAATGTACATGCAGATGAGGCCTTGGGGATCAGAAGAAGGGTCATATGTGAAGATAGGACCCAGGTGTGGTTGTGATGGACATGGGAGTGAGGAAGATGAATTCTGAGAAGAAACATTTAAACAACTTTTTCTTTAACAGCTTTTTTCCTTTCTGCTTACTGAGGGCTTTGCAGACAAGCTTGCTAACAGTTGACATGTTAGGGGGGCTGCAAGGGATGGGAGGGGGGGTGCAGGGACAATGAAGTGAGACAGATTCACAGGTTTAACCACTTAGCCAGGATGCTGAGCTTCATTTACAAGAAATGTTAAAACCACATAGCTGGCACAGGAAATTAGAAGCTTTGCAAGATTCCCGTGACCTAAGTGGGCAAAGGTGGCGTGACATTTAGTAATTTTGCATAGCAAGCGTGAAAACTTTAGGGGGCTCAAGGGCAGAGAACCTTACTGCTCAAGCTGCACAAGCATGAATTGAATCTGTGGCAGCTGAAGTCGCTCTATGTGTAGCAGAAGCAGAGCAACAGCAAAGGGAAGAAATGGCCAAAGCTCAGGCCACAACAGCTCTACACGTGGTACAGGCAGAGCAACAGCAAAGGGAAGAAATGACCAAAGCTCAGGCCAGCCTTGAGTTGTTACAGTGCAAGCGGGAAGCAGCAGAGATAGCTACAAGAGCAGCAGCTTTACAGAAAGAGCTTGAAGGTGCTACCTTCATGCCCAAATTTGAGAGGCCAGAAGGTGGAAAGTCGTATAGCCATGGCGAGGCCTACATGGATGACCAGAATATACTACAACATGAGCAGAAAGAAATGACGTGGTTGACCACAGATCTCCCAAGTGAACAAGGAGGAGAATCTCAACCACCAGAGGTGCCATCTGCAACAGTGAAGAGTCCTCAGCAGGTATGCACACAAGAAGCCACAATTCCTAAGCTCAATGCAAAGGCAGAGGAATTCCAGCCAAACCTGCACGGTGATGCGAAAATGGAAATGGATTGGCAGCGAGGACAACAACCACCATCTGGGTGATGGGAAGATGCCTTCCACACTAAATACTCTGAAGAAAATCACCAACCATTTTAGCTCATGCCCCTGCTCTTGAGAGCAATGCCTATAAGGATCAACGAAAAGCCACTAATCGTGCTCCTAATGACTCCAAAACCATACTACCTCCACCTAACTACACCCCCTATGCAGCACTAATGTATCCTTCAACATCCTGTGGAGGAAGGTGGGATTTGGCATCCAGAGGTGTGCAGAAATTCTCTGACAAACTGGGGAAGGAGTACTTATTGTGGAAGCATATTTTCAAGCGTACCATTCCCAACGAAGGGTTGGAGCCAGCCGAAGAGCTCAGGCATATGATAGCATGGCTAGTACCAAGATCTACAAAAGTAGTAAAGAACATCATCCCAACTAGGTGACCCAGACACTGCCATTCAGCAAGCCTGGGAAAGGCTCGATCAGCAGTATGGCGCATCCACATTGACAGAGTCTTCATTCTTGGATTGTGTCTATGAATTCCCTGACCTCAGTATCAGTGATCCTCACCAGATGTGGGAATTCTCCGATCTACTCACACAGCTGCAGACAGCTCAAAAAGATCCCTCCCTTGCCAGAACCTATCTGTCTTGACCAGTTCAGGATGCAAAAGCTTATCATTGAAAAGCTACCATAGCAGTTAAGTGAAAAATGGATTGAGTTATCTGAAGATTACGAGACAAAGAATTGGGGCAGAGTTCCCCCTTTGCTGTTCTTGTAGAATTTGTTGCCCTCCAAGCAAAGCAGTGCAATAACCCTCAATACCTCAGCATCAGAGAAAAATTGTTCCCTGCAGCAAAAAAGACAAGTCAGAACTCTGGTACAACCAAGGGTCCATTCCAAACTGCAAAGGGAAAAACCCTTGTATCCGTGCATAAGACAGAGGTCGCTACCTTGCCCAGGAAGAATTCAGATGAGCAATTGTCAGGAAAAGCTCAATCTAAACCTCTGCAAACAAATAAAGACTTGATTTGTCCACTACATAAATCCTCACATTCTCTGAACAAGTGCAGAGAATTTGGAAAGAAGTCCCTGGACGAACAAAAGGCCTTGCTTAGGGAGTACAAAGTCTGCTACAAATGCTGTGAGTCTATGGAACACACGGCCAAAACGTGCACAACTAAGGTGAAATGCCACCTATGCAAGAGTGACAAGCACCCAGGAGCCCTGCATCCAGACTCTGAGCAGCCACAACAAGCAACTTCTACTCCTCCTTCAACCAAAGAGCCTCAGCATGGCTCCAAAGAGCACCCAGAGGCACCTGCCAAGGTCCATTGCACATCAATATGTGGTGATTCACCATTCCCTCGTTCATGCACCCACATTTGCTTAGCTAAAGTCTACCCCAACAGACACCCAGAAGAAGCCATGAAGATGTATGTATTAATAGATACACAAACCAATCACTCATTAGCTAGGTCAGCATTCTTCGATCTCTTTGATGTCCCAAGTGAAGAAATGTCTTTCACAATATCAACATGCACTGTGCCTCAGAGCACGGCGGGGAGGAAAGTCACTGGACTGTGCATAGAGTCACGGTTCCTACTGCCACCATTGCTAGAATGGGACTCCTTACCAGATGAAAGTCACTGGACTGTGCATAGAGTCTATAGATGGGAGTTCACGGTTCCTACTGCCACCATTGCTAGAATGGGACTCCTTACCAGATGATCGCAGTCCAATTCCAACACCAGA
The DNA here is from genome assembly GCA_034064705.1 of Bothrops alternatus. NCBI lineage: Eukaryota > Metazoa > Chordata > Lepidosauria > Squamata > Viperidae > Bothrops > Bothrops alternatus. The sequence goes on from JARGCV010000124.1 coordinate 1,365,487, forward strand.
GGTAGCAAGAACCATTCCTCACCTGTCACATCTGGCAAATCACTTCCTTGCCCTAGATCTGGAAGCCGAAATTCTACTTATGTTGGGAACAGATGCCCCTGAGGCTTTTGCTTATCAGGGAGCGGTCAAAGGCCCACCAGGCGCCCCAGGTGTCGTTAAGTCGGAATTTGGATGGGTCATCACAGGAACAGTCTGTGTCGATCGGCTGCAAGCTCCAACCCAAGCGAATGTCTCAGCGACTTTCATTCTTAGCAACAGGAGAGCATCCCACTTGAAACCATGCCAAGAACACTTCACGCTTTCGGCAACCAAACCCGTTTCAGGAGCGACAATGTTCCAGACCAGCAAAGATGACAACGACGTGGCCTTGTCGATAGAGGACAAAGAATTTCTGCAGCTCATGAATAAGGAATTCCTACAGGATGCCACAGGGAGTTGGGTAGTCCCACTACCCTTCCGCATTCCCAGGCAGTGCCTGCCAAACAACCATGAGCAAGCCCTCTCTCGCCTCAACAGTTTGAGGAGAATCCTGAACAGGAAGCCAGAAATGAAAGCTCATCTAGTGGAGTTAATGGATAAGATGAGCAGACATGCCAAGCTTGCTCCACCCCTGAAAAAAGATGAAGAATGCTGGTATCTACCATTCTTTGGAGTGTACCACCCACAAAAACCAGATAAGATAAGAGTAATCTTCGATGCCAGTGCGCAGTTCCAAGGCATCTCTTTGAACAAAGTCCTTCTCACAGGGCCTGATCTCAGCAACAGTCTACTTGGCATGCTCATCCACTTCAGAAAGGATGTCAAGGCTGACATCCAACAGATGTTTTATTCATTCTACATCAGGAAAGATCATCACAATTACTTGCGCTTCCTATGATTCAGCGATGAACAGCACAGCCAGAAGATAACAGAATACTGAATGCGAGTGCATGTCCTTGGGAATGGTTCTTCCCCTGCAATCGCTAACTATGGCCTGCAACACACTGCTCCTATAGGCGAGGCCGAATATGGTGCAGACACTAGACGCTTCGTGGAACGAGATTTCTATGTCGACGATGTACCCACTCCAGCAAAAGCCATAGATCTATTGAAAAGGACAGGCCACATGTTAACGGCAATCAACCTTAGGCTGCACAAAATTGCATCCAATAGTGAAGAAGTGTTGGAGGCATTCAATCCTGAAAACCACACTAAAGGTCTACAGGAACTCGATTTTGGCACAGATGACCCTCTCATCCAACGCAGTCTCGGTCTGTGTTGGGATTTAAAGAAAGATGTCTTCACCTTTAGAACTCCCAGCACAGAACACTGTCTTCACAAGAAGACGAGTTTTGTCAACAGTAAACAGCCTGTTCAACCCTCTAGGGTTTGCTGCACCTGTAACAGTCCAAGTGAGGCTCCTTCTGCGTGCATGCTCTCAAAGCATCACAGACTGGGACAAACCACTTCCGCCAGAACAGAAACAAGACTGGGAGACGTGGCGTAGATCTCTAAGTTGTCTCCAAAGCATCCACGTACAGTGCACGTATATTCCCACTTCACTTGCTGCCGCAATGAAGAAAGAGCTGCATATGTTCTCAGATACTTCAATGAAGGCAATAGCAGCTGTAGGATACATCAGAGTCTACGGCGGGGAGAGCTATAACATCAGTTTCGCTATGGGAAAGGCGAAACTGGCACCACAACAAGGTCACACTGTACCCAGATTGGAACTCTGTGGTGCCGTTCTGGCTGTAGAACTCACAGACCTAATAACAAAAATGATAGACCTTGAGCTGCAATCCACCAGTGGTTCTCAACCTTTTTCAGGTTGAGACCCCACTTGCCCCGCCCATGCGTGCCACGACCCCGACCCGGGCGCGCACGCGCACGCGCGCGCCGGGCCGATCTGCGCTTGCGCAGGGCGCACGTGCCGGAAAAAAACAAAATAAATAAATAAATAAATAAAAAACAAAAAACCAAAATGGCGGACCGCGACGGGCAGATCCGCACATGCGCAGCGCGCGCGTGACGGGCCGATCCGCACATGCGCGGTGCATGCCAAAAAAAATTCAAAAAAAAATTTAAAAAAAAAATAAAAAAAAACAAAATGGCGGACTGCGACGGGCGGATCCGCACATGCACGGCACGTGCGCGCGACGGGCCGATCCACGCATGCGCAGCGTGCGCACGCCAAAAAAAAATAAAAAAAAAATAAAAACATTTAAAAAAACCCAAAATGGCGGACCACGACGGGCAGATCCGCGCATGCGCGGCGCGTGCACGCGACGGGCTGATCTGCACATGCATGGCGCGCGCACGCAAAAAAAAATAAATAAATCAAAAAAATAAAAAAAATAAAAAAAATTCAAAAAGACCCCCAACAAAATGGCGGACTGTGGTGTCCGGCGACCGCCGTGAAACGGTCGTTCGACCCCAAATGGGGTCGTGACCCATAGGTTGAGAACCACTGTTCTATACGGACAGCAAAGTGGTGTTGGGCTACATCCATAACCAAAGCAGATGCTTCTACGTCTATGTAAGCAATAGAGTGGAAAGGATCAGAAGATCTTCAAATCCTGAGCAGTGGCGATATGTGCCAACAGATCAGAATCCAGCAGACCAGGCTACATGGTCCATTCCTTCATCACAGTTGACAGAATCAATCTGGTTAAAGGGTCCTGAATTCTTGGCTCATCTAGACAGCCAGATGACACAGACACCAGAACATCACAAGCTTCTAGACCCAGAACAAGATGATGACGTTCGACCTCAGGTACCCAGAAAATTGCCCAGGCAAGATAACAAAATGACTGTCCAGACCATCTGCTTGTCGACAAGTATCAAGGAGACAGAGAAACTACCTCATAATCATCCCCTAGAACCAGCTTGCTTCGAATGCTTTTCCAGATGGAAACCTCTCGTATTGCGTGTAGCAGCGATCGTTCGTTTTCTGCATCACGAAATGAGCTTCCCAGACAGCTATCTCCAAGCTGAGAGAGGGATTCTATGAAGTGTGCAACAAGACGCATACCCAGTGGTATTTGAATGTCTGGAAGCTAAGAAGCCTATTCCGGGGTCTAGTTCACTGCTGAAGTTGAACCCGTTCCTCGATAGTCATGACTTACTTCGAGTAGGGGGCATTTAGATAAGGCTGAAATATCCCCAGACATCAAGCACCCTATCATCCTTCCCTCTCATCAACATGTCACACACCTGCTGGTCCAACACTACCATGAAATCATCCACCATCAAGGCAGGCATTTCACAGAAGCTGTCATTAGTGCGGCTGGATTCTGGATCATGGGAGCCAAAAGATGCATCGCCACCATTTTGTACAGGTGCCTGCATTGTCACAAACAATGAGGTGCGACACAACACCAGTTGATGGCTGACCTGCCACCTGAGCGCCTTAGTTCAGGACCACCATTTACCAACGTAGGCCTAGATGTATTTGGGCCTTGGTTTGTGTCTGTTCATCAGACCAGATATGGTCAAACTAACAGCAAACATTGAGCCGTCCTTTTTACATGTCTTAGCATTCGAGCTGTCCACATTAAAGTCATCGAATCCATGGACACGTCTTGCTCCGTCAATTCTCTAAGAAAGTTCCAAGCCCACAGAGGCCCAGTTAAGGCATTTAGATCTGACCGCGAAACTAACTTTGTACGAGCCTGCAAGGAACTACAGATAGATGAAGGCATTTGCCTTGATTCAGAAAAGAATAAATATCTAAAGGCCCAAAATTGTGTATGAACATTTAATCCTCCCCATCCATCCCATATGGGAGAAGCATGGGAACGTATGATTGGCATAGCCTGCAAAATTTTAGATTCCATGTTGACAAAGACACCCACTCTGACACATGAGGTCCTCACTACTCTCATGGTGGAAGTGGTAGCTATCATCAACGCTCAACTTTTGGTTCCAGTTTTCTTGGATCCTGAAAATCCAACTATTCTCACCCCAGCCGCCTTGCTAACCCAGAAGACAGGTGACTGGCCAGCACCATTAGGGAACTTTATTCCCAAAGACATGTATAAACAGCTATGGAGACAAGTTCAACCGCTCGCCAACACCTTCTGGAAGTGCCGGAAGCAAGAATACTTGTCTATCCTACAGGATCGCTGCAAATGAAAGACCAAAGAACCTAACCTAGAAGAAGGAGACCTTGTCTTGCTAAGAGACAAGGATGCACATCGGAACTTGTGGCCCATAGGACTTGTGCATCAAGTTCTACCCAGCTCTGATGGACTAATTTGCCAAGCTGAAGTCCAGCCCATGAAGCCATTTGAATCATGTCATGACTCAAAGACTTTCATTAAGAGGCTTTACACCAGACCGATCACTGACTTGGTACTGCTGCTGAAGAACACCGAACTTGAAGATTGAACTTTGAACTATGCATATTTGTGTCTACCTCATAACTGCATTGTTTGGTGCTATGTTTTTTGCTTATTCTAGTTAATAGTTAGTTAATAGTGGAAACTGTATAATTCCAGGCAAGGAGTGTCTGGTCAGAGTATATAGCCATCTGGTCAGAGTATATAGCTAGCTTAGGAATTAAGAACTGTGTGTAGAGCAAGTAGCATTTTATGGGTTAAAATTCTGTCCCCTTAAGGCAGTGGTTCTCAACCTTTCTAATGCCATGACCCCTTAATACAGTTCCTCATGTTGTGGTGACCCCCAGCCATAAAATTATTTTCGTTGCTACTTCATAACTGTAATTTTGCTACTGTTTGGAATCATAATGTAAATATCTGATATGCAGGGTGTATTTTCATTGTTACGAATTGAACATAATGAAAGCATAGTGATGAATTACAAAAACAATATAGCAATGCTCACTGGAGAAGCTTACTCTTCCTTGATCAAAAATGTTGGGAGGGAGGGAAGGGGAAGGAAGGAAGATTGAAGGGGAAAGAAAGGAGATGGAGAAGGAAGGAGATTGAAGGGGAAAGGAAGAAAGGAAGGAAGTTTGAAGGGGAAAGGAAGGAGATGGAGAAGGAAGGAGATTGAAGGGGGAAGGAAGGAAGGAAGGAAGGAAGGAAGGAAGGAAGGAAGGAAGGAAGGAAGGAAGGAGAGGGAGATTGAAGGGGAAGGGATGGAGTTGGAGATGGAAGGAAGATTGAAGGGGAAAGGAAGAAGATGGAGAAGGAAGGAGATTGAAGGAGGAAGGAAGGAAGGAAGGAGAGAGAATGAAGGGGAAGGGATGGAGAAAGAGATGGAGATGGAAGGAAGGAAGGAAGGAAAGGAAGGAAGGAAGGAGAGGGAGATTGAAGGGGAAGGGATGGAGTTGGAGATGGATGGAAGGAAGACTGAAGGGGAAAGGTAGAAGATGGAGAAGGAAGGAGATTGAAGGGGGAAGGAAGGAAGGAGAGAGACTGAGGGGGAAGGGATGGAGATGGAGATGGAAGGAAGGAAGATTGAAGGGGAAAAGAAGGAAATGGAGAAGAAAGGAGATTGAAGGGGGAAAGAAGGAAGGAAGGAAGGAAGGAAGGAGAGATTGAAGGAGGGAGGCGCTGCCAAGCAGCTCCGCACAATTGCCAAGGGAGGGGGGAGGCTCTGGCAGAGAGCTTGGTGGAGAGCCAAGGGGCAGCACATTCGGGACCTCAGAAGCTGCGCGAGGATCCACGCGCCTCGGAGCCGCCAGCTGCCCTCTCACACCCGCCAACCTGGAACCCCCATCCTCATCCCAGCACCTCTTGCCCTCTCCTAGCTGCCCCCCGGGACCTACCTACCCCTCCAGCCTCCTGAGCGCCATCACAGCGGTGGGGTCGCAGGAGCTCCTATCCACGCCGTGCAGCCCATTGCACGTAAGAGGGGTGAGGCCGGAGCGCTAGCTCCCGCTCGGAAGGCGCCGCTTCTCCCCTCTCAGCCCGGCCGGCTGGCCTCCAATGCACATGCGGACATTGCCGCTGCCTCACCCTCTTCCCCATCCCCTGGCTACTTCTGAGGCCCAGATCCCGGCGAGCTGGGAAGGAGCCGCTCCTGCCAGGCAGCCCCATGGCCACGCTGAGCGCTGGAGGGCCGAGGCGACCTCCGACAGCAAGGGAGGCTGGCCAGGTGGCGCGGGGCAGGCTCCTGTGTGGCACAGAGGGCAGCCGGGGGTGCTGCAGCTCAGCTCAGCCACAGCGGCAGCAGCAGCGGAGCAGCCCAGCGGCAGTGCCAGCAGCAGCCTAGACTCGGCTCAGCTCGGACTGGTCGCTGAGCTAGCCCAGGGCGGTGTTGGGGGCGCGCGCAATGGCACTACGGTGGCAGGAGCAGGCGCTGTTGGAGAAGGGCACCCTGGAGGCGGAGGAGCCGGCGGAAGAGGAGGAGGGAGGCGGCGGCGGCGGCTGGATAAAGCGGTGTCTCGGTTTATAAGACCATTGGAAATATGTGTTTTCCGATGGTCTTAGGCGACCCCTGTGAAACGGTCGTGCGACCCCCAAAAGGGTCGCGACCCACAGGTTGAGAACCGCTGCCTTAAGGGATGGCCTTCTGGGAAATGTAGTTTTAGTTGTTACCTGGATATATCTGTGTTAGGATTGGCCACTGGGAGGTCTTGTGTTTTTATTATGGGATATTCTGTTTACGTGCCAGTTTGAAAAGTCTTTCTGTAGTCCAGCCATGAGATCTTTTGCTCCGTATGAACATGGGGTGAATTTACATTTATTTTTTTACACCACAAGAATGGACAGATTATGAAACATGCCTCAGAAGAACTCTTCATTAACTGTGAGCTATTGTTTAGAGATCCCTAAAGAATAAATAGTCTGAATATTAATCTGTCTGTGGAGTTATTCTGCCTGTGTTAAGCAGGAATAAAGCAAATCTGTTTGGTACAGAACAGGGGCCTTGGTAGCTTTCAAAGCTGAGATCACTTTTATTCCTTGGTACCAAAATAAAAGTCTGTTTTTCCATACTTTGGGTTTGGTGTGATTAATTGGCTTTTGGTGAAGAATGCAGGCAAATCCTTGGATCCACCACTGCCCAGGGATGGATCTGAAGGGAAGGTCTCCAAGTCATGTAAATACCGTAGGCAGTTGAGAAAGAGGAGTGGATGGTCCTGACAATTATATCCGGCGAGGTACCTCAGCTGTGTGCCTCACCAGGCACGTGTGCTGTCCTGGCACAGAGAAAGAGAGAGAGTGTGTGTGACCATAAGCCGCCTGCCTTTGGACTTGTCCCTAGGGCAGTGGTTCTCAACCAATGGGTCACGACCCCATTTGGGTTCGAACGACCGTTTCACGGGGGTCACTGGACCCCACGGTCCGCCATTTTGTTGGGTTTTTTAATTTTTTTATTTTTCTTGATTTTTCTTGATTTTTTTTATTTTTTTTGGGCGTGCGCGCACTGCGCATGTGCAGATCGGCCCGTCGTGTGCATGCGCCGCGCATGCGCAGATCCGCCCGTTGCGGTCCGCCATTTTGGTTTTTTTTTTGAATTTTATTTTATTTTTTTTATTTTTTATTTTTTGGCGCGCACCGCGCATGTGCGGATCGGCCCGTCACGCGTGCGCTGTGCATGTGCGGATCCGCCCATCGCGGTCCGCCATTTTGGTTTTTTTTTTTGAATTTTATTTTATTTTTTATTTTTATTTTTTTGGCGCGCACCGTGCATGTGCGGATCGGCCCGTCACATGCGCGCTGTGCATGCGTGGATCCGCCTGTCACGGTCCGCCATTTTGTTTTTTGTTTTTTGATTTTGTTTTTTGATTTTTTTTAATTTTTTTTCGGCGCGTGCGCCCTGTGCATGCGCAGATCGGCCTGGCGCGCGCATGCGCGCGTGCGCCCGGGTCGGGGTCACGGCATGCATGGGCGGGGCAAGTGGGGTCTCAACCTGAAAAAGGTTGAGAACCACTGCCCTAGGGTAAGTTCTTGGATGGTGTGGGACTCAAAGGTTGAAGCTAGAAAAATCAAGGTGTGGATTTCTTCTTGCATCCTCATGGAGGAAAATATTGGAATTAAACAGACTCCCTCAGGTCACATGGCAGGAGGTGGCCATCTGCAGGATGAGGTGAGATTATTCAGGGGATGCCCCAGGGGTTTCAGGGTTGAATTCCCAGGCGGAGGGAATACAAAACTCTTAGGAAAACCCTTGAGAAATAATCACAAGAATGGGTAATAAAAATCCAGGAGGCAAAGCCCATAAGGATAAAGTATCAAAAAACAAACCTAAAAGAGAAACAGTAAAAGGAGGGCTTCGGCAGTCAGTACCCATGGATGGACCCATAGGATGTATATTGACAAATTTCACGGAATTAAGAGAAGGGGAATTTGGCACGAAGATTGCCCTGTCCACATATTGTATGTCAGTGTGGCCTCATGAAAAATTGCCACAGCTAGGTGACTTCTGGCCCCCACAAGGGTCAGTAGATGGTCATCTGATCTGTGAATTAAGGACAGTATTGCGAGAGACGTCACTGGTGAGGAGCTGACTATAGACCCTGGAGAGGTTTCTCCGTCCCCAGGGTCTGGAATTCTTTCGCTGGCGGGCCCATCTGGGCTGAATGCCACCCTGGAGGGGTGGCCACCGAGGGGTGAACCTTTGAGGAAGGATAGCCGGTGGTAGCCGGCTCTCTGAACTCAAAACAGCCCCTGGAACCGGCAAAAGAAGGGCGGAGTGCTTCTGCAATTGCTGCCATCAACAGCTGATCGTCGGAGACAGAAGACAGCTGATTGAGAATAAGCAACTGCTTAGGGTGAGATAACCTCAATATTTATGGCAAACTAGACCTTTTGAAATAAATTGCCTGCCTTTGAGCTGAAGCTGGAAGTTTAAGGGAGGGAGAAGGGGTTTTTAATTCCCACCCCATAAAGCGATGGTTTAAGCTTCATTATAAAACTTTTGAATTCTTTTTCGATGGAATTAAAGTAGAAGATCTTACTATATTTCATTATGGATGGAAAAGCAAGATTGCTATGATATATACTCTTTTTATTTGGAAGAAGCCAGCTTAATTACCTTGCTACAGAACTTTAGCTTGCTGTTTCACTTTTTAAACTTTTTTTCTCTCCCTATTCAAACAATGGGGAAAGAAACAGTGTCCCCTGGTGGTTATTTTTTTTTCTTTGACTTTGGATACGCAGCTGCTAAGTTTGGCTCAATGCCCAGACACTTGGCTGTGTGCCCAGACATTCTTATCTTTTAGAGACCTTCAAGAGAGAGCTTTGGGTTTTTGTTTTTGTTTTCTTGCCTAATGTTTGGCTTTTTGCTATCCTGACTGGTTGCAATTTCTGTAGTAAGGAAACTACATAAGAAGATCTTGCAAAGCTGCAATTGGATTAAAATTTGGTTATTGTTGCCTTGTAGGCTTGGTTGGTTGTTTTTTTTCCTGGCTTTTTTTTACTCTTTTTCTAGAGACTTTGGGTGCTTCTTTGTCCATATCTTCTTTTTTCCTTTTTTTAGGGCTCCTCGATAATTTTTTTTTATAACTTTCATTTCTTCTTTTGATTTTTAATTTTCTCTCTTATTTTTTAAAAATATTTTGGCCTTGTCTCCTGATAATAGGAGGGCACTGGACTATTACTTTTATCCTTCTTTTGCTTTCTTGCGCATTTTGGTGGATTACAATCGGCCAGTGGGCCTCCATGTTGGATTACAAATAAAGTGGCCATCGGGCCTGTTATTGGATTCCAAATTACAACTATAATAATTTGAAGATGAGTACACTAAATTTGGTGAAAGGGGTGAAAAAGGGTTCTTCAGCCCCTGCCTCAACTTCGGTGAGTCCGGCGCCCCAAAAATCTACCACTACATTTCTACAGCAGAAAACCCAACAAGCTCAACAAAAAGACACACAGGCCATACTCCAGGCAATTGTGGATTGTAGAATGGATATGAAAAAGAACTTAGAGAGAAACTATGAAGATTTGAAGAATGATATCCTTAAGATGGACCAAAGAATGGAAGCATTTCAGCAGGCGATGATAGATACACTTCAAAGAATGCAGAAAATAGAAGACAAGTCAGCAGTGGTAGATGAGAAATTAGTAGCTCTACAAGAGGAAAACCAGAGATTGGCACAATCTAATGTGGAATTGGAAGGCAATATGGCAGTCATGGAGATGGAACGGTCATCGTATTTCTTTTTTTTTCTTTTTTTTTAAATAACATTTTTTATTTTTATTAAAACAATCGACATTAAACATAAGATCATATTAAGAAGCCATCATTATAGAACCTGAAATACAACACTAAGTATTAGTCTTTGTAAACGTCTGATTTGGTAAACATTCTTCACTCCTCACATAAAGCCTCAACTATATGCCTGTTACACTTTATTTGATTGGTGTTTCTCTTATCTATAGTCTATCCACTGTTTCTAGTCTATCACATATTATTCATCTCAGTAATAGTGCAATCTTTTATGATCCCTAACAAAAGATCCTGAGGTAGAAATTCAATAACCTGAGGTAGAAATTCAATCCGCTTTTTCAATGTTAAAGTAATCAATATTAAACCTGAGATCCTATTAAGAAGCAATCATTATAGAACATAAAATACAACATTAGGTGTTATTCTTTGTAGACGTCTGGTTTGGTAAACATTCTTCACTCCTCACATCAAGTCTCCACTATATGCCTGTTACATTTTATTTGATTGGTGTTTCTCTTATCTATAGTCTATCCACTGTTTCTAGTCTATCACATCTTATTCATCTCAGTAATAGTGCAATCTGTTATGATCCCTAACAAAAGATCCTGAGGTAGAAATTCAATAACCTGAGGTAGAAATTCAATCCGCTTTTTCAATATTAAAGTAATCAATATTAAACATAAGAACATATTAAGAAGCATTCATCATAGAACATAAAATACAACAGTAGGTGTTAGTCTTTGTAAAGGTCTGGTTTGGTAAGCATTCTTCACTCCTCACGTCAAGCCTCAACTATACGCCAGATACATTTTATTTGATTGGTGTTTCTCTTGTATATAGTCTATCCACTGTTTCCAGTCTGTCAAATATTGTTCATTTCAGCTATCTTTCAAATATGCCGATATTTTCGCCATTTCCGCCAAATTTATTACTTTCAAAGTCCATTCTTCCATAGGTGGTATTTCTGGCTTCTTCCAATATTGTCCCACCAGCAGTCTAGCTGCTGTGATCAAGTTCAGAAATAAGTTCGTCTCTGTGGTAGTGCAATCTTTTATGATCCCTAACAAAAAAACCTGAGGTAGAAATTCAATACGCTTTTTGAAAATGGTTTGGAGTGTCCACCATATCTTCCTCCAGAAGGCTTTAATTTTTCTACATGTCCACCATACGTGAAAGTATGTAGCTTCCTCGTTGCCACACCTCCAGCATTTAGGTTGGGTGTCTGGGTAGATGTACGATATTTTCTTCGGATCTAGATGCCACCTATAGAACATCTTGTAGAAATTTTCCCTTAGATGTTGTGCTTTCGTGAATTCTACATTTCTCACCCAGATGTCCTCCCATGTTTCCATCGTGATAGGATGCCCAAAGTCTCGTTTCCACTTTACCATACAGGTCTTGATTCGCACAGTTTCAGAGTCGATTTCTATCAGAGCGCCGTACACTCGTTTGATGTGCATGGTCCCCTGCTCTCTAATTTGTTCAATCAAGTTCTCATCTGTCCGGGATAAGCCTTTCCTCACGTCTTTTTGTTTTGTCTCTGTTGTTTGTTCCTCCATGTGTCTCTCCACTCCTTCCACCCTTTTTTCCACACTCTCTCTGATCTCCTTAAGATTTATCCCCATTTCTTCCCACATTCTCTTGTGTTGTGTCTGCATCGCTTCCTTAATTTGGTCCAGGTCGGCCGTCGCCGCCCTGCGTTGTTCTTCCCACTTTCTCTCTAAGTCTCTGCCTTGGTCTTCCAGCATCCGTTTTATATCTTTGTATCTTTCCTCCATCCTCTGTTCTGCCTCTTTGCACCTTTTCTCCATCCTTATGCCCACTTCTTCAAAAAAATTTTCCATCCTCTCACCCAGTATCTCCATCATTCCTTTTAATTCTTGCATCATGTGTGCTAATGGGCAGTCCTGGGTCTGCGGATGGGTCTGTGGTCCTGTGGGTGGATGGGAGGGTGGGAGGGTAGGTGGGGTGTCTCCTGCTTTATTAGAGAGCTGGGCTTGGGAGGATGCAGTTACCTTTGGGGGTACCAGTTTGGTCTGTTTGGTGGCCATCTTGGGCTTGTCTTCCTGTTGGCCTGGCACTGCTTTGATTTTCAAATTAGGCCAAATTAATCACTAGACTGTGTTCTGATGATGATCCAGTATTCTAACCTTTCAGGGGGGGGCTTCAGGGTTCAGGCAGTGCAGGGCTAAGAGCCTATACTCAGGCAGTTCTGTGTTCAGGGAGCCTGTTCAGTGCCTATGCCTTGGTTTCCTCCTCACTCTCCTCTGCCAGCCTGTCTCTTCTCTTTGCTCTTTTCTGGCTCCTTCTTGCCCCTCTTTCTTTGCTTTCTTTCCCAGATCACTTTCTGCTGTCTTCTGCCAGCTTGTGTTTCCAGATCCCTTCTGCCTTCCCTTTACAGCGCTCCAGGTTGCATTCCAGTCTTCCTCTTCCTCCCACCTTCTTCCCTGGTGAATCCTGTCCTCTTCTGTACCCCTGGGGCTCCCGTTCTGGTGGGTCTGGGGCGCAGCGCGTGGGGTAACACTCACCAGTCCCTCTGCCGTTCAGGGTACTCTTTTCCTGAGTCTTCCCCCGCCGTCTCCTTCTTTGCTGCTTCCTTCTTTCGATACTGCTTTCTGTCAGCTCCGCTCGCCTCCTCCTTTGTTCTCTGCGCCAGGCTCTCTCCTCTGCTCTCCCGGCTTTCTTCTCCCCCTTCGGCTCGTCCAGGGGTCGTCTCCAGGTCGGCAGACCCTCCCGGTGGCCCTTGCTGTTCTCGCTGGCGTCTCCCTCCTTCTTCGCTCCACTCGCGCCGGTTCCCTCCGACAGCGCGGCCTCTTCGGGCCTGCCGGCCGGCCGGCCACTACCGGCTTCCTCGGCCCCGTCCGCGGCCTTCTCAGATCCCTTGGCGGCGATTTCTGCCTCGCCGGTTCGGGCCGAGGGTCTTCTTCGGTTGCGCCTTCTTCCCCGGCGCCTCACACTCCCGGCGGTCCGGTATTTTGCGGTAAAAAGAAAGCCCCGTCTCGGAGCTTTCTTCGGATGCCTCCGGTCCGCGTGACCGGAACCTGCCGCTGTCGGTCATCGTATTTCTTAAGATTTCAAAATGTGATAGAAGAGAAAGATGAGAACTTATTAGACTTGATGAGTGGACTGCTGGCGGATTTACTTGGAATTGAAAAGGACCAAACGAATAGGGAATTGGACTAGGTTTTTAGAGTCAACTCTAACTACGCAAGAAGGAACAGAGTGCCCAGGGAGGTCCATGTCAGATTTCTTAAAAGAAATTGATGAGATGAAATTTTGAGAATTATAAGGGACCAGCCTATGAAGTATAAAGAGCTTGTAGTTCTTAAACAGATTCCTAGAAAAATAAGGGAAGCACGAAGAGATTATCAATTTTTAACAAGGAAACTGATTGATAGAGGATTTAGATGGTTGATTCCAGAATTTTAGATGGTTGAATTTTAGATGGTTGATTCCAGAAGGGCTACTGATTTTTTGGGACTCAAAAAGATATAGACTGGACATTCCATTCCAAGCAGAAGAATTTTTCAACAAGCACAGAGCCTTCTTGGAGAAAGGTGATATGGAATTTAAGAGATCAGAGGGAACGCCTACTGCAGAGACTTCTAAGCAAACAGAGGAGGAGATACCAAATAAGACGCAATCAGAGGAAGACGTCAGACCTAAAGATCAGAGACAGATAAGCTCACCTAGAAGATTGAGATCCCAAAATAATTGAAATTATTGAGGAAATTGGAATATACTCAATAAATATAAATGGTCTCAATTCCCCATCAAAAAGGAGTAAAATATTTCATAGGCCACAGAAACTTAAAATGGACATAATTTGTCTATAAGAGACTCATATTAAGAGACAACACTCTAGAATTTTAGAACAGCCAAAACTAGGCAAACTTTATTTCTCTTCAGCATTACAAAAGAAAAGAGGGATAGTGATATATATAAAAGAAAAGTTGAATCCAAAACAAATTTATTCTGATGAGGAAGGAAGAATAGTAATGGTGGAGATTTCATGGAATCAAAAACAAATATTGTTGGTGGCAATATATGCCCCCAATGAGAAGCAAGAGCAATTTTTTCAACAACTATATGACAAACTTGTGGATTTAAATTATCATAGTCTTTGTATATTGGGAGACTTTAATGCAATTGTGGATGCAGTTCGAGACTACAAAAGCCATAAACAAGGGAAGAAAGGAAGTAATATTTTATTTATATCTTGTTTAAAAATGAAAGATAAACTATGTTTGCAGGATATATGGCGAGAGATGAATCCAGGAAAGACACAATATACCTTTTCTTCTAACAGGCATAAATCTTGGTCAAGAATAGACATGATATGGATCTCCCATGACCTGAAGACTATGATACAGGAAGTTGAAATAGAACCAAATATTTGGGCAGACCATAACCCAATTAAAATGACATGGAAAGGATCTAAGAAAAGATTGAGATGGTCTCTGAATAAATCTATTTTGAAGGAAAAAGAATTTTAATGGAATTTTTTTAAGATTAATAAAAAGGAAGATACTTCCATTCAAAATGTTTGGGACACAGCAAAAGCATACTTTTGTTGCTAAAAAGAACAAAGAAAAGAGAATCACACAGTCCAAATTGAAAAAACAGCTTGGTATATTGGAGCTGGAATTACAAACTGATCCACAAAAGAAAAATTTGAAGATACAAATGACTTAATAAAACATAAATTAAATCTACTTGAGACTGATACTATGGCACAACAGATTAAACGAGCCAAACAGAACTTTTTTGAAAATGCTAATAAACCTGGTAGATGGCTTGCATATAGACTGAAAAAAGAAAGAGAAAAAAGATCAATAAGTAAATTACTGGATGAAAAGGGTGAAATACACTGTCATAATGATGGTATCAAAAAAATTGTTAAGGCCTTTTATGAACTACTTTATAAGGCTGAGACAATCTCTGAAGAGGCAATGGAGAACTATTTAAAAAAAGCAAATCTTCCAAAAATATCAGAAAATATGCGACAGAGGTTAAATGAGAAGATATCAATGATGGAGATCATAGAGGCAATTAAATGACAAAAGAAAGATAAGACACCGGGGCTGGATGGACTACCTGCAGACTTTTATCTGTGACTCCTTTTCTGAAGGACTTGTGTAATGAAACTTTTATACAGACAAAAATTCCAAATTCATGGACTGAAGCTAATATTACCTTGATACCTAAAGAAGATACAGATTCTACACAAATTAAAAACTACAGGCCAATATCGTTACTAAATGTGGATTATAAAATCTTTGCTGCAATTTTGGCAGAAAGAATGAAAAGCTTTTTAATAGAATTTATTCACCCATACCAAAATGGCTTTCTTCCTAAAAGACAGATAAAGAACAACTTAAGGATTATTTTAAATGTTTTGGAGTACTATGAAAATCATCCAGGGAACGAAATGGCGCTCATATTTCTTGACGCACAAAAAGCATTTGATAATTTTAATTGGCAATTTATGTTTCAACAACTACAGGAAATGGACTTTGGTGAAAACTTTATTAAAGCAATCCAAGCGATCTACAAGAAACAATCAGCAAGGATATTTATAAATGGAGACTATACAGCAGCGGTTCTCAACCTGTGAATGACCCTTTCACAGGGGTTGTGTAAGACCATCAGAAAACACACATTTCCGATGGTCTTTGGAACCGAGACTCCACTCCGCATGGCCTCCTCCGCCATTTGCAGAGAGAGAGAGAGAGAGAGAGAGAGAGAAAGGCACTTTCGCTTCCCTTTTCTCTCTCTCTCTCTCTCTCTCTCTCTCAGGCGGACTTACCTCCTGCAGGGCTCCTGATTGGCCCTGCGCCCGGGTGCCCCACCCCCTGGGAGAAGCGCGGCCAGGGCCTCATGGCTTGGAGCCGCCCGGGGAAGCCCCAGGATCCCTGCTGGGAGCGGCCCGCTGGAGGCTCCGCTGAGCGGGCCAGCCCTCCGAAAGCCGTGGCCCAAGGGAGACCAGCCCCTGCGATCCCCAGCCAGCCCGACCATTGGACCTGCTGGCCGGGAAGGTGCGCCAGAATCCAGGCTGCCAGGAAGGAAGAAGGAGATTCAGCAAAGGTAGGAGAGGAGAGCTGCCTCCTAGGGCCCGGCGCTGGCGGCGGCTTCCTTGCCCTCCCCTCCTCCTCCCCTTCTTCCTCTTGCTGCCCCCAAAGCGGCAGAGGGGTGCCTGGGGGGGAGCAGCCAAGCTGGCAGAGGGGCTGGTAGGGGCCGTGCGGCACCAGCTCCCACCGTGGCTGCATTGGATGGGCGAAAGGCGAGGCTAGGGCGACTACTTCCTCGCCCTCCTCCTCTCCTTTGTCCTGCTGCCCTCCCAGGCGGCTTGGGCGGGCGCTGCCTCCACCACAGCTCCATCGATGGGCGGAGGGTGAGGCCAGGCAGCGCGGAGTCCCAGCGGGGGTGGCAGCTGGGCCAGGGGCAGTAGGGACCCTGACAATGCTGCCCTGTTGCTGCCACCAGAGCCGCCGCCTCCTGTCCTGCTTCCCCTCCCCACCCATTCATCTGAGGATACGACGGTCGGGCCGGCAGTGGCGGTGGTGGCGAGAAACCCCAATGATGCTGCCATGCTGCCAACGCTGCCACTGGAGCTGCTGCCTCCCGCCCTGCTCCCCCTGCCCGCTCCTTTGGCTGAGGATGCAGTGGGGTGGCAGCCAGGCCGGCGGTGAGGAACCCCAACGATGCTGCCATGCTACCGCCACCACCGCCAGAACCGCTGCCTCCCATCCTGCTCCCCCTCCCCGCCCATTTGGCTGAGGATGCGCAGAGGCCAGGGGCGGTGGGGACCTCCGATGATACTGCCATAAGAGAGAGAAAGAGAGAGAGGAAAGAGAGAGAAACAGAGGAAAAGAAAGAGGAAATAGAAAGAGGGAGGAGAAAGAGAAACAGGAAAGAGAGAGAGGAAAGAAAGAAAGAAAGAGGGAGGAAACAGAGAAAGAGAAAGAGGAAAGAGAGAAAGAGAGAGGAAAGAGACTGCCTTCCCAGTCACCGAGAAAGGGGGGAAAAAGCCGTGAGTGAGTTCCCCTTTCTGCCTCGTTGCTGAAAGCTTTTTTTTAAAAAAAAAACGACCGCTCGTTCAGAACTCCTTGGGGCTTGTTTGCATGAGCTTGTGGCAGATCAGTAAATAAAGGGGTGGGGGAGCCAAACGGTCCAAGGTGTTTGCACCCTGAACGTGTGGACGCTGCTTTCATGACTTGCCACCACCACCCCCTCTCTTCCCGCCCTGCTCGGGCAACGCGCTGCTGCTGCTGCTGCTGCTGCTGCTGGCTGAGCTGAGCTGGGAC
Organism: Bothrops alternatus; assembly: GCA_034064705.1. NCBI lineage: Eukaryota > Metazoa > Chordata > Lepidosauria > Squamata > Viperidae > Bothrops > Bothrops alternatus. Next base: position 1,382,856 of record JARGCV010000124.1, read on the forward strand.
GCCGATCCGATCCCCATGCCTCCTGGTTGCCTGGTCATGCTCCGCCCCCAGCAGCCCTAAAAAGCACTGTGGGAGAGTGGGGAATGCTGGGAGTTGCAGTTCATCACCATCTGGAAAAAAATCCTTCCTTCCTTCCTTCCTTCCATCCATCCATCCATCCATCCATCGATCCATCTATCTCTTTCCCTTCCCCTTCAATCTCTCCTTCCTTCCTTCCTTCCTTCCTTTCCCCTTCAATCTTCCTTCCTTCCTTCCATCTCCATCCCTTCCCCTTCAATCTCTCTCTTCTTCCTTCCTTCCTTCCTGCCTTTCATCTCCTTCCCTTCCACTTCAATCTCTCCTTCCTTCCTTCCCCCCTCAATCTCCTTCCTTCTCCATCTCCTTCCTTTCCCCTTCAATCTTCCTTCCTTCCTTCCATCTCCATCCCTTCTCCTTCAATCTCTCTCCTTCCTTCCTTCCTTTCCCCTTCAATCTCCTTCCTTCTCCATCTCCTTCCTTTCCCCTTCAATCTTCCTTCCTTCCTTCCATCTCCATCTCCATCCCTTCCCCTTCAATCTCTCTCCTTCCTTCCTTCCTTCCCCCCTCAATCTCCTTCCTTCTCCATCTCCTTCCTTTCGCCTTCAATCTTCCTTCCTTCCTTCCATCTCCATCCTTTCCCCTTCAATCTCTCTCCTTCCTTCCTTTCTTTCCCCTTCAATCTCCTTCCTTCTCCATCTCCTTCCTTTCCTCTTCAATCTTCCTTCCTTCCTTCCATCTCCATCTCCATCCCTTCTCCTTCAATCTCTCTCCTTCCTTCCTTCCTTCCTTCCTTCCTTCCTTCCTTCCTTCCTTCTCCCTTCAATCTCCTTCCTTCTCCATCTCCTTCCTTCCCCTTCAATCTCCTTCCTTCTCCATCTCCTTCCTTTTCCCTTCAATCTTCCTTCCTTCCTTCCATCTCCATCCCTTCCTCTTCAATCTCTCTCCTTCCTTCCTTCCTTTCTTCCTTCCTTTCCCCTTCAATCTCCTTCCTTCTCCATCTCCATCTGAGATGGAGTCCCTGAGTTCTCCGGAATAGGGCAGCATAGAAATTAAATAAATAATAATAATAATAATAAATAATAATAATCTCCTTCCTTTCCCCTTCAATCTTCCTTCCTTCCTTCCATCTCCATCCCTTCCCCTTCAATCTCTCTCCTTCCTTCCTTCCTTCCTTTCCCCTTCAATCTCCTTCCTTCTCCATCTCCTTCCTTTCCCCTTCAATCTTCCTTCCTTCCATCTCCATCTCCATCCCTTCCCCTTCAATCTCTCTCCTTCCTTCCTTCCCCCTTCAATCTCCTTCCTTCTCCATCTCCGTCCTTTCCCCTTCAATCTTCCTTCCTTCCTTCCATCTCCATCTCCATCCCTTCCCCTTCAATCTCTCTCCTTCCTTCCTTCCTTCCTTTCCCCTTCAATCTCCTTCCTTCTCCATCTCCTTCCTTTCCCCTTCAATTTTCCTTCCTTCCTTCCATCTCCATCCCTTCCCCTTCAATCTCTCTCCTTCCTTCCTTCCCCCTTCAATCTCCTTCCTTCTCCATCTCCGTCCTTTCCCCTTTAATCTTCCTTCCTTCCTTCCATCTCCATCCCTTCCCCTTCAATCTCTCTCCTTCCTTCCTTCCTTTCCCCTTCAATCTCCTCCCTTCTCCATCTCCTTCCTTTCCCCTTCAATCTTCCTTCCTTCCATCTCCATCTCCATCCCCATCCCTTCCCCTTCAATCTCTCTCCTTCCTTCCTTCCTTCCCCCTTCAATCTCCTTCCTTCTCCATCTCCGTCCTTTCCCCTTTAATCTTCCTTCCTTCCTTCCATCTCCATCCCTTCCCCTTCAATCTCTCTCCTTCCTTCCTTCCTTCCTTCCTTCCTTCCCCCTTCAATCTCCTTCTTTCCTTCCATCTCTATCCCTTCCCCTTCAATCTCTTTCTCCTTCCTTCCTTCTTTTCCCCTTCAATCTCCTTCCTTCTCCATCTCCTTCTTTTCCCCTTCAATCTTCCTTCCTTCCTTCCTTCCTTCCCTCCCTCCCAATATTTTTGAGCAAGGAAGCGTAAGCTTCTCCAGAGAGCATTGCTATATTGTTTTTGTAATTAATCACTATGCTTTAATTATGTTCAAGTCGTAACAATGAAAATATACCCTGCATATCATATATTTACATTACGATTCAAAACAGTAGGAAAATTACAGTTACGAAATAGCAACGAAAATAATTTTATGGTTGGGGGTCACCACAACATGAGGAACTGTATTAAGGGGTCGCGGTATTAGAAAGGTTGAGAACCACTGCTATAAAGAGAGCTTTGATATTAAAAAAGGCACGAGACAGGGATGTCCACTCTCACCCCTGCTATTTATTTTTACTCTGGAGGTATTGACTAGAAGTATCAGGCAAGACATAGAAATTAAAGGTCTTGAGATTAAATACCAGAAATATAAATTACAGGCTTTCGCGGAGGATCTGGTCTTTATCTTAGAGGAGCCTTTGGAAACAGCCCCTAAACTTTTGCACAAAATTGAGAAATTTGGAGAAGTGGCTGGATTGAAAATAAATAGGGAAAAAACTAAACAAAAAATTTAATTGATAAACAGAAAACTCAACTCGCCAAAAAGACAAATCTTCAGATAGCTACTAAAAAAGTTAAATATTTAGGTATCTATCTTACGGTGAAATATTCATTATTAAAAGAAGATAACTATGAGAGACTAATAAAACAAATAAAAATCGACCTGGAAAAATGGGAAAATCTCCAATTATCATTGTTAGGAAGAATAGCGACTGTTAAAATGAATATTTTACCAAAGCTAATTTTTTTTATTTCAAACAGTTCCTGTAAAGCTGGGTAAGAAATTTTTTGATGATTTAAACGCAATGATATTAAGATTTATATGGCAAAGAAAGCAAGCAAGAATTAAATGTAAACTTCTACAAGACTCAAAAGAGAGAGGGGGTTTTGGACTTCTGGATTGGAGACTTTATTATCAAGCAGCTACTTTGCTTTGGCTTAGAGAAATAAGCGAATTCTCTATTTAGAGCGATATGACCTTCAACTAGGCTGACATGCCTTTTTATGGTATGAGAAAGCTGAAATACATAAGTACTTTCAAAACCATGCTATAAGAAATGTTTTACTCTCTGAATGGGAGAAAGTTAGACACAAAATGTATATGAAAATTCCTGAGTGGCTCTCAACGATGGAAGCATTTGCTTATCCGAATCTGATTAATTATGATAAACTTGTTAGTTATAAAGACATTTTGGATAAGGACGGAAAACTCAAAGACAGACAAGCCCTTCAACAACAAGGTATTGACTTAACATGGTGGTCCTATTTGCAGATTCAAACAAGATATAAAAAAACATAAAAATAATGGGATTTTACAAAGAGCTGACTCCACTTGATAAAATACTTTTAAAAACAGATGAACATTTGATTAAGAAGCTTTATAAATACTTATTAAATTGGAAGATGGAAGAAGAACAAGTAAAAGAGACAATGATAGTATGGGCGAAGAACTTTGGATATTCTATAGAATCAAACTTACTAAAGCAGTAACATACAAAGAAAACTTATATAAAATGTTTTATACATGGCATATGACACCAGTTCGCTTAGCGAAAATGTTTAAAAATTTATCAGATACATGTTGGAAATGTAAGCAAAAACTGGGTACTTATTATCATGCTTGGTGGACATGGGCTGGCAGTTGAACTCCCGAGGCTGATAGTCCTGGGAGACCTCAACTTGCCTTCGCTTGGCCGGGCCTCTGGGTTGGCGCAGGAGTTCATGGCTTCCATGGCAACCATGGACCTGACTCAAGTAGTTCAGGGTCCGACCCACCAGGGGGGGCATTCGCCCGATATGATCTTTCTCTCGGAACAGCTGAGTGATGGTTTGGTGTTAAGGGGTTTAGTCACGGTACCCTTGTCATGGTCAGACCATTTCCTGCTGCGGCTTGACTTTGGGGCTCCAATCCTCCCCCGCAGGGAGGCGGAACCGATTAGGTGGTTCCGCCCCAGACACCTGATGGATCCAATGGGTTTCCAGACGGAGCTTGGGGAATTACCAGATTCGCTCGTACACGGTTCGGCAGAGTCCCTTGTGGCGGCCTGGAATATAGCTGCTGCGGGGGCTTTGGATCGGATCACGCCTATGCGGCCTCTCCATGGTTTCGGACCCAGGAAGTCTCCTTGGTTTACTGAGGAGCTCAGGGGGATGAAACGTGTTAGGAGACGTCTAGAGAAGCGTTGGAGAAGATCGAAGGCTGAATCTGATCGAACCAGGTTGAGATCACACATTAGATCCTACCTGAGAGCGATTAAAGCGGCAAAATCCCGGTATTTTTCCGCTTTAATCGCGTCTGCGGAATCGCGCCCGGCTGCCCTGTTTAGGGTGACTCGGTCTCTCCTTGGTACGGGGAGGTCCGGGGGACCCTTGCAGGGAAGTGCCGAGGATTTTAACAACTTTTTCGCAGACAAAGTCGCTCAGATCCGGGCGGACCTTGACTCCAACATTGTAGCAGTGGCGACTGATAATGATTCAGTCGAGGTGACTGGGGCTCGTCTTAGTCAGTTTATTTGGGATGAGTTTGAAGCTGTTACACCTGATGAAGTGGACAAGGCCATTGGAGCTGTTAGTAATGCCACCTGCTTGTTGGACCCGTGTCCCTCCTGGCTGGTTTCGGCCAGCAGGGAGGTATCACGGAGCTGGATCCAGGAGATAGTCATCGCTTCTTTGAGGGATGGGTCCTTTCCGGCTCCTTTAAAGGAGGCACTTGTGCGCCCACTCCTCAAGAAGCCTTCCCTAGATTCAGCCATTCTTTCGAACTATCGTCCTGTCTCCAACCTTCCCTATGTGGGGAAGGTTGTTGAGAAGGTGGTGGCACTTCAACTCCAACGGGCCTTGGAGGAAACCGATTATCTGGGTCCCTTGCAGTCGGGATTCAGACCCGGTTACTCTACGGAAACTGCTTTGGTCGCGCTGATGGATGATCTCTGGCGGGCCCGGGATAGGGGTTTATCTTCTATCCTGGTGCTTCTTGACCTCTCAGCGGCTTTCGATACCATTGACCATGGTATCCTTCTGCGCCGACTGGAGGGGTTGGGGGTGGGAGGCACTGTTCTCCAGTGGTTCTCCTCCTACCTTTCTGGCCGGTCACAGTCGGTGTTGGTAGGGGATCAAAGATCGACCTCTAGGCTCCTCCCTTGTGGGGTGCCGCAGGGGTCGGTTCTTTCGCCCCTGCTGTTTAATATTTACATGAGGCCGCTGGGTGAGATCATCCATAGACACGGGGTGAGTTACCATCAGTACGCTGATGATACCCAGTTGTACGTTTCCACCCCGTGCCAAGTCAGCGAAGCAGCAGAAGTGATGTGCCGGTGTTTGGAGGCTGTGAGGGCCTGGATGGGTGAGAACAGACTAAAGCTTAATCCCGACAAGACGGAGTGGCTGTGGGTTCTCCCTCCCAAGGACAAGACCAACTGTCCGTCCATTACTCTGGGGGGGGGAAACTTTGAACCCCTCGGAGAAGGTTCGTAACTTGGGTGTTCTCCTCGATCCACAGCTGCACTTAGACCAACATTTGGCGGCTGTGACGAGGGGAGCATTTGCCCAGGTTCGCCTGGTGCACCAGTTGCGACCTTATCTGGACAGGGAGGCCTTGCTCACAGTCGCTCATGCCCTTATCACCTCGAGGATCGACTACTGCAATGCTCTCTACATGGGGCTACCCTTGAAGAGTGTTCGGAGACTTCAATTAGTCCAGAATGCAGCCGCGCGAGCAATCGTGGGCTTACCTCGGTATGCCCACATTTCACCAACGCTCCGCGAGCTGCACTGGCTACCTATTAGTCTCCGCTCGCAATTCAAAGTGTTGGTTATTACCTATAAAGCCCTACATGGCCTAGGACCAGGTTACTTGCAGGACCGTCTTTTGCCTCATACCTCATCACGACCGGTCAGAGAGCACAGAGTTGGTCTTCTCCGGGTCCCGTCGACCAGTCAATGTAGGCTGGCGGGCCCCAGGAGAAGGGCCTTCTCTGTTGCGGCCCCTACCCTCTGGAATCAGCTCCCTCCGGGGATTCGGACCGCTCCCACTCTTCTGGCCTTCCGAAAAGAATTAAAAACTTATTTGTGTCGGCAGATCTGGGAATGATTGGTGCTGAATGTTGGATGAATGTTTTTTTTATTAAAAATTTGGGGTATTGTTTTTACTTTATGATCATTTTAATTTAATTTATATTAGACTTTAATGCGATTGTTATTATCTATGTTGTAAGCCGCTCTGGGTCCCCTGGAGAAGAGCGGCTTATAAGTCTAATAAATAAATAAATAAATAAATAAATAAATGTTCTATTGCAAAAAAAAACATTGGTCTAAGATTCATAGATGGTTAGAAAAGATGATGAAAATCCAGATAGAATTTAAACCGGAACTGTTCCTGTTAGGTGTATTAAGACCTAACTATGGCAAAGAAAATTATTAGTTAATATTACATGTATCGACAGCTGCAAGAATAGTATTCGCCCAATTTTGGAAAAATGAAAACCTACCATCAGACCAGATTATAATTTTGAAAATCCTAGATTGTGCAGAAATGGACAGATTAACGTTAGAGATGAAGGAGAAAGAGGATTCAATCTTCTATAAAACCTGGGGAAATTTTTATTAGTGGGTTGAAACAAGTTAGAATAATATTAAGCTTGATGATTGGAAATAGTTGTTATGCTATCAACTATGTTAATTATTTAAAGGAATATTACTGTTTTACCAAATGTCAGTTGTAACTATACCAATTTATTCTTATAAATGTCTAATATTATATAAACAATAATACTCAATATGAAGACCCAGACGACAGCTTGTTCGCTGAATTACATATTTACTGTAGTTATCCACACCCTGTCCCCTTTATCCCAATTTCCCTGTACCCGCCCCGACCCCACCTTTTCCCTACCCATATAAAATCTTATATATATATATATATATATATATATATATATATATATATATATATATATATATATATATATATATATATATATATATATATATATATATATATATATATATATATATATATATATATATATATATATTGTTTAAAATTGTTGACAAAGAAATAAGGGATTTCTGATATAGCCATTTCGAGTTTCTTAACTCTCTTCAGTCAGAACTCACCCTTCCGGGATTCGAACCTGGGCAGTCTGCATGCTAAGCAGATGCTTTAACCTATTGAGCCACAAGTTCTCTCCCGCTTTGTCAGTAGTCAGGGAGTAAGGATATGTGTCAAGTGTTTATTTTTTTTTTTTTTTTTAGATTGCACCCTGTAAACCCAAATATGGGAGGAAGGAATCATTCTTTCCTTTTGCTTGTTTCAGCTCAACCCAGAGCCATCTTACAAGCACAAATATATATATGTTGTTTAAAATTGTTGACAAAGAAATAAGGGATTTCTGATATAGCCATTTCGAGTTTCTTAACTCTCTTCAGTCAGAACTCACCCTTCCGGGATTCGAACCTGGGCAGTCTGCATGCTAAGCAGATGCTTTAACCTATTGAGCCACAAGTTCTCTCCCGCTTTGTCAGTAGTCAGGGAGTAAGGATATGTGTCAAGTGTTTATTTTTTTTTTTTTTTTTTAGATTGCACCCTGTAAACCCAAATATGGGAGGAAGGAATCATTCTTTCCTTTTGCTTGTTTCAGCTCAACCCAGAGCCATCTTACAAGCACAAATATATATATGTTGTTTAAAATTGTTGACAAAGAAATAAGGGATTTCTGATATAGCCATTTCGAGTTTCTTAACTCTCTTCAGTCAGAACTCACCCTTCCGGGATTCGAACCTGGGCAGTCTGCATGCTAAGCAGATGCTTTAACCTATTGAGCCACAAGTTCTCTCCCGCTTTGTCAGTAGTCAGGGAGTAAGGATATGTGTCAAGTGTTTATTTTTTTTTTTTTTTTAGATTGCACCCTGTAAACCCAAATATGGGAGGAAGGAATCATTCTTTCCTTTTGCTTGTTTCAGCTCAACCCAGAGCCATCTTACAAGCACAAATATATATATGTTGTTTAAAATTGTTGACAAAGAAATAAGGGATTTCTGATATAGCCATTTCGAGTTTCTTAACTCTCTTCAGTCAGAACTCACCCTTCCGGGATTCGAACCTGGGCAGTCTGCATGCTAAGCAGATGCTTTAACCTATTGAGCCACAAGTTCTCTCCCGCTTTGTCAGTAGTCAGGGAGTAAGGATATGTGTCAAGTGTTTATTTTTTTTTTTTTTTTTTTAGATTGCACCCTGTAAACCCAAATATGGGAGGAAGGAATCATTCTTTCCTTTTGCTTGTTTCAGCTCAACCCAGAGCCATCTTACAAGCACAAATATATATATGTTGTTTAAAATTGTTGACAAAGAAATAAGGGATTTCTGATATAGCCATTTCGAGTTTCTTAACTCTCTTCAGTCAGAACTCACCCTTCCGGGATTCGAACCTGGGCAGTCTGCATGCTAAGCAGATGCTTTAACCTATTGAGCCACAAGTTCTCTCCCGCTTTGTCAGTAGTCAGGGAGTAAGGATATGTGTCAAGTGTTTATTTTTTTTTTTATTTTTTTTTTTTAGATTGCACCCTGTAAACCCAAATATGGGAGGAAGGAATCATTCTTTCCTTTTGCTTGTTTCAGCTCAACCCAGAGCCATCTTACAAGCACAAATATATATATGTTGTTTAAAATTGTTGACAAAGAAATAAGGGATTTCTGATATAGCCATTTCGAGTTTCTTAACTCTCTTCAGTCAGAACTCACCCTTCCGGGATTCGAACCTGGGCAGTCTGCATGCTAAGCAGATGCTTTAACCTATTGAGCCACAAGTTCTCTCCCGCTTTGTCAGTAGTCAGGGAGTAAGGATATGTGTCAAGTGTTTATTTTTTTTTTTTTTTTTTTTAGATTGCACCCTGTAAACCCAAATATGGGAGGAAGGAATCATTCTTTCCTTTTGCTTGTTTCAGCTCAACCCAGAGCCATCTTACAAGCACAAATATATATATGTTGTTTAAAATTGTTGACAAAGAAATAAGGGATTTCTGATATAGCCATTTCGAGTTTCTTAACTCTCTTCAGTCAGAACTCACCCTTCCGGGATTCGAACCTGGGCAGTCTGCATGCTAAGCAGATGCTTTAACCTATTGAGCCACAAGTTCTCTCCCGCTTTGTCAGTAGTCAGGGAGTAAGGATATGTGTCAAGTGTTTAAACTCACCCGGAAGGGTGAGTTCTGACTGAAGAGAGTTAAGAAACTCGAAATGGCTATATCAGAAATCCCTTATTTCTTTGTCAACAATTTTAAACAACATATATATATTTGTGCTTGTAAGATGGCTCTGGGTTGAGCTGAAACAAGCAAAAGGAAAGAATGATTCCTTCCTCCCATATTTGGGTTTACAGGGTGCAATCTAAAAAAAAAATAAACACTTGACACATATCCTTACTCCCTGACTACTGACAAAGCGGGAGAGAACTTGTGGCTCAATAGGTTAAAGCATCTGCTTAGCATGCAGACTGCCCAGGTTCGAATCCCGGAAGGGTGAGTTCTGACTGAAGAGAGTTAAGAAACTCGAAATGGCTATATCAGAAATCCCTTATTTCTTTGTCAACAATTTTAAACAACATATATATATTTGTGCTTGTAAGATGGCTCTGGGTTGAGCTGAAACAAGCAAAAGGAAAGAATGATTCCTTCCTCCCATATTTGGGTTTACAGGGTGCAATCTAAAAAAAAAAAAAAATAAACACTTGACACATATCCTTACTCCCTGACTACTGACAAAGCGGGAGAGAACTTGTGGCTCAATAGGTTAAAGCATCTGCTTAGCATGCAGACTGCCCAGGTTCGAATCCCGGAAGGGTGAGTTCTGACTGAAGAGAGTTAAGAAACTCGAAATGGCTATATCAGAAATCCCTTATTTCTTTGTCAACAATTTTAAACAACATATATATATTTGTGCTTGTAAGATGGCTCTGGGTTGAGCTGAAACAAGCAAAAGGAAAGAATGATTCCTTCCTCCCATATTTGGGTTTACAGGGTGCAATCTAAAAAAAAAAAAAAATAAACACTTGACACATATCCTTACTCCCTGACTACTGACAAAGCGGGAGAGAACTTGTGGCTCAATAGGTTAAAGCATCTGCTTAGCATGCAGACTGCCCAGGTTCGAATCCCGGAAGGGTGAGTTCTGACTGAAGAGAGTTAAGAAACTCGAAATGGCTATATCAGAAATCCCTTATTTCTTTGTCAACAATTTTAAACAACATATATATATTTGTGCTTGTAAGATGGCTCTGGGTTGAGCTGAAACAAGCAAAAGGAAAGAATGATTCCTTCCTCCCATATTTGGGTTTACAGGGTGCAATCTAAAAAAAAAAAAAAAAAATAAACACTTGACATATATATATATATATATATATATATATATATATATATATATATATATATATATATATATATATATATATATATATATATATATATATATATATATATATATATATATATATATATATATATATATATATATATATATATATATATATATATATATATATATGTAGGTCTTTGGTTCTTCGGGTTTTCTCCCGCGTAGAATTTGAAGTGTCTTGGCAACGTTTCGATGAAATCTCATTCATCATCTTCAGGCTGGTGCTTTTGGCTTCTGCTTCTAGGAGCAATGTGTGGTCTAAGCTGTTTTTTCCTTTTAACTGCCAGTGGGGGTTTGAACTGATTGGCTGGGAGCTTGGCTATGTTCTGATTGGTTAGGGGCTTGGCTGTGCTCTGATTGGCTGGGGGATTGGCTGTGTTCTGATTGGCTGGGGGAGTGTTCTGTTTGGGTGGGGGCTTTGTTGTGCTGGAGAGGTTCAAAGTGGCCAATGTTGGACAACTTCCTTACACACCTCAACAGCCTACACCCCAAAATACAGTTCACCATGGAAACAGAAGCTAATAACCAACTTCCCTTCCTGGATGTCTTAGTCTACAAGAAATCCAATGGCTCCCTAGGACACACCATCTACCAGAAGAAAACACACACAAACCGCTATCTGCACGCACGCTCACACCACCACCCAGCACAGATCAACTCCGTAGCCAAAACACTCATCTCCAGAACCAAATGCCTAGCTGACGAACAACACCTAAAAACCGAACTACACACTCTCACTAATGTACTAACATCCAACGGATTCCCAAGAAATAAGATTTCCAACTTAATCCAAAAAGAAACTCCCACTAAAATCCATGACAGAGAACAAGAAAACGGCAAAGCCCTCCTCCCATACATAAAAGGCACCACAGACAAGATCAGCAAAGTCCTGCACAAATATAACATCAAAACAGCATTCTGCACAAACAGAAAAATATCCACCATCCTAAGAAACCCTAAAGACAAAATTGAGTTAGAAAATCAAGGAGTATATGAAATCCCATGTACTGCTTGCCCCACTACATACATTGGACAAACCAACAGAAGGATAAATGCACACATTGAAGAACACAAAAACTCAGTCAAAAGAGAGGAACCAACTTCTTCCCTGGTCCAACACCTTAAAGCCACAGGACATGAAATTGATTTCAAAAAGACCAGAACAATTGCCAAAACTGAACATTTTAATAACAGAATAATCAGAGAAGCCATCGAGATAGAAAAACGCCCCCACAGCATGAACAAACGAGATGATACCTCCCGCCTACCAGCCATTTGGAAACCCGCCCTTATTGACAAACGTATTCCTAACTCAAAGATTGACACCAGAAACACACAGGATGCCACCTCCACACATCCACGCAAAAAGCAAACCCAAACCCACACCAATGATGAGGCAAGACCACAGACCAGGAGCCAGACCAGAGCTGCAACATTGGCCACTTTGAACCTCTCCAGCACAACAAAGCCCCCACCCAAACAGAACACTCCCCCAGCCAATCAGAACACAGCCAATCCCCCAGCCAATCAGAGCACAGCCAAGCCCCTAACCAATCAGAACATAGCCAAGCTCCCAGCCAATCAGTTCAAACCCCCACTGGCAGTTAAAAGGAAAAAACAGCTTAGACCACACATTGCTCCTAGAAGCAGAAGCCAAAAGCACCAGCCTGAAGATGATGAATGAGATTTCATCGAAACGTTGCCAAGACACTTCAAATTCTACGCGGGAGAAAACCCGAAGAACCAAAGACCTACATACAAACACCCGCGAAAACCTCAGAAAACATATATATATATATATATATATATATATATATATATATATATATATATATATATATATATATATATATATATATATATATATATATATATATATATATATATATATATATATATATATATATATATATATATATATATATATATATATATATATATATATAAAAGGACAGTATTGCAGAAAGGAGAAAGGATAGCGAAATACAATTTACCTGGACTTGTTCAGCAAACTAGCCAATAGCTCTCTACTACTAGAAGAGTGTGGATGTAAGGTGTTGGTAATGGGTGAAAAGAAACGGGACAATTAAGAAACCTATTGCCCCTTCCACAATTTTTATGGAAGATCCAGAGGACGGATTGCCCCCAGGCAAAGAAGGCAAGGAGAAATGCCGTACTCCTTGCCGAAGCTCTTAGACAGGAGACAGGGGGAGATAGAGGGTCTCGTGGAAGAGGTCAGTGAGGAGGGCCTTGGGGGTCAGTAGGGAGAACTCCAGGTCCAGCCAGAGACAGAGAAGGAGGCCGAGGGCGCCCCTACCCAGGGTCTAATCAATGCTTTCATTGTGGAAAGGAAGGCCACTGGAAAAATGAGTGTCCAATGATCTTGCTGGTGGTAGATGAAGAGTGATGGGGTCAGGGGAGGGGAGAAACTGCCTCCCCAAACCCCAAACCCTTGGTGGAAGTTCAAATGGGGGAAAATGTTGTAAAATGTTGCTTGATACAGGTGCGGGTAGATATATTGTAAATAAAATGTTAACTGAACTAAGTAATGAAAATCTCATAGACATGGGAGCATCAGGAAACATAGTGACCTTAGCCCCTTTGAACTTCTGTATGGATGTGCCTATCTGTTCTATAGAATAAGGGGGGGAAGCTATGCATTTGGTGGGGGAGGAGATCCTCCACCAGTATGTGAGCCAGCTTGCTCGGGTTGTGAATTCTCTTTCTTGTTACATGCAGGAACACAAACCTTTGGCCTGGACCATCCAGTACATCCCTTCGAACCAGAAGACTGGATCCTTGTAAGTTCATGGAAGCTTGACTCCCCGCTCCAGGAGAAGTGGAAAGGCCCATTCCAGGTGCTGATGACCACATATACTGCCCTAAAGGTGAAAGGCCTGTCCTCGTGGATTCACTCCCACATGAAGAAGTGCCCAGACCTGGAGGTGCTGGAACAGTGGACTTTGATCCCCAAGCCGCAGGGGTACGGAGACTTGGGACTAAAATTTCTTTTCAAATTAAAAACCTGACTTGCATTTCAACACCTTCCTCTTCACTTCCTAACTGAAGGCCATTTTGAGGAATGGTAGGACTCAAATACACAGCTATAGGAGTGGTGAGTTTTGCCTAGTGTTCCTGATTACACTGACTGTGACTTGTCTTATTGGACACTTTTTCTTCTGGAACTGTCCCGCTCCCAAGGAACCAAGGGTTGCCCCTGAGAAAACAGACTGTGACAACCAGAGGTGTGAAACCCCTGTGGACACTTATGTTTGAGAAGCCTTGGGAGTGGGGCCTCTGAAGTCTGTTGTGTGTCTTGGGATTGTGGGTGCTTTACATGGCAAACAAAACTTTGCTCAGTGGGCAGCCCAGGACTGAAACAACTACTTCCCACACCATGCCTCACACCATCCAGCTCCCTGACATGTTGCCTTTGTGATTCCAGCTGCCTCACTGAAGGTTGTTACCCTTGACATTGTAATCATTGATAGCCTGCTGTGACACCCATGCGACAGGGACTTGGTCTGAATACGGGGAGCTTCCACAGGCTGAGGTGTGCCACCGCAATTAAACTTTGGGCTGCACTCTCTGAGCGTGAACCATAAGAGAACACTAAGGTTCCCGATTTTACTACCATCTTGGTGGCTGAAGAGATCGTTCCTATCTCAGACCTAGACCCATCAGACTACCCTGACTTATCTGACTTATTTGACATGGGTCCTATGCAGTTTTGTCTAGTGTTTGTGTGTGTCCTGGTGGTGGATAGGGCTCTGAACAGCAGCCCCAAGTGTTGCAAGAATGGGCAAGTAACTACTCTCATTCCTGGGGCAGTTAAGGATCCAGAGGGGGGAGGAAGGATAGGGATACAAAGTTTGAGGTCTTCAGCAGCACCATTCGAACAAAGACAAGAGCCAATCTGCTCTCCCTGTTGTCATTGCTGCATCCATCATGTCCATCACCACTCCAAACCCATCCCATCCCCAAAACCCAAACCCAAGCCCAAGTGGGACCAGAGGAATGATATCATTCAGGCTAAAAAGGGCCCTATGCGACAATTGAGGGAATGGGGACTATATGCTGAAAATGTTGGTAATAGCTCAGAGTCTGGTCAACCAAGCAACCCAACTTTGGGCCAATGATGCTGGTTGTGTTTGTCTGCATCTCCATTGGTATACAATGCTGTCCCTGTCATGCCAGTACTCTGGGCAATAACCAACACCACCCTAGCCTTTGAGAGGGGTGCCAGGCAACTGGCAGGTGCAAAATTACACAATGACCTCTATGACAGCTTGGAGGGGTTGGGAGTTAGCCACCTTCCCATTATTGGCCCCGTGGCCATCAATGTACAACTCCTAGGACCACCACCCCTTGTGCATCAGGAAGAGTCAGGACCCCCAGGAATGAATTCCAGTGGGGGGGAAGAACAGGGGAACACTGGCAAGGATGCCAAATGGAAATGGCCACAAGCCGTCCTCACCAGAAGCATGAGGACGTTAAAATAACCCAGGACCTCTCCCCTTTCACACACAACCTTTACAGAAAGAAGGTCACCTTCTCTGTCCGGCCGCAGTTGGACATTGCCAAGGGGAGGGGAAACTCCACGAAGGGGGCATGCAAATGCAAGTGTCAATGCTGCTAACATCAAATGTTCTTGCATTGACAACATATGGAGATGCAGCCATTTTCCTTTACTTTATATTTTACTCTTAGAGTTAGAATTAGATGATACTGGGAGGAGGGGGAAGAATGTGGTTGGGAGTTTAGTTAGACAAAAAAAATGTATAATGGTGGGAACCAAGGTTCTTTGTAATAAGAGATAATAAGACATGGTGGCGTGTACAACTGGTGGGAAAGCCAGCATTTCAAACTAATTGGAGAATGTGATTTAAGACTATTAGTCGGAGGAGGGAATTGTGCTTTGATACTATGGGCTTAGGGGAGGGGAAGCCAGATTTTGGCTTGGACTATGTTCGTGCCGATGTGTTGCTACTCGAATAAAGATTCTTTAAGGTAAACAATGCCTTAAAGTTCTTTGAAGAGTTTCATCTGTCAGAACTATGACATTAAGCCAAAACGTTCCTAACTAATTAGGGGTCCCGAGCCCCAGTCACTGTCCCTAGCCTTAAGGCAGGGGTGTCAAATTCAATTTCATTGAGGGCCGCATCAGCATTGTGGTTGCCCTTGGGGGGCCAGGTGGGTGTGGCCAGGGTGGGTGCGGCCTACTGGGTGGGTGTGGATGGAGTGGGTGTGGCCTACTGGGTGGGCATGGCCAACTCTACATCATTTGCATCAAGGGTGCCTGTGGGGGCCTGGGCAGGAGTGGGACAGATCTGAGGGTCTCTGGCAGAAGGGGGTGGGACCAGGGCAAGCGCCAAGACATGGTCCATTTCTTCATTCCTCACAAAGGGTGACACCTCCCCAGCATGCACTCAGGGGACAGGGCTGATGCGGCAGGGTCTGATTCCTCGCTATTTCCAGACGGCCTTGTGGAGCTAAGACTGAATGTGTTTTAGCATAGATGGCCACCGCAAAATTGTACATTGGCTCTCGGCCGGCCTTGGCCAGGGCCAAGGCAGTGGGGCCCGTTCCCTCACTGTTTCCAGGATGGCTTTGTGGGCCACATGAAACCACTTCACGGGCCGCATCTGGCCCCCGGGCCTTGTGTTTGACATGTCTGCCTTAAGGGATAAGCTGACGAAGATTTGGGGAAGATTTCGCCATGGAGAGGGAGAAATTGCCTGAAGCCAGCATTCGGGCAGCAGCTGCTACCCCAGGGGGTGGGGAAGCAAAAGCCAGCGTGCTGGTAGAGAAGGAGCTTTTGCAGGCCTCCAAGCTGGGGGCGAAACCAAGGCAGCTAGGACAGCTAATCTGGTCCTTAGATTGGGTACAGCCCAGCGGAGACTCCAGATGCTTCAAACCGGCCTTGCGACCCTTAAAGACCTCAAAGGTGGACGAGACTGGACTACCACAAAAGGATTTCCGCATATCGCACTCCCCAGACCGGGGGAGTGGCAGTCTGTTTGGAAGAAAATGGGGTCTTCTTCTTGTGTGGGGGGAATGCATATGTGTGTTTTCCTTCCAACTGGACTGGGCTGTGTACTTTGGTGCATCTCTTCCCAAGGATGGGTGTCATTGGTGGAGAACAGGCCCTCCCAGTTTCTCTCATGGGATATGTGCAAAAAAGAGTGCCTATAGTGATAACATTGTTAGTGATCCTGGGGATAGGAACAGCAGTTGGGACAGGGGTGGGTGGCTTAGCTCACTCCATGATACAGTTTCAACAGCTGTCAGAGGAGTTTCAACAGAGCCTAGAATAGATCACCCGGACTCTAGTTGAGATGCAAGACCAGATAGACTCCTTGGCAGCAGTGGCCCTGCAAAACCGGCGTGGCCTAGACCTCCTGACAGCTGAAAAAGGTGAATTGTGTTTGTTCTTGGGAGAAGAATGCTGTTTCTACATGAATAGATCAGGGGTTATAAGAGAAGCTGCAAAGGACCTGCAGGACAGAGCATCCCAGATTGGACAGAGATTACTAGGACAGACCAGTGGTTTTCATGGTTGCCAGAGTCAGCTTGGGTAAAACAAATGCTATTTTTCCTGTTATGTGGAATTGCAGGATTAGCCTTCATTCCATGTGTGATCCCTTTAGTCAGACAACTGGCCACAAGGACAATAAGAGAAATAAGGATTGAAAAGGAATTGGTTGTTTTGGGAGGACCTTTGGGAAGTAGACCTTCCCAAGGTCCTTGAAGAGGGAATGAAGGGTCAGATGAAAGAATGTAGGTGCAGATGAGGCCGTGGGGATCAGAAGAAGGGTCATATGTGGAGATAGGACCCAGGTGTGGTTGTGATGGACATGGGAGTGAAGAAGATGAATTCTGAGAAGAAACATTTACTGTCAACACTATGACAAATCGAACTGAAGCCATTTTCATTTTGTCTTCTTTGCCTTAGTTTAGAGATTTTAGATGAAAGAAGAGGGGTGTGGGGATGTGTAGTTTCTCAGTTAGCCAAAACAATTCATATGTGTGAGAATCAAGGTCAGTGCTGATAACATTTTGGTGGGCTGGAGAGCTGGGAGGAGAGCCTGTGTTTTTTGTAACAATTGGTGAATGTGATTTATGACAGCAGATTGGGTTGGGAATTGTAACTCTAACTTTGTAACCAAGGGGAGGGGATTTTTAGTCTTGGGTTCACCTATGGACATGCTGATACTTTGTTTCCTAAATAAAATGTTCTCTAAGGAAGAAAGTTTTTCCTTGAAGTTCTTTTAAACGGTTTCATCTATCACACGGGTGTCATCACATCACGTGACCTGTCATGACGTATCGCAACTCTTTTTACATTGCTGGCTTTGATATGATGAAACCGGCCCACGGGCTAGCGGTTTGACACCCCTGATCTATTGGAACCATGACACTTACTCTTAAACAACTTTTTCTTTAACAGCTTTTTTCCTTTCTGCTCAATGAGGGCTTTGCAGATAAGCATGCTAACAGATGACATGTTAGGGGGGCTGCAGGGGATGGGAGGGGGGGTGCAGGGACAATGAAGTGAGACACATTCACAGGTTTAATCACTTAGCCAGGTGACATTTAGCTATTTTGCATAGCAAGTGAGAAAGCTTTAGGGGGCTGCAATCCAGGTAACCAATCAATATTATATGTTATGCATGTATGAAAATCACCTTTGATTATAAAAACTGCTGTAAAACTGTAAACGGGGCCTTGGTAGTTTTCAAAGCCAAGGTCATTTTTATTCCTTGGTTCCAAAATAAAAGACTGTTTTCCATTTCTTGTGTTTGATGTGATTAATTGGCTTCGATACCAAGCTAAAACCCAGTTTCGGGAAAAACAGTTAAAGCTATTCAACGCGAGAGGTTTTCTCATTCAAGGCCAACATAGTGATTGGCGATAGCTAAACATCTGGGCTACTGGTACGGACGCAAAGCGAACAGAAAGGCTGGGGAATAGCTTGTCTTTTCTGACTTAAGCAGCAGCTCGAGAACTACGCCTCCCATCATGAATTGCGCCTAAGCAGAAAGCTTTTTTCCCAGTGTGCAACGCGCTTTCTTCCCCTGATTGGCGAACTTAAAGTAAGGATCGAAAAACCTGTTTCTGGCTTCCAGATTTTCTCTGAGGCGGTTTATTGCCTGGCGGATCTCGGGTTTGGTGTCGCGGAGTATCCTGGATGCTGTAGTTCGGGGGTTGGAGCAGTTTCCTGAGCGGAACAGTGTGAAAAGAGACTGGGGTGCTGCGCGTTAACCGTGTTGCGTGTTTCCTGGTGGCGCGGCAACTCTGCCGCGTGTGGCCTTCCCTGGCTTCATCTGCCCAGCCCCCCTGCGCTGTAGCGGCCTCCCAATAGTGCGAGAAGGCACAAGCCCTCCTTGATGAAATAGCTGGGAAGGTAATGAAACGGGAACGGGGGCTGTTGGAAGGCTGTGTGCGCTTTCAGGGTGTCCGTATTTGCAAACTTGGGAGGGATGGGGACTACCCAACTTTTCTTTAAATGCAGAAAGGAGAAATCGCTTGGCCCAGGAGGCCTCATGGTGCAGTGGCGTGGCTGCCTCGTGTTCCAAGTCCCTTGATAAAGGTTGGAGGCTGTGTTCTTTGGGGATGGATCCCCTTCTCTTAGGGCCTCACTAACCTAAAGCCGCATAGATTACCTCCTATCCCTTGGGCCGTACTTCATTGCCCTTCATTTCATCCCGTGCCGCATCTGGTAAAAAAAGTATTTTCTGGCTCTTTGCTCAATTTGGTGCTCTAAGGTTCTGGGGTGTTATCCTCCAAAATTCTTAGCCAGCTGCCTGGAAAATCTAAGATTAGTTATCCCAATGTATTTGAAAGATCTGCGTTTGAAGAAAAGACCCATGTAGAATAGCCCTGCATTAGTTTCCTAGTGATCAGCCCACTTTTATCATTACCAATACCAGAAAGTATTATGGGGAAAACAAATTATTTGTGCATTATAATGAAAAACAGCTTTTTCTTTTACTTGCTAACGGAAATGTAGTTTCTGTCTCATATTCTTCTATTGCTTTCTTCTTGGGCCACCTACTTTTCTTAATTGGCAATCAACTTTATTTCATGATGAGTTTATGCCCATGTTTATGCTGAATTGACATTAAAAAGCCTTGTTTGAAATGATATATCATGCAACTCTTTTTCTGATAGTTCAGCCAAATGGTGAATGGGAATATGCAAAATAAAGATAGCAGTTCAAGAAGTAATAAATATGCTTATCTAAAAGTCACTGCAAACCATTCAAATATTAACCAACAACCCTGCCAGTGTTTATAGAAGTGCATGTTCATTCACATCCTAATATCCCTCTGGTGTTGCCACAAGCATTACTTTTATTATTTACTCCTTATGTATTCCAAAATTGAATCTTCTATGTGTGATCATTATTATCAGATTGGCTCAAAGATAGTTGATGTCCCTACTGGTTTTATTAATTGAGGATTTCAGATCATGCGTTTCAGTAAAATAGAGGTGAGACCTAAGTAGTTACCAGCCTTAGTGGTATCTGTGCTACATGCAACATTCCTGCTAGCTGTAAAGATAATTCTGCACACAATTTGACCAATCTGTCACAAGTGGAAAGCCATTTCACCCCAAGCATGATCGTCCTGTTCCAGGGGTAGGCAACGCAAAACACTCAAAGAGCCACTTGGCCCCTTTTCCCACCGAAAACAAAACACTGGGAGCCACAAAACCCTTTTGATATCTAAAATGAAGATAACACTGCATATATCCTTTTTTACCTTTATTATAGGTGTGTGTGTGTGTGTATGTATATGTGTATATATATGTGTGTGTGTGTGTGTGTGTGTCTTTGGTTCTTCGGGTTTTCTCCCACGTAGAATTTGAAGTGTCTTGGCGACGTTTCGACAAAGTCGCCAAGACACTTCAAATTCTACGTGGGAGAAAACCCGAAGAACCAAAGACCTACATACAAACACCCGCGAAAACCTCAGAAAACAAATATATATATATATATATATATATATATATATATATATATATATATATATATATATATATATATATATATATATATATATATATATATATATATATATATATATTTGTTTTCTGAGGTTTTCGCGGGTGTTTGTATGTATGTATGTATATATATATATATATGTGTGTGTGTGTGTGTGTGTGTGTGTGTATATATATATATATATATATATATATATATATATTAGTCCACTTCAATTGCATTATCTAATATATACACACTTCCCATTTTGAGAAGACTGTAAGTAGTGAAGTCAAAAGATAATGAAATGTAGTAACGGTAACAGTAAAATCTGTTACTTATTACTTTATTTACAGTGACAATTTGCAAATTGATAAAAAGTATAATTGTGGTTTTATATTTATAATGCATTTTGCCATTGGTGATGCTCATTAGTACATAGTGAGTTCCTAAACTACAGTAAATTATAATTTGTTTAATCATTGATTTCATAATTGAATGATTCACAAATTATAAGTCATAAATAATAGTTTACAAATTATACCAGATGGGTTTGCAAAAACCAAACAAACCACATTATACAATAACTAATTTGAAGTGTGGACCCAGCAATAACATGATAAATGGAACAACTATCCTAGCTGAAGCTTTACAGTGTTTCTCAACCTTGGCCACTTGAAGACGTCAAGACTTCAACTCCCAAAATTCCCCAGCCAGCACAGCTGGCTGGGGAATTTTGGGAGTTGAAGTCCAGACGTCTTCAAGTGGCCAAGGTTGAGAAGCACTGCTTTAGAAGATAGGTTGGAATTTCTTTATACATTGTAACTCATTACGTATGTCTCTTTTCTCTTTCTTCCTCCTATCAGCTCAGTGGCGATTGCTGATTTTCTGCTATCATTGGCAACAGAAAAGCAGTGATCTAATTCCAAAGAGCCCAATGGACCACTGGAAAGCCCACAGGCTTCCCGCAGAACAAGTGCTGTAATTTACATGGGTGAGCATTGTATGCAAACCTCAGACAAGCGGCTGACTATACCATTCCCTAGCTGATTTGAGTTTATTGTTTATAGTACTAAAATAGGTTGATGTTTTGTTGTGGTTGAGTTTTAGAACCCTTTTGCATTTATTTTAATACAGATAGTATTGCGTTTTTAGGATTTTCTTGCCCCTACCCTTTCAGATCTGTTTGAAGCACAAGAAATTTACCTGAGGATACAACAAACCAGTAGATCACGGGTGTCAAACTCGCCACGTCATGTGACGTGTCGTAACGTATTGTGACTCTTTTTGCATTGCCGGCAATGGGGTGGCCGTGGCTTCGGTATGATGAAACCGGCTTGCGGGCCAGCAGTTTGACACCCGTGCAGTAGATGGTAGGATTTTTAAAAATCCTCCTGGTAATCTGTGACACTTAGGTGAGCATTTAAATGTCCCTCCATTCTCTTTAATAGCAATAGTGACTCAGAGACCAGAGGCAAGGAGCTAAAGAAAAGCATGACAGAATCTCTCTTTGTGACCATTTAGAACCTACAGAAAACCGAGTCAGTGGAGGCGATTCAACTCTGAGAACATTTTCCAGATAGAACTCAAGTTTTACCTGTTTCTCCATTGAATGGTTACATACTCTTCATATGAACTACAAAGATTTTCTTAAGAAAGTGTGCTCATGCGTTCATTTTCTACTCAGAGAAATTTTAGAAGGATGTTGGGTAACTGTTGAAAAATGTGTATGACAATAGTAGGAAATATGTCTTGATTAAGACCCTTAGCCTACATAAACTAAATTGTTGTGTTCTTTAATAAAGCATATATAATTGCAGTATTTGCTGCATTTGCACTTATTTGACTCATCATGGTTATCACTCAGAGGCTATAATCTTATATTTCCATATCTGAGAACAATTATTACAGAATTCTACTGAATTATATTTCAGGACACAGGTGCCAAGAGAGTTCTGTTGTGTCACATTCATTTTAGGTCTTTAGTTTCTCAGTTTCTGAATTAACATTATAATTATATATTGTTGGAAGGGTTGTCAGTTATAGTCTATCCATCCTTTATATAAGTTGTTATACAGAATTCTCATATGCTTTTGTTTATTTGTCTTGTTATTTACCAGTATTTACCAGTTTTTAAAATAGTTTCAAACATCTTTTTGCTTTCGCCTATTTTTCATTAAAGGTGATGAATACAATTCATCTCATGTTTTATTATTAGTACCTGTGCTGAATTTTTAAATTATATTATATGCCTTTTTGAAACGTCTTGGACCTAAAAGGTGACATAAGAATATGGGGAAATCTCTTTCCCTAGAAAATCTGATCAAAAGTTGGTATGTCAGTCAATTGCTGCTTCCTACAGATAGTCCTCAACTTATGACTGTTCGTTTAATGAAGGTTCAAGTTATGATGACCTTTGAAAAAGTGATATATACCTTTCCTCGTAGTTATAACAGATGAGCATGTGTGTGTACACACGCACACACAAAATCATGTGATTGCAATTCAGGCACTTGGCTTGCATTTACAATGGTTGAAGTATCTTGCGGTCACATGATCGCAGTTTGCAATTTTCTCAGCAGGCTCCTGACTAGCAAAGATATTTGGGAACATGTTGTTTGTGGAACTGCACCTAATCACATGATTCACTTAATGACCATGGTAAAAATGGTTGTAAAATTGGGTCTGGTAACATGATGACTTGCTTAATGGTTGCATCACTTAACTATCCAAATTATGATCCCAATTGTGGTCATAAATTGAGGGCTACCGGAGGCTGGAGAGATGTGTGATTAAGAAAGGATGTGTGCGTGCCGGCTCTTCTGCCCTGTTACTGTCCCAAAGAATTCATAGCATCTAAAGTACCTCTCATCTTCCGAAAGTTATTTGTAAATTTCTACTACTAATGTTTTTAATAGTTAAATCACTATAATAAAATAGAAGATCTTCAGACTGCATTCATACAGTTCTCGTTATCAGATTAAGATTCAAGGTTCCTTTTGTTTAGTTACAAAACACATTCGCTAGAAGGCAAAGTAGTGGCTAATTCCCTAATTCATCTATCTTCCCAGCATGTTTTCTACATCCCAGGTTATCTTTTCTATTTTTTCTTGGTAAGTGCAGAAAGAAACCATAGGACTGTACACGTTTTGTATTTTGTAATAATACCTATGGTGGCCAGATGGAATCTTAGAAATAAATATGATTCTGTTGCTTTGCTTTGCAATATGTCTGCTTTCTATTTTGTTTATTATAATTTAAAATTGTATGTTAAAAAAATAATCAGCATGCATCATGAAATGTATCTGCAAGGAAACTAATGTTGCCTATACCTTTGCTAACAGCATAGAAGAATGATATTTTTATTTTGCTTCATATCTGCTTAAAATATTTTTTTTAAATCTTGCCTAGCATTGACTGTTTCAGGTTTCCAGATGTGTTGGGCTGTAACACTTGCTTTGCCTGCCTAGTGTGGTTAAAAAAGAACAGGTATACAGAAAGATTTTCTGTCCGATCTTTTTGTCTATAGATGAACATCTATATTGAGACTTTTAAATCTTGGCTTTAATTTAGAGTTTTGCTACCATCTTAATTTTATTTCATCCATAGATGTTTGTATCTCTGATGGTGTATGAATGGAATAATCCTGTTAAAGAAGCTGGAGAATAGCAGCAGAAATGGATGAGCAAGCTCTTCTAGGATTAAATCCAAATGCTGACTTAGATTTCAGGCACCGAGTAAGTTTAATTATGCTTTTATCATAAACAGCATGTTAATTTCAGCATGCTATAAATATTTATAAATAGCCAAGATATGGCTGTTTTTTAAAGCTATACAACATTTATCAAGATCTTTTCATCTCTAGTTCACGATTCTCCTGACCAATTTTTACCATTTCATTGCTCTGTGTAAATATTTCACCAAATGCTTTCATAGTCCTGGTCACCTGTTTCTTAACATCTTTATCTTGAGAGATCCTTCTTCTCTGGCCCTCAAAGTCCAGCCAAGACATGGGTAGTATTGGATTAAGTTAAACTGGCAGTCTATTTTTTTGAGAAGCAGATGACAGTGTCAAAAATTATAAGATACGTGTTAAAGAGTTTTTCCATAGACTTTTTATTTTGGATCCCTCTCTGGCTTGGAACTAGTGCCATCTCCCATATGATCAGCAGCAGACTATCTTGGAGGGGACTTGACTCTCAATAGGAAGAAATTTGCCAACTCCTGCATTAAATTAATTCTTCTCTCAGGTTTTCATCTGAATATGTGAGGTCTTGAAAGATGATAGTGGTCATAGTTATATATGTGGCCAGCAACCAATGTTCTTTCTCACCTCCCCGTGTTCTGTTAGAAATTGAAAAAGGGAGATACACTTATATTTGCCTGTCTGCAAATATACCTCTCTGCGCTATTTGCAGGATTCTTGATCATATGAAGACCTATTCATATTTAAGGAATTGTAAACAAATCTCACAAATATCAATACGGATGATAGAGAGAATAGAGATAAGGACTTCCACTCATTTTTAAACCTTCACATGGTTAAAAATCTTGATTTTGTCTGTATTTTTTATCGTTAATATTTAATTCTATTGGGCATAAGATTTCCTCTTGCTTATTCTCTTTTTCTCTCCAGTTTTCTACCAAAGTGCTATTCCGTCAGATCTCTACTTTGCTTACTTTGCTTCAGAGTTCCTCTATGCCAGCGGTTCTCAACCTTGGGGTCGCGACCCCATTTGGGGTCGCACGACCATTTCGCGGGGGTTGCCGGACACCACGGGCCGCCATTTTGTTTTTATTTTTTTATTTTTTTTATTTTTTTTTATTTTTTTTATTTTTTTTTATTTTTTTTATTTTTTTTTATTTTTTTGGCGCGCGTGCATGTGCACATCCGCCCGTCGCACCAAAAAAAAAATTAAAAAAAATAAAAAACAAACAAAAAAAAAAACAAAATGGCGGCTGCGACGGGCGGATCCGTGCATGCGCGGTGCGCGTGACGGGCCAATCCGTGCATGCGCGGATCCGCCCATCGCGGCCGCCATTTTGTTTTTTGTTTTTGTTTTAATTTTTTTTAATTTATTTTTTTCGGCGCGCGCCCGGGTTGGGGTCGCAGCGCGCATGGGCGGGGCAAGTGGGGTCTCAACCTGAGAAAGGTTGAGAACCACTGCTCTATGCCTTTAGCAACTTTGCACTGATTAAAATAACATGGCTTCTTAAATTTACTTTATTTCAAAGTTGTAGAGAATCAGAACAGCTATTTTTATTATGCCTGTTTATTAAAGGATACATAGCTACTTCTGTTGTAAAAATATACATTTTAAAAATAATTTCAGGCATTGGCCTATTTTGAACAGTTGAAGATATCTCCTGATGCTTGGCAAGTGTGTGCTGAAGCTTTAGCCCAAAGAATCTACAGGTAACAAAATTTAATTTGTTTCTTTTCTTAAGTAGAATTATAAGAGATAGTGTATTGTGTAAGTGCCATTCTCATGCACAATATAATTCATAATAGTAGCAATAAAGGAGAATATTTGTAGCTCAGGGTTGAAATAAGGAATCCTTGGTGCTCTCTGTGCTTGTTTTCTTGCAGACATTTCATTATCCAAACTAGGTAACATCATTAACACTGTTAATGTTACATGGTTTGGGTAATGAAATGTCTGTAAGAAAACAACCAAGCTCAGAGAGCACCAAGGACCCCTTGATTCATAATAGCTAGACATCTGTGATTAGTTTATATTTTTGTAGTCATACTGAAATTGCATATGAAGTAGAAACACTTCTCTGTATATACAATAGATGTAAATATAAATTTCAAGCAGATAACCAACTCCATTACAGGTAATCCCCGAGTTATGAGCATTCACTTAATTCTCATTCAAAGTTATGTGATGAGTTCCCCCTAGTGCTTATGAGCAAGTACCAAAGTTATGAATATTGTAGCACCATGACAGTTGTTCACCCTTATGAGCGACCGCAGTGGCTCTGCAACATTCACCCTGGTTATTCCCTCCTTCCCACCCCCGCCCCGGATCTCCCTAGGCACCAGGCCTTCAATACTCACCCTGCGAAGATCGAGATCCTTCGCTTTCTTGGTTGCTCCAGGCCTTCAATGCGTTCGCAGAGAATGGAGGCCTGAAGTAACGCAAGATCATGTGAGATCAGTAGGGTGAGATCTCACGCTACTGATCTCGCGTGATCTCATGATATTTTAGACTTCTGTTCTCTGCAATAGAGAATGGAACTGAAGCTGGGGGACACTTCTACGTGCCTCTGGAGGCTGGATTGGGGCTCTGGCGACCTTTTCCAGGCCGCTGCTGCCCAGATCTAAGGCTGGGGGAGGCTTCCGCACCACCCCTGTGGTCCGAACCGGGCTCCGGAAGCCTTTTCCAGGCTGTTGCTGGCCGGATTTGAGGCCAGGAAACACTTCTACGCATCCCGCGTGGCCCGATCCAGGCTCCGGAGGCCCTTCCCAGGCCTCTGCTGCCCAGATTTGAGGCCGGGAAACACTTCCGCGACCCCCCGCTGCCCAATCCAGGCTCCAAAGGCCTTTTCCAGGCTGCTGCTGCCCGGATTTGAGGCCAGGAAACGCTTTCGCAATCCCCCTGCGGCCTGATCCGGGTTCTAGAGGCCTTTTCCAGGCCACTGCTGCCCAGAACTGTGGCAGAGAGGAGACGGATCTTTTCCAGGTGAATCCGACACGGCAGGAAGGGAAGGGGAAGCATGCGGTATCTTAGTGGGTCGGGGAGGCCTTGGGGGCCTGTTCCAGCACTAGGCCCTTCATGGCTTTCCCCGCCCTGAGATACCTCATGTTTGCTTAACAAGCCGCGTGTGTTTTAATAAGCAAAGGAGTGATCTCGTACCTTGAACGAGATTCACTCTACAAGTTTTTGAGTTACGAGTGGAATGGGCAGGCTCCATTACACTGGTAACTCGAGGGCTATCTATATTGTTTGGTGTGGTTATATCCTGATCAACACAAATTGTGGAACTAATGGAAGCTGAATTCTCTTCTGTTTCTCAGGAAGTTTGTCAGCCCTCCAGAATTCTTCTCTGAAGTACATGACTGTTTAACTTTATGGCCTAGGACAGGGGTAGGCAACCTCAGCTCTTTTATGACTCATGGACTACAACTCCCAGAATTGTGACTCTGGGAGTTGAAGTCCATGAGTCATAAAAGAGCCAAGGTTGCCTTTGCCTACCCCTGTCCTAGGCCATAAACAGTCATGTACTTCAGAGAAGAATTCTGGAGGGCTGACAAACTTCCTGACAAACAAAAGAAAATTCAGCTTCCATTAGTTCCACTATTTGTGTTGATACCCCTGGCCTAGGATTATAGTGGAAACTGTTAAATTAGCAAAAACCTGAATGTCATGGTTCTGATAGATGAGACCAGTAAAAAAGAACTCCAAGGCAAAAAAGTTTCCTTAAAGAACATTTATTTGGCTACATGGTATCGGCAGATCAAAAGTGAACTTCCCACCCAGTAATATGTCATAAATCACATTCCCCAATTAACTACTTGAGCAGGCTTTCTAACAGAAGCCGGCCAAAATGTAATCAGCAATGACCTTGGTTCCCACAGAACAATTTATTGTTTTGACTAAGCTAAAAAATACTCATCCCCCCTCCCAATTCTGTGGCAACTGAAAACGAAGGGAAAATAGCTTCAGCCAAATCCGTTTGTAGAGTTGACACTGGATTGTCCTTATGTGTGGTATTTGTGATTTTCACAGATGCTGCTATATTTAGTGTTTTCAGTTAAAAGTTATTCTCCAGCACAGGAGATGGAGAATCCACCATGGTTTTTCTCTGTCTGCCTGCTCTTGAGACCAAGTTAGCCAAGCTTGACACGCCCCCTGTTGCTAGGAGATCCCAGTCTTGACTTGATCTCAAGTTCTTGAAGATGTGTCAGGTTTGGATGTCAGGTTTCAAGAGACTCTGATTCCTTATTGAGCAGATTAGATATCCCATTGTTGAATTCTCCTTTCCTCATCCATTTTTCCCTCAGGTTAGTGGATTCCCTTTGATCTTTCCCTTGCACCCCAACGGCTTTCTTCAAGCGCTGGGATCAGCGCTGCCTCAGATCGGATGATCTGAGGCTGGGTGGGGGGTGTACTTTCGCCATTTTTCCTTCCCCAGGGCTCTGAGGAATCCTTCTTCCACTCCCCCTCACCCTCGGCAGTTTTCCTTGCGCAGTGCTCAGCGCTGCCACTCCAATTCCTTCCAACAACTTAGAGCTGCTCCACGAGCACCCAGGCAGCCTTTTTCAGCCATTAGAAAGTTGCGGCCGCCATTTTGGTTGCCGCCAAAGGTGACGCAGTCCGAATGGAGCCGGTTTTTTTTTTGGCAGGAAGGGGACCCTTTCAACCAGCTGCCACTGTGTTTTCCTAGCTCATCCGAGTTCGGGGGCAGGGATCCCATGTCCATCTGAACCCCCCGCACTCCTTCTGCGATCCCTTCCGGTGCTCTGAGCGGCTGCCATTTTGGGCGCACCACACGGCCTTCTAACAAGCATAGTTTAGCTCACGTTAAGTGGCTGCTTGCCTGAAGGGATCAGCAAGGCTCTCAGGCTTTTTCCACCTCACAACGCGATTGCCTTCCAGGGCTGCCACCCTTAATATGGGACTCCGCAGGCCTGTGCTGGGGCAGGGGGTGCGCAGGACCTACTGATACAGATTGGATCCCTGCCACCAGCCACGGCCTGTACTACATCCAGGCTGCCATTTTAACTTCGTGAGCGATCCTTCTGCTTTTACCAGGCCCTCCTAGGCCCTCTGCGCCTACCCGTGGGCATTCTGCTGCACCTTGCCTGGCCACCTAAGGCCCACCAGGCGGAGCCCGACTGCGGGCCCCAACCGTGCCTTCGGCTTCAACCACAACAAGCCATGACCGACAGCCCAGAGAGACTTGTTTCCCTGGTCAGTTGGTCAGGGGAGCAGTTCATACTCTCTGCTTCAACTAATCTTCCCGCCAGTTGCTTGCCTGCCAGAGCTCCCCCTTAGCACTCCTGATATAGCTCGCCCCAGGATGGAGGACTCCACGGTATCTCATCCTATGAGTACCGCCTCCCCATCCTCAAGCCATGGCTGGCGCAAAACCTCCAAACAGGAGGCAGCAGGCAAGCTCAAGGACAAGGCGAAGGCCATCCTCAAAGAGCCTTCCAAATTGGCAGAGAAGCAAACCAGCCGGAGGCACCAGGCTCTGGAGAAAGAGTTCTCCAGAGCGCAGAGACAGGCCAGAGCAGAGATGGATCAGTTAGTGGTCCCTGACTTCGACCTCCCTTTAGGATCTCTGCTCAGGGCGTGTGGTCTATGGCGGAGGCCCCCACCACACAGTTTTCCCTTCCGGTGACAGCTCACGACACAGCTGCCCACCCACTGACATTTCCCTCACAGGTTCCAAATTTGGGGCCTGAGGCCACCTTTACACCAACGGCTGCCGGGCTTAAGGGACCCGAACCCGGGGATATTCTCTCTGATGGCTGCCTCGAAGCCCTCATTTCTAGGGTTGTGGACCATGCACTAGTGGCACAGTCTTCCCACTTCCCCGAGCAGGAGGCTATTCCACCGGTACTTCCGCCTTTTGTTCCTCCAACAGGGGGTCTCCACATATCATGAGCCCCCATCTCCCGGCCATTCCTCAATTATGGCTACTCATCTCCAATGGGCTATGATCAGCTGGACTTCCCTTTGTCTGAGGAGGAGGAACTCCCCCCATCTCCACCTGGAGGCCTATTCAACTCGGCTCTGTTCCTTCCCTTGCTACACAAGGCCACCATGATGGCCAACATAGGATCCGATCAGTTCCCTTAGCCACAGGCCACATCTGATTTGAACCCAGTATTCTTCAAAACAGTGGCAGCCCAACACCATGTCCCTTGCCCTTTGATCTTCCTAAAGGGAGTTTGGAAGCAATGGGTTTCCCTGTCTTCCTTCCCCTCCATGGGAGGAACATATAAAAGGTTGTTTAGCACGTCACCAGATCTGACTGATGCTCTGGAAGTACCTAAGGTGGACAAAGCCTGGACCCCTCTTGTGTCTTCAAACGCAGTCTCGGGGGACATGGCCAAGGCACTTAAGGCCAAGGACAGGAAATGGGACTTGACCTTCCACAAGACCCATCAGGCGGCCGCGTGGACAATTAAAACAGGCACTTACGCATCCTTTTTTTGTTAGGACCACCCTCCTATGGCTGCGCCAGCTTCAGGCCAGGCTTCCTCCACAGGACTTACAGACTCATCAGGATCTAAGCAAAATGGTTGCAGCGACGGAATATGCGTCGGACGCAACCTTACAGTCGGCCAACTTTGCCTCCAGATCCATAGCTTCCAATGTCACGGCTAGAAGGACGCTATGGCTCAAGCACTGGCAGGCCGACACCAAGTCAAAAATGGCACCTAGCAACAGCCCCTTACCAGGGTGGCCATCTCTTCGGGGACGCCTTGAATCCGTACCTAGTGGAGAACAAGGACAAGCGGAAGGTCATGGCCCACCTCTCCAAGAGGTCTGATAGACGCACCACTCCTTATGGGCGTAAGCAGTCCTTTCGGTCTGCGACGGGGTTGGGATTCACCCAACCTTCACACCCCTTCATACCCAGACAGGACTGTCCATATGACAGGTCAGGCTTTAGGCCCAGACAACAGAATCAGAGCAAGAGGCCATTTCGAGGGGGGGGCCTGTCCCTTCAGGAGATCCAAGTGACTCCCGGACCATCCCTCCCATAGGGGGCAGGCTTTCCCTTTTCTTTCATCAATGGGAGCTCACCACCACGGACAACTGGGTTTTGCAAACTATCCAATTCGGCCTGTCCCTCGAATTTGTGTCCAATCCCCCAGGTCATTTCATCTCCTGTCCCACGCCCCGAGATTCAGTCAAACGGGATCTTATGCAGGAGGCCATTCATCATCATATGGACATACAGGCCATAGAACCGGTACCGCTGGGTCAGGAGGGAAGGGGCTTCTACTCCATCCTCTTTGTGGTTCCCAAAGCCTTGGGAGGATGGAGGGCAATTCTAGACCTCAAAGGTCTGAATTTCCACATTGCATACAAGAAATTCAAGATGCAATCACTCCAATCCATCTTAGGGGGCATCAGAAAAGGAGACTTCCTGATATCTATAGACCTCATGGAAGCGTATCTCCACATCCCCATCCTTCCGGACCACCGGCGGTACCTCCGGTTCTGCTATAGGGGCCGCCACTTCCAATACAGGGCCCTCCCATTCAGTCTGTCCTTGGCTCCCAGGGTGTTCACCAAAATCCTAGCTTTGCTGGCTGCTCATTTACGGAAGGTACCGGTACATATCCAGTGCTACCTGGATGACATTCTTATTCAATCGTCCTCCTTCCGGGCGGCTCAGTTGGACCGGAACTTAACCATCCAGATCCTCCAACAGCACGGGTTTTCGGTGAACTTCCTAAAGAGCCAGATGGTTCCCTCATCCAGATTTCTGCACCTGGGAGCCATCATAGACACCACGAATTACATGGTCTATCTCTCCCAGGAGCCTCTGGACAGCATCAGGGACCTAGCTCGCCGGGTGTACAGGGACCGCACCGTCCCCCTGATCTTACTTCACAACTCCTAGGGAAAATGGTCTCCTGCATAGCCATAGTTCCCTGGGCCAGACTGCATTTACGGAGCCTTCAATGGTTCCTTCTCCAGTTTCAGCAGTTGAACGTCAGCTCATCCAGCCAACAGGTGAGGCTCCCGGTCCAAACCCTGATGTCTCTTCGCTGGTGGTTCTCACATGCGGTTGCCAGGGGGTCATTATTCAAGGAGCCCGACGTCTCACAATCACGACGGACACCAGTCTGTTCGGTTGAGGAGCTCACCTACAGTCTGAGTTTGCGCAGGGCCGTTGGTCCCGCACAGATTTGAGACACAACATCAACTGGCTGGAACTCAGGGCCATTCACCTAGCTCTGTGCCACTTCCACAACCAGATCAGGGGGCAACACATATTGGTCCTTACAGACAACATGGCGTCAAAGGCCCACGTGAACAGGCAAGGGGGCACCCAGTCCAAGTCTCTCATGTCTGAGGCCCAGTTACTGGGCTCCTGGGCAGAGTCCAACCTGTCCTCCCTCAGGGCCGAACACATCTTGGGGGAGAAGAACCGGCAAGCGGACTTTCTGAGTCGCTCCACCATAGATCCCTTGGAATGGGTCTACATCCGGATCTTTTCACCGAGATGTCCCGAAGGTTCGGCCAACCGGTCCTCAACCTATTCGCGTCGTCGAGCAATGCCCAGCTCCTGAGATACTTCTCTCGCTATTACTCCCCAGGGGTGGAGGGGACGGATGCTTTATGAACTCTGTGGCCGGACGGCTCATTCTACGCCTTCCCTCCCCTCCCCCTGATTCCGGCGACCATCCGCAAACTGATACAAGAGCAAGCGGAGGTGATCCTCGTGGCCCCGTACTGGTCTCGGAGACCCTGGTTCGCCGACCTGATGAACCTCTTCCGCTCTCCCCCATGGATGATTCCCCCGGATCGCATCTCCCTGCACCAGAGGGTCATCCAACATCCAGACCCTCAGTGGTTACAGTTAGCCGCCTGGCACTTGAGCGCAGAATCATGACTCAGGAGGTGTTCTCACCAAGGGCGATTTCCATGATTCAGGCCTCTTGCAGGCCGGGTGACCAATCGCATTTATGACTCCACATGGAGGAATTTTTGCCATTGGTGCGAAAGGCCGCAACTGGACATATCAAAACTGACGATCCCTCAGATCTTAGACTACCTTCTTGACAGCCTAGATAGAGGCCTGGCCCCTGCAACCATCCGTAGACAGGTGGCAGCCCTATCCACCCTACTCACCTTCGCCAATTTGATTCCTCTGGCTCACCATCCCAGAATACGCCCCTTTCTCAAGGGTGCCAGCAACACCAAGCCACCCGTGGTACACAGGTACCCATTTTGGGAGTTGTCCTGAGTCCTACTCGCACTCACTAGACTGCTTTTTGAGCCAGTCGCTACTACAGCCTTGAGGTCCTTATCCCACAAGCTCGCCTTCCTCATCGCGATCACATAAGCCAGGTGCATTTCTGAGCTGGCGGCTCTATCGATCAGGGATGATCTTTGTATTTTCCACTGGGACCGAGTGGTCCTTTGGCTGGATCCCACATTCGTGCCCAAGGTCAAATCGCTCTTCCATAGAGCCCAGGAAATCATTTTGCCAGAAGGATTTCTGTCCCAATCCTTCCTATGACTTGGAGCAACAATGACACACGCTGGATGTCTGCAGGGCGTTGCGTCGGTACATCAAGCGCACGGCACCTTTTCGCAAGTCGGAGGCCCTTTTCGTTTCCTTCTTCCTGGCTTCCCTGGGGCAGAAGGTGTCCGCCTCCACCATAAGGCCCACAGAGTCGGCCTTCTCCAGGTCCCGTCAGCCAGACAGTGTCGCCTGGCGGGGCCTAGGGGAAGAGTCTTCTCTGTTGCAGCCCCGGCCCTCTGGAATCAACTCCCCCCGGAGATCCGTATCGTCCCCACCCTCTCTGCCTTTCATAAACTCCTTAAGACACATCTTTGCCGACAGGCCTGGGGCGGTTGACATCTTGCCCCTAGCCAGTGTATGTTTGTGTGTACGTTTGTTGAATGAATGGTTTCTTAAATTTAGGGGTTTTCTTTTTATATATGTATTTTTTATATATTTATTATGTAGTATTTTAATATTGGATTTCTATTTATGCTGTGAGCCGCCCTGAGTTCTCGGAATAGGGCGGCATAGAAATTTAATAAATAAATAAATAAATAAATAAATAAATAAATAAATAAATAAATAGGTGGATCAGGGCCTGTATCGCGGAGGCATACCAGTTGTCTTCGCTACCAGCTCCAAGTCATATCACGGCCCACTCCACTCGCAGTGCTGCAACCTCTGCAGCATGGCCACTCAGGCATCCATCGAGGAGATTTGCAGGGCTGCGACATGGTCTTTGCCCTCTCCATTTGTACGCCATTATAAGATTGACCGCTTTGCTTCCTTTGGTCGGAGGGTCCTTCAGCAGGTGGTTTCCGGGGACGCAGATCCGGCCTCTGTTTCCCACCCATTGGGACAGTGAGGCTTTGGTATGTCCCAGTGGTGGATTCTCCATCTCCTGTGCTGGAGAAGGGGTGTTGTCTTACCTGAAAGCCTTTTCTCAGCACGGAGATGGAGAATCCACACCCACCCTTAAGGTCAGTTAGGCTGGATTTAGGGATTTGAGAGCCAACACCTCGTCCTACCATCAGCCACTTTCACCCTCGTCAAGACTGGGATCTAGCAACAGGGGGCCTGTCAAGCTTGGCTAACTTGGTCTCAAGAGCAGACAGACAGAGAAAACCCATTGGTGAATTGGACTATTTTTCATAACACGTTATCACTTTGCCTATAGTGTCGAAAGCAGTGTCTAGGTTGTAGTAGTTATAGCTAAATTTTGTAACCTGTCATTAAACCAAAATTTGGTTTGGAGCAATGATTTCTGCTGCAAAATGTATGCAATTTTGTTATTTAAAAGAAGATTGCCTCGAACCCAGATATAACTTTAGCTCTTCAAATGAGGAGCAGAATGTAAGTGAAATCAGTAAATGAATACATATGTACATATTTGTCTATAAATTTATATTTGTGTACTTATAATTATGAACAAAGCAAAATTTTAATCAGACACTAAATTCCTATCTAAGTCATCAGATAAAACATCAAATAAATAGTTTCATCCCATATTTATTAGATTGTTTTCTCTATTTCAGTGATGATCACATCAAGTTCTTCTGCTTTCAAGTTCTGGAACATCAAATTAAATACAAGTGAGATACTTGCCTTATATTTATGAAAGGTTGAAGTAGATAATCTTTGCAGTCTTTTTCAAATCCACAATTTTTGTATGGGTCTGTGTGTGTGTGTGTGTGTGTGTGTGTGTGTGTGTGTATAGATAGATAGATATAGATAATGCAAAAATTCCTGTTCATAGTTGTATTTAAAAATCCAAAATCTTATGTAGCCAACATGATACTGGAAGCTTCAACAGGTGCGAGACTGTTGGTTGGACAATATTGGAAGAAGGCGGAATTACCATCTATCGACGAATGGATTTTGAAAGTTATAAATTTGGCAGAAATGGCCAAAATATCTGCATATTTGAAAGACTATTCGAATGAAAAATATATGTTAGAATGGAAAAATGGATAGACTATATTCAAGGGAAATATCAATCTAAGAAATTGTATTTAGCATATAGTTAAATTTTTATTAGGATTCATATAATAATTTTGTTTAATATAGTGGGGTTTTTTTCCTTTTCTTTACCCTGTATTCACTCTGGGAAGTGTGGGGGGTAGGTGGGGGGGTAATAATGTACTCAACTGTAATATTTGTCATATATTAGAAAGAAATATTTAATGTCAGAAGAGGGGTTGCTCGGACAGTACCTCTGTACTACATCTGGAGGGGGTCGTGAGGGAGGAGTGAAAGAGGGGAAGGAAGTAGGATGGTTGGAGGAAAGGAGGGTGGAGAGAGGGAGGGAGAGAGGTGAGGAGGAGGGAAGTAGGAGAGAGGGAGGAAGAGAGGGGATGTTGTAGGGGGGGTGCTACCGAGCAACACCCATAGTTAAGTATTGTATATATGCATTTAAAAAAATGTATGCTGGTTTGTTGTTTAGTGTGGGATGTATTAGTTGAGTT
Source organism: Bothrops alternatus (assembly GCA_034064705.1). Taxonomy (NCBI): domain Eukaryota; kingdom Metazoa; phylum Chordata; class Lepidosauria; order Squamata; family Viperidae; genus Bothrops; species Bothrops alternatus. Next base: position 1,418,994 of record JARGCV010000124.1, read on the forward strand.
ATATTTAATTTGGTTTTTTCTTTTTGTTGTTTAAAATTATAAAATCAATAAAATATTTAAAAAAAAATGTTTCTCTGGAAGGTTTGTAAATATTTTAAATTAATGCTCTATTACAGGTATTTTCAACTAACTGAAGTACAGCAACAGCTAATTAGGGAAACGCTAGTAACATGGTTACAAGCACAGGTAAGTTTTTCTCATACAATTTATTATTATTTACTATGTGCTTCAATAATTTTCCAAATAAATGACTTTACCTATAAAAATATAATTGCTTATTTCATACATGATCATATCTTGAAACATTTTAAAAATGCATTTTTTTTCCAGATGGTGAATTCTCAATCAGAGAAGACATTTATACGAAACAAAGCAGCTCAAGTCTTTGCTTTGCTGTTTGTTACAGAATATGTCACAAAATGGCCCAAGTTTTTCTTTGATATTCTGTCTGTGGTAGGCCTGAATCCTCGAGGTGTGGACCTTTATCTCAGAATTCTTATGGCAGTTGATGCTGAACTGGTAGATAGGGATGTTGTTCATACTTCAGAGGTAAATTCCTTTTTTATAAAATAATTGTGCCCATTAATTAACAATCTTGACATAATAAGTTGGGTTTTGCTGACAGTTTCATAATTAACCTATTTTGTTAAACAAGGCATGTTTAGAAGACATGTCTTTAAAATGGCATATTTAGAAACTGTAGAAAAGTCTTTCTCAACTTGGTACCATCCAGATGTACTGAAATGTTTTCAGAATTTTTGTGCTGGGGAATTCAAGAAATTTGAGTCCCAATACACTTGCAGAATATTAGGTTGGGAGAAACTGCAACAGAGTTTGTAGTACAATATGAACTCAGGGGTCATATGTATAATATAAGTAATTATTAAATTTTAGATTATAGAACAAGATTGTTTTAATTTCTATTTGAAAACACAGGAAACTGGAAAAATACTTTATGTGTTAAACCACAGAAGCTGTTAAGGCTTGGTTCAGTTGTACAGGTCATAACAGATTGAGAAACTAGGGTTCCTACATCCATAGTTCACATTGGGCTTTCAGGTTAACAATGGGTAGAGAAGAAGATATAGCTTCTAAAGTCACTTGCTAAAATTACCTCTGAGGAAATTTTGCCTAATGCAGCTATGAATCATTCGAGCCTCTTTAACTTCCATCTGATATAATAATTCTGTAGGGAGAAACACAAGAGATCCATAGTCCATTCAAAGTCACTTCTTACAATTGTATCTGATGTAGTGATATCTGATATATATTGATAATATTACTCATTATTACAAAGAAATTCTATGTTTTTTAATATATAAGTTGTCTAATGTTAGGTAAGTTGGCATACATATTGATTAGAGTAAATAAATAAAAAAGAAATGATGCAAAAATTTAAACATTCTGCAATTCAGCCACACAGAGCTACACATACATTGTCACACGTACTAAAATGTAACTCCATTCCACAACAAGCAATAAAAACACAAAATATACCCAGTGCAATAAAGTAAAAAGTATACTTAAATAAATGGGCATACAAGAGAAGGGGCAGAAAGACAAACTAATTCACTTACATTCACCAAATGCATAGACTATAGCAGTCAAACATAATATAATACATAGATGGATGTTCCTACTCAACATGCTCTAAAGTAAAAGGTAATGCATACATATACTATCAGACGAAAATAATGCATAGAGATGTACAGAGTGCAGCAGCAAGAGAAAAAAAGATTGGTAAGCACAGGGTGGTGAAATGTGTCAAGAGAATTAAAAAGCAGAAGGCAAGAGAAAGCAGAGGAGCAAGGCAGAGAGAGAAAGATATTCAGAAACATGGAGGCATGCATTAAGGCAGAATATAAAAATCCCAATTGCAGCAGGGCAGGCAGTTAAAGAAAAAAGTAAGAGATACAAAAATGCATAGAGTATGGTGGAGAGGGAATGTAAAGATTGTTGGGGCTGGGAGTACAGTTAACCAATCAACACCACAGCTCCTTGATAATCTATCCCGGCAATGCTGCTTTGGGTAAGGCCACACTGGGAGAGAGACTCAAGCCTATGTGTTTGGTGTGAGGCCCAAAGCAGGGACCTTTAGACTTCCTCTTTTTTACATGCACAGACCACTGTTAAAAAAAAATTTAGATGCATTTCATCCCTAATATATGATTTTTTAAAACATTAATGCAACATGTCATACAAAGGAAATAAATATTAAACATTTGAAATTACAGAGTAGTGATGAAGAGACATCAACCATATAGATGCATTTTATGATGAATATTAGATTACTGCTACTATTAACTGTCCCAACGTTTTCAATTTTCAAAAAACAGAAATAGGCACCTCAGTCTTTACTTTTGAAGATTAACATCCTTATTATACCTATAGGAGGCTCGCAGAAATACTCTGCTAAAGGATACTATGAGAGAGCAATGCATTCCAAGTTTGGTTGAATCATGGTATCAAATCTTGCAAACATATCAGTATACAAATTCAGAATTGACATGTCAGTGCCTTGAAACAGTTGGAGCATATGTCTCTTGGATAGATTTGAGTCTAATTGCAAATGAAAGGTAATGCTCTTATTCATTCACTAATGAATTTATTGTGTGATAAAACTAGTGCAATTTTAGGGTAACCACCATTAAAAAATAAGTCTTTTTTGTAGTTGTTTGAAAAATTAGCCACTTTAAAAATAATTGTTAGCTGTTTTGCAAATATAGTGAAACCTAATTTTAAAGTGCTATTTGTGGGGAGTATGTCTATTATTTCTGAATATCTGTTAACTACAGTAGTATCTCATTGTGGCAATTTACAACACTCCTATAATTATATCATTTTATATTATTTGTATGCTATTATGCAAATAGCATAAATTGACACAGATGTAAAGTTAAAGTAGAATTAATATAAATTTAACTACCTTGTCCAAACTACCTCAGTGCAATGGACTTGAGTATGTATATGTGAGTCTGGTGTGTTGCATCTAACATCTGATAAATAAGGATTGTTAAAATGAGGTTTCACTTACACTATTACACTATATATATATAGCTTTTGTATCTCTTATACAAGAATATAAGCATGGGCTGATAATGTAAAATTTACTGTTAATTTCCGTTTTTATCCACAAAGCAAAATTTTTGTCTTTTTTTTTTTAGGTTTATAAATATGCTGCTAGGTCACATGTCCATAGAAGTTTTACGAGAGGAAGCATGTGACTGCTTGTTTGAAATTGTAAATAAGGGAATGGATCCAATTGATAAAACTAAGTTGGTAGAAACTTTGTGTCAAGTTTTGCAGTCTGCTGGCCTATTTATAGTTGATCAGGTTAGTTATTTTTAGTGAAAGAAATGTTACATTACTATGATTTGTATGACTGTTCATGTCTTCAGTACTTGTAAAAGTCATTTATGTTGTTGTTCTAAACTGCATTTTATGGTAGCTACCCAAGTAGTTTAACTATGCTTATGTGATAAAGTATTTCATTTCATCTGTGATAAGACTCCCATTATCCAGTTTCAATGCTTCAATACAATACTCCCTCTGTAGTTTCTCCATACTGTATAATTGTATAAGTTTGTCAGCTGAACAGATTTGGATAGGGAGGATATTTACATTTTTGCATTTCCACATGCTGACATGGGTTTTGTGTATGTGTGGGTGAAAAGTATTCACGTGTAAAAGAATTGGGAGTACTGTAAATCCACTAATATCATTATAAAACTTGATTTTTGAAAGTGGTCTTTGGGAAAATAATAATGCTAACAGATTTTATTTATTGACATTTCATCTAGTAAGTGCAACAAGTATTGCTGTCTTAAGTGATCATTTTGATCCTTAGTAATTTATTATAACAGTATCCATCATGGAGATTTTAATTTTTACATGGATATAATCTGTGACTCGACTTGTTTATTTTTCTTTTAAAGTGTTTAATGTTTAATCTTTACAGGAAGAAGATGTAGACTTTCTAGCTAGATTCTCTAAACTGATAAATGGAATGGGGCAGGCATTGATAGCTAGCTGGTCTAAACTTGTGAAGATTGGAGATTTGAAGAATGCTCAAGATACTCTGCAAGCAATTGAAGCAAAAGTAGCTCTAATGTTAAAACTTTTGATTCATGAAGATGATGATATATCTTCAAATATAATAGGGTTTTGTTATGATTATCTGCACATATTGAAACAGGTACATTTATGAAACTTTGCATTCTGAAAAACCCCATTTTTTCTCAATTTTTTCAGCATTAATATTGCACATTGCTTGAGACATTTCAAAACTAGGCTTTGTTTCTTTTATTTTGTAGCTCCTTGTGCTTTCAGAACAACAAAAAGCCAATGTAGAGGTAAGAATAATGAAACACCTTTTTGAAGATCTTTGTTTTACTAGTCAATAAAACTGCCATGGGAAACCATTTCAGATCTGCAGTAAAACTAACATATTTTAACATTAAGAATTTAAATTAAAAAATGAAATAATCCCCAAAGTTATTTAAATTTTTTACCAACAAGTCACGAAATCATTATATGTTCTTTAATTTAGAGGAGGACCCCTTCTTCCAAATGCAGCTGTTATGCCATTTTAATAGGTAATATGATAAAACTGGTATTTTCTTTCATTCCTTCCATCACCAGTTGAACACAATGACTGATTGGGAAAAAAAACCCCTTCAAGTCATAGTTTTTAACATTATGACAGGAGAAGCAAGCGTTATTTTGATTTCTATGCAGCTGAATGTCTTGCACTTAAAATTACTATTTCTTTTCTTTCATTTATAGTGATATAGAACAGTATAAAACAGCGCTCATAGAGATTGCTTTAACAGTATTTCATTACTTCTGCTTTGCATTGTTTCTATTGAATCTCACTGCTTTTATTATTTTAATAAGTAGAAGCTTATATTAGATGATAACTTTATCACTGATTTATCTTTCTAGGCAATTATGCTGGCAGTAATGAAAAAAATAACATACGATGAAGAGTACAACTTTGAAAATGAGGTTAGAAGTCACACTTAGATAATTCAGTGACAATTTCAGTTCTTGTGACGCCTGTTTCTTATTCCACTTAGCTGTCTAGCTCCAGAAATGGTAGTTTTGGATTAATCTGGATACTTTTCAGAGATACCACATTATAACTTATGCTGCACTATTCCAAAATAAGACACAACCACATTATAGGTTTAGGATACACACAGTGGACTCATGCTCTTGCTCCATCTTTCCCAGTGTCATTCCAGAGAGCTGAGAACGAAGCAGCATTCTTTCAAAGCATTGTAGCCCTGTCCAAAATGGACTGATTTTTCAGCAAGATGGATAAAGACATTACAAAACAGTGTCCCAGCAAGATTCTGAAGAATGCAACAGTTGATCAAGAACACTTTATAGGGATGAACGATTTCCATTGTATGTTTCCACTGGCGGGGAAAACTGTCTTAAGTACCACAGTTTTGTCACTAAAAAATTTCAGAATTTCAGGACATTGTTAAGCTAGACTGACTTGTCAAATGCTTATGAAGACCAATAACAGGAATTAGAGGCAATAATATGTAAACCTTTCTTTTGGGAAGTTAGATTGGCATATGCTTGTAAGTAGTCTTGAAAAGAGTATGACTTTTTCATTAGTAAGTTTCTAACAAAGGTAGAAACAATTTTGATGTAGATAATTATTTTAACATTCTGATCTAAAACGTTTAAATAATTTTCATAGGCATGTTTTAGAAATGAGAGATATTTGATCCTTTGGATTCTTTTTCTTCTATTTCATACCCACCAGTCATCAGCATGCATGGCACAAGAGGTCAAGTTCCTGTTTTAAATTAACAATAAAAGGAACAGGAACAACAACAGTCATTTTGATGTAGTGATTAAAAGTACCAGGCTGGAAACCAGGAGACTATGAGTCCTTCCCTGCCTTGCACACAAATCACATCCAAAAATGTGGTTAGTAAGAGTGTGTGGATGTCCACCTAGTCATCAGGAATCAAGAGTGAGACAAAAGGCAGTAAGAATGAATGATAATAATAAAAAAGGCATTTATGTAGTTGCAATCTAGCAGGACTACTTTCACAGATAGTAAGATTACAGGCAACAAGGATGATGGATTTACTAAGCTATGCTTATTAATCATCTAGCAAGAAATGCCTTGTAATATCCAAATGCTAGTATATTATGGACTAATCTGTTCGTACTGTGTATGTCTATAGGGTGAAGATGAAGCCATGTTCGTAGAATATCGGAAACAGCTAAAACTGTTGTTGGATAGACTTGCACAAGTCTCACCTGAATTACTGTTAGTTTCTGTTCGCAGAGTTTTTAACACTACATTGCAGTAAGTTTCAAATAAAATTCTGATAGAAGTTTTCATTTCCAGTAATAAAATGATTTCGAGTGACAATTTCCATTGATACTTAAGACCTGCTTTCCAGTTGGCTGATTAGTAGTGACTACCGTGTTTCCCCGAAAGTAAACCCACCCCCCAAAGTAAGCCCCAGCTGATTTGAGGGGGCGGGCCTAATATAAGCCCTACTGAAAGGCCTGCACGGACGGCCTCTATGACAAGGCGAAGCTGATGGGGGAGGGGGGATCTGGTATACTGGTTCCTTACCTCTGCCCCAGCTTCTTCCGCGGCCTCATGGCAGTGGCATTGGGCGTGTCGTGTGAGGTGGCATATGGCTGGTTTCGGCATGAAGTGGCTGCCGCCAGCCGCGGCCATTTGCCGCCTCTCCTGGCTTGTTCCGCAGCCTCATGGCAGTGGCATTGGGCAGGAGGGGGCAAATGGCCGGTTTTGGTGTGATGCGGCTCTTTGTCGCCTTGCGCATTGCGCCCAATGCTGCTGCACTGTGACTCGGCCAAAAGTGGCCATGGAACAAGTGGGGCAGGCTTCCCCTCTCCTGCCCATTCAGCTACAGTTTTGGTGACTCTGTAGGTGCCTACAGAGCCACCAAAACAGCAGGTGGCACACCGGAGGCTCAGGGAGGGAGGGCGCTGAAGTGGGCGGTCAGGCCATTGGCAAGAGCAACACGTCTGAGCAGAAAGTGGCCTCGGAACAAGTGGGGCAAGGAAGGAAAGAAATCCTCGCTCCCCCCAGAAATTACCTTTCTTTTCTTACCTGACTCCCAGCCCCATGTTGTTTCTCCTTTGCGATCCGTTGCCACCGTGTGCAGGGAAACAGGGTTTTTTTTTGGGGAAAAAAGGTCAATCAATTCGAACTTCGCGATCTTGTGGGAGTATTGGTAAAAAAAAAAAAAGTTCCATCAGACTTTTTAACTTCTTGAGATCTCGCGAGAAGTTAGAAAGTCTGATGGAACTTTTTTTTTTTACAGATAGTCCCACAAACATGTGGCGAAGGCAGAGAAGCGAACAGAGAAACGGAATGCAGCTGAAAGGTTAGTAAAAAAACGCTTGGGGGAGGCGAGGGCATCTGGGCAGGTGCGGCAACCTTACCCTGCACGGCTTTGGCAGGTGTCTGGCGGGGAAGGAAGCAACTAGTCCACCACCATGCTAGCACTGCCACGTTGCTTCTCTACCCCATGCACAGGCCCCACCACACCCCCGCACTCTCGCAGCCTACCGGTGTCGGTACCTGCAAAAAGCCCTCCCCGAAAATAAAACACGGTGCTTACTTCAGAGCCCAAAAGAAAGTAAGACAGTGTCTTACTTTTGGGGAAACACAGTACATTTTAGTACCCAAAAGTTGATTACTGGAACTATAATGTAGATACGGATTTCATAGGGTTTTTTTTGCCATGTAGTTCCTTTGTTAACCTAAGGGAAAAAAACTTGTTAAAGGCAATACCTTTCTTCCACTGTGTCTTCACTGTGTCCTCCTGAAAGAAAAAAAAAAGAAATGGTGTTGCTAGTAAATTGGAAAGAATTAAGTAGCTTCAGCTTCAAAAATACCTGGCAATTTTAAACACAAGGATAAAATTTTAATGTGGGAGAAAGGATTGCATACAACAAACAGGAAGAATTAATTTTATTATAATATTATAATGCCAAATTAAGTTTCTTGTTCACATGAAAAATATTTGAATCATCTTCCCTCTTTTAGGGTTCATATTCTGTAGTGCATACTATAGTAAAAATATAGAGAGTTTATACCAAATTAATCAAATTTCAAATTTTATTGTCCATTATCACCATAAGCAATAACTGGTGACTTGGAGACAGTTTGCCCAAAAGATAGAAGACAGGTATTTAGAAGATTGATGTAGTTCATAATCCCATATTAATTGTTAATGCTTAATTTATCTGTTGATGAAACATTTATGTTTTTATATGTATATTTAATACAGCTGAATTCTAATAAATTATAAAATAATTCCATATTTTATTAATTTGTCTTCTATCTATTCTTTTTTATAGGAATTGGCAAACCAAACCATTTATGGAAGTAGAAGTAGCAATAAGATTGTTGTACATGTTAGCTGAAGCTCTTCCAGTATCTCATAGTGCTCACTTTACAGGTGATACAAAAGCTAGTGCTCTGCAAGATATGATGCGGACTGTAAGTGTGAATCAAAATTGGTGTAATTTGTTACAATTTTTATATTAACAAAATTGACTCAGTCATTTTTCTCTTTTCCTTTTCTCTTTAGTTGGTTACATCAGGTATTAGCACCTACCAGCACACATCAGTAACTATGGAATTCTTTGAGACTGTGGTCAGATATGAAAAATTTTTCTCTCTGGAACCTCAGCATATTCCAAATGTTTTAGTAAGTTCATATTAGATAGCTATTTGTTTATGCAATTATCAATAATATTATGGTATCTCTTTTATTCTATTAAAAAAGTTGAAAAATATTGAATCCCTTTAGTAATCAATTTGCCTCTTAGTTTGTTAGAAATTCAACTGGCTAAATTGTTGCCTTTTTAACTGCAGATAGCATTCTTGGATCACAGAGGTCTTCGCCATACTAATCCAAAAGTACGAAGCAGAATAGCATACCTTTTTTCCAGATTTGTCAAATCCCTCAAGTAAGCTTAATGACTATTAAGTCATTTAATAAACGTGAATATTCTGAATAGAGTATGATGGGTTTGGTACATAAAGGAGACTGTTAAATACATTCAGAAGGATGTTTTTCCAGCACAAATAATAGAAGCATATCTTAATTTTTAAGACTGATTTTTACCTCCAAAGACCAAAGTCATTAATTTATAATTTACCTTTCTTTACAACTATAAATTATTCTAAAATCTATACATACTGTAGTGGTATAATTCTAAATCATGGTTTTCTTATCTCCACATTAATGAAAATCTAATGAGATATGATGATCAATTCATTCAGTAAATACTGGGTCTCTTTTGCTCTGCCATTGGATTATAAGATAGGATTGCATAATTGGTACTGTAATTTCTAACTGAGAAACTTTAATATAGAGGTATTGTTGAATTTTAATATTGGAGCTATTTAACATATTTATGTGTGTAATGTGGTTTACATTCTTATGCTTTAGTAAACAAATGAATCCTTTTATTGAAGATGTATTGAACAGAATACAAGACTTGCTAGAGCTTTCGCCACCTGTAAGTTTTTTTTATATAATATTTTATTAGTTTTCTAATTTTATAATTAAGTATTTAAAAAGCAACGTGGTGACTGGGTTAATCAATAGTTTAATAACATACATAAATCTTTAGTATACATCTCAAGTTACAATATCAGATATTTCCTCTCTTTTTCCCTTAATATCTACTATCTCATATTAGGCTAATACAGTTCTTATTATTATCAACTAAGTAAAAACATCTTTGTTACATTTATCCATAATTTTTAGCTTATACATATCTTAATTGTGTTGGCATTCAATCCTTAAATACAATCAATGTCCTGTTATTGTTTTTTTCCCAAGCTTTAATTTCCCATCAATACTCAAATTAACATTTGGTATTTATAATTTTCAAGCTTTAGATAACCAAAGTTTCCCTTATCTCAACTTCTTCCTTTTTCCCTTTTCATAACAAAATCTAATATTCTAAATACACATCTTATCTATTTAAATATAGTCTTGTTCTGTTTTCTAAAAGTTATCTATTTTCCACCCTATTAAACCATCTAATTAATAATACAGTATCCCTTCTAATAATTCAAAACCATTATATGTATTGTCTGGGTTAACCAATAAATCAGTAATATACATAATTTGTTTAGGTCTAATTTTTAAAAGCTCAAATACTCCCTCTCTTTTTCTGGTAATATCTATTATCTCATATTGTGCAAACAGAATTCTAATTTTCAACTGATTTCCAAATATTTTTGGAATAGGTGACCAAACTTTCCCTTATCTCAATTTCTCCCTTTTTCTCTTTTCATATCAAAGTCTATTAGCCTTGTTATAAAGCTTACCTATTCAATTATAATTTTACTTTATTTTCTAAAAGATATCTATTTTCCACCATATTCAACCCTCTAGTTAGTAATATGGAATCCCCTCTAATAAATCAAAACCCTTATTTTCTTCAGCCTGGCTTTCTTCCTTTGCCAACTAACCTTCCAAGTCAGTGCTTTTGAATCATCAAATAGTTCTCCCTCTGTTATTATATATATATTATTTGGAATAAGAAAGACCATTTGGTTGCATTTTTTTGGAAGAACTAGCCCATTTTTATTCATTAGATCGCCTCCCTATTACTCCATTTTCCCACAATTGTCCTGATAAGTTTATCTTCCATTCAATCTGTTCTTCTTCCTGTTCCTCAAATTTCTTCTGATTTTTTTTTTAACTTAGCAATAATCGCGCCTCGGATAAACCTCATTGGCTACGATACTGCCACTGCGCAAAACTAAATTTCTTCTGATTTTTGTAAAAAGTCTTCTCCATTTTCAGTGTTGTCACTCCGTTTTCTGAATTTTCCGTTGGCTGGATCTGTTGGTCAGTTGAATCCTTTGTCTTAGTGTTTAGTTGTTCCACTTCTGTTATTTTCTGCATTGTTAGTTCTTTGGTTGTAGTCAAGATCTGGGATTGTATATTTAAGCTGGCATCTTGTTCTTTTATGTTGCATCTTATTTTGTCACAAGCTGAAAGATTGGTTTAGTGTATTGATTTCAATATGGAAAGGATTTTTTCCTGATCTTCATCCATATTCTCTTGATAGTATGTTAAATTGAAAACTTTAGAATCAAACGTTAAAAATAGATCTATTTCATGTGTTATAGGTGGGCTTTATAGTAGAAATTGTTTGTCAAGTAAAAGTTTATAGTCCAAAGTATTCCATCATCTCGTATAATAACATATGCTTCTCATGTAAAGAAATAGGAAAGCAATTCCCCACATATAGCTTTGAAAGACAGTAAAAGTTTACATTCATAGTTCAAACAGGCCAGAAGTTCCTTCTTTGCAGCTGAGTTTTTCACAGGTGGTAGCTGTCAAGGTCAGACAAGTTTTTTTCTGGAGTCTGGGCTTCAAGCCAAGTCTCTTTTAGGCAATAACAAGTTGTAATACCATACTTCGCCTCAAGATATCACCAGTGCTGTTTAAAGCTTTTTAAGTCCAAAGTTTTTATGATAGTTTTTCAGGTCTTATTTTTTTTTTTTAGATAAAAACAAACGTCTCCAGAAAGAATAGGAGCACTTTTAGTCGCCTCCTTTCTTAGAGGTAGGGTAGAAATTCCCTTCCCTCTCTCCTCACAGGGGAAAAAATACTTTGGGCAGCTTTTACAGGAAAAAATACTTAAGTCTTAACGAGAAGATCAGATCTCACCCAGTTTCATCCGCGTTGCTTTAAAGGTGCTTGGTGATTTTGACTTCGGCTTTCAGCAGCTTAGTGACGAGCCATATTGCTATGGCCGGTCTTTCCCCTGCCGGTTTGGAGGGCTTCCCCGGATCAAACAGAAGGGCTGCTGCCCTCCCACGATCAAGCGGGTGTTCTCTCCTTGCTCGTCGCCCCTACTTTCAACCCTTTCCAGGGTCCCCCAGCAGGACGAATTCGGATGCGAAAGACGGAGCTCAGACTTACAGACTGCTGAACAAGGGAGAGTTTAGTTTACTGAATTTCCACTTAAATATTGGAGATAGTTAATGGAATTTATATATTTATAATGGATATTTGAAAACTCAAGGTGGCAAACATGGAGATCTCCCCTTGTATTATCTCCATAATACAACCTATTGGTCTTGTAATCATCTGATGAGCTCTGTAAATAAGAATGGACTTGAAACTGGATCTCTCTTCCTCAAGCCCATCACTTTAATCTCTGTTCCATATTGGTTTCTAACATATACATATGTTTGATTTATATGTTCATCAGGTAAGAACATTATCTCAAATTAGCCAATATAATATGTTTTGTTTATATTGAGAGAGACTAAAACTGGTCTCAGTTTTACAAGATTATAGCTACAATCCATAGTATATCAATAAAGTATTGAAATGTAATATTTTTGTAATAAAGTTACTGTAATTAGAATATGCAGTTATAAGGGAGCATTTTCAAATAAATCATGGCTACACTAGTTAACAATAATCATATAGCATTGGGTGCAAGATGTTATAGGGTGTTCTGTGCAATTTAGATTGGTTTGGGGTTTTTGTTATAAAACTTGGGGAGACTGTAGAACTCAGCAAGTAGAATAATTAGAAAACTTCTAATTCTAGGAAAAAATATTTAATGTTAAATACTCTTCTCTTTTTCTGGGTTCCAGGAGAATGGTTACCAAGCTTTATTAAGCAGTGATGATCAACTTTTTATTTATGAGACTGCAGGAGTATTGATTGTGAACAGTGAATACTCTACAGAACGCAAGCAGGCTTTAATGAGGAACCTTTTGACTCCTCTAATGGAGAGATTCAAAGTGCTGCTAGAAAAGCTTGTGATGGCACAAGATGAAGACAGACAGATGGCATTAGCTGATTGCCTACATCATGCAGTAGGCTTTGCAAGGTGGGATTTGTGTAGCCTATTTGAATTATATTTAAAAATAGCATAATTGTCAGCATAAAAATAGCAGGTTAGAACTAAACTTGTTTTTACATTGTTAGTTATTACTTCAACTCTTCCCTTCAAGGTGTTCTACCTCCACTTAGCTTGGACAACCTCTGCAGAAAGATATTATGATAGATCTAGTGAAAGCCACTGAGTAGTCCAGAAGAATCAAGAAGGCTACTGTCCTCCATCAGTCTTCTAAACAGCTATCACATACCTACACCTCTTGTGCAAGAAGAGTATGTTGGCTATAATTATAATGATAAAATAAGGCTATAATTGTTCAGATCTTCTGAATCCAATGATATTTTAGTACCTCTTGTTCAGAGAAATTTATATTCTCCTGGACCAAGCTGAGTATCTCTTTGCTACTGTATGAAATAAACCATTGGTGTAAAGAAGAAGAGAATCCAACTTATTTCAAATTATTCATCCTAGGAAGCTATTTTACATGGCATACCAAAACCATAGTGTAATGTATCTTTTTTTATTTGCATAGTCGTACTAGCAAAGCTTTCAGCAATAAGCAGACGGTTAAACAATGCGGATGCTCAGAAGTGTATCTGGACTGCTTACAAACATTTCTACCAGCTCTCAGCTGCCCCTTGCAGAAGGAAGTTCTTAGAAGTGGTGTACGCACCTTTCTTCACCGAATGATTATTTGTTTAGAGGAAGAAGTTCTCCCATTCATTCCTTCAGCCTCTGAACATATGCTCAAGGATTGTGAAGCAAAAGATCTTCAAGAATTTATTCCCCTCATAAACCAGATCACAGCAAAGTTTAAGGTAAGAGTCTATCTTAAATGTCTCAGTCTTTTTGTATCTACTAGTCATTTCAAATTTAATAAAATAGCTACTCTGAGGAAAATCCATTTTAAAAAATGGCTATTATGTTGGTTGCAGCTAGTTACAAAACATCCATTTCATATACTAATATTAAAGTAATTTTAAAAAAAATTGCCAAAACCTAGAATGCAAGGCATATATGGCACCTGACCGTCATATATTATCAAAATACAAAACTTCTATTCTGAATCCACCATTTGTTTCTGTTGAGACTAAATGAGAAACAAATAGTAAGTTCATGAGTATCTAGCAACACCTCCACATTGGAACTGAAACCACTTCATGTCATGGACCCCTCAGAAGCTGGTTTGGAGGAGGAGGAGAAAAAGTTGGAGCAGGGACCATCTGACAGGGAAGGCAGGCTAGAGACTGAGGACGATGCTATCCTGACCCCCCTCAGGCATTGGGGGATGAGGTCGACCAGATGGAGAGCTGCCTTTCGCACAGACCCAGGAGGATGGCTGCTGACTGGCAGTAGTGCTGATAAGCAGCCAATTTCCTCTGACAGGAACAGCTGCCTGCTTCACTCGCTCCAAGGGCCAGGAGAATGGAATGTAGGCAAGCCCAGAGAAGGGCTGCAAGGCTACTCAGGAGGAGGTTGCCCATCCCTCCTCACAAGGAACACCTGGAGGGGAGTAGCTGTGGGGAGTTAGTCTTTGCTAGGAACAATTGTTTACTTTGGTTTACACTCCCCTGGCTTTTACTCGTGCCTGTTGCTGTTTGCCTTGCCTTGCTTTGAAGATTGGTTTTTGCATTTTGTTTTGGACCTCGCCCTTTTCTGGTGGCTACATTTGGTCTTTGCTTTACTGGGACTTTGGAACTGCTTTTTTTCTGGGACCTGTTTCTTGTCCTGAGGACTGCCCTTGTATTGTGCCTGGACCCTGCCTGGTGGATTGGACTTGGAACTCTGGGCCTTGCCTTGTGAGCGTGCTCCTACTCTGTGGACTTTCTTGGTACTATAGGGGCTGTTGTTTGGGGAACTAAGGGTGGCTGCCTTCAAGGTAGCGTGAGAGTGGAGCCTTACTGGTTGTTGAAGGGTCATTGGCGGGAACTTTGCTTAAGAAAAATAAAGAACTCTTTAATCCTGCCTTGCATTGACCACCTGGGTCATAACACTTTAAACCATGCTGTTATTGATCCAGGGTGCAGACAGACCACATTGTTTCCAGCTTAGCCTGGTTATAATAATAAAATATTAATGCTCAAATAGGAAATGATTAAATAATACAAAGTTAATACAAGCCATGAACTTACAGCTGAACTTAATTTTATGGAGCAGTTACAGACTCTGTTTTTATAATTTTTTTCATTTTTATTATTGTATTATGTATTTATTCATCATAAACTTAATTAGCAATATTTTTCACATCTATAGACCCAGGTCTCTCCATTTCTTCAGCAAATGTTTATGCCATTACTGCATGCTATTTTTGAAGTCTTGCACCAGCCTGCTGAAGATAACGACCAATCTGCTGCTTTAGAAAAGCAAATGTTGCGAAGAAGTTACTTTGCTTTTCTACAAACAGTCACTGGCAGTGGAATGAGTGAAGTCATAGAAAATCAGGGTAAGATAAAAGTCTGTTTTCAAACTTTAATCGTAATAAAATTAGAAAACTAGGGATGGGGAATGTCCTGCTCATCAATTTTCTTTGTTAGGAGGCACATTTTTTGCAAATGGCAGTTTCCTCAAAAAAAATATATTTACATTTATGGCCTTTTGTATTGCTAGATTGCAAATTACTTTTTTTTGCTATAAAACATATCTCCTTTTCTAAATAGACTTTAGGGATTGTTATTTTTATGTTTTAACATGCAGAAAGAAAAGATGGAAAGGTGGTAAAATAATATTTAAAAACTGTGTATAAATAGATTTTAAAGGCATACGTTTTTAAGAATGCTATTTAACATTGTTGCTATGGAATAATGTTGATCCATTAAAATCAGAAAGCTGGTTTCCAGGCAAAGAGTAGTCCAAAACTGCAAATCTAGAGTGACGTTGTTTCCATCATAAAAGATATACTGTAAAACTCTACATGCTTATCACCTACATAATTCTTCATATATTGATAAGTTGAAGAGGATAATCAAAATTATTTTCATATTTTTAAATTGTATTACTTTTCCCACAACCATATTAACATATTTTTTCATGTAACACAGTGGCCAGCCCTGTTATTTTAGTTTTTCCTCCATATTTTTACACTTGCTACATATGAAGATGACAACCACTCCTTTTTAAACATTCATTGATGTGTCCAATGAACAAAAAATGCATTGAATTAACGTCATCTTAAAATAATAAAGTAAAAGGTAAAAGAGTCCCTGCAGATTTTATTCCACTAGTCGTTGCTAGCTATAGGGAGCGGTGCTCATCTCTGTTTCAAGGCCATTGAGTTAGTGCTGTCCAAAGACATTTTCGTGGTCATATGGCCAGCATGACATCACGGAGCACTGTTACCTTCCAATTGAAGTGGTACCTATTTATCTACTCACATTTGCATGCTTTCGAACTGCTAGGAGGCCAGGAGCTGGGACAAGGATAGGATCTCACCCCATCAAATGGCGCTCAGCATCATAACTGCTGAGTCACCACACCATCCTTAACCACTGAGCCACTGCACTCAGAGACATATTTGATATTCTTTGTACTTTATGACCCATGAATATTTATATAAAAAAGATTTATCTGCAGTTTTCAAACCAGAATTATCCCAAAATGTAAGTTTATTATTTGAATAAGGCTGAAAATTAAACTTTTAATTCTGGAAGCACAATATGATTAAGATTAAAAGAGAACCAAGCCCTGGATGATACAGTGCCATGAATAATTCAGAACAGGATTGAACTGAACTATTTAATAAGATAGTTCTTAAATTTATTTTTGTATGTTCCTTGAAGGAGGGACATTTTGCATCCATTTATTTGTAGAAAACATCTCTGTCTTTGTAAATAACTTTTTATGATTCAGAAGAATTAATTATGTATTACTAAATTCTATTGTCTCTTGTTTCTAGGTGCAGACAATGTGGAGCATGTGCTGTTCACAATCATCCAAGGAGCAGTTGACTATCCTGATCCTATTGCTCAGAAAACTTGCTTTATCATTCTTTCAAAATTGGTGGAACTTTGGGGTAAGTCTCCATATTTTAATGGTTTAAACTGAATGCATTTTTACTGTGTGCATTCAAATGAACGTATTTGAAGTACACTGAGAGTAGGTTAATATAATAATGCATTATTGCAAGCCTATTTACTAAATAGTGGATGAAGGAATTGATTAGAACACTCATATTTTTTTTAGGAGGCAAAGATGGACTTGTTGGTTTTGCTGACTTTGTCTATAAACATATTGTTCCTGCATGTTTCTTAGCACCTTTGAAACAAACATTTGACTTAGCAGATGCACAGACAGTATTGGTAGGTATTCTATCATATGATTTTATTGAGAAATTGCTGAATGTGTTTATGCAATTTACTGGTAATTTACCTAGAGTTAAATGAAAACTAGGAATCTTGGATAACATTTGTTGCCCAGAAAATACAGCGGTCAATTTTCATAACCTCTGAATTCTGCCCAAATGTAAAAGCTTAAAAAAGTTATCTCTAAGTATTCTAAGTTTCCAGATTTTTTGTGTATGAGTTACATTCACAACTACTTAGTAGCATTAAAATACTGTTTCTATGATACATAGACAGGATTTCTGCTGAATTTCAAACTGCCAGGTTTGGGATTTGGATCTCACCCGGGTTTCTATGTAGACTAAACCCTGCTCAAAAAGTGTTGGGCTTTAAGTTCAAATGATATTCGTGATACATGGAAATTACATTTCCATTGCAAAGCATGGCTTCAAAGACCTAGAAAATCCTTTGTCTGGAAGACTATAATAATGGTACAATTTCCATCTGAATAGATGAAACAGATGGCTGCCATAGAAACACTTAACACACAAGATTGTTAAATAGCTTAGATCTTTTAAAGTTGAACATGTCATTTTTTCCACATAATTTGTATTAGTCCCCTAAAACTTAAATTACAAACATTTAAACTGCAATATTCAAACATTTGGACTGAAATCCCTTTGTTTTGTTTTAATAGGCTTTATCAGAATGTGCAGTGACATTAAAAACAATTCATCTCAAAAGGGTAAGGAACCTGAAATTAATATTTTATTTGAAACTTGTCTTACTGAGGAATTTTGGATAACTTATTTTGACAGTTTGTCTCCTTTTTAATGTCCAATTTTGTTCTGGCAATAGCACCATCAGAAATCCATATAGCAAACGGAAACCTGTGTTTCTCTGAAAATAAGACCCGTCTGGTCTTAACAGTGGGGAAAAAAAGTATTTAGTCAGCCACTAATTGTGCAAGTTCTCCCACTTAAAAAGATGAGAGAGGCCTGTAATTGTCATCATAGGTAGATCTCAACTATGAGAGACAAAATGAGAAAACAAATCCAGACAATCACATTTGTCTGATTTGGAAAGAATTTATTTGCAAATTATGGTGGAAAAGAAGTATGTGGTCACCTATAAACAAGCAAGATTTCTGGCTCTCACAGACCTGTAACTTCTTCTTTAAGAGGCTCCTCCGTCCTCCACTCATTACCTGTATTAATGGCACCTGTTTGAACTTGTTATCAGTATAAAAGCACCTGTCCACAATCTCAAACAGTCACACTCCAAACTCCACTATGGTGAAGACCAAAGAGCTGTCGAAGGACACCAGAAACAAAATTGTAGACCTGCACCAGGCTGGGAAGACTGAATCTGCAATAGGCAAGCAGCTTGGTGTGAAGAAATCAACTGTGGGAGCAATAATTAGAAAATGGAAGACATACAAGACCACTGATAATCTCCCGTGATCTGGGGCTCCACGCAAGATTTCACCCCGTGGGGTCAACATGATCACAAGAACAGTGAGCAAAAATCCCAGAACCACACAGGGGGACCTAGTGAATGACTTGCAGAGAGCTGGGACCAAAGTAACAAAGGCAGCCATCATAACACACTACGCCGCCAGGGACTCAGATCCTGCAGTACCAGATGTGTCCCCCTGCTTAAGCCAGTACATGTCCGGGGCCGTCTGAAGTTTGCTAGAGAGCATTTGGAGGAGAGAGAATGCTGAGTTGCAGCCAAAAAACACCATAACTACTGTGAAGCATGGGGGTGGCAACATCATGCTTTGGGGCTGTTTCTCTGCAAAGGGACCAGGACGACTGATCCGTGTACAGGAAAGAATAAATGGGGCCATGTATCGTGAGATTTTGAGTGCAAACCTCCTTCCATCAGCAAGGGCATTGAAGATGAAACGTGGCTGGGTCTTTCAGCATGACAATGATCCCAAACACACTGCCCGGGCAACGAAGGAGTGGCTTCGTAAGAAGCATTTTAAGGTCCTGGAGTGGCCTAGCCAGTCTCCATATCTCAACCCCATAGAAAACCTTTGGAGGGAGTTGAAAGTCCGTGTTGCCCAGCGACAGCCCCAAAACATCACTGCTCTAGAGGAGATCTGCATGGAGGAATGGGCCAACATACCAGCAACAGTGTGTGCCAACCTTGTGAAGACTTACAGAAAACGTTTGACCTCTGTCGTTGCCAACAAAGGATATATAACAAAGTATTGAGATGAACTTTTGATATTGACCACATACTTCTTTTCCACCATAATTTGCAAATAAATTCTTTCCAAATCAGACAAATGTGATTGTCTGGATTTGTTTTCTCATTTTGTCTCTCATAGTTGAGGTCTACCTATGATGACAATTACAGGCCTCTCTCATTTTTTTAAGTGGGAGAACTTGCACAATTGGTGGCTGACTAAATACTTTTTTCCCCCACTGTATATTGTTTTTGCCTCCAAAAGATGCAGCAGGTCTTATTTTCCAGGAATGTCTTACCTTAGGGCCGCCATAGCCAGGCCTCCCATGCCCTGACACCTGTTGCGCCGCTGCCTGAATTCTTCTGCAGCCATGTGGCCCATCACGATGGGCACAATGAGCCTCTCAGGCTTCTGCCATGAGCGGTTGCACTAGCACAATCCGCGTAATGAGCCATGCGGCCTCCTGCAACTGGTTGCAGTAGTGTGATCAGTGTGACGAGCCTCATGGCCTCCTGCCACAACTGGCAGCAGTGGCGCAATGCACCATGTGGCCGCAAGCAGCTGTAGAAGAACTCAAGCAGCAACGCAACAGGTGTTGGTGCCTGGGAGACCTGGCTGAAGTGGTCCTAAAGTAAGTGGATGCCGGACATGTGGGGCAGCTCCACCCACCCATCCCCACCCTGGCTTGATTTTTATGCTTGCGTCTTGCCCCAAAACTAGGGCTTATTTTTTGGGTAGGCCTTATATTGGTTGCATGTGTAAAAATCAAGCTAGGGCTTATTTTCAGGATAGGTCTTATTTTCTGGGAAATCCGATTGTACTTCCTCAATGTAGCTTAATGAAGTAAATTACTCATATTCAGTGCCTGCTTGTTTAAGCTTAATTTGCATAATGGCTGATTGCAGAACTAGTGAATTTTCTTTATCATGTCAGAATTGCTGAATGGTACCACATATAATTGCAAGGAGCACTTTTTTGTCAGAATATCTCTTTAGAATTTTTATATTAAAAATGGTAAATTTCCAATCTGTCACAATGATTAAAAGTAATTGAAATATCTTTTCATTTGTTTTTATAATCTTCAGTCTTGATTGACATTATTGTTAATCTGTAATCTTGTCAACATGCTGTAATCAAGTAAAATGGAGCACATTTGAAATAATAAAATATCTAATCACTGTCAGAACACCTATGTGCTTTTTTTCTAGGGGCTTGAATGTATCCAGTATCTGCAACAGGAATATCTTCCTTCATTGCAAGTAGCCCCTGAAATAATACAGGTTAGAGGGGTTTTTTTTATCCAGTACATGTGGCCTTGGCAGTAGATGGGCATATTCTGAAGCTGATTTAGTTTAAAATTTTCTAAGTCTTACAGAGTTTTTCATTCGAGAAGTATCTGCTCAAGTAATTGCAAGAAGGTTATTGGTCTTTGGAATAGTGTATTAATCTGAGTTTTTAAGGAATAAATACTAACTGTCCAAATAGATAACCAAATTACATGAAAAATTGTAATACATTACTGATCCTGGTTGACCCTGGTTTAAGTGCATGAATACCCTAAAATTCATGAAGTGTTATCTGATTATGATGACTTGAATCCAGATTTTTGCCTTCTGCCTCTTCTCATGGAGCTAATTGGTGCAAATATGAATAGTATGTTCTTGCCTGCTAGGATTACCAATTAGATTGAGAATTGGTTATATTTTACATCTAGTATTAGAGGTACTGTCATAGCAAGCAGTGCATCTAATCAATACTGGTTCTTGAAAAAGGTAAGATTGCAACGGATTGGATAATTTTCAAGTATGTATTTTTCTAATTTAGAATTCTTGAATTTTTTTTCATATAGGAATTCTGTCAAGCACTTCAGCAGCCTGATGCTAAAGTTTTTAAAAACTACTTAAAGGTAAGTAAAATTCATGCTTATTTTTTGACTTTCAACAGACTTGAACCCTTGTAAATATGAAAAATAGCATGTGAACTGTATGGTGAATATTTAAGCAATTCAGCTATATTTATTGTCTCTGATACTTTCTCTCTGCCTTTGTTGTCTTTGTATGCATATTGCTCTTGAAAAAGGTGGAACTGATGGTTGAAGTAAAGATGATTGTATGAATAAGTGCTTCATAATAACATGCTATAGATGTACCAATGTGGTTCAACCCATTATAATATTGTTTTGTAGAAAGAATGATGAATGTGTCAATACAGAAGATTTCTTGTATCACATGAAGAGGCTTCATATGGTTTAAAAAATGGTCATACAAGCCTCATTACAAGTTACGAGATAGGTCATCCTGGCTGCTCAGATTCACATGTTCAGCAGGGTTAGCAAGAAAGGGTCCCCTGATTATGGCAGCTCACAGAACACCTGTATGTGAGCAACTACATATAGATGCTTATTTATAGACATTTGAATATACAAAATATTTGGGGCTATGGGTGAGTCTGAGGCTTTCTTACTTTAACTTATGTGAAACTCCTACACAGAATTTCAAAATAATTGTTATATAGAAAACTCATTGAAAGATTTTTGACTTACAATTCTTTTTGTTGATATTCGACCATATGAGGGAGCAAATTTTAATAGATTACGGAGAGATGAATAATTGAAGTCAGTTTCACTCACTATGTCCTCAACATCTAAACTGGAATTGCTTTCCATCTTGGTTAATAAATCTAAGGAAGAGTTTTAAATCGGTATTATATAATTAGACTCTTAGAAGTTATTATTAAAAATTGTATCTAACACAGTTAAATGCACATCATGAATATGTTTTACTTTAAAATGGTATTCAAGAAAATTACTGATTATTACCAACTACAAATTATTCATTCATAGTGCATTATATTAAGTTTAAATCCATAATTAAATGTATGACATTAAAATACTGCAATATTATTTCTTGGAAAGATAAAGCATTGCATTTTAAAGTTATATATGAACAACATTAATTTTTCGTGTTATAAATCAATAGATTGCAATACTATATCCTGCCCAAGTTGGAGGCTCTGTGCCAATCTATTACTTTCCATTACATCGAAGAAATTTGTTCCAAATTTGTTTCTGTCAATAATACAATCCCTTTCTATTTGATTTTTTTCAGTTTTTTTAAACTCATGTGATATATTTTCTTAAACAGGTATTCTTTCAAAGAGCAAAACCCTGAGGAATTTACTGGAATTTCTGCCTGTCTCCCTTAATCAGGAAGTCCAGATATTAATTTATAGGCATGCTAACTTCTGTGCCATTCAATTTATTTTAATTTTTTTAGTTTCTCTGTTCATAAATCATACATGTATTAGCCTTTTTACATATACAGGAAAATTGCCTATACTTTGCTGGCTGATGCACATAAAGGCATAAAGACAACACAAGGTGCCTGATTCTTTCAAACAATATGTTGGATAACTATATGTTGTAATTAAAAATGCAAAAATAAAATGCTTTTTTTATTTTGAAATTAAACTGTATAAATTTCTCCAAATTACATAGAAATTGTTATAAATTATGTACATTTTAAAATAAATATGTGCATATTAGAAACAAGATTCATTTGTTCATGTATTGTGGAATAAAATAAAACAAACTCTATTTGTAGATAGATCTTTCTTTGAATGGATTAAATACAGGACAAACTGTTATTAATAGATTGATAATAGTATGTGGTACTACCTTTTTACACAAACGAATAAACATTATTCAATGAAATTGTTAAACTGTCTTAAAGTATTTTTTATATGTTGGCCATTAAGTCAGCTGTCTGTACTGAATAGAATTGTTGTTTAACTCCTTTTTTCAAAAACTGGTATCTGAACAGATTTTTTATATTTATTTTAGAAGCTCTGTAAACAAATTAATGAAGGACACAATTTATCTTGGGTACATAAAGCTATCTTTACAAGACTCAATAAAGCTTGCTTCTAGTTATGTGTCATTCTTTCTATTTTGAGAATTCCAGAATACTTTTCTCCTGGACCCAATCTTTTAGGGAATGATCTAAAGGAGGAATAGCACATTCCAGAGTTCCCTGGACTTTGCGAACAAACTGTTTTAAACCTATTTTCTTGCCTCTTTTACTCAGAATCTCTTAACTATCATAACAGTTGCTTTTTGGAGCGGGATCCTAAGGATTGTTTTCAAAGAAGAGATGATGGGGGCCTGCTTAGAGCAATTCTGGTCATCTCCTTAACATCCCTATTCCAACATATAACCACAGAAAACAACAAGACCTTAATGAGCTTTTCAACTTCTTATCCAACATCTTGTCCTAGCATTTTACTCGGTGTAGTAAGGTTTTCAATTACTCCATGACTTTTTTCTTTTATGGACAAGAAGTTATATTAAATAATCTGTTTTCTGAGCCTTTCCACTAGTGACATTTTTAAACAAAAGCTTTATTCTGTTTTGATATTCCAATAACTAAAAATAATACCTTTATTTTCAAAGGGTTATGATTTTCAGCTAGGTATCTTTTCAATTTCACCGAAGCCATTGTTGCATTGTGTTTACTGCAGATAAAGCACAATAGTATAGTTGGATAACCAGTCGTTGTAAAAACCAAAAAAAGCTGCTTTAATTGTATAAACAGACTTGTGTTAGTTGTTGCACTACTGCAATGAAATGACCCAGAAGGTTGTTGATATTGTCTGAAGGACTAAGACTAGAATCCTTGTTTTTCATCTTAACTCAGTTTCAAAAATGGCCACATTGGGCCATTAGACATGTTGTAAATACTAATGTTTATACTAATGCTAAACAGAACAGCTTAATAACTCAGTAAAATCATAAAAAGTACAATTTCACAATTTATTTCTATATAATTATGTTTTGTGACATTTACAAAAACAGCAAAGTGGCAAGACAGCAGCTGAGTTTTAGTGCATTAAAATTTCCACCCCTTTTAGCATCGCGCTGTAAATTAAAAAAGAAACATTTTTTTCAATCACATTTTCTTGGGAACCCTATGAGTTCACTGCACTTTTTAATGTATCTCTATCAACACCTTAGCTCTCAAATACTGCACATGGATTGCATTCTGCATGCATGGCGATGAAATGGAATTGAAGGTAGAAAGAAATGGAAAGTGTTAATTTTTTCTGTATGTTAAATTTTGCTGTAGAAAGCGAAACTAACATTGTTGCAATGTATAACAAAGAACCCTTAGAGTGAGCCAAAGACGTAGGGAACCGTTGTGTCGCTTGCTTAGGTTTGTAACCCACCACGCCAGACTAGCTGACGTGGAATGGGAGGAGGATAGGAGGTTATAATTTGCTATAGTGCTTCTGTAAAAAGGTGTGGTCTCTTCCTGCAACGGTCGAGATCCACCACGCTTTGCAAACCGTTCTTAGAAATAAAGCTGTTTCCTTTCTTCAACCCGAACGCCTCCTGGGAATTCATTTAAATTCCGCAAACAAATTGGGGGCTCATGCCGGGATTCGATCCCTTTTGGGGGTTCTGTTTACTCCTTTAGGTGCACCCTGCTCCATTTGAGCAGAAGGAGTTTATAGAGCCATTAAGGGGCTCTCGAAGACCCGTAAAATAGCTGATAATTGGAGGCAATTAGGTTGTCGTGAGGAACAGCCTGAGGGCAGACTTTGATGTTGGGCAGACTTTGATGTTGATGTTGACTGGGAAACTCTACGCATAGACCCTGGTGAGTATAATGGTTAAACACCAGAATACACTAGGGCAGTCGGGATAGGGTAGGGAAAGTGTGTTTGGAGATTTGAGAGGGGAAGAGAGACGTCCTTTTGAGGGGTCTCTTTGGAGATCTGCAGGACAGAGTGAATGTGGTTCGCATAAGAACCAGGAGATGGAGGGTGGTATAAGAATAAGGGTCTCACTCCAGACGGGGAAACATTTTCTAACAAGAGGCGACTGGGGAATTGAGGGGATAAAACTCCAAGAGCATTCCTAGTCAAATAGTCTCACCTACCCGGGTGCTCTCATAGGTAAATATGGGAGGGAATTTTGGATCCACAGAAAAGGGAAAATGTGTTAAAATAATTAGGGAAAATCCTAAACTCAAGATTGATCCTTATGGACCGCTGGGTAAATTACTGGCAGGATGGGGATCCCCACCATATAACAGGATCATTTTGAGGTTAGGATTAAATGAGGAGGATATGGTTAACCTGTGTTGTTTTGTGTTATTTCTAAGACTTGGAAAAAGGTCAAAAAGGCATTATTTAAAAATAAATGGTTTGTCTGGAAAAAGTGTGAAAATGAAATATCTGTATGTGAAGTTGTTTATGCAAGTAGTTTGAATGGAAATGAATGTGTGAATATGCTGATGTGCAAGTGTGTGTGTATGATACCTGAAAGGCAGGAATTTAGTTGCCTGCAATGTGAGATTGCTGGAAGAAACTGGGAATCATGAAAACTGTGGAGGTTGGGGGAGTGAGCGAGTGTGTGTGTGTGAGTTCCCTACTCTACCCTCTTCCAGGCTGTGGAAGAAACAGTAAATTGCAGATTTTGTTGTGGACTAAGTAAGTAAAAAGGTGTTTGCATGGGAGTCTGGGGGGAGAGGTTTGGAGGCGGCCAAGGTCCCTGTGCAATTTCTTTTTAAAAAAGAAAAAATTTTGTTCAGGTTTCTTGTTACTGCCTTGCTACATTTTTTTTCTTTGCTTGAAAGAGAGATGGAAAAAGGGAAAAGGAGGAGGCTTGGGGTTGATCATTTTAAAACTTTTTTCTCTCTCTCTGTTTAACTCTGGCCTGGAAGGCAGAGGGAAAGAAGGAGGGGGGGGGCTAAAGTCTGAAACTAGGGGGTTTTTTTGGCTTCTATTCTAACTTTGCTCAGGGACAAAGAACAAAGATAACTTGTTTAGTATGGCTTCTCCTTGTTGCAAATGTATTATTTGGTTTGCTGCTGCAGTTTGTATTTAACATTTAGAAATGCAGAATCTGTAACACCCAATTCCCCCTACTCCCCTTTCTTTGCTGAAGCTTTAGTTCTGTTCAAAGTTTTTGGGCTGGTTGCAAACAATTGTGTGTGTGTGAAAGGAAAGTAATGTAACTGACCTAATCTGATAACGTAACTAATGACAACAAGCTCTCACTTCTGTTAAAGCTAAGGAAGAACCTTAGGAAAATGATGTTTTCAAAAAGTTTGATATATATATATTGTATATATTCAGTACATTAACTCAGAATATCTCATTAAGTTTTTTTTTCTTTTGTGATGCTGATCTGAAAAATAAGTTTTTATCTCTTTATGAATGTTGATTCTGGATAGAATTGCAGATAAATGTTCAGCCTGATTGTTTATGGATAGACGGTTATAGCAAAGTTGATAAGAAAGAGACGTGGTGGATGTTGGATGGGGAGAAGAGAATGTTAGGGGGGGTTTTCCCTCCCTGTAGTTCTGGGTACTGAGCCAGGCTAAGAGATACCCAATTATTGGTCAGCACAGGCTGCTGAACTATATGCATTGAAATGCATTTGGAGTTGTCCATACTTTTGGTAAAATCTGGAAGGAAAGGCTCATAACCAGCACGGGGAGAGACTTAATGCATTTGGAATTGGTGGAGCAACTGTTGGATGCTCTCCTACTACCTAAAAGGGTTGCTGTGGTGCACGTGAGGGCACACCAAAAGGGGGAAGAGATTGAAAAGAGACGAAATAGGTTAGCAGATCAGGAAGCTCAGAAGGCTGGACAGGAGGGCGAGATAGATCTAGAAACAGGGTTAAGTTGGTTGAAAGCCCTACCGATAGCCTTGCTGAGAATTAGAACTCAGCCCAGAAAAGACATTGGACTTTCACCTTATGAAATGTTATATGGTATGCCTATAAGGGATTCTGGGATTATGATAGGGGAATTGCCCAGTAAAGATAAAGTACTCTTAAAATATTTGCAGACTCTGTCCCAGACTTTTGATTTTTCCAGGAAGAGTGGATGGTTGGTCTAAACTCCGCCACTGAGCTTTAAAGTGCATTCCACAAAGATCGGAGATTGGGTGTGGATCAGAACCTGGAAGAATGAGAAACTCCAACCTAACTGGGAGGGGCCTTACCAAGTATTGCTGACCACTGATACTGCCATACGCACCGCAGAAAAGGGCTGGACTCATTACACTCGAACCAAGAAGACCTGTGAACCTGCCGAACAATGGTCAAGTACACAGACTGGACCTCTAAAATTGACTTTGCAGCGAAAATGAGTATCCTTCTCACATGGGGATGGGGATGGGGAGGGAGACAAGGTGCAGAAGCTTCAGTGTGTTTTTCTAGTAAAGGGGGGGGGAATGGCACAATGAAATCGGCCTGCCTAAACAAGTGAAATCAGGGTGTGATTGGATATATACCAGCTGGGAGGAGGAGTGGGGAGAACCAAAGACTGAGAATCATCCTTGTTATAAAAGTGGGGATGTTCATGATTATATGGGAACCTTTTGGAGAATGAAAAATATTTGGCGTTGTCTAATCAGGAGACCACTGGGACGGGAACAAGTGATCCAATATTCAACATGTGTTAAGATAATAAATTGGACCCAAGTGGGGATGTGTGGTGAAATGGCCTGGGATCAGGCGAACTCCTACCATTTATTTCTTTGGTCAGATTGTGGAGAAGGTAAAAAAACGTATAACACCACTCCCATTCTGGAAAGGGAATTGTAAAGTAGACCAAAATTGGAATCCAGAGAGGAGTAAGGTAACCCAGAGAGAGAAAGCAATATGCATAAGAAATTTCCCGCCTCAGGGGAAGGGACCGTTCCTATTGAAAATAAAATTGGAGGAGAAATGTGATCATCTCTTCAAGGCTAAACAAGATCCGGAGGGACTATGGACATGTAATGACTGGAAAACCTTTGAGAAGGAAGTGATGAATCAATGCATGGAGATGACTGCTAATGATCCACGATGTGTCTGGATGGGCGCCCTTCTCTGGAAGGGGCAGTGTGGAATAAGCATAAGTACTCCTCTCCAATTCATATGTAATCACTCCGTACAGGAGAACCTTTCCCCATACTGGTCTGGGAGTTGTGCTATAATCTTGAGAAAACCACAACCCAAGGGAATGATAGAGGGAGGGTTGGAAATACAAATTAGAAAGACCAGGGAGTTTAGACCTTCTCAAGACAAACAGTCAAATTGTAATTCCTGTATAAAAAGGGTACAGATGGGAAAGAAAATCCAGGAAACCCTCATTTATTATTCAAGTCATAAATGCAAGGGAAAAGATGGAAAGAAGGGAGATGTTCAAACCTGTGAGAAGGGGAATGTTACTTACTCCTATTGCTCTACCACTGGTCTGTGTTTTGATCCTAAGGGGGATCCTGAACAGAAGTGGTTGATAGTGAGAAGTGGAGATTCCCCTAGTGGTGCGCTAATAACAAAAGTCCGAATATTTCCTGGGAAGGGGGTGAGCTTTGTTTTTGACACTTGTAAGCAAGCAACATGGCCAAGCTCCTGTGGGACAAATATTGATTGGCATAGAACGTATATGGTAAATGAAAAATATATTTGCCTAAAATCAATACCATCAAAACATTTCTATATTGGACAAAATTGTAGAAAAGGGGATAATTATTGTACCCAGGGATGTGTAGGATGGGCTACAGGATGGACAGGAATGGACACTAAGGCTGAATTAACAATTTGAAAAGTGCCCACCCTCTCTACCTGTGCCCTTTATGAGTGTAATAAAGTAACCATAACAATCCCCAAACCAGAGGAGTTTATAAAGAAATGGGGTAATACGTTTGGAATTCAGACTTATGCGAAAGGAATAGATCCTGGAGAATATTTTATTTGGAGACCCAGAAGCTGTATGAAAATGGGGACCAAAGAAAGTTTAACTTTTATAAGGAATTTTGGAAGGAAGTGCAGAAACCTTTTGATATTCCTGAAGTTGCAAGAAACTTATTTGTTGAATTGGCAGGAACAGTGGCCCAAGCTCTGAATGTTACCAATTGTTTGTATGTGGAGGAACAAATGTTGGGGATCAGTGGCCTTGGGAAGCAGCCGAATGGAATATTTCGGCGGTATACAATGCTACTGCCCAACCACCTCATCAGAATGGAAGTATCTGGGAATTGAGAAGGGGAATTGTGTGCAAATGGTGCATTAAAAGATATGAAGATAATTCACCTATAATTTGGATTAATCAATGTGAACTGTCTGTATTAATCAATGTGACAGATGGATATAATGTGACTTGGTGGCCAAATGGCATGCAAGTATCCCAAGAATGTGGCCTGCTTCAAATGAGACGAAAGGTATTGGGTGGCCGATAGGTTTGGAACAAGCTATAAACCAAAGTGCAAAATATAATAAAATTTGGCCAGCCCCAGCTGGCCTTTATTGGATTTGTGGAAGGAGAGCCTACTCTGAACTTTCCTCTAAATGGACCGGATCATGCTCGTTAGGAGAGATAAAACCTGCATTTTTCCTGATCCCTTTGAGGGAGGGTGAGAGGTTGAGTCACCCAAAATACGGATCTAGAAGAAAGAGAGCAACGCAAATAACTACTGAAATAGAGTTTGGGATTTGGGATGATAAATATTGGACCCCGGAGAAAATAATACAAGTTTATGGACCTGCAACATGGGCCCAGGATGGGAGCTATGGGTATCGAACCCCAATATATATGCTAAATAGAATAGATTGCAAGCTGTGCTTGAAATATTAACAAGGGAAAATGCAGCAGCTTTACAACTAATAGCCCAACAGCACACACAACTAAGGAATGCAGTATACCAAAACAGGCTGGCATTAGATTACTTATTGGCATCGGAAGGGGGTGTTTGTGGAAAATTTAATTTGTCAAACTGTTGCCTTCAGATTGATGACCATGGGAAAGTCATAGAAGAAATTACAAATAGAATGGTAAAACTGGCACATGTGCCAGTTCAAGAATGGACGGGTATTCTAGATCAAGGGGGATTTCTGGGTGGTATATTTACAAATTGGAAACAAGCCCTGTTTATGGGGGGTATTATATTTTTGGGATTAATGATGTTACCTTGTATCCTTCCTCTCATAAAAAGTATGATTCAGAATTCGGTGGAAGGAGTGATATCTACTCAACAATCTATAAAGTCAATGATGGTATTAAAAGAAATTGGAGATCAGATTCAAATACTGGAAAGTATGGATTCTGTACACCCCATGAATGAATCATCAGCTGAGAAGAAAAGACTGATGGAAATAAGGAAAAATATTAAACAAATGTCCATAAAAGAAATGGGGGATTGAAGGTAGAAAGAAATGGAAAGTGTTAAATTTTTCTGTTTGTTAAATTTTGCTGTAGAAAGCGAAACTAACATTGTTGCAATGTATAACAAAGAACCCTTAGAGTGAGCCAAGGACGTAGGGAACCGTTGTGTCGCTTGCTTAGGTTTGTAACCCACCACGCCAGACTAGCTGACGTGGAATGGGAGGAGGATAGGTTATAATTGTTATAGTGCTTCTGTAAAAAGGTGTGGTCTCTTCCTGCAACGGTTGAGATCCATCACGCTTTGCAAACCGTTCTTAGAAATAAAGCTGTTTCCTTTCTTCAACCGAACGCCCCCTGGGAATTCATTTAAATTCCGCAAACAGAATCATCAGCTCAATATCGATACTCTGCTGCTGGGAATTGGATGATGTACAAATTTAATAAATAACCATATGATTATTAAATCTGTTCCAGCTAAGACTGCAGAAAGGACTCAAGTAAACACGTAATACATCAAGGTCCAGAAAAAATGAAAGTAATATCCTGTGTGAACGCATGCCCAATATATAAACTACACACACAACTGGAGTCAGTTTGGCGTATAATTAAGGCATTAGCTATAAAGCGGAAAACAGGCACAAAACCATCTAGGTGATTTTGGTTAGTCATTTTTTCCTCAGCCCTAGGAAGGAGGCAATGCAAATCTCTTCTGAAATGCCAAAATTAGAGTGGCTCGTCAGGGAGTCTTCCGACAGGATTGAACGAAAAAAGTAAACTATTATAAATATGTGTAATTGTTTCCTTTGTATGTTTTATGTGATAACGTTTTTGACTAGGAAATTTTCTTGGGAGCAAGTCCTGCGTAAAGAAAAACTATTTTAGTAGTAAAATGCATGTTCGTAGCTATATACACCCCACACAAACATTCTGTGTCTGCTTCAATACAAATAAAAGCTGCAAACTTATGGACACGTGGGCGTCGCAATTCCCACTGTACGCGGGATAGAGCGTGGACGATCCCAACAGCAAGGCTGCAAAGAAGGCGTACACCAAACAGCAGCCCGCTACAGCCTTCGGTCTACTCCGCTCCGCCTCCTACGTACCGGTAGTCAGGAAGCCGGAAACGAAAGGGAAGCTGGGCGGTGAGCGAGAGCCGGAGTGGGCTTTGGGGCAGGGGAGCAAATCGTTGCCGCGCTCGCCGACCGCGGGGCCGGGGGGGGGGAACGATTGGGCGAAGGTGTTGTGAAGATAAAGCTGCGCCCCTTTGCTTGGACCGTCTGGACAGTGTGAAGGTAAAGACGAGCAAAGGGCCAGGAAACGCGTAGCGGAGTTTAGCCGTCCGTGGCCAGGACTGAATGACAAATCCCTTGGAAGGGAAGGGCATTTGGGGCCAGCTTGGTAGGCCTCAGTTAGGGAAGTCCGACACCGCGCCTCAGTAGGGGTGGATGAAAGCTTCTCTCAGAAGCAAAATTCCTAAGGCTTTGGAAAAATCGGGGTTCTGCCACTTCCGGGGACTTATATTCTGGAAGCACTGGAAGCTTTCCAAGGAAACAAAATTAACCTCTGAGGAACTGATTCGAGCTTGTGCCTGTCTGTTCTGGGTAATAGGCCTTATTTCTAGGTTTTCGGCAGCTAAAGCGGTTCCGTCGCTTTGTGCCTGGTAGTCTCAAATCGGTTGGATTAGAGCAAGGGTCTTCAAACTTGGCCCTTTTATGACTTCTGGACTTTTAACTCCCAGAATTCCTCGGCCAGCATGTCTGGCTGAGGAATTCTGGGAGTTGAAGTCCACAAGTCATAAAAGGGCCAAGTTTGAAGACCCTTGGATTAGAGTTTCCATCCACCTAGCTTCGGGTTCCTACCTATTGATTGATGGCTTGCCGCAAAGCCTTATTTTTCTTGATTCACTTGGTTGTCCAGAATTGTGATAGGCGATAGGGTCTCCTATTCTGACTCTCATGGCATGGTGCTTATTGTAACATGCATAATATAATGAAATCTGCCTGTAAGAAGCAGCTTTCATGCTTTTAGCGTTGTAATGGAGGGTTTATATTGCCTTATTGCAAGCATGATATTATATAACAAAGATAATTCAGGGGCTCTTTAAGGAAAGAGATGATTAGCATATAAATTTCTACTGGTATATTGTAAATTTAAGCACGTGCTTAAATGTGCAAGTATGTCTGAGAGAAATATCTCCTTGCTTACACTCTTTTACCCTCTCCAGCCTTGTTCTCTATTATATCAGTGTTCCTTCTCACATTCACAATCTTGGGGAAAAGAAGTACTTGACTTATTTCTTCACTACCATGTAGTCCTCACTTAACAAGTCTATTGAGCAATAGGGTCATTAAGCAAAACATCACATTACCCTGTTGAATTTAGTGTTGGTTCCTCTGTGGTCAGTAAGCAAATCATCCAAAGTTGTTAACCAAGACATCACATGCCCGCAACTTGTGACTTACTGCCAGTAGGTCTATTGACTTTGCCTCTTGGAAGCTTGTTATGAAGCTCACAAATGGCAATTACATGACTACAGAGATGCTGCTGTAGTCATAAATTTGAGGACCATTTGTAAAGCTACTTTTTCAATGCTGCCGTAAGTATGAACTGACACTAAATAGGGCAGTGATGGCGAACATTTTAGAGACCGAGTGCCCAAAAATTACCCCACCCTCCAGCCCGCCTGTGCTCTCCTCCTGCCCCACCCACCTGCAGGGCCACTCACTGCCTCCATGGCCCACTGCAGCAGATCACCTAGGTGGCCTTGCAATGCCATGGCAGCCACGCCCTCCACCCGCACCCCACAGCATCATCTGCACGTGATGGGGCACAAGGGCAGAGTCTTGTCTCTTCTGCTCAGTTGCCATGTCCTTGGCTGTGCTGCTCTGCGTGGGCTGTGCCTGGGGGAGACTCTCCTCTGGGGGGAGCTGCTGGTGAGGGTGAGGCTGGAGCAATGGCACGCATGCCCACAGAGAGAGTTCTGAGTGCCGCCTCTGGCATGCGTGCCATAGATTCGCCACCACTGAAATAGGACATTCTTTTCCCAAGA
This sequence comes from Bothrops alternatus, assembly GCA_034064705.1. Classification (NCBI taxonomy): domain Eukaryota; kingdom Metazoa; phylum Chordata; class Lepidosauria; order Squamata; family Viperidae; genus Bothrops; species Bothrops alternatus. The sequence continues at coordinate 1,452,588 of JARGCV010000124.1, forward strand.
ATATGTTTGACCTTCTGAAAATAAAGACTGGTTGACACTAGTGATAACTCTTTAATTTTCTAGAAAAAAATTATCCATTTGTTGTGTAACTTGCCCTTAATACATACGGATTCAGGTTCAATAATAGATTTCATTTTTAGAAGATATGTACACTATATAGTAATTTAAATCTTTTATAGCTTAATTTATACCAGCATTCAAGTTATTAACTGAAACGACTCTCGTTTGGCTAATCATAGATGGAGAATATGAAGTTTTTGCTATTATTTGCTAGAATATGTTTAATAGAAAATATTATTAAAATTAGATATGTCCTTGCTCCCCTAGGATGGCTTCTAAGTAAATCTATCTGAGATGGCACTAGATCAGGAGTCCCAAACTGCCTGCTGCGGCCTGGTACCAGGCCATGGCCTGTTTGGAACTGGGCTGCACAAGGGGCAGGTGAACCACAAACTCACGCAGCTCCATTTGGGCACTCCTGCGGGAAGTTCCATTTGTGCAAGCAGCAGGCACTTGTGCTCCTGTGGGAAGCTCCATTTGTGTGAGCGGCTGGCAGTCACACTTAACCGCTTGCATAAATGGAACTGCATGCAGGAGAGAACCATCCCCTCTCCCACTTCCTGCTGGTCCGCAAAGCCAGAAAGATTGGAGATTCTAAAATAGATGGATTGTAAAGTTAGCAGTTTGTGGTACAGGTAATCCTTGTTTAATGACTGGTCTCAATTTAAGCCAGGAAACAAGAGAAGGGAAAAAGAAATAAAATTAGGATATCCCAACAACCATTCATTATTACTTTCTATATTTTACTATCTTTGAATGTCATTCTTGTACTCACCATGTCCAGATGCTGATTTATATATTGCTCTTAGTTTTTTAACTTCTCATTTCTCTGTGTGAGTTTCCCATCAACTCTATCTGGTTCCAAGCTTCTCAGTTTTCACTCTCAGCATATTCTTTCATATCTCAGAATTGTTGTACAATTTTGTTCTCATTCGTTCTCTTGAATGAACCAAACCAGTGGTTCTCAACCTTTTCTTCACAATGGACTCCCTGTAAATATCTATTGTGGCCACGGACCATGGCCATGGACCACCAAGTCTTAAGATTTAAATCATAACATTTTTTTAAGCCTTCGTGGACCCCTGTGATGACATCATGATCCCTCGGGTCTGCGGATCACGGATTGAGAACCACCAGATTAAACCATTTCATATTGCTTGCGTTCTACTGCTCGCTCACTTTTGCATTCAGTCCTCATTCATCAACCCTTATTCTTGATTCTGTTTTCTTGCTGTGTAACAGGTATCTCTTCCTATTACATTAAACTTACATCTTTTGTCTGACATGATCTATTAGTGTTTCTGTAGTGAGAAGTGAGAAGCATGTTTTTATATGCAACTATTTTTGTTCCTTTAAATATTCATGTGTCACAAAAGAACCTAAATTAACAGATACCTTTCTATGAGTGTCTGTATATCTGAAACTTTCTTCATCCATTCTACCAAATTCTATCAAAATTCCCTCTAGTTTTACATAATTTATGTTTGCAATCAGCCACTCAGTTTTCATTATCAAAAAGAACTATTGCAAGTTTAAAGTGGCCTGTAAGTTTGACTGAATAAAGTAAATATGTTAGTATTTGATATACTAATTTTCATCTTTAGTCCTTTTATCGCATACTCTAATATTTACTGTGTATATTCACTTTTCTCAGCCAACAGCATGGCATTATCAACATACAAAAGTGTATACATCCTTAAGCAACACATGACTTAGGTCATTATAGAACATTTTCTACTTTTATCTATTAATATTAAGCAATTAATATTAGATTTCAGATTTCATTGTTGAATTTCCTTGTCCTGCTCACTGTTGAATAATTTTCTAACTATTCCATTTCTTACGCATGTTTCCATCTTTATACTGCTTTTATATTATTTATTAATAGTGTTACTGATCAGCCGATGCAGATTACTGTATAGCATTGATAATTATTTCTATATTTGAAAAAAGCATGTTTCTCCATGTTAATTCCATAAAGGTATAAAATTTTGGTAACAGCAGGTGGCAACATCTTGAGAAACTGATCTTGAGAAAGCTATACAGGTTTAGATCAGGTTAGTATTTGAATGGGAGAAGTTGTATGGTTGTAAACTATAGTAGATTGGGTAATTCAAGCGACATCCTGAAAAAAAGCAATGACAAAGCAGTATTGTTGCCAAGAAAACATGTCAGTCAGCAGGAGTCAAGCTTAGTTCAGGGGAATTTTATGATGGCTAAATACTTTAAGTATGAGTGTGTGTTGAGATATACAGTACATGGTCCAAGTGCTTGCTATTTAGAAAATAAGGTATTTATACCCACACAATAAGTTTATGCTTTTTTATTCTTCAGTTTTTAATACAAAAGTAAATACCCTTGCAGCAACTTGTTTAAGTTAGAGTTATTAAGTGTTTGTATTTTTATATGAACAGGAGAAAAGCTATTTCTGATGTTAGTTAAAAATATCTTACAGGAATATTGTCTATAGACCTAAAATAAGAATAGTTCATACATTGTCTTGGACATATTGGCAACTTAATTCATGAAGTTATGTTTTGTATTTCAATCCTAATAAGATTTCACTATTTGGGAGCAAATATGCAGAGTACATCAAATTATCTGTGGCTTCTATCCGATATCCTGGGACAAGGAGCTACTGCGAATGTTTTCCGTGGACGGCACAAGGTTTGTATAAAAATAGAATTCTGCCATCTGAAAAGATTTTTGCCTAGGCTCAACATACAATCTTTCTTAATTTCTCACATTGAATGGCATTTATCACCTTACTTCAGTGGTGGCAAACCTATGGCACGCATGCCACAGGCGGCATGCAGAGCCGTCTTGGTGGGTACGCGCAGCATCGCCCCAGAGGGAGGAGGGGCCAAGCTGCTCCCCTCCACCTCTCCACGTACACCAGCGCTCTCACTCTCTTTCTCTCTGCACTGGGAGTCGGACCAGCTGCAAGAACTGGGCGAATCAGGGCTGGATGGTGGAGGCAGCTGCTAGCGCGAGTCCAGGTATGCCTCCAGAGCAATTTTGTGGTGCCCCAGTGGCCTGATCTGGGCTCCGGAGGCCTGGAGAAGGCCTCTGCCGCCTGGATCTATGCCTATAGAATGAGTTCGCGCCCCCCCCCAGCCGTTCTGGGTGGCAGAGGCCTTTTTGAGGCATCCCAGCGGCCCATTCTGGGTGGCAGAGGCCTTTTTGTGTTCCCCCCATGGCCATTCCGGGCGGGAGAGGCTTTTTCATGTCCCTCCATGGCCGTTCTGGGCGGCAGAGGCCTTTTTGCGCCCCCCCCCACAGCCATTCCGGGCAGCAGAGGCCTTTTTGCGGCGTCCCAATGGCCCATTCTTGGCGGCAGAGGCCTTTTTGTGCTCCCCCACGGCCGTTCTCGGCGGCAGAGGCCTTTTTGCGCCCCCCCCCACAGCCATTCCGGGTGGCAGAAACCTTTTTGTGGTGTCCCAATGGCCTGTTCTGGGCGACAGAGGCCTTTTTGTGCTCCCCCCCAATGGCCATTCTGTATTGCAGAGGCCTTTTTGCAGCGTCCCAATGGCTTGTTCCAGGCGGCAGAGGCCTTTTCCAAGCAGCAGCAGCAGCATGATCCATGCGGCAGGTGTGGGGGAAGCAGCAGGAGAACGGCGCTCGGTGAGGGTTGGGTTGGGTTGGACGCATGTGCTGCCTCACTTGCCGTGCTGTGCAGGGGCTGGGCTGGACTGGGCATGGGAGCCTCCATGCTGCTTCTTCCCCTGCAGACATCAGGAGTGCCCACCCCTTGTCCCGGGGCAGCTGCCGCCGTCCCGTGCTCTCCATCCTGTCACCGGCCAGACGGGTGCATTGAACTTGGGCCTGGGGCAGATGGAGACTGGAGGGGAGCGAGAGCTGCGGCTGCCTGGCTCCTCCGCCTGAGGACACGTGTGGGGAGAGGCGCCGCCCAGCTCAGTAAGCTGCGGTTTGCCCGCAGGAGGAGGAGGGTGGGAGGAGGAGGGCTGGCCGGGGATAGGCACAGCGCTGCCCACGGGGGGAATTTGACCAGCCCCAGCCTGGAGGGGGAGAGATGGCAGTGTTTGGAAGGGGGTGTAGCTGCCCCCTTCCCCCCCAAGCCATCAGCTGAGCAAGACACCCTCCTGCCCACTGCCCCACCCACCAGAGACCCCCTGGATCTCCAACCTTGCCCGGCCCCCACAGGCATCCCTCCCCAGAAGCAACATCAAGCTGGCCACACCCACCCTGGACACACTCACCCAATCTGCCATGACCAACAGCCACACCCACCCAGCGGGCCACGCCCACCCAGTGATACATAAGTGGGTTTTGGGTTGCAGTTTGAGCACTCAGTCTCTAAAAGGTTCGCCACCACTGCCTTACTTATTAGAAGTGAAGCAGATATGTTTTAATAATAGGGATATTGTAACTTTTGTCAAATAAATATTCCATGAAATATTTTCAAAAATGTCATTAATATTAAAATTTAAATGGACAGGAACAAATTGTTTTACAGAGATGATCATTTTAATGATTCTGGGCTTTTTCTAAATGAACCTAATGTTTCTTATAGAAAACTGGAGACTTGTATGCTGTCAAGGTATTTAATAACTTTAGCTTCCTTCGTCCGGTGGATGTTCAGATGAGAGAGTTTGAAGTGTTAAAGAAACTAAATCACAAGAACATTGTCAAATTATTTGCCATAGAAGAAGAGGTAATTATTATGTATTATGCATATATTTTACTAAAGAGCAATTCATGTTTTGCATTTTGATTGTTAGATTTCAATATGCCACTTTTTTAATTTTATTCTGAGATTCATGAGGACATGTTGAAATATAATAATGTAATGTTATGTAAATGAACTTAATCTCCCTGCTTCCTCTTCTGGAATGCCCACAAGAAAGAAATTAGAAAATGTGTACATGCTTTACATTGACTATAGATTAATGTATCTTTCATAGTCCCTAAACCAGGGGTTGGCAACCTTAAACACTCAAAGAGCCATTTGGACCCCTTTCCCACAGAAAAGAAAACACCGGGAGCCACAAACCCTGCTGCTTCCCTCCCCAGCACTCCACCACTACTGCTGCTTGCCCTCCTCCCGCGTGGAGCACACTGCCACTTTCTTCCTCTACCTCCCCCGCACAGAGCACGCCCTGTCGCTGCTTTTCCCTCCTACCTCCCCCACGTGGAGCGTGCCCTGCCACCGCCGCTTTTCCCTTCTACCTCCCCTGTGCTGAGTGCCCTGCTGCTGCGGCTTTCTGCAGCCGCAAAGGTGGAGTTTGGGAGGCAGTGGCAGGGCATAGCCCAGGCATGGCCCAGCAGCAAAGCTCATCCTTCCCATTCAAGAGGCCCCCAGCGGCTCCTCAGCTCCATCCGGGTTGAAGAAAGCAGAGGTGCAGCAGCAAGATTGCTCTCAAACAATAAGAACTGGGTGCGCTGCTCACTCGTGTGTGCTCGCCTTATTTAGAGCAGTCCCGCTGCTGCGCTTCCACTTTCTTCAAAGGAGGAGAAGAGCAGTGAGGCTTTGTGCCAGCCGGCTGGCCAGGTGAGGGGTAGGTCAGGCGATGGTGGCTGGCTGGGGGGATCATGACCACTGGCGGGGATCTGCCAAGCCTCATGGCAGCAGAATTGGCAGCTACCCCCCACCCGGCCCATTTCCCCAGCTCCATACAAGATGTTTGGCAGAACATCCCCCTGTGCCCCCAATTGGACCCATACAGCACCTTCTTTCCAGCTCCGACGTGGTCCTCCATCACTTACTCCACTACCATGTGCAGTCTTACAGACAAAAGAATTTCTTCATGTGAGTATCCATGTTGTAACCGCCCTGAGTTCTTGGAATAGGGCGGCATAGAAATCTAATTAAATAAATAAATAAATAAATAAAAGAAGCTTGTGGGCAGTCCCACAAACTTCTTTTGTTTGTGGGACTAAAAAAAAGTTCAATCAATTCCAACTTCACGAGATCATTTTTTTTGTGAGAACTTGGAATTGATTGATTGAACTTTTTTTTTAGGTGGCGGAGGACTGGGCGCCACAGCAGAGGGATGAAAGAGCCGCGGGTTGCTGACCCCTGCCCTAAACTTTGCTTAAAGGAAGGAAATGAAATTTTTACATTGACTTTCTTTTATTAATCTTACTTAAGAACAATAATAATTTGGTTGGATTCAAACAACATGATAGTCTATCATAATATGAAATAAAATTGAAAGTCTCAAATTCAGAAGATCGAAAGGAGCTAGAGACACTAAGTTTTGTAATGCTAAGCCTTTTCTGATATTGTTTGTGCAGAATTACATGATAAAATTAATTACATTTCAGTTCATAATTAAATTATATAAATAGTCTTATAGATTTGGACATAGGTTAGCTCATTAATCTAAGGCATAATATATACTTCACTGTATTTCTGATTTTGTAAAGTCTTTAATATAAATTAAAACTTTTTTTCCCTAGACAACCTCTAGACATAAAGTCCTTGTTATGGAATTTTGTCCATGTGGCAGTTTATATACAGTTTTGGAAGAGCCATCTAATGCTTATGGATTGCCAGAAACAGAATTTTTAATTGTATTGAGAGATGTTGGTATGTTGACAGTTACATCATTAGATATATGTTTATTGTACTTGTTCCAACTTTTAACCTCCAATTATTCTTTTGATTATTATTTTCATTTTAGGATTTATGGTCCAATAATACCTAAGGGCCTAAAGTTAAAATATACTATGTAGTCTAGTGTATGATTTTATTTTTTGGCATTCAATATTCATCTACTTAACTTAATTAGAATATGCTTGATTTATAAAATAACAATTTGAGTACAGTTTCATTTAACTGCAGTGGGCACACATTTTCCAAGCTGTGTAACAGGAGTTTATCTCTAATATGTAAAACTACAAATAACATGTTCCCACAGTGGCCATGTACATTCTGACTCCGTTAATTTTGTTGCACCAGTTGTATGCCTCTTTTGGCAAAGCTGATGCAGACCAGGTTAGATATATTTAGATAGAATGAATGCTATCTGGAACTACATTTTAAAGAATGGACTAAAAATGCAGCTAGTCCAACATATGGCAGATAAATGATTGGAATCGAAATTATTATTATTCTGGGCCCAAATCAGACTGCTGATCTTAAAAGCTTAATCAGCTCAGCAGAGACATTATTGTTCCATAAAACTGATTGGAAGGATTTGTTTATACACAGTGGTGAGATTCAAATAATTTAACAACCGTGTTCTCTGCAGGGGGGAAAATGGGGGCTGCTGCCATGAGGCAGGTGGGGGAGGGGGGCAGCTGCCCCATGCTTCCCGCTTACCGTGTCGAAGGGCCTCCACAGCCAGGCCTATCATACCCCAACACCTGTCATACCTTGCCGGTTTGGTAGTGACTTCTTCCACTTTCTTCTTCTTCCTCCTTTGAACAACCCTTCGCTCCCATTGCTGCTTTTTCAGTCCCAGATCTCGGTTTGTCCGGAGCCTGTGCAAAGGGTTTTTGGAAACGAAGCTCCAAAGCGATTGGGTGGGGTGGGAACATTCCCTTCGCTTTTGGACTGGCTCGGAAATGGGCTGGAAGGAGCGGCCCGAGAATGCCAATTTGGCTTTGCAGCAAGCAAGGGGATTGGAAGCGCATGAATGCAGGCCAGTCTGGCATTTCAAAACACTGGGGTTTTTTTCCCCGCTGCCGGATTTTCATTGCAATACTATTTAAGTTTCTTTAAAGATTACTTAATACAGAATGCAGATCCTTCCCGTTCTGCATCAAGTAAACTTTAAAGAAACTTAAACAGTGTGGCAGTGAAAATCCAGCAGCAGGGGGGAAAAAACCCCAGTCTCATGCACAGGGAGTCTGCACCGCTCACCTCCCCCTGTGCCTCTGCCTGTGTGCTTAGCCCGCTAAACGTCATTTCTAACCGGGTGATCGATTTAGCGAAGGGACGGGGGGATGGCGGGCGGTGCAGATTACCCATGTATGAGAAGTTGGTGAAGAAGGAAGGCAATTGGCAGCCCCAGCGGCAAGAAGGGCTGCTGAAAAGAATGAAGTCTGTGTGTGTGCCTGCCTTGCCCAAATAAGCCATGCTCTCCACGGCACACTATAGCTGATCCGAGGCGCTGATGGGTGAGTTTGTAGCAGGTGCATACACAGATTCCGCTGGGGCTGCCGATTGCCTTCCTCCTCATGCACGAGAAGTTGGCGAAGGAAGAAGCAAGCGGCAGCCCCAGCGGCAAGAAGGGACACTGAAAACAGCGGAGTCATGCGTGCCTGCTATGCGCTCATCCGTCACACACTGCTCTTTTCGGCAGTCCTTGCTGCTGGGGCTGCCACTCACCTTCCTCCTTCGCCAACTCCTCATGCACGGGGAATCTGCAGCAATCCCCCCCCCGTGCCTTTGCTAAATCAATCACCCAGCTAGAATTCAGGGGTAGCAGGCTGAGCACGCAGGCAGAGACATGGGAGGAGGCGGGCGGTGCAGATTCCTGCTAGACACCAGGCCGGCTTTGGCGGTGCCAATTTTGGCTAGGCTGCTGCTGCAGCGCTTGTGGCTTGGCTTCTTGTTGATTGGCAGAGGCATCCCGGCTCCAGGCCCTCTGGATCAAGGAATGTGTGGGCAAGTTGCTGCCAGGCTTCTCCTGGGTTTCCATAGGTCCCAGATTCAGGCTGCCACAGAGCTGTGGCAAGGGTGGAGGCGACTCCTGTTGGGTGCCGATTGCGCCAGTGCCGCCACTTGCTGCATGAGGCTCTGTGGCTCAGCGCACGATCAGTGTAATGAGCCTTGCGGCTTCCTGCCACGAGTGGTGGAACCGGTGTGATCGGCACGACAATCCTTGCGACATGATAGGTGAATGCATAGCAGGCGTGCACACAGACTCCACTGTTTTCGACGGTGCTTCTGTGCCTGGCCAGCAGCCTCAGATCAGCTGCAGTGTGCTGTGGAGAGCATGGTGGACGCGGGGCAAGCGCGAGGTAGATGCGCACATGAACTCTGCTTTTTTCAAGTGCCATTTTAACAACTGGTTTGCCGAACTGAAGATACATTAGGTATCGGTTCTGCCCAGTGCTTTTTTTGTTAAAAAAAAAAAAAAGGTGCCGGAACTCACACATGTTATACAGCCCGCCTTGCCTACCCTACAAGGTTCCATCCAAAAAAGGTGCCGGAACTCCATTCTGGGCGTTCTATGAGAAAAAAAAGCCCTGGTTCTGCCAAACAGGTGTGAACCAGCTAAATCCCACCACTGTTTATACAGTACTAGAAGTATATTTGAGAACCAGTTTCTTTAGTGATTAATGTTCTGGGATAAAAATCAGGAGACCATGAGTTCTAGTCCTGCCTTGGGCCCAAAGCCATCTGGGTGACCTTGGACAAGTCATATTTTCTCAATTCTAGACGCAGGCAATGAAAAACCACTTCCATAAAAATTCAAGAAAACTGCAGGAATTTGTCCTGGCAGGTACCTTCCTCTCCAAAAGATACTTTCAGTGTACGATAAAAAAAGAGCAAAACTACTCTGAAAATATCTAGATTTAAAATTCTCTGCTTTGAAAGGCTGCTGAAGATGTTTAGATGTCTGTAAAATTTGGTTTACTTGTTATATGCTTTCTTTATTTTTCATTTTATTGTAAAAATGTGTGTACTGTATATTTATCATATGCAGAAGTCTTACAACCCAAATTGGCTTGCTATAATCTCTTGTAAAACCAAAGTTTTCCTTCTTGGCATTTATTCATGTTGAAATAAAATAATTGAAAATAAGATACAAATATCCTACAGTTGTAATATGGTACCATGTTTCTTATCAAGCCTACATAACTTTGCAATCTGCAGATATTTATTTTTAATTTATTGTTTATATTTAAGTGGCTGGTATGAACCATCTTCGAGAAAATGGAATAGTGCATCGTGACATCAAACCAGGCAACATCATGCGTGTTATAGGTGAAGATGGTCAATCAGTTTATAAGCTAACAGATTTTGGAGCTGCTAGGGAGTTGGATGATGATGAACAGTTTGTCTCTCTCTATGGAACAGAAGAATATTTGGTAAGCGCAATGTTTTTTCTTTTGCTAATGACTCCTAAATAGAAATTTTAATTTATTAAACAGATTTTAGTTTATTAAACAAACCATAATTATTGGTTTGAAATAATACTATGGTATAATGGATGATTCACAAACAACAAGCAAACCAAATTATATATCAGTTTTTAAAAGTCCGGGATCAAATCACACATCCTGAGTATATTTAAAAATGCACAGATCAATCAAAAAGGTATTTTATGCAAAATTTATCACAATTTAAACACCAAACAAGCCTACCAAACATTCTACAAAAAAAGTATCCCCTTAAAAAAATCTCCCTCATTTCATTTGTGTAGAGAAGAAAATTAAAAATTAATGTGAACAAATTTATTTTAATTATTCCTCCTTTTGACAAGATAACTGCTGCTAAAGATATACACTGGTAACTTTGTTCATATTAGAGTTTGTTTTAGTTTAGAAAACGTCTTTCAGGGTAAGTTGGTGATTTTATATAAAAGTCAGTAGCTTCTGTTTATGGCAAATCTTGTTTGCTTTATTTAATTTGTATTCTGCCATTAATTCATTTATGTGAAATAAAATACTCAAACCTGTAGAATTTCACCCAATAGAATTTTATACTCTGTTTTACGGAAAATAGTATCTAGAAAGCTATGGTCTCTGGTGCTCTCTGTAATATATCCATAGAGTTTTTATATTGTATATTGTTTCCCTCTTTGTACCCGAGCATCCTGACATGTATGAGCGAGCAGTATTGCGGAAGGACCATCAAAAAAAGTATGGAGCAACAGTTGACTTGTGGAGCATTGGAGTGACTTTTTATCATGCTGCAACTGGAAGTCTACCATTTCGACCTTTTGAAGGGCCACGTAGAAATAAGGAAGTGATGTAGGTAATTCAGAAGAAATGTTCTGTCACCAGCTACCAACTAAATTGTCTACATGAAATTTGAGAAAAAAGTAGACAATTTCTAGAAACATTTTCTTTGGGAATTCTATTACATTCTTATATTCTTACAATATTAAGATAAGATAGATAAGATAACCTTTATTGTCATTTTTTTTACTGAGGGCACACTGGCACACATTAAAAATGAATTTCTGTTGCATACATAACACACACACACACGTACATATACATATACATAAAGTTTTTTTCGGACAGATCGGTCTGATTGATGCACCTTGGTATTTTGATTGCTATACTGCAGTTCTACTTATAATCACTTTTGCCTTGCAGCCCCCCAAACTAGGGGCATTAAGCAGGCTCAAGTTGCTACTGCGATACATTATAAATCCAAATTTCTTTTTTGTTGACAAAGTGTTAAAGAGTTAAATGGGAGACTAGAATAGCTATTTCGAGCTTATTTTGCTCTCATCAGCTAGCCATACCCTCTATGGTAGCAGTTCTCAACCTGTGGGTCGCGACCCGTTTGTGGGTCGAACGGCCCTTTCACAGGGGTCACCTAAGCCCATTGGAAAACACATATTTCCAATAGTCTTAGGAACCGAGACACCGCTCCGCATCCATCTCCGCATGGCCTCCTCCGCCATTTGCAGAGAGAGAGAGACAGAGAGGCACTTTCACTTCCCTTCTCTCTCAGGTGGACTTACCTCCTGCAGGGCTCCTGATTGACCTTGCGCCCAGGTGCCCCACCCCCTGGGAGAAGCGCGGCCAGGGCTTCGTGGCCGTGGAGCCACCCAGGAAAGCCCTGGGATCCCTGCTGGGAGCGGCCCGCTGGAGGCTCCACTGAGCGGGCCAGCCCTCCCACAAGCCGCGTCCAAGGGACACCAGCCCCTGCGATCCCCAGCCAGCCCGACCATTGGGCCCGCTGGCCAGGAAGGCACGCCGGAGTCCAGGCTGCTGGGAAGGAAGAAGGAGATTCAGCAAAGGTAGGAGAGGAGAGCTGCCTCCTGGGGCCCAGCACTGGTGATGGCTTCCTTGCCCTCCTCTTCCTCCTCCCCGGGGCACTGCTCGCTTGGGGGGGAGCAGCTGGGCTGGCGGAGGGGCTGGCAGGGGCTGCGCAGCACCAGCCCCCACTGGGGCTCCATTGGATGGGCAGAGGGCAAAGCCGGGCAACGCGGAATCCCGGCTGGGGCGGCGGTAGCGGTTTTCTCGCACTTCTCTCCCTCCTGCTGCCCCCAAGGCGGCTCAGGCGGGTGCCAGGAGGAAGAGGGGTGCCTGGGGGGGGAGCAGCCGGGCTGGTGGAGGGGCTGGCGAGCTGCGCGGCACCAGCCCCCACCGTGGCTCCATCAATGGACGGAGGATGAGGCCGGGCGGCACAAAGTCCTGGCAGGGGCGGCAACGGGGACCCCTGACGATGCAGCAGAGGCCGCCGCTGCCACTGCAGCCGCTGCCTCCCGTCTTGCTTCCCCTCCCCGCCCGTTTGGCTGAGGACGTGGTGGAGGCCGGGCCGGGGGCGGCAGAGACCCCCGACGATGCTGCAGTAAGAGAGAGAGAGAGAAAGAGAGGAAAGAGAGAAACAGGAAAAGAGAGAGGAAAGAGAGAGGAAACAGATAAAGAGAGGAAAGAGAAATGGGGAGACGAAAGAAAAAGGAAAGGGAAAGAGGAAAGAGGGAGAGAGAAGAGAGGAAAGAGAAAGAGGAAAGAGAAACAGGAAAAGAGAGGAAAGAAAAAAAAGGAAAGAGAGAAAAAGAAAGGAAAGAGAGAGAGGAAAGAAAGAGAGGAAAGAAAGAGAGAGGGAGAGGAATGGTGCTTCTCCAACCAGGCTGGACGGAGCGGCCTTCCTGCCCCCCCTCCCTGGCCAGCTGGATGGGGGGTTGGGGGGTCACCACAACATGAAGAACTGTATTAAAGGGTTGTGGCATTAGGAAGATTGAGAACCACTGCCATAGAGGGTATGGCTAGCTGATGAGAGCAAAATAAGCTCGAAATAGCTATTCTAGTCTTCCATTTAACTCTTTAACTCTTTTATCAACAAAAAAGAAATTTGGATATACGTATACATATATATATACATATATATAAAATCTAAAGCCACTTTATCTCTGGAACAAAATTTTTTTATTAATAATGAAGCTTTCGTCAAACCACTGTTGACGTTGTCAAAATGTGAGCTAGTATCTGGAGGCGCTCGTTCTTATAGCTGGTTAGATGTTAACGATCTAGTCATCGAGTGTGTCACAGGTCTACCCGCCCCTCGCTTTCTCATAGTTAACTATCGATCCTGGTTCCGCTGCACTGGCCAGCATCTGCTTTGGTTTTGCCGTTTTCCCTCCCGCCTGCCAGTCACGTCCATCTTGCAGTGCACCGCTATCCGGCGTTTTTGCCGGATCACTCCTGTTGTCCCGCCAAGGCATGCCATCGGCAAGGTGCTCAGCCGCACCGGTTGGTAGTCCTCCTGCCATGTGCATCACACCGGTCACGTTGGTCTGCTGTCTTTCCCTTGATCTTGTGATGGGTCCCGTTTGTACTTCCATATCTCCACTCATTGTGACACCCTGCCATTCCATAGGTAAGGGACCCAGATCTTTTATCCTCCTACTCATCCGGAAGGGAGGTAGTTGACGGTTTGTTCGCTCTGATTCTCTGCGCGACTGTTCATGTTTCAGCGCTTGATATAGATGACTGAGGCGAACAAATGATCCTCAGTTGGATCCTCATTTTTTACAAATGGAATTCTACTTACAAAATGTTTCCATTACAAGAATGAAAAATTGATCTGATTTTTACCGATTCTTTTGTCCCATATTCTTCTTGGAAAGCAGGTATGGAACGGAACAGGACATGATGTGGGGGCTGCAGATGAAAAAGAAATCGCTAGAGATTATCTCTTCCCTTCCTTTTAATGCAGAGCTCCCCAACCTATGGGCCACAGCACATTACCTTGCCACAGTCTCTTGGCCACCAGGCCACGTGAGTGGCTGGCTGTGTGTACCACTCACCCCCGTTGCACGGGGGCTAGCTGAGCCCCAAGCCTCTCGCCGGAGCTAGCCGAGCCGGAAGCCTGGTGCTAGTGCTAGCTGAGCTGTGAGCTGTGAGCCAGCGTTAGCTGAGCCATGAGATTCTCGCCGGTGCTAGCAAAGCTGCAAGCCCCATGCTAGCGCTAGCCAAGCTGCGAGCCAGCGTACCAGCCCCATTTACGGAGTATGCATGCTCATGGCCCTTTTTGTGCGCACACACACACACAGCACATTTGCATGTGTACACATAGCACATAAAGGTGCCTGCCCCTCCCCAGAAAAGTTGGGGACCCCTGTTTTAATGGATCTCTGTGCACATTATAAATAGAAAGATCTCTATCATTACTGGCTATAATCCACTATAGAAGGTCTTTTCAACCTTTTCATCCATTGTACCACTTTTAAGATATGGCAACATCATTCCTTACACTTAATTTTAAATTTTCACTTCTTCAATCGACTTCTGGGCTTTCTCATATGTCTAATAAACCTAAATAACAAATACAATCTATTTAATCTATTTCTAACTTAGATTCCTTCAACCTTATCAAATCACATAATGCTTATCTATCCCATCATTCAGTCAATCTTATGTCAAACCTAGATCATTTCAAAGCAAGTACATTCTTCTTCAATTTAATTATATCTTCCGTTAATCATCCTCTTTTACATCTTAATCATAATCTTAATATTATATCTTCCGTTAATCATCTTCTCTTACATCTTACTCATAATCTTAGTCCTTGAGTCAGTCCATAGTTTTAAATTATCCATAATTCCTTGCATACAATTTTAAATTTCACTTCTTCAGTCGTACTCTTGGTTTTTTCTTTCGCCAGGTAAATCTCCATATCGAGGCCTCCCTTCCAAGTAATAAGTCTCTCTTTTTTACTTGCAATATCATTTGAGTCCACATAAAGCCTCTTAACCTTTGCATTTGTCCTCTATTTCTGTTAACCATAGACTTTCGTTGAGGTAACATTTCAAATCTCTGTCTTTGCTTTTCCTGGTCCTCGGGACCATAAATAGATTGCTTCTTAATCTGGATCAATTTCTCTTTTTTCTTAAAGATTATGGGCTGAATCAAGGACCAAGTTTATGAGTAAGATGTAAGAGAGGTTTTTTAATGGAAGATATACTAAATTGATTAAGAATATATGTATATATGATGGATTGATCGTTAGATTGATGGTTTAGATATGTAAATGAAAATTAATACTCTTAACAAGATGATTTGTCTGTTTTGTTTAGTGGATTGAAATGATTTAAGGTTTGATATTAGATGGACTGATTGAGGGATTAGATATGTATTAGAATTGATAAGGTTGAATAAATGTTAAGTAGAGATTGTATTTAGTATATAGTTTAAAATTCTTGTTAGGATTATATAATAATTTTGTTTGAAGTAGGGGGTTTTCTTTTGCTTTACCCTGTACTCACTCTGGGAAGTCAGGGGGGGGTAGGGAGGGTTTATAATTTTATATACTATGTTTTCTCAACTGCAATGGGGTTGATGCAAGGATATGTAATTATTGTTATTAAGGGGTTGCTCGGGTGGCCTCTGGGCACCACATCTGATGGAAAGAGGAAGGAGGAGTGAAGGCTTATGTAAGTAGAAAGTTGATAAGAAAGGGGAAGAGTAGGGATAGTTGGGTGGAGTAGAAGGAGGGAGATAGAGAAGGAGGGAGGAGAGTAGGTAGTTAGTTGGTAAGTGAGGGGGGAAGGTTAGGGTTAGGGGGATGTGGTGGTGGGGGTACCAAGCAGTAATGTTAATTGTTTGGTAAATATGGTCTATGATTATTTTCAGTTGAGTTATTATTATTAGATGTATTGAAATAAGTACTTATGTTTTGTTTATGGATGATTTTGAAATATGTATTTATGTTGTGATTATGTTTATTGTTTATTTTAACATTATGATTTGATTTGAGCATTTTTCTTTTTCTGTTAAAAATTAAAAAACCAATAAAAAAATTCAAAAAAAAAAAGATATGGCAACATCCGAGTACCACCAGTTGCCTAGCAAGGTGTCAAAAACTTGACCAAAAAAAAGGAACAAAGTAATAAAAGTACAGGTAGTCCTCGACTTACAACAGTTCGCTTAGTGACTGTTCGAAGTTACAGTGTCACTGAAAAAAGTGCCCCCCAAGCCACAGCCGAGCAAGACACCTGCCTGCCCACCCAGTGGCGCTCTTCCTCCTGTTTTATTGTGAGAATTTCTGTTGAAGATTGGCAGCGGGGGTGGGGTGGGGGTGTTTGGTGTTTATTCCCGTCTGCTGGCACACTGGGACACTGTGACTGTCATAAATATGAATCAGTTGCCAAATATCTGAATGTAAATCACAAGACCTTGGAGATGCTGCAACATTCCAGCTGATCGGTGCTTCTTCTGGGCTCAGCAGAATCACCAGGATCAATGCTGCTTTCCAGCTGATTGGTGCTTCTTCAGGGCTCAGCAGAAGCACCAGGATCAACACCAAGCTCCAGCTGGAGCCTGGCGCTGATCCTGGTGCTTCCACTGAGTCCTGACAGTCCCGAAGAAGCGCTGATCAGCTGGAAAGCGGCACTGATCCTGGCGCTTCCGCTGAGCCCTTACAGCCCTGCAGGTCCAGCTATCTCTCGCTCAGGCTTGTGCGGTGCTGCCACCAGTTCAGCTCATTCCCTTCCCCCGCTACCACCTGCCAGGTGCCAATGTACCACAGGTGGTACCCGTACCACTGGTTGAAAAGCCCTGCACTATAGAAACATTATTGCCATTGTAATGTCTCATAGATACCTGTTTCACTATCTGTATATATAAATCTGTTGAAAAAATTAACTTTTAAAAACTTTTTTAATTTTCAAGAAAAACACTTCATTCAAATTTTTAGTGGTTCCAAATTTATACAGTTAAAAACTGTTTCCTGTTATAGTTGGTAAATGGTTCAATAACAATTAAAATGCCACTTCTTTAGAAATGTAATTAGTTGTTCTGAATTAGAAAGCTGCGTAAAGTTGCTTTGTAATTCACATTACTATTACATACTTTGATTATAGAGTATGTTTGCTGATTATGGTATTTCTTATATCTCAAAGGTATAAAATTATAACTGGAAAACCTTCTGGTGCAATATCTGGAGTACAGAAAGCAGAAAATGGTCCCATTGAATGGAGTCGTGATATGCCTGTTTCCTGTAGTCTTTCTAAGTAAGTTTTGTCAAACCATTGATTTGCTTACATAATTTAATGTTGATTCCTATGTCTCATAAGATGATGATGATGATGATGATGATGATGATAATAATAATAATAATAATAATAAGTTGGAAGGGACCTTGGAGGTCATCTAGTCCAACCCCCTGCTCAGGCAGGAAACCCTATATCAGGGCTTTGCAACCTTTTCACTCATTGTACCACTTTTAGGATATGGCAACATCCGAGTACCACCAGTCGCCTAGCAAGGTGTCGAAAACATGACCAAAAAAAAAGAAAAAAGTGATAAAGTACAGGTAGTTCTCCACTTACAATAGTTCGCTTAGTGACTGTTCGAAGTTGTAATGGCACTGAAAAAGTGTCCCCCAAGCCACAGCCGAGCAAGACACCTGCCTACCTGCCCGGTCGCGTTTTTCCTCCTGTTCGAGGTTTCCATTGTTGTGAGCATTTCTGTTCAGGATTGGCAGCGGGGGTGGGGTGAGGGGTGTTTGGTCCCCCCCCCCGTCTGCTAGGTGATTGCGGCAGATTTTGGTCGCTTCACATGACCCTGGGACACTGTGACCGTCATAAATATGAATCAGTTGCCAAGCATCTGAATGTAAATCACAAGACCCTGGAGAGGCTGCAACATTCCAGCCGATCAGCGCTTTTTCTGGGCTCAGTGGAAGTGCCAGGATCAGTGCCGCTTTCCAGCTGATCGGCGCTTCTTCTGGGCTCAGCAGAAGCGCCAGGATCAGTGCCGCTTTCCAGCTGATCGGCACTTCTTCTGGGCTCAGCAGAAGTGCCAGGATCAGTGCCGCTTTCCAGCTGATCGGCACTTCTTCTGGGCTCAGCAGTGCCGCTTTCCAGCAGATTGGCGCTTCTTCTGGGCTCAGCAGAAGTGCCAGGATCAGCGCTGAGCTCCAGCTAGAGCCTGACGCTGATCCTGGCGCTTCCGCTGAGCCCTGACAGCCCTGTAGCTCTAGCCATCTCACGCTCAGGCTTGTGCAGTGCTGCCACCGGTTCAGCTCTTTCCTAGGATGGTCACATACCACCTGCCAGGTGCCAATATACCACAGGTGGTACCTGTACCACTGGTTGAAAAGCTCTGCCTTATACCATTTCGGACAAATGGCTGTCCAGTCTCTTCTTAAAAACTTCCAGTGTTGGAGCATTCACCCTTCTGGAGGCAGGTTGTTCCACTGGTTAATTGTTCTAACTGTCAGGAAGTTGTTTCTCTCCTTGATTAGTTTCTATCTGTTGCTTCTTGTCCTGCCTTCAGGCACTTTGGAAAATAGCTTGACTTCCTCTTCTTTGTGGCAGCCCCTGAGATACTGGAACACTGCTATCATGTCCCCCCTCATCTTTCTCTTCATTAAACTAGACATACCCAATTCCAGCAACCGTTCCTTATATGTTTTAGCCTTCAGTCCCCTAATCATCTTTGTTGCTCTTCTCTGTACTCTTTCTAGAGTCTCAACATCTTTTTTACATTGTGGTGACCAAAACTGGATGCAGTATTCCAAGTGTGGCCTTACCAAGGCATTGTAAAGTAGTATTAATACTTCATGTGGTCTTGATTCTATCCCTCTGTTAATGCAGCCTAGCACTGTGTTGGCCTTTTTGGCAGCTGCAGCAAACTGCTGGCTCATATTTAAGTGATTGTCCACTAGGACTTAGAGGTCCCTCTCACAGTTACTACTATTGAGCAAGGTACCCCCTATACTATACCTGTACATTTGGTTTTTCTTGCCTAAATGTAGAACCTTACTTTTTTCACCATTGAAATTCATTTTTTTAGATAGTGCCCAATGTTCAAGTCTGTCCAGATCCTCCTGTATCTTAAGCCTGTCTTCTGGAGCATTGGCTATTCCTGCCAGTTTGGTTGCAAATTTGATGATTTCCCCATCTATCCCCTTGTCCCAATCGTTGATGAAGATGTTGAAGAGCACTGGGCCCAGAACAGAGCCCTGGGGCACCCCACTACACACTTCCCTCCATGTAGGTGCAGTTCTATTGAGGACCACATGCTGAGTACAGCTGGTCAGCAGCTACGGATCCATCTGATGGTGATGCTGTCTAACCCACATTTTTCTATCTTATCAAGTAGTAGGCTGTGATCTACTGTATCAAATGCGTTACTGAAGTCCAAGTATCCACAGCATTCCTCTAATCCACTAAATTTGTCACTTGGTCAAAGAATGCAATAAGATTTGTCTGGCATGATCTGTTTTTGACAAACGCATGTTGGCTTTTAGTAATGACTTTGTTTGCCTCTAGGTGTTTGCTGATTTGTTGTTTGATTATCTTTTCCAGAATCTTCCCAGGTATTGAGGTCAGGCTGATAGGTCTGTAATTTCCTGGGTCCATTTTTTTCCCTTTTTTGAAGATGGGAACTACATCAGCTCTTTTCCAGTCCTCTGGTAGTTCCTCTGTGCTCCAGGATCTTTGAAAAATATAGTTCAATAGTTCTGAGATCACATCTGCCAGTTCCTTGAGAACCTTGGGGTGTAATCCATCTGGTCCTGGTGATTTGAACTCGTCTAGTCTGCATAGGTGCTCACTTACCATTTTCTTGCCTATCTTAACTTGTGTTTCTATTCTGTTTTTTATGGCAGGTTATTTTTGGTAGGTTGGTCTGTTTTTTCCCTTTGTGTATGGACAGATGCAAAAAACGAGTTAAATTGTTCTGCTTTCTCCCTGTTGCTTGTCACCTTCTTGCCACTTTCACCCACTAATGGACCAATCATTTCCTTCACTTTTTTCTTGTTTTTTACATGTTGAAAGAAGCTTTTTTTGTTATTTTTGAATATTTGGTCGCAAGCCTTAGTTCATTTTGAGCCTTGGCTTTCCTCACTTCATCTTTGCACGCTCGGGCTATTTGCTGATATTCTGACTTAGTTATGTGCCCTTCTTTCCACTTTCTATACTTGTCCTTTTTATCTTTCAATTGATCAGAGAATTCTTTATGCAGCCATGCTGGTTCCTTTTGAGAGCTGTTATTTTTCCTCTTTGTTGGTATTGTGCTAGACTGGGCTTTTATTATCTCACTTTTCAAAATTTCCCAAGCTTTCTTGAATTGTTTTCCCCTTGAGGATTCTCATCCTTGGAATCCTTCCCAAGCCCTCTCTAAGTTTATTGAAATTAGCTCTCTTAAAGTCCAAGACTCTAGTTTGACTGTGTTCTATTGCTTGTGCTTCCATAATGTTGAATTCCAATATTGCATGATCACTTCCTCCCAAGGTTCCTGTGGCTTCAACGCCTTCTATCATTTCATCTCTGTCAGTGAGAATTACCGGTAGATCCAAAATGCCTAATCCCCTAGTTCCCTTCTCTACTTTTTGGGAGACAAAGTTGTCTGCTAGGTTTGCAAGGAATCTGATTGATCTTCCACTTGGTGCAGAGTTTGTCTCCCAGTTGATGTCAGGGTAGTTAAAGTCCCCCATTACTATGTGCTTCCTACATAGCTTAGTTAGCTGACTAGCAAATCTCATGTGAATATGAAAAAAATCTTGTGTGATTTTAGCTGTTGGGGAATAGATAATGCACAGGATTTGAAATGACTGAGAATCCTTTCTTTGAGTAATCCACATTGCTGAGTTATAAGTGGAAAAGAAAATTCTAGTTTATAGTAGGACTTAATTGTATTGCTTGAATATAAAAAAGTCTTTGCATGATAATATTTTATTAATTTATATTTATTATTGCAATTTATGTGCTCATAATTCCAGAAAGACTTTCTGAGCATTTGAGTAGAATGCTCAAGTATAGATTACTATGACTTCCAACCATTCATTTAGTGACCGTTTGAAGTTACAGCGGCACTGAAAAAAGTGACTTATGACCATTTTTCACATTTAAGACTCATGATCACATGATCAAAATTTGGACACTTGGCAACTGGCGTATATTTATGACAGTTGCAATGTGCCGAGGTCACGTGATCAACTTTTGCAACCTTTTGACAAGCAAAATCAATGGGGAAGCCAGATTCACTTATTACCTGTGTTACTACCTTATCAACTGCAGTGATTCACTTAACAACTAGCAAGAAAGCTCGTAAAATGGGGCAAAATTTACTTAACTGTCTTGCTTAGCAACAGAAATTTTGGGCTCAATTATGGTCATAAATCAAGGACTACTTATATAATAAAAATTAGTATATTTAAGTTTGGCTGAAACAGAAAGAATGTCATCATACTTTATCCAATATAATATTTGTTTTCCCCTTTTAGGGGATTGCAGGTGCTGCTTACACCTGTGCTTGCGAATATTCTTGAAGCAGATCAAGAAAAATGTTGGGGATTTGATCAGTTTTTTGCAGAGACGAGTGACATACTTCATCGGATAATTATTCATGTCTTCTCTCTTCAACAAATGACTGCACACAAAATTTATATTCACAATCATAATAAGTAAGTGTTTCTATAATTTTATTTTCATAAGTCAACTAGGTCTATGATTTGTTTGCCTTTAAATAGATTTTTTCCCCTCTTACCTCTGGCTGTTTTAATGGATTGAGAGTTCTTTCTTACATGTGTTTTTTTCCCCCTTTTAACAGTACTACCGTATTTAATGAACTTGTCTACAAACAGACGAAAATACCTTCACACAATCAAGAATTGGTATATGAAGGCCGGCGTTTAGTACTAGAACCTAGCAGACTGGCACAAGTTTTCCCTAAAGCCACAGAGGAAAATCCTATAATTGTAGTAAGCAGAGAAGCTGTAAACGTCATAGGATTACTCTATGAAGAAAGTATGATGGAATTCTTATTTTTTATTAAAACTTAAGCATTAACATATTTTAGTTGTATTAAATGTGTAACTCTTAAACGCTATACTATTTTATATATGACTGTAGCAATTATTATTATTTAAATAATAATAAAATAAGACTTTTTTTTTACTGTTGTATCCCAATATATTGCATCAATGTATTCTTAAGTAATAGCCACATCCAATCCTATCTAACTTTTATTGAGATAAGTCAGAGTCCACTCGGGGCCCATCTGATGTGGGCAAAATTTTAATTCAGGTTTATTTGGAATGTATCCTAACTCAAAATTCTATTTTACTTATAGGATTACATATGTAATCAAAATTACACATTTTTCACTGTAAATTAATTATTGAAATAGCAATGAGTTTGTTTGTTTGTTTCAATTCATTTGAGAAATTGTGTAAATCTGAATTGGTACAATGTTCCGTCTTCATACATTTCAAAAAGGATTCTTAATATTTATTTTGCTTTTTGGTACAATTCAGAGAATTTTCAAAATAAAAAATAAACAGTTCTGAAAATACAGCACAATACTACAGTAAAAAGCAGAAATTACATAAAATAAGCAAAAGGGGCATTATTTGTGATCAAAATGGCAAGAAGGTAAGTGCTATCTTCTGATCCAACCCCTGTTCCTCTAGTACAGGGATGGCGAACCTTTTAGAGACCGAGTGCCCAAACTGCAACCCAAAACCCACTTATGCATCATCGGGTGCCGGGTGGGTGTAGCCCATTGGGTGGGCGTGGCTGCGGGGGTAACAGCAGACTGGGTGGGACTAAAAAGTTCAATCAATCAATTCCAACTTTGCAAGATCTTTTTTTCCCTGCGAGAAGTTGAAATTGACTGACTGATTGAACCTTTTTTTTTTGTACACAGCGGCGGAGGCATAAAGCAAAAAGGTTTTATAAAACCCAGCTGAAGTCCTAGGACTGGGGTGACGGCCACGTGCCCACAGAGAGGGCTCTGAGTGCTGCCTCTGGCACTCATGCCATAGGTTCGCCACCACTGCTCTAGTATCTCAATTTTGTTACATTTATATACAAAAGTGATAGCATATGCTTTGTGACACTGTATCTTCCATCTTACAAATTTTGACAGACAATATCCTGAGGCAACTCCTTACCACATATTCAATTTGAAACGTAACATTATTACTTAATAGAATGTAAATGAACTTTACAAATAAGGTAGAACTTATAATAATACGGACATTTCTGTTGACAAAGAAATGGGTACTAGTGAAAAGGCTTTTCACCATAAGATTTTCTTTAACAAATTACATAGTTATAAGAGGATTAGTTAGAAAAATATATTCTACTTATAATGAATTCATTCTTCTTTCCCCAAATCACTCTGACTATAATTTTTAATTTTCTTTTTTAACCTTGTGTCCTATTGCAGTTTTGCTTCCTAAGGTTCATCAACGTTATGACTTGGATAGTGATGCAAGTATGGCGAAAGTAAGTATCTCAGTTAATTATAATTACATGTATAAGAATGAATACTTCAGAGCCAGTGTGGTGTTAATGTTGCTGAGCTGGGAATGGGGAGATCCAGGTTTTAGTTCTCCCTTAAGCATGAAACCCAATTGGGTCACTGGGGAGCAGGCATTCCTTCTCAGCCTTTATCAATGTGACAAACAAAAGTTCCTGCTGAATCATGCTTTTTAAAAACTTCACTATAAGAACTAGGTGAGTGCAATGCAAAGTAAGCAGATCCTGCAATTAAGTGAGACAAACAAGAACAGCTACATTTAGGATGTATAGGAGGGAAATAATGTTATTAAATGCACATAATATAGGGTAGAATTGTATAAGTAGTAATTTTATTAATGACTCTTTAAAAAACTTTAATGATGATATAATAAGAATTTGCTTGCCTTATACCTTAATCTGAACTTCTTTGATCTATTACCACTCATCTTAGTAATATACATAGTCTTCAAGTTATGTTTACTTTTTGCTTTTTCCAGAACTTGTATTACAACTTTCTAACTTAATACAGAAACTTAACTGATATTTATTTATGCTTGGTATTTGGTTTAGTGGATTATATTCCCATTTACCTTGTGATCTTATTTCATCCCAAATATTACACTACCCTATTAATAAAATTACTGTAGCAAATTATTCACTAATGCATTTTATTTGTTTTTTTTCTTACAGGTAGTAACAGGAGTTGTATGTTATGCCTGTAGAATTGCCCGAGCTTTACTGCTTTATCAAGAGCTCATGCGAAAAGGAATCAGATGGCTAATGTGAGTGATGCTATTGATCAACTGTGCTCATTGTCATTCCTGCAGGTAACAGCTCTGACTCTGAATAAATAAGTAAGAGTTGGAGGTATGGGAAGAGTCCATTGGCGGCTAATACATTCAAATAAATGAATCAATATTCAATGTGTGTTTTTCAGTGACTGTGTGAAACCCTGGTTAAGTCAGTAGCCCATTTCAAAATGCTTATTTTAATTGTTAAAGATTATATGATGCCATGCCCATGTACTTGCAAGATTATCTTTCTGTATCAAAATCAACATGCTCTATTTGTCCCTCAAAAGGCTGTTTTGGATCTCTACCCAACCAGAGTTTAAGGGAATGAGGGCCCAAATTACTTTCTGAGACAAGGAGAGCCCTCACCTTGCATGCATTTTGCAAAGCTGCGAAAACTCCATTCTAATATTCTATAGAGTTTGACAGTGGTTCTGAGTTGCTTCTAAGTTTTTATTGTATTTGATTATATTTTATGATTATATAATCAGCTGAGTCATGAACACTTTGGAAGACATAGAAATATTGTAATAAAGAATTATGTGCACTATTCATCCAGTTGTAACCGAACAGGTGCAATAATGGATGATACTACTTCATACAAAGTAGGTGGTATTTATATTGATTAAATTTTCCTGATGAAAGAAAATAAACAAATCAAATACCTGCTAATAACTATCAGAGTCCATATATATTTATAAAGTTTAGGGATTAAAGATTCAATCCTGAGCACATTTCTTTCAACCCACTGTTAAGTTCTAGGCTCACAGCAATATGCATTCTTTTTTCTATTCCTAATGAGAAAGATGAAGGAAAGTAAAATTATTCAATCAGGAGGCCTCTTCTCAAGGCATCTGAAGGGATTTTAAGTGACAGTTCCCCAAGAATTAGTTCTTCTTTAGCTTCCTGCAGAATTGAAGGATGGGCTTCTTTGATAGCTTCTGTGCATGTGCATAAAGGAAGGAATTTGGGACTTTGGCTCCATTCACTGTGGACATACAGCCTCAAATATATTCATAACTGATATAACCTTTAAAATTAAAATATATATATTGTCAGAACATATATTTATCTCACAATATAAAATGTTAAAATAGTTGATGTAATGTGGATGCAGAATAACGATTCTTGTGCTATATTTAATATTTTCAATTTGAATGTTCCTAATTACATCAATAGTACTGGAGCTTATTACTTTAGTATATTAAAATTAGGCAAATCAAAAATACCTTTCACATTTCTTTTTGGGGCGGACTGAAAAAGCTGATTGAATGTTCTGGTAAATTATTGCATTTGAGGATCAGAGAAAAAAATTAATGAGGAATATAATGGCTTGAACTGATAATGGTAGTATACTTCAGTGTTCACAATTCACAATTCTTAAAGACTCATGGCGGGAGTACAGCAGTCTGCAAAAATCCAAATATATGTCATGTATGAAAAGTGATACACTTGTTCTTTCTTGAATCTGGGATTGTTTCAACAAATTAAAACTGAAAGGAAACTCAAGCTGAATATTCAAAAGAATGTCCCGATATTAAGAATGGTTAAGTAATAAAACTTAAGAGTAGTAATAGAATAGTACAATGGAGATGTCATACAGCAATCGGACATCCCTTAGCTCCAATCTCACTGAGCAGGAGATTGTACCAGGTCACTTTGTGTTTGTTGTATTCTTTTAATTCCTCACTCCCTCCTCCTCTGGAGACTGGTGATAGGCATTTTAATTTTTTCATAAGACCAAGAAAAAAGTTCATGATGCTTTCATCTCTGTGTCTATTGATTCCGTTGCTATGTTTTCTAGTGAAATCATCAAAGAAGAATATAATGAAACATTCCACAAAAAGACAGAGGTTGTTATCAAGCTGGAATGTTGCAATAGAAATACAGAAAAAGCTATGAAAATGTGAGTATTTTAGGGAGAATTCATCTACATTGCAGTTTATTTTTTTAAAGCAAGAAAACTGAAGTGCTACTCTTGACCATACAAATGCAGTACTAGCTAACTGATTATAAAATGTAATATTGTATGGTTGGAAGGCTTCAAGGATGCCATCCAGGCCTGTTGAATGCAAAAATCCAAAATAAATCATTCTCAAAAGATGTTGGTCTAGCCTTAGCTCAAATACAAACACATCTAATGGAAAGTCAACCACTTGTCTGGATAATTGGTTCCATTGTCAAATTTCTATTCCACTACTGTTGATTTTTTTCCCCCTTGGATGTTTGGTTAGATTCTTTATCCTTTAGTTCTATTATTCCTTGCCTTAAACACTGATATGTTGGAGAACAGATCTTGACCTTCATTGCGACATCCTTCCAGATATTTAAACAAGCTATCGTAACTTTCTTAAACATGAGCAGATTCTTCAGTCTTTCAAGGAACTTACTTTCTAATTTATTCTTGTTGCCCTCCTCTGGATGATGATGATGATATTGTCATTGTTATTTATTATCCAATATTTCACAATTGAAGCAACACGCCATGTTGTCCTAAAAACTGGCCGTGGCTAAAGGAAGTCTTATGGACTGTTTGTATAGGAGATGACTAGGCTGAGTCCGATGTGTCTTCAGTCATGAATCTCTTCACGTCCACAAGAGATCTAAGTCCAGCCCACCCTGAATTCCCATGATTCTTATCTACTGCCATTTTGCTTGGACCATTAGTAGTTCAGATTCTTGTAGAAAGTTTAAGCTTGCAATAAATCTTTATAATCATTTGAACTGCCTGGATCTCCTTATTTCCCTGGTGCTTGACAGTTTGTCGACAAATAATTCTAAGAAGAAAGATCTATGAACATACATCTGAACCTACAGACATCTCCCCAATACCTGTAGATGCATATGTATATCGATAGTGGGTTAAGCATGGTGGTTGTGCACTACTATAGTGTTTGTTGCATGATAAATCTATTTTGACCTGATTTCTAATGCAATCAAAGCAATTATTTTGAGTTGCATTTTGACACAATATATTGTTTGTTTTGTTTTACTTTTATTAAAGCCATGTTTACATAATTGTCCAGGTTGTAGTTACTCAAGTTAAAATCAGAATATTTGGAAGACATAAGCTTGCTGACAAAATTTATGGAAAAAGCTTTGAAACTAGACAGCATCAGTGGAACATGATCATCACATGGAATTCAGTGATTTATTTTTTATTTATTTGTGTTTTGGAAGTTTTGTAAACCAAGAAAACTTGAGCCAGAGAAGAGCAGAATAAATATGGCAGATATTATTTCAGTAACACAATGATTAATCTGCTAACATAAAATATTGAACTAATATTCAGCAAAACTGCTGCTTATGTCTAATGAAATTTCTGCACGTTTTTATTGCCAAATTAGAGCCATATATAACTTGAGCAAGACTTTTTAAATAATACTAGCAATAATACACACACACATGAATTTTTCCAATTAGATCCAAAATTATTATTCAAGAATGTTAGATTTAAAAATGTGATATTGTAAACAAAATTATAAACCATTATTCATTTATTTTGTATTTGTCTTCTCTTTCTGTGAACAGATACCAAAATCTGGCACCGTCAGAAGTGGATGACATTTTAGATATACACTCAAAACTGTTACTGGTAAAACTTTATATTACAATATTCTAGTGCACAATAGAGTTTTTCCCAAATTACAGGAGCACTGAAATTTACTTGCAAAGGATTTTTTTTAGTTTTTAATAAGTAAAATAAGTTTACACACATTTGTATTTTTCTTGGTGAGAACAATAATAATGTATTGTTTATAGTACTTATGCAAATTTCAAATGTATAATTTGCCATATAAGAAATACCATCCATACCTGTAGATGATAATTTTATAAATAAAATTAAAAGAATGTGAAATAGCTCTTGATGTTGAATGAATTGTCATTATCTATACCTATAAATATTGAATCAGTAGAATCTATTACTATTGGCTAGTATTCAGTTGGCATTATCTAGTGTTGCTAGTATTACATAAGATGGTTTAAGTCATATCAGTTTTTGAAATTATTATGTTCCAGCTCCTTTTTTAGGCTTATAACTTATTGCATACTTATAACATCGATAACCATACTGACTCTCAATGCACATACAGATTGCCCTACATATATTAGTATTAACCAAATATAAATGTACATATTTACAACACATACTAGACATGTACCACAGACATTTTTTCAGTCAAATTATTTTTGAAATATTTTTACTTCTAGAATAAGTTATTTAGTTTTTACAAGATACAGTTTTGCTGTTGACCTCTGGCAATAGTCCTATATTCAGCTTTTTCTAGTTCCTGGGACTTCTTGGTGTAAATGTTGCAAATTATAAAGTTATAAAACACACACACTAGCTGGTGAGAGCTAAAGAGCTTGAAATAGCTGTACTAGTCTCCCATTAACTCTTTGTCAGCCACAAAAAAATTGAATTTACAGTGTTCACAGTATGTGACGTCTGCCTGCAAAACATGCTCCTAGATTGGAGCGAAACGCAGAACAGACTGATTTATCCTATACTTGGTAGACTGGGTGCTCCAGCCAATACATAGATATATATCCTCCCTGGTTTCTGCTGACAGGAGTGTGGGGAACCTGTGGCTCAGAAGGTTAATACAACTGCCTAACATGCAAGCTGCCCAGGTTTGAATCCCATCCTATAGTTATAGAGTTATAGAGTTTTATATATAGTTAAATTTGTTGTATTTTTGTAGCTTTCTAGTTCTCAAGGAACAATAGAGACCAGTCTTCAGGATATCAAAAACAAGCTTTCTCCTAGTGGTTTACTATCTGACAGCTGGACTAGCCAAGATGGTACACATCCAAAAGATAGAAAGTTAGTAGAATTTCCATTGAGTTTTAATTGTTTATTTAACTTTTAAATTCTGGTGTGAATCATTGTTTAGAGCAGGGAGGGCCGCATCAGCATTGCGGTTGTCCCCGGGGCCAGGGTTGGTGCGGCCTACTGGGTGGGCGTGGATTGAGTGGGTGTGGCCTACTGGGTGGGCGTGGCCAGCTCTACATCGTTTGTGTCAAGGGTGCCTGTGGGGGACTGGACAGGAGTGGGATAGATCTGAGAGTCTCTGGCAGAAGGGGGTGGGACCAGGACAAGTGCCAAGGCATGGTCCACTGGAGGAGCCTCACTGTTCCTCTCAGGCCATGCTGGGGGAGGGGTTTATGGAGCTAAGACTGAATACATTTCAGCATAGATGGCCACCCCAAATTTGTACATTGGCTCCCAGCTGGTCTGGGCCAGGGTCAAGGCAGAGGGGGCCGTTCCCTCACTGTTTCCAGGATGGCTTCGTGGGCCACATGAAACCACTTCGTGGGCTGCTGCAGCCCCTGGGCCTTGTGTTTAACATGTCTGGTTTAGAGCATAGGAGGACTTTCAATTAGAAGCCAAAATAGTGCTTTGGAATGTACAAGGAGACCTTTTGGGTGCCCTGCCATTTGGTTGGAGGGAGAGGAGGCTCTGGGGAGAGCATTCTTTGTATGCTTCCACTTTGCTATAACCTCATGGGAATTAGGGAGGGGGATCATCTTCAGACACAAGATGGACTTCCTCTCAGCCAGTTCCAGCCTGACTCCAAGGTCGCTGCACCCTGAGAATGACTCGTTATCAGGCTTGTACCTCAGCATTCTCAAAAAAACCTTGCAGCAATACATTGGCTGCCAGTGGACTGGTCAGGGGCGTTTGGGTTTTGGAATGGGAAGAATAGCTTTGTGCTTTGCGTGGGACTGTTAGATTCTGCTTGTCTTTATTGCAACCACTTTCTCAGTAAAAGTTCATTTGATTAACGTTATGGAGTCAAGAGTCGTGCTTTCCTGAGAGGATCAGCTGGGATAGGTACTTACAGACATTTTTGAAGCTTCTTAAAGGAGTTGTAGCTTTTCCTGGGATTGCTTACCTTGAACAGTTATCTTGAACAATTGCTGAATGTTTCTTGGGAAAAAATATATTTTGTTTAAGTTGCAGAAACTGCCAGTTTCATATCCCCGCAGCTTAAAGTCATTGTTTGCCTTTGAATTAAAAGCATTGCACAACAGCATTATCTTTATATTTTCATTTTATTCTGTTTTCTTGTAGCCCAGAAAAATTGCAAGTCCTACTGACTTCCATAACTGATATTTATTATCAATTTAAAAAAGACAAAGCAGAAAGAAGTAAGTGGTTTTAAACTATTTTTGTTTTGTTTTTTTAGCTTCAGTTAATTGCAAAATATCCTTAAATTTCTGGGTTGACTTGATGGGGCAGAAATTCTGAAAGCAATTCAGAATTTTCTCTTGAGTAGAAGTGCAATTCCAATAAAGAACACTATTGAGAATACCATATTGTCAGAAAAATGAATGGCCATGGAATAAATCAACTCTGAGTTTTCAGTTGAAATAGTATACGTGACCAAATTCAAACAATCATATTTGAGACACATTAAGGAGAGACCCAGTCTCTTGAGAAGTCCATTATGCTGGGTAAAGTGGAAACAAAGAGAAGAGGAGAATCACCAGCAAAATGGGTGAATTAGATTATAATAGCAGTGAATACACCATTAAAATCCCTAATAATCCAAGTTGAGGACAGATCATGTTGGAAAAAGTTTGTGTAGACACAAAGAGTTCACCCCAACTTGCTGACACTTAATCAGTATATTAGTAAGGAGAGTTTAATTGCGTGAAATAATTTCTTGGCCATCCAATCTGATTTAAATGGTTCCTTCTTTAGGACTTCCTTACAATGAAGAGCAAATTCACAAATTTGACAAGTAAGTCCATTTGTTTTATAAGGATTTTATACTTGTAGTGTACTATATATATATTTTTTTGTTTCTTGTCTTCAACAATATAATTGGGGAAATAAGTTCTGTGAAGCTAGGGATGAAGTGACAAGTGGATGCCTTTGCTCTGTGTAATATTCCTTTACTCAATAGCCTTTTATACTGTGTCCATATAAAATACAAAACATATATAAGGAATGTGCATGTCTATTGATGTATGCAGAGATTAGAATGAGTTCTCTGTATTTTACAAATCTAGGTCTTGTAATACTACAGAGTTTTAAAAAGAGTGATGGGGGAAAAATACAAATCAGCCATTGAAGAAAAAGCTGGCTGTTATGCAATTCTGAAGGTTTAGAAGTCTTCATATACATTAAGATTTATTAAATGATAAATTATTAATAAACTTAAACACAATGGTTAAAAATTCTTTAACTGGAAAATATTAACATTCTAAAACATTCAACCAAACAGGAAAATGATTAAAATATTCTTAAAAGCTTTTTGTTTATTTGAGTTTTAGAGCAGGCATACCCTTTTTCATGTACTAATGTATATTTTATGTATAATCGAGAAGGGCACAATCGATCTGTCTTGAAAGATCCAGTAGTTCATACTAAAACAATTTATAGCCAACCCATTATGATGAATTAATTCAAAATAAAGCAGTGCTATTTGCATTAATTTGAATCTAATGGAAAGGACAGACTATACAACATATTAAAATACGTTACTTGACCACATTGACCTAATGTATTCTCTCTATATACAAGAAGGTGAATTGCTGAAATATTTTCTCTTTCCTGAACTTTAGCTACATGCATGTTCTATGGGTTTTTAAACTCTCAAATCAATTTGGAAAATTAGTACCTTAAAGCATTCTGATTCTTATTTCTGGGTGTTACAGGCAAAAACTGTTTTTGCATGCCACAAAAGCCATGACTCTGTTCAAGGAAGAATGTCTCAACAAATATGAAACCTTCTTAGATAAGGCAGAGGATTGGATGAGGCAAGTTGCTTTTTTTTGAGTAATATTTAACATTAGTGTATTGTATTAAAGCAACATATTAACAAAAGTTATACAATACTTTCATATAAATTGTATTTCTTTCCAGAAAGATGCTTCTTCTAAAGAAACAGTTACTAGGTCTTAGAAAACTATGCTTTGATATTGAGGAAGAGGTGTCCAAATATCAGGACTATGTAAACGAGGTGATGTTCTCCTTAATTATTCAAAATTAATAATAGACTTTTCCACTACACCTTGAGTTTTTATTGTATGCATTACAGACTGCAATACTGACTTGATAATTTTGCTCATCTTTTGTTACATGAAATGTTAAAATAAAGAAACATTTAGCAGTGTTTTAATTTGGAAAAATATCCAATCATTACTACACTGCATTTTTCTATAATGTAATTGGGGAATGAGCAATTTGCTTGGAAATCTCAATAACATGACTAGGATCAATACTTGAATTAATGGGCTATGTAAAACAATAGTAATAATCAGTGATAAGTGTCCAGTGATATCACCAGAGTAGAATACTTTTGTATCCTTCAAATCCAGTGATTATTTATAGGAAATAAATGTTTGTAATATGGTGGTTTTATCATTTACATGGATTTATGCATTTATTGCAGTTAGATGAAACATTGCCCCATAAGATGCTAGCTGCTTCCAGTGGGATCAAACATACATTTAATCCAGTTTATCCCAGTTCAAACACTTTGGTGGAAATGACTCTTGGGTAAGAATTTTTATTTGAACAAATAGGAAACTTTTATATGCTTTCATTATGATTATGGTAAAGTTTAAAACTGATTGATCTTGTCAGTTTCAGATGTTCTATGTCCGGAAAGTCTGTTCTCTAACCTCACTTGTGATCTGTTGCCACCTGGCTTGCGACCAGTTACCTAGGCATCATCTTCTCCCAGTTGTTTCTACTCACCCAATCCAGTTCGGTAGAAATGTCTGCCGGTGGGGACTAGGAGGTGTGCCTTTTTTGCCATGGTGCCTACCTTCTGGAACATTCTCCCTTCAGAGATTAGGATAGCCCTAATCCTGTTCCCCTTTCATAAGACCTGGTTACATGCCTGCCATGGGGCCCAAGTGTGTTAACGGCCCTCTTTCCTGATTGTATTAACATCTATGGTTATAATTTTTTTCTCAGCTGCTATATATATTTATTTTTTTGTATTGTGTTTGTACTTGGTTTAATTGATTGTTCACCACCCAGAGTCATCCTTGTCTGAGATAGGTGGTCATAGAAATTGAATGAATGAATAAATAAACAAACAAATAAATAAATATTATAGTTACCAGATTAATTTGCATTGCAGAAAAAGAGGTGGGACTGACTTTAGACATCTGGGAGGGGGGTTACCCAGCAATTTGTAGAAAATTCCATGTATCTTCTTTGTTTTACTCTGTCATCTTGCAAATTATTAAATTATTATCTAGCCTATCCATTGTAATAATAACACTCAGATGAATAAGGATAATGGTTCAGATTTTATGGTTTCTTCCCCCCCCCCAAAATCACTGTTGTATATGGGCATTTATTTTTTTCATATCTACTTTTCCTAAGACACTTCTACTACAGTGTTCAGTGAATAATATCAGAAATATTCCATAATTATTTTATTATTTATTTATTTATTGTTATTAATTTGTTTATAGTATGAAGAAACTGAAAGAAGAAATGGAGGGTGTTGTTAAAGAACTAGCTGAAAATAATCATCTTTTAGAAAGGTTAGTTATCCATACCACGCTGTAGCATATACCCAGAGAACTGAGAAGTCAAGATTTCCAGGGAATTATCTGAATGGAATGCAAACCACAAGGGGAGAGAATTGGATGAGAAATAAGGCTGTTGGAAAAGACTTAAGAGATATTTGGAGTTTCCCCAGATGCTTGAGTAAAAGTTTATTAGGACAGAGTATTTCTGCATAACATTCAGAGTAGTTTTCTTCTACCAGTAGCTCAATAGGTATGCAATAGGTATGCAAAGAAACAATGGGTTAAATTGATAGGCAACCACAGGTTTTCCAAAATTGCAATTCTTGTAATCTATGTCTGTTATCTACAATGATACCTCAGCAATCATCGTTAATTGGTTTCGGGAGGTACAATAAGTACCAAACAAATTACACTTACCATCTGACCGTTTGTTTTTACTGGGAGGGACTTTCTGTCTGTCTCTTTTCCTGTCTTGGTGACTTCCTCAGCATAGCCAATTTCCTGTCTGCCCTCTGTGGTCATCTTCCTTTTGCAGCAACCTTCCCTGCATGGCTGACTTCCTGGCCGTTCTCCACAGCTGTCCTCCTCTTCCTATTGTACTGTGTTAACTACCAAATAAATAAGTACCAAGGCAACATTTTTACATCAAAATGCATCGCAGACTCAGTTCAATAAGTATTGAAGTAGTTGAGTACTGAGGTACCACTGTATAACCGTTACTGTGTCAGTTATGTCTTACCAGAATTGTAATCCAAAATATCCGGAAAACATTAGATTGCCTACTACAGGCTCATTTGGTACCAGCAGTTTTTTTTAAGGGGGGGAGGCTGCACTCACATTAGGCTATTCATGGAAGAAAAATAGTTTGTAAATCATGTGTCAGATGTAAACAACTGATTTCATAGATGTGTCCAGGTAGTTTTTTTTGATAGTGGTTTGCCACAGTGACCTTATAGGGCATCTTTTTACTTTACTATAGCCCTGGGATTCTTTGACTCTCATTCAAGTATTAATCAAACTTTGGCTTACTTAACCTATGAGCTAGACATCTCATAAATATCAGTGTTTTGTAAACTAGAAATATATAAATCAACCACAGTTCAATTTGAATTCAAGATTCAAAAATGGCAAGATTTGAGTCAAACAAATGTTGACTCAGCCAAGTTTTAAGTATATGCTATAATGAGAAAGCTCTCTGTAGGTCTTTATATTTTTTTTGATACAATGGAATTTTGGGGGGCAAATATAGGAGAAATAAGGAAAGAATAGACCAGCCTCCAGAATGTCCAGCAAAGAGCTTAGAGACACATTGTGCAAAATCAATGCAGAATGGGTCAGATTCTAAATAACAACAGAAACTTTTTTAAATATAAGATCTTACTAAAATTCAGAGAATGTGCATTTCACTGACTAAATGCTTTTTTAGGCTGCTCATTCACTGACAGTATTAGCCTCTTTCATGATTGTTGCGCAAGTTGTATGTGCAATTTTTATTTAAAAGAAAAACATTTAAGATGTATGTTATTACTATGACAGATACAATACACTGACATAAAGAAATGGTCTGTGTTTATACACAAGTGTACTATCTCAGACCAGTTCAGCCTAAGACAAAACAGAGAGAGAAATAGTAGAAAGAAAACAGGATGGTTTATTTCTAAAATTGTTGCGAAGAACATAAAGGGAGGATGAAGAGCAAAAGAAGCCAGCAAAACCCAGAATTTGTACTGTAAAGCAAAATAGATTGAAACTTAATACAGAATTGCAATAAAATGGATGGATTGATTGATGGAAATATAGAATGTCATCCAAGGAAAATCAAGCTGGACTTTTTAAAAAAACAAACCTTTCTGAATAAATTTTAGCAGACAGCAAACAACGAAGCAGCATTGTTCCCCCCCCCCCCAGATGTTCTTAACAGGCAAGGTTTGTTGAAGGGTTAATAGTCATGGGCATTTTGCTTATGACAGAATGGAGATTTGTGGAAGTCATCAAATAACTTTTCCCAATATTGTTCAAATGTAAACAGAATGTTTAGAATTTTTCAAAGCAAGAAACAGCAGATAATCCATCAAATGTCATAGCCTTTACCGTTTTTGAAAGCATGTTATTTTTTTCAAAGCTTTGCATCGCTTTAGATATTATTTTATTTCTAAACTTGGGTTTACATCTCTAAAATAGTCTGAAAGCTAAATTATGTAATATTTAGTGTTACCTATTGCTAATAACTGAATTGTGTTTTTTATTTAGGTTTGGTGCTTTGACAATGGATGGTGGCCCACGAAATGTAGATTGTATGTAGCTATATATTTACCATTATAGCTTTATTGACTTTGCATAGCAAGAACATTTATATGCAAAAAGAATATTCTCTATTTGCATTTCCCTCAGTATTTAACAGAAATATGTAAATATGTATATATTGTAAATCTGTAGTCTTTATGTTTTGGCAATGTTAAAAGTAATTTTAACATTTTCCATAACATCAAGGTTTTTCCTATATAAATATGTGTAGCAGCATATTGTGATTCTGAGTACACTGACACAATATTAAAAGTTCTCCTTATTTCAGTTTTATAAGTGTTACTGGAAAAATTGTGGCCTTTTGAACTATCATGTTCTTTAAAAAATAATGTGGGTTTCCTTTAAATCACCTCAATAAAATCTCAGTAATGAGATTTTCCCATTTTATTGTGAATATATATTTATCACCAGTGACAGAAATATCTTTGGATTTTTAAATCATGCCTATTCTAGATTATTAAAATTGTAATTTTTCTAATTGGCGCTTAGAGTTAATTTAGCCTTCATTTGCTAAATTGCTAAATCACAAGTGAATTGCAAACTTGTAACATTTTAAAATTATTTTCTTTAAGACAACACTCTATTTCAAATTCAGTGAATCATGTTAATTTTTCTTGTTAAAACGTTAGTATGTGTTTTGAAATATAATTTTAAATCCTACCCCTAACATTATAATATGCAGATTCATAATAAACAGCTTTGGTACAGACAATATATTGATTCCGATCATTCAAACATTCTAATAAAATATTAGAAAATTGTTTCCTTTTTTATTACAGTTATACAGGTAATCCTTGATTTACAACCACAGTTGAGCCCAGAATTTTAGTTACGGTATAAGTCATTTCAGTCATAGGTCTAATGACCATGTTAGATTTTTACACCTTTATGATGATTGTTAAATGAGTCATTGCGATCATTAAGTAAGTCGTGCAGTTATTAAATTAATCATATGGTTGTAAGTCCAAATCCAATTGATCCAATGGGCATTTTTTTTGCCAAAACAGCAAAAAGCATCATAAAACTTGTTCATGTGACTGCAGGATGCTGCAACTGATTGTAAATGCTCCTGATCATGTGACTAAGAGTGCTGTGGCAGTCATAATTTCAAGGACAGATTACAAGTAATTGTTTTCAAGTCCATTGTAGCTTAAAAGCTGTTAAGCAACTAGTCGTAAGTCAAGGACTACCTGTATTAAGATTTGGTCATCCTAAATAAAACAGAGGTTTGCACAAATATGTTTCATGCAGATGCCCAACATATGGAGTTGGATTCAGACAGCATGGTTATACGTGCTTAGAACTAATTCACTGAAATACTGGGAGTTTACTAAGTCTTATAGGAGTTGATTCTGAATAGGTCTAGACTTTAGTCCACAAAAATATTTGTGGACTTCCAGTGATTAATTCTTGCAGGCCAACCAAGCCAAGCTAATGGCATCGTGTTGACTTCAGCAATAACTTGTTTTCCTGTTTGTCAAGCATCCAAGGCTGGTATAGCAATCTGTTTTGAATCACTTCTGGAATAGACTAGCTAATTTGACACTATTTCAGAATTTGGTGGCTTAAAGCTTTATGCATATTCTGTTTCTTTCAGTGGAGCTTATATAAAAAGCAAAATAAAATAGCTAATTTCTATATAGATGGGCACTTGGCATCATAAAGTTAAGTAATACAGGAAAATTATTTTATTATTATATTTTTAACTTATTCATGGTCTCCTGGTTTCTAACTTTATGCCTCAACATGATTGAACAGAAGAAAAGATATAATAGTTATATTATATAATTATATATGTATATAAAAGTATAATAGTTGCAATTCAGTGCAATTATGACTGTTCTTTGTGTTGCAGCTAAATATATTTGTGAGTGAATTATTTTCCAGCACTATAGTATCTCTCCTTTCTCCAAAGTTATGGCATGCAATTTTATCTTAGGGGAACAAAGTAGAGATTTAAGAAAGATGCAGAGAATTGTTCTAGCAAAATCCATTTAATTATTGTGCTATATCTGCTGCCATAAGCTCTAACCACAAGATTGCAAAAGATTTAGTTGAGTAATAATGTCATTGCAGAAAATGTGGCATCTCGTTTGCTTTGTTCAACTGATCATTGCAAATAATGCAATAAATGTGCTCAGAAATGCCTAAATACTCCAATGTTCGCTATCTAAAATACAGTAAAGAGCATCTTTCTTATTTTAGACAATTCATGTGTAATGCTTATACTGCAACTGGGAGCTTGTCTGTGTACAGTATATGTAAAATTGCATCCTGCAGAAACTTAAAGTACATGTTTCTCTGCACCTATCTTTTTTTTATAACAAATTTTATTGGTTTTTTGTACAACAAAATGCTCAAGACACACCATGGTGGTTGGCTGATTAATCATCCAGAAACAAAATCATATAATACCTTGAGTAAATACATTAAATGTTCCCTCTCTATTTCCCTCAAATAATATAACATATTTAAAATAATCTACATATTTAAAATAATTTCTACATTTCATTTCTATAAATCCTAATCCTGTTTTGAACTTTATTAATTTACAGTTACCATAGTCCAATTTAATCTTAGATAAACATATTATCACTTCGGGTATCCCTTCTAAAATACAAATCCAGATCCATTCTGGTTCTTAATCTCATAAATCATTGATTTTATCACAAATCTCTCTTATTTCTTCTTTCACTACAAAATAATAATCCTGGTTAAAAATAAAATATTACTCTACTCTATACATATACAATCCATCAGTCAATCTATCTCTATAACAAAACATTTCCGCCCATTAGATAGAATTTAATTCTCATCCAAATAATTCGTGTCCAAAAGGAAAAAAAGAAAGGAAAGAAACACACATATTATTACAC
This sequence comes from Bothrops alternatus, assembly GCA_034064705.1. Lineage (NCBI taxonomy): Eukaryota > Metazoa > Chordata > Lepidosauria > Squamata > Viperidae > Bothrops > Bothrops alternatus. The sequence continues at coordinate 1,491,483 of JARGCV010000124.1, forward strand.
AAAGCATCATCTTACTAACTTAACACACTCAATTAATTGTTAAATCATTCCGAATTTCTAAAAAACTTCTTCCATTTTCTTATTCTCATTCCATTACAAAATAATTTTCATACGAATAAAGGTATTATTCCAAAAAAATACATTCTTACTCTATTTAACATATATGTTCTAATAATCACTGATTTTCAACTCTAAATCTTAAACCTTAAGTCAATCCATATTTCTCAAAGCCTTTTTAATCCATTACATATGACTTTAAGTTTCTCTTTAAGTCTTATTCTAGCTTTCTTTTTGTGCTAAGCAGGTTTCCATAACAAGGCCTCTGTTTCAGCAGATAAATCTCCCTTTATTGCTTGCAATGTCATTTGGGTCAGTAAAAAACCTCCCATCCGCTATTTTAGGCGCCTGTCTCCTGTCTTCTGAATAAGACACTCGATCATGTCCAATTTTTTAGTTAGTAATTGATTATCAAAATTGTCATAATTCTCAACCAATTGTAGTTTCAAATCCATTTCTGTTAGTTTTGAAGTTGTAGCTGGTTTAATTGCAATCATTTTTTGATCATTCGATGTCTCAATAGATTGTATGTAAAATGAAATAGAATCTTCTTTAGTGTAAATTAATTCCTCTTCTGTTGCTTTTTGGTCTTGAATGTTGGTTTGTAGGTTCACAATAGAATTTCTGTTTATTATTTCTGTAGTACTCTCTCTTATTTGGAAACATATTTCATCAGTAGCTTCATAGATTTTTCCAGTATGAGTTTACAGCCGAGTTGTAAATAAGATTTCTCCATTTCAATAATGACTAGAACCAAAGCCTGTTATCTTTTGATGGAGGCTGTATTCCAAAACATTTAGTCAGTATCCACCCCCACAAATAACAGCTGTTAAATTATTTGCCTTTTTCTTTATGATGGTCTGAAGGTCAAAGCCAATCTCATCATCAGACAGAAAAAACAAAAGACAATTGCAATTTTAAATTTCTCCATAAGGTGTCGTCAGTAGACTATAAAAGTCTCTTCCAGATACCAAAAATAACGTTGTCAAAGTCAGAAAAAGAGAAGAAAAAGGATAATATTCAGATGTTTATTTTCAAATTATGGCCTATATAAATATGTATATGTAATTGCAAATACTCTGTCTATTTAAAACAAAATATATTTTTTGTATCTTAAATCAAGAATAATTTTAGTTTCATAGGATCTAAAAATTTAATGAACAGATTAATATTAATTGCCCAAATAGGCCCATATGATGCATTCCTTAGCATTTCTTTAACCATGGTAAATCTTCGTGGTGTCACACAGTAGCATTTCTTGCCTCCACCCACTTTCCCAGCCATTATTTTAGGCTAGCAGATGCTGCTTAGTATATTCTATGAGTTAATCTATTTTATTTACTGCCATCATTGTCCATTTTTTCAGATTGACTTATTTCCCTTCAAGCATGGCTTTGTTAGTATTTCTTAAATTATGGAAGGGGGAACTTGCAGTGTTTTTTAATTCTGGGTAAGTAGCCTGGTACTCTTCAGGACTTAATAGTCCAATAATGGGAACACTGTAATGCTATAAAAGATTCTATGCTTTCACCTTCTATTCCACACATGTATTAATCATCTTAGTTGGGATGTATAGATTTCTAGAATTAAGGCTTATATTTGCTATAGGATGATGTTTTGGAGATAAGTTGTCACACACTGAAAGGGGTAAAATCTTTTTTCCTGTATTCTTGATAATTTTTATATAATGAAGAGATAATTCATTTTACAAAACATAGTGTATATTCTCCCTTCCCATAGACACAATACAATAGAAAGAAAAAGTTAACACTTTCAGAATCTGCTTTCAAAAAGTAGAAACCCAATCTTTAATTACACAGATTTATTTTTTTATTTTTGAAGAACAGAATTCATTATATGTAGAAAACCTATTCCAAATCTTCACCACTACTTTGATCCTCACAAGCAAAGCAGTCAGTGTTTGTGTAGAAAAAAGAACCAGTGAAACATGTTGGAGAATAAGCTTATTACATAAAAATACATGAGCTGAAAAATAGCAAGATTTTAAAGTTGCAGAATTTTGTGTAATATTTGGTTGCAAGAATAAGAAAACACTGGTGGAGAGCAAGCTTATTGCATGAAAATAAGAGATGAAAGTGATAAAGATAGCAAGACTATAAAGTTGTATAGTTGGCTGTAATATTTAGTTACAAGAATAAGCAATAAAAGATTTTGCTAGAAAGAACAGGATAATTGTAGTATAACAATAATAAACAAACACTTATGTTATAAATACTGTAAGAAAAGCTCATGCCAAGCTTACGGGGTTATTTCTCAGCCTTTTAAGTATTGACTCTTGAACTATTCTAGTGTGTTTCCAGCTAACTTATTAAGTCAGCAATCCCTGAAGCAGCTCCCAAATAATTGGTGACATTACTGAAAAGCTAAGTAAAAAAGAGACCTGGCTATAAAGAGAGTGCAACCAATACAGCTCACAATTTCACTGTCTACATTTATGGATAAAGAAGAGTAGAATGATGTGGATCCTTCCAAACTTCCTGCATATGATGATGATGATGATATCCATTAAGTCAAGTCCAATTCTTGGCGATTCTGTAGGCCAGGTCTCTCCACATCTTCTGATCTTGCAGTACTTGAGTTTTTCTATGCTCTGGCTGGTGTCAATTTTCATAGCGTCCAGCTGTGTTCTTTGATAACCTAGTTTCCTTTTACCATTAACTCTTCCTAACATAATTGTTTTCTCCAGTGAATTCCCTGATTCAGTATGAAAAATATAATTAAGACATTTTGTGAAGTACAGTTTATTTCAGTTGTAAACTTTATCATGGATTCCCTGGAGGGAAGAATTGTATTTAATGATCTCCTTTCTTTTCTCTGGGGATTCCTTATAACTTGTCCTTAAAGGCTGCATAGACTTTCTTGAACCACATGGCACCTTATTTGTCCTTTTAATCTACTATTACTTCTTACTCCCCATTGTATTCTGTTTGGAATGGGACAATTCAGCTATCTCACCATTGCCAACTTGATGTGATCATCTCGACACAGCCAACTCGCTGGACAGCTCTCCATGGCCAACTTGCCACAGGATAACTTGCCACAGAAAATTCCATGTATGATAATTCAATAAATGTTATCTGTCACTGTTTCTTGACATAATTCCCATTTTTGTCAATGGAAACAATGTCAAAGAAACAGTGGAGGATAACCTTTATCACATTGAGTTATTCCATGTGGAATTTTCTGTGACAAGTTGTACCACAGCAAGTTGGCCATGGTGAGTTGTCCCATGGCGAGTTTGCCACAGTGAGATGACTGTAGCAAGCTGTCCTAGAGCTTATTCTGTTTTCTTTCTAAAGCAGCTCCCAAATAATTGGTGATGTTACTGAAATTTGCCACTTTAACTGACTATTATTATGGCCATTTCACAGATTCTTAACTCTGCTAAGGGATTAATGCCAGTACCAGCTTAGCTTTCTAAAATACAGATAGTCAACTTACAACAGTATATTTAATTACCATTCAAAGTTACAATGGCACTGAAAAAAGTGACTTATGACCACTTTTCACACTTATGACCATTGCAGCATCCTCATGGTCACATGATTTATATTTGGATGCTTGACAGCTGAGTCACATTTAGACAGTTGCACTGTCTCGAAGTCATGTGATCCTCTTTTGTGACCTGACAAAGTCAATGGGGAAACCAGATTCAGTAACCAACCATGTTACTAATTTAAGAACTACGGTGATTCACTTAAATGTGGTGAGAAAAGTCGTAAAATAGGGCAAAACTCACGTAACAAATTTTTCACTTAGCAACATAAACTTTGGGTTCAATTGTGGTCATAAATGGAGGACTACCTATATCTCTTCATTGATTGAAAACATCAGGTTTTCAATATGCATTGTAAAATAGCTTACCCTCATGAGATATATTTCCTCTCCTACCAGTACACATTGTAAAGTTGTGTTAATATTCATGTTCTGATGGATATTTGAATATTAGTGGCCTGCCTTTGGCAAGTTTTTTTGTTTAATGCAGATTATTGATGATTTTAGTTTTAGTTTATATGTTTTAAAGTTACTGAATGGTAAGGATTTTAACCAAAAGCTTGCCTGTGTGCATAGCAAGCTTTTAACACTTGTATTGTATTTTATTGTATGAGCTTGAGATTGCACAATGTACAAATGGTTGTACTGTAATAAATAAATAAAATTATTCAACTGGTGCATTCTGCCCTCAGTATATTCCATCCCACATTACTATGAATTTTAAATGGAACATTGTATTCTGATTTTGCTGAAGCTTTCTATCAGAAAAAAATAAAAAATGCTGTAGTAAAAATGTTAATCCTATAAAATGGCAGCTCAAAATGAAATTACCATATAATTGTCTTACAACAATTTAGAGTTTTTTATGCTATAGTTCCTATTTTGTGCATCTATATTTGCAACTTTTTATATACTACATTCCAAAATGACTCCAAGTGATTTACAATATAACATTAAAAAATAGATAATCATCCCACTAAAAAGTAAAAAAGGTATACCACAAAGCCCATTCTAGGTGTCAGAACCCACATCCTAAGGGGGCTCTTTCTAATTCTAACTTTATTCTTTCTATTCTTCTGAGTTTTGCCATGCTCCTGGAAGGGAGGGAAAAAACATTGTGGGCTGTTTCTGTGTTTATTGCTACAATGTAATTCTTTCGCTGCCTCCACATACACACTCTTTGAACTGTCCTTCCCCTTGATGTCAGCTCAAGGAGGGGAGAGAAAGAAATGTACCTCCGGGCACTGGCTTATCTCCTCTTTTGGAAGGGAAGGTGCGAAGACCCAACAAACATTGGTACAAGCCTGAGACAGTCTGGCGTTATCAGCTTTTTCCCAAAACTGACTTAACACCTGGGGATTGGCCCATTTGAACTGACCGGATGAACTATTGGGGTGGGGTTTTCTTGGACACTTTTAACCTATTGATCTGAGCGGGAAACCCTCAGATCCTGTCTATTGTGCCTGCTATCAGCTTCTCCTAATAAAAGTTCCTTTTGGAAGAAACTGCTTCCACGAGTTCTGCTTTCTTAGGATGAGGTTCTGAAGTGGGCCCTGACATTAGACAGTATCTGCAGTAATAGCCCGGAAGGAAAGCCCTTACCGGGAGACTTGGCAAATCATGTCAGAGAACGGAATAGAGAGAGAGGAACCTACCATGGGGGGGGGGAAGCCTCCTGCCAAGCAGACCCCTGCAAATACTCCAGCTTCAGATCCTAGAGCTCCTCAGAAGAGGTGGTGACAGAATGTCGCCACAAGCCCAGGTGGTCGATGGGTGTTGGAAGGAAGGAGGACTGGGAGAAGAAGGCCAGACAGGGCAGCCACCAGCCAGGCTGGAAGGAGGAGATGGAAAGGTTTCTCCGTCTCAGCGAGGACAAAGATCACCCAGGGCACTTCAGCCGATTGTTGGAACAGGCAATCAGCATAATGAAAATAGCTCTTGACTCCATGAAGGAGGAGAAAGCTGAACCGTACCAGGGTACCATCTGCCTGGGATCCGGCAGGAGAGCCAACGAAGGGGAAACCGACCCGAGGCTTCTGATCCATCTGAAGGAACTATCGAAACCACCATGGTCGCTGCTGCTGCAGCCACCCCCTGCCGTATGGAAACTGCAAACAGAGAAGGGAGGTGACACAAGCAAAAAAACCGACACCAATCCATCCAGAAATTCCCACTGCTAGATGTGAAGTTCCGGGGGGAGCCATGGTGGCTGGGATTTTTCTTAACCCAGGTGCTAAACTATATGGAGAAATACGACCAGGACATCCCATCCAACCAAGCCAGAATTCGCATCGTACAAGCAGCCCTGGATGGCATTGCAGCAGATTGGGTCGTAGACCTCCACGATTCAGACGCACCGGAGCTACTGAACTTCAACCAATTCATGGTTTCCCTCAGACGCCAGTTCAAAGACCCCTTAGCCGATCAAAAAGCCCGGGAGTGGATTAAGATGGTGAAACAGGGTAGACGACCAGTGGCGGAATACACCCAGGAATTCCGGACCCTGGCCAGCAAACTGAATTGGCCAGAGGACATCCTGCTCATTTCAAAGATGGATTGAATTACGACCTCTGTGACGCCTGCCTCGGGGAGATCATCAGCTGCAAGACTGGTATGTCCTGGCTGAGGAAGCCAAGATCAACCTGGCTAAGAGGCAACGCAGAGGGGGTAGATTTTATTTATTTATTTATTAAACTTGTATGCCGCCCTTCTCCCAAGACTCAGGGCGGCTCACAACAACAATACAAGATACAAGATTGTGGGGAAAGTCACCATCGGAGCCGACCCATGAGCCAGCAAAGCAATCATCGACCACCAAAAGAACCACCGGATGTTTCAAATGCGGGAAAGAGGGGCACCGCGCTGCCGAATGCTGATCTCGCACCCCAAATGGAAAGTCTGATTGGGTCCCAGCTGGGAAGCCCAGAAAACCACCAGCAAAGACAAAGAAGATGGCCATGAAAGGCACGGAAGCCGTCGAGTTCCCCACCTTAGCTCAGCGAGGAAAGGGAACTCCGGCCCACACAGGAGGGATGTTCCACTCATCCAACGACAACTCCGAGGACAAACCTCTGGTAAGTGGACCCATTGTGCCCCTCACCAGGATAGTAAAGTTGTTAGCCCCTGACATGCCCAAAGCCATAGAAGTCAGGGCATTAATTGACTCTGGTTGCACTCGCTGCCTTATAAGCCCAACGTTAGTGCAAAATTCAGGAATTCCAGTGAGGCTGAAGAAACCGATCTCGTTCAGTCAATTAGATGGGTCCATAGCAGGGCGGATGCCTTCTACCCTAGCAATGCTACCAGTTCAACTCACCCTGGGGGACCACGTAGAGACTGTAACATTTGTGGTAACCCCTGGCATGGAATGCCCCATAATTCTGGGCATGGCATGGCTGGCCAAGTGGAACCCACGGGTGGACTGGAGGACAGCAGAGTTTAGATCCCCAAAAAGAGAGTCGACCAAGGCACCAGCCCAGCCCCCACTAAGGGAAGCCCTGACCAAGAAAGCCATGGTAGGGGGAGAAAAGGAACTACCTGAAATACCAGAGGTGTATAGAGACTTGGCTGAAGTATTCAGCGAGGAAAGGTCTGATGAATTGCTGCCTCATAAACCCACGGACTGTGCGATAGAAATCAGACTGGGTGCGAAACTTCCCAAGCCTAGATTGTATTCCAGGAGCCCGCAAAAATTGGAGGAAATGCAGAAATTCATAGATAAAAATTTAGAAAGGGGTTTCATTCAGCCGGCAAAGCTGAAAATTGCCACCCTATGCTGTTTCAAGAGAAGAAGGATGGGACTCTTTGCCTCTGCGTTGATTATAGGGCTTTAAATGCAATAAGTGAAAGCAATCTATACCCTCTCCCTCTCATGAAAGACATGTTATCCCACCTTTCGAAAGGGAAGATCTTCACCAAACTGGACTTAAGGGAAGCTTACTACTGAATCAGAATAAAGGAGGAGGATGAATGGAAGAAAGACAACATTTAATTGCCCCTTGGGGTGCTACCAATTTTGGGTTCTACCTTTTGGGTTGCAAGGAGCTCCCACCGTATTTATGCAGTTGATAAATGATGTGCTAAGGGAGCACCTGTACAAGGCGGTACTCGTTTACCTGGATGACATCCTTATATTCACTTAGACCATGGACGAGCATGTCAAACTGGTCAGAGCAATCCTAAACAAACTACGGGCAGCTCACCTTTATGCGAAACTTTGTAAGTGTGAGTTCCATAAGGATAAAATTGACTATCTGGGATACCGCATCTCCCCAGATGGCATAGAAATGGACCCCGAGAAAGTCTGAGCAGTGCTAGAGTGGGCTCCGCCCCACACTAGAAAACAATTGCAGAGTTTCCTGGGGTTTGCTAACTTTTACTGACAATTTATTCCCTCCTTCACCCAAATAGCATTGCCAATTACTAATTTATTGAAAACAAGGGGGGAGGGAAAACCCAACCCGAGCCAACCATTAAAATTGACAGTAGAATGCGAAGCCGCATTCGAGAGACTGAAAAAGCTGTTTTCTGTAGAGCAAGTACTAAGGCATCCCGACACCAACAAACCTTTTGTAATTCAGGCAGATGCCAGCGACGTAGCCACAAATTGCATACTCATTGAATCATAATGGAGCTAAAATTTCTTTATATTTCAGTTTGTTATACTACCCATTTCAGATAAAAATATTCTAGGTCTCAGGTTACTCTAAGCACACTTACTGTTTGAATATGGCCAAAGGGGGAGGGATTTACTCCTTTATTTGAACACAAACATCTCTATGTAATATAAAGAACTCCATTTGAAACTTCTGAAATTTCAAAAGTGATCTGCCATTAGGCTTAGAAAGCTGTTAAACCAGAAAAATGCATTCCAGCTGCTGTTCTCTTCATAGGACTGGTTGTGCTGCAGTTTGAATTCTTTTGTAAGTGTGTTACTACTGCATCTGAACTTGGAGAGTTGCTGGAAAATCCTAGTAACCTAATCACATGCTTTCTTTTTTTGTATTAATTTAAAACTGCTTTGGTGAATCAACCATCTGATTTGTAATAAGATGGTAAAAAACTAATGTTGCTTCTTATTAAAACCCAAGAACTATTAACTGAAGCTGATGCAAAAGAAATCATCTTATATTTAGAATTAAAAAGTTATTTCCATAGTTGTGCATATGAATGCTCCAACACTGGAAGTTTTTAAGAAGAGACTGGACAGCCATTTGTCTGAAATGGTGTAGAGTTCCTGCCTGAGCAGGGGTTTGGACTCGATGACCTCCAAGGTCCCTTCCAACTTATTATTATTATTATTATTATTATTATTATTATTATTATTATTATTATATAAAAGTCTTGTTGCTGTTGTCATATATAAAAAACAAAGTTCTATGAGTTTTTTCCCTAATTATTTGTCCATCAATCCCAAAAAAAGTATCTCTGATTTTAGTTGTGAATTTTCATTAAGTCTATAAGATCTTCTGAATTAACGTATGTATTTAAATCCAATTTTTAAAGCTTTTTTATATGTCCACCACGCATGATAAAATTCCCCTCTTGTTGATCACATTTTCGACATATATTTGAGATACATAACAATGGAAATATTCAACATTATCCACAATGGAAGAATAGATGGTAAAATGGTAAAGTTGATGGAGCTGGCTGAGTTAACAAAACTGACAGCTTTGATTAGAGAAAAGGTGTTTATTAATTTTAATACTGATTGGAAACCTGTTTTGTACTTTTTGCATGAAACAGGGTAAATTGAAATTCTGACATTTGGATTTGATGATACTATAGAAAATAGTAGATAATAGAAAAATGAAAGCAATGTTGTAAACAGTAAGTTTAAAGTAAATTTAAATTCATACCTGCTATAAAGGAAAGTTGGAAATCTTTGTATTTCTTTTTCTTTCTGCACTTTTGGCTTTGCTTTCTTTTTTACCCTTTACCTTTTCCTTCTACTTTTATTATTAATTTTTGTTATTTTTACTCTTTATCTGAAAAATCTAATAAAATTATTTTAAAAAGAATTTTAAAAGTTTTGAGTCTTGTTTTATTACAACAATAAATCATAGTCATGACATAGTCATAGTCTTAACAAAAATCTATTTTTAATTTTACAATCTTTGTTTATAAAATAAGGTGGAAGGAACATTATTGCTATTTTTATTGACAGTATTTCTAGACAACTGAATATCACTCACGTTTTATCACTATATAAAGTTTCCATAGGTAATGGCTGCGAAGAATGGAAAACTAAATACTATTTTTTTATTTCTTTTAGCCTAAAACATATAGTTCAATTTAGTTTCTTTTATAACTTCATGGTAGTCATCTCCACAAAGCTAATTCAGTTTGCTGTGACACAGACTTTAAATTATTTGGGACTTGGACCACATTTTTTCTTCTTCTTGCACCTCTTCAGCTGTCTAATTTTTCTCCTTTTGATGAATACTCATGCTTATCTGTTGATCTGTTGAAAACTGGTTGAACATACTTTTGTTTTCTTATTTTTGAATGACAAAGTTATACTTCTTAATGGTAAGTATTTGAGCACCTATGTATACTTTTAGACAGGATTATATCCAACTATAATTAAAACTGTTAAAATCAGTTCTAAATAATTTAAAAAGCACTTCCTGTAATAAACTTTACCTTTCTTGGCAGGACTGCTATGTATTTTATTGATTCCATTAAAGATAATGTGCATTATATCTTCCAAAAGATACAAAAGCCCGTTAAAGCTGATTGACATTCTAAAATGTAATTTTGTTCTTTAAAATCTTTAATTGGTATTTATTAAGGAAATGAATTCAGTTCTTTTGTTGTCATGTTGCCTATCAGCACTAGGGAACAGTAAATAATATTTATTTATTTTTGATAGTATAAAAACTTTGCTCCATTAAGGAAATGCTATTTTAAAACTTTGTTCCATTCTGAATAGAACTATGATAGAAAACAGTTCTGTCAGTTTTCAGAAATCATGGTTTGTATAAAACAACACATGTTGAGTAAACAGAATGTTCCTGTCAGAATCCATTTATATTTCATTTCTATCTACCTCCTCTGATCTAAAATCAAATCTCACCTCCTGGATTCTGCCATACTTCCAAGGGGGAGGGGGGTATGCCTGCGGGGTTATGACTTTCACTTCCTCTATTCGCTACAATGTAACCTTGTTTATTGCTGCTGGGTCTGCTGCCCATTACAGTGTAACAAATTGCCTCTTGCACTATGCATCTCTCTGAACTTTCTTCTCCCTAACCTGGCAGTTAGGAAAAGGGGGAAAAGAAATACAAACATCTGGAACCTGGTTTATTTCTCCGGTCTCAAAAGGAGGTATGAAAAGCTGTGGAACCTCGTACTACAAACGGAGCCGGACCAATGTTATCTTCCCTTTCCCATGGTGGACTTAACACCTGGGGATTGGCCGGTCTGAACTGTCCAGATGAACTATGGGGAGGGGTTTTCTTAGGAACCCTTTAAAGTATCGATCTGTAAAGAATCCCTCAGATCCTGTCTATTATGCCTGCTATTAACTACTCTTAATAAAAGTTTCTGTTGGAAGAAATTGTTTCCAAGAGTTCTGCTTTCTTAAGATGTGGGATTGAAGTAGGTCCTTACAGTTCCATTCAAAGCATTTATATAGTTTATTAAGAAATACAAACATAATTATTCAATATATTTTAATCATTTTTATGAACATCTATATTCTCCCCATGTGCTTCTAATGATAGTTTATAATTTAAAAACTAATAATAAAATAAAAGTATAGCACTACCCCCAAAATGGCCATTGGAATCCAAGTGGATTATTTTCTCTCCCTCAGGCTTGCCCCACAGAAGCCTCTCCCATTCCTCCCTATTGCCTTCTCCCTCAGGCTTACCCCCCAACCTGGGCCTAAGCAGAGCCTCAATTCCTCTCTGCCCTCTCGCTGACTCCTCCCCCAGACATCTCCTGGTGCGGCCTCTTCAGCTCATGCCACCCCTGTTATAAAAGTATAAAAAATAGAAGCAAATCTAAAATAGGATAGGGTCTGAAAAATATACAGGTAGTCCTCAACCTTTAACAGTTCATTTAGTGACTTTGAAGTTACAACAACACCTAAAAAGTGATTTATGACTGTTTTTCACACAACTGTTGCAGCATCCCCATGATCATGTGATCAAAATTCAGATGCTTGGCAACTGACTCATATTTACGACAGTTGCAGTGTCGGGGTCATGTGACCACCTTTTGTAACCTTTTGACAAGCAAAGTCAATGGGCAGGCCAGATTCACATAACAACTGTGTTACTAATTTAACAACTGCAGTGATTTACTTAATAACTGTGGCAAGAAAGGTCATAAAATGGGGCAAAATTCATTTAACAAATGTCTCACTTAGCATTTTGGGCTCAGTTGTGGTAGTTGGTCAAAGACCATCTATAGAAGATCTGTTACATTAATGGTTGGGTGGTTTAGGCATAGCATTGTGTATTTTTCCTTCTTAAACCTTTTTGCCCCCTCAAAGTCTGTAAGAACTGAGGCAGATAACAAATATTATTATATCAATTAGAAGAAGTTATTTTAATGAATATATAAATTAGGAAAAAAAATTGCTTTCTATCAATAAAGAAGGAACGAGGTAAGGCTCCTTAAAAATAGCACAGAAAAGAATGGATTTTTATACAGTACAAGTATGTGCTATCTCGTCTCCATCAAGACGTGAGCACTTTTGAGTTGATAGCAAGCATCTTGTTGTCCCTAATTGCCTGATATGCAAAAACTAGGCATTTGGTTTCAGGAGTGGAGGTTGTTCTAGAGCTTTCTCTATAAAGTCTGACAGGGTAGGGATTGCAATTTTGAAAACGTGAATACAACCACCACTTGTATTTAAAATGTATTGCTGTAGCAGATATGACCAGTCTCAAACCATCTTTTAGGTCCTTAGACAGCTTCTCAGACCAAAAGTAAAACCTTTTCTTGGATACAGATCACAAAGAGTATTCTTTAACAGGGTTGACTGAAGGGAAAGCGTCAGCAAATGAACTACAGTATTTCCCATGTCTGGCAAGACATTAGCATAGAGCCACTTGTACTTTCTACCACAGGGGCCCCCAATCTGTGGGCCGCGGCCGACTACCCACACGTGTGCACTCACCCCCTACACCCCCTACATTCATGCTAGCGCCACCCTGAGCATTATGCCAGCGCTAGCAGGGCTTCAGAGCATCCCACTGGCACTAGTGCTGCCCACAGCGTCCCGCCAGCTCTGCCCTGCCCCCAAGCGTCCCACCAGTGCTAGTGCCACCCCGAGCATCCTGTTGGCGCTAGCGCCGTCCCATCCCAAATCATCCCACTGGCACTAGTGCCACCCATAGCATCCCACCAGTGCTAGTGCTGCCCCACCCCTAAGCGTTCTACCGACACTAGCGCCACCCTGAGCATTCTGCTGCCACTAGCACCACCCACCCCAGAGTGTCCCACCGACACTAGTGCCGCCTATAGTGTCCCACCAGCAGCCCATTTGCTCATGCGGTGCCTGCCTCCCTTTCCAGGCCGCGAAACCAAAAAGGTGGGAGACCTCTGTTCTAGCAACTTCCTGGTTAATTTACAAAGAGGTGGGCCTTTCACTGATAACAATTGAATACAAAAGAGAGAATTTAGTAGAACACTGATGACATCAAGTCTATGTCACCAAATGCATTAAGTTAACCTGTTATCATGTTACTCATTCTAATTGTGACGTGTAAATAAATATAGACATCTGTCAGGTCACTGGCCCTTGGCAAAACTTGAGAAATCATAAGAATCCATTCATGAAAACTCAAGCAGAGGCTTCTTAAAGGTACAGCACTTTATTTCGATCAAATTAAGTCCTGGGTGGGAACACAATCTGAACACTGGCAGCAGTTGCGTTCAGAAGTGCCATACCTTAGAAAGTTAGTAGCATTGCTTTATAAACTTTGTTAGCCAATAAAAATCAGACAACAGAGTTATTACAATATAAAGAAGACATCAATCTTCCTGTACACTCCCTTATTCCCTCCTTCAGTACATCCCATCTGTGTATGTTTCCCACACTTGCATGAAATTGGTCCCTGATGCAAACACTGATTACAAAAGCGAGATAGCAATAGTTACGCAAGTCTACACAATTTGTTTCTTTTTCTAGTTCTAGTTACAGAACCCCTTCATTCCTCCCTTTTTAATTTTGTAACAGAATGCTTTCTGTTACTTGGTGACTAATGATGTATATTCCTTCAGTATTGCGGTGAGAGTCAGGACTTTGGCTGGCTTATGGGGTTTGTCACTCCTTACAGAGGATGCTATGACCGTCATCCCCGAGATGGTAGAGGTAACTGTTCTTTGGATAATAGGAATCAAACATGGCAAAACCAGAAGACCTCCAAAAGCTAATGCAATCAGAAAAAATACCCTTCTGCTAGTAAATAATCCAAAGCCAAGCTGTATGTAATTGGGCATTGGTTTTAGCAAGCAAATTTAAAACCAAGGCTGTCTCATTTGTAATTATTTCTAATACAGCTTGCTGTCTAATAATTCTATTAAGCATATAAACAGGACTTCTGTATCCATAGATTCCATCTTCTGCCCAAGAAGCAGGTTCGTACACCTGTATAATCGTTTCTGGGGGCCATTCTTCTTTGTTCCATATTTTTGAATTGATATTTGGAATGTATTATGATTTATCAATGGCAGACCTCATTTTTGTCTATACCCAGTCTCATCAAAACAGTATTCCATTGAAGCATAATCTTTGTTTGGGGAGGGATCAAAGCCCACATGTGAGTTTAGTGGAAATGTTGAGGCTCTATGTGGGGAAAGTAGGTGTGGTCAAACAGGAAAGTAGAAATGTTCATAGTAAAAATGTATTTTTCTTAAAATCATACTTTTTTCACAAATTAACTTTCAACTCATCCATTTTCTCTTATTTTAATCAGATTTTAAACCTAATTTTAAGGTACCAATTAAACTTGAGGGAAGTAGAAGAAGTGGCTGAGGATTGCATTGCACTCCCTTCAGAGGTGATTCTAACAGGTGATTTGACTCCCTAGCACTATAGTACCAGTAATCTCTGTAGCTTGATGCTGTCCTCCCAAACCTTTGCAGAGTGAGTATTAAATAATGTATTAGGAGATCAGATAAGCAAAACGTCAGAAGTAAATATGTTTTAATCATATTTAGTTCTTACTCTCCCTTATGCAGATTTATGTGAGAGCCAAATCAGTTAAATCAAATCAGAATTTTACTCACAAATTCATAAAGACTACAATAAAATTAGCAGTTGCTGAGCAGTGACAACTGCATCTCACTGTTTTTATTAGCACCAGAAAGCTTAATTATCTTACTCTGCTTGGGAAATGTCTGTTATTTGCCTGCCTCTATGCCCCTGCAAATGTTTTATGATGGGAACCTCCGTTTGCAAAGCCTTTTGCCATCTTTGCAAAAAGCTTTTGCATGCACGTCCCTCCGGGCCTCCGTTAACAGTGGTAAAAACCTTTGCTGCCAGAACAGGCTGGGAGGGATGTGTGCGCCTCTCCAGGGCTCTGTTTTCACCAGCAAAGTACTTGAGATGGCCTTTACTGATGAGAACAGAGGCCTAGAAGGACATGCACCTCTCCAGGGCTCCATTTTCGTTGGCAAAGGCCTCCTCAAGCCCTATAGGCTATTTGAAATGGCGCCTCATAAGCGCATAAACACTTTTTGGCCAGAGGCCGAAAGATTCTGGGGGCCATGATCTTGTGCAACTTCAAGCACCCATTCTTTTTTGCAGAGAATGGGTACCTGAAGTCCTGTGAGATCAGGGCATCCAGAGGTTTCCAATCTGTGTGCGAAAAGTGTTTGCATGCCAGTGGGAGGCTTGAAGCAATGCGATTTCACTGCCCCAAACCTCCCTTCAGCGTGCAAACCCTTTTCCGAGTCCGGAAGCCTTTGGAGGAGACTCACCGAGGCTGCCCACTGCTCCAGAACAGTCATC
This sequence comes from Bothrops alternatus, assembly GCA_034064705.1. Taxonomy (NCBI): domain Eukaryota; kingdom Metazoa; phylum Chordata; class Lepidosauria; order Squamata; family Viperidae; genus Bothrops; species Bothrops alternatus. The sequence continues at coordinate 1,507,030 of JARGCV010000124.1, forward strand.
CTGTTCTCCCTCTGCTCTCACTGATCGCCAGGAGCAGGCAAAAAAACCAGGCTGGAGAGGAGACAGATCTTCAAAAGGTAAGTGACCCGGCGCAGCAAGATGGGGGACTGGAAGCAATTGTGGGGAACCCAGGGGAGGGAGAATGAGATACCTTAGTGGGTCGGGGAGGCCTTGGGTGATCTAAAACAGGTGGCCTGTTCCTTCATTAGACCCCCTATGCCTTCCCCTCCCTGAGATACCTCATGTGCACTTAACGACCCACATATACGATTAGCGAATGTGTGGGCAAACAGAGGGAGTGATCACAATCAAGATAAGCCATTCACTCCTACGAATCCTTAAGTTACAAATGGAATGGGCAGGCTCCATTACATTCGTAATTCAAGGACTACCTGTATTTCTACTCTGCCAATTTATGCTTAGTTTTGGGGATGCCAAAAACCTATATTTATTGGGGGGAAAATCAAAGACTTTTAAAAAATCTCATAATATGTTTGTTCTGACCCAGCTTTTGTGAGTAATGATCAACTGCTTACTCTTGAGTAAAAATCCCTTTTATTTACAAGGCAGGAACAAACTTTGTTCACGGGAGAACTCCGGATAACAAGTCTTTAAATTCCTGCTCATACTGGCTGAGATAATTTAATGTCTATTAGTTCCCAGCAGGAAGACTCAATTAGCATTCAAGTAGTCCTGACCAACCTGGGCCTTGGCAAAGAAATCTTGGCAAAGAAATCTGATTGATTGAAGTATCCTGTAACACGAACGGTTGTCTGTGATAACAGGCCACTCCCAACCTCTCCTATTTATATTCCAGCCAGGGAGGGGCTGGCTAACGTGTCCTTTTTCCTGAGAGCCAGCCCATTGCCTTCTGTTGCTCTGCTGTACTCTCTTCTCTACGCATATGTGCATCTGGGACGGGTCCCATCTGTTCCTCCTTACTCAGCTCAGGCCCCGAAAACAGCTTCCTCTCTGCCTGAGCATGGGCAGTTGGCTCCGGCTCTGCATCTGGCTCTTGAATCTTCTTACTCAATGGAGTCTTCCAAAGACTCCAATGTTAACCCAGGCTCCCCTTCCCCCCTCCTTATCTGACACAACAATATTGGATGAATTCCTGCATATCATAGATTTTGCTTCTGAGAGCCAAACTACCCATGATAATTTATTTCCTATGTCATCTTTGAAGCAGGATAGGGTATTAAAATGTTAACAAATGTTGAAGATGCAATCATAGCATTCAGTCCAATCTTAATCAATCTCATGCTATTATTTTTAACAGCAAAAGACAATTTAATACATAGTTTAGCCTTCAGTGGCTCTAGTGATATCTGGTTATTCTAATTCTTCTGGCCTCCTAAAACCATGTGTGTGATATACTTGGGTCTTATATTCCTGCCATTGAGGTTAACTCAGTGGTGGGATGAAGCCAGTTGAGTTCAGCAAACCAGTTTGAAAGGCCTGACTGGTATGTAAGTCTTTTCCCTTTTCTTGGAAATGGCTTCATTTCCCCCCCCCAACTCCAAGTTCTTATATTCTCTTTCAGGAACTACAACATTCGCACTAGCGTGACCAGTTCCTCTTTCAGCACGTAGCCACTGCATCCCAATTCCAGGGAGTACAGTCCATGGCCAGCCATTGCTAGGCCTCTGCCTCGCCTTCTTCCTGAGTCACCAGACCGTCTCTCGCCTAAACTTGCAGGGGGAGGACAGGGGGAAGGCCTCACTCAAGCTCCCCATACCACCAACAGCCTCCCACTGTCCTACCCACCAAAGTCCCACCACCAAGGAAACAGGCTGTATTGAGCTCCTTTGCCCAGAGAGGGGCCTCTGCAGGCTCCGCTTCTCTGCAGGGAGACGTTTGCAGCTACGAGTCTCTGGTGGGGGCTCTTTACAAGGCTGCCATGGCCCTCACCATTATGCTCAGCACACTGTCACCTTGCCTGCAGTTTGATTTGGGCTCCTTGGCACCTTTGGTCGGTGGAGGCTGGAGGATCAAACTAGAGACCGGTCCTGCAGGATTCAGGCCAAACTCGGAAAGAGCCCTTCTTGCTGCTGGGGCTGCCACTTGTCTTCCTCCTCCACCAGCTTCGCCTTCTTGCTAGGCACCAGGCCAGCTTTGGTGGTGCCAATCTTGCCTAGGCTGCCCTGATGACTGGCAGAAGCCCCAAGATGCCTGGCTCCAAGCCATTTGGGTCAAGGAATCTGCGGGTAAGGTGCTGCCAGGCTCCTCTTGGGTTTCCACAGGTTCTGGATCCAGGCTGCTGCAGGGCTGTGGCGTGGGTGGAGGTGCCTCCTGCTGGGCTGGGGGGAAGAGGATTGCCAGAGGACCCTCCAGATGCTGCAGGCTGGGCACTGGTGCAGCTGCGGCCCAGGGAAATTGCCACAAGCAGCAGCAGCGGCGTGATTGGTGCAACAAACCTCAAGGCCTGCAGCTGGAGGACGAGGATGAGATGGGTGGAGGAAGTGTGGAAAATTTTCCTGCGCCACAGCCGTACCTATACCTACAAGTAATGGCGCCCAGCCTGCAGCATCTGGAGGAGCCTGGCAGCAGCTTGCCCACACATTCTTGACCCAGACAGCTTGGAGCCGGGGACGCCTTCGGGCCTCTGCCAGTCAGTAGGGCAGCCTAGGCAAGATTGGTGCCACTGAAGCCGGCCTGGTCCCTAGCAAGAAGGCGAAGTTGGCAGAGGAGGAAGGCGAGTGACAGCCCCAGGGGCAAAAAGGGCCCTTTCCGAGCTTGGCCCGAATCCTGAAGAACTGGTCTCTAGCTTGATCCTCCAGCCTCCACCAGCAAAAGGTGCAGAGGAGCCGAAAGTGAACAGCAGGCAAGGTGACGGCATGTTGAACATAATGGTGAAGGCCATGGTAGCATTCTAAAGCACTCCCTCCAGGGACTCATAGCTGCAGAAGCCCCTCTCTCGGCAGAGGAGCTCAGCACTGTCTGTCTCCTCAGTGGTGGGACTTTGGCGGTTAGGATGATGTGACAAGTCTCGAGGCCTGCAGCTGTGAGCAGCGGCAGTGGCACAATTGGTGCAATGAGCCTCGAGGCCTGCAGCCGTGAGCAGTGACAGTGGCGCGATGCCCCATGTGGCATATGGCCACAAGTGACTGCAGAAGAACTCAGGCAATGGCACAACAGGTGTCAGAGTGTGGGAGATCTGGCTGCAGTGGTCCTAAGGTAAGCAGGTGAAGGGCTCCTGGAGCAGTTCCACCTGTCCACCCACGCTCTAGCTTGATTTTTACACATGCATCAGGTGTTATTTAATATTTTTATTACTATTTTAAAACTTTATTATCACATAATCTAGTTTGTGTACCTCTTTTATTGTTCTTATTTAAGTATTAAATGCATGAAATAATAAACTACCTTTTGGTATATCATTTTTTTATACTTAAAACTGTCATTAGGGGCTTCCGGTGGCTTCACCAGCGTCGATGGAGTCTCTAACGTGAGGCTCCGATCTCTGTGTCAGTTAGCTGTCAACAACAGCGCTCACCAGCTGTTTGTTGCAGCGGAAAAACTCCTCTTCGGGCAAAGAAGGGGAGTAGAGCTTCAAGAGCCGGGTTGAGCCCTTCCAAGACCCCTGGAACAAGTTTTCAGGGGCAGAGAAGGTGTGCTCCCCAGGCACTTGAAATGCTCCTGCTCAGAGACGCTTCTGTCGGCTGACAGAATTAGACGCCGTGACCGCCTCTGCTCTTAAGATTGACTTATAAGGACTTTAAACAGACGGACTGAATACAGGAGTCTTTTGATTATCGCAAGTATACTGCTATTTTGTTTCTGCCTTTGTATCTATAAGTTTTCTTGAATCAACAAAAACTTTTTCAAAATGGCGATCGCTTTCTCTACCTAGTGAAAGTGAAAAATGTAAAGTGTGGATTGCGCAGGAAAATGAAAGTGAAATCTCTTTCCTCTTTCTAAAGAGAAGTTTGAGTGACTATTTTGGATTGGATTTATTTGGACTTTAAAAGAAATTGATCTAATTGGATTTTAAAAGAAATTTAAAAGGGAGGAAGTGGCAATTTTTTTTTTAGCTATTTTTTTTTCTTTCTTTTTTCTTCCTCTCTTTTTTTTAATCATGACAACGAGACATAAGGCAGCAGTTGCTAAGGCGGCTATGCCCTCTCCAGGGCAGCTTGTAAAATCACAGTCTGCTCCTTTAGAGTCCCAAGAGCCTGTACAGCCTGCTTCAGAAATGATTACAATTAAAGATTTACAGACTGCTTTAACAGTAGCATTATCCCCAGTAAGTGCTGCATTATCCTCACTTAAAGACAGAATGGATAAAATGGATTGTAAATTAGAGGAGAAGATGGCAGAACAGAAAAAAGATTTTAAAGCTATGACGGAAGTATCTAACCAGGAGATGAGACAAGACATTGTGGAGGCTATTAAGGGTGTCTGGGATTACACCATCGGTGTTGAAGAGAAATTAGAGAATATTGAACAGCAATTTGAAGAAAAATTAGAAGAAATTAAAAGTGATGTACAAGATCAGGCTACTTTGACACAATTTCATCAGATGCAGTTTGCAGTTAGAATTAGGGGACTTAGAGAAGCCCCAAATGGGAACCAAGAGGATTTAAGAAAAATTGTTATTGAAGCTCTATCAAAATTTTTGGATGATTCAATTGAGAATGTGGACTGGCAGATTGAACGGTTGTTCAGAATGAACTCACGCATTGCAGCACAAAGAAATTTGCCTAGAGATATTGTGATATATTTTAATACAAGAAAATACAGAAATTGGGTTCTTTCAACAGCCTACAATAAACAACTGAGTGTTGCTGGTCAAGAAGTACTGGTTTTGAAAGAGATACCTCCCAAAATGCTGAGGTTAAGGAAAGATTATGCTTTTTTGACAGAGGAGCTTAAAAGAAGAGAGATACAATATAGACGGGAGGTTCCAACTGGACTTTCTTTGTTTTTTAAAAATAATAGATATCGTCTGACTACTGTTGCCAAAGCAAAGGATTTCTTTGACAATATATTGATGGCTGATAGATCTACCTCCCCAAAATCTAAGAGGGCAATTTTGGTTAAAGATCTAGAATCATTGCAAATTTCGGAATCTCAACAACCTCGTACAATTCTTTTGACGGATATGGATAAAGCAGTTGAACAACCAGTGCAGTTAATTGATATTTTTCAACCTCTGGTAGCTGATAAGCCTAAAGATCCAAGGGGTCCACGTGAATTAATTCAAACCAAGCAAGCTGATCTGACATCTTTGGAAGCCATGGGAGCAAGGCCTAAGAGGAAGGAAGAGGTAGTTTCGGCCCTGCAGAAGCTTTCACGAAAAGATCATGTCAAATAAGTATTTGACATGGAATGTCAACGGTTTAAATTCTCCACAAAAAAGGAAGAAGATATTTCATTATTTGAAGCAATGTAAAAATGACGTAATTTGTTTACAAGAAACTCATATTAGAACTTCGGACCAGAAATATTTGATTAATAACAAATTGGGTACACACTTTGTGGCATCATCTTTAGACAAAAAAAATGGAATTGTTATTTATGTTAAAAATCATATAAAAGCTAAATTAATAGAAGCAGATATACATGGAAGATTTTTAGCTATAGAAATTTTATTGGATGGGAAGAAAGTTTTGTTGGTGGGTATATATGCTCCAAACCAAAAACAAGGTATATTTTATAAATCATTGCATAGAAAGCTAATACAGCTGGATTATAGATCTTGTATTTTAATGGGAGACTGGAATGGAGTTCTTGATGCTAGTTTGGATAAGAAAAAGATCTTATCTGTTCCTCAAACGCGTTCAATATTGCCTAAATCTTTTTTTGATATTAAAGATGATTTTAATTTGTTAGATATATGGAGAGAAAGACATGGGAGGGACCAAGAATTTACTTTTTTCTCTGATAGACATCAATCATTTTCTAGAATTGATTTTATTTTAACTACGAGTGATTTTATGTTAAGTTTAAAGAAAGCTAAAATTTTACCTAATGTATTGTCTGATCATAACCCAGTTATGATGGAACTAAGGACTGGTCAATATATATGCAGATCCTGGAGACTTAATGAAAATTTGTTTAATTATGAAATGTATGTGGAAGAATGTAAAAAGGCTATCAAGGAATTTTTCAGGTTAAATCTGAATATAGGCTTACCAATAGAAACGGTGTGGGACTCTAGCAAGGCCCATATGCGTGGTATTTTAATTGAATTGAATGCAAGACATAGACGTAAACAAGAGGAAAAGAGAAGAGTTTTAGAAGCGGAGATAAAAAAGAAAGAGTTATTATTAATAGAAAAACCGGATGATAGTAATATTAAAGAAGGGATAAAGGTTTTACGGAAACAATTTGATATTTTGATGACTGATCAGGTTGCCAGGAACATACAATATGCTAAACATAACACTTTTTTTTAATGCTAATAAACCTGGCAGATGGTTGGCTTATACATTAAGGAAGAAACAAAAATCCCGTTTAATTGAGAAGGTAGAATATAAGGGGCAAGAAGTATTTCATCAGGATGCTATTAAGAAGGCTTTTCTAGAGTTCTATACCAAATTGTATGCTGAAGAAAAAGTTCAAGAGCAAGAGGTAGATGCCTTTTTACAAAATCAAAATGTTATGGAAATTACTTTGGAACAAAGAGATAGATTAAATTCTGTGATTAGATCAGAAGAAATTATTGACGCAATTAAGCAATTGAAATTGGGAAAATCTCCAGGAACTGATGGTTTTACTACGATTTATTATAAGTGTCTACAGGAGGAAGTGGTCGAACATTTGAGGGAGTTATTTGTGAACATACAAGAAGGTGGTCCGGTTCCACCCTCCTGGAAAACGGCTAATGTTTGTTTGATTCCTAAAGAGGGCAAAGATAATGTACAAGTAGAAAATTTTAGACCTATCTCATTGTTAAATACGGATTACAAGATTTTTGCAAAAATTTTGGCTAATAGATTAATGACAGTTTTGACACAGAGGATACACCCGGATCAGACTGGTTTTTTACAAGGGAGACAGATGAAAACCAATGTTAGACAACTTGTTAACATACTGGAATACTTGGATAAACATATTCAAGTGCCGGCTGTTTTAATGTTTTTAGATGCAGAAAAAGCTTTTGATAGATTGAATTGGACATTTCTGCAAAGGCTTGTGGTAAGGATGGGAATGGGGGACCAGTTTATTAATTCCATAACAGCTATATATCAGAAACAAACAGGACAGATTATAGTAAATGGTCAACTAACAGATTTGTTTAACATTGAAAAGGGTACTAGACAGGGTTGTCCCTTATCCCCTTTATTGTTTGTCTTAACTTTAGAGGTTTTATTGAATAGGATTAGAGCATCAGAGGAATTAAAGGGGGTACAAATTAGAAAACATGATTATAGATTATGTGCTTTCGCAGATGATTTACTTGTGACATTGACTCAGCCAATGCAATCGGCTCAGAGTTTGATGGAAATTATTCGAAATTATGGAAAAGTATCTGGTTTTAAATTAAATTTATCCAAGACAAAGATGTTGGTCAAAAATTTTGATAATAAATTAAAACAAGATTTGGAAAGAATAACGGGATGTGAGATAGTTAAAAAAGTTAAATATTTAGGAATTTATATAGAAGCCTCAAATGGTAAATTATATAAGAATAATTATGAGTTCTTATGGAGTAAAGTTCAAAAAGAAATGGAGAATTGGAAAAAACTACAATTATCTATCCTGGGTAGGATAGCCGCTATTAAAATGAATGTATTACCGAAATTTCTATTTTTATTTCAAATGTTGCCAATACTTAAAAAGGATGGAAATCTTGATGAATGGCAGAAAGGTATAAACAACTTTATTTGGGATGGCAAGAAACCAAGGGTTAAACTTAAAATTATTCAAGATACAAGAGAGAGAGGTGGAATGAAAGTGCCTAATTTCAAATTATATTATTATGCAGCAGTTCTAGTGGTAATAAGTGATTGGATTAATTTGACAAATGAAAGAATACTGAATATAGAAGGATATGGGTTGGTCTATGGGTTCCACGCCTATTTAGTTTATGATAAAAAATTGGACAGGGGTTTTAAAGAGCATATATTAAGAAACTCTGTGATGCGTGTCTGGAAAAAGTATTATTATAAGTTAAATGGTAAAATTCCTTTATGGACTGTTCCCAGACATGCAATACAGAGTGTGGGTATACAACAAATTCAAGACGTGGAGCCCTATGATAAACTTTTGAATAAAGATGGGAATAGCTTAGAACTGAAATCACTAGACAGATTAAGGGAGGAAGGTATAGCTCATAATTGGTATCATCATGCACAACTTCAAGCCAGATGGCAAAAAGATGTTAAGATGGGTTTTTCTCTAAAGGATGAAAAACTGATTATACAAATTAGAGATCAAAGAGCGATGCATATTAAAAGAATATATGACGCTTTAATTGAAATTGATTCTGGAAAGGAACTAGTTAAAGACTGTATGATTAAGTGGGAAGGGAATTTTGGTTATTCAATCAGGATGGAAACTTGGAAAAGAATATGGGTGAAAAATGTTAAGTTTACACAAGCTCAGCATTTAAGAGAGAATTTTTATAAAATGGTTTATAGATGGCATTTAGACCCAAAAAAATTGTCGCTTATGTATCCAAATCTGAAACCCAAATGTTGGAGATGCGAATCTCTGGATGCAACTTATTTTCACATTTGGTGGACATGTAAAAAAATTAAGGCTTTTTGGATAAAAATATGGTGGATTCTTCAAAATATTTTGAAAAAGCGTATTGAGTTTGTACCACAATTATTTTTGTTGGGTATAACAAAGGACTGTTCCACCACAGAGACTAAGTTGATTTTGAACTTGACTACGGCTGCAAGACTGTTGGTGGGTCAATACTGGAAGTCATCTGAAATACCATCTATTGAAGAATGGACATTAAAAGTTACCCATCTGGTGGAGATGGCTAAGATATCAGCGTACCTGAAGAACCACTCAAATGAAACATTTTTGATGGATTGGAAAAAATGGATTGATTATATGCAAAAGAAATATCAATTGAAAGAACTAGATATGATATATAGATAAATAGTTACTAAATAGTAGATTAGCGGGGTTTCTTGCATTTTTTTACTCTGTATTCACTCCGGGAAGCCTGGGGGGGAGGGGGGAGGGAGATAATAAGTAATAGATTATGTTTCTCAACTGTAGTTGGGGATATTAAGGGAATAGATTTTTTCTTTTTTTTCTTAGGGTGCTCGGGAAAACTTTACACCGCATTGGATGGTGAGGAAGGCGGTTTGGAGGTTAGGGGTTAGGATGTGGGAGGATGTGGTGGGGGGGGTTCCGAGCAGCTATTTGTATTGCTTGTTAAATTTGTTATTTCTCTGTTATCAGTTGAGTTATTATATTTTTGTGTTAAAATTTGTTAAAACTTTATAAAATTTAATAAAAATAATTAATTAAAAAAAACTGTCATTAGGGCAGAAAACTGGTTGTTAAATTGTTTGAATCCCACCACTGGATTAACTGCAGGGAAAACGAAAACATGTGCTATTGCTGCCAATAATTTCAGTCTATTAGAAAATAATGAATCCTACATTAAATTACAAAGATAAATGGGGAAAGGTCATTGTATCACTAATAAAAGACAGTTTGGGTCTGAAATATAAATTATTCTCAAGATATTCAAAGTAAAATAGAATATGAGAATGAAAGCAAATTTAGCAAAGCACATTTCTTAATGTGATTCTTATCCTATTGGGGTATAAATAAACCAAACCACCATTCATTAGTTTTAATTATCAAAGTATATGACACTACTATAAATTTGTTGTTGTTGTTGTTAGTTGCAAAGTCATGTCCGACCTATTGCGACCCCATGGACAACGTTCCTCCAGGCCTTCCTGTCCTCTACCATCTTCTGAAGTCCATTTAAGCTCATGCCTACTGCTTCAGTGACTCCATCCAGCCACCTCATTCTCTGTCGTATCCTTCTTCTATTGCCCTCAATCTTTCCCAGCATTAGGCTCTTCTTCAGTGAGTCCTTCCTTCTCATTAGGTGGCCAAAGTACTTGAGTTTCAACTTCAGGATCTGGCCTTCTAAAGAGCAGTCAGGGTTGATCTCCTCTAGGACTGACCGGTTTGATCACCTTGCAGTCCAGGGGACTCACAGGACTCTTCTCCAGCACCATAGTTCAAAGGCCTCAATTCTTTTGCGCTCAGCCTTTCTTATGGTACAACTTTCACAGCCATACATTGCAACTGGGAAAACCATGGCCTTGACTATACGTACTTTTGTTGGTAGAGTGATGTCTCTGCTCTTTAGTATGCTGTCTAGATTTGCCATAGCTTTCCTCCCCAGGAGCAAATGTCTTTTAATTTCTTGGCTACAATCCCCATCTGTGGTGATCTTGGAGCCCAGGAAGATAAAATCTGTTACTACCTCCATTTCTTCCCCATCTATTTGCCAGGAATTGAGAGGGCTGGATGCCATGATCTTGGTTTTCTTAATGTTGAGTTTCAAGCCAACTTTTGCACTCTCCTTCTTCACCCGCATCAAGAAGCTCTTTAGTTCCATTTCACTTTCTGCCATTAGAGTGGTATCATCTGCATATCCTAGGTTGTTGATATTTCTCCCGGCAATCTTAATTCCAACTTTTGATTCATCTAGCCCTGCCTTTTTCATGATGTGCTCTGCATATAAGTTAAATAGGCAGGGTGACAGTATACAGCCTTGCCAGACTCCTTTCCAATTTTGAACCAATCAGTGGTTCCGTGTCCAGTTCTCACTGTTGTTTCTTGACCCACATATAGGTTTCTCAAGGGACAAATAAGATGGTCTGGTACTCCCATCTCTTTAAGAACTTGCTACAATTTGTTGTCATCCACACAATCAAAGGCTTTAGCATAGTCAATGAAGCAGAAGTAGATTTTTTTCTGGAACTCTCTAGCTTTTTCCATGATCCAGCATATGTTGGCAATTTGATCTCTAGTTCCTCTGCCTCTTCGAAATCCTGCCTGTACTTCTGGAAGTTCTCGATCCACATACTAGCTTGTAGGATTTTAAGCATAACTTTACTAGCATGTGAAATGAGTGCAATGGTGCGATAGTTTGAACATTCTTTGGCATTGCCTTTCTTTGGAATTGGAATGTAAACTGACCTTTTCCAATCCTGTGGCCACTGTTGAGTTTTCCAAATTTGCTGGCAAATTGAGTGTAGCATTTTTACTGCATCGTCTTTTAAGATTTTGACTAGCTTAGCTGGAATACTGTCAACTCCACTAGCTTTATTGTTGCTCAGCTTTCCTAAGGCCCATTTCACTTCACATTCTAGGATGTCTGGCTTGAGGTCAGTGACCATCCCATTGTGGTTATCAGGGACGCTTAGCTCATTTTTGTATAGTTCTTCTGTTTAATTTTGCCCCTCTTCTTAATCTCTTCTGCCTCTGTTAGGTCCCTGCCATTTTGGTCCTTTATCATGCCCATCTTTGCATAAAACATTCCCTTCATATCTCCAATTTTCTTGAAGAGATCTCTGGTTCTCCCTATTCTATTGTTTTCTTCTATTTCTTTGCACTATTCATTTAAGAGGGCATTCTTATCTCTTCCAGCTATTCTCTGGAATTCTGCATTCAATTGGGTGTATCTTTCTCTTTCTCCCTTGCCTTTCGCTTCCCTTATTTCCTCAGCTATTTGCAAAGCTTTAGGCTTCTGGTTCATCACATGGCCGCCATGGACGGCTTGGAGACTTGCTCCCTCTCCCCCATTCAGTTTCGCATCGCTGGGGGGCCCTGAAAAGGGCCTAAAGTCACCCCAAATAGGCGACCAACAAGGAGGGGCTTTTGCTGGATCGTGGGAAAGCAGCAACTCTCCCGTCAGAACAGGCGATCCCTCCAAACCGGCGGACGAAAAGACCGGCCATAGAAATATGGCTCGTCCCTAGGCTGCTAACAGCCGAAGTCACATTACCATCTGGCAACTTCAAAGCAGTGTGGACAGGACTGGGTGATGTTTGTCTCTCTTACATCCTAATTACTTAATTACCTGCATAAGCTGCTAAAGTACTTTCCCCCCTGTGGTGAGGGAAGGGGGATTCTAGCCCTCTCTCCAGAAACAGTGACAATTAAGCACTCGGGAGTTTAAAACGTTGGAAAAATACTGGATCCTAATTGGAATTCTATTTCCTAAAATTATAAGATTTGTAACTTTCTACTCTCTATTTTTTTTTCTCTGATTTTCACTCTAATTACTATTGAAGATTTGGGGTTTTCCCCCCTTAAAATAGAGGGGGGGGAACTAAAAAGATCCAACTAACTCTGAGAGGTAACCTGCTATTCTTCAAGAGACTTGTTGACAGCTTTGAAAATAGATAAGATATGACTTCTGGTTCCGGATCACAGCGGAAGAGACTCATCTCATCTCCTCATCGGCTAGTTTCCCTCCGCCGGTAGACCCTTATGCGGGTCGAAAGTTGCCCTGGAGGGTGCGACTTCTGTTGATGAGGCTTTGCTCGGCTGTGGAGGAGCAGCGGCTCCTCCAGCTGTCCAAGCCAACTCTGACGGCCGACGGAGAAGAAGATCGGCCAATAAAATGGCCGATCGCCCAGCCGCTCCAAACGGAAATCAAAGAACATCTAAGCATTAAGAACCACCGTAGTGAAGCCGGGTGAGACTTTTCCCTTGCTCCTCTCTTCACTCTATCCTGCTTTTTTTTTTTTTTGCCTGTAAGAGCCTTGTTGGAATTATTTCCCTGCCTTGAAAAAGCAGCTTTTATATGTCTGGGAAGAAAGGCATTGAACAAAAGAATAGAACAAAATCTTAAAGACTGTACTTTATTCTTATTTGCTTTGGGATACAGAAAAAACTCTTTCATAAGAGCTGTACTATCATTTTATCGTGGAAGACTATTTCTTTTCCACATTTTATTTTAAAAGATAGAAAAAAGGGGGGAAATAGTGTCTGGAAAAGATTTTTTTATCTATTGAGGACATCTAGTGGCGAAAACCTAATACTGCAACTTCTGGTTATTCTTTGGAAATGGAATAGACTTTTTTTTTTAAAAAAAATATTTTTATTAATTTTTTATAAAATTTTAACAAAAGATGAAATAACAATTCAACTGTGAACAATTATGTACATATACAATTACCAAACAATCAAACAAAACTGCTTGGTACCCCCTCCCCACCACATCCTCCTAAAACAAAACTAGCCCCCTCTTCTTCCCCTCTATCAACCTACTTATACCTTTCACTACTTCCATCCTCTCCTCCCACCTCCATTTCTCCCTCATACCTTCTACCTACTTGCCTAACCTTCACTCCTCCTTCTTCTTCCAACCAATGTGGTGCCAGAGGCCACCCGAGCAACCCCTTGCCACCTAAAAAGAAAAAAGAAAATCCCCAAAACAGTTGAAAAAAATATAAAATAACTATTATTAAAACCCTCCCCCCTCCCCCCCAGGCTTCCCAGAGTAAATACAGGGTAAAAACGCAAGAAACCCCGCTAAACTACTTATACATAATTATTTAACTATAAAACAAATATAATTCCTTCAATTGATATTTCTTCTGTGTATAATCTATCCATTTTTTCCACTCCATCAAAAATTGTTCATTTGAGTGGTTTTTCAAATATGCAGATATCTTAGCCATTTCAGTCAAGTTCACGACTTTTAACGTCCATTCTTCAATAGATGGTGTTTCAGATGTCTTCCAATATTGTCCCACCAACAGTCTTGCCGCCGTAATCAGATTCAAAATCAACTTAGTCTCTATAGTGGTACAGTCTTTTATAATACCTAACAAAAATAACTGTGGTGAAAATTCAATACGCTTTTTCAATATATTTTGAAGAATCCACCATATTTTTATCCAAAAAGCCTTAATTTTTTTACAAGTCCACCAAATGTGAAAATAAGTAGCGTCCATAGAATCACATCTCCAACATTTGGGTTGCATATTTGGATACATAAGTGATAATTTTTTTGGGTCTAAATGCCATCTATAAAACATTTTATAAAAATTTTCTCTTAAATGCTGAGCTTGTGTAAATTTTACATTTTTCACCCATATCCTTTTCCAGGTTTCCATCGTAATTGGATGTCCAAAGTTACCTTCCCATTTAATCATACAATCTTTAACTAGTTCATTTCCAGAATCAATTTCAATTAAAACATCGTATAATCTTTTAATATGCATAATTCTTTGATCTCTAACTTGTTGGATTAATTTTCCATCCTTTAAAGAAAAACCCATTTTAACATCTTTTTGCCATCTAGCCTGAAATTGCATATGTGAGTACCAATTATGGGCTATTCCTTCTTCCCTTAACCTATCTAGTGATTTCAGTTCTAAACTATTCCCCTCTTTAATTAAAAGCTTTTCATAGGGCACCACATCCTGGATTTGTTGTCTATTCATACTCTCTATTGCATGCCTGGGAACTGTCCATAAAGGAATTTTTCCATTTAACTTATAAGAATACTTTTTCCAGACATGCAACAGTGAATTTCTCAATAAATGTTCTTTAAAACCCCTATCCAACTTTTTATCATAAACTAAATACGCATGAAACCCATACAATAATCCGTACCCTTCTATATTCAATATTCTTTCATTAGTTAAATTAATCCAATCACTTATTGCTACCAGGGCTGCTGCATAGTAATATAACTTAAAATTAGGCATTTTCAAACCACCTCTCTCTCTTATATCTTGAATAATTTTTAATTTAACCCTTGGTTTCTTGCCATTCCAAATAAATCTATTAATACCTTTCTGCCACTCCTCCAAATTCCCATCCTTTTTAAGTATTGGTAACATTTGAAATAGAAATAAGAATTTCGGCAATACATTCATTTTAACTGCAGCTATCCTTCCCAACATTGATAATTGTAATTTTTTCCAATTCTCCAACTCTAATTGTGGAATAGACTTGACCTTCAAATTACTTTTTAAGACAAAAGATAAGCTAATGCAGCTGTGGGAATTGTGGGGTGGATACTGCTTAACTTTCATTAAATACAGCCTCCACAAAAAGAAAAAAAGAGATTCTCTTCATTTGCTATTAAAATGGAGAAATTTCATTCACAATTAAACTGCAAACTTATATTGGAAAAGATCTATGAGGCTACTGCAGAAATATGTGCTACAGTGAAAGAGTTTACTACAGAATTAAGAACCAGAAGCTTTACTTCAAACTTTCAAACTGATCTCCAGACTACATCTGACCATTCTATAAATTAAAACATACTAGAAGAGGAAACAACTGAGATCAAAGAGGAATTTATTTTACCTTATAAACATTCCATCTATAGCTTTGAGGATCAGAAGAATCAAAGATTGAGACTTGAAACTTTAAAGCAAAGAAGCTTTAAGGAGGAGAGAAATAGATGCCTAATGCAGAGGATGGGATTCCTATAGTTCCAAAAGGCATTGCAAGCAATAAAGAGAGATCTATTGGCTGAAAGGGAAGCTTGGTTATGGAAACCTGCCTGGCACAGAAAAAAGGCCAGAATAAGACTGAAAAGAGAAATTTAAAATTATGTGTAATGGATTAAAAGGCACTGTTGATTTATGGATTGTTTTAAGGATTAAGATTCAGAGTTAGAAGTAAGAAGAATGTAGTTTTTGGAATAATAGGTTTATTTTGATGAAAAGTATTATGCATTGGAATGGAAAAAATGGTGGCTTTTTAGATTTGGATTGTTTCAATAATTAATTGAGTGTTTTAAATTAGTAAGAAGATGTTTTTGTCTGATAATATAGATGTGATAAGGTATGATAATTAATTGGATGAAATTTGAATTCTGTTAAATGAACTGAAATGATTTAAGGTTTAATATTATTTTGTTATCTTAAAGAGATTGATCGATTGATGGATTATATATGTATAGGGTAGATTAATATTTTATTTTAATTAGGATATGTATTGTGTAGTGGAAGAAGAAATAAATGAGACTTGTGATAAAATGAAGGATGTGAGAGATTAAGAATTAGAATATATTTGGAAGGGATACCTGAATTGATAACTTGTCAATTTAAAGTTAAATTTGATTATGGTAATTGTAAATTTACAAAGTTTTAAAACAGGTTTAGCAGTTATAGAAATTTAAATTAGAAATGGAATGTCTTAAATGTATTATGCTATTTGAGGGAAATAGAGAGGGGACATTGAATGTATTGAGTTGAGTTACCTATATATGGTTTTATTTTTGGATGTTTGACTACCCCAACACCATAGTGTGTCCTGAGCACTTTGTTCTAAAAATTTAAAAAACAATAAAATGTTTTTTTTTTTAAAAGAAAATAGATAAGATATAAAACAACCTTGAAACACCATCTGCAAAAAACTTAGCTCAGCTCCCCATTTGGTGGACTTTCTGACTGTAAGTTTCTTTTTTTTTTAGTTTAATATACTACAATGGAAGAAGAACAGGAATGGATTTCTTCTACAGAGGAAGTACAGGAAAAAATTATTTGTATGTTAAAAGCGATGATCCAAACCTCTACTGTATATTTATCAGGGATATGATTTAGTTCATACCTGAGTGGCCTAGTGTTTTTCCCTACTTTCTTCAATTTAAGCCTAAATTTTGCAATGAGAAGCTCATGATTTGAGCCACAGTCAGCTCCTGGTCTTGTTTTTACTGACTGTATAGAGCTTCTCCATCTTTGGCTGCAGAGCACATGGTCAATCTGATTTCTGTATTGACCATCTGGTGATGTCCATGTGTAGAACCATCTCTTGGGTTGTTGGAAAAGAGTGTTTGCTATGACCATTGTATTCTCTTGACAAAATTCTATCAGCCTGTGCGCTGCTTCATTTTGTACTTCAAGGCCAAACTTGCCTGTTATTCTGGTTATCTTTTGGCTTCCTACTTTAGCATTCCAATCCCCCTTGATGATAAGGACATCATTTTTTGGTGTTGATTCTATAAGGTGCTGTAGGACTTCATAGAACCGGTCAATTTCATCCTCTTCAGCACCAGTGGTTGGGGCATAGACTTGGACTACTGTGATATTGAATGATTTGCCTTGGATTCGCACTGAGATCATTCTGTCATTTTGGGGATTGTATCCCAATATTGCTTTTCCTACTCTTTTATTGACTATGAAGGCTACTCCATTTCTTCTGAGGGATTCTTGCCCGCAGTAGTATACCTGATGGTTCTCTGAATTAAATTCACCCATTCCTGTCCATTTTAGTTCGCTGATTCCTAAGATGTCGATTTTCAGTCTTGTCATCTCTTGTTTGACCACATCCAGCTTGTCTTGATTCATGGATCTTACATTCCAGGTTCCTATGGAGAAAACATCTTTACAGCATTGGACTTTCCTTTCACCACCAGATACATCCACAGGTGAGCATTCTTCCGGCTTTGGCCCAGTCGCTTCACTCTTTCTGGTGCTACTACCGGTAGTACTAGCCCTCTGCTCTTCCCCAGTAGCATATTGGACACCTTCCAACCTGAGGGGCTCATCTTCCAGCGTCATATCTTTTTGCCTTTTGGTACAGTCCATGGGGTTTTCATGGCAAAGATACTGGAGTGGTTTGCCATTTCCTTCTCCAGTGGATCACATTTTGTCAGAACTCTCTGCTATGTCTTGGGTGGCCCTGCACAGCATAGCTCATAGCTTCATTGAGTTATGCAAGCCCCTTCACCACGACAAGGCAGTAATCCACGAAGGAACTACTATAAATAGCATATTAGAACTGTAAAATACCTCTTTCTTATCAATGTGCAATGACTATTACAGCATTTGTGAAGGAAACTTCTCAAATCTGTCAAGGTGATGATTTAAGAGCTGACTAGCCGATGCAATGATGGGAATGAGTCAGCAGGGTCTTTGGCTATTGTCTCTTTAAGAGCCTGTGTAAAAAAGGGGAGGCTCTGCTAGTGTGTTTTCTTTTCTTTTCCCTTTCCTGCTGTATTTGCTGTTTGTTGGATTCTGCTTGTAGCACATGTATGTATATTGTTCCTAGTGATACTCCTTTCTTTGGCCATTGGCAACTCTCTGAGACCTCTAATGCAGAGTTCCCCAACTTTTCTGGCTTGGCGGCTAGGAAGGAAAGGGAGAAACAGGGAAATGTGCGCATGTGCGGCTCCGCGTGCACATGTGCAAATGGGTACGTGCATGATGGCGCTAATGTGTATGCTCATGCACAAGTGGGCTGTGTGCACCTATGACACGCAGGCTAGCGCCCGTGCACATGTGCAAATGGCCTGCACGCCAATGGCATGCATGCTGGCGCCCATGTGCATGCGCAAATGGGCCATCAGCACCCGCATGATGTTGGCAGCAGTGCTAACGTCTCCGCAAATGCACAAATGGGGCTACTAGTGCCTGCGTGGCGGTGCTACTGCGATGTGGGGCGGGGCTCGCCATCTATTCCTGGTGCCAACAGGCCAGGGCCTGGTACCAGGCTGTGGACCATAGGTTGGGGACCCCTGCTCTAATACAACAGTAAAAGAAGTAGGCCTATCCCCCCCTTTCCTGCTGCTTAGCCTATTATTTTCCATCCCTTTCTGGCCAGAAATAGTTGTACCTGGAAATCTTGTCAATCCCATCTGGCCAGAAATAGTTGTACCTGGAAATCTTCCCTCTCCTCAGGTTATATCACAGTTTATTGTGTAGAGTTCTTCATGCTAGGAAACAGAGAGACCTATTTCTCTTAGGACCTGCAGTTACCTTGTAATGGTGGCAGAAGAAGTGGATAGGGCTTTCCTGGGAATTGCAAATGAACCTAATGCCCAAGACACAGGACATGGGCATTTGTTGCAGTTTCTACAATCTCTCTGACTCTGGATAGCCATTCTGATGAATTGGATACTCTAAATACTTCCATGTACCCTAAATATTTGCAACTGGAGTGCAGAGTAGCCACTACTTCATACTCTTCCGCTACCTATCTTCCACCACAATGGGGGGAAGGGAACTGTCTTAACCTAAAAACTTCAAGAGGATGCCTCCCACACAAACAGCAGTTGATGGAATACAGGATGTATCTTCGTGGATTCAAAATAAATATGAATGAATATTTTTCATTATGGTCATTGAACAAAACTGCAAATAAAAGCATATTAAAAATAAAAATAAAGTAAAAATGAAACAAGATAAAATATTGCAATCCGCGGTACATTTGTCAGTGGATAATCTAAGTCTGCCTAACTTTACAGACAATACAACAAAATTTAGCTATGTGCAAGGAGAATGAACTATATTTAATTTGTTAATAACTGTTCGTTAAAAAAAATCAGAATTTCACAGGTGTTTTACCAGTAAGGAGTTATAAGGTGGGTCTTTGAGTTCTTAGTACAGCGGTTCTCAACCTGTGGGTCGTGATCCCTTTTGGGGTTGAACGACCATTTCACGGGGTCGCCAAACAACGCAGTCCGCCATTTTTTCCCCCTTTTCCTTAGCTGTGCTACTCCCTCTTATTCTATTGGCTTTTGAAAGCCAATAGAATAGACTCTCTTGAATAGAGTCTAATTCTATTGGCTTTCAAAAGCCAATAGGAATTGTCCAGGCTGTCTCTGCCCTGCTGAGCCTGCCAAAAGTCCCAGTCGCCAAACATTGCTGCAAGTTGTCTGCAGCGAAGGCGAGCTTTCTTCAAGTTTCCACCCCTCCCTGCTGAGCAACTACTAAATGTAAGTAAAAGAGGGCCAGGGGTGGGAGGGCTGCTCAGGAGCGCCTGGGCCTGCCTGCCGCCTCCCCGAACAGACGTGGCCAAGGTAAGGCTAGCGGGGCAGCGGCGGGCACTGGGAGGGTAGCTGGCGTGCGTGGGGCCCGGCGGGTGGCTTACCTCCCTTGGGCTGGGCCAGCTGGTGGCCCAGCCGGTGGTCGGCCTGCACCGTCGCTGCTGCTTGCCATGGCTGCCCAGGAGCGCCTGGGCTTGCCTGCCACTGCACCGAACGGACTGTGGCCAAATGTAAGGCTAGCAGGGCAGCGGCGGGTGCTAGGAGGGCAGCTGGCGCGCATGGGGCCGACTCTCAGCTGGCTGTCAGGAGCCAGGCGGTGTGTAGCAGCCCCGCCGGTTCCCCACCAATATCTGGACTCCGACCCAACTCCCAGCTGGCTGTCGGGCTGTGCTCCTTGGGGCCATGCGGATGTCAGCCGGCTGCTGGCTGCGTCCTCCCCGTCTCCCAGCTCATGGCAAGCCCAGGGGCTTGAAACGCGTCCCTGACGCTGCCCCGGGCCAACTCAGCTGCATGGGTGGCCAGTCTGAGCCGAGCCAGGTCTGGACCGCTGGCGGCGCTGCCGCTGGGCTGCTCCGTCTCTGCTGCCTGAGCTGAGCTGCGGCGTCGAGCCGGTCCCCACGCCTCATGGTTGCCCAGCCGCGCTCCACCCCTGGCCACGCTCCACGCCGTGCCGGAGCTTCCCCCTGCACCGCCCGGCCCACCTCCCTCACCGTCGGAGGCCGCCTTGGCCCTCTGGCGCCCGGCGCGGCCCTGGGGCTAGTGGGCAGGAGCGGCTCCTTCCTGGCTTGTCGAGCTCCGGGCCTCGGAAGCAGCCAGGCAGTGGGGAAGAGGACGATGCCCGCATGTGCGTCGGAGGCCAGCCGGACGGGCCAGGAGGGGAGAAGTGGTGCCTTCCGAGCAGGAGCTGGCGCTCCGGCCGCACCCCTCTCGCGTGTGACGAATTGGGAAAGGCTTTGGTGGTGAAGGGCTGCGCAGCATGGAAAGGGGCTCCCATGATCCTGCCGCTGCGATGGCGCTCAGGAGGTTGGAGGGGCGGGCAGGTCCCGGGGGGGCGGCTGGGAGAGGGCAAGAGGTGCCATGAGGATGGGAGGCTCCAGACTACCATCCCCAGCAGCCCTAAAAAGCACTGTGGAAGAGTGGGGAATGCTGGGAGTTGCAGTTTATCACCATTTGGGAAAACATGACTCTCCAAAAATCAATCCTCTCTTCCTTCCTTCCATCCATCTCCTTCCCTTCCCCTTCAATCTCTCCTTCCTTCCTTCCTTCCTTCCTTCCTTTCCCCTTCAATCTCCTTCCTTCTCCATCTCCTTCCTTTCCCCTTCAATCTTCCTTCCTTCCATCTCCATCCCTTCCCCTTCAATCTCTCTCTCCTTCCTTCCTTCTCCCTTCAATCTCCTTCCTTCTCCATCTCCTTCCTTTCCTCTTCAATCTTCCTTTCTTCCTTCCATCTCCAACTCCATCCCTTCACCTTCGATCTCCCTCTCCTTCCTTCCTTCCTTCCTTCCTTCCTTCCTTCCTTCCTTCCTTCCTTCCTCCTTCAATCTCCTTCATTCTCCAACTCCATCCCTTTACCTTCAATCTCCCTCTCCTTCCTTCCTTTTTTCCTTCCTCCTTTAATCTCCTTCCTTCTCCATCTCCATCCATCCCTTCCTTCAATCTCTCCTCCCTTCCTTCCTTCCTTTCCCCTTCAATCTCCTTCCTTCTCCATCTCCTTCCTTTCCCCTTCAATCTTCCTTCCTTCCTTCCCTCCCTCCCAACATTTTTGAGCAAGGAAAAGTAAGCTTCTCCAGTGAGCATTGCTATATTGTTTTTGTAATTAATCACTATGCTTTAATTATGTTCAATTTGTAACAATGAAAATACACCTTGCATATCAGATATTTACATTATGATTCAAAACAGTAGCAAAATTACGGTTATGAAGTAGCAACAAAAATAATTTTATGGTTGGGGGTCACCACAACACGAGGAACTGTATTAAGGGGTCGCGGCATTAGAAAGGTTGAGAACCACTGTCTTAGTAGAATACTCTACTTACTCTTAGTAGAGTACTCTTACTCTATGCTTAGCAGAGTAGGTCCATAGAAGAGCAGTTTAGTAGAACAAGACATGAACTGTAGTTTCAACAGCCCTTTGTCCACAGAAGCATGGTCTCAGCTCATAGGAGCCTTTTGTGTGTCAGTCCTCCAAAATTGCTGTGGGAGAATATTGAAACATGCTAAATTTAGTGCTCTTCAGAATTTGGAACAGGAATAGTTATGGAGCAGAATTGCAGCATAGAGTTCACGTTTTTAAGGGTTTGTTAATATAGTATGTTGCTGACATAATTATTGAATAGCAAAGGGGCCAAGATACTGCCCTATTTAACTCCTTTTGAATGGGAATGGAAGCTAGCAGACTATGGTTTATGCAGTTGCTATACAGAGGTCTTATCATGGAGCAACATTATTACCTGATGACAGCAACAATCAATTTATATGGCTGCATGTTTCCTCCATAGCTTATCACAAAAACTGAGTTAATAGCTGCATCAGATCAACGAAGGCAACATACAGAGTTCGTGGGAACTGGAGTATTGGGGGGGAGTGGTTTGGGGTAATACACTGACCAGCTATGGAACCTGCAGTTTTCCTGGCAAGGTTTTTCAGAAATGGCTTGCCATTGTCTCCTTCCTTGGATTGAGAGAGAGTGACTGGCCCAAATTTACCCAGTTTGCTTTAGTCAGGACTAAAACTCATGTTGTCTTGATTTTTAGCCTGAAGTCTTAACTACTACACCAAACTGGTTCTCAAGCCATAAGGAACTCAATACCACTCCTACCCTGGTATTGATTGCATTTCTAGGAACAAGGAGCATATTATGGGTGTTATGTTTACCTTATATGCAGCTCTATCATTTGTTTCCTGTGTCGCATTGCTACTCTATGATTCATCTCTATTGTTCCTGTGATGCATTTCTTGTTCCTGTTGTTGTATTCCCTCTCTTTAAGAAAGATGGCTTTTGCACAGTGATTCCTTGTATTGTATTTACTTACTCCACATGAAACATGGTGTCAGAAGCATCTGAATCAGGACTGTCTCCACACATTTGATGCATGCCAGTCTAGCACTTGTGGGCCTGTCCTAGAAGCCGAGCATTTGAAGCCAGGAAACCAGCATCATGGCAGCTGCTAACAGCATTCCACTGCCTGAGGCAATGAGGGTGAGTGGAGATTGCAGCATCAACTGGGCCAACTTCAGAGCACAACTCCCTAGCCACAGGCTTAGTTGACAAACCGGCAGCAGTGCAGGCAGCCATTTTGAGATGGTTGATGGGCAGCGAATGCCTCCATGTTTACAAGCATAATTTAACCCTTACAGAGGAGCAAAAGAGTGATACTAAAGCCAGCCTAGATGCCTTAGAAGTCTTTTTCAGACCCTCTAAAAATGTCATATATGAGGTATATATATATTGAAGCTGTAAGCAAGAAGAAGGTGAAGTAATAGACAGTTTTGCCACACAGCTAAGAGAAAAAGCTGCAAGCTGTGATTATGGCTCTCTGAGAGGTGAACTTATTCGTGATAAAATAGTTCTGGGTATCACTAGTGAAAGCACATGCCAATGCCTTTTGAGGGAACATAATTTAAGCTTACAAGCTGCAATTGAGATATGTCATACCACAGAACTTACAGACAAATGGTTGAGAACCTTGTCTATAGGATAAAAAGATTGGCAGTGTTAATGCAGCCTCCAAACAACAGCTCAGCATGAAGAACTACCAGCACAAGCATCAGCACAAAATTCATCTACGCAACTCACCTGGTAGCAATCCAATATCATGCAAGTACTGTGGCAGTGTGCATGTACGAGAGAAAGAGCAGTGTTCTGCATATGGGAAAACCTGCAGAGCATGTGGGAGACCAAATCATTTTGCATGAGTGTCTCTCTCAATTAAAATGGAAGTGAGGAAGCTACACACAATTGAGCAAATGTCAGATCCCGAGGATGCACACTTGTTTACCACCAATGTGGTTTACACAAAATAATGCATTGGTGTTGTAAAGTCTAAGGACAAAAACTAGTTTGTAAATCTCAGATTAAACAATATAATCCAACCCTGCCAGCTGGACTCGGGTGCAACATGTGATTTCATGAATTTAACGGACAAAATGAGGTATTTGAGGGCCCCATAATATCTGTTCCAGGAGAGGTTCACTTTGAACTTTATCCTGCCGTTTCACCAGTACAATGTGCCCCACGCAATGTGCCAATAGCCATTAAGCCACTGGTCAAAGTGTAACTGGACAAGTATGAAGCTGAAGGACATACTACTTCAGTATCTGAGCCTACTGATTGGATAAGCAACATGGTTGTTACTAGGAAGCCTGAGAAGATCAGAATCTGCATTGATTCCAAGTTTCTGAATATGGCTCTGAAACGGTCACATTACCTAATGCCAACACTTGATGACGTTTTGCACAAACCACCAAAAGCATGAGTTTTCATGCTTGTTGACACTAGAGATGCCTTTTTACAGTGCAAACTGGATGAAAAGAGTAGCTACATGACCACATTCTGGACTCCTTGGGGCAGAAAGAGATGGCTCAAACTACCCTTTGGGGTCTCTGTAGCACCAGAGGTATATCAACGAAAGTAGCATGAACTTTTGAGTGGGCTCATTGGAATTGACCCAATAACTGATGACTTTCTCATAGTTGGCTATGGTGATACAGATGAAGAAGCTGAGCATGACCATGATGAGAAGTTAATAGCATTACAAGACTGTTGTAGGCAGGTGATGCTGAGGCTCAGCGCAAATAAATTGCAGTTCAAGGTGCAAGAAGTCTGTTTCTATGGACATGTCCTGTTCTCACAAGGCTTAAAACCTGACCCGGATAAGATTAGAGCCATTGTGGACATGCCACTGCCTGCCAATGCCAAATTGCCACTGAGATTTATCAGTTTTGCCACATACTTAGCAAAATTCTTGCCACATCTTTCTGAGGTGTGTCAGCCATTGAGACGTCTGGTGGAAAAAATGTGGTTTGACACTGGCTTCCCAAGCATGACACTTGGTCACCGTTGCTCCAGTGTTGAAATACTATGATGTTACAAAGCCTGTTATAATTCAAAGTAACTCAAGCAAAAACAGCCTAGGATGTTGCCTATTACATATACGTCCAGGCCTTTTTCATATGCTGAGCTAAACTATGCTCAAATTGAAAAGGAATGTTTAAGTATTATATTTGCCTGCCAGCCTTTCCATCATTATCTTTATATCCAGGATACAATCACAGCTGAAACTGATCACAAGCTGCTAACAGCCATATTCAAGAAGCCCCTTTTGTGTGCTCCCAAGCTTTTGTAGAGCATGATGCTTACATTGCAGCATTACAACCTCAACGTTGTCTACAAGCCAGGACATGAAATGTATATCGATGATACCCTGAGCAGGGCTACATCAGATCAGGTGACACCTGGAGGAGAGCACGAGCAGCATACGGTTTGTTGGTTGCAACAGGAACAAACCTTTGCTGAAGTCAATCAAGCAGACCATCTTTTTTTTTAAATATATTTTATTAATTTTATAATTTTAACAATAAATGCTTAATAGTTAGATAAACAAAAAGAATTCCAGAATAAGAACATACTTATACAACTCTAATTAATACACTCTTGTTCATCTTTCTATTGCCCTCTCTCACACAAAACAAAAATCAATATACATTCATTTAGATTCATATATAGAATACTTTAAATAAAATAAAACAAATACCTACACTTGACTATAGGTGCTGCTCGGACATCACCCCCCCACCACATCCACCCTCTCTCTTCCTCCCTATCTTCTCATCCTACTTCCCTCTTCTCCACCTCTCTCCTTCCCTCTCTCTCCACTTCCTCTTCTCCAACCTTCCTACTTCCTTCTCCCCTCTTACACTCTTCCCCCTTCAGGTGTGGTGCAGAGGTGGTGTCCGAGCAACACCCCTAATATTACAGGTATACAAAACCATCTAAGACGCCCCCCAACCTCCCCCCCCACCTTCCTGGAGTGAAAACGGTAGTTTAAAAAAGAAATCCTAATACAAATTTAACTATATGCTAAATACAATTTCTTGGATTGATATTTCCCTTGAATATACTCAATCCATTTTTTCCATTCCAACATATATTTTTCATTTGAATGATCTTTCAAATATGCAGATACTTTGGCCATTTCCGCCAAATTTATAACTTTCAAAGTCCATTCTGTAGTAGATGGTAATTCTGCCTTCTTCCAATATTGACCCACCAACAGTCTCGCTGCTGTAATCAAATTCAAAATCAAGTTCGTCTCAATGGTAGTACAATCTTTTATAATACCTAATAAAAACAACTGGTGAAAATTCAATACGTTTTTTCAAAATATTTTGAAGTATCCACCAAATTTTTATCCAGAAAGCTTTCATTTTTTTACAAGTCCACCATACATGAAAATAAGTAGCATACAATCACATCTCCAACATTTAGATTGTAAATTAGGGTACATACATGATAATTTTTTCAGATCCAAATGCCATCTGTAAAACATTTTATAAAAATTTTCTCTTAAATGTTGCGCTTGTGTAAATTTTACATTTTTCACCCAAATTCTCTCCCAAGTTTCCATCATTATTGGTTGTTCAAAATTTTGAGCCCACTTTATCATACAATCCTTAACTAATTCAGTTTCCGAATCAATTTCTATCAATACATTATACAATCTTTTAATATGCATTAACCTTTGATCTCTAATTTGTTTAATTAAATTTTCATCTGTTTGAGATAAACCAATCTTCTGATCTTTTTTCCATCTGGTCTGCAGTTGTAAATATTGAAACCAAGTAAAAATTATTCCTTGCTCCCTTAACGTGTTCAAGGACTTCAATTGTAAGACATTCCCTTCTTTAAACAGGAGTTTCTCATATGGCACCACATCATATAATTGTTCTCTATTTATATTCTCTATTGCATGTCTGGGAACTGTCCAGACAGGAATCTTATCATTTAATTTATACTGGTACTTTTTCCAGACACGCAACAGAGCATTTCTCAGTAGGTGCTTTTTGAAACTCCTGTCCACCTTTTTATCATAAACTAAATATGCATGCCAACCATATAATAAATCATACCCTTCAATATTCAATACTCTATCATTAGTTAATTTAACCCAATCACTTATTGCTACAAGAACAGCTACATCATAATATAACTTCAAGTTAGGCATTTTCAAACCACCTCTTTCCCTTGTATCCTAGATTATTTTTAATTTAACCCTCGGTTTCTTCCCATTCCAAATAAATCTATTAATGCCCTTCTGCCACTCCTCCAAATTCGCATCCTTTTTAAGTATAGGTATCATTTGAAAAAGAAATAAGAATTTGGGTAATACATTCATTTTAACTGCAGCTATCTTTCCCAACAAAGATAATTGTAGTTTCTTCCATTTTTCCAATTCTATTTGTACCTTACTCCACAAAACTTCATAATTATTTTTATATAACTTTCCATTAGAGGCTTCAATATCAATTCCTAAGTATTTAATTTTCTTAACTATCTCACATCCGGTTATTCTTTCCAATTCCTGTTTTAAATTAATATTTAAATTTTTAACTAACATCTTTGTTTTAGCTATATTTAATTTAAATCCAGATACCTTACCATAAATTTTAATTATCTCCATCAATCTCTTGGCAGACTGTATTGGTTGAGTCAATGTCACAACCAAATCATCTGCAAAGGCACGTAGTCTATAGTCTTGTTGTCTAATCTCTATACCTTTTAAATCTTCAGCTCCTCTTATCCTATTCAGTAAAACCTCTAGAGTTAAAACAAACAACAAAGGGGATAAAGGACATCCCTGTCTAGTACCTTTCTCTATATTAAATCAATCTGTTAACTCCCCGTTCACAATAACCTGCACTGTTTGTTTCTGATAAATCGCCAATATTGAATTAATAAACTGGTCCCCCATTTTATTATTATTATTATTATTATTATTTATTATTATTATTATTATTATTTATTAAATTTCTATGCCGCCCTATTCCGGGAACTCAGGGCGGCTTACAGCATAAATAGAAATCCAATACAAACTAAATAGTACATTTATAAAAATAAATATATAAAAAGAAGAACCCCTAAATTAAGAACCATTCATTCAGCAAACATACACACAGACATACACTGGCTAGGGGCAAGATTTCAACCGCCCCAGGCCTGCCGGCAGAGATGGGTCTTTAGTAGTTTACGAAAGGCGGAGAGGGTGGGGGCGATACGGATCTCCGGGGGGAGTTGATTCCAGAGGGCCGGGGCCGCAACAGAAAAGGCCCTTCCCCTAGGCCCCGCCAGGCGACACTGTCTAGCCGACGGGACCTGGAGAAGGCCGACTCTGTGGGCCCTAACCGGTCGCTGGGTTTCGTGAGGCAGCAGGCGGTCTCGTAAGTAACCTGGTCCGATTTGCATCCTAACAATCAGTTTTTTCAAAAACAACCAATTCAATCTATCAAATGCTTTTTCCGCATCCAAAAACATAAGGACTGTGGGCACCTGAGTATTCTTCTCCAAATATTCTATTATATTAATAAGTTGTCTAACATTAGTTTTCATCTGCCTCCCTTGTAAAAAACCAGTTTGATCAGTATGAATTGTTTGTTGTAAAACTGTCATTAATCTATTAGCCATCACTTTTGCAAAAATCTTATAATCCGTATTCAACAATGAAATAGGTCTAAAATTTTCTGGTTGAAGATTATCTCGTCCCTCTTTGGGAATTAAAGAAACATAGGCTATTTTCCATGAAGGTGGAACCTGACCCCCTTTTTGTATATTAACACCATTTCCATTTGAAGATGCTTATAATAAACTGCCATTAACCCATCGCTCCCAGGAGATTTTCCCAATTTCAATTGTTTAATCACAGAAATTATTTCTTCTGAGGTAATCAATATATTTAATCTTTCTCTTTGTTCATTGTTAATTGCTGATA
Organism: Bothrops alternatus; assembly: GCA_034064705.1. Lineage (NCBI taxonomy): Eukaryota > Metazoa > Chordata > Lepidosauria > Squamata > Viperidae > Bothrops > Bothrops alternatus. The sequence continues at coordinate 1,535,697 of JARGCV010000124.1, forward strand.
CATTTTCATTTTGCAAAAAAATATCTATATCGTTCTCTTGTACCTTCTTCTCAGCGTATAACCTAGAATAAAATTCTAAAAAAGCTTTCTTAATAATTTCTTGTTGAAACACCTCTTTCCCTTTATACTCTATTTTTTCAATTATTCGAGATTTTTGTTTTTTCCTTAATATGTAGGCCAGCCATCTGCCAGGCTTATTAGAATTAAAAAACGTATTATGTTTTGCATATTGTATATTCCTGGCAACTTGGTCAGCCATCAACAAATCAAATTGTTTGCGTAGGACCTTCTTTAATAATTTTGTCATCTGGTCTCTTTATTAATAACTGTTCCTTCTTTCTTATTTCCTCTTCTCTTGTTTACCTCTATGCCTCTTATTTAAATCTATTAAAATCCCACGCATATATACTTTACTTGCATCCCATACCATTTCTATAGTTGTGCCCTTATGCATATTTAACCTAAAGAATTCCTTCATTAAGTTTTTACATTCATTCACATTTATACCATATTTAAACAAATTTTCATTTAATCTCCAAGATCTTTTAGGTCTTTGTCCTTCCGTTAGTTCCATCCAAACCGGATTATGATCTGTTAAAGCTTTAGGTAAAATCTTCACCTTCTTTAAACTAAAAAGAAAATCACTTGAGGTTAATATAAAGTCAATTCTAGAAAATGACTGATGCCTGTCAGAAAAGAAAGTAAATTCTTGCTCTTTGCCATTTCTTTCTCTCCATATATCTATCAAGTCAAAGTCATCCTTTATGTCAAAAAAAGATTTAGGCAACTTAGCGCGTGTTTGAGGAATTGGTGATATCTTCTTTTTATCTAAATTAATATCTATCACACCATTCCAATCTCCCATTATAATGCAAGACCTATAATCAAATTGTATTAACTTTTTATATATTAACTTGTAAAATTTTTCTTGTTGTTGGTTTGGTGCACATATTCCCATCAAAAGTATTGTTTTATCTTCTTTTAACATTTCAATTGCTAAGTATCTATCTTGTGTGTCTGATTCTATTAATTTGGTTCTAATATGACTTTTAACATAAATAACAATTCCATTCTTCTTCTCAGCAGCCGCTGAAACATAGTGTGTACCTAATTTATTATTTATCAAATATTTCTGATCACTAGTTCTAATATGTGTTTCTTGCAAGCAAGTTACATCACTTTTACACTGGTTCAAATAATGAAATATCTTCTTTCTCTTCTGTGGAGAATTTAACCCATTGACATTCCATGTCAAAAATTTATTTGACATGACCAATTCCAGAAAGCCTTTGCAGGGCCAATTCAAAATGTTCATCATTTTTCTTCTTTGGTCGAGCTCCCATGGCTTCCACACTTGTAGATACAGCTTCATGAGTTGTGGTCAGGTCTTGTTGTTCCATTTTTTTTGTTCCTTACGTTTGGTGGTTGCCCGAGTTTGCCTTTGATCTCTGGGCATATGTACTTCCAAAGGCTGAAATATATCAAGGCTCCGCTCAGGCAAATCCAGTAAAACTCGTTTATCAAATCCTATTGCTCCATGAGGTTGTAAGTCTTCAGGTTGTAATTGTTCTTTTTGCTCTTTATTTACTTCTTTGAGTGGTTCTATACTTTTTGGTGTTGGAGATGGGGGTTTACCAGCCTTCATCACATTCACAAAAAAAATCTTTTGCTTTCGAAATAGAATTCAGGCGATATCTTTCACCCTGGTAAAGTAATGATAGCCCAGCTGGAGCCTTCCACCTATATTGTAAACCACGTTTTTTAAGTTCATCCACCAAAAATGCATAATCTTTTCTTGCTCTTAACATCTTCGGAGGAATCTCCTTCATTATCACAACCTCTTGACCTGCCACAATTAATTTCTTTTTATAAGATATTGTAAGCACATGATTTCTAAATCTCCTTGTAACAAAATAAATTAGAATGTCTCTAGGTAAGTTTCTTTGTCTTGCAATCCATGAGTTGACTCGATAAATCCTATCTATCTCCAAGACACATCTTGTACCCCCTCGTTTATAAATTCTGCAAAAGCTTCTCCAAAAATCCTTCTCAGATCCTCCTGGTTCTGATTTGCTTCTTTCAACCCTCTTATTCTGACAGCCCACATCATCTGGTTGTATTGTGCCATAATAGCTTGATCTTCCACAGCATTTTTAATTTCTTCCATCTTTCTCTCAAATTGTTGCTCCGCCTCTTCCACTTTCTCTTCCACTCTCAAAGTATAGACCCAGACCCCCTTAAAAGCTTCCACAATATCTTCTCTTATCACTATATTATGAGTCTCAATTGTTTCTTTAATTTTCCCCAATTCCCCAGTTACTCCTTTGATTTGTTCCTCAGCATGAGATGCAATCCTTTTCTCTAATTCCTCCCCAAATTTCTTGAAATTCCTCTCCATATTTTTTTCCATACTTCTCTCTATATTATCAGTCAGTGTTAATAATGCAGCCTATAAATCTTTCATAGTCAACATTTCGGAAGGGGCTTGAATAGGCGAAGGGGCTTGAGGCTGTGTAGAGGTTAAAGAAGCCGGGGGAGCAGCAAAACTACATGTTTGCGATTTAGAAAGCTGAGCTGGTGAAGATACTGCAACCTTCGCAGATGTTATTTTAATTTGTCTGGCAGCCATTCTATGATCAGTCTCTTTTTGTGAAAACTCTCAAAAAACCCTGCTTCTTAATGAAGAATTTTCTTACAAATATATTGCAAGATTTTATTTTTTTCTTTTATTTAACCTTTCAAATCCAAGATTTTAGTTAAAATTTGTAGAATTATAAACTTTAGACTTGAGCGATCGCTGTGCCTTTGTTCTAGAAAGTTACTTTCACTTTACTGTCAGAAGCAATCGCCATCTTGAAGTCATTATGTTGATTGTAAAAAATCTGAAGTTAAGTATAAAGAATTGCACTATCGATCTCCTGCGTTCACTCCGCCTGTATACACATTAACTCTGAGATTCTTATCTTCCGCAGGGGTGGTCGCGGTGCCTTTTTCTGTCTAATGACAGAAGCGTCCCGGGCTGGAGCGTCGTCGAGAGCTTGGGGAGCTCTCACTCTTTTCCCCCTGAAATCTTTTCAGGGGGTTTTAAGAGGAGCTCAACCCACGCCCGATGCTCTTCACCCCTTCTTCTCCCGAAGGGGGGTTTTTCCACCACAAAAAACAGCTGATGATCGCTGTTTTGCGGCTTGACAGTTCCCGGGAAACGGAGCCTCCAAAGGAGGCTGTAGCGACGCCAAACGGTGCCACTGGAAGTTTCCAAGCAGACCATCTTAACGTCACAAATCAGGGGCTACGTCAGCTCAAGCAGCACATAGACGCTGATGCAGTTTTACAGGTACTGAAGGCTATCATTTTGAGTGGGTGGCCAGATGAGAAGGAGGCAGTTCCTGCAATTGAGAGGGAATATTGGTCCTTCAGAGATGAGATCAGTGTACAAGATGGTATCTTGTACAAAGGCCCAAGAGTCATAGTGCCAAAGTCACTGAGAGCAGAGATGTTATTGCACATACACTCAAGCCACATTGGGGGTGAGGCGTGCTACCGACAATCTGCCAAGGACGTGAGGGTATCTCATGTGACATCATGGATTCTTTTTGTTGCAAATGTGCATATTCATTGCAAGTGGGGCAATTACTAACAAAGTCTTTGATTTCGCCTTGCATGTTAGGCCAGTAAAGAGTAACACGAACTACAGACAAGTTCGTGTTACTCTTTACTGGCCTAACATACAAGGCGAAATCAAAGACTTTGTTAGTAATTGTCCCACTTGCAATGAATATGCACATTTGCAACAAAAAGAATCCATGATGTCACGTGAGATACCCTCACGTCCTTGGCAGATTGTCGGTATAGATTTATTCAACTATGCAGGAAACAAGTACATGATACTAACTGATCATTATTCAGATTTTTGGGAAATTGAACTTCTTCCTGACTTGTCTGCCAAAATTATCATTAAGAGATGCAATGCTCAGTTTGCACATCATGGCCAACCAGATAAAATGATTTCTGATAATGGCCCTCAGTTTGCAAACCTACAATTTAGGAAATTTGCCACTGACTGAGAGTATGAGCATGTGACTTCCTCACCACATCATCCACAAGTTAATGGCAAAGCTGAATTAGCTGTGAAGATTGTTAAGAAGTTATGCAAAAAAATGCAAAGTAATGGTAAAGACCATGGAAGGCCATTCTACATTGGAGAAATACTCCAAATGAGGGCATGGACAGTAGTCTGGCACAGAGACTGATGTCAAGGAGACTAAAGACCTCCTTATCAGTGGTAAATAAGTTGCTTGAGCCCTCTGTGTTACAAGGTGTTCCAGAAAAGTTACGGCTTAAGAGACAAGTATTCAAGGCAAGATATGACAAATCAGCCAGAGATTTGTCAGAATTGAATATTGGAGAATGAGTCCGTATGAAACCGCTACCTGGAGATCGAACAGGTCACTGGAAAATAGGTATCTGTTTACAACAAGTGGCACCATGCTTCTATTTAGTGGACATTGATGGAACCCTCTATCATCGCAATCATGTGGATCTGCATGTGGCTGAGCAGCCTGACTCGCAGCCTGATTCTCCATATCCAGTGGACAGGCCCGACTCACCTGGTATTACTGGGCCACACTTACCCACTGGCAATAGGGAATGCACAGTACTGATGCCACAGACCAATGCTAATAACAGTCCTGAACTGGGATACCTAACAGCAGTCAAAGGCAAAACGTCCCAGTAAGTGGTGAGAAAAGCCCAGCAACCCCAGTGAGGTCAGAGAAACTCTTAGTACAAAGAGGGCCAGTCTTCACCCATAGTGGCAGATGTTCACAACCACCTAACAGCCTTAACCTATGGGAAGTAGTGTTACTGGTTCTCATCCAAAATTTCATAATGTTGTTTGGTTAACATGAAAAGGGGAAGATGTCATGGGTGTTATGTTTACCTTATATGCAGCTCTATCATTCATCTCAATTGTATTTGTTTTCTGTTTCACATTGCTACTCTATGATTCATCTCTATTGTTCCTGTGATGCTGTTCTATCCCAGCCTATGGCTGTCCTTGTTAAAGGCACAAGGACAAAACCCCTTTTTAGAAAATAGGCTGGAGACTCAAAAGACTCAAACATAGCTCTGTGTAACCTCGTATAGCTCTATGTAACCCTAACTAGTGAGCATGTATCAGTATGTTAGAATATCTGGCAGTTATTGCATTAAATGCTGGGTTTGTTGATGGGTCAGTGGGAGGAGTTTCTAAAGGGCATTGGGAGACTTCCTGGACACAAGCCAGATTGGAAGGTCTTTGCCTGAAAGAAGCATGGGCCATCAGATGTCACCCGATGAGCCTGCGCCGTTATAAAGATGGTATGGAAGAGAGCATCATCCTTTTACCTATAGGAATGGACAAAAGATGTATTTTCCAGAAGTAACAACACAGCATGAATGTAAGTAATCTTTCTGATTGAAATATATTCTTTGTTATGAAACCATTTCTATTGAGTTATCTATCTGACTTGATTTAAAAGAAGGTGTTTTTAACTCAGAGTCAGAATAGTAAAAGGATGATTGAAAAAGTTGTAAACGTTTTTTATTCAGTTGAGTTGCTTTGATGTGATTTTTCTCTCTTTTGTTATTTATAATTATAAAAATCAATAAAATTTTATACAAAAAAAGAATAGTAAAAGGATGCTCAAAGTTCATATCAACTTTGTAAAGGCAAATAGTAAATTGATAGGATTAATTTTCCTCTGATCTGCAACAGTTTAAAGAAGCAAAGTAAAGATTCTCTTGCATGTGAAAGAATGCTCAGAGTTCATATCAGCTTCGTAAAGGCAAGTAGTAATTGGATGTGGCTAAATTCCTTCAATTGCCTGCAACAGTAATCTCTGGGATCAGTCTCCCACTAAACGCCTGCAAAGCAAAGTCAGTGTGTCTGTTTGGCAGACAGCGTTTCAAAGAAGGTGTGATTCAGATGCATTGTTTTGTTAATTCGCTGTTAACTCTGCAAGTAGCCACTGCATGAGAAGTTTATCTGCATATTGACAAGCATCTGCTGGCAAGGATTCATTACTGGTCAAACTCTGCATGCTAGCCAATGTTTTAAAGAAAAGTAAAGGTTATAAAGTGCTCCGTGTTTTGTTTGGATGCTTCTGCTAAATTGTCGTAGGATCTGTTTACAAGCCAACGTTTAAGTCAAAGAAATATTGTGCTGTCTATCTCAGGAAAAGTTTAGCCTTCTTCAGCCATTTTCAAAACAGTTGTTAAGGTCATTTGCATGTATCTCCATTCAAGAGAAGAAAGCAGTTGTGGGCAGCAACCCCCTTCCCCTTCCTTTGCTGGCAATTCATCTTGAGGCAATGAGGGGATGGTTTCAAAGGATTGTCTGTGGATTCAACTCAGTTTGTTTAGAATGTCTGGCAATGCATGAAACTGACATGGAAAGGATTTCTTGCTAACTTTAGCATTCTGTTGGCTTTGTTTGATGATCAGAAAGGGTGATTTCCCCCCTCTTTTCGGGCCCCAAAACAAGCAATAAAAACATTTGTCACCGGGACTTCCGGTGGCTCCGCCGGCGCCGCTAGAGTCTCCTCTGTGAGGCTCCATTCTCTGGGCTTGTAAAGCCGCAAAAAACAGCGCACACCAGCTGTTTTTTGCGGTGAAAAATCCCCTCTTCGGGCAAAGGAGAGGTGTAGAGCATCGGGAGCAGGGTTGAGCTCCTCTTAAATCCCTGAAAAAAAAAGTTTTCAGGGATCAAGAGTGTGAGCTCCCTAAAGCTCCGGAGGACGCTCCTGCCCAGAGACGCTTCTGTCATCAGACAGAGAAAGACGCCGCGACCGCTTCTGCTTATAAAAATTACAACACAGGAGAGACTGTAAGCAGACTGAGTGAATACAGGAGTTCTTAATGGATTGCAAGTATTTTTTTTATTGTTTTTCTGGCTATATATTTCTAACTTCTACAATCAACATAATGCTTTCAAAATGGCGTATAGCTTTCACTGCTTTCATTGTTAGAGGAAAGTGCTGGAAAGTGAAAGTGAATGCTTTACTTTTTTCTCTCTTCTTGTTCTCATAAGCGAAGCCAGAGAGATGGCTGTAGGAATTGATTTACAGCCAGACTGATTGTTTTAAATTTAAAATGGAGTGGAATTTACATTCAAATGTTAAACCTATTTTGGACTGTATTGATAAATTTCATGAAGAAAGGCTTGAAATAGTGAAGAGTTTTAAGCAAGAGTTTAAAGCAATATTGAAAGAGACTATTACAGAAATATTAACCAGATTCTTTTTTCCAAATGAAATTGATTTACAATCGACTGTTGAACATTTTATAATACAATCTAAAGAAGAAGAACAAGAACAATTAACTAGATTCTTTCTTCCAAAGGAAATTGATTTACAATCGACTGATGAACATTTTATAATACAATCTAAATTAGAAGAAGAACAAGAAAAAGAAGAAGATAGTACTGAGAATAAAGAGAATAAAGGGAAATGGATCTTGCTTGATAAACAGTTCATCTATGGAGAGGAAGAGGATTTGTTTCAAGAAAGGAAGGGATGGCTATTCCTTTTAGATAAGCAGCAAGAAGAGGATTTAATTGAGAAAAAAGAGACATTGATTCAGTTTAAGAAGCAACTTACTTATGGGGCTGAAGAAGTAAAGAAGAGAGACTTATTATTTGGAAGGGAGGCCTCGTTATGGAGGTTTACCTGGTTGAAAAAAAAACCTAGAATTCGATTGAAGGAATGAAATTTAAAATTGTATGTAAGGAGCTATGGGTAATTTAAAATTATGGACTGAACTAAGGACTAAGATTATGAGTAAGATGTAAGAGAAGATGATTAATGGATATAATTAAATTGATGAAGAATGTATTTGCTTTGAAATGATCTAGGTTTGATATTAGATTGATTGATTGATGGGATAGATAAGCATTATCTGATTGGATAAAGTTGAAGGAATGTAAGTTAGAAATGGAATAAATAGATTGTATTGGTTATGGAGGTTTATTTGACAGATGAGAAAGCCCTGAAGTCGATTGAAGAAATGAAATTTATAATTAAATGGAAGGAATTAAGGCTAATCTAAGACTATGGGCTGAATCAAAGACCAATTTTATAAGTAAGATGTAAGAGAGGATGTCTAATGGAAGATATATTAAATTGATTAAGAATAAAAAAAAATTTCTTTTTTTTTTGTTTGAATTGAGGGGTTTATTGATATTATTTGTTTATTTTTCTAAAAAGATGATTTTTTTTTGATGTTTAATGGTTTGAAAGAGGTTGATTACTGGAAGATGTATATAAAACTTGATTGTTTGGGTGATTTTATATAACCTCTCAATGGATTGAAGTGATTTAAGGTTTGACTTAGATTGATGGTTTAGATATGTAAATGAAAATTATTATTCTTAACAAGATGATTTGTTTGTTTTGTTTAATGGATTGAATTGATTTAGAGATTGCATATAGTATATAGTTTAAAATTCTTGTTAGGATTATATAATAATTTTGTTTGATGTAGTGGGTTTTCTTTTGTTTTACCCTGTACTCACTCTGGGAAGTCGGGGGGAGGGTTAGGGAGGGTTTATAATTTTATATATGATGTTTTCTCAACTGTAATTGGGGTTGATGTAAGAATATGTAATGACTGTCATTAAGGGGTTGCTCGGGTGGCCTCTGGGCACCACATCTGATGGAAAGAGGAAGGAGGAGTGAAGGCTGATGTAAGTGGAAGTTGATAAGAAGGGGGAAGAGTAGGATGGAGATAGAGAAGGATGGAGGGAAGTAGAAAGGAAGTAGAAAGAAGGATGGCAAGAGGGGGGATGAGTAGGGATAGATGAGTATAGAGAAGTAGAGAAGGAGGGGAAAGTAGGTAGCTAGTTGGTAAGTGAGGGGGGAAGGATAGGGTTAGGGGGATGTGGTGGTGGGGGTACCGGGCAGTAATGTTAATTGTTTGGTATGATTATTTTCAGTTGAGCTATTGGTATTTGATGTATTGAAAAATGTATTTATGTTTTGTTTATGGATGATTCTTTATTTTAACACTATGATTTGATTTGAGTAGTTTCTTTTTTCTGTAAAAATTTAAAAAAAACCAATAAAATATATTTTAAAAAAAACATTTGTCACCTTAGCAACCAGGCCAAATTCCTCATCACTAAGGGAAGCAATTAAGCAATTAAGCTCCTCTCACAGACACAGCACCGGTGGAAAAGCTAAACTCCCCCCTCCCTTTGGAATGTCAATGTCAATGAAATAAGAAGGCGTCTGATTTCAGAGGCAGAACCAACCCCAATAGCATTGCAGTAGCACCCCCTGGTGGTCAATTTATACATGACACCCTTATGCAATTTCTTTCCTTTTGCAATCTACATGCTGGATTACAACAACTGTTAATTGTTAACAATTAATTCAGCACATAACAGGCTCATACCAAGCCAAGCTAAAAGCACCCCCTAGAGGGGAAGAAGGTACTTCACTGCTCGCATCACTAACTACGCAGAGTAAATCTGTTAGTTAAAGAGCACGTTACTTAAATTTATCCCAAGCTACCAACACCCCCTAGAGGGCACAGAGTGAACTTCGCCAAAGTATTCACTCACTCATGCTGAAGACTAAGTTGTTCCAGTTTGAGGGAAATTAAGGAGAAGAAAGCAGAGCCAATTGTCCTTGCTTATTATCACAAGCTGATGACCAAGGAGTTCCAGCCTGCAACTTAATGGCCAGGTGGGAGTTTTGTAGCTCTACATTCTCTCAGTGGCCACTAGCAGTAACGTGATAATAGGAAGAATTTGGCTGACCTTTCTTCAGACAGCCCCTGGTGGTTAAAGGAGGAACTACACAGAAGCCTTTAATCAAGCCTAGATCCAGCCCTCGTGGACAAAGGGTGAACCTCGAAGGAAGAGCACCCTGGTAGCTGACCCGCAGCAAGCAACCCCTAGTGGTGAAGGGGTGAACTGCGCTGAAGTACCCACAAACGCAGGAGAACGCACCCAGTGGCATCTCCACCCACAGACAGCACCCCTGAAGCTGATCTACAAGCAGCGATCCCTAGTGGTCAAAAAGAAAAGTTCATCTAATTTGCTTTAAAATAGCTAGGAAGTGTACTGAACCTGTCCTAGCCATGGCAGAGTGTCTTATTGATTTAGATGAAGGGGTTCAACCAACCAGCCTAGATGAGACACCCCAACCAACTGGTCAAGGAAAAATGCTGCAAACAGCCAACCTTGACCTACACACAGAGGCTGTAGCTCAAGCCTCAGTGAAGCCAAAGACATCTCAGGGTCACTATGATCTGAGACAACAAAGAAAGCCCACAGAAACCATGCACTCACATCTGATGGAGAAATGGGACACCGTCCATAAGTGCCATGAAAGAGGCTGGGAGAGATTATACATACTCTACCAAGAACAGAAGGAGGAACTCTCCCCAGAATGTGCGCATGCAATGGAAGGAGATAAGGAAGATGCCTATGCGCAATGGATGGACTCTGAATGGCAACTCAAGGACATTCAGGAACAATTAAGAGACTCAAGAGTCGATAGCAAGATGCAAAGCTTCAAGCTACTAAACGAGGAATGTAAGAAGCTTCTAGAGAGCTCACAGGGTTCCCCACAGCCTGAGGCTCACCAGAGAGGCAGACCAGTCTACAGGGCCGAGTCCGAAGTTTCCCGCTCCTCACATGCACCATCACAACGGGCACATGTGGCTCCATCTCATGTGTCTGAAAAGGCCTCATCCTTTTGCCATATCTCCAAGGCGCATTCCAGCATGTCACAATAATCTCATGTCACAGGCGCCTCCCATCTTTCGAAAGCATCTTCCCGTCATAGCCAAGCATCCAGAATTTCACATGGAGAGCAAGTAATCATCGATGCTAAAGCTGCTGAAGCAGTCTTTCGCATAGCACAAGAGGAGCAGCAGAAAAAGAAGGAACTGATGGCTATAGAACTTGAAGAAGCCAAAATAGAGGCCAAGCTAGAAGCCGAAGCAATCAAAATGAAGAACAATTGAGAAGCCAAAGCAATCAAAATGAAGAATGACCAAGAAGTTGAAGCTGCCAGAATGAAGGCTGAAGCTGCCAGAATGAAGGCCAATCGAGAAGCTGAAGCTGCCAGAATGAAGGACGATCGAGAAGCTGAAGCTGCCAGAGTGAAGGCCGATTGAGAAAATGAAGCTGCTCAAATGGAAGCCAAACAAAAGGCTATAGCAGCTAAAATGAAGGCCAAAAGAAAAGACACCCAGGAAGAGCTTGAACTTGTTCAAAGCCAAAGAGATATGGCAGACAAAATGGCTAGAGCAGAAGGCCCTCAGAGAACACTCCCGCACACCATTTTCCTGCCCAATAAGGAACAACTGGAAAATGAAGAGTGGCATACAGGCCTATGTGGATAACCAAAGCGCATTCCAGAATGTGCAGGTGAGAGCACCACAGCCAGTCACAAGTCCCCCAAGACTGAGTAAATGTAAGAGAAGAATCTCAACAGCCAGATGTACCAAGCAGCCAGAAAGTTGTCGGCGCAACATCTAGGCCACGAGATCGTCCCACCGTTGCTGCCCCATTGAACCCACCAGACCATGCCCTCGATGGCAACCTGATGGGTTCATCAGTAACGGCGACGGCTATACAGCGGGCAGCACCACAGGATCTTTCCACTGTTGTTGCCCCATGGAACCTGCCGAACCATACCACTGATGGCAATCGAATGGGTCCACCTGCAGCGCCAATGGCCCTACAGCAGAACCAGCCATCGCTCGGGGATGAGATTGAGAGAGTCAAGCCACACTAGAGTCCCTGCTGCGCCAACAGGATGCAGCGTCCCAAGGAACCACTACCAGACCTGATCACAGAGGAGAGTCTCGAACATCAGCCGTACCAACCTACCAGGGAGCTACCGACGCTCTACCAGAAAGACAGACCCTCCAACAAGTAAGCAAGCAGGAACCTGGGTTCCCTCAGCTCAACGCCAGAGCAGAGGAGTTCAGACCAAGCCAACAAGGTCCCTTGCACGTGACATGGCAAAATACCCTCAGCGAACAATATGCCGAAGGAAGTCGCCAGCCAGCCATGGTGCAGGCCCCCGCTCCCGGAAGGGATGCACCACCTCCACCAAGCTACAGCCCACACACGGGATCGACGCATACCCCAATGTACGTTGGAAGAAAGTTGGACTTGGCAGCCAGAGGCATACGAAGATTCTCCAACAAACCGAGAAAAGACTACTTATTGTGGAAGCAGATCTTCAAGCGCGCCATCAACAAAGAAAGGGCTGGACCAGATGAGGAACTCGTCCAGCTGACAGCCTGGCTAGGCCCAAAATCAGTAATCACTGTGAACAACATCTTCGCATCCCATTTGGGCGACCCTGACATCGGCCTTGCAAAGACTTGGGCCACACTTGGCAAGGACTATGGTGAACCCACAGTCACGAAGTCCTCGCTTTTGGACCATGTTCTCAGTTTCCTCAACATAAGAATCTACGAACGTCAATGGCTGAAGACTTTCTCATCGCTCATTACTAAACTACAGACAGCACAATAGGATCCTACCTTGCCGGGATTAGCTTGCCTTGACCTGTTTAGGACACAAAATCCTATCATCCAAAAACTACTACGGTTGATATGTGAACAATGGATTGAGCTTTCTCGAGCTTACAGGAAACACAACCAAAACAAAATTCCTCCCTTTGCGGTTCTCGCTGAATTTATCAGTGACCAGGCTGACCTCTACAGTGACCCCCTATACCTCTCCATCAGAGAAGCACACTTCCCAACGACCAAGCGAAGCAGTCAAAACTCTGATGCAGTCAAGGGACCCGTCCAAGCTACGAAGGACAGAACCACCTTTTCAGTGTACAAAACAGACATCACCCCTCACCCAAAGAAGATTCTCGACGAATGAACACCGAGGAGTTCTTATTCGAATCCTCATCCAGCTAAAAAAGGCCTGACCTGTCCAATGCACAAGTCCTCTCACTCTCTAAACGATTGCAGAAAATTTAGGAAAAAATCCCTAGATGATTGAAAGACCCTACTCAAAGAACATAGGATATGCTTCAAATGCTGTGACTCTATAGATCACATGGCCAAAGACTGCACAGCTAGGGTGAACTGCCACCTGTATGACAGTAACAAGCACCCAGCAGCCTTACATCTAGAAACTAAGAAGCCCTCTGAGGGGACACAACAAGCGACTTCAACGACGGAGACTCAAACTGACTCCGAAGAGCAGCCAAAACAGTACGGGACAAAACAGTACTTCTCCCCCCAGGGTAATGGACGGACAGTTAGACTCGTCCTTGGGAGGCAGAGCCCATAGCCACTCCGTCTTGTCGGGATTGAGTCTGAGCCTGTTGGCACCCATCCAGACCTCAACAGCCTCCAGGCACTGGTTCATCATTTCCACTGCTTCACTGTAATGACGCGGGGTAGAGATATAAAGCTGAGTATCATCAGCATATTAATGATAACTCACCACGTGTCGGCAGATGATCTCACCCAACGGCTTCATGTAGATGTTAAAAAGCAGAGGTGAGAGAACAGACCCCTGAGGCACTCCACATGGAAGAGCCCTCGGAGCCGATCTCTGACCTCCTGCGAACACCGACTGCGACCGGCCAGAGAGGTAGGAGGTGAACCACCGTAAAACGGTGCCCCGCACTCCACACCCCTCCAACCGGCGCAGAAGGATACCATGGTCGATGGTATCGAATGCCGCTGAGAGGTCAAGAAGCACCAGGATAGTGGAGTAGCCTCTATCCCGGGCCCGCCAGAGATCATCGGTCAGCGCGACCAAAAGAGTTTCCGTGCTGTAACCGGACCTGAACCCGGACTGCCGATATGCTTTATTCCTATTTGTCACAGACAGATAAACTCCAAAGACGGATTAATATTCAGATTATTTATTCTTCAGGAATCTCTAAACAATAACTTACAGTCAAGAAGAGTTCTTCTGAGGTACATATCATAATCTGTCCGATCTTGTGGTGTAGAAATTAAAGGTAGATTCACCCCATGTTCGTTGGAGCAAAGGGTCTCATGCTGTACAACACAAAACTTTACATGCTGGCACGAAGCCAGGAAATCCTGTCATAAAACATTGAAGTCCCTCCCAATGGCTAGTTAAAACATAGAACTGACCAATTAGAACACAGATATAACCATGTAATAACTAAAACTACATTTCCCAGAAGCCATCTCTTAAGGAGACAGCCTTTAACCTCTTAAATGCTAATTGCTCTAACAGCATACTTCTTAGTTCCTAAGTTAGACATACACTTTGGCCAGATGATTACACGCTGGTCCAGCACACTCCCCGCTTGGAAATATACAATTTCCACTATTAACTAACTAGAATAAGCAAAAACATAGCATCAAACAAGGCAATTTTCACTATTTTTTTTATAAACAATTTTTATTAGTTTTCCATTTTACACCAACAGAAGCTTAAGAGCCAGCTTGGAGATATGGTGGTCAATTACAAAAGAAACAATAAGATTATAAACATACAATTCAGACAATATTTCTTAAAATTTCCCTCTCTATCTATGTAGAATATTATAATCAAATAGATTCAAATAAATTCATTCATTAATATATCTAAATATAAGTTTCCTTAATCAATAGAAACTTTCAACCGCTCAATAACAATATAATAATCAAATTAATACAATCCTATAAACCATTCATTCATATATTACTATATGTAAATTAAATGCTTAAATTAAAACTAACACTATCTGTTTAAATTATTATAGTCTCATTAATACATTTCTGACACAGATTTTCATTAAATATATCGCTAAATATGAATTTCATTAATCAATAAACATTTGCAAAAGCTCCTTATCTATCCCCAAAATCCTGTTTTAAATTTCATTAATTTTTCAGATATTTAAATTTAAACTAACCTATTCTTCCCAAAACAAAGAATAGCTTTTTTCAGAGCCAAATTTAACATTCTTTCCTCAGCACTCCTACAGGGCAGATATAAGAGAACACCAATAGCAGAACGGGTATGTACTGTATATGTGGTAAAGGAGAAGTCGAAGATATCTCACATGTTTTATTGTACTATGAGTTATATCAAGTTTATAGGACAGCGTATATTCTCCCTTTATTAGAGAGATTGCCAGGGAGGGCAGACAATTTTTATGTAGGCTTTCTCCTCCAAGATTCAAACCCTTCTATCACGCATGCAGTGGCAAAATACTGTGTTGTGGCAATGTCCACAAGAAAAAATTGGTTATAGATTTATAGTTGTCAACTTGTGCCAATTTTTTTGAGATATCTCTATGTTTGGAACATTATATTTACTCACACATTAATTGGCTATCCACGTAAATTAGGGAGTGACCCTAACATTTTGAGAACATGTATTTTCTTAACAGGGATGTTATTATTTACTATTAATGTTTGTACTATTTTTATTATTTATTATTATTATTATTTATTATTATTATTATTATTTAATATATTGTAAAAAGTGATGGCTATTGCTGGTCTACGACCGTAATAAAGTTTATTATTATTATAAACTAACCTATTTATTTTACTATTCAGGAACCCCAAATTCCTCTTATTTAAACACATTAGCTCCAAAACTAAGTTCTTACATTTCTCAGCTATGTTTCTATTCTTTTTCAATAATTCTCCAATTATTAATTCCATCTCATTCCAAAAGGAAAATATAAAAAAGAAGAAACAAACATACACAAATAAAGAAAAAAACCACATACTCTTATTATACTTCAATATTAAGTTCTAAATCATTTCATAATAGCTCCCCATAGCAAAAACTAAATCCAAGACAGTCCGCTTCACTATAAAACCTTTACCATCCATAATTATCATATCAGATTTAATGTTTATATCTCATTCTGGGTTTCTTTCTATTCCAAGTCGGTTTCCATAGTCGAGTCTCTAGATCCGCAAATAGCTCTACCATTGTCTCCTGCCACACTGTACACAGCAACAGGAGTTCTCCCATTAGCCATTTTATTGGTATAATATAAAAGTTATAGTCATTTTGAAAAGCTTGTGCCACAACGTCATTTCCCATCTTTTTTAAAGTTGCATAAACTTTAGTTGAAATCATTTTTTTAATATAGTCCTCTTTAATCAAATTTTGCTCTTCTTCCAATAGTTTTTTCTCTATCAGGGAGTCAAATGGTGTCTGCAAATCAGCTTGTCCTTTTGAGGTGAACTCCTCCATTTCCTTATTATAAATCATCTGTCCATTTATATCAAGGCTTTTTCCCTGTATCAATTAATAATCCAACTGTACATTTGCTTCTTCCATCTCAGTGGACTGAGAGCAAGCCTTGAATATAAACTACAGTTTCACTTAAACCTTGTGCTTGGCTTTGTCGATGTAAAGAAATCTTCTTTTTGCAGGCAATTATCATCTTTGTGTTTTCTAAAATTTTGTCCAAAATATATTTATAAATCGAATCTGGACGGGTTTGTTCCATTTTTATCATATTTGAAGTCATTTACTTTTGGGGGGGGAACTATATTTAAAGGCAATCAATCAATATCCATCTTCTCCCAAGTTTTTTAGTCTTTTTCCTTTGTACAAGTTCCAAGAGAAAAAAATAGCAAGAACAATACCTAGTTTCAACAGAAAATATCCCCCAATGAATAATCAAAGTTAATCAAATAATCAGTCTTTTCGGATGCCATAAAAAATAAAAGAAATTAATACTCAAATACATAGGATCTTAAATCTCTCTAAAGAATTTTCTTGGGGCTCCCAAGTATCCAAAGAAAAAATCAGCCATTAAAACAAAAATAGATTTCATCTTTTTCTTAAGCTTCTCTTCCCCCGTTTAAAACGCTGCTTCAACAAAAAGGGAAGTCGTTCCAAAAAAAAAAAAGCTTTTCACAGGAAAACAAAGAAAATAGAGGTTAAAAAAAAGTCTCACCGAATCTTCCACGGTGGGTTTGCTTGCTTAGATGATCTTATGGCTTATGGTTGGCGCAGCTAAATGATCGGCCATTTTACTGGCCGATCTTTACCCTGTCGGCCCAAAGGAGATACTCGGTGCACAGAGGAAGCCTCTGCTCCTCTGCAACTGTCTGAGAAGCCTCCTCAATGGTAGACACTCCTCCAGAGTGTCTTTTCGATCCTCTAAGGGATCTACCGGCAGGGGAAACTCGATTGGCAAAGGGACAACTCCATTCTCTCGACCGCACTGCCGCAAACCAGAACCGGAAGCCCTAGGAAATTTTCACTATTGACTAACTAGAATAAGCAAAAAACTTAGCATCAAACAATGCAATTTTCAAAACCGTCTGTGTCATCTTGGCAGCAGATCTGCCTCTCCTGGCCCAGGCACAGTGGCACACGGCCCCCCTCGTGGCACTGGAAGCTCTCAAGAGGGCAGGAGGAGGACCCCTCCCAATGGGGAAGGCTGGATTACTGCTCCCATCAGCCCCACCTAGGCTTCTGGATCTGGGAGTCCAACTGTCTGCAGCAGGGCACTGAAACAGACCAAGGAACAGAGCCCCTCAGCAAGATTAACATATGCTCAAAACTGGAAAAGAAAAGAAACCCCCCCTTAAGAAGAAATACTAAACAAAATTCTATCCTGTGTGGAAATGGACAGACTGACATTAGAACCCAAAAATAAAACAGAAATAGAGTACTTTGAAATTTGGAATAAAGTGTATAATTGGTTGGATTTAAAGAGGTACGCTGGGACAAAGGCTGATGATTAAGTAGATAACCTAGAAATTCTTATTTTAATATTTGTTATATCAGATAGAACCAAAAGTTATTTAACTAGGATGTACTTTATTGAAAGAATGCATACTGTGTAACAATGTAATAACTTAATGTAAAGTAATATTAATAGTATCATTTAAACAGGGAAGTTGTTTCATGTCCAATGTGTCTTTTTGTCTTTAATTATATTATGTTTAATGTGTCTTTTGTGTTTTTTAATTTTATATTCAATAAAATTTTGTAAAAAAGAAAAGATACACAAGCACCCCATGGTACAAGTGTTCATGCAACACTTCATTAATGAGATGCATGAATACCGCGGGGGCCCCCTGCAATCCGAATGGCATAACCAAAACTGGTAACTACCAAGCGGGCAGTTGAAGGCCGTCTTCCACTCGTCGCCCTGCTTGATCCGAACCCGGTAGTACGCCTCGCGCAGGTCCAGCTTGGTGAATATCTTACTCTGTGATAGTTGGGCCAGGAGGTCCTTCATCAAGGGAAGGGGGTATATGTGTTCCACACACATCCCATTGATGCCTCAGAAGTCCACACACAACTGAAGGGAACCATCCTTCTTCTCCTTGAACAGGACCGGCACTGTGATCCGTCAGTGGGCAGGTCGGATGAAACCCCTGGCCAAGTTTCGGTCGATGTAATGACATAACTCCTCCAACTCCCAGGGTGTCATTGCATACATACATGGCTTAGGCAGTTTTGCCCCTGGCATTATGTCAATGACGTAGTCGGTTGGCTGGTGAGGCAGCAGAATGTCGCACTCCTGTTCGCTAAAGACTTCAGCGAGGTCGGCATATACAGCCGGAAAGCTGGTCCCCTGCCCGG
Source organism: Bothrops alternatus (assembly GCA_034064705.1). Lineage (NCBI taxonomy): Eukaryota > Metazoa > Chordata > Lepidosauria > Squamata > Viperidae > Bothrops > Bothrops alternatus. Next base: position 1,554,265 of record JARGCV010000124.1, read on the forward strand.
TGCTGACCTGGGCCGCCTTCACCCCTCCGCTGTCTCCCTCAGCGACCCTAGGGTCCTGGACTAGTGGCCAGGGACCAACTCCCAGGCGTAGGTGACGATAACCACTTTCCCACCAAATCGTTGGACCCCACTTGTCTAACCATGTGAGCCCTAGGATCACTGCCTCAATCATGGAGGGGACTACAATGAAACAGAGGACCTCCCAATGGCCCCCCATCTCCATCCTCACAGGTTCTGTTATAAGAGTGGCCAGAGCCTCCCCCCAGGACCAAACCATCCACCTGCTCGAAGAGGGTCGGGTTAGTCAACTGTCTGACCCTGATGCCAACATTGGCTACCACGTCCTTGCTGATGAGGCAACAGGTACACCCGGAGTCGATCAAGGCCTTATACTCCCCCCTATGACCCATTTGTGGACTTGTTAGGGTGATAGGGATGGCAAAGGGACATACCGGCTGACTCACCATAGGATCTTCGGCAGAGTCATCTGCACTGTCATACTCTGCCGGCTGGTAGCTGGTGGCAGACATTGCTTCTCCCCCCATCAGAAGCGACCGTTGGAGGTTGTCACCTTCCGGTTGCTGTACTGCCCACGACCGTTCCGTGGCCCTCTTGGGCATAGAACCAGATTTCCCAGGGGCCAATGGGCTGCTCTGTGGTACAGGAACTGGACACTCTGCCGCCCGATGCCCTGGTTGATTACACTGAAAACAATGGAACATCAGTCAAGGAGGAGGACTGGAGGGGCCCAGTACTGGAGCTTGGGCCCTATGGCTGTCATCTCTGGGTCTCTCCGCTATCCTCCCCCTCCTCCAGAATTCCTGCAGTCCTGTGTCCAGTTCGACCACCACCTGGAACCATTCCTGGAGCCGGTTCGGAACACCCCTGACGACGCATGCCTGGCGTAACTCCCGATCCAGGCCTGCACGAAAGTGATGGACCAGGAGATGTTCCGGCCATGACCATAGTCTTCTGGCCACCCATTGGAAGTCCTGGATGTACTCCATGGTGGACCGGCCCCGCTGTTTCAACGCCAGTATCTCCGCCTAGGCTGGACCCGGGAAAGATCCTCGAATCTGGATTGTAGTGCTTCCAAGAACAAGGCGGCATTGGCCAGCTCCCATGCATGGTCGCTATAGAGGTCCGCTGCCCAGGCTGCTGCCTTGTCCTGCAGGCTCACTGTCACCGTCACCGTCACCGCCACCACCATCGCCCATTGGGAAGAATAGAACTGGGCATACAGGTCCAGGTGGCTAAGGAACATTGCTAGGCGGTCCGGGTTCCCGTCAAATGTCACCGGTATTGGCGATGGACCCCAGGCCAATCCTGAACCCCATGGTCCCAGAGGCGGTCCTGCTCCTCATATGCCGTCACCCGTAGGGGAGAACTGGTGGTCGCCGGGGCCTGCCCTCCTCCAGTCTGGAGCCCCAGACAATCCGGCTGTCGGCCTGGTGAGTACCCCAGGCGGCTCTGCCAAAAATCTTCCCTCCCGTCTTGGCTGAGACTGAGCTGTTGGCATGCTCAGGGTAGGGCCCCCACCTGAGGAGTTCCAATACCAGGAGAAATCCAGAACCTCGGGCTGGCTAGATGAATCGACATGGCTCTGTCAGAGCTGGCTGCATCTCAGCCCAAGACCAAGGAGCCATCCCATGGCCATCCTCCACTCTTGGCCAAGAGGGAGGGTCCAGGTACCCCACCTCACCAAACCGATCCCAAACAATGTCCATCATCTGTCTTCCAGGCGCTGTGGAATAACTCCACTCCTCCTCATCCTCCTCCATCAGTCGCCTCTCCCTCCATTCTGTTAGAGGCCCCCCGGCAGCTGGAGTATGCATCCAGCCAGGGTCCGGGTGAGCAAGAGCAGGGCTAAGCCACCACTCCCCCAAAGGCTCTGGGACCCCCGACTGCTGGGACTCACCTGCCATGGCTGCAGACTGTGGGTCTCGCTCCTTGGGTCTCACTGACGGCTGTGCATCACCTGACTCTGCCGTAGGCATTGGTGCTGCAGCTCCAGCTGGCTCATCCCCCTCCACCACCGGGGCAGCCCCTTGTGTTCCCTCTTCCATTCCCTAAACAGCACAACAGGAATTGGAAAAGGTGAACCAAGAGAATTGAGCGCTAACTTACTGTCAAGATGTCCTCCTTAGTGCCAAGAAAAGAGCCAGCAGGCAGGTACGGATGACAAACGGCTTTAATCCATACAGGAAAAAGTTAGTGCTGGGAGTGAATTGCTCCCAGCGCTTTACATAACCTCTTCATGTTAGAGCCCCACCCCCCAGTCCGCAAGCCAACATCCGTCATGCAGAGCTCATAAGCAGCCTGTCAGGACATCGCCTCCTTTCCACGCTCCAGATGGCACGCAGTTCCCAGGCAGGCTTCTAGCGTCCAGCTCGCCAGGAACCAGGTAGCCCTTCCCTTCATTTTGCCACCTCCTGTGGCACTTCGCCACCCATCCATGCCTTGTGCCATGGCCTGTGGGATTCCCCTTGCCCCAGCTGCCGTAGGGATTCCCCTCATCAATGCGCCGAGGCACTGGACAGCTGGCAGTGTCCTGGCACTGTCCCTGACATTGGCAGATGTGCTCTCAGCCACCAGCGGCCCCGGCTGTCCCAGCAGTGGCTCCAGCCGGGGGAGAGGGTGGCCGGGAGGCTGTGATTGTGCCGGATTCCTGTGCCAGTCAGCTGGTGGCCCCCCAGCCATGCGCCTGTCAGCTGGCGACTCTCTGGAACCGGGCCCAGTCCAGGCAGTGGCAGAGCAGGCCGTGGTAAGTCCTGGCTGAGGGGAAGGTGGCAGTCCGGCATACGGTTCCTCCCCTCCTGTGAGTGTCAGGCCCACAGGGCTCGACACCGGGGCTTAATTTTCTGATGCAGGTTTTGTTTATGAATTACTGGTGGGTGGAGTCCGGTCTACCAATTCAAAAGGTTTTTCAACAGGGGCCTGGTCTACCAATACAAAAGATTTTGTCAGGACCCACTTCAACTAATCACCCAAGAAAGCAGAACTGTTTTTTTTAATTTTCCCTTAATATTTTAACTTAACATTTAATATTTATCTTTTTTCCAAATTTTAATTAAACACGATTCCTTTGTCAAATTCCACATATGATCTAATATTTAAAATACAGACCTTATATGTAAAATTTATCATATATCTTAACAAACTAATAAGACAATATAATATTCTTATTTCGATATTTATATTTCTAAATTTTATGAAACCAATTTTTTTTATCTCAAATCATTACAATATCTTATATTCAAAATACATATTCTATCCATTTAAATATATTCTATTTTAGATCTCATATATAGATTAAAACCCCAATCCCTTTCAGTCTAATTCTAGCTTTTTTCCTCTGCCAAATCATCTTTCGTATCTTCGCTTTTAAATCATCAAAAAGATCTCCTTGTATTGTTGTAACTATTGTTTGATATTGATAAAGGCGTTCAGTTGCTGTTTTCTTAAGAGGGCTAGCTGATTTGACAGGTCGTCTCTTTATTTTTCCAGTTCAATGCAGTTGTCCCAAAGTATTTATCTTATCTTTCATCTGTTTTTCTTTTTTGTCTTCAAATTTCTTCTGGTTTGTAAGAAAAGTCCTTTCCTTGTTCTCTATTATCAGTTTCCTTCCCATGTTTTCCACAGTTTGTATTTGTTGAGTATCTAAGTCTTCTGTCATAACATTTGGTTGTTTCCCCTTTTCTATAGAATTCTGTATAGATGATTCTTTAGTTGAAGTCATAGTTTGAGCTTGCATACGGAGAGTTTGGATAATTGCTTTTAACATATAAAAAGTTTGTTCCTGTACCTCCTCGGTACCTCTAAATCCATTCCTGTTCTTCTTCCATTGTCATATATTAGACTAAACAAAGAACTTACAATCAGAAAGTCCACCAAGTAAAAAGCTGAGCTGAGTTTCTTGCAGCTGGTGCTTCAAGGTTACTTTGAATCTTATCTGTTTTTAAGGTAATCAACAAAGCTTTCTTTAAGAATAGCAGGTTACCGTCTCAAATTTAGCCAGCAAATGTCATTCAGTTGAATCTTTTCAGTTTTCTTTTCCCCCTCTATTGTAAGGGGGAGAAAAAGAACCGAAATCTTCAATAATAGTTAGAGTAAAAATCAGAGAAGAAGAAAAAATAGAGAACATAAAGTTACAAGTCTTATAATCCACCAGTTTTAAAAAATAGAATTCCAATTAGGATCCCAGTATTTTTCCCAACGTTTTAAACTCGCAAGTGGTTGATAGCCGCTGTTTCTGGAGGGAGGGCTAAAATCCCCCTTCCCTCACCACAGGGGGGAAAGTACTTTAGCAGCTTATGCAGGTAATTAAGTAATTAGGATGTAAGAGAGGCAGATCTCACCCAATCCTTTCCACACTGCTTTGAAGTTGCCAGATGTTAATGTGACTTCGGCTGTTAGCAGCCTAGGGATGAGCCATATTTCTATGGCCGGTCCTTTTGTCCGCCGGTTTGGAGGAAAAATGCCAGGTCTTCAGGAAAGTTGCTGCTCTCCTTCGATCCAGCAAAAGCCCCTCCTTGCTGGTCGCCTCTCCGGGGCAATTTTCGGCCCTTTTCAGGGCCCCCCCAGCGATGCAAAACTGAACAGGGGAGAAAGAGCAGATCTCCCAACCATCCATGGCGGCTACGTGACGAAACCGGAAGTCGAAAGCAGAACTGTTGAAACAGGCATTGTGTCAATGCTGTAACAATGGATATTCCTGCTCTGACAACTGATGGAAATTTCAGCCATTTTTGCTTTGCTTTTAACATGCTTTTTTTGTCTATTTAGAAATCAGGTGTAGAAGGGGGTGTAGAAGGGGGGGTAAATGCTTGAGCTCAGCTAGCCATAATAATAATGCTGCTCCGTGGGAACTCAAGAACACAAACTGATAACGCTTTGGCAGGCTGAGGAGCTGAGGAGAAAACCCGCGCTTCAGGCTAATTGGAGAATGTGATTAATGACTGCTTCCTGGGGGTGGGAATTGCAATTTGCTACTTTGTATCTGGGGGAAGGGCATCTATATTTGGGTTGAACTATGTAGTGCCAATACTTTGTTTCCTGAATAAAATGTTCTTTGAGAATTCTTGCCTTGAAGTTCTTTTGATGGGTTTCATCTATCAGAACTATGACATTAACCCAAAACTACTTCTACCTTGACCACCTTGGGGTTTTGAGCTCCAGTTGCTTTCTCTAAATCAAGGGATAGGCTGACAAATACTTGGGGAAGATCTTGGCATGGAGAAGGGAGAAGCACCTGTAACCAGCACCCAGCCATGGCTGCTGCCTCAGTGGAGGGAGCACAAGCCATTGCACTGGCGGAGAAAGAAACTTTAGAAGCCTTGCAGCTGGAGGCAAAACCAAAGATGCGAGAGCTGATCTGGTCATCGGAGTGAACCCTGCCCAGCAGAGACTCCAAGCATCTTGAGGCAACCCTGCCAAAAATGAGCTCTTCGAAAGTGTCAGAAGCCGACTTGCAGACAGGAGCCTCTAGAGAATCATGTTCCCTGGACTGTCGGGGGGCCAAGAGATTGGCAACCACTGAGGACTCTGGAGAATGGAAGTACCTGTCTGCAGTCTGCAGCCAATCAGTGGAGAAGTTAGTGGACAGATTCGAGGGGCTAGAGGTGAGAAGCGGGGAGCAACTTTCCCATCCTCGCATGCAAGTGAACACGATGACTGGTGTGGCCAACGCCAATCTGTGCCTAAGAGAAGCCCCAGCCCCACCAATGGAGCGCGAGCGGTTTCCCCATCTTCAAAGCCACCAGTGTTAACCTCCAGCCCGGTGAGGAATGAGAGTCCCAGCCGCCACTTGGGACACAGCAGTCTGGGTCGTCATCGCTCCTCTAGGACTTCAGAGCACCGCTCGCGACACAAGAGAAGCCCTGGTTGGCATCAATCATCGCGATTTCTCGACATACACTGCCACCATGATAGTTCCAGATGGTGGGACTACGATGACAACCTGAAGCCTGTGCAGAGAGAAGATCCAAATGTGGGCACTCAATGAGATTTGATTCAACCACTGCACAACCTGTTGGACAGGCAACAACAGGTTGGGGCACCGCAGCCGCTGGGGGGCCTGCAGCAATTGGGGATGCTATAGCTGCCGGTGGGAGGTCAACAACCATTAGGAGTGCAGCAGCAATCGGGCAGCAGCCCATAAACACACAACAGTCAATGGGAGGCCTGCAGCAGTTGGGGATGCCACAGCTGCCAACGGGAGGTCAACAACCATTGGGAGTACAGCAACAATGGGGGGGGCAGCAGCCTCTGAATGCATAGCAGCTGCTGGGGGGCCTGCAGCAATTGGGAATACCGCAGCCACCATTGGGAGGTCAACAGCCATTGGGATTACAGCAACCGCTGCAGGGAGGCCAACAACCATTAGGAATGCAGCAGCAGTAGGGGGGCAGCAGCCCATGATAGCACCACCCCTTAAAGCAACTTTTGATGGTGACCTGAAGAAGCTGGTTTTCTTCCTTAATCAAGTACGTTCCCATATGAATCGCGATGTCAATTTTTACCCAGATCCAGCCGCCATGGTCAATATTGTTGCAGCTAATCTGGAACGGGCAGCTCCGAGTGGCTAAAGAAACTGTACCACAAACAAGTGCCTGAACTGGGAAATCTCCATCTCTTCCTCCTGGGACTGAGGGCCAGGTTTGAGGACCAATCCATAGCCCTCAAAGCAGAGAAATAAATTCATAAAATAAAGCAAGATGGTAGACCTGCACTGGAATACGTACAAGAGTTTTGCAAGGTAGCAGGTCAGATTGAAAGGTGGCCTGAGCAATCCCTAGTGCATCACTTCAAGGAGGGGCTAGATGATCACCTTTCCCAGGCCTGCATCTACCAGGCTGTCCCTGATTAGTTGCAAGAGTGATATCAGGTGGCAGTGAGATTGAACGTTGAGCTTGTTCATTACAAAAAAACATCCCCTCCAGAAACTGGGGTGAAATCAGAGCAGACCAGGCGACAGCTTCCACAAAGACCCCCAGCCATCATGGCCATGGAATCCCCCAAGCCACCAATCAAATGCTTCAGGTGTGGACAGCAGGGGCACTGAGCGGCGAACTGTCCGATCCCATATCCCCAACAGGGAGACAGATTGGGACCACCAGTAAGGAAGAAACCAGCCCAACAGCTGGCAAAAGGAAAATCAAGTTGGATCATGCAAGAACCCAGGTTATGTCACCAGGTTATGTCGCCCACACAAGAAAGCACCAAGGCCCAAGCCGGACCTACCATCACTCTGCTCTCCTATGATAGCGATGACAAACAGGAGAATGACCTGATGGTGAGTCGACCCGTTCCACCTTTTTCACTTGCTGCTAAACTTGTAGTCCCCAAGACAGGGATACAAATGGATCTGAAAGTACTAGTGGACTCAGGATGTTCCCGGTGCAATATCAGTTTGCCAATTACCCTCAGATGGGTATACGAGCAAGGTTGCTCTCCAGACCCATGAGGTTTGAACAGGCAGATGGCTCTTTAATGGGAGGGACTTTAGTCACCCATCTGACAGAACCTATATGTTTAGAAATAGATGAACATTGGGAGTTCATCCGTTTCGTGGTGGCTCTGAAGATGATTGAGGCTATGATTTAGGTCTAGCCTGGTTAGACAAGTGCACAGGTCAGCAACCTGCGGCTCCGGAGCCGCATGTGGCTCTTTGAGCCTTCTCCTGCAGCTCCCAGCCTCCTCTGCCATTTGCAGAGAGAGTGACAGAGAGAGGCACTTGTGCTTCCCTTCTCTCTCTCTCTCTCTCTCTCTCTCTCTCTCCCTCTCCCTCCCTCCCTCCCTCCCTCTCTCTCTCTCTCTGTCTGTCTATTTGTGTGTCTCTGTGTGTGTGTGTAAAAAAGAGAGTGGCCTCACCTTGTTCTCTAACGAGCTGACAAGCTTATTGGGCAGGGCTCCTGCCTTGGCTGTGTCTCTGCAGGAAACAGGAAGCAGGAAGGGCAAGAGAGAGCCAGCCTGTTGGAGAACAGCTTGAAGCCAGCTTGCCAGGTGATCAGAAGATCAGAGAAAGGGAGAGAGAGGGGGGAGAGAGAAAGACAGAGGGAGAGGGGGAGAGGAAAGAGAGAGGGGGAGAGGAGAGAGAGAAAAAGACAGAGAGGGAGAGAAATACTGAGATTTAGCTGACGTGTTTAGTGAGAAAGAGTGCGACGTTCTGCCACCCCATCGGCCAAATGACTGCGCCATTGAACTATTATTGGGGGCTATTATTGGGGGCTAAACTCCCAAGGCTGAGAATGTACGCTATGACCCCCTTCGAAATGGATGAATTATAGCAATACATGAACAAAAACCTAGCGAGAGGCTTCATTGAGCCGGCCAAATCCTAGGTAGGGGCTCCAATGTTATTTAAAGAGAAAAGAGACAGGTTGCTTCATCTCTACATGAATTATAAAGGGTTAAGTGCTGTGAGTATAGAAAATAAGTATCCCCACCCCCTCCTGAAGGACCTACTAACCCACCTTGTGAAGGGGAGGATCTTCACTAAATTGGACCTAAGAGAAGCCTACTACCGGGTGAGAATAAGAAAAGGAGATGAATGGAAGACCGCTTTTAACTGTCCGATGGGCGGCTATCAGTTCAAAGGTATGCCATTTGGACTATAGGGGGCTCCAGCTGTCTTCATGCAGCTGATCAACTAAGTGCTATATGATCTTTTATACAAGGGGTTTTGGGGGTATCTTGATGACATCCTGATATACAAGAAGAACATGGCTGACCATGTGAAACTAGTCCGAGAGATGTTAAGGAAATTATTGAATGCCAAACTGTATGTTAAATTGTTGAAGTGTGAATTCCATCTGACCCGACTGGATTATTTAGGCTACAGAATTTCCAGTGAGGGTATTGAAATGGATCCTGAAAAAGTGAGAGCCGTAATCGAATGGCAACCCCCGAAGACTCGTAAACAGCTTCAAAGCTTTCTGGGGTTTGCCAACTTTTACTGACAATTCATCCCCTCATTTGCCAAAATTGCTTTACCTCTCACGGATTTGTTAAAAACAGGCAAAGATGGGGGAAAGCTGCGACCGGTCCAGTGCTGACATGGACTATGAGCTGTCAAACTGTTTTTGAGAATCTGAAAAAAATGTTTGCAGTTGAGCTGGTCCTAAAGCACCCCTGCCCTGGACGGGAGTAAGGTGTCTTTCGAAGTATGGATTGATTATAAAAACTTAGAGCCACTGAAAACTCCTCGCAAGCTGTCCTCAAAGCAAGTACATTGGGTGCAGTATTTTAACCGGTTTAATTTCACCCTGAAGTACATACCGGGGGGGGGCTTTTTAGCTGACGCTCTATCCAGATTGCCTCAGTACAAGAGCCAGCGTGAAGAGATTAATGAATCAATGATACCTACACCGCATGTTGTGTCTCAATTAATGCCACAAAGAGCCCCATCTTCGAGAGTCCCAAACCCCGAAGATCCTGGGACAAGAAAACTAAAACAGGAGCTCCTCAACGATCAATGGTTCAAGGACAAATCAGGCCACCCTGACATGCAGGGATGGATTAGCTTACAAAGGGGGGAAGTTGTATTTGCCCGAAATGCTCCGCCTCAATGCTCTCCAGCATGGTCACAATGTGAAACAAGCTGGACACTTCGGCTACTTAAAAACACTGCATTTGGTTGATTGGCAATTTTGGTGGCCAGGTTTGAAATGGGACGTAGAGAACTATGTCAAGAGCTGTGCCATATGCGCCACCATGAAGAGAGGGAAACCCTCTGGACTATTACAACCAGTAGCGGACCTTCCCAGCCATGGGAAGAAATTGCTATGGATTTTATAGTTGAGTTACCTGAGAGTAGAGGAAATACGGTGATTTGGACTGTGATTGATCTTTTTTCAAAGCAGGCTCATTTCATTGCCTTAAAGGACTCCCATCAGCCCAGAAACTAGCTAAGATGTTTCTTAAGCACATTTACAGGCTGCACGTTGTACCAAAATGGATAATCTCTGACAGGGGGGTGCAATTTATGGCCAGGTTTTGGAGGCGTCTCCTCAAATTAATTGGCTCATCGCAGGGACTGTCGGTGGCTTTTCACCCATCTATAAATGGGGCGGCTGAAATAGTGAACTCAATAGTGGAGCACTATCTTAGATGCTATGTGGATTATCAACAGATGAACTGGACTCCTCCCTTTCACAGAGGTGGCTTACAATAACACTGTTCACAGCAGCACCAATTTTATGCCTTTTAAAATTGCCATGGGAAAAGAATTCAACCCAATACCTGAGTATCTTAAGGGACCCTCTCCTTCCCAAACTCTGGGTGAAGGGATGGGGGGAGGTTTGGGACAAAATGAAAATTGCTCTGAATAAGGCTTCTGAGACATATAAAAAACAAGCGGATAAAAAGAGGGCTCCCCAAAGGTCATTCCAGGTTGGGGGGAAAGTTTACTTATCCACAAAATCTTTATGACTCAAGTTGCCCAGCAAGAAATTGGGACCGAAGGGCCACAGTCCCTTCTGTATCATAAGGATTATAAATCCAATTACAGTAGAGCTAAAGCTTCCCAGACTCTTAGGGAAAGTCCACCCTGTGTTCCATTATAGCCTACTGAAACCTTTTCAGGGTTCTACTTTATGACCTCCCTCTAAGAAGGCACCTGGCCCTCTGGTGGTGGCTGGACAGACCCATTATGAAGTGAAGCATATTCTTTTTTTTAATAAAAATTTTTATTAAAACATTCAACATTAAACACAGGATCATATTAAGAAGCAATCATTATAGAACCTGAAATACAACTCTAAGTATTAGTCTTTGTAAACGTCTGACTTGGTAAACATTCTTCCCTCCTCACTTCAAGCCTCAACTATACACCTGTTACATTTTATCTTTTATGATCCCTAACAAAAAATCCTGAGATAGAAATTCAATAACCTGAGGTGGAAATTCAATCCGCTTTTTCAATATTAAAGTAATCAACATTAAACATAAGATCATATTAAGAAGCAATCATCATAGAACACAACATACAACATTAGGTATTAGTCTTTGTGAACTTCTGGTTTGGTAAACATTCTTCACTCCTCATGTCAAGCCTCAACTATATGCCTGTTACATTTTATCTTTTATGATCCCTAACAAAGGATCCTGAGGTAGAAATTCAATAACCTGAGATAAAAATTCAGTCTGCTTTTTCAATATTAAAGTAATCAACATTAAACATAAGATCATATTAAGAAGCAATCATCATAGAACATAACATGCAACAACAGGTATTAATCTTTGTAAACATCTGGTTTGATAAACATTCTTCACTCCTTGCGTCCAGCCTCAACTATACGCCAGGTGCATTTTATTTGATTGGTGTTTCTCTTGTATATAGTCTATCCACTGTTGCCAGTCAGTCAAGTATTGTTCATTTGAGTGATCTTTCAAGTATGCCGATATTTTCGCCATTTCCGCCAAATTTATTACTTTCAAAGTCCATTCTTCTATAGGTGGTATGTCTGGGCTCTTCCAATATTGTCCCACCAACAGTCTGGCTGCTGTGATCAAGTTTAGAAATAAGGTCGTTTCTGGGGTAATGGAATCTTTTATGATCCCTAGCAAAAAAACCTGAGGTAGAAATTCGATACGCTTTTTGAAAATGGTTTGGAGTGTCCACCATATCTTCCTCCAGAAGGCTTTAATTTTTCTGCATGTCCACCATATATGAAAATATGTAGCCTCCTCGCTACCACATCTCCAACATTTCGGCTGGGTGGCTGGGTAGATGTGTGATAGCTTTTTCGGATCTAAATGCCATCTGTAGAACATCTTGTAGAAGTTTTCCCTTAGTTGTTGCGCTTTCGTGAATGCTACGTTTCTCACCAAGATGTTCTCCCACATGTCCATTGCGATAGGATGCCCAAAGTCTCTTTCCCACTTTACCATACAGTTCTTGAATAGCACAGATTCAGAGTCTATGTCTATCAGAACACCATACACTCGTTTGATATGCATAATCCCCTGTTCTCTAATCTGTTTAATTAAGTTCTCGTCAGTCCAGGATAAGCCCTTCTTCCTGTCCTTTTGCCACCTAGACTGCAGTTGTAGATATGATAGCCAGGTACCTCCTATTCCTTCCTCTGCTAGCGTTGTTGGTGGCTTTAAAGAGAACCTGTTTTCTTCTGCTAGTACTAGTTTACTGTAGGGCACCACACCCTGCCCTTGGAATATGTTTATGTCCCCAATTGCGTGTTCGGGGATCGTCCATATGGGGATCTCATCGTGTAGAAGATATTTATATTTCTTCCAGACCCACAACAATGGAAGTCGTAGTGGGTTCTCCTTGAAGTTCTTGTCAGCTTTTTTGTCATACACCAAATATGCGTGCCATCCAAATAGAAGGCCATGCCCTTCGATATTCAGTATTCTTTCATTCGTCATGTTAATCCAGTCGCTCAACGCCACCAATGTCGCTGCATGGTAGTACAGTTTTAAATTGGGCATTTTTAGCCCCCTTCTCTTCCTTGTATCTTGGATGATCTTTAGTTTTACCCTCGGTTTCTTGCCGTCCCAGATGAATCCAGTAACGCCCTTCTGCCAGTTGTCCAAGTCTACATCCTGTTTGAGTATGGGTAGCATTTGAAAGAGGAATAAGAATTTTGGCAAGACGTTCATTTTTATCGCTGCTATCCTGCCCAGCAGAGATAGTCGTAGTGTTTTCCACCTTTCCAGGTCTGCTTGTATCTTGTTCCACAGCACTTCGTAGTTATTTTGGTATAGTTTCGCGTTTGTTGTTTCTATCTCTATTCCCAAGTATTTCACTTTCTTGACTATTTCACAGCCCGTTATTCTTTCCAGGTCTTGTTTTGCTTTGTTGTTTAGGTTTTTAACTAACATCTTCGTTTTCGATATGTTTACTTTAAAACCTGATACCTTGCCATAGTCTTTCATTATCTCCATCAGTCTCATCGCTGATTGTATTGGCTGGGATACAGTCACCAGCAGGTCGTTTGCGAAGGCACACAGTCTGTAGTCCTGTTGTCCGATCTGTATGCCCTTTATACCCTCTGCTGCTCTTATCTTGTTCAACAGAATCTCCATCGTTAGGACAAATAACAGCGGTGACAACGGACAGCCCTGTCTCGTGCCTCTTTCTATGTTGAATGGGTCTGTCAGTTCGCCATTTACAATGATCTGGCCCGTTTGTTTCTGGTAGATTGCCATTATAGAGTTGAGGAACTGCTTTCCCATTTTCATCCCCCGGACCAGGTTCGTCAGGAATGGCCAATTTAGTCTGTCAAAGGCTTTTTCTGCGTCCACAAACATGAGGGTGGCAGGTACCTGGTTGTGCCTTTCCAAGTACTCAATTATGTTCAACAGCTGTCTCACGTTGGTTTTCATCTGACGTCCTTGTATAAACCCCATTTGGTCCGGGTGAATTATTTTTTGTAATACAGTCATTAATCTGTTGGCCAGAACTTTTGTGAAGATTTTGTAGTCTGTGTTCAATAGTGAGATGGGCCTATAGTTTGCCGGTTGCGCATTGTCTTTTCCCTCTTTGGGGATTAGAGAGATGTAGGCTGTTTTCCAAGTGGGTGGGACTTGGCCTCCTTCTTGTATGTTGACAAATAGCTTTCTGAGGGGTTCTATCATTTCCTCTTGAAGATGTTTGTAATAGGTAGCCGTTATTCCATCCGTCCCGGGCGATTTTCCTTTTTTCAGTTGATTGATCGCTGAATGTATTTCCTCCTTTGTAATTGGGGCATTCAGGGCATCTCGTTGTGTATCGGTGAGTACCATTAGTTTTTCGTTTTGTAGAAACTTTTCTATCTCTTTGTCCTGTATCTTTTCCGCGGCATATAGCTTTGTGTAGAACTCGGCGAAAGCTTTCTTAATGGTTTCCTGTTTGAATTCTTCCTTGCCTTTGTACTCTATCTTTTCAATTATGCGGGCTTTCTGTTTCTTTCTTAAGGTGTAGGCCAGCCACCGCCCCAGTTTGTTGGTGCTACAGAATGTCTTGTGTCTTGCGTATTGTATATTCCTTGCTACTTGGTCCGCCATCAGCAGGTCAAATTGTTTTCTTAGTATCTTAATTCCTTCTTTTGTGGCTTTGTCTTCCGGTCTTTGTATTAATAGCAGCTCCTGTTTCTTTATCTCCTCCTCCATCTCCTTTCTTTTTCGTTCTTGATTACGACGGTGCCTGGCGTTCATGTTCATGAGGATCTCGCGCATGTATGCCTTGCTAGCGTCCCAAATCATTTCAATGGGTGTTTCATTGTTCATATTTATACTAAAGAATTCCTTCATGGCACTTTTGCATTCAGACACCTCTTTCCCGTATCTAAACAGGTTTTCATTAATTCTCCAGGATCTCCTCGGTTTCCGATCCTATCTTAATTCCATCGCTACCGGGTTGTGGTCTGTTAGTACTTTGGGTAGGATTGATACAGTGTTTAGGCGAACTAGCAGGTCACTAGATGCCAGGATGAAGTCAATTCTGGAGAATAACTGATGCCTGTCAGAGAAGAAGGTGAATTCTTGCTCTTTGCCGTGCCGTTCCCTCCAGACGTCTGTCAGTACAAGGTCCTCCTTCATGTCGAAGAAAGATTTGGGCAACTTGGTGTGTTTCTGTGGGTTAGGTTTTGTCTTCTTCTTGTCCAGGGCAATCTCTATGACCCCGTTCCAATCTCCCAGAATAATACATGATCTGTAGTTGAGTTGTATTAGCTTCTTGTGTATCTTTTTATAGAATTTTCCTTGTTGTTGGTTTGGCGCATATATGCCAGTCACTAGAATTTTCTTGTCATCCTGTGTCACTTCGATTGCTAGATATCTACCCTGGGAGTCCAACTCTATTAGCTTAGCTATTACATGTTTCTTCACGTATATAGCAATCCCGTTCTTCTTTCGTGGCGCCGCTGCGACAAAATGCGTACCTAGTCTGTAGTTGGTTAGATATTTCTGGTCCACTGCTCTGATGTGTGTTTCTTGTAAACAAATTATGTCGTTTCTTCCTTGATACAGGTAATGGAATATCTTCCTCCTTTTCTGTGGGGAATTTAGTCCGTTAACGTTCCATGTCAAGTATTTAGTTGTCATTGTCGGTTTCAGAATACTCTTGCAAGACCACTTCTGTTCTATCTCTTGTGTTCTTCTTTGGTCTCGTTCCCATGGTATCCCAGTTGGTGCTCATGTTGTGTAGGGGGGTCGTGCCTTGCTGCTCCGTGCGTTTGGTAGTGGATCTTAGTATTCTGCTCTCTGCGTTGTTGTTGCTTTCTGTTCTCTGTGTCGTCGTGTCTCGAGTTGGTCCTTTCCTTTCTCTTGCTACTGCGTCGGTCTGTAGTTCTGGGTGGTTTGCTCGTTGTTCTCGGTCCCTTCCATGTTCCGGTGGCCCTTCTGCTTCTCCTCTCGTGATGTGCTGAGGCCCACCTGACGTCAGTTCCTTTGCAAGAAATTCTCTGGCTTTCTGGACTGAGTTCAGGTAGCATCTTTTATTCTTATAGAGAAGTGACATCCCCGTTGGGGCTTCCCATCGAAATCGCATGGCGCGTAATCTCAGTTCGTCGACCAAAAATTTGTAGTCCTTTCTGTCTCGCAGCATCGTTGGGGGGATCTCTTTCAGTACTTTCACTTCCTGCCCCTCTATGTATAATTTCTTGTGGTAAGATGTGACTGAGATGAGGTTCCGGAACCCCTGTGTCGCAAAATGGATAACCACGTCCCTTGGTCGACGCCTGTCTGTTGCCTTCCATGCGCCCACTCTGTAGATTCTGTCGAATTGCTCTGCGATCTCTGTGGTGCTCTTTCCCAGAAATGTTGCCAGGGCTTCTATAAAGGTTCCAAGCAGGCCTCCTTGGGCTTCGTTTGGCTCCTCTTTCCAGCCTCTAAACCTGATTACAGACGCCATTTGCCAGTATTGCATCATGGTGGACTGGTCTTGAGCCACTCCTTTCATTTCTGCTATCTGTCCCTCTACATGGTTCTCCACTTCTTCCATCCGCTTGTCCACCTTCTCCCTGATCTCCTGGAAGTTTTTCTCCATTTCCTCCCTTATTCCCTTGTAGTGTGCTTGCATCGCCTCCTTCATTTGGTCCAGGTCTGCGGCCATCGCCCTGCGTTGCTCTTCCCATTTTCTCTCCAGCTCCCTACCTTGGTTTATCAGCATTTGTTTTTTGTCTTTGCAACTTTCCTCCAACTTTTTGTCCATTCCATCCATCCTTCTTACCAGCGTCCCTATTACTTCTTTTAATTCTTGTATCATGTGTACTGTTGGGCTGGCTTGTGTGCATTGATGGATCTGGGGACCTGCAGTTGGATTGGAGAGTGTGGGGGTGGGTAAGATGTTTCCTGGTGATTTAGTAGGCTGGGCTGGGGAGGATACAACTCCTATCGTTTGTGTCAGTTTGGTCTGTTTGGTGGCCATTTGAGGTTATCCACCTGCTGTCCTGGCACTGGGTTGATTTCCAGATTGGCTCAAATTAGACACTTTACTGTGATCTGGTAATAATCCAGTAGTCTGTCCTTTCAGTGGGGGGGGGCTTTCAGGGTTCAGGCAGTGTAGGGCTAGGGGCCTGTAGCCATGCAGGTCTGTGTTCAGGGAGCCTTTTCACCCTCTGCGGTTCATCTGGGGGGTCCTCTCTAGGTTGGGAGACCCCCCCAGATGCCCTTGCCACTCTTCCCGGTGTCGCTCTCCTCTCTCGCCTCGCTCTCCCCCGTTCTCTGCCGCCCGTGGCCTCCTCCGTCTGGCTGGCTGCCCCGGCCCTCTCTTCTCCTGGTCTCTCTGGATCCATAGGCCCTCCTGGCAGCCTCCGCCTGTCCTGTCGGTGCCCGCTGCTACCTACCTTCGCTCCCGCTGGCTTTCTTCCATTTCGGGGCTTCTCAGCCTCCTCAGGCCTGCCGGCCGTCCTGCCAGCCGCCGCCGGCTTCCTCCGCTCCTTCTACTGCCTGTGGGGGACCCTCGGCGGTGATTTCTGCCTCTCCTTGCCGGGCTGCGTTGAGGGTCCTCTTCGGGTGCGCCTACCTCCCTAGCACACCCCTCCCACCGGCTTCCTTCGCCTTCGGCGCTTCTCGGCCTCTTCAGGCCTGCCGACCGGCCGGCCACCACCGGCTTCCTCGGCTTTGTTCGTCGCCTGTGGGGGACCCTCGGCGGCGCTTTCTTCCTCTCCGGGCTGTCATAACTTGTGTGTTCGTGGCGTCCCGGCAACCATGATTAATGACAGAGACCTGCTTGTCTCTCTGGGATGGAAGCCTCGGCCGAAGCCAGCCATTCCCTTTTATTCCACATCAAAGGTCTCTTCCCACAAATTGTCACCCTACTGATTTACAGCCAATTACATTACACAGATAGTTAAAACATACACTTTGAAAGCATGACGTCTTTTTCAAGAAACGAAACTTTTCCCTGCTTTCTCCTCCACTCCCTTAGTACAGCTATCAGCTGACAGCCTGTAAGGGAGGGAGAGAGAAGCCCATCCAGGCAGAGAAGGATTTCTTAAAGGAGAAATGGACATTTATCACAACATCTCATCCTTTTTTGTTTTTGTTTAGAAGCAAAGGCTTTCAGTCCATGTATTCGATTTCATCCAACTGAGGTGGCTGTTTATCCATTGGCATCCGCTCGAATCCTTGTTGACTAATGTTCACTTGTTGAGACAATTTTTTCTTTGGTATAAAAGATTTCATCATAGCAAAAATATCAGGCAAACATTGTATATAAAAACATCCACAATGGAATAATATAACAATACAAAATAATACTTATCAAATTTCTTAACCATTGAAAATTTGTAACCAAAACCAGAATGCATTCCAAATATCCCCAATGCTTATGATCTCCGGATATTGGTGGAGGGATTTGTCCTTGTTCTTCATTAAGCATTTCAACGGCCATCACTGTCATTGACTGCAGTCCAATTCCGTGCGCCATTAAAATAGCTACAAACCCAATACACTTGCATTGTACTCTCCATCCTCACATTTTGCATACACTTTGTTATTACTTTGATCACAATGATCAGACATATTAAAGGTGATATTACAAGAGAGATATATACTTAAAATAATAATTCCCTTAGAAAAATTAAAACATACTAATACAAAATCTACATAATAAAATCTAAGTGGCAGCGTATAATGTCCTGCCTCATTAATATGTACAAAACTTTCGCTGGCTCCAGTGTTGTTCAAAGGAAATCCAACTAGAAAAAGTCCTTGACTGGCATCCGATGGTGACATCATACACATCCAGCAGTCAGTATGGTTTGTTAAGGCACTAACTTTTTATTGTCCTTCCAAAATTATTGTCCATCCACTTTGGGCTCACCAGAGTCTTTGCAATCTTTTGGCTGTACACTGTAAGGGCGAATATTGCGGCCAGGAACCCATATCGTATTGCCTTCATGTTGCACCGCAGCATATCCACGACCCCAGGTAATAAGTTCAGCTGGTCCTTTCCACTGGGGGTCTGGTAGTTTACGATACCAAATTAGCGGTCGAACCATAGTTGCTGCGTCTGGAAGGGGAGAAAAATGCCTGCTCGCAGCTGTATTAGGTGTTGTGCCAGGTGGTTTAAGAAATTGAGAGTATATAAAGCCAAATTAAGATGATTTTGCACTCCAGGTAGTCTGGGGGTATTTTTCCCCATTTTTCATTTTTAATTTGTCAAGCATGTGCTTAAGAGTGGAGTTGGCCCATTCCACTACTTTTTGCCCATGTGAATTGTAAGGAATGCCGAATTTATGAATAATGTCCCACCGATTGCAGAACTGAGCAAAGCCATGACTACAATATGTGGTCCATTATCAGTTTTTAATTCTTTAGGAGTACCCAGAGTGCTAAAAGTTCGAATACAATGATTGATGACATGTTTAATTGCCTCTCCACGCTGTGGAGTAGCAAGGATGAACCCAGAATATGTATCAATAGTCACATGTATATATTTCCATGGACTAAAAGATGCATATTGAGTAACGTCCATTTGCCAAATTTGACATGCCTCAAGTCCACGGGGATTCACACCCATTGGAATAGACAGTCCTTGTTGTGAGCAACTGGGGCACTGTTGAATGATAGCTGTTGCCTCCCCGGGGGTTATGCCAAATTGTTTAGCCAAAGCCTTGGCGTTTTGATGAAAATCGCTATGACTATCCCAGGGAGTAAGTTGTTGCATAGTCATAACGTGTGTGTTGCCATATCCGTCTGGGAATTCCCTTCACTGAGAATTCCTGGAAAATTTTGATGACTCCGGATATGTGCAATAAAAGAAGGACAATATCTTGTCTCAATAAATTTTTGCAATGTCAAAAATAGTGTCAACAAAGTCTCATCCAAACTAGGAGAGATATAAGCAAAAAGTAAATTTTTATGGCCAAAAATCATGGATCTGTTGAAAAATGACAAAAAAAACCTGACCAGGCCAATCACCAATCAATAATTGCAAAACCAAATTATTTTGAATCAAAGTTTCCCACAATTTTAAGGAAAATAGGATAAAAATAATTGAAATTCAATTCCAAAAATCTGGCGCCATCGTGTGGCCACGATGTGTAATTTCAGCCAAAGTCATAGCTGGAGTGAAAACAATTTCTTGAAGGCATATTAGATTGAGTAATTGCCACTGTGGGTGGTCGATCAAAAATCACATTCAAATGCACAGGGTGATTGTCAACACACCGATCAGTCCACTGGGTGTTGAGGGCTGTTTGGACTTTCTCAACGACCAATAGCTGGTCGGAGGTCAATGTCACAACGTCTGTGGGATTTTTGAGGCCTTTTAATGCCATGAATAAGGGAGAAAGAGTCGAGGTAGAAAGACCTATATATGGCCTTAACCAATTAATATTTCCTAAATATTGTTGTAGTTGAACCAATGTAGGTGCAAGTGTCTTTTGACCAGTGCCAATTAAGGGTTGCAGAACTCTTTTGCAGTCTGCATTAGCATTTTCAACAGCCAATTTCATCAAAATATCTTTTGTAGCTAATTCATTAGCAATTTCTTTATCAATACTATCTTTTAGTCTATTTATAAATTCATCATAGGGCTCAGTACTGGTAGTTCCCTGTTTAATTTGAGTAAAACTTTTGCCAAATTTTCCACTTTCATCTACTACCTTTAAAGCAGCAAAAACAGCCTGTAAAATTACACCATGTATAGCTGCATCTGGAATAGCATCTCACTGTTGTTTAACAGCAGTGAACTGTCCAGAGCCATAAATTTGGTCTGGCACTAATTGAGCAGTGCCTCTCTGAATAGCTTGAATACGATACTGAGAGTCCCAAACTGCATACTGCGCAGGTGTTAAAATCATTTGCATTAATGCCTTCCAATCTGCTGGAATCATTTTGTGAGCAAATCCATTATCAATTTCTGCATCCATGCCCACAGTTACAGGGTATAAACTTGTCATTTCCTCAACATTCAATTCACCTATTTCATAATCATTCTGTAACGTTTCCTGAATAAAATTACTTGTTTTGGTCAGAGCTGGAGGATCACACAACTCAACATTGCTAGGAAAAAACTTGCTGTGATTTTTAATTGTTACTGGAGTTTCACTGGCAGGGGGAAGAAGTTGAACTTCATTATAATTCAATGGATTCAGTAATATTTTTAGTAGGAGCTGCTCCTGTGTCTCCAAAGCTTTTAACACTACTCTGCAAGATGTTAAAATAGAAGCAGGGGCCCTAGAATTTTTGTAACAACTCCTCCACTCTCCTCCAAGTTTCAACTTTAAGGCAGCCTGCCTCTGGGTAGAAAGGAATGTGTTTCCAAATAAATTCAAGGAGAGATCTTAAATCTCCTTCTGTCAGCTTCTGAGCTGTAAAACGAACATAATTCTTCCTGGTTATCTCTGTGAGCTTAGTCTTGCCTTTTTGAGAGATATCCCCCCATACTTACGAGGGATCAGTCCTCGTCCAGCGATGAACTGATGAAGCGCACTTGGCCACATCCGGGCGGTAAGTATGAGGGTCCAGGGACGTATAACCTCTCAGGGTTATCACGTCGAGGGTCACCACCTGTCATAACTTGTGTGTTCGTGGCGTCCCGGCAACCATGATTAATGACAGAGACCTGCTTGTCTCTCTGGGATGGAAGCCTCGGCCGAAGCCAGCCATTCCCTTTTATTCCACATCAAAGGTCTCTTCCCACAAATTGTCACCCTACTGATTTACAGCCAATTACATTACACAGATAGTTAAAACATACACTTTGAAAGCATGACGTCTTTTTCAAGAAACGAAACTTTTCCCTGCTTTCTCCTCCACCCCCTTAGTACAGCTATCAGCTGACAGCCTGTAAGGGAGGGAGAGAGAAGCCCATCCAGGCAGAGAAGGATTTCTTAAAGGAGAAATGGACATTTATCACAACACAGGCTGTGCTGGGGGGTCCCCTTTGGGTGCGCCTACCTCCCCGGCGCACCCCTCTCCCGGTAAGGCAAAATTTTTTAAAATTAGCTAAGCCCCGTTCCGGAGCTTTCTTAGGGAGGCTCCGGTCCTCGTGACCAGAACTGGAAGCCCAATAAGATATTTATGAGCAAATAATGTGAGGCAAAACCTGATAATGTATTTCTTTTGAATCAAGTTCTCCAATCTGTTTAAAAATTCTCCAATTTCTCCTGGAGATCTAAGAAGAAACCCTTGTCTGAGGACCACGCTAGATGAGTGGACTTCAGCTCCCAGAATTTTCGAGGATGACCATGCTGACTGGGAAATTAAGGTCACACATCTGCTCGCCTTGCCTCGGCCCCGCAGCAGACAAGGCAATACTGAGCCATGCCCAGGCGACGCTCGCCAGAGTCAAGTGAAGCATATTCTTGATTCTAGACTTTACAAGGGAAAGTTACAGTATTTAGTACAGTGGAAAGGATATCCATTATCCGAGGCCACTTGGGTAAAATCTAGTGATGTAAAAGCCGACAGGCTCATTTGTAAATTCTATGATAAACACCCTAACAAACTGAGAGGCAACCCCTAACCTATGGTTTTACTTGAATTTCAGGATTTATCCTTTTTGTAAAGGGGGGGCAGATATCAACACTGTAACGATGGATGTTCCTCCTCTGACAACTGATGGAAATTGCAGCCATTTTTGCTTTGCTTTTAACATGCTTTTTTGTCTATTTAGAAATCAGGTGTAGGAGGGGATTTGGGATGAATGCTTGAGCTCAGCTAGCCATAATAATAATGCTGCTCCGTGGGAACTCAAGGGCACAAACTGATAACGTTTTGGCAAGCTGAGGAGCTGGGGAGAAAGCCCGCGCTTCAGGCTAATTGGAGAATGTGATTAATGACTGCTTCCTGGGGGTGGGAATTGCAATTTGCTACTTTGTCTCTGGGGAAAGGGAATCTAGATTTGGGCTGAACTATGTAGTGCCAATACTTTGTTTCCTGAATAAAATCTTCTTTGAGGAAGAATTCTTGCCTTGAAGTTCTTTTGATGGGTTTCATCTATCGGAACCCTGACACATTGTCTCAAAAGGAATTTTTATTAGCGAGTAATGACAGTAGAGAGTGTAAGGCAATATCTGAAGAAAAGCCAAGCAATATTCCCCCTCCCACCAAAGTCATAATGTCCGTTTGAAATCCAGCCAATCCACAGGCAGCTTGATGGCCAGCTGACTGATACAGTAGGCCTGCATCTCAAGGTCTTCTCCAGCTTTCATTTTCTTGCAACTGTCTCCTAGATAAGGAGACGCATTCCATACTCAAAGGGAGGAGGCCAGACAAAGAAAGAGGAAAATGAAAGTTACCAACATAATCCCCCATGTACCCCCTCCCCCCAACAGAATGGCAGGCCTCAAAAGAATAGAAGAAAAAGAGAGTAGGTGAGAGGTTTTGGGGTTCAACATCTAGCCCCCATAAAAAAATAGCAAGTGCACCTGAAAGACAAAATAGGGAAGGGAAAAACAGCAAACAAACCATTCAGGATATAAGAAGTGAAAACATTGTAGCAATCTAGGGCCTCTAACATGCTTCTTGTACACCCATTTTCCATGTAACTAGATATTGAGTCACTCCATGATGGATTCTAGAGTCCAAAATGTCTTTAATTTCAAAATGTTCTTCACCCTCAACCATAATGGGTGTAGATAACGGCGGAGCTGGGGGCCTGAGAGTGGAGGTGACTTCTGGTTTCAGCAAGCTGCAATAGAACACTGGGTGGATTTTCTGTAGATTTTTTGGCAGGTCTAATTCGCCTTTTACTGGGTTGATGATATGTGTAATTGGTAAGGGTCCAACATATTTAGGTCCTAACTTTTTTGAGGGTTGTAATTTTAAATATTTAGTGGAAAGAAATTCAAGCTTTCCTATTTTGAGAGGTTTTTGTTCCATCCTCTTTTTATCTGCTTGGAGTTTGTATGTCTCTCTGGCCTCATTGAGTGCTTTACGAACAACCAGACAGGTATTTTGCAATTGCTTAATCCACACTTTGAGCAATGGGATTTTGGGCTCTTTAATGGGGAGTTCTGGAATGGCCACAAATGTTTGGCCATTGGCAACTTGGAAAGGAGTAAACCCAGTACTGGAATGTACTGCACTGTTGTAGGCAACCTCAGCGAAAGGTAATAAGTCTGACCAATTGTCTTGTTGATAATTAATAAAGCACTTAAGATATTGTTCTATAACCAAGTTCAGATGTTCCATCCCACCATTTGTCTGGGGATGATGGAAAGATGATAACCTTTGACTAGAACCCCAAAGATCTAGAAAAGCTCTCCAGAACTTTGAAGTGAATTGGATCCCTTGATCTGAAATAATCCGTTGTGGGACACCATGGAAACGGGAGATGTGTTGTACAAAAAGCTTGGCTAAGGTTTTAGCAGTAGGGATTTTTGGGCAAGGTATAAAATGCACTTGTCTAGAAAACAGGTCAGTAACCACCCAGATGACCATATTTCCAGCACTCTCAGGCAGTTCAACAAAATTTCTTTCCATGGTGCTGATGGGCTTGCTACCGGTTGAAGTAACCCTGGGGATTTCCCTTGGCATCATTTTGCAGCTGCACATATGGGACAAGTGGCTACATAGCTTGCAATGTCCTTTTTTAATGCAGGCCACCAAAATTGCCTTTTAATTACGTGCAGGATTTTCACAAATCCAAAATGCCCAGCAGTCTTTGAATCATGACCAGCCGCCATCACTTTATGTCTCAAACTAGCTGGGACATGTATTTTCTCCCCAATCCATGTTAATCCATCTTTGAGAACACATAGATTGTTATGATTATGAAACCATTCATCAGTATTTAAAGCCTGTTTGAATTCCAGCAGTAAGGTTTTATTTTCTGGTTCTTTTGCTCTAGCCTGAGCCCTGGTAGTGACCAGGGCAGCTAGTTGATGAGGCTGCAGGAACGGTTTAGTTATCTCAGGCTTCTTACTGTTGTATTGAGGTAGTCTTGATAAAGCATCAGCTAAAAAGTTCTTTCCCCCTGGCAAATAATGGATTGTGAAATTAAATCCGTGAAAATGCTGTGACCACCTTGCTTGTTTTGGGGAAAGCTTCCTGGGTGTTTTCATAGCCTCTAAGTTTTTATGATTGATCCATACCTGGAATGATATTTTATGTCCCTCAAGAAAATGCCTCCAAGTAAGTAAAGCCCACTGTATCACATAGGCTTCTTTTTCTCATGCTGCCCATCTCTGATCAGTGTTTGACAGTTTCTTAGAGGTGTATGCACCAGGTTGTAACCTTCCTTCCTTATTCGTTTGTAAGAGAACAGCCCCCACAGCCACATCACCGGCATCAGTTTGGACGATGAATTGCTGGTCTGGGTCTGGATGCTTCAGGACCGGTTACAATTGTTTAAGTTTCTCAAACGCTGCTTGACATTCACCTGTCCATTTTAGTGGCTGGCTAGGTTTCGGTTTATCTTCCCCCCTTTTGGTTTTTAACAGATTGGTGATAGGGAGGGCAATCTGAGCAAGCAATGGAATAAATTGTCTATAGAAATTGGCAAAGCCCAGAAAACTTTGGAGTTGTTTCCTGGATCCATCTCTATCCCCTCATGGGATATGCGATACCTCAGGTAATCAATACGCTCTTTGTGGAATTCACACTTAGATAACTTGGTTTTGTTTTGCAGAGCGTAATTTTTTCAAAACAGTTCTGACCAATTTGATGTATTCATCTTTTATTTCAGTGTAGATGAGGATATCACCAGGTAGACCAGAACCCCTTTATACAGGTGCTCCCTCAACATAGCATTTATCAATTGCACAAGGCACCCCCTGCAGTCCAAATGAGAGTACTTTGAATTGGAAACATCTTAATGGGCAGTTAAAAGTCGTTTTCCATTCATCTATGCAGTAGTAAGCTTCCCTCAGGTCCAGTTTTGAGAAGATTTTCCCTTTTGACAGGTGTGCTAACATGTCCTTCATTAAAGGTAGGGGGTACATGTTCTCCACACACACAGCTTTGAGACTTCTATAGTCTACACAGAGACAAAGAGATTCATCTTTCTTTTCCCTAAACAGGGCTGGGGCAGCTATTTGAGGTATAGCTGGTTCAGTAAAACCCCTTTGTAAATTTTTCCTTATAAACTTTTCCAGTTCATTCATTTCTCTAGGAGCCATTAAGTACATTTTTGGTTTTGGTAGCTTTGCTCCTGGGATGATTTCAATAGCACAGTCTGTGGGGCAGTGAGGGGGAAGTTCATCTGCCTTCTGCTCACTGAATGTCTCAGCTAAATCTTGGTATTCCATTGGAAGGCTTTGCTCTGACTCATTAAAGGTGGAGGCAAATTCACGACATAATCCACATCTCCCTCCAGTTTCTTTAGCTATGGGTAGGGTTTCCTCCTCTGCAAATTTGAGTTGCCCCTCCCTCCAATTAACCACAGGATTCCATTTCTTTAACTAGGCCAGCCTCAGGACTAACGGCCACTCCATTCCAGGAGCCACAATGAAAGTCAAAGTCTCTATGTGGTTCCCTAGGTCAGTGTGTAAGGGTTTGGTGGCAAAACTAGCAGACACCCCTCCCGCAATGGATCCATCCAGCTGGCAAAACGTAGTGGGAGTCTTTAATCTCCTGAGGGGTATTCCCATCTTCCTCACCAGTTCTGGGCTCACCATGCAGCGGGTACACCCTGATTCCAAAAGGGCAGCAAGTTTTATTGTCTTTCCAGTGTCAGGAATGGACAGTTCTAGGGGCACTGTTATGGGGTCAATTGGCCCACTCACCAACGGGTCGTCCTCATCATTGTTCTCCATCTCTCCAGGGTCACTGGCTCATAGGGCCAGAGCTCGACCTACCGGACTGCTGTCCCAAGGGAGCTCCACGGCCTCCATGGACTTCATGGCAGTTTCTCTGTCTTGAGGGGAGGGTTTTCCAGCTGGCAGGCAATCCCCTCTCTTAGCAGGCATCTTGCTGCAGCAATCAGCAGCACGATGTCCCTTCTTTCCACACTTAAAACATGCTGTGCTGCGAGGCAGAGGGGGGAGCGGCTCTTGCGGAGTCTCCTTGCTTCTCTGACTGCGGCTTAAAACTTTGCCTCACCGGGCGTTGTAGGTGTTTGCGTTGGTCGATTCCCACCTCCTCAGCTAGCAGACACCAGTTGTAAAGTCACCCCAGGGCTCCGCAAGCCACACAAGCATTATACAGCTCCTCATTAAGCCCATCCTGGAAACAGCTCACCAGGATCTCCTCTGGCCAACGAAGGCAGCTGGCCACTTCTCTGAATTCTTCAGTGTATTCAGCGATGGGTCTTCTCCCTTGCTTCATGGTCTTTATGTGCTCCTGGTTTTTCTTGTCTGCCAGTCGATCTTCAAAACGCCTACAGAATGCAGCCATAAAATGGTTCAAGTTTCTCAGCTCGGGGGCATTGCAGTTATAAAGAGTTACCATCCAATTGGCCGCCACCCCTTCCAGCGCCAAAGTGACCACACAGACCTTCTCCACATCTGTGGGCAGGGTTCTTCCATAGATTTGCATGTAGGTGAACACCTGTGCCAGGAAATATCCCAGCCTTTTGTGGTCTCCATCAAACTTTGCCCCAAATAGGATCGGCTTCACTTCTGCTGGGGTGGGGGGGACTGGCCCTGGTGGCTTGTAGTGGGTGCCCTTAGGGTTGTGCTGTACCTTGGGCTCTGGCAGCTGCTGCCTCTCAAGTCTCCGACTCTCCCTCTTTGGATTCCTCCTCCTCCAACTCTTCTTTGGATTTGTGGCCCCCTTTAATTTGCATTTTAAAGTCATCGAGGGTTTTCTTCACTTACTCCATTATAGCTGCCCCCTTTAATTTGCATTTTAAAGTCATCGAGGGTTTTCTTCACTTACTCCATTATAGCTGCTTTCTCTGCATCTTTGTTCAGTGGGGGCAGGCTCTGGATTCTTCTTCTTGGCTTTTTTCTTACCTCCCCCCGGGTTAAGGTGACTTTCGGGGCTTTCTCCTCCCAGACTTCCTTTTTTCCAAGTCCGAGTGACCATCTGGCTTGATCTCCTTCAACAGATGGTCCAGCCACTTCCAGGTCCCTGGAGAGGCTTTCTCTGGCTTCAAGGCTGAGGAGGTCTTCGGCCCATTGCGCTGACTGGAACTCCTCCATTAAGAATTCGGTCGTGACTCCCCGGTAGACCAGTTTACTTCTCCGGGTTGAGTACTATGCAGATCTTGCCTTCTGTCAGGACCCACTTCAACTAATCACCCAAGAAAGCAGAACTCTTGAAACAGGCATTGTCTCAAAATGAACTTTTTATTAGTGACTAGTGACAGTAGGGAGTGTAAGGCAAGATCTGAAAAAAAGCCCACATGAATGATATAATTAAAGCAAGCAATTTGCCCCCTCCCGTCAAAGTCATAATGTCCGTTTGAACTCTATCCAATCCACAGATGGCTTGATGGCTGGCTGACTGGCATGGTAGGCGCGCATCTCAAGGTCTTCTCCAGCTTTCGTTTCCTTGTAACTGTCTCCTAGATAAGGAGACACGTTCCATACTCAAAAGGAGGAGGCCAGACAAAGGAAGGATAAAGTGAAAGTTACCAACATAATCCCCCATGCACCCCCTCCCCCCAACAGAATGGCCAGTCCCAAAAGAATAGAAGAAAAAGGGAGTAGGCGAGAGGTTTTGGGGTCTGACAGATTTACTGACACTTTTGCTGCCCCCTCGGTTCTCCCTTTCTCAGAAGGTCTCATGCTCTGATGTCCTCCCTTTGCTTTCCTAGGCCCTGCCAGTCATGGCTCCAGGGGGTGCAGCTGGAGGGCATACAGCAGGCCAGGGTGCAGCTGGAGGACATATAGAAGGGGTGAGATTCAGCTGATTGTCAGAGGAGGGTGCCCCACATATACATCCACACACTCTTCCTTTCATTCTTTGGACCCTTTAAATCTAGAAATTTAAATTTGGCAGCACTTACCCTCTTTCCAGGTAGCTACTTGAGCGCAAGACTCAAAGACTCCTTTTAATACCCATTGCCGACCGGGCAGGGTCCATGGAGGATTCCCTGTGAAACAAGATGTCCGTTGCCAGTTGGGTGATGGCTCTTCCAGGCCAGGTCCGGTGGCTGGGTGAGCTGGAAGTCCCTTCATGGTTGCCAGGTAATTGTTGGGAGGAACTCCCCTGTTCAGACTCTTCCAGCCGGGATTTTCGCAAACGACGCAGAGAAGAACAAATAGAATGTGAAACCAGCTATCGGAAAGAGAGCTTTTAATCACGGAGATTAAAGTTGAATGACAATTCAGCATAAATCCCTGGCTAGCTAGAAAGAATGGTCCCCAGATGTGAGTTTTTATACCTTTCTTGATTTTCAAAACTGTCATTTCTGATTTGTGGTTTTAAACTGTCATTTCTGATTCGTCGAATAGTGTCTATTGATGAGTTAATTTATCAGATATTGCTCAGGAAAAGGTTAATCCTTGCCTCCAGAGAGGATCTGATGTGTTCTTATTTGTTATCTATTTGTTATTATTATGTTTCTGTCCTAATCCTATCAGTCTTAATTGTTGATAGCCGGTCTCACATTCCTGGTATTTCAGCTTATCCTGAATGTTTTAAAATTGTTACTTTGTATCTGTTGTGTTAAGTGTTTGCTTGCCTGGGGCTGCTTAGCTTGAGTCAGACTTTTGCATTGGGGTTCTTCTATATTGGTTAATGTATGTTTGATCACATTGTATTCTTTTATTGGGGTGAAGGGGGTTTCTCATCATACACAATACTGAATAACTATGGACTGAATATTTCCTTGTACTTGGCAATCAGCTGTAAAAGAAGATAATCTACCTTAAGAGCCCTTTCAGTACCAGGAGGCAGGAAGTCCTCGGAAGTCCTGCCAGCCTCACACTGACAGGCTGTAAGCAAAATTTTGATATTTGAAAGAGAACCTGGCCTTGTGAATTTGTTGCATGGATTTTATAGCTACAATATAATGCATTGGTTTCAATTTATACTTATTACTTTTATTTTATTATTTATGTGTCAAATGTCTAAGGCTGCTCAACTTCATAATGACTTAGGTCAGGGATGTCAAACTGCCGGCCCGCAGGCCGGACACATCATGCAGAAGCCGTGCCCACCCCATTGCCGGCAATGGCAAAATAGTCCCGATATGTCGCACGACCTCGTGACATCACGAGTTTGACATGTCTGCTTTAGGTGATACACAATATTAAAAACACTTGAATATTTCATAGCCAAGAAACAATAAATATCCAAGAGAAGTAATGAAATGGTTAGGTGGTATAGCCATGTAATTTTTTTTATTGTGTTGTATACTACTTATGTTTGCTTTGAAGGAAAGATGGTATAAATGTAATATTAATCTCTACAAGGATTTTAAGACTAAAATCTTTTAATAATGTGTTGAAAACAAAAATGCATGTTGAAAAGTGCATTGACTTTGGGAGGAGGCAATCAGCTTTTTATCATGTGGATTTCCTGCAGATGAAAAGCTTGTGCCTTCCTTTACTTATCCAGAAGAATGACTTGTTGACAGCTGATTTTATTGATTCAAGGGAAGTTGAACTTGGCTCCATGTAAACTCTTTTAATGTCTCAAGAAAAGTTTGGCACTTGTCCATTTAATTGTCAATGTTTTATGAAAAAGTCCAAAAGGTTATACTATATTAGAATTTATAGAACTAACATTTCCTGATAATGCTCCATTTTACATTGCATTTTGTTTCCTTTACCATTCATGCTACATCGTTAACAAATAAATACCTACTTCTACAATTAACCATGTAAATCCCCATCCAGTATACAATTTAAAAGTGCAAACCTATCTGAACTTTCTAGGAATACTTCTGAGTAACCATGTACCATGTAACATTGTCTTTAATTGTAAAGTTGAGATTATAATCACAACTGCAGGGCAGAAAAAACTGTTATCTCAATCTCTTGGAGCAGCATGTTGGATGGGGAAAAATCAATCCAAAGGTCTCTGGAACCATCTTTTTTCTTATTGCCTCTCTCTTCCTGCTCACTCTCCTTTTCTCCTGCTTTCTTCCTTCTTGCCCTGGGGCCTGTCAAGGCAGAAGGAAACCTCTCAGTTATAAACATTGATTCAACCACATGTATGAGTGCTCTCAAAAATAGAATAATAGTCTCACAATATTTATTTATTTTTTATTTATTAAATTATTATACTTCCCATCTTCCCTGCAAGGTGACTCTGGGCAGCTAATGGTAACTATCCATTCTCATCATGGGAATTGAAGAGTGGGACATGAATATTTATCTGCAATGTTTAAAGTGCTGCAAAGAAAAGCATGCAGGCATTAGCCTGCTGATTTCTGATAAGACCTTTGCTTCTTGACCTGTGTCTGGACAATAATCACTGACAAGCAATAGGTATTTATTTTAACATAGCTTAAATGTTTTTGTAATATGTTAATGTAAATCCTGAACATTAAACTTATTTAATACTTTTTTTAAAACAAATTTTATTGTTTTTTTTTATTCTTAAGAGAAAGTGCTCGAGACACACTGTGGTACTGGGGTAATCAAAAATCCAACGACAAAACATATATAAATAACTCAATCAGTACATCAAGTATTCCCTCTCTACTTCCCCCAAATAGCTTAATATATTTAAAATAATCTATTTCTGACTTAAATTTCTATTAATCCTAAACCTGTTTTAGAGCTTTATACACTTACAATACCATAATCAAATTTAACTTTAAATAACCACATTTCCAGTTCAGGTATTCCTTCCAAATATATCCTAATTCCTTAATTTTATCATAAATCTTATTTCTTTTCTTTTCATCTTCCACTAATATCTCCCAGTTAAAATAAAATATTGATCTATCCTATACAAATTTAATTCATCCATCAATCAATTTCTTTAAACTAAAAAGTAATATCAACCTTAAATCCTTTAAGTCCGTTAGACAGGTACTGATTTCATCCAATTAATTATCAAATCTAATAACTCCATATTATCAAACAAACACATCATCTTATTAAAATAACATCAATTATTAGTTCAATCCCGATCTCAAACATCTCTTCAATTTTCTTCATTCCATTACATGATAATTTTCATACAAATAAACCTATTATTCCAAAAAATACATTCTTACTCTATTTAATATATATATTCTAATATTCACCCATTTTTCTTACTTCTAACTCAAAAGCTTAGCCCTTAAATCAACCCATAGTTCTAAAATGCCTTAAATCCAGTATATACAGTTTCAAGTTTCTCTCTTCAGTCTTATTCTAGGTTTCTTTTTATGCCAAGCAGATTTCTACAACAAAGCTTCTCTTTCAGCTGATAGGTCTCTCTTTGTTACTTGTAGTACCATGTGAGACAGTAAGAAGCCTCCTGTCCTCTGCATTGGACCTCTATTTCTCTTATCCTTGAAGCCTCATTGTTTTAAAGGTTCAAATCTCAGTCTTTGCTTTTTCTGGTCCTCAGGAGTATAGATAAGATGCTTATAAAGTAAAATAAGTTCCTCTGTATTCTCACTGAAGTCATCTTTTAGTATATTTTGGTTTGTAAAATAGTCAAATGTAGTCTGAGAGTCAATTTTAAGATTTGAAGGAGAGTTTCTGGATCTTGGATCTGTGGAAATCTCTTCCATTGTAGCAAATTCCTCTTTAATCTCCCTTAGTTCCTCTTCTGGTATGTTTTGGTTTGTAGAATAATCAAATGTGATCTGAAAGTCAATTTGAGAGTTTGGGGTAGAGTTGGCTCTTCGTTCTGTAGTAATCCTTTTTCTTATGGTACATATTTCTTCAGTAGCCTCATAAATCTTTTCCAGTATAAGCTTGCAATTTAGCTGAGAGTGAAATCTCTCCTTTTGAAAGTAATTTTAAAAAATCCTTTTTATTCTTTTTAGTAAAAACTGTAGTTAAGCAGTGTCCACCCCCTCAGTTCCCACAGTTGCATCAGCTTATCTTTTCCAGACATAGTTTGAAGGTCAGGTCCTTCTCTCCAAAGAATGATCACAGTTACAATATTAAGTTTTCACCACTAGATGTCCTCAGTAAATAAATAAATAAAAACTTTTCCAGACACCATTTTTTCCTTTTTTCTATCTTTAAAAGGAAAACGTAGAAAAAGGAATAGTCTTCCAAAATAAAATAATAATACAATTCGAAAAAGCGTTTTTTTCTGTATCCCAAACTGAATGAAAATAAAATGTAGTCTTTAAAATTTTTGTTCTCAATGCCTTTCTTTCCACACATACAGAACTGCTTTTCCAGACAGGGAAGTAATTCCAAACAATCTTTTACAGGCAATTAAAAAAACCCAATTAGAGCAAAGAAAGGGGCAAAGAAGGTGTCACCCGGATCCTCCGCGGTGGGTCTAAAATGCTTAGTTGTTATTGTGACTTTGGCTGGTGCAACAGAGTAATAGGCCATCCTGCAGGATGATTGTTGCTCCGTCGGCCCTAAGGAAATAGCTGGAGCCCGCAGTCACCAGCAAGCCTCCTCCACGGTGGTCACCCCTCCAGGGCGACTTTCGACCCACTAAGGGGTCTATCAACGAAAAAAACCCGGCTGGGCTGGAGACAAGTCCCCAGACGCGAGCGGCGTCGCCGCGTACCGGAACTTATTTAATACTTATGTTTAGGCTATGGCTGTTGCCCATTGTTTGCTCCTTCATTTAATTCTTAAACACTCTGATGCCACAAAATGTCTCACTGACTATCGCCCTGGTCAACCTACCCTTTCTGCTGAAGAAAATTATAAAGAGGGAAGAATAGAATAGAACAGAACAGAACAGAATAGAATTCTTTATTGGCCAAGTGTAATCAAACACACAAGGAATTTGTCTCTGGTGCATAAGCTCACAGAGTACATATAAACAGCAAGTAATAGGTCATAGGTCATAATAAAAGTTACAATCATTAATCATAAATTACAAACAACAATTGATAAATCATAAGAAAGATAGTAGGAAAGATAATAAGATGAAAAAAGATGAGAAATGGGACAGTGCTATGGGAATTTAGTATTCAGTAGAGTGATAGCATGGGGGAAATGATATATCTGGTTGTTTTGGCATGCAAAGCTCTATAGCAGCATCCTGAAGGAAGAAGTTGAAACAGATTATGTCCAGGATGTGACGGGTCTGTAGATATTTTCTCAGCCCTCTTTCTGGTTCACGCATTATACAGATCCTCAATGGAAGGCAAGTTGGTTGTGATTGTTTTTTCTGCAGTCCTAACTATCCGTTGATGTCTGTACCTGTCCTGTTTGGTTGCTGTGCCAAACCAAACCAAACCATTATTGAGGTACAATAACTCAATAATTCCTCTGTAGAACTGTATCAGCAGTTTTATAATTATGCATAAATTTTAGTATCTTTGTAAGCCTAAAATCATATTTTCAAGAAACGTTAGTCTTTCTACTAATTTGTTCAAGGAATTGGAATACCTGTCCAGGGTGCGCTCTTCTTTTGTCAAACAATGTGGCACACCACTTTCCTAATCCACTTTGACACTACAGGGCAAATCTTCTTTTCACAGCTTTTCCCAATCCTTTCTGCTCTGAAGGGTGGAAGATGGCAGATCAGGTGCTGGTGCTGGTGCTGGTACTGGTGCTGGTTTTCAGTGGCTTTATAAAATTGTCCTTTAAACTATTTAATTATTGTGCATAAACTATTTATCTGTTTTATTCTTAGCATTATTACTGTCTTAAAAGGAACAGTAGGATATAAATGTAACCCCCCCAAAACTTTGATAGATGAATATGGTAAACATT
Source organism: Bothrops alternatus (assembly GCA_034064705.1). Classification (NCBI taxonomy): domain Eukaryota; kingdom Metazoa; phylum Chordata; class Lepidosauria; order Squamata; family Viperidae; genus Bothrops; species Bothrops alternatus. Next base: position 1,588,356 of record JARGCV010000124.1, read on the forward strand.
TATTGTTCCATAGAAGTTAAGCTCTGCAAGCAATGTTTGTTTCCTCCTATACATTTGGGGATTTACTTTTTCCAAATGCTCCTAGGAGAGGAAAATGTGTTTTGGGCAATAGCTATTCAGTAGGTTTTGGCAGTGGGTTTGTTATATCTACTTCCAGCAATTGTTTATACCCCTGACATTCATGCCTTGTCTGCCTTCCTTCATTCTGACTGTTTGGCCTCATAAAATTTAAAAGTGCTGAGCTAGTCAGGGCAGAATCTTCTCATAAATAATAATATAAATCCTTATATAGTAGTTCCATTTGAGAAAAAAATGAAACAAACATCCCTTTTGAGCTATTTCAAAATGTACATATCTGATGTGTATATAGACACCTCATTTGCCGAAGATGTAAATAATTAATGGGAGAAATCTTTCCTTGAAAAGTACATAAATATGTGCCAAAAAGATAGACGTTGCAAGGTTTAAGACAAAAATTATATGTATTACACCAGGCACTAAAATGCACAACACTAACAAAAATTACTTTGTAATTTTTACAATATCTGTATTAATATGTTAATAGTTACTTTGTGACTGATTTCTTGCAACCTAGGTCATAACAATCCAGGTTAGAGCAATCTTTTTGGTTAATGGAAACATCTGGATTTTTGAGAACATACAGTATTGTCATATTTTCCCAAAATATAACCATGTGACCTGGTTTTGAAAATATTTAACAAGACAACTGTTCTGTTTCTGCTGGGTTCAGCATTGAAGAGACAGGAGTAATAAACAGGTACTTCTTTATTGAAGACAAAACAGAACTCAAACAAAGATGGCTCCACCCCTATTTATACATTCAGCTTGGGGTGGTGTCAGCCAATGAATGCACCGTATTCTCCCGCTCAAATGCATACTGATTAACCTCGCAGACAGCAAGTCTGGCTAGCAGGCCACGTGGTCTGCTAACGGTCCCAGTGCAGCTCCCTGCACCTGTTTCATAAGTAAAGCTCAGTACATTACACCCCTCCCCTCCTGGTTCTTTAACACATAGACAATGTTTCTTGTTGTTCAATAGCACACACATTCACAAGCACAATGACACTCAGTGATACCCAAGTCTGTCATCACACTTGTCAAAAATAATAATATCAAAATAACCCCAGTTACAAGGAACATATAAACATTCCCATTTCACAGACCTACATAGCATTTTAGTACATAGGCATTTCAATTTCAAAGGAACATACATAAGCATTTCAGTTTGCAATAAAAATATATAAGCATTTTAAACTTGCAATGACAGAAATCTCACGTAGTCCTTTAAAAACTTCAGTGGGCCTTTGGCCCGCTCCAAGCCACTCGGAGCTGCTGCTAGCTCCCGATCTGCAAGCTCGCCTGCCAGGCTTTGCAGACCAGGACTATTGGACTGATACGGGTGAAGCCGATTCATGAAGGCTGGCCTGTCCTGGTAGACCCGAACCTTTGTCCATTTGCGGTTGGCCGGCCTGTTCCGGTAGGCCCAAACCAAAGTTCCACAGTGGAGTGGAATCCACCTGATTGGCATAAGAAGCCGATTGGGAGAAATGGCCCGTTGGCGCAATGCCTGAGGTAGTAGCGGTGTGAAAAGCCGATTGAGAGCAATGGCCCGTTGGCTCATTGCCTGAAGTAGGAGCAGCGTGAAAAGCTGGTTGAGCGCAATGTCGTAGTGCCAGAGTTAGGAGTGTGCCTCGTAGTGCCAGAGTTAGGAGCCGCCTCGTTGGCAAAAACCCCGTTCTGTGAACGCAATGTTCCGCTTTTGCTGAGAGACTCAGATTCACGATTGCAATCGTGTTCTTTCCCCCCCCCCCAGAGCAGAGTCAGGAGCGGAAGAGGGCTTGGTAACCTCCAACGCAGCTGGTCAATGTGCCTGCACAGCACACGACCGTCTTCCAAGGCCAATTTGTAAGAAAGTGGCCCAGTCACCTTACAAAGCACAGCTACCACCCACAGTTGCCCTGGTCCATAATTGCGAGCCCAAACTGGATCACACACTTGCAATTGCGTTGGTGCCTTAGGTCAGGGCTTTTCAACCTTTTCACCCATGGTACCACTTTTAGGATATGGCAACATCCAAGTACCACCAGTAGCCTAGCAAGGTGTCAAAAAACGTGATGACCAAAAAAACAAAAGGAAAAAAGTTATGAAGTACAGGTAGTCCTTGACTTACAACAGTTTGCTTAGTGACTGTTCGAAGTTACAATGGCACTGAAAAAAGTGCCCCCCAAGCCATAGCCAAGCAAGACACCTGCCTGCCCACTCGGCGGCACTCTTTCTCCTGTCCGAGGTTTTCATTGTTGTGAATGTTTCTTTTTTTATATATATAAATGTATTTTATTAGATTTTTATATGGGTAGGGAAAGATGGGGTCGGGAGGGGTACAGGGACACCGGGATAAAGGGGACTGGGTGTGGATAGTAACAATAGATATGTGATTCAACGAACAAGCTGTCGTCCAGGTCTTCATATTGAATATTATTATTTATATAATACTAAACATTTATAAAAGTAAATCGGTATAGTTACAACAAACTTTTGGTAAAGCAATAATATTCCTTTAAATAATTAGCATAATTAATAGCATAGCAACTATTTCTAAACATCAAGCTTAATATTTAATATACTAAATCTCTAATATCTCTTCTTATTCTAACGTGTTTCAACCCACTGATAAAATTTTCCCCAAGTTTTATAAAAGATTGAATCCTCTTTCTCCTTCATCTCTAACATTAATCTGTCCATTTCTGCACAATCTAGAATTTTCAAAATTATAATCTGATCTGATGGTAAGTTTTCATTTTTCCAAAACTGGGCGAAAACTATTCTTGCAGCTGTCAATACATGTAGTATTAAATAATCGTTTTCTTTACCATAGTTAGGTTTTAATATACCTAACAAGAACAGTTCTGGTTTAAATTCTATCTGAATTTTCATCATCTTTACTAACCATCTAAGAATCTTAGACCAATTTTTTTTGCAATAGAACATGTCCACCAGGCGTGATAATAAGTACCTGGTTTTTGCTTACATTTCCAGCATGTATCTGATAAATTTTTAAACATTTTCGCTAAACGAACTGGTGTCATATGCCATCTATAAAACATTTTATATAAGTTTTCTTTGTATGTTACCGCTTTAGTAAGTTTAATATTTTTATCCCACAATTTTTGCCAATCTTCTAATTCTATAGAATATTCAAAGTTCTTCGCCCATACTATCATTGTCTCTTTTACTTGTTCTTCTTCCATTTTCCAATTTAATAAATGTTTATAAAGTTTCTTAATCAAATGTTCATCTGTTGTTAAAAGTATTTTATCAAGTGGAGTCGGCTCTTTGTAAAATCCCATTGTTTTTATGTCTTTTTCATATCTTGTTTGAATTTGCAAATAGGACCACCATGTTAAGTCAATACCTTGTTGTTGAAGGGTTTGCCTGTCTTTGAGTTTTCCATCCTTGTCCAAAATGTCTTTATAACTAACAAGTTTATTGTAATTAATCAAATTCGGATAAGCAAATGCTTCCATCGTTGAAAGCCACTCAGGAATTTTCATGTACATTTTATGTCTAACTTTCCCCCATTCAAAGAGTAAAGCATTTCTTATAGCATGGTTTTGAAAGTACTTGTGTATTTTAGCTTTCTCATACCATAAAAAGGCATGCCAGCCTAGTTGAAGATCATATCCCTCTAAATAGAGAATTCGCTTATTTCTCAGAGTAATCCATTCTTTAATCCAAAGCAAAATAGCTGCTTGATAATAAAGTCTCCAATCCGGAAGTCCAAAGCCCCCTCTCTCTTTCAAATCTTGTAGAAGTTTACATTTAATTCTTGCTTGCTTTCTTTGCCATATGAATCTTAATATCATTGCGTTTAAATCGTCAAAAAATTTCTTACCCAACTTTACAGGAACTGTTTGAAATAAAAAAATTAGTTTTGGTAAAATGTTCATTTTAACAGTCGCTGTTCTTCCTAACAATGATAATTGGAGATTTTCCCATTTTTCCAGGTCAATTTTTGTTTTATTAGTCTCTCATAATTATCCTCTTTTAATGATGAATATTTCGCCATAAGATAGATACCTAAATATTTAACTTTTTTAGCTATTTGAAGATTTGTCTTTTTGGCGAGTTGAGTTTTTTGTTTATCAGTTAAATTTTTTGTTAACACTTTAGTTTTTTCCCTATTTATTTTCAATCCAGCCACTTCTCCAAATTTTTCAATTTTCTGCAAAAGTTTAGGGGCTGTTTTCAAAGGGTCCTCTAAGATAAAGACCAGATCGTCCGCAAAAGCCTGTAGTTTATATTTCTGGTCTTTAATATCAAGTCCTTTAATTTCAATATCTTGCCTGATGCTTCTAGTCAATACCTCCAGAGTCAAAATAAATAGCAAGGGAGAGAGTGGACATCCCTGTCTCGTGCCTTTTTTAATATCAAAGCTCTCTGTATAGTCTCCATTTATAAGTATCCTTGCTGATTGTTTCTTGTAGATAGCTTGAATTGCTTTAATAAAGTTTTCACCAAAGTCCATTTCCTGTAATTGTTGAAACATAAATTGCCAATTTAAATTATCAAATGCTTTTTGTGCATCAAGAACCCTGGATGATTTTCATAATACTCCAAAACATTTAAAATAATCCTTAAGTTGTTCTTTATCTGTCTTTTAGGAAGAAAGCCATTTTGGTCTGGATGAATAAATTCTATTAAAAAGCTTTTCATTCTTTCTGCCAAAATTGCAGCAAAGATTTTATAATCCACATTTAGTAACGATATTGGCCTATAGTTTTTAATTTGTGTAGAATCTGTGTTTTCTTTAGGTATCAAGGTAATATTAGCTTCAGTCCATGAATCTGGAATTTTTGTCTGTATAAAAGTTTCATTACACAAGTTCTTCAGAAAAGGAGTCACGGTATCTTGTAAGGTTGTGTAAAATTCTGCAGGTATTCCGTCCAGCCCCGGTGTCTTATCTTTCTTTTCTCTTTTAATTGCCTCTATGATCTCCATCATTGATATTTTCTCAAGGTCGCTCAGATCCGGGCTGACTTGGACTCCAATTGGGATACAGTGTCGGCTGACAATGAGTCAGTCGAGATGACAGAGGCCCGTCTTAGTCCTGTTGAATGGGAGGAGTTTGATCTGGTAACTCCTGATGACGTGGACAAGGCCATTGGAGCTGTGAGTTCTGCCACCTATTTACTGGACCCGTACCCCTCCTGGCTGGTTTCAGCTAGCAGGGCGGTGACACGGAGCTGGGTCCAGGCTGTTGTTAACGCTTCACTGAGGGAGGGGTCCTTTCTGGCTCCCTTAAAGGAGGCAATTGTGTGCCCCCTCCTCAAGAAGCCTTCCCTGGACCCGGCAGTTTTAAATAACTATTGTCCAGTCTCCAACCTTCCCTTTTTAGGGAAGGTTGTTGAGAAGGTGGTGGCACTCCAACTCCAACGGTCCTTGAATGAAACTGATTATCTGGGCCCTCAGCAGTCTGGGTTCAGGTCCGGTTACAGCACGGAAACTGCTTTGGTCGCGCTGACCGATGATCTCTGGCGGGCCCGGGATAGAGGTTATTCCACTATCCTGGTGCTTCTTGACCTCTCAGCGGCTTTAGATACCATCGACCATGGTATCCTTCTGCGCCGGTTGGAGGGGCTTGGAGTGCGGGGCACCGTCTTGCGGTGGTTCACCTCCTACCTCTCTGGCCGGTCGCAGTCGGTGTTTGCAGGAGGTCAGAGATCGGCTCCGAGGTCTCTTCCGTGTGGAGTCCCTCAGGGGGTCTGTTCTCTCACCTCTGCTTTTTAACATATACATGAAGCCGTTGGGTGAGATCATCCGTCGACACGGGGTGAGTTGTCATCAGTATGCTGATGATATTCAGCTTTTTATCTCTACCACACATCATTACAACGGAGCAGTGGAAATGATGAACCGGTGCCTGGAGGCTGTTGGGGTCTGGATGGGTGCCAACAGGCTCAGGCTCAATCCCGACAAGACGGAGTGGCTATGGGTTCTGCCTCCCAAGGACAATTCCATCTGTCCATCCATCACTCTGGGAGGGGAAGTTTTATCCCCGTCGGAGAGGGTTCGCAACCTGGGTGTCCTCCTCGATCCGCAGCTAAGTTTAGAATACCATCTTTCGGCTGTGGCGAGGTGGGCGTTCGCTCAGGTTTGCCTGGTGTGTCAGTTGCGGCCCTATTTGGAATGGAAGTCACTCCTCACAGTTACCCATGCCCTTGTCAGCTCGAGATTCGACTACTGTAATGCTCTCTACATGGGGCAACCATGTAGTTCATGGAGACTCCAAGTAGTTCAGAATGCGGCCGCGCGAGCCGTCTTGGGTCTCCCAAGACATGCTCATATCACTCCAGCCCTCCGTGAGCTGCACTGGCTACCAATTGGTCTCCGAACACAATTCAAAGTGTTGGTTATGACCTATAAAGCCCTATATGGCAATGAGCCAGGATACTTGCGGGACCGTCTTCTGCCCCATGAATCCCAGCAACCGGTTAGGGCACACAGGGTTGGCCTCCTACGGGTCCCGTCTGTTAGACAATGCCATTTGGCGGGACCTAGGGTTAGGGCCTTCTCTGTTGCTGCCCCAGCCCTCTGGAATCAACTTCCCTCAAAGGTTCGTACTGCTCCCTCCCTCCTAGCTTTCCGAAAACTTTTAAAAACACATCTATGCAGACAGGCTTGGGGCATGTGAGCTACGCTCTGCCCCTGGGCCTTTGATTGGGACTGTATGTTGTATGAGTGGGTATAGTTTTATAGTTTTTTATATTGTATACTACTATTTAAACTGATTTATATTTTGTACTTGTATTATTTGCTGTGAGCCGCCCTGAGTCTGAGGAGAAGGGTGGCATATAAGTCAAAATAATAAATAAATAAACAAATAAATAAATAAATAAATAAATTTAACCTCTGTCGCATATTTTCTGATATTTTTGGGAGATTTGCTTTTTTTAAATAATCCTGAATTGCCTCTTCAGAGATCGTCTCAGCCTTATAAAGTAGTTCATAAAAGGCCTTAACAATTTTTTTGATACCATCATTATGACAGTGTATTTCACCCTTTTCGTCCAATAATTTACTTATTGATCTTTTTTCTCTTTCTTTTTTCAGTCTATATGCAAGCCATCTACCAGGTTTGTTAGCATTTTCAAAAAAGTTCTGTTTGGCTCGTTTAATCTGTTGTGCCATAGTATCAGTCTCAAGTAGGTTTAATTTATGTTTTATTAAGTCCATTTGGATCTTCACATTTTTCTTTTGTGGATCAGTTTGTAATTCCAGCTCCAACATACCAAGCTGTTTTTTCAATTTGGACTGTGAAATTCTCTTTTCTTTATTCTTTTTAAGCAATATAGGTTATAGCTAAACGTCTAAAGTATGCTTTTGCAGTGTCCCAAACATTTTGGATAGAAGTATCTACCTTTTTATTGATCTTAAAAAAAATCCATTTCTTTTATTGCTAATTGCTAATTTTCCTTCAAAATAGCTTTATTCAGAGACCATCTCAATCTTTTCTTATAACCTTTCCATGTTATTTAAATTGGGTTATGATCTGCCCAAATATTTGGTTCAATTTCAACTTCCTGAATCATGGTCTTCAGATCATGGGAGATCCATATCATGTCTATTCTTGATCAAGAGTTATGCCTATTAGAGTAAAAGGTATATTGTATCTTTTCTGGATTCATCTCTCGCCGTATATCCTGCAAGCATAGTTCATCTTTCATTTTTAAACAAGGAATGGAATTTAAGAGATCAGAGAGAACGTCTACTGCAGAGACTTCCAAGCAAACAGAGGAGGAGATACCAAAAAAGACGCAATCAGAAGAAGACGTTAGACCTAAAGATCAGAGACAGATAAGTTCACCTAGAAGATTGACATCTCGAAATAATTGAAATTATGGAGGAAATTGGAATATACTTGTTGTATCTGGCCCTTCTCAGCTTAGTAAAGTCCACAGGAATATTTCTTTAAGAGTTTTATTTAACACAATTCAAGAGATTCACTTCAAAGCAAGCTGCTGGCATTTTGTTTGCGGAACGGCCAAATCTGATTTATTTACATTCAGCTTAAACATGCTCTCCCCCCTTCCAATAACTCACTCTTTATCTCTCAGGTTGTTCAAGACCTCATTAATCTTCCGTACATTCCAAAAACACCAGAAAACTGAGTTCAAACGAACTCCTCAAGGTATCAGGCTACTCCTTGATATTAATGTTGCTCGTGACCAAGAATTAGTCCCTCCTTCACCTTCTAATATAGTTTCCGATACGTCACTTCCCCCATGGCTTCCTTTTTCCACGTAACTGACACCTCCGCCTATCAAACCTTCGGAATCTCGGATCAAGCCATATATTTTCCTGTTCCAAGTCTGACTCTCCGCTTTGAGAGTCTGACCCAGACTGCATGCAAATCTCCTCCCTGTCTGTCTCTGCTGCCGGGAGGGGAAAGCACCCAGAGGGGCCTGGTTGCTCCTCCTCATCCTCTGACATTTCCCAAGCTGGTCTAGAGACACCCACAACACTATCCCCCCCGCAGGCCCCGTCCCTCGGGTCCGTCGCAGGGGATGTGGTTTGTAGGGAAACGCAGCATGAAAATCCCAAATTAACCCAGGAGCCTCAATAGCATGAGCATCGACCCAACAGCAAGCATCTGGCCCACCCCCTATCCAATCAACCAAATATTGGAAGCGGTCGTTGAGCCATCGGGAATCTCGGATGCCGGACACCTCCAACCGGGAAACAGGAACTTGAGCACGGCGAGCTGTCGGGCCCGGATCAGGAGGTCGAAGCGGAGAATCAGGGTAGACAGGAACAAGCAAGGAGCGATGAAACACGGGATGTACACGAAGAGACCTAGGCAAAGTCAAACGATAGATCACCGGATTGATGACCGTCTCCACAGGAAAAGGACCCAGGAAAAGTTGGTCAAGCTTGCGGTGAATTCTCCCTGGAAACAAATACTTGGTGGAGAGCCAAACCCGATCTCCAACAGCTAACGGCGGCGTGTCGCGACGAGAGCGGTCTGCAACCCTCTTGTAGTCTTCCTTGGCCTTAGTCAAGTGCTGCTTAACCATCTCTTGGACTGACTGGAGCTCGGATAAATAATCCTCTGCAACTGGAACTGGAGAATCAAGGAGCGTGAGTGGGAAAAATCTGGGATGATAGCCGTAGTTGGCAAAAAACGGAGTGGTCTGAGTGGAAGTGTGCTGAGAGTTGTTGAAAGCGAATTCGGCCACGGAGAGATATTTGGACCAATCGTTCTGTTGGTCGTTGATGAAACAACGCAAATACTGTTCCAGGATGCCAATCACTTTCTCTGTACCCCCATCAGTCTCTGGGTGATGCGTGGAGGCTAGATTAACTTGGACTTGAAGCGCAGACATGAGTTCTCTCCAGAACGCTGAGGTGAACTGGGTCCCTCGGTCGGACACTATTTTGTCAGGTAAACCGTGTAGCCGAAAGATATGTTGAATGAACAGCTGAGCAGTGACCTTGGCTGTCGGTATTCTTCGGCAAGGAATGAAATGTGCCATCTTGGTCAACATGTCTACCACTACAAAGACAACGGTGTAGCCGGCAGAAACAGGTAGACAAGTCAAGAAGTCCATGGAAATAGCCCCCCAGGGTCTCTCCGGTGTGGGCAACGGCTGTAACAATCCCGGAGGGGCTCCTGTGGCATGTTTTGCCTGACGGCACCGTACACAGGAATTCACATAAGAATAAACATCATGGCGAAGTCTGGGCCACCAAAAAGTCCGAGACACTAAGTGGAGAGTCTTAAAGAGACCAAAATGACCCGCCGCAGGGTTATCATGGCATTGAGTCAGAATGAGACCACGGAGTGGGCCTGCTGGAACATATAACAGGTCGCGGAAGCGTAATAGACCTTCGGACAAGGTCCAAGGTGAGCCGGGACCCACCTCTTGCTTCCTCTGTGTCACAAAGTCATCTAGTTGTTGCGCTTCCCGAATCTGTCGTCGTAGATCTACCGGATCGTGCACGGCTGCAATCGATTCGACAGGCAGAATGGTTCGAAGCGGCAAGGGGTCCTTGATCTGTAGATACTCTGGTTTACGGGACAAGGCATCTGCTCTTTTGTTGTACCCTTTCGGAATGTAAGTGACTTTGAAGTTGAATCGAGCGAAGAACAAAGACCAACGGATCTGACGTTGATTCAATTTCCTGGCAGATTGCAGAAATTCCAAGTTTTTATGGTCAGTCCAAACTTCAACTTGGTATCGGGCTCCTTCCAGGTGGTGTCTCCAGGTCTCAAAAGCAGTTTTGATAGCCAATAGCTCCTTTTCCCAAATGGTATAATGGCATTCGGAGGGACTCAGTTTCCTGGAGTAATAAGCACACGGGAACAGGGGGCCGCCATCTTGGCGTGTTTGAAGAAGCACGGCCCCTACAGCAACATCTGAGGCGTCGGCCTCCACTACAAAGGGACGACAAGGATCTGGATACTTGAGAATGGGTTCCTGAACAAAAGCCTTTTTGAGGGTCTGAAACGCCTGTTGCTCGGCATCATCCCACTGGAACTTAATGCCTTTCTGTAACAGTCGAGTAAGGGGCGCAGTCAAGGTAGAAAATCTCGGAATGAATGTCCGGTAATAGTTCGCAAATCCCAAAAGTCTTTGGACATCTTTTGCTTTACACGGTGGTTGCCAGGTTTGCAAGGCCTCAACCTTGCCAGGATCAATGGCGATGCCTTGTGGAGAAATCACATGTCCCAGAAACTCAATGGTGGTTTGATAGAATTGACATTTCTCTAACTTGGCGTAAAGGTGATGCTCTCTCAAGCGTTGCAGAACTTGCCGGAGATGCTGGAGATGAGTTGCTCGTGACGGGGAGTAGATCAGGATGTCATCGAGGTAAACCACCACGAATTGATCCAATAAATCCCGGAAGATGTCATTCATGAAATGTTGAAAGACGGCCGGAGCATTGGTGAGTCCAAAGGGCATGACTGTATACTCAAAATGACCATACCTGGTCCCAAACGCAGTCTTCCACTCGTCCCCCTCTCGGATGCGAACCAGGTTGTAAGCACCCCGTAGATCTATCTTGGTGAAGATGGCCGCTGATCGGAGACGGTCCATGAGATCAGGAATCAAAGGCAGAGGGTACCGGTTACGCACCGTGATGGCATTGAGCTTGCGATAGTCACAGCATAGGCGTAAATCTCCGATTTTCTTCTTCACGAATAACACAGGAGCTGACAGAGGCGAGGAAGAGGGACGAATGAAACCCCTGGCCAAGTTTTTATCCACAAAGTCTTTTAATGCGGCCAACTCGGGTTCTGACATGGAGTAAAGGCGTCCCCCTGGAAGCTTGGCATTTGGCAGCAAATCAATGGCACAGTCATATGGTTTATGCGGAGGCAATTGGTCTGACTCTTTCTCACTGAATATATCTGCAAAGTCCGCTAGGTCGGCCAGCAAGGTGATGTCAGGGTGGGATGGTAGCTGGGCTGCGCAAAAGTGGCGTACGTGGTCTACGCATTGCAAACTGGGAAATGAAACAAAGTTCTGGGACCACACCACACAAGGATCATGGGTTCTCAACCAGGCTAGGCCGAGAACTAAGGGGAAATGAAGTCCCTTGGTAACATATAATTGGATGGCTTCTTCATGTTGTCCTATGACCAGGCGTATGGGCTGGGTCATAAACTTGATCGGTCCAGACAACAACTCACGACCATCGATTGTCTCAACCAACATAGGCGGCTTAACGGAGCACAAAGCGAAAGCTTCATCCATGAAATTAGTGGTGGCTCCAGAATCCAACAAGGCGTGTGCCGGAATGCCTTGGGCATGGTTTCCCAGCAATATATTGGTTGCTAGGATCAAATGTCTCGGAGGACCGGGGTCTTCGTCTGCAGAACTGGAACTGGGTTTGGCGCCTGCCCGACCAACGTTTCCATTAGGCCGGGCTCTGGCTGTTTCCCGGCAAGGTGGCTTGAAACTGCTGAGTGGGAGGCCGAGCTGGAACAGGAGTAGGACCTGCCGTACCACGTCATTTCTGGGGGCAGGCCATGACGAAGTGACCCATCTCTCCACAGTACAGGCACAATCCCTCAGCTCTCCGTCTTGCCTTCTCAGCCTCGGTCAATCGAGATTGGCTGCACCCAGATCCATGGGCTCATCTCTGGCCATGGGTACAGGACGCCTCTCAGTGTAAGCCGGCAGTGGTTGGAAAATACGTCTGGGTGCCGGGATGGGTGGAGTGATAGGTAGGGTCTGGAATCCTCTGCATGGTGCAGGAACTGGCTTGGCACTTCCGGTGACTGGAATCATCTGTTTGACCAGGCGGGCATCCGTGGCTTGCGTTTGCGCCTCAATAGTCAAACAATGTTGATATAAGGCATCCAGGGTCGTGGGCATTACAGTATGTCTAAATTCATTCAAGATCTGGGAAGACAGGCCATCTTGAAAGATTTCCATGAGAGCCTCTTCATTCCAATTAATTTCTTGAGCTAGGCAGCGAAAATCTGATATATATTCCGCTACGCAGCGCGATCCTTGACGTAGCTCTCGTATCCGCCTGGTGGCATTTTGTCTACGAAGAGGGTCAGCAAATTCTCTTTCCATCTGCTGGCAGAATCCTGCATAATTGCGCAGGACAGGATCTTGTCCGTCTATCAGAGGAGATGACCAATCAGCAGCTGGACCAGAGAGCAAACTTAAAATAAAAGCCACTTTAGTCTCATCAAGCTGGAAATCTGCTGGAGTTGAAGCAATGAATGTTCTGCATTGGTTTAAAAAAGCTGGAAATTTACTACGCTCTCCAGTAAACTTATCAGGCAATGCTAAATAACACCTGCTTCTTCTGGGAGGGGGGCTGGAGCTGGGGCTGCTGCAGCTTGCTGAATCTGCTGCTGCAAATTGCCAATTTGTAGCTGGAGACCTTGAACTAGTTGATACAGAGCAGGATTATCAGCTAGAAGCTGCTCCATGATGTCACTGGATTTGCGCAGTACTGAAAGCTCGGACTAATTTTCTTTTTGGTCACGAGCAATCTGTTGTATCTGGCCCTTCTCAGCTTAGTAAAGTCCACAGGAATATTTCTTTAAGAGTTTTATTTAACACAATTCAAGAGATTCACTTCAAAGCAAGCTGCTGGCATTTTGTTTGCGGAACGGCCAAATCTGATTTATTTACATTCAGCTTAAACATGCTCTCCCCCTTCCAATAACTCACTCTTTATCTCTCAGGTTGTTCAAGACCTCATTAATCTTCCGTACATTCCAAAAACACCAGAAAACTGAGTTCAAACGAACTCCTCAAGGTATCAGGCTACTCCTTGATATTAACGTTGCTCGTGACCAAGAATTAGTCCCTCCTTCACCTTCTAATATAGTTTCCGATACGTCACTTCCCCCATGGCTTCCTTTTTCCACGTAACTGACACCTCCGCCTATCAAACCTTCGGAATCTCGGATCAAGCCATATATTTTCCTGTTCCAAGTCTGACTCTCTGCTTTGAGAGTCTGACCCAGACTGCATGCAAATCTCCTCCCTGTCTGTCTCTGCTGCCGGGAGGGGAAAGCACCCAGAGGGGCCTGGTTGCTCCTCCTCATCCTCTGACATCTCCCAAGCTGGTCTAGAGACACCCACAACAATACTCAATAAATATAAATGGTCTCAACTCCCCATCCAAAAGGAGTAAAATATTTCATAGGCTACAGAAACTTAAAATGGACATAATTTGTTTACAAGAGACTCATATTAAGAGACAACACTCTAGAATTTTAGAACAGCCAAAATTAGGCAAATTCTATTTTTCTTCGGCATTACAAAAGAAAAGAGGGATAGTGATATATATAAAAGAAAAGTTGAATCCAAAACAAATTTATTCTGATGAGGAAGGAAGAATAGTAATGGTGGGGATTTCATGGAATCAAAAACAAATATTGTTGGTGGCAGTATATGCCCCCAATGAGAAACAAGAGCAATTTTTTCAACAACTATACAACAAACTTGTGGACTTAAACTACCATACTCTTTGTATATTGGGAGACTCTAATGCAATTGTGGAGGCATTTGCAAGTTTTGGTCACTTCACGTGACCCTGGAAAACTGTGACCGTCATAAATATGAATCAGTTGCCAAGCATCTGAATGTAAATCACAAGACCCTGGGGATGCTGCAACATTCCAGCTGATCAGCGCTTCTTCTGGGCTCAGCAGAAGTGCCAGGATCAGTGCTGCTTTCCAGCTGATTGGTGCTTCTTCAGGGCTCATCAGAAGCACCAGGATCAGCGCCGAGCTCCAGCTGGAGCCTGGCGCTGATCCTAGTGCTTCCACTGAGCCCTGACAGCCCCGAAGAAGCGCCGATCAGCTGGAAAGCGGCACTGATCCTGGTGCTTCCATTAAGCCCTGACAGCCTTGCAGCTCCAACCATCTCTTGCTCAGGCTTGTGCGGTGCTGCCACCAGTTCAGCTCATTCCCTTCCCCCGCTACTTTTCTAGGATGGTCGTGTACCACCTGCCAGGTACCAATGTACCACAGGTGGTATCCGTACCACTGGTTGGAAAGCCCTGCCTTAGGCTGTTGCACCTGCGAGGCAACTCTATCAGGGTGTAAGCGATCCAGCTTTGTGATAAGATGGCGACCCCATCGAAGCTCAGCTGGGCTCTTTCCCATAAACGTGCAAGGCATTGTTCATTGGCAGAGGAGGAAATCCGCCAACCTGTGATGCCAGTTGCCATGGGTGGTCCTTTTCAAGGATTCTTTTGTAGTGCGAACCATGCATTCTGCTTGGCCGTTAGAGGCCGGGTGAAATGGAGCTGATGTGGCATGCCTAATCATATTTGCCCTTAAAAAGGACTGAAACTCCGAGGAAGTAAATTGAGCTCCGTTGATGGAGATGAGGACATCTGGGAGCCCATGCCTTGCAAAGATCCCCCTCAAAACCGGGATGGTCCTGGCAGTCGTCGTAGTGGACACTGGAACGACCTCCAGCCACTTAGAGTGACTGTCCACAACAATGAGGAAGAGTTGCCCCTGAAAGGGGCCAGCATAGTCAATGTGTATTCTTGACCAAGGGGCTTGTGTGGTCTCCCATCTATGTACAGGAGCCTGTGGCATTTCTGGCTGGAACTGCTGGCAAATGTGACACCTGTGGACCTGGGCCTCGAAGTCTTTATCGAGTCCAGGCCACCAGAGGTAGCTACACATGAGCGCCTTCATCCAGACTATGCCCGGATGTCCCTCATGCAGAGAATCGAGGATTCTAGTCCTCAGTGAGGTCGAGATCACTACCCTGTTTCCCCACAGGAGACAACTCTTAAAGGTGGATAGCTCATGTGTCCTTTTTCAGAAACTCTGGAAGTTAGTGCTAGGACACGTGTCAGGCCATCCTGTGAGCACCCAGTTCAACATGCGAGTTTGTTTATTTATTTATTTATTTATTTATTTATTTATTTATTTATTTATTTATTTATTTATTTATTTATTTATTTATTTATTTATTTATTTATTTATTTGACTTATATGCCGCCCTTCTCCCAAGACTCAGGGCGGCTCACAGCAAAAATACAAGTACAAAATATAGTATAAATCAATTAAAATACTAATTAACAATGTAAAAGCTACAAAACTATTTCCACTCATACAACACACAGTCACAATCAGAGGCCCTGGGGCAGATTGCAACTCACACGCCCCAAACCTGCCTGCATAAATGTGTTTTTAAGAGTTTTCGAAAAGCTAGGAGGGAGGGAGCCGAACGAACCTCTGAGGGAAGTTGGTTCCAGAGGGCTGGGGCAGCAACAGAGAAGGCCCTAACCCTAGGCCCCGCCAGATGACACTGTCTAACAGACGGGACCCGTAGGAGGCCAACCCTATGCGCCCTAACCGGTCGCTGGGATTCATGGGGCAGAAGACGGTCCCGCAAGTATCCTGGCCCATTGCCATATAGGGCTTTATAGGTCATAACCAACACTTTGAATTATGTTCGGAGACCAATTGGTAGCCAGTGCAGCTCACGGAGGGCTGGAGTGATATGAACATGTCTTGGGAGACCCAAGATAGCTTGCGTGGCCGCATTCTGGACTACTTGCAGTATCCGGACATTCTTCAAAGGTTGCCCCATGTAGAGAGCATTACAGTAGTCGAATCTCGAGGTGACAAGGGCATGGGTGACTGTGAAGAGTGACTCCCGGTCCAAATAGGGCCGCAACTGATGCACCAGGTGAACCTGGGCGAATGCCCCCCTCGCCACAGCCGAAAGATGGTGTTATAAACTTAGCTGTGGATCGACGAGGACACCCAAGTTGCGAACCCTCTCCGACGGGGATAAAACTTCCCCTCCCAGAGTGATGGATGGACAGATGGAATTGTCCTTGGGAGGCAGAACCCATAGCCACTCCATCTTGTCGGGATTGAGTCTGAGGCTGTTGGCACCCATCCAGACCTCAACAGCCTCCAGGCACCGGTTCATCACTTCCACTGCTCCGCTGTAATGACGCGGGGTAGAGATATAGAGCTGAGTATCATCAGCATATTGATGACAACTCACCCCGTGTCAACGGATGATCTCACCCAACGGCTTCATGTATATGTTAAAAAGCAGAGGTGAGAGAACAGACCCCTGAGGGACTCCACACGGAAGAGACCTCGGAGCCGATCTCTGACCTCCTGCAAACACCGACTGCGACCGGCCAGAGAGGTAGGAGGTGAACCACCGCAAGACGGTGCCCCGCACTCCAAGCCCCTCCAACCGGTGCAGAAGGATACCATGGTCGATGGTATCTAAAGCCGCTGAGAGGTCAAGAGGCACCAGGATAGTGGAATAACTTCTATCCCGGGCCCGCCAGAGATCATCGGTCAGCGCGACCAAAGCAGTTTCCGTGCTGTAACCGGACCTGAACCCAGACTGCTGAAGGCCCAGATAATCAGTTTCATTCAAGGACCGTTGGAGTTGGAGTGCCACCACCTTCTCAACAACCTTCCCTAAAAAGGGAAGGTTGGAGACTGGACAATAGTTATTTAAATCTGCCGGGTCCAGGGAAGGCTTCTTGAGGAGGGGGCGCACAATTGCCTCCTTTAAGGGAGCCGGAAAGGACCCCTCCCTCAGTGAAGCATTAACAACAGCCTGGACCCAGCTCCGTGTCACCACCCTGCTAGCCGAGATCAGCCAGGAGGGGCACGGGTCCAGTAAATAGGTGGCAGAATTCACAGCTCCAATGGCCTTGTCCACGTCATCAGGAGTTACCAGATCAAACTCCTCCCATTCAACAGGACTAAGACGGGACTCTGTCATCTCGACTGACTCATTGTCAGCCGACACTGTATTCCAATTGGAGTCCACGTCAGCCCGGATCTGAGCGACCTTGTCTGCGAAAAAGGTATTAAATTATTTGGCATTGCCCTGCAAAGGTTCCTCTCTCCTCCCCGTATCAAGGAGAGAGCGAGTCACCCTAAACAGGGCAGCCGGATGAGATTCCACAGACGCAATCAATGCCGAAAGATACTGAGATCTTGCCGTAGTGATTGCTTCCAAATAGGTCTTAATATAAGCTCCCAATTTGGTTCGATCAGATTCTGATCTGCTTTCCCTCCATTGCTTCTCTAAACGTCTCTTCTGGCGCTTCATCCCCCTGAGTTCCTCAGTAAACCAAGGAGATCTCCTTGGTCTGCTACCACAGAGAGGTCGCAACGGCGCAATCCGGTCTAGGGCCCCCGTAGCGGCCATATTCCAGGCCATCACTAGGGACTCCGCCGAACTGTGTATGAGCGAATCCGGCAGTTCCCCAAGCGCCCTTTGAAAACCAATATGATCCATCAGGCTTCTGGGGTGGAACCATTTAATCGGTTCCAGCTCCCTGCGAGAGAGGATTGGTGTCGTAAACTCAAGCCGCAGCAGAAAATGACCTGTCCGTGACATGGGCAACACTTCTAAGTCCCTTAATATCAGATCATTCCTCAACTGTTCCGAGAGAAAAACCAGGTCAGGTGTGTGTCCCCTCTCATGGGTTGGGCCCTCAATTACTTGTGTCAGGTCAATGGTTGCCATGGAAACCATGAGCTCCCGCGCCAACCCAGAGGACTCACCGAGTGATGGCACATTAAAGTCCCCCAAGACAATAAGTCTGGGGAACTCAACCGCCAACCCGGCTACCTCCTCGAGTAGCGTGGGCAGGGCTGTAGAAACGCAGCTGGGAGGCAGGTACGTAAGCAACAGACCCACCTGTACACCTAGGTCCAACCTCATAAGGAGGGACTCACAACCTGATATCTCGATAGCAGCGAGTCTGCACAGCCCGAGTGTCTCCTTAGCTATAATCACCACTCTTCCCCCCTTCCCTGTAGTCGCAGCTGATGCCATACCTGAAACCCAGCTGGACACATCTCACAGCAGGGAACTCCTCCCTCTGGGGTCAGCCAGGTCTCAGTTACACATGCCAGGTCGGCCTCCTCATCTAGAATCAAGTCCCAGATGAGGAGAACTTTATTTACCACCGACCTGGCATTGAGCAGCAGCAGCCTGAGTCCAGGGTCCGGATTTCGCTCATTACCAGTACTCCGGGAGAGGTTCCTGGGGCCAGAAGAAGAGATCGCTTTCAAGCAGCGAGGCCTTGTTCCCCGAGAGCGGCCTACCCTAGGCCTCCTGTCGTATCTGCCTCTTCCCCATAAGACCGGTATAGCCTGGCCCTCTGATCCCTCAGAGCAAGGCTCCTCCACTTCACTAGCTTCCACAAATGCAGACAGGTCGGTCCTTCTATTTATCATACAACCACCCATCCATTCAACCCGATTCACTCCACAATCAGTCACTTCCCCCCCACATCATTCATAACATCCAGAAGAATAAATTAAAACAGTATTAAACAAATTTAAATTATTTAAAATTTAGACAATAAATAATTAAAACAATTCAAAAAACATAGTAATAAAAACAGGCTTGCCAGATGTTAATCCTGCCGCAATAATTATAGCTATGCCTGTATTTGTCCCTCCTAAGATAAAAACCTGTGGTAGGTTTTTGGCTAAAAAGTCCAAAATCAAAACCCACTGGAGGGGTAGTTGCACTAACAGTAATTGTGGAACCCAACGTCCCAAAGATAAGGCCTTCAAATAAGTTCAACATAATGGCGGCAGCAACGCAAGGGCCTCACCCGCAGGTCTTACAGTTTAGCGGGAGGCACCCAGCCGACGGAGCAGGCCCGTTAGCCACGATAACCACGATAACCGAGGCTTCCTCCCGTTAGCCACGATAACTGGGGCTTCCGATGGGTGTCTAGCCTCCTTTTCTTTCCTCCTTTCTCCGTTTCCTCCAAGTCCCGGCAGGGGGAGGTGATCTTTCAGGCGACGACGAGGGTCCTGCGTTCTTCCAATCACTCCCCACTCTCTCAAACAGCAAACCTCACACGCCTGCAACGGCCGAAGCCTCACCGCTGCTCCTCCCACATTCCAATAGTCCAGAGTTGGCATCAGCAAAAAGTTAGCTCGGTTTGAAGCAAAGGATGTCTGAGCCTGAATTACTCTGTCTACCTTCAGGTCTTCCAGAGAAGGGTACAGCGACATTTTCACGGCTCAATACCCAAATTCGAGCGAATTAACAGCCGCGTTATTCACAGTTTGCTACTAAGCGTCTTGGCGCCACTGAGCTCCCCCGTGCGAAGTAGGAAGGTGTTAGGAGGCAAGTGCACTCTTCTTGCTCGGAGCTGATATTCCTTGCCAGTGAAAATGTTCTTTCAGTATAGTATAGTCTAGTATTTGTGTGGAAAAAGCTAACAACGACGACGCCACCGCCACGGAGGGAGAGAGGGAGGTTCTTCCCAGACTACAAGGAGAGGAGTCCGACAGTTACACAGATACCAGCTTCTAAGATACGAACAGCTAAACTGCTGAAATATTAAAGGAAGATCTTGCCAAGTTGGAAGGCTGAGCAGGAGCCGAGCCGGGCGCCCCTTTGTGTGCGCAGCTCTCTCTTCGGCTGCAGGCGCCGCCGCTGCCGCCGCCCGACACTGTCAACTTCCTTCTGGGTTATAACTCCAATTATAGTTCATAGACATTCCAAGACAGCAAGAGAATATAATCCAGATGTAGACTGGATCAGAATCTTAGGAACCAGTTCCTGGAGAAGGTCCATCTTTGTGGCTGCTAAGAGTCAACATTGACTTGATGACACATAGTCAGCAGCAAGGACATCTTCACAACAGAAATTAACAAAAGCCCTTCAAAAGAGCATTATGTTAGCAATCTTGAGAGCCCTAGCTACTCCTTGAATACTACTCCACCCAGTCAAGCACAGCTGGCCCTAATTTACTGGTCTCCTCACAGATTGATCTTGATGGCTCCAAGAGGCTCTTGATGTGTCTCTTGATGTGCATTGTCAGTAGCTGTTTCCACAGCAATAACACCTGCATTGAGGGGAGACTCCAGCAAATACTGGATAGACAGGATATGGTTGGCCGGTGCAGGATCTGGCTCTAATTGCCATAAGGGCAGTCTACTAAGGCCATCTGCATGACCCATTTCTCTACCTGGTTTGTGAACCAGGCAATAGTCATATGCAGATAGAAATATTGACCACCTCAACATTCCAGGGGAGATGATTTGGGGTGTCTGTTTGTTCATAGTGAACAACCTCAGAAATGGCTTGTGGTCAGTGAAGACCGTGAGATGGCGGCCATACAAAAAGTCATGAAACTTCTTGATGCCAGCCACAATGGCCAATGCCTCTCTATCTATTTGCGCATAATTGCATTCAGCAGCAGAAAGAGTACTGGAGTAATAGGCTATAGGGATTTGTGTTCCATCAGCCCTGAGATGACTTAAGACAGCCCCAATCCTGTATCGCAAGCTATGCTAACTGGCAACTGCTCATTGAAATGAGCCAACACTGCATTAGAGGACAACAATGCTTTAACCGCAGCAAAACTCCTCTCGTGAACATTTGTCCACTTCCATGGGGCCTGTTTGTCCAAGAGCTGGTGTAATGGCTCTGCCACTGCGGCCTTGTAGGGGAGGAAAGCATGGCAAAAATTAAGGAGTCCCAGGAAGGCTTGCAGCTCTCCCTTCGCCTTGGGACTGGGTGCCTGCTGAATCGCTTTGAGCTTGGATTCAGCAGGATGGATGCCTTCAGCATCTATACGAAACCCCAGGAATTCTGTGCAAGTGACTCTAATTTTGCATTTCTCCTGTTTGAGCTTCAGCCCCGCTTCATGGAAATGCCGCAAAACTGGCCAGAGAATGTCAGCCAAGTTTTCGACTGATTCCCCAGCAATGAGGACATCATCGAAATATGGGCATACACCTGGAATGTTGTGGAGCATACATTCCATCACACTCTGAAAGATGCCAAGGGCTACATTCACCCCGAACTGTAGCCTTCGCACTTTGAAGGCTCCCCGGTGAATTACAGTGGTTTGGGCCTCTGCCGTGGCATCGTCCACCAGCAACTGCTGATAGGCCTGGGCCAAATCTAATTTGGCGAAAATGCGACCTCTCTGTAGAGACACCAGAATATGACTGACTACAGGCACCGGATAGGAGTGCTGCTGGAGAGCTTTGTTTAACGTGCATTTATAGTCAGCACAAATGCAGACTTCTCCATTGGCCTTAAGTGGCGTGACAATAGGGGTTTCCCATGGACTACTATCAACCGGCTCCAAAATGACCTGTTGCAATAGCTTGTCCAGCTCTGCATTTATTCTCTGCTTGAGAGCAAAAGGCACCCGATGAGGCTTAATTCTTATCGGTGCCACAGAAGAATCTAACCTTAGTGCAATCGAGGGGGCCTTGTATGCCCTTAACTCAGGGCTGAAGACATCACCAAATTCTTTACACACCTCCGAAAGGCTCGCCGTTTGCAAACTGTTTAACCCAGTCACCTGAATTCCCAGAGCATCAAACTAATCAAGTCCAATCAGACTTGTGCGGTTGCCCTCAACAACTACGACGTCCAAAGGGCCCTCAAAATCCCTAAACTTCACCCCAAGTGTGGCCTCCCCCTTGACATTTACCCGGGAATTGTGGAAGTCGGACAAGACAAGATTCAATGGCCTGAGCTTAACTCTTTGGCCGCTTCTACCACAAATCTGCTTAAGGGTTCGTTGGGAGATGATTGAGAGAGCTGAACCCGTGTCCAGCTCCATGTCTGAAGGGACCCCTTGCAACTGGACTTCTAGGTGTAGCTTCTTCTTGAGTGGGCAATGTGGGCAATCCTAAATACACTCCTTCTACTCGTGCAAAAACCCACCCTGTTCTGACTGGGGACCTCGGTATCTTTCTGAGGCAACTCTTCCGCTGGACATTCTTTTCTGTGACCAAACAAACGGAGGCGATGTGGCCTTGTCTGCCACATGCCCGGCAAGTTGCGGTGCAGAAACGGCAGTCGGCCCATTTGTGGCAGCCTCCACACCTGAAACACCGAGAGAAGGGAACTGCCTTGTCAGGTTGCCTTTGAGGCCTTCTTTCTGGAGGTTGCTGCAACCGATCGATTTCATGGTCCGATTCGGTGTCTTCAATCCTATCGGCGTCCTCTTGGTGGACTGTGTCCGAGCAAGGAGAGTTCTTGGAGAGCCGCAAGGCCTTAACAGCTCCAGCCTGCTGCTTCTTCGGCCATTATCTCCCTCAACGCGTCTTGAAAGGAGACAGTTTCTCTAGCAAGTTCTCGGCTCTTCAGACCACAAACTAAACAGTCCCGTAACCGTTTTTCAAGGTCCTTGAATTTGCATGGCCTCGCAGCTTGGTGAAGAGCAGCTATGAAATCTGCGGTGGATTCCCTGGGATGCTGGTCCTGCTGTTCAAAGGCGTGTCGCCAAGCAATGACTGAAAGCTTCGGCTCAAAATCTTCCTTGAGCATTTTTTTTAGTTCAGCATAAGCAATAGACTCCAATGGCACTGGTGCAAACTCAGCAAAGATTTCGAGATGGAGAAGAAAGATGAATCCACCACTGGTCGCAGCAGGTTTCAGCAGTCGGCGCTCAGGCGACTGCTCTGGCTGCTGAAGAAGTGCTACTGGTGAGGGCTCGACTAAAGACCCAGGTAATCCAACCTGGATAGTTGGTACCACAAGAGGGAACTACGCTCCTGGCGGAACTCTGCCAAGCAGAGGCAGACCTTCAGCGCAGAAGCACCCCTAAGACTGCTGAAGAGGAGCTCTTATTGATCCTGTCCCATGGTCCTTCATCTGCAGTGCAAAAGAAGGGGAAGGGGTCGATGGATGGAATGACTCCATGGAGTGGAAGTACCCAACAGCACTCCACAGCTCCTCAGTCAAACAGCCAAAAGAGAAATTTGACTGACTGGAAGTCAAAGCAATGTGTGTGCTCGAGGCCCATACTTCATCTCCTGCCCTCCAGTTGGCAGCAATGTCAAGCCCTGGATCCCAACCCAGCCCTCTGCAGCAGCATCGGCCTGTGAGCCCAGGGGTCCAACAGAGAGGATTCCGGAGAGTGGTATGGCCGCAGTCCTAGGACTGACAATCAGTATCATTGGCATCACAGCTTATGGAATCACCTCTCCTATCAAATTTGATGGGGATCCTGAGAAGCTGCCTTTCTTCTTAACTAAGTGTAGGCCCACTTTGATCAATACACTTGTGTGTACCTCAACGATGCCACAATGGTGAAAGCAGTGGCAGTCAACAGAGAGAGAAGCAGCTGAGTGGTGACCAGCCTTCATGACGAGGGGGCCCCTTAGTTGCTGGATGCAAACTTATTCATGGAGCAATTGAGGACACAATTTGAGGATGAATCCTAAGCCCTGTAGACGGAAAAGGAGATCCACCATTTGAAGCAAAAAGGCCGCCCGGCAAAAGAATATATTTGGGAGTTCTGTAGGGTTGTTGGTCAGTTAGGATAGTGGCCATAGTGATCGCTGATCCACTGCTTCAAGGAAGGGCTGGACCATGACCTACTCCAACCGGGGGATTCCTAATCAACTATGAGATTGGTATAGTACGGCAGTGACCCTGGACATCGAGTTAGATCGAGTCAAGTAATCAGCTCCACTGAACCGAAGCTGAAGTGAGGTCCAGAGAAGCACCTATTTGGTAGATGCCCCCAGATTACCCTGGCAGCCAGTGCTCCCCGAGCACCCACCAGGAGTCCCATCAAGTGTTTCAGATGTGGGCAGCAAGGTCACCATGCCATTGAGTACCTAGCTGCTCCCCCCCCCAAGTTAAGAGTGCACCTACTTCGACCGCTAAGCCAATGAAAATCCCACAAGCAGACAAAAGAAGTTGAATTGGGCCTGTCAGGAGCAAGCTGTCCCGATCTCTTCTCCTTCCAGAGAGAAGCCAGAGCTCTGCCTGAACCCCTGCCAATGCTGGCATCTTACAACAGCGATGAGGAAGTGTGCCAGAATTCCTGGGTTTTGAATAGTCCCACCAGAGCATAAACACTCCACAATCCACAATGCCAAATGTTTACCCCCACCTCAGCCCAGGGCATCCACAATGCCAAATCCTAACCCTCATCCCACCTCAGGGCACCCATAATGCCAAATCCTAACCCCCACCCCACCTCAGGGCATCCACAATGCCAAATCCTTACCCCCATCCCACCCCAGGGCATCCACAGTGCCAAATCCTAACCCCCACCCCATGCCAGGGCATCCACAATGTTAAATCCTAATCCCCACCCCACCCCAGGGCATCCACAATGTCAAATCCTTACCCCCACCCCATCCCAGGGCATCCACAATGTCAAATCCTAACCCCCCACTTGTAAGTAAAACTACCCCCCCCTTCATTTCCAACAAGCCGGAGAGATTAGAACGGGACCTGCAAAGAGATCTGACAAAACAGCAGATACTGGACTTTCCCGATCTGGGGGGAGGGGAGCAAAATGATAGGCAGCTATTTTCACAAACAATGAATCCAGCTACAGCTGGCATGGAGACTAAGATAAAGACTAAAAAGGTTAACAACAACAATCTAATTCAGAGTAGGGAGTGCTTATCATGGGAGAATACAACAGAGTTTATGGCAAAGCAATGTCTTCTGACAGCGCAAATGGTAGTTTCAATATTTGAACAACTAATAACCATTCAACATGATGTGGAGACACTGAAAAAAGATATAGCTGTTCTTCTCCAAGCACAACATTGGGTTACAGGCACCCTCACTGAAGTCCTTACAGCTGACTTGGGTAAATCTAATACTCAGGAGAGGGAAGAAAAAAAAGAGGAAAATGAACACAGACCCTGGGAAACAGATAAAGAGCCTGCTAAAAAGTGGCAGCCCACTCAGAAAAACAGTCCTTCTCCAGATAAGGCAACAAGAGGAGGAGGTATTAATAGAGAAACTTCATGGGAAGACAATAAAGCAGACATGTCAAACACAAGGCCCAGGGGCCAGATGCGGCCCGCGAAGTGGTTTCATGTGGCCCGTGAAGCCATCCTGGAAACAGTGAGGGAATGCTCCCCTCTGCCTTGGCCCTGGCCCGGACCAGCCAGGAGCCAATGTACAATTTTGTGGTGGCTATCTATGCTGAAACACATTCAGTCTTAGCTCCACAAGGCTGTCTGGAAACAGCGAGGAACCAGGAGAACCTTGAGCAGCAGCCTTGAGGAAGTGGGGCTGGGCTTGGTGCCATGGGTGCTCAAGGGCCAGGCTGGGCATTTGACCTCTGCTGCCCAGGGCTGTGGGCAGCCCGCATCACCATCCAGCCTCCCCCCACATGGCCTGAGAGGAACAGTGAGGCTCCTCCAGTGGACCATGCCTTGGCACTTGCCCTGGTCCCACCCCCTTCTGCCAGAGACCCTCAGATCTGTCCCACTCCTACACCTAGAGAAGAGGCTTCGGAACAGCAAGCCTTGTTAGCTGGTGCTAAATCTTCTTACCTCAAACTAATTTCCCAGGAGTCTACACAGAATTTTGATGGGGCTCCCCTCCTTTTAGAGAAGGCCAATTTCGTGTGTGATGACACCTCAAGCCATTGCAACAACCTTACAACTTCTCTTTATATAAATCAAATCTCCTGATGAACTGCAAAAGATGAGCCTCTCTCCATTATAACCTGGAATATAGTGGGTTGGTCTGTGCCATCAAAAGACCAACATTTTTTGTAATTTCTATCATGCTGTGAGCCGCCCTGAGTTCTTTGGAATAGGGCGGCATAGAAATTAAATAAATAATAATAATAAAATAATTTTTTGACTGTATATCACAATTTGACATTCTCTTTTTACAGGAAACCTGGGCCTCTACAGAGATACAGTTAAATGGTTACTAGGGTAACTCTATCCCAGCAGTCCCAAGTAAGGTGGGTGGGAGAGCTAAAGGGGGCATTATGACATTAGTGAATACATCTTTGCATTTTAAATGTGTACTGCTGCCACCTCTTCAGCTGTGGGTTGTGACTACCCTACTTTTATTTAAACTTGTGGAGATTTTGCTTTTTAATATCTACATTCCTCCACTCAACAAGAATAATCTGATCAATAAGATCTGGGATGGTATAGAAGATTTTATCCTGGGCTGCTTAGACAAATACCCCACAGCAGCAATAATTATTGGGGGGACTTAAATGGTAGGATAGGCCCAAACGATCAAGCATTATTTAATCAATTTAAGATCCATTATGATGAGAATGTACCAGGAGAACCCCTGCATTCCAGACAATTTAAAGACACCAAGGCAAATCGGGCAGGTCTGTGTGTAAGATAGATGACTGTACACATGGACCTTTGTATCCTTAATGGTTCCACGTGGGATGACCACCCAGCAGATTATACGTATTGGGAAGCAGGAAGAACATCCACAGTTGATTATTGGATAATATCATACAACCTCTTGAAGTTCCTGCAGAAGATGGAGGTAGACTCGCGACTGGAAAATGATCACGATCCACTAATCCTTACTTTTACATTACACCAGAAACTGCTAAGGGCTGGCTCAACCTATCTACCCAGATTAGAGAACCAAAATAAATTAAATGGACAGAGAAAAATGCAAAGGAAGTTATTAAATGGATGTTAGCCCCAGAAACTATAGAACTACATACATCTCTATTAAGGAATAAGTTTAAAGTATCATATTTAGAGGGGTTTGAAACTTTAATTTTAAATTTGAAATCGGTTCTCACTAACAGAATACTAGCTCACCCCAAAAAGCCGGTTTTAAAGAATAAAAAATGGTTTGACAGGGATTGCGTGCAACTAAAAAAAACATATAACAAGGAATACAGAAAAAGTAAAAATGCCCCTTCTGAGGATTACACTCACTGCTTAAAGCAGTTGAAGGCACAATATAAGATTCTTCTAAAAGAAAAGAAAAGGGTGGCTCTGAAGGAGTCTTGGCATAGACTAATTGCATCAGTCAGGACAAAAAATTCATCCCTTTTTTGGAACATCACCAGAGGATTGGGGAAATCCCCCCTACCTCCAACTAATCAGGTACCGATTCATGCCTGGGAAGAATATTTTAGAGAACTATATGCAGACCCCAACTATGTAACTAATGAGAGCCAAATTAATTTGGACCAAACCCCTTACTGGCCCCCTGTTACACCAGGCGAGATATCCCGATTGATTGGAGCCCTCAAGGCTAATAAGGCACCTGGTGCTGACAATGTCCTGCCAGAAATAATAAAAAATAATCCCAGTTGGTGGACTCCACTTTTAGCATCTCTGTTTACATTTATAGATAGAACGGGACATATGCCAAGAGATTGAGGATTAGCAATTATCATACCAATCTATAAAAAAGGTAGTAGAAATGACCCAGGCAATTATAGACCCATTAGTCTTCTGAGTATTATTAGTAAAATGTATGCCAAACACCTAAATTATAAACTTCAGAACTGGCTAATTTTGGGGGGGGGGATAATTAAAGATGAACAAGCCGGTTTTAGAGAAGAAAAATCAACGGTGGATCATATCTTGGTACTTCACCATCTAGTACAAAAATACACATATAAAAAAAATCCTCTCTGTTTGTGGCCTTCCTTGATTTTAAGCAGGCCTTCGACTCAATATCTAGGAACACCCTATGGGAGAAATTAAAAGACACTACTATTGATAAACGCCTCCTTTTCCTCATACAAAAATTGTACACCAATTCCACCTTGAAAGTGAGGTGTAATCCTCAAGGGACTTTAACCGGCTCAGTAAGGGTACAAAAAGGGGAATGGCAGGGTTGCATCCTGTTCCCCTCCCTTTTTAACTTCTATATCAACCCCTTGATCGATCTCTTACAGAACCCTGATCTGCATCCGCCCAACCTAGCACATTGCAAGATCCTGATTCTTCTATATGCCGACAAGGCGGTCATTATTTCACAAACTCCTGTAGGACTGAAGAGAGCAATTAGGGCAACACTTGGCTATTGCAGACAGAACAAGTTGGTCCTTAACTTTGATAAATCAAAAATTTTAGAGCCAATACTCCTGGAAAATAGAAGGACATAGTTTGGAACAGGTTAGAACATTTAGATACCTTGGGGTGGTTTTCCACTCGCAAGGGACACGGAAGGCACACCTGGATCATACATTACAAGCAACCAATAGGTCCTTAAATGCAATTAAATATTACTTTTACACAGGCAGAGGTACCTGCTGCCTTAAAATTTTTCGAGGCCAAAATATTGGCACAAATTCTATATGGGGCACAAACAGGAATCCTTGCAAAGAAAAATTTGCTAGAAATCATACAAACCAAATTCCTGCCAGCCATCTTAGCTGCACCCAAAGGAACCCCAAATGCCCAATTAAGAATTGAGACAGGCATGCCTCAAATTCAGGTAAGAGCCTGGAAGATGATGATCATTCACTGGCTTAAAATGCATTTCTTTCCAGAAGGACTGTCCCCATTAATGCTGACTGACAATTTCCCCTCCCCCTGGAAGCAGGTGATAGATCATAAACTGGCTCTTATGGGCTCTCATCGGTATTCTTAATGTCCCTAGGCTTTGACCAAGCAAAGTGAGTAGTATTCAATAGAATGAAGGACATGGAGTTCCAAGAAGAACTAAATAGGTTGCCTTGTCACAGTAGGGATAGAATCAAACAGGGTGTGTGGGAATCGACAAGATATCTGAATCATCTGACCTTCCCAAAACAAAGAATAGCTTTCTTCAGAGCCAGATTTAACATTCTTCCTTCAGCACTCCTCCAGGGCAGGTATAAGAGAACACCAATAACAGAACGGGTATGTATATGTGGTAAAGGAGAAGTCGAAGATATCACACATGTTTTATTGTATTGTGAGTTATACCGAGTTTATAGATCAGCATATATTCTCCCCTTATTAGACAAATTGCCAGGGAGGGCAGACACTTTTTATGTAGGCTTTCTCCTCTCGGACTCAAACACTTCTATCACGCATGCAGTGGCAAAATATTGTGTTGCTGCAATGTCCACAAGAAAAAAATTGGTTACAGATTTATAGCCATCAACTTGTGCCAATTTTTTGGAGATATCTCTAATAATTTTTGGAACATTATATTTACTCACACACTTATCGGCTTTCCACCCACATAAACTAGGGAGTGACCCTAACATTTTGAGAACATGTATTTTCTTAACAGGGATGTTATTATTTACTATTAATGTCAGTACTATTTTTTTAATATATTGTAAAAAGTGATGTCTATTGCTGGTCTATGTCCATAATAAAGTTATTATTATTATTAGGAAATGTCCTGCCCCCACAGATTGGATGCTTTACTTTCCATGTGAGACAAGCAGAAGTTTACTCAATGAACAGATCAAGAAAGATTACTTTATTTCACAGGTATCCTCAATCAATGACTCATGGTTACAGCTGAGGTTTGTCTGGAATGCAATGGTAATCTGGATCCATTTCATAGGTAAAAAGTTAATGGCTTTCTCCATCCTACGTACAAATCACATGTTTTGGCACGGAGCTTCCAAGCCACGTGGCTGGGACCCATGCGGAGAGATGATACAATGGCATAAAGCCAGGAAGTACAGTCATAAACTTTGAAACTCCTCCCACTTAACTAGATAAGCTATAACATTAACTAACAGCTAAAACTACATTACCCATAAGCCATCTCTTAAGGAAACAGCATTTAACCTTTTAAATGCTAAACGTTCTAACATACAGTTCTTAAGCTAACTGGCTGATCCAGCACACTCCCTGCTTGGAAATATAAATTTCCACTATAAATGAACTAAAATAAGCAAAAAAAACATAGCATTAAAGCATGCAATTTCCATTACTAACTATTAACTAGACTAGGCAAAAACATGGTATCAAAACATGTATAACTATAAGGTAAATGCAAAACATGCATTGGTTGCCTATTGGTCTCCGAGCCCAATTCAAGGTGTTGGTTATTACCTATAAAGCCCTTCATGGCATGGGACCAGGATACTTACGGGACCGCCTTCTGTCACATATTTCTCTACAACCGGTGAGAGCGCACAGGGTTGGCCTCCTCCGGGTCCCGTCAGTGAAACAATGTCGTCTGGCAGGCCCTAGGGGGAGGGCTTTCTCTGTTGTGGCACCCGCCCTCTGGAACCAACTGCCTCCTGAAGTCCGCGTTTCTCCAACTCTCCCGGCCTTCCGGAAAAATCTAAAAAGTCATCTTTGCCGGCAGGCCTGGGGATGATTGTGGTTGATTGTTGAATTGAATGTGTGTTTTATTGTTTTTTTTAGATATCGTTGTTTGGGGTTTTTTATTGTAATTTTATTGTTATATATATGTTGTTAGCCGCTCCGAGTCCCCGGAGAGGAGCGGCATACAAACCCAAATAAATAAATAAATAAACTATAACTGAGATAAACAAAACAATGAAATTATGAGGTAAACACAATATACATAGTTTGAGGATCAATCTTCCAGTTCGGTCTTCTTCAGCAACGGGACCAAGTTGGTGATCAGTCTGGTGTAAAGCCTTTTTGTGAGAGTCTGCGAGTCACAACCCGACACTTGTGGCTTCACGATCAGGTCTTCAACTTGGCGAACTAGTCCATCAGAACTGGGTAGAGCCCGATGCACAAGTCTCATGAGCCAATAGTTCTGGTATGCGCCCTTGTCTTTCAGCAAGACAAGGTCTCCTTCCTGTAGGAGAAACTGGAACCAGAGGAATTTCTGGATCAGAAAAACTGGAACCCAAAAATTCTCAAGAACAAAGGAAGCTGGAACCACAGGATTCTCAGGAACAGAAGAAGCTGGAACCACAGGATTCTCAGGAACAGAAGAGACTGGAACCACAGGACAAGCGTTGATGATGGCTGCTACTTTTGTCATGAGGGCAGTGAGGACCTCATGTGGGTGTGGGTGTCTTTGTCGACATAGAGTCCATGATTTTGCGGGGTACGCCAATCATGCGTTCCCACGCTTCTCTCATGTGGGGTGCATGGAGAGGGTAATTTTTGGCCTTCAGGTATTTGTCAATTATTGGGTCATGACAAATGCCTTCAATAGTCTGTAAGTCCTTGCAGGCTCCTACAAAGCTAGTTCCTGGGATGTTAAAACAAGTGATGAGGATGATTACTGCTACGCCTAATACACGGGGTCTCCGTTTGGAGGAGCGTTTGGAGTGGGCTGGTTCTAGGCAATGGCTAGAAGGTGGTTTCTCTGTCTCTTTGCCCATTGTAGACAAGCAGATGGTCTGGACGGTCGTTTTCTCGTCCTATCTGAGAAATTTGCTGGGTGCCTGATGTTGAACGTTGGCATCTTGATCTGGAGCTAGAGGCATATAGCGTTTTGGTCCCTGAGGCATCGGGCTGTCTGGATAAGCCAAAAACTCAGGACCTTTTAGCCAGATCAATTCTGCCAACTATGATGCAAGGGTGGACTGCTTAGCTTGGTCCACAAGGTTCTGATCTGTGGCACATGTTGCCATTGCTCAGGGTTTGAAGATGTTTTAATTTTTTCTATTCTATTGCTCACATAGATGTAGAAGCATCTGCTTTGGTTGAAGATGTAGCTTGACACCACCTTGCTGTTTGTGTAGAAAGTGGTGGATTGTAGCTCAAGGCATATTGTCTTTGTTGTCAGGTTGGTGAGTTTTATGACCAATATGGTGCCACAGAGTTCTAACCTTGGTACGGTGTGGCCTCGTTGCATTGTTAGTTTAGCCTTTCCAGTGACAAAAACAAGGTAAACGTGGCTCCCCCGCTGTAGACTCTGATGTATCCTATGACTGCAATTACCTTCGTTGACGCATCTAAGAAGGCATACAATTCTTTCTTTTGTACGGTGGCAGGTGAGCTGGAGACATACGTGCATTGCACGTGTATGCTTTGGAGACAACTTAAGAGTGTACTCCACGTCTCCCAGTCTTGCTTCTGTTCTGGCAGACGCAGCCCGTCCCAGTCAAGGCTAAGTCATTGTGATTTTTGCTGGTCTGGAACACTGTCGCTTCCAAAATGGGTTTGGTTGTCACAAGCATGGAGTGTTCTTGGCGTGGTTTTAGGTGAGGTGCTCTCCCATTACTAAGTATGGTAGTCGCTGAGATGTTCACTTGGGTTGGGGCTTGCAACTTATTGATACAGACCAATCCTCTGATGGCCCATCTGAGTTCCGTCTTAAAGGCATTTGGGGAGCTTGTTGAGCCTCTGACCATTCGGCGGTAGGCAAAGGTGACAGGGCGTCTACTCTCAATGGAGCCAAGATTTCGGCTTCAGGTTTAGGAACCGTAAGGCAATTGGGGGGAGCTGGTCGACACAGAACATTCCTGGGATGACCAATCCAGGATTTAGGAACCGTGAACTCCCATCTAATGGCTGGATGCGGAGTCCAGTGAGTTTCCTCCATGCTGTGCTCTGTGGCACAGAGCACATTGTGAAAGACATTTCTTTGCTTGGGAGTTCATTGGGGGATGGTGGGTCACTACATACTAATGTGCAGTTGACCTTGATGGGCGCCTCTGGGCGCTCTTTGGAGCCATGCTGGGGCTCCTTGGTTGAAGGAGCAGTAGAAGCTGCTTGTTGAAGCTGTTCAGAGTCTAGATGCAGGTCTCCTGGGTGCTTGTCATTCTTGCTTGGGTGACACTTCCCCTTAGCTGACTTTGGTAGCATGTTTCAGAGACTCACAGCATTCGGAGCAGACCTTGTACTCTCCTAAGTTCAACTTTCTTTTCCAGGGTGTTGGAGGATCCAATGGTGCTGTGCAGGAATTGCCATCAGGATGAGTTGGTGCAGTGTTGAGGTCATCAGGAGTGCGATCAGTGGCTTCTTGTTGATTCTCATAGGCATTGTTTCCAAGGGCAGGGAAACGTGGCACAGACAGCTGGCATTTTTTTTTCAGCATGCTGCCTGCTGAGGGTAACTTCCAGTGGTGTAGATGAGGGGTCTTGTGGGTTTGGTCTGAATTCCTCTGCCTTTACGTTAAGCTGAGGAGGCCTGACTTTTTGTGTGCTTACTTGTCGGGGGGGGGTTCTTGTCGTTCAGATGGTGTGTTGCCGGCTCCCTGGCCAGTTGGCACATCTGGTTGTTGAGATTCTTCTTCCTGTCTACTTGGTCTTGGGGAACTTGTGGGTGACCGCAGCGCTCCTACCTGCTCCTGTTGTGGCACTGTCTGGTCATCCATGGGGGTCTTGACGCGGCTAATAAACTTTTTCTGTAAAGCTGCTAGTCTTGCGGCTGCTTCTGCTGCCTTCCATTCGAGCCGTGAAAACTCAAAGCTGGCTTTTGCCTCTGCTGCCTCCCGTTCGTGCCGTAGAGACACGAGCATGGCGAGAGCCTTCGCCTCTGCTGCATGCATGGCTGCTTCAGCTATTTTCTCTTTTTGCAGTCGCTCTGCCTAGGCCATTTTCTCCTTTTGCAGTCGCTCTGCCTCGGCCATTTCCCCCTTTTGCAGCTGCTCTGCCTTTGCCACATGTAGAGCTGCGGTTGTCCTTGCATCATCTAATCATGCTTGCGTAAGCTGGGCAGCTGGCTACTGTGCCCTGGAAACTCGGGACAAATGGCTGTGCTGAGAAGATGTTTTAGGTGAACGGGAGATGCCTGAGACATGAGAGTTGTGATGGAAGGATGAGGCTGCCATGACTAGGGAAGACTCAGAAGATTTCCTAGCTATTTTTGATGAATTCAGTGAGCTTTGCTCTTTGACCACAAGGGGGAACAGTATCTGGGTAGGCGCTTCAGGGAAATTCCTTCCTTGGCTGCCAGGGTACACTGTCTGCATGGTTAGAGACTTTGACCACTAGTGGTCACCCTTTGACTACTAGGGAGCACTCTATCTGGGTAGGCAGGGAAATTCCCTCCTTGGCCACCAGGTGCTTGTGCATAAGTAAATGTAAGCCTGTTATTTGCAGATCAGCCACCGGGATGCTTGTCTGTCAGTAGAGGCACCACTGGGGGGTGCTGGTTGCGTGCATGGGTACTTCAGTGAAGTTCACCCTTTGACGACTAGAGGGCTTTCTTGTGTGTGATTAAAGGCTTCCGTGAAGTTCCTTCTTTAACCAGTAAGGGGCGCTCTCTTGTACATGGGCCGAAGCAAGCTTGCTGTTTCAGGTCACTACTACTCCGTATTGCTTCTAGATATCGCTTAGGGCAGACATGTCAAACACAAGGCCCGGGGGCCAGATGCGGCCCGCAAAGTGGTTTCATGTGGCCTGCGAAACCATCCTGGAAACAGTGAGGGAATAGCCGCTGCTGCCTTGGGCCTGGCCCAGGCCAGCTGGGAGCCAATGTACAATCTTGGCACTTGCCCCGGTGGACCATGCCTTGGCACTTGCCCCGGTCCCACTCCCTTCTGCCAGAGACCCTCAGATCTGTCCCACTCCTGCCCAGGCCCCCACAGGTACCCTTGACGTGAATGATGTAGAACTGGTTACGCCCACCCAGTAGGCCACACTCACTCCATCCACGCCCACCCAGTAGGCTGCACCTACTCTGGCCGCACCCACCCGGCCCCCAAGGGCAACCACAGTGCTGATGCAGCCCTCAGTAAAATTGAGTTTGACACCTCTGGCTTAGAGAGAGGTCAGCCAAATTCTGTCTTCTTAGAACCACAAGCTGTAGCTGACCTGGATAATCCTGGGCACTGACTGGCTTCTAGTAAATATCCACCTGGGCTATGAGCCTTGTGATAATAACAAAGATTAATTTGCTGCTAAGTTTCTCCTGAATTTGCACTGAGTAGGTTTTCCATATACAGCTTAGCTCAGGCTATATTTGCTGACAAGTTGAATTCAGGCTTTGTTTGCAGATTTGCCACCAGAGGGTGCTTGCTGCATGGGTGGTGACTTCAAATAAGTTCCCTCTTTCACCACTAGGGGGTGCTATTTGCATGGGTAGGTGCAAGCCTGCTATTTGCAGATCAGCTACTGGGGTGAGGGGTGCTGCTCCTACATTTCACTTGGAAACGAAGGGTCTGCTTCTCCAGCAGGGTTTTAAGGCTGAAGGCTATTTTGCTGACAACTTGAATTTAGGCGTTGTGTGCAGATTGGCCACCAGAGGATGCTACTGCATTTGCCTATAGTGGGATAGGTTTTGTCTTTGAATCAAATGCTTCTCTCATTGTCTGCATCCTTTTTTACTTCAAAGAGAGGGGAAGACTGGGTTACAATTCAGCCTTTTACACACCAGTTGCCATGTTAATTAATGGTTTGATTACTCTTTTGTCTTTGAGCTGAGGAGCCTGTGAGAGGTGAATGGTTGCTTCCAAGAATGATGCTGAGTTTTGTAGGCAGGTGCGGTGGGGGGGCTGCATGCTCTGAAAAGTCTTTTAAACAAAGGCAATGGAGATTTGTGAAAACTGCACTTGCAGCAGATTACTATGGTACGGGTGAACACAGCATGTTTATCAAATGAGGGAAACAGACTGAGCAACAAGCAAAACTTGGTTGCAGGAAATAAAACTTTTATCATGCGAAGAATTAAAAGCTGCATTCCATTCATTCCGAC
Organism: Bothrops alternatus; assembly: GCA_034064705.1. Classification (NCBI taxonomy): domain Eukaryota; kingdom Metazoa; phylum Chordata; class Lepidosauria; order Squamata; family Viperidae; genus Bothrops; species Bothrops alternatus. The sequence continues at coordinate 1,624,159 of JARGCV010000124.1, forward strand.
CAAACGCTTGGCCTCAGAGGCTTGCTTTATTAGTATTTCACAGGCAGGGCTGATAAGCATTTCCTACAGCACATATATCTCTTTTCCTTGCTTTTCCAAGCGAATGGAATTGGCATGAAAACAAAGACCCTACCTAGTTGAGACAAAGAAACAGGCTTTTGAAAACAATTCTCTTGGTGCTAGCAGTTTTATTTGCAAGCAGCCTGAAATGCTGATCTCCTTCAACACACATACCTTTCCATTGATTTTAGCAACACAGACATTAATCTTTTTTCCTCTTTTACTCAGCAAGGGAGAGACACGCAATATTTCTTTACTAGCTTTAATATTCCACTTTGCTTGCTAGCAGAGATGAAGATTAATTATTGTTTTTACTTGCAAGGGTGCAACTGCTTTCACTTCATTTAAGTAGGGCATAGAGAATTTTCATAACTTTTTACTGTCGTGCCCGCAGATTGGATGCTTTACTTTCCATGTGAGACAAGCAGAAGTTTACTCAATGAACAGATCAAGAAAGATTACTTTATTTCACAGGTATCCTCAATCAATGACTCACGGTTACAGCTGAGGTTCATCTGGAATGCAATGGTAATCTGGATCCATTTCAAAGGTAAAAAGTTAATGGCTTTCTCCATCCGGCATACAAATCACATGTTTTGGCATGGAGCTTCCAAGCCACATGGCTGGGACCCATGCGGAGAGATGATACAATGGCACAAAGCCAGGAAGTACAGTTATAAACTTTGAAACTCCTCCCACTTAACTAGATAAGCTATAACATTAACTAACAGTTAAAACTACATCACCCATAAGCCATCTCTTAAGGAAATAGCATTTAACCCTTTAAATGCTAACCGTTCTAACATACAGTTCTTAAGCTAACTGGCTGGTCCAGCACAGGATAGAAAGATATTTCGATCAGGGAGTTGATAAACATGCTGGGAAGATCGTCTTCCAAATTGACAAGGCATAGCTGTTTTAGAATTGCTTTGATACTTTTACTGTACTACAAAATCCTGAGAGTAGGAATGTAGGTAGGACTGAGATTCAAATTTCTGTAATTCAAATTTGAATTGAGATTCAAATTTCAGGCAATTAATGAATATGTGCCTGTTCATTAATATTAAGATCTTAATGAGGATTAAGTGAAAATACTTGAAAGCAGATGTGAGGAAGGGCAGTGGGTATGGAAAAATAACTAGAGACTGAATTTTCTACATCATATAAAAGTTGCCAGTCTGTTTTTATGATAAGGCACCCTCTTCAAGTTACAGTTTTTGTGACAGATGTTGAGAATCAAATTGCACTTGCAGCACATTGAAAGCTTGGAATTCTCCTAGTACTTATAAACAGGCTAAGCTTCCACAGTTGGAAGCTATATTTAAACCCCAAAGCTCTCTGTTTCATTATTGCAAATCTTCCTCTATACTATTAGCAATTAGTGGAAAGAAGAAAAAGTGATATTCAAAGTTCTATAATAAAACACCATTTGTTTAGACAAACACATTATGTGAAATAAAAAATATGGAAGCAATTTTCAGCTCAAAATTATTGTCCTTGCAGTGGCTAGTACTGATATTAATTTGCAAGTTAATTATTTTAATATATATCAGGGAGGTTGGGAATATGAATATTTTCTTCAACATACTATCATTATAATTCTAGTATTTTCATATTTTATTAACTTTAATTGGGATACATGAGTGAATAAGGACATTATAGAAAGGAAAAGAAATAGAAGGCTCAGAGATAAACAAATGAAGGAGTTACTATCTTCTACAGATACCGGTAGCAAATAGGCCTTCTCAGTGCTATGTTTGCATCTCTGTGTACATCAAAACATATTTTCTGGAACTGAATCCAAAGTGCTGCACAAGCTTCATGTTTACCTCTTCACTTCTTTATTTCATTTATCTCTATTTTCTCTCTTCTATTTTCCCCTTGTTAATTCCTAGCCTAGGTGGTACATATGCATGTATGTGCATCTTCTCTTCCAAGGTAACAGTGCATTTTAGGAACTAGACTATGCTTGGTAGAACTTGCAGATTACTGTAGTATATTTGCTTTTCTAAAATGCTGTTGGATTATTTACTATTTTTGCTGGTAGCAGACTAAGACTAGTACCCCGCTGGAAGCAATTCTTTTCATCAAACAAAAACAGTCATTATGGGGGATTCTGAATGAAGGGATTGCCTTACAGCAAGAATAAGGGACAGATGGAACAGAATCAGCAGGTGCTGTAATATAGTCACATGATCTAAAGAAAGATGATGCTTATCTGAGACAGCCAGCTGCTCTAACAAAAAGTTAAAGCACGGTAAGCATACCTTGATTTAAGAATGCATCTCCTTTCATGTCCCATATTTATTTTATTTAATTATTAAATTTCTATACTGCCCATCTCACCAGCTGGTTTATAATAAAACTATTAAAACATAATTAAAAGTAATATTAAAACAGAATTTTAAAAAGTTAAACATTACAAAAGTTACTCCTAGGGTTGTATACCACTCTTACACCACCATGTTAGTTGGCTAAGCCAGGTGCTTACATTCTTCCCAAAAGAGGAGGGGTTCACCTCACCACTGGAAACAAGATGTTCCATAGGGCAGGAGTAACAGCAGAGAAGGCTCTCTTCCTAGATCCTACCAGTGGAAATTATTTAACCAATGGGGTTCACACCAACTCCATGGTTGATTAGATGGGACAGGTTGATGATGGTTCCTCATATGTTTAGTTTTCAGATATTAGGCATTTGGGTCTTATAAGCAATTAAAAATGATGCGAGATCGAATTTGGATTGGTCACCGGGACCAGAGATTTACTCTTCTGAGCTTTCGGACTCATGCTGGAGCCCATTTTCAGGGAATTTCTTCTACTGGAATATGTGCTTTGGGCTATTCAATTAAAAATGACTCTATAATTACATATATTATTTGGTCAATTTCTTCACAGAAATATTAGCATTTCTTGTAATAATTTTAATTAAGTAGATTAAACAGTGAAATAGTAATCTGCATGGGCTAATCCAGAGTCTAATCTGTTTTCTTCATGTAGACATTCTGTGCTGTGAAATCATCACTAGGTTTCTGTTGTATTGATCTATGGACTTAATTTAACATTTGGATTATTTACTATTTTGCTTCTGCTTGATCTTTTATGGACCTGTGCTTCTAAATTCTAATTTAGAATTTCTTTGTCTTTCCATTTTCTGGTTAGCTATCAGTTGTGTTATCTTTGGCTGAAGATTTCTTCATACTATAGCAAAAATGCCTTGTGTTTGGGTGTTGGCTAAGAGCTATAATCACACAATAATTGGAACCAATAACATCTGCTGAAATTTGATGAGAGAAACAGATTGCTATCAAAAAGAGCCACATAATTCAAGCAATTAACTCTGCAAACTGTTACCATAAGCACAGGAACAATAAAGCACTAGCATACGAATGTCAAACTTGCAATGTCATGTGACATGTTGCGACGTATCGTGACTTTTTTTCCATTGCTGGCAATGGGGTGGGTGCAGTTTCGCCATGACGCATCTGGCCCGTGGGCCGGCAATTTGACACCCCTGCACTAGCACAAAGCATAAGGAAGGGAATAGTTAATTAAGGTAATATCATCTACCTCGGTAATAATTGCAGACTGCCAGAATCTATAAACTACCAAACAATATGTAGGAAAATGGCAAATAAAGACAACAGGGAAATGGGACCCCTGAAGTGGCTCTATCCATTCTGAGATAAGATACAATTCCCCTGAAGGGCTTGGCACCTTTGGATAAACTGGTACTAAGAGAAAGTCTTTGTGCATAAGAAAGAGGAAAATGGGTGTTTTTTCAGACACTAGGAGAAAAAAAGTATATCATACATTCTTGGAAGCTGAGACCTCTTATTATCTGATTGGAAAAAAATCCATTATAATTCAACTCCTATTGTTAGAATACCATTACACATATTATACAAAAATTAGGGCATGAAACTTTGGTGCTGCTCCTGCATGGGCATCACATCCATCCCCTGTGGTCACCAGCCATCATTCTTCTTGGACAGTACAACTAGTTTATTTCAGGGGGGCAAGGGGAAGTCTGCTATGGCACAACTGAAAGCACATAGTTTCTGATACAGTAGTGGAGCTCCATGAGGCTTGTGGATGATCCATTTTCCCATTTATTCTTTCAAACCTTTGCCTTGTTCTGCCCTTTGCTATCTGACCTTGGAGCTTTCCCCAAGGCAGTATATCTATGATCGCTATATTACAGTTGGAAAAGGCCATTTGGCCATCACATTAAACCTGTTAACTGTTGGCCAACCCTTTGCTCTTAATCTTAGTCAGTTTCACAATCCTTGCAAACAGTCCAAATTGATTTATTCTGAAAAAATAGACTCCTATCTTACTCCATTTTCCAGCCTTCAGGCATATATTTTTTTTCCTAGCCTCTTCTTCAATCAGAGACTCTATGCTGGAACTTACAACATGGTCTGGCTGCATAACTACAGTGTCATGTTGTAATCATGGTTTACAGTGGTATTTAAAATATGGGAAGAATTATGCTTGATTTTTGGGGGGATAAAATGTGCAGGAATACTGAAAATATAGGGAATGATTATAGCTTGCAGGGCAGGGGACCATAAATGATTTTTTTACATTATTCTGTTAGTGGGTTAGAGAAAACACTGATGAACTCATGATGCTTCCTGTCTTTTGTCTATGTTCCACAGTGACCAGTGGTGAAGATAATGGCCAAGCAGACTTGGAAATGAAGTCTGGAAAAGAAATTATGATAGGAAAATGCCCTGGATGATTCATAATAATGGAATTAAAAGATTTAAGAGAATTGTGCTTAATAATAAAAAAGGGACTGTATAAATCATTAAGTACTGATAAGCAGGTTATTTTCTCATTATACCCAATAGCAATAACACAGGAAAAAAATAGTTTTAGACATAAAAGAGATAAACCGGGGATCTTAAAAGTCTCTCTAAGCTCAATGCCAATAGTCTTAATGGCTAGGCTTATAAAGGCTGAAGTCCAAAATATCTTGAGGATGCAGATTACAAAAGGCTGAATTTTAGAACAGCAACTAAATTGAAGGCAGAAGCTTCAAAGTTCATCTCATTAATTGCTGTTGTAAAGTCATCACTTTACTATTACTCTGAATCCTTGAAAAGCACTACAATATTTTGCATTCTTGTCAAGCCTCTTAATACCTCATAACACCAGATGTTGTGAATAGTCATCTTTTCTAGACAGAATTATCTTCCTGCTTCCTCCCGTCCAATGTTCATTATATTCAGCAAAACCTTTTACAATATTTACAGTTCAGAATACTTGACTAGAACTAAATTCAGTTTGTTAAAGTTGGTATGGTGATGTTTTAAATGGTCTCCTTTACTAAAAGGGTACAGCAGAGGATGAGATGGTTAGATAGTGTCATTGATGCAGAGAACACAAGTGTGGGCAAGCTCCAGGAGACAATGGAGGACAGTGGGTTCTGGCGTGCTGTGGTCCATGAGGGTTGAGAAGAGTCGGACATGACTTAGTGACTGAACAACAAATTGTCCTTTGATAAAGTATTTTATTTGAACACAGAAATAAAGCAGAGCTTTGTAGCAGCCAGAAATCCTGCCCATTATGTATTTTTTCCCCTCAAGATTTGAATCCTGAGCCTCTTCTTCCCACCTTTTTTTTGAGTCAGTGACTATTTGGCTACTCATTTCTCTGCCTTGAGGATTTATGCCATCAATGCCTTTTGTTTGCAAAATGGCATAAGTCACAGACTGCCACCTCGTGTTTCCATCAGTTGCAATAAACTTTTTTGGAAGTAGCAATTAGCTGACTTGTATGATTTCAGAAATTAAGAAATAGCAAACCACTTCTTAATTTTTGAAGCCAGACAAGTCAGCCAACTGTTACTGCCTGTTGAACAGACAATCAAGGCTGACCAAAAATATAAGTTTCAAAAAAAAAATCCCACACAGTTGTATCTATGAAGTCACCAGGAATAAAGCCCAAATTGAATGACTGACAAGATTCTGACTGACAAACCCAATGAAGTAAGCATAATGGAGACGCTCCAATCTCTAATGCAAAACTTTATTGAGCAAATCATTTTGGCACAGATGAAAGGAAAATCAGCTCTAGCTATTTGGCACCAAAGCAGTATATTAAAAGTATAGAAACTCACTTTCCCTGACAGTGCAGGTCACATTACCCAATTATGTGTCAGACAATTATTATGAGAAAAAGCCTTCACTTCTTAGTAAACAGTATCTTGCATGACATTGGTTCTCAGGCTCAGCAGCTCACTACCTGCAAGGCACATTCCACTCTTTCCCTCTTCCCCCTGAGTCTGTAGGCAAGCCAATAAACAGAAATGGCTGAAACAGCATGACACTTCTTTGAGCTTGATAATGACATTTTATTGCCTTCTGTTATGGTTGCCATGTTATGCAAAAGATACCATTTCTTAAAATATTATCTCTGCATCACAAACATAAACAGGTATTACTCAATTACAATCATTTGTTTAGTGATGTTTGAAGTTATAATGGTGCTAAAAGTGATTTATGACTTTTTTCATAAACCACTGGAGCATCCTCATAGTCATGTGAACCAAATTCAATGCTTGGTTGTTGCTATGATTGATGGCCTGTGCCCTAGGATCTGTAAGAACTGAATGGAGCATAGGTGGGATGAAGAAATCATGAAGCCTGGGACAAAGAGACTGCCATGCCATGTGCTTGGAACAAAGACAAAGGAACAAAGACCCATGTGGCTTGACTGAGATTTTGGAATAAACAGGAAATGAGGGAGGAGCCAACAGGTGGAGGGACATTGTACCAAGATTTGAATCTACCGGCCACAGGTATAAGCTTTGCCATTGGCCACAGGTGTAGCTTTGCAATGTAACCTTGCTATTGGCCACAGCTATAACTTTGTCATTGGCTGTTGTAACCATGTGATGCCTTATGTAACCGCCCACTGTAACATTCAATAAATAGGGTAGGCAGCCTTCTTTCTGGGTTCGCTTCACCCCAAGGAAATCTGCATCCATGCTGTCTCCTTCAATTCGGCTATCATGAAGGAACCCGCCATTGGGGCACATTCAAACGTGCCACAAATGGTGACCCAGACATGATCTGGACCGGTGTTGTATTCTACAACATCCCTGACACCCTCTTACTCATCTCGCGCATTCGTGGCGTCCTCTCCAGCGAGGACTCACCCCCGTAGCGTCTTCAGCAAGGACCTACCCCCCCGTGAGTATGTGGGCAGAATTCACCAAGGACCAGAGGGCTCATCTTGACGAACTTGGTGTAATTGTTAGGGCCTCAAAAATGCAACTAAAAAAATCTCACAAATTGCCTTCACTTAAGGAGTTAATGTTTATTTGGCAATGTCCCTCTCACTCCTTAAAGGGACCACTAAAAATTGCTAATTGGATTAAAAATTGGCTTACGTGGAAGAATTGTTTGCATATCTATTTTAAAAGGCAGAGGAAACAGAAAGAGAATCCTGAGCCTTTTAAAACTCAGAACATGCTTTCCTATGCTAATTCAGTCTTCTCTCACCTTTTAACTTGAAAAAAAAAATCTGAAGTCTGTGTTTCTATTTCTTATAATTGGAAGGGGAGAGATGCCTCCTGGCCTTCCATTGATTCAAAAACTGCCTTGATAATGCTTTGTTCACTGTTTAAAAAAAACTTTTTTCCCCTGCAGGAGAGCCATTTCCCCCTTCCCCCCCTTTTTTCTCTCTCCCCCCTCTTCTCTGCAGGTTTATCTGAAGACCTTATTTGTTGCAATTGTTGCAATCGTCCCCTGAAGACCATCAACTAAAGCCAGTTTAAAACCAGTAAAACCAGCTTCTTTTCTCTTTCCAAGTAACAAAAGGATGGCTGTAAAAGGACGGAGACTCAAATCTACATATGACTGCATTTTGTTCTGTTTCTAATTTACATATGAATCTGTGTTACCTTCTCTCTCTTATACCTTCCCTCCAGGTTGTGTTGCTTAATAAGCCATGGCTTTTTCCCTTTCTTATGATTTCCCTGCCAATTTTGTGTCTTTCTCATTTCTCTTTGCCTATTTTGAATTTTATGTTTCTAGTTTGTTAATGATTTTTATTTTTGTCCCTTTATCTCTTTCTTATTTCTTGTTAATGATTTAATTTTTGTGACAAATCATTGCTGTTTTGCATTTTTTGTCTCTCACCATAAGTTGCTGAATGCATTCAATTGTTAATGATAACATTCCAGCACAGAAGCAAACGTGTGTGCCTATGAATGAAATCTCTCTCTCTTTCAAATTGAATCCTTCCTTACAGTTCTCTTTTGTGTTACCCTGCTCAAGTATGCATTAATCACACAGCTTCATCAGTTAGTATCTTGTAATAAAACAACTATCCTTGGCAACTAGATTATAAAGCTAGATATTATAATAAGACAGACATTGATAACAAGAAAGCATGTGCTAACTGTGTTCCCTTGTTTGATTTTGGTGGAAAACTTTGAAACTTTGTACAACTTCTCAAAAGACAATGTTCTCACATCTGACAAAGATTGGATCCTATGTGGAAAAAATGCATATCGGTCAATACCCCAGAATTGGTCTGGTGTATGTACATATGGAGCTGTAATCCCTGTTTTTTACAAACTTGATAAACTACCCTCTTTCCGCTTGCGCAATAGACGTGATATTGAAGCTTCCAATGAACTCACTTTGGGGGGTAGTTGGTCTGTTCAAACTGCTAGAGCGTTAATTCCTTCAATGGGTGTTGCCATGAATGATAGGGATTTGCATATATTAAACAACTGGACTGTTGCAATGTTCAATGAAACTATTCACTCAATAAAATTGTTAAATGAAGAACAGCGACAAATAAGAGAGGTAACCTTACAGAATCGCTATGCATTGGACGTTCTTCTTGCTGCAAAAGGAGGCGTGTGTGCTCTCATCCAAAGCCATTGCTGTATGTATATTTCTGACAACGCACCTGACATTTCTGCCACAGTCGCTCATATGGAAAGTATGGTACAAAGCAATCCTCTATCAAAAGGAGATGGTGCTTTGTTTGATTGGGACACTTTATTTTCCTGGTTACCTAATGGTGAATGGCTCAGAAAATTGATTTTTGGTATTATAATGTTTGTAGTATTCTGTGTAACAATCTGTTGCTTTGTGCAATGCATTCCTTCCCTGTTGAAACAGTGTAGGCCTCCCGCTTCTGTTCATTTCCTGGACAAGAACCAACTACAGCCTCTGATGACAGACAAAATTCACATTGACTGGCAGAAGACAAAACCATGTCCCGTTTTCTCCCCGGACTCTTATTAAAAGAAAAAAGGAGGAGATGTTGCTATGATTGATGGCCTGTGCCCTAGGATCTGTAAGAACTGAATGGAGCATAGGTGGGATGAAGAAATCATGAAGCCTGGGACAAAGAGACTGCCATGCCATGTGCTTGGAACAAAGACAAAGGAACAAAGACCCATGTGGCTTGACTGAGATTTTGGAGTAAACAGGAAATGAGGGAGGAGCCAACAGGTGGAGGGACATTGTACCAAGATTTGAATCTACCGGCCACAGGTATAAGCTTTGCCATTGGCCACAGGTGTAGCTTTGCAATGTAGCCTTGCTATTGGCCACAGCTATAACTTTGTCATTGGCTGTTGTAACCATGTGATGCCTTATGTAACCGCCCACTGTAACATTCAATACATAGGGTAGGCAGCCTTCTTTCTGGGTTCGCTTCACCCCAAGGAAATCTGCATCCATGCTCTCTCCTTCAATTCGGCTATCGTGAAGGAACCCGCCATTGGGGCACATTCAAACGTGCCACACTTGGTAACTGGCATGTATTTATATAATTGCAAAGTCTCGTGATCATGTGATCACCTTTTACAAGCTTCTAACAAGCAAAGTTGATGGCGAAGCAGATTTACCTAATAACCATGTTACTAATTTAACAACTGCAGTGATTCACTTAACTGTGGCAAGAAATGGGCAAAATTCACTTAACTGTCTTGCTTACAATGGAAATTTTGGGCTCAACTGGGGTCATAAATTGAGGATTACCTGTAATGTATATCTTGCAGGCCAACTTCTTCAGTTGATAGTGTCAGAACCCACTTCAACCCACATCTTAAGAAAGCAGAACTCTTGGAAACGATTTCTTCCAACAGGAACTTTTATTAAGAGTAGTTGATAGCAGGCATAATAGACAGGATCTGAGGGATTCCCTTAGAGATCGATATTTTAAAGCGTCCCTAAGCAAACCCCACTCCACAGTTCATCTGGGTGGTTCAGACCGGCAAATCCCCAGGTGTTAAATCCATCAATGGGAAAGGTAAGATAACATCAGTCTGGTTCCATTTGTGCACGATCATTCCACAGCTCCGGAGGTTTGTATCTCTTCCCCCCCACTTTTCCTAGCTGCCTGGTAGGGAGAAGTTCAGAGGGGTGCATAGTATAGGAGGCAATTTGTTACATTGTAATGGTTAGCAGACAGAAGGCGAATAAACAAAAGGTTACTTTGTAGTGAATAGAGGAAGTGAAAGTAATAAACCTGCATGCATATCCCCCTCCCCCTTGGGAGTATGGCAGAATCCAGGGAAGAGTGAGAATTGGTTTTAGATCAGAGAAGATAGATAGAAAGGAAATATAACTGGATTCTGACAGATAGTCTATAGATAGAAAACACATTGCTAACTTGGTAGTGGCAGGAAAAAAAGATGTAAAACCAGCATGACTATTTTGAACTTCAGTGTAATGAACTTCAGCATTATTGAGAAGACAACATATCACATCTTCTCTAGTTTAATATTTTGCAGTAAGCTACAGATACCACAACAGATTGTTTCTATAGGATCTCTCCTCACCTGTTGATCAAATGCTAGTATATCAATAGCTTTAATACTATGTATACAAATGCAAATTCTACACTAAAATAAATATTTCCAGACATCTCAGTATACTGTTAGCTATTACAAACCAGATACCAAAGTGTTCACATAACTACTGGTTTTAATTCCTCTGGCCAAGAGCAATATCCAAAGCTTTTGCACGTTGATTATGGAGAACATACTTCTTGAGTTTTGTTCTATCTGAAATTAAAGTCTAAACCTATTAAAACCTCTTAAACCTACTATATTTATGTTGTCAATGTTAACACTTGGAACAAAATTCCTTGTTATGAAAAAATATATTGTAAGCTTTTAAAAATATTCTGGATTTCATATATTAGGCTCTATTTACTGAAGGCTGCAAGAAACAGAAAGTAAATAACCAGCTGAGATTTATTTCAGAATAAATATCTTGAAAGGATAATTAGGCTGCTTTTCGGTACATTCAACCCAAAGTACTATTTCGTAGTATTGGATGGTATTTCTCTTTCCAAATATTTGCAGAGACAAGAATTTTTATAAATTCTTATAAAATAAATTTTGAGTTCTCTTAACCTCAAAAGCTGAGTTGTATCACGTAAAAACATCCCTCGTATTCTGAGGAGCTGGGATGGTCTGACATTAAGAAATAAAACTCGAGAATGCCGGATATCTGCCATCTCGCCTGAAGGGTTTTTGTACTGCATTCAAATGTATCATCTCACTTCTATTAAGTCGCTGACGAACGCCGCTAAATATTCTTAAGCTAAAATGCTTTTCAAGAAATCCCGCTTAGGTTATTATCTACTGGGGTAGACAAAACCTCCCGTCGATCCAGCTCAAGAGGGAAAGAAGAAGCGACCAAGAGGCCGTGCCAGCAGCGCACACAGGTGGCTGAGAGCAGCTCCGGGACCGCCTCCCCTCGGCCACTTGGGGAGGGGTAAACGGTGCCGCCTCCGACAGGGCGGGCCAGCTCGCATGTAGACTGGAGGGCGAGGTGACCGCAGGGCGCAGCGAGAGGAACCGCCGCCTCTGCTGCCGCCGAGCCCTGGGCAGGCGGATCCCCATGCGACGGTGGGGACTCCTCCGGGTCCCTGCAGAAACAGCGACGAGGGCGCGCCAATGACTTGGACTAGCAGCATGAGTAGTGGCTACAGCAGCTGGGAAGAATCGGAGTCCGAGGAGTTTTTCTTCACAGCTCGCACTTCTTTCTTCAGGAAATCCTTCGGCCAAGCCAAGCCAAGCCTGCAAGTAAGCGATTGTTGGCTTCCCTCGAGGTTGCTCTCGGGGTGCCAGCTGGGCGGGAATCTTCGGGCTGAGTCCCGCGCCATGCGCTCTACCCCGGCCTGACCCGTTGCAGGCCGCGCCTTCGTCTGCAGTCCCACGTGCTATTTCCAGCTCCGGAGCTAGCACATATCTCACCCGGAGCTCCCACGGTTCCCTTCCTCCATATATAAATTCTACCAAGGATCCATGTGAACCAGGAGTCTCGAAGACCCGAGTGCAGAAAACGAAATGAGATAGCTGGAGGTTTTTTTTGCTATTGCTAGATAGTTCCAATCTCGCCCCCTCTGTAGCTCAGCCGTTGAAACAGTTCAAACGAGATTGATCTGGCTTTTCAGGCTTGCTGAAAATAGATTTCAGCGGATCCACTTACTTGTGAGGCTTGTCAAAACGAGCCCCGGACAAATATTCTACCCGCGGTGATGCAAAGAAGCGGTTCTCCGAATTCGGCTGCTCGTATGGAACCGCATGGTCATGTAGCCATGACCTTCGTGTACAGTAGTTTCAGCGTTGTTTTTTTTAAAGCGAGTACTATACGCCGACCAGATACGATAAATACAAATTTATAAAGACGTATAATAAGAGAAGTAACTTGTCGTATGTTAACTTGTCCGCCCATGTATGTCCTTTCTATATGAGAAAGGCAAGGTCCATGTCATTCTTTAAGAAAGGAATTGAAAATAAAAAGTAAACATAGTTGTTCCGTTTATGTAAACATCTGCTATATCTGTATATGGAATATTGTGTACAATTGTGGCTGCCACATTTGGAATAAGATGTCATAGAGTAGGAAAAAAGTTGCATAAGGGGCAACTAAAATTATTAGAGGACTGAAGCATCTGGTTTACAATTAAAAGGTAGAATATTTGTGACTCGGGCTTAAAAAGGCCTGGGGGAGGGTCATTATTGAAGTGGAAACTGATGAATGATATGGAAAAAGTGGACATGGAGACGTTTTCCTCTGCCTTTCAAAACAGAAATTATCCAGTGATGCTGATTGGAAGCAGATTTAAAACACACAAAAAAGTACAGAGGATAATGAACCTGTAGAATTCATTATCGTAAGACATGATAACATAGGTGGCTTTTTATTAAAGTTATAATACAAATAATGACAAAATACAGAGTTTTTACAAGTATTGTATTGCATTAAAAATTTCATTAGTGTTTGTATGTGCTTGCATCCCTTGGAGTCACTGTTGGCTCTGGTGACTACATGGGCTAGTCCCTGCAGTTTTCTTGGCAAGAATTGTTGAAAATGAATGAATATTAAAACCCAAATATTATATGTATACCAACAATAATCAACACATTATAAATAATAAGGTGTGAGATTAAGATTGCAGTAATTTATGTCAAAATAGTACAGACATTGTTTAGAAAAAACTAATTTTTGGATATAGTACAAGCTCTATAGCAGTGTTTCTCAACCTTGACAATTTTAAGGCATGTGGACTTCAACTCTCAGAATTCCACAGCCAGCACTGCTGGCTGTGGAATTCTAGGAGTTGAAGTCCACATGCCTTAAAATTGTCAAGGTTGAGAAACACTGCTCTATAGAGAATTTTAATGAATGACTTTCAAAGGTTATTGGATACATTAATAAAAAACAGGTCTATCAACCGTAATAAGTCTTGAAGATTCATTGAAGGTAGTCCTCAACTTACAACAGTTATGGGAAGAAGGATGTGTCATTTCCTGGTGGGTGGTCTCTAGAGATATCTTGTGAGAATCAAAATATTGAATTATGGACTTTGGACTGTTTCAAGAGGTTTTTTATTTTCTAAAGAAAATTATGCATTGTTTTTGTGTTTTTACCTAATTATCTTTTAAGAACATCAAGATAAAGTTAAATTAACCTATAATAAATGATCAAGCTACATCAGTTGTAAAAAAAACCCTGTATGGTATAATGGTTAAGATATCAGGTTAGAAACTGGGAGATTGTGAGTTCTAGTCCATCCTTGAGCACAAAGTTAGCACTAGGAAGCAGGCAATGGCAAACTACTTCCAAAAACTTTCCAAGAAAACTTCAGGGACTCTCCAGAAGTGAAGAGTTACTTGAAGGTTTTAGAAAGAAAAGCGAAGGAAGGGAGGGCAAGTGAATTAATTATGAATTAAAAGAAGGAAAAGTAAACAACTCATATGTGCTGTAAGAAACTGTTAGACATGAAATAGGTTGAGTTAGCAAGGGAGAATCCTGCAGGATTTGAATGTCTCAGCTTTGATTTGTATAGTATGTGTCAGTCTTATGAGGTGGCCCAGATAGGAAGAATGTCTCTGCATGAACCAGGTGTACTTTATTGTAAGGCTACATTAACAGAATTTTGCAGGTCTGCAAGTAAATATGTTCCTTTTGCCTTTACAGCCCAAGAAACTATGGAGGGTACCTTCTGATGTTTGCCTGATCCACATTCTTTCTGAAGACTAAGTGCCCATTCCCCTGTAACACTGCCTTGCTCTGTCTCCCAAGGTTATTCCCACACACTATTACAGTATGTTGGTTTGGGTAACCTTGGATTTACAACCTGCTGCTTCTAGACAGCAATTTGTCTCTTCACCCTTACTTTGGCAATTGTTAAGTTACATATTTATGTAATTAATTTTAGATTTTTAAAATATTAGTTGTGGCAGCCCAGAACTTTGTTTACTTTCTGGCAGGTTTGTATAAAACACATATATAGGAATTAAAGATTCTTGAGAACTGTAACCCAGTTCATGCATGCCGACCATCTGAACTCACTCTAGATCAGTGACTCCCAACTTTTTGGGCACCAGGACTGGTTTCGTGGAAAGAGGTTTTTCTGCAAACCAGAGGAGGCATAGCAGCAGCGGCCACCGGTGACCTCGCGAGGAAAGTTCGCCTTGTTTCCTTCACCTCCCTGATGGCAGCAACAACAACCAGGACAGAATGGGAGCGGCGGCAAGAGGCCCCCCCACTGGCCACCGCCCCCAGGTGAGACAGGCAAGGGGCTGCTACAGCTGTTGCCGTCATTGGAGAGACAAAAGAAGCGGGGAGAAGGCGACTTTTCCTCGCGAGGTTGCAGTGGCTGCCGCTAAGCCGCCTTTCTCCCTTTCCTGGCTGGGAAGGAGGCAGCTCACATGGGCTGCTGCTTTGTGCCAGCAGGTGTGACCCTTGGGACTGCTTGAGAAGTTTTGCTCCTGGGTGGTGAGGGGGGTGAAGCGACCACTGGAGTAGTTTTCTGCCTCTGCCTCTCAGGAGGTTTAGTCCACCCCCATGTTATTTAGCGTTCAGGGAAGCCCCTGCCTTTAGATGTCTTTAAGTTGCTCTTTGGGCTCTATCCTAACTCCCGGAGACCCCGTTTGTCTGGTGTAAAACCTTTGGTCAGCCCCAAAGCAAAAGCAGCCGTTCCTCTCCATTCTCTGTTTTCTCTGGTGGCATTGATGGCAATGACTCCCGTCTTACCTGGGGGGTGGTGGTGGCCGGCAGGGTGCCTCCTGCCACCACCGCCACCCCACTCCCTGCCTTGCCTCACCTCATTCGAAGGCGCCCACTTGGGTATGCACAAATACTTATTTATAATTTATACTATCATTTATTTTAAGTAATGTATTTCTTTATATTAATATTATAATATGGCCCCAGAATGGTCCTGCTTTATTTGGTACATCATGTTCGAAACACCTAAAACTACTTTGATACCAGTTTAGTTCCAGAAAACCATTGAACTAACCCAGAAGAGCACCATCTGTAGCAGATTCAGCTTGGTTCAAGAAGAAACAGACAATTATTGAGTTCTCTGTAATGTTTTATTCCCAAATATGACTTGCATGCATTTGTATGTATATGTAATAGCTGTTATGTCAACATTCCAAAGGTGTCCACCAGCCAAGGAATTTGGAGGACCTGGGCTTAAGGCCTGAATGGCCTGATCTGGAAGGAGTAATGCCCCCTTGCATGTGGAGCAAATCATTATGTACTTGCATGATTTGAAAATGTATAATAACATCTTTCTTTCCAGATTAGCCACAATGACATATGAACTTGCTCTCTGTCTAGTCAGTTAAGACAAGGGTTTTGGGGAACATAAATAGTTGTTTGAGAAAAGCAGATGTCAGATATGGAGGTGTATCATGGAGATCTATCAAAGACACACAAGACATGAAATTAAGGAAGATCAACGTTGAAGCCTTAAAAGATTTAAGAACAAAAAGTTTATGAATGTGGAAGGGCAAACTGCTATTAACATCACAGAATTCTGACAAAATTATATAGTTGAGCCACATTTTTACTTCAAGCTCTTAGTGTAATATGAGAAAGAAGACAGGATGAACTTGACGGTAGTTGGTTTTTAGTTCAAGAATAAAAGGCTAAGTAATTCTTTTATTTTCTTTTAGAGTGGGCATTAAATTCAGAATAAAAGAATTATGTCTTAAGTTTAATTAAAATATATATATTTTAATTAAAACATTTAGATATGTCAGTGAATATCTGAAAAGCGGAAGTGTTCAGTTTTTTGCATTTTTAATTAACTTCTGAAATCATCTTTATTCTAATTAGTTTTTATTGGAATTCTGCTCAAGTTATAATCTTTCTGATCTAAAAGTACTTGGCCTTAAAAAAAATTAAAACTTATTTGAGATTGGCGATAGGAACTTGTATGATAAAATGATATTATTGACATTTTAAACTCTTTTTAACCTTTGTAACTCTTAATTTTTAACTTTTTAACTCTGTTTTAATAATTTTTTTCACTGTTTTTGTAAACCATCCAGTGACACGTAGATGAGATGGGTAGTGTAGAATTGGATAAATAAATATGCCATCATGGGCTTATAGCAAGGCTATGAAGAACCCCATTGGAAGTGCGCTAAGTGTTGTAGAGAGTGTTATATGTAGACAGGTTGGTTTAAGTATTTAGAACCAATCTTATATTATCCTTGGCATTAATACAAATGCTTCCTTTGTTCAGGATACAAACCTGAAAGATTGTTGCATTGTTCCATAGAAAGAGGTTAACTGTGACTTTTAGTTTGAAATTTGTTCTAATAAATTAAATATTTTCTTTATTTTAAATATATACTTTGTTAAGAGATTAACAGCTATTTTCTTATATGAATTCTGTTTGTTTCCTCCATTACTTCAGATAGTCCTTGACTTATGACAGGCTGCTTAGTGTCTCAAATTATGGTGGACCCTCTGAAAAGGTATTTACAACCTGGTTCTAAAATTGTAATGGTCATGCACCCCCATAGTCACATGACTGCTTTTGGGATACTTGGTGACTGGCCTGCATTGTATCAATCTAGCCTAAACATTTCTTTCAAATTGAGCATTATGATTCAGTTTGTGGATTGTTGTTTTAGTGTCTTTTGTTTGAGACAGCAAATTATTTCTGTGCGTTTAAGGTACCTGGTAAACTCAGGATTTTGCATAGACTAGTGCAGTGGTTCGCAACCTTTTCTATACCCTGCACCCTTAGAATGCTTCTGATATATTCTCGCACCCCTTACAAAAGTCTGAAATAACGGTAACGAATTATGCATATACACTATACTTTTGAAAACCCAAGTTTTTGCAACCACTGGAATATCATCTCGCACCCCCAGGGGGTGTGAGCCCCCCTGGTTGGGAACCCCTGGACTAGTGTATTTTATTCATGTTAATCATTATGTCTGCCTGCATACTCCTTTTCAAGAGGAAAGGGGCATTTTGGCTTCCGGTTCCGGATCGCGGTGCCTCTAGCCGCACGGGGAGACTTGTCTCCTCGTTCGGCTAGTTTCCCTCTGTCGGTAGACCCCTGCGGGGGTTGAAAGTCACGCCTGGAGGGCGCGACTACCGTCGATGAGGCTGCGCTCGGCTGCAGAGGAGCGGCGGCTCCTCTAGCTGTCCGAGCTGACTCTGAGGGCCGATGGAGCAGAAGACCAGCCATAAAATGGCTGATCACCTAGCTGCACCAACCGCAAGTCACAAGAACAACTAAGCATGAAGAACCACCGTGGTGAATCCGGGTGAGACCTTTCCTTCCCTCACTATCCTGATTTTTCCTGTAAGAGTTTCTATTTTCCCTTATTAAGAAAGCGGCGGCTGCCTATATGTGGAAAGAAGAGCTAAAAAGAAAAGGATTAATTTTTGTGTGTGTGGTTGTTTTTTTTTTTACTATCTGACTGTTGTGGGCTGAATTTCAGGGGAAAGAAGGGAAAAAGAGACATTGTTACTTTCCTTTTTTAATTTGATAATGTAGAAGACAGTTTTTGTTGATTCTTTTAAAAAAAAGAGAAAACTTTACTTTTTCGTTCTTTTTTTAACTGGATTAACTTGGGGGAAAAAAAGAAGAAAAAGACTTTATAGTCCACTGAGGACATCTGGTGGTGAAAAAGCAAAACTTCAACTGTATTTCTCCCTGTTATTCGAAGAGGATTGGATAATAAAAGAGAAAAAATAACTGGACAGCTGGGTGGTGAAGCTGGCTATTAGACTTTTGGAGGCGGATATTTGTGGATTTTTCTTAAGTAGTCTCTAATAAAGAAATAGGCAAAGCTACCACCAAAATGGCTGAAAGTTATCCACATCTTGACTATGATTTAATACTGGAAAAAATATTAGAAGTTAGAGAAGATTTTAAAACTTATTGGAAATCTTGGAGAAAATCCAAAGATGCCACCTTGGAATCTTATATTTACCCTTTAATAATGAATCAAGTTATGGAACAAGGAATAATAGAAGATGAACAGAATAATCCTGAACAGACCTACTTACAACTTAAAGAGACAGAGACACTATTCTTACAACCTAATTGTGAATCTGCATTAAGAGAAAATGTGGAAACCACTGAATCAACTAATGCTACGCGTTACCTACAATTGATGGACAATTTTGATGACCAAGAAATAACTGTAATTGACCCAACTCAATTACCAAAAATAACAAAGATGGACACCCAGACACAACTTTTTGGAAATTACAATAAAGAGGAAAGGGAAAGAAAATTTGTTGAGTTTGAATCTGTTAGGAATCCTTGTAATCAAATCTTGAGGTTTGATAACCGAAAAGCCTTACTATGGGAACCGAATTGGCATAGAAAGAAAGCTAGAGTCAGGTTTAAATGTGATACAAAATGTTATTTGATGGGTTAAAAAGGCTTAGAAATTGTGTCTGATTTAACGAATGAAGGATGTAAATTTATTGTTACTATGGTTGATAATAATTTGAGGGAGTTAATCTTTCTAGAGGACAAGAAGACCTTATAGAAGTAGATTGACGAAATGATTGAATATATCTAGTAAAAAAGGAAAAAAGAAAGAGAATATGTCTGATTTAATTAGGAATGAAAGATGAGAATTGCTTGATATTATAATTGACAAGTATTTGAAGATATAAACTTTATCAAGGCCTTAAAAAGATTTTTTTTCTTTGTTTTATAGATGTAGATTGATGAAATGATAGAATATATTCTTAAAAAATAGAACTGTATTTGTTGGACTTATATTATTATTTTAAATATGATAACTATGTTGTAATAGAGAGAGAGGAAGAGCTATTTGTGATAAGGGAAAAAATCTGTCTCAATGAACGATTGTGTATTAAGGATACCTGAAATCTCAATTATATACCTACTAAAATGTAGTCGGAGTATGACAACTGTAATGAGTATAGCCTAAAAACAGGATATAGATTATAATTGCAAGTGTTTGATTACCTTTGTAATTGTATAAATTTTAATAAGCAATATCATGTTCAGTTTGAGTTATATTTATATGACTTTGTCTTTGAATGATTGGACATCCTGATCACCACGTTGTGTCCTAAGATTTTGGGGAAAGATGGGAAAAATCAGTAAAAAAAATTTTTTTAATCTTTTTTTTTTTAAAAGGAAAGAAATATTTACTGAGAAGATTAAAATAGAAGTATTAATGTATAATACAGATAGGGAAATTTGGAGAGAGGAGTTGCTCGGACATTACCCCTGAACTGCATCTGAAGAAAGGAGAGGAGAGAGGAAAGAGTGAAGGAGGGGAGAAGGAAGTAGGAAGGTTGGAGGAGAAGAGGAGGAGTGGAGAGAAAGGGAAGGAAAGGGGTGGGGGAAGAGGGAAGTATGGAAGAGAAGAAAAGGAGAAAGAAGGTAGAGAAGAAAGAGTGTGGATGCGGTGAAAGGGGAAATGGGCGAGCAACACCAAAAGTCACGTGTAGGTATTTATCTCATTTCTTTAAAAGTACTGTATATATGAATGTAAAAGAACGAATAGTAACATCTTATAAATATCATGGTATATGTATCGGGGAGAGTTTGGAATGAAAGTGACAAAGTCTTAAAATAGGTTTAACAGAAATTTATGACAGAAATGGAATATATTAAATTTATATGTTTTTGTTTTGTGTGGGTGAGGGAAATAGAAAGATGAAAGTGAAATGTATTAAGTTGAGCTGTTTATGTATGTTTTTATTCTGGAATTTTTGCTTACCCAATCACCACGGTGTGTTTTAAGCACCTATTGTTAAAATCATAAAACCAATAAAATGTTTTTCAAAAAAAAAAGAGGAAAGGGGCATTTTTATGCTTGACTTCAAAGGAAGCAGCAAATGTAAATCACTTGCTAGCAATATGATTAAGTTTTCCAGTATATCTTACTGTGTGGAGATAACACTGCAAATAGTTGGAGTTGTTTCTTTGCTTATTTCATAGGGCTATGCAAAACTCATCAGAGAAAAAAGCAACATTCCGTCCTTCCACTGGACCCTCTAGTTGGGAGTGTTCTTTGACAATTTCCAGACATAAATACTCTAGGCCAGAACAGCATGGCCCAGAGGAGATACAGAAACTGTTCTGTTTCACAGTTGGTGAGTTTTGCAAGTCCCTGAAACATATATAACTTGTTTGGGCATATCCAGAGCTTTGAAAGCTGAAACATGTAATTCACTAAGAAAGCATCATGACATTGCTAGTTATTTTTCAGATATGATAGAAAAAAATTATCTTAGTGTAAGAAGGCAGTAATGATGGTGTTGAAGGAAAAGTCTTCTTCATGGTTCAGTCCAAGCTGGGAATAAAAAACATGGCGACTGTTTTAGAAAGAAGGTTGCAGTTTATTTGAAGAGGAGAGCCAGACAGAAAGATGGCTCTGGAAGAAAAGAGAGAGCACATGTAGTGAGTGGGTTTTTATACCCTCTGGGGCTTTTGTTTGGAGTTGTTTCCTGTTCCTGTTTGAGGCTTTGTATTTCCTGTATCATGTATTCTGACCTGAGTCTGGGTGTGCCCTTCGGCATCTGTAGGTTAATCCTATTATGTCCTGTCTTAAAGTTTGGGTGGGGTATGTAGATTTTAGGTGTCTTTGTCTTCTTAATCTTCTAGCTTAAACCTTCCTGAATGATTTACATCTGCATTTCTACAGAGCTGGTTTCTGCTTGGGGGAGGGAGACTCGGGGCTATTAAGAAAAACTGGGCATGCTTTTCTGCCTCTTTAAGATCCTTTGAGGAAATATATTTTTCTGCCCTTTTAATATTTCCTTCTCTGGGGGGCTGACTTCCCACAATGGTGTTCCAACACTCCATGTTTATACTATTTTCTGTCGTTAAGTGTGGGGTATGTGTTAACTGTGTAGCATCATAGAATGATTTGGATCATGATCACAAAAGACGGTGTGATAAATGAGTGTTTGTTGAATTAACAAACAGGTATTTATGAATTAAAATTGTATTTTATTTTTGTATTGTGATAATTTTCTGGTTAGAATTTAATGTTGTCTTGCAGCCTCTTCCATATTTGACTGGTACATCAGCTCAAAAACTTGCAAGGTAGATTAATACTATTAAGAAAATAAAAAAGATAGCCTGTAAGTAGGTTAGATTTGGTTGTGGTTTAGAAACTTAAATATGTAATATTTAGATTTTTATTGGAGAATTAATATTAACTAAATTATATATTCTGTCTTCATATCCATTGATTAATGGCAGATATTGGCAAATACTGCAAGGAGAGGAGATATTCCATATAAGACTGTATGCATACAATCATTTATGGTTTCAGGATTTAAGAAACTTTCATGAAAAATATTGATTATGTGAACACTGATAACAATTATATTTTATCAGACAAAATAATCATATAGAAGAAAAACAAGCTTTTGAGTTTTTGTGCGTGTAAGAACACCTTATATACATTTAGATATACAATCTCAATTTCATTTCTAAATAAATAACCATATATAATTGGTTATTTTTACCATTTTTCACTAATTACAGATCATGAAATGCCAGACAGATCATATAAATATTTAAATTATATAGGTGTCTCTGAAATTGTTTAAATAATAGATTCAGGCTATAATCCTGTGCCTACCAAAAAGTTGATTTTATAACACCTTTCTAAATTGCACTATAAATAATTGATTATTTGCAATAGTGGTGAAAAATTGATAATTTTTATATTTTTATAATTTTTCACTAATTACAGATAATGAAATAGCATCTAGAGATATAAATGATTAAATAGGTGCGTCTGAAGTTTTTTGAATAATAGATTCAGGTTATAATCCTGTGCACGCCAAAAATTTGATTTTATGATACCGAGTTTATGGATAAACTTCTACCTTAGCAATACTATAGTTGTGTTTAACATCTTAAAAAAACCTAGAAATTCCTGATACCATACTTTTCCTAACATGCTACTGATTCTGGGCCGGACGTATCACCAGGAAACCGCACCCACCCCATTGCTGGCAATGGAGAAAAAGCTCCAATACGTCATGTGACGTCACGAGTTTGACATGTCTGCCTTACAGTAATAAAAATTTGCAAACTTAAAAAAAAGGCATAAATGGAGAGAAAATGTACAAATGCTTGTGGATGATTTGCAACCATTATTTGATTTTGAAACTAGATTTCAGAGAGATTTATTTTTTCTGTATTACAGTTGTTCAGTAAGATGGAAGTAGAGTAAAACAACATATAACCAAATGAACAATTGTCTTCTACAAATAAAATGAGAATATTAAATAAGAAAATTCCTTGTAGACATGTGTTGTAAGACTGGTAAAGTAAATGAAGTCATATGTTCAGAATCTGAGCATGCTAATCCTGTAACAGGAAAAATGTTCTCACTGGAACACATAATTTTCTTTTTTGTTTTAATTGTTTGCATGTAACTATTCAATTTAATTCAAAGTAATCTTTGTTACTACAATAATATTAGGAAAAAACTGAAGAAAAAGTACACATTTATTTTTAAGCTTCTGTTAGAAAGTCTCTTACCATTTTCAAATATTGAAAATAATTTACTTAAAAATAATTTAAAGGTTCTTACTTTGATAAGTAGCAATTTTTCCAGTCAAAAACATGACAGGTTGCACGTAACACAGTAGTGAACTTTGTAATAGGCAATCATGAATTCTTAATTTTTACTTGAAGGAAGGGTGGAGCAACAGTATTTCCTTGTGATGGATTTCCTTAGCATGCAAATAGGGAAATTGCTGTTTAAAAAAGATGAAAGTCTTTCAACCTGGAATTGAAACAAAACAGCAGTTATTGTTCCACATACTCTTAAGAACGAAGTTCTGCTTGCTGTGTTTCCTGATAGCCTTTTTCTGGAGTTAGTAAAATAACTTGCTCACTTACAGCTTACCTACAAAAGAAGTCTCTCTGTGTGTGTATGTGAGAGGGAGGAAGAAGGAGGTGGGGGGCGGGGAGAGAGATTAAAATGAATGTAACCTCTTGTTCAGTGTATATTTTAAAAGGGATTCTGATATTAATTCTTATTAAATATTTTATATAGATAGAAAAATTGTTCAAGAACATTTTTATGGCAAAGAAAGAACTCTCAACTCTTTAGATAAACTGTGGTTATCTTATATTGGTAGCAATAATGAAATCTATTTCACCTTTATGGCTGAAGTTTTATTTTAACATTTGTACTTTTGGAATAACAGCTTTCATGTTTATTTGGAGAGTTAGTGTGTGTGAAACCTGTCTAATATGGTGGCAGGACCTAAGATATAATAAATATCTCAGACATAAACATGGAGATAATAAACAGGATTTGTTTTTCCTAATCTTGAAACCTGATAGACATGTATAAACATTAATAGGTTGGGGATTAAATTTGGACCCAGAATTGCATGAGAAAGTGACCTTGTAGAATAACCTCAGTTTGAAAATGGGAGCAAAATATATTACTGGAAAATTTGGGCCAGGTAAGAGATTAATATATTGAATCTACTACTTCTTAACAGCTATTTTAAAACTTTTTAGAGACTATGCTGTGGATATATTTTAACTAAATCAGTTGCTTGGCAGTAAATGCAATTAAAACATAAAACAATATGGCAATGTTTTATCAGTTTCAGAAGTACACAAAATACTTGAAAGTTTAAGCAATATTATTTTTAAGTAATACCAACAATCCAATTCTATGGGAAACTTTTTTTTTAAAAAAGTTGAAATTACATGGAATGAGAAACTGAAGATTAATGGATCCAAATATTACACAATATAAAATAAGTACCTTTTATGATCTAGAAATGAAGTTATTTATCTGAAAATCTTATTCTGTATTTATTGCACTCCTCAAAGGATGTTTTCAAAAAGTTGGAAATCTGCTAAATTTGCCTTTATCCAAATCCAGTCACAAGTGTACAGAAAAGGGAACAAAAATAATTGCTCTTGGGTCTGATCCAGCATCTTGCCTTCTATTCTTATGACTGTGTGAAAAAACATCAATGCCCTCTTCCCTCACCGTGCACAAACTAACTTTACTTATCAATACTGGTATAATAAAGGTGTGACTGGCATGTTGCTTGAAGACTTAAAATGCTCTCTCTTTTTTTTTTGTCCTTGTAATCACAATTCTCCAGCATGAGGATGGATAATCCACGGATTGGGTTTCCTGAAGTCCCTTCTACCTAATAGACTAAGTTTGAGAGTTAGCCACGCCTCTTGCCGGGTCATGCTGTCCCAGTTCTGACTTAGTCTTACACCCAGCAAGACGCGTTGGTTCCTCTCAGCTAGTCAGGTTGTATTTTTCCCTGTTTTACTATCTGTGTATTATCCTTCCTCTTCTGTAGAAGTTTTTGGCTTATTTCCTTTTGCAAGCCTCAGTGTAAACCGTTCTTTTGCTCTTTCCTTTCCTCCACCCCCCCTTCTTCGGCTGCTCAAGCCACGAGGCTTTGTTTGTTTTTAACAGCCAGCCGAGCCGCGGTGCTGCCGATCACTCCAGCTGATTGGCGGAGCTCTGCAGAGGCTCCGAACACTGGCAGATCGGCTGGGCTTTGGCCCGACAATCTCTGCAGCCTGCGGATTGCCGCGCTGCTGCCAGCCGCCATTTTAGAGGTCCACTTCGAAGGAGCTGCTTAGGCAGTGAGAAGTGCCTTTTCTCCTTCCTTTATTCTTGGAAAGAAAAAGGGGGTTGAGGGAGTTTTCAGGTGGTTGATTAGACATATATAAAACAGCAAATTTGCTTGCCCCAGTCCGGAGTCCTCTGACCTCCAGGCCTCTCTGCATGCTCGGAGCCGCCATTTTGGATTGCCTAGGGCTCGTTACAGGGCCGTCTGCGTTCCTCCCCAGAGTTCTCTGAGTACAGGGGATGTCAGTGAAGAGATTCCCTCATCTTATTCTTTAGCATGGTTTCTCTGGACTCTCTCCTCGCACGTGGACAACAGCCATTTGGTGCAGTCGTCAGTGTCCCACCTCACACGTGGTCGGCCGCCATTTTGTGTGTCTCTATCCTGATTATTGGTGCCCTGCTACTTCTGCAATTTGAATCCAGGCACATCCACTTGTCTTTGCCTCAGGCAAATCCACTTGATATTGCCTTTGGCAATACACTGTTGCACCTGGAATTTTCTTTGGACTTTTTCTCCTGAGAGCCTTATCTTACAATTGCTGCTTCACCCATTGCTGGCCTCCCACTATACTGTGTTTCACATTTACCCCCTCAGGAGCTTACACTGGTTTTACCAGTATTGTATCATTTCTTTACTTCAGGCCCTAGCTCCCTTGCCAGGAGCCCATACTGTTTTTACCAGTTCCAGCAGTCATCACATTGGGCCTTAGCTCCTATTCTTATTGAGACCCATTCTCAGACTTGTGCTGAAGGGCCTCCAATGTGATGGCAGAAGACAAACAGCCCCAGATTGTCTTGGCACCCACCAGCCCCCCAAGTAAAAGGAGACGCAAATCTTCAAAATTGGAGACAGCAGGGAAGCTGAAGGCTAAAGCAAAGGCTCTATCTGGCAAGGCTCCATCCAAGGCGGCAGAAAAAGAGGCTGCCAGGAGACATCAAGCTTTAGAGAGGCAAATTTCTAAAGCTCAAAAAATGACTCCAAAAGAGATTAATCCTACTGCTACCTCCGAGAGCTCTCTATTTGGGCCTCAAATAATAACTACAGCTCAAGTCCACAGGCCTTTGTCCCTGGACACCTTGTCCTAACAGAGGTCCATCAGTCCCATGGTCCCAAATCCAAGTCCCAACTGGGTGGGCCCCCCTCCTGATCCTCAACCAGGACCCTCAGCCACATTCACTTCCACTGCTGCTGGTCTCCGGCCTGAGGTTTCTCAAGCTCTTGGACCGAAATAGCTGCAATCTATGCTTACTCAGGTTCTGGAAAGTATTGCCTCACTTCAGAGGCCCCAACCTTCAACCTCTTCTCAGCACCATTCTGAACCCCCAGATTACGCCTATTCCATTCCCTCTGATCAATCTTCTCATGATGGAGACTCATATTCTGATATGGAGGAATCGGGAGCCTCCCTTGTCAGAAGATGAGGACCCACATCAGGAGCCCTCTCCCTTCGTAGGTCTATTTGATCCCACCCTGTTCAAATTTATTCTGTCCAAGGCCACAACTGCGTCCCAGATTGCGCCTGAGCAGGAACCACAACCTACCCCTTCCGCCAGTCAGTCACCGAATCCATTGTTTTCTGAACCCACGGTGACCCAACAGCACATACCGTGCCCTCCCTTCTTTGTTAATACAGTAAAGAGACAATGGGCGAACCTTGGCGCCTCTCCTGCTCCAGGCACCTCTGATAAAAAGCTCTTCAATGTTGCCCCATCCTTAACCAACCTCCTGGAGGTGCCGACTGTGGACATGTCTCTGACTCCCATTTTTTTTCCTTCCACCATTCCTGGGGATATGGCAGAAGCATTAAAAGCAGATGACAGAAAATGTGAGTTTTCTTTACGCAGAGCACACCAGGCATCCGGCTGGGCAGTGAAGGCCTCCACCTCAGTTTCCTTCTTTTCAAGGTCTTCCATCATTTGGCTTTGAGAGCTTCAAGCCATGATTCCGCAAGATCAGGTGCGCACCCATCAGACAATGGGTAAGTTGTTGGCAACGGCTGAATACATGGCCAATGTCACACTACATGCCAGATTTTCGGCCAGGGCAATCGCTGCTAATGTTTCTACTCGATGATTGCTGTGGTGGGCGGATTTAACAATGGCGGGCAGATTTAAAATCCAAATGGCGCTTGTCCACCGCTCCTTATTTCGGTGGTCAATTGTTTGGAGAAGCTCTTGATCCTTATTTTGGTGGAAAACAAGGATAAGAAGAAGGTGTTAGCCCACCAAGCCAGGCGGGCGGACCGCAAATCTACTCCATTTTATCGCAAACAGACTTATCGCAACACTCCCAGCTCTGAATGGTCCTTGCCACAATGCTTCTTCCCTCCCAGGTCGGACCATCAATCGGACCGCTTTGGTCCCAAGCCCACGCAACAACCTCAGTCTAAACGGCCCTTTCGAGGCATGGGGGGACCCCCCATAGATGGCAGGCTTTCCCTGTTTTCTCACAGTTGGGAAAGCATTACCACCGATGCTTGGGTTCTGTCCACTGTAACAAACAGCCTGGCTCTGGAATTTCTCTCCAGGCCGGCAGATCGGTTCATTCAGTGTCTATCTCCCTCAAACCCATCCAAAAGAATCCTCATAAAGGAGGCCATTTCTCATCTTATAGACATAAAAGCCATGGAACCAGTCCCATCCGATCAAAGGGGACAAGATTTTTATTCGATACTCTTTGTAGTACCGAAGGCCTCAGGAGGATGGAGGGCCATTCTTGATCTGAAAAAGTTGAATTCTTACCTGGTTTACAGAAAATTCAAGATGCAAACGTTGCAGTCCATCTTGGCCAGTATAAGGAGGAATGACCTAACATCGATCGACCTCATGGAGGCGTACCTGCACATTCCAATTCTTCCACAAAATTGCAGATTTCTCAGATTCTGTTACAGATCCTGTCACTATCAATACAAAGCGTTTCCCTTCGGCCTGTCATCCGCTCCGAGGGTATTCACAAAAGTCCTGTCGGTTCTAGACGCTCACCTGAGATTGGTTCCCATTCGGATTCAGTGCTACCTGGACGACATCTTTATTCAATCGGTGTCAGTTCAGGCAGCGAGGTCAGATGTAGCCCTGACCATCGATGTGCTCCAAAACCACGGGTTTTCTGTGAATTTCCTCAAGAGCCAGTTGGTTCTATCCACGCGGCTTCTTCATCTGGGAGCCGTGATAGATATAACACGTTGCATGGTCTACCTGTCAGTGGACCGCCAGGTCAGTATCAGGACTCTGGAATGTCAGGTACAACATGCCCGGGTTGTTCCTCTCATTACTCTCTCCCAACTGTTAGGCAAGATGATCTCTTGCATTTCCATAGTACCTTGGGCCAGACTACATTCAAGGACCCTGCAGTGGTTCCTCCTTCCCTTTCAAAGGCGAAAGCTCATCTCTTCCAGCAGGCCAGTGAGTGTGACACCTCCAGTATTGAACTCGCTTCGATGGTGGACATCTCAGGCTGTAGCCAGGGGCTCCAGGTTCAAGGAACCGCCACGGATTGTTCTCACTACCGATGCCAGTCTCTTTGGATGGGGAGCTTACCTCCAGTCCCAGATGGCTCAGGGTCACTGGTCCAGGGGCGACTTGCAGCACAGTATAAACTGGCTGGAGCTCAGAGCCATACACCTGGCATTGCGTCATTTCAGTCTCAGGGTGAGGGGTTGACATGTTCTTGTCCTCACGGACAACATAGCGGCCAAAGCTCATGTGAACCGTCAAGGGGGCACCCGGTCCGGGTCGCTGATGACGGAGGCCAGACTGCTTTGTTCATGGGCAGAGATCAATCTCTCCTCGATCAAGGCAGATCACATTTCGGGGGCGATCAACGAACAGGCAGATGCGCTCAGCAGGGCGACAGTAGACCACTCCGAGTGGCGTCTGGACCCTGCGCTATTTGTGGAGATAACGAGCAGGTTCGGTCAGCCAGCTCTGGATCTATTCGCTTCTGCAGCGAATTCGCAACATGAAAACTCTTATAGGAGTATACAGAGTAATAGCTTCTTCATGATGTATTACGGGCTCCCTTATAGTCCTAAGACATGATTTGTTTGAACCATTGTTGTGGCAGTAAGCCAAAATAATTAACAATATTACAAGTAGTTTTCAACTTAGGACCTTTTGTTCAGCAACCATTCAGAATTACAATGGTGCTACATGAAGGGACTTAAGATCTATATCTGAAGTATTGGGTATAGCATGAGGTAAAGTGCTCCCATGGTCCTGTAGTTGCAATTCGGGTGCCTGGCAATGTACCTGCACTTACAACTGATCTCAGGGATGCTACAACTGCTTCCCTGCATATTTTGCTCATCCCTCCTGCCCCACTGGATTTCTCGTGCCTACTTCCTGGACATGCTTCCCATCCTGCTAGGTCCTACAATCTTGGGCCTCTCCCTACTCCGTCATGCCTTGCTCTAGTTAACTCTTCTGAAGACTAAATTTCCAAAATAGCACCCAGCCATTGTCACATTATGCAGGGTTTTATAGAAGCTGTCTTGCATCATTCTGGAAGCAGCCACCATTCTTGCAATTTCTTAGAAGAGTTCAGTTTTCTGCACGTGAATGGTGACTACCTACAGAATAGTGTGGGTTACCTTTGCAGGATGGTTGTGCATTGCACCGACTGGGTGCTTTTTTGAAAAGCAATCTTTGGAAGAGGCAAGTGGAGCAAGGCGTGATGGGGCAGGGAAGAGGATCAAGGCCTGCAGGGAAGCTATGCAAGGGGTGACTTGAGGGGGAGGCCCTGAGAGGTGTGGCACAAGCCATATGTGAGCTGGGGGGTGCCAGCCACAGTGTGGACCTGGTCTGCTCCAAGTCTCCCAGGGCATCCCCCACCTCCTTAAGCATCCTGTGCTGCTCTTAATGACCTGTACAGTTGCTTAATGACTGCAGTGGAGTGAGCTGGGTTTATGAACTTTGAGGGAGGTGATTATATGAGTGCCTCACTTAAAAAACCACAAAAACTTATGACCATAATTCCATGCTCAATTGTGGTCATACGTTGAGGAGAAGCTGTAGAACTTAGGAAGATAATGAACCTAATCTATGTTTCATTCATCTTGAACAGTTTAGTTTAAAGGATAGCATTGTTTATTTGCTAGATGACTAAGGCTTTCTCCAACTTCCCTGTATGCCTTCTTGGCAAAAAGAAAAGATACAAAACCAGACTTTCAGCTCCTTGGCCAGATTGGTCAAAGGAAAAGACTTTATCCTTCAGTGCAAAATATGTAGGACAACAGTCAAAAAGATGTGTGCAATAACTTAGAAATTAAGTTTTATGCTATTTTGATCAGCATATTAAAATCTGTTAGAATGAGATAAAAAAGTTGTGCTATAGAAAAATAGTAATCTTATTTAATTGTAACAGGATAGGTAATCTAGTGTTCTTCATGCTGTAATTCTTGTATAAGAAGTCTAAATGCCACTCTTGCAATTTAGCCTTCAAAGTTTAAACAACCAACTCTATTTAGAAATGGGTTGCATGCCAACAGTTAAACCACTGCCATATAGGGTATAGCAAAACCAGTAGTTTTGGAATTAGATCATGATAAACTTGTTCAGCTTTACTATCACAAGTACATATTAAGTTTTCTCTCGTTCACTTATACTCAAACACACACACACAATTATTTTGTATTTTTGGTTTTCTTTTACATTTTAGCTTTCTCTAGCAGGAACTTCCACTATAGGTTGCAAATGAAAGAACAGTCACAGTTTATTAATCATGTTGTAGAACTAGTTTATACAAAAACAGAGGTAATATTTGTTTTAATATAAATATTATATATGTTTGTGTGCTTTTCAAAAATTTAAGTTCACTCCATTTCAAGGCCAACAGATTCAAAAGTATTTTTCTAACCCCAGATACAGTTATTAAATCAATTGATATCTATAATCTTGTGAATGTGCTTTCCCTCTTGTTCATTAACTCTAAGTTATGGCTAGGACAGGGGTAGGTAACCCAAAACACTGAAAGAGCCACTTGGACCCGTTTCCCACCGAAAACAAAACACTGGGAGCTGCAAAACCCTTTTGATATCTAAAATGAAGATAACACTGCATATATCTTTTTTTACCTTTATTTTGTGTGTGTGTGTGTGTGTGTGTGTGTGTGTGTATATACACACACACATATATTTACACACACACACACACATACATACATATATACACACACCTATAATAAAGATAAAAAAGGATATATGCAGTGTTACCTTCATTTTAGATGTCAAAAGGGTCTCTCTCTGTCTCCCGCCCTCCCTCTCCCTCTTTCTCTTTCTCTTTCTTTTTCTCTCTCTCTTTCTCTCTTTTCTTTCCCTCTCTTTCCTCTCCCTCTCCCTCTTTCTCTCCTCTCCCCCTTCCTCTCTCTCTTTCTCTCCCTCTCTCTCCCCCCTCTCTCCCTCTCTCCGATCTTCTGCTCACTTGGCAAGCTGGCTTCAAGCTGTTCTCCAACAAGCTCAGAGGTAGGCAACCTCGGCTCTTTTATGACTCATGGACTTCAACTC
Organism: Bothrops alternatus; assembly: GCA_034064705.1. Classification (NCBI taxonomy): domain Eukaryota; kingdom Metazoa; phylum Chordata; class Lepidosauria; order Squamata; family Viperidae; genus Bothrops; species Bothrops alternatus. The sequence continues at coordinate 1,656,121 of JARGCV010000124.1, forward strand.
CCAGAATTCCTGAGTCAGCATAGCTGGGCTAGCTAGCTCTCTCCTGCCCTTCCTGCTTCCTGCAGAGATGCAGCAAAGGGAGGAGCCCCGCCCAAATAAGCTTTTCAGCTCGTCAGAGAATACCGTGAGTCCATTCTTTTACACACACACACACACACACAGAGAGAGAGAGAGAGAGAGAGAGAGAGAGAGAGAGAGAGAGAGAGAGAGAGAGAGAGAGAGAGAGAGAGAGAAGGGAAGCGCAAGTGCCTCTCTCTGTCTCTGTCTCTCTCTGCAAATGGCAGAGGAGGCTGGGAGCCATAGGGGAAGGCTCAAAGAGCCGCATGCACTCCGGAGCCGCAGGTTGCCGACCTGTGGGCTAGCAGGTTTGGTATCCTAGAAATTCTATGTACATATTACTTTTTAGACAAACCAATAATATCTTGAATCTTGCTAATAAATCAGTATGTTTACAACAGTTCTGAATTTTCAGTGCTATTGGTTATATCATTGATTCCTCAATTTTAAATGCTTCAAAGAGAGACATAAATGTATCTTCAAGCCTTAAGTAGCTTTAATGAGATGTGCCAGTACAATATTTGATAAAAGTATTTATTGGGTTCATTTTGCATAGAAATTGGTAAAGTATCTTGAATGTATTCTTTTTATGAATTAGATTCCTGTAATATTAGAATTTATTGACCCTAACCCTAACCCAGACAACACGTCGCTTAAGTACTTATGATTGTAAAATTAGAAAATTAATAAATATTTATATAAAAAAAGAAGAATCTATTGATTGGGAATATTTGAGCCAAGTAAGTGGAACCATGAGTAAAACTTCTCTTCTGCCTTGTCGTAATACACAGATACTCATTTTTTTCATCAAAAACCATATTTTTTAGGTTTTAGACAGCAAATATGTGTAACTTCCTTTTCTGTCAAAAGCCATTAAAGAAAAGGGGAAAAGAGGCTAATTCTATGATAAATTTTTGCAGGATATAATGCTGTCATTTTACTATGTAGCATTCAATCACTCTTATTTTTTAAAAAAGGTTGCCGTGCACTACCAATCATACATATTATTTATAGATCCCCAATTCATGGTTTTACTTTTTAATTGTAGTAGAACTAATCTTTTAATATCTTTGAAATTTTCAACCTATTTTGTTCTAGGATGTTCAGAAGGAGAGAGGAACTCATAATTACCTCACCAAGGAAACAATCAAGGAAAAAGTCCAAATATACAATTCAGATGTTACTGACAAGCTAAAGATGACATTGGTAAGCTTTTTATATACAATGTTTAGTATGATTAGGTAGCATGTCTGTTTGGGACAGAAGTGTTAGTCTTTCCTTCCTGAAGTCAGTACTAGATGTGATTATCAATGCTATAAATTATGGCAAGTAAATTCTATATTGCATAAAATATTTCTTAGCATTCACCTCCTTGCTTTGCAAGAATTCATATTACTAGACAGGATTATAGCTTGTCAGACCCAGACAGGCAAAGGAAGATGGGATGCATTGGAGAAAAAGCAAATGTGGGACTGTCTATTTTGTTGTTCATGTGGTCTCTGTGTATTACAGTTTACTGTACTTATTCAGTCACAATTAACGTATACAAATACTGAGCTACATTTTGTGGCTCTGAATGTTCCTTCTCACTGTGTATGTTTAAAGGACTTAGAAATATAAATCTCTGATTTTTGTGATTGCAATTTAGTCACATTAAGGTGAATATTAAGAAAACATGTTCTTTTTCCATTTGAAATGCTGGTGCTTCCTGAACTGTGGTTTTTATAGTATTAAACTTTATTGTATTATTATTGCTCTTTTTTGTTATTGTGTTTACTGTTTGGCTTTTGTGAATTGTTTGTGCATTGTACATCCTAACTTTCTTATGATTTGAATATACAAGTCCAGCAATAACTATCCATCATCTGACAGATGCCCTCTGTGTCTTGTGTGTTTGGGCAAGGAGTGTTTAATAAATTATAACATCATTCATAATGCAATTACTCTACTTTTCTCAAAGACTTTCTGTGAGGCCATGCACTATAGCAGTTATTGTAGCTGCCAGACCAGATCAGTACCAAAGAATAACTGGTTTAATTGTTACATTTTTATTCTGCCTTTATTATTTTATAAGTAATTCAAAGTGGTGAACCTACTCCTTCCTCTTCCTATTTTCCCCACAACAAAACCCTGTGAGGTAGGTTGGGTAAAGATAGTGATTTACCCAGAGTCACCCAGCTGGCTTTCATGCATAAAGTAATATTAGAACTCAGTCTCCTGGTGATCGGCCCAAAATCATGCAGCTGGCTTTCATCCCTAAGGCAGAATTAAAACTCACAGTCCCCTGGTTGTGTTAACCAGACTTATTCCACATCTTGCATAAGATCATTCAATTTGGATAAGGGTACCATTAACTGCAGCTTTTCAAGTCATTTTTCTGGCATACATTATACAACAACCTAGTCCTAGCTGTTGATTTTGATTTGGTTGCATTGATTGTTCTTTTCCACCTCAGGTAAGCATAGATTGCTTGTTATCTTTATGCATGGTGCACAGAGACCTCAACATAAATTTAGGTTGCTTATTTGTAACCTGTGGACTTGGATTCTTCATGTATTCATATGATTCTCTCTACATTCCTCATGCAGACATTTAGATGTTTATCTGTGAGTGATTACGGTGACCTCATGGTTACAATGTGCAGTAGGAAGGACTCCTAAGAGCCTATGAAAGTGCAGAACAAATTTAGAATGTTCTGATGATATCTGCTCAGAAATCTCATATGTGCAAATGCCTAGAAGACTGTTCAATTGAAATTATAAATGGCGGTTTGCTTGTTCAGCAACCTTTCAACTTAACAGTGCTGAATGAGCGGTACCACTTAGAGAGGGCTGTAAAGCACCATGAAGTGGTATATAAATCTAAATGCTATTGCTGCTAAGTGCTACGTATGGCCAGTTCTCAAACCAGCTATCATAGATCCCCACAGTTATGTGATCACAACCTGGGTTCTCAATACCCAGCTTGCAATTATGTTGTTTTAATATCCTGTGGTCATTTGATCACCATTTGCAATCTTCACTGCCAGTTTCTGACAAGCAAGTCAATGAGGAAGTCAGCAGGATATCATAAATGGTGGTCACAAGACATTGTGCTTAATAATGGTGATTAACAGTGGCAACTGGAAGTGCCAAAATTTCTATTGCTAAGCAACATGAGAGTAAAGCACAATGTCATGCAACTGCACTGCTTTGCAATTGAAATTCTGGCACTTCCAGTTTCCACTGTTAACTGAGCATTATTACCTGTACTGGTAAACAATCTGTACTTATCTAAGTATTGGGGGGAATAGCAATCTGATTATTTGCTGAGTTTTTATTTCTTTTCCCCTGTGCCATCTAAAGCATGTACATGAAAATGTATCTGTTCTCCATTTTGTTATAGGACACATGAATATGATTTCATTGTTATATGCATATGTATGTTTTACTTATAGAACGCAAGCGGAATATACACTGGTTTCATAAAAGTTCAGATAGAACTTTACAGACCTATCACTCTGCAGACTTCTGTGAATGTAGGAAAGCATCTCAACAGCAATGAAACAACTTTTTATTTGCCTAATGGCTATATGAACACTCTTCATATCAGCAGTACTAACACAGTCCGTGAAGTTATTGAGGCCTTGCTCAAAAAGTTTCTGGTGGCTGATAATCCTGCCAAGTTCGCACTTTATAAACAATGTCATAAGGAAGATCAAGGTATGCAAATAATTTTTTTCTGAGTTGTAAGTTGATTAAAGAAAAAGATTTTGATGCTAATTTTGTTCTTTTATGCCTTTGATATAGTAGAATTATTTCTGAGACATTGTATGTTGGAAAATAAATTTATTTGACAAACTGATCATATTTCTAATAAAATATCAAAAACTATTAAAATAGCAGAAATTAAATTTCCCTTTTTGAACTGTTTCATGCATATGTATGATAAATTTCAGCTGAATAGAATCTTTGGACAACTTTAATATTTTATTTGGTTCTACAGCCAGCATGCAGAATCTTATATACTTGTGTGAACCAGGAAATTAGGGGTATTAGTTTTACAATTGAATTTTGAACAAATTTGATTTGATATTTGTTCTAAAAGCTATTAATAGTTTGGTTGAACTAGGTGATGTCAATTTAATGTTTGCTAGTTTAAGGAGAGTACATTTGGGATAAAGTCAGTACTTTCATCTTGGCTTCATGGAGATATTACTTGTTCTTCAGAATAACTGATTTAATCCATGCTGAGCCATTGTTTATGTGTAGCCATAATAACCATGGTTTCAATTTCCAGGCCTGTAGCAAATAAATCTCATTTCAGGGTTGCTTGTTTGCTTTTGTTAGTTTCTTTCATCAGCTTAGTACTCTATTCAAAAGTTCCTACTGTCATTGTGAGGCTGATTAATGGCCTTGATTGTGGTTTGTGAAGCCTAATATAGATAGCTTTATAAACCATGATTCAGGAACTCCTCTAATTTCAAAGTGCATGTTTTGTTTTCTTGTACCACTTTTGAATTATGAGATATGGCTATTGATTGCTAATTAGCATTTTACATTGTAAGTGAGTTTACATTTTCCTTGTATTGGAAAACCTGGCAATACCTAGCTATCTGATAGTCCAACTAATATTGACTTTTCACTCATTCACTTGTATATTTTCTGACATATTCAGAAGGGGTTACTGGGCTTATGTTGTCAGTAAAACAAGTTCAAGTAGCTTTATCTTTGGCTGGTGCTGTGAACAGGTTCCCAAGACACCAGAGAATCTGATAGAAAAAGAGGGAGACCTATCAGAAGAAGAGCTGAAGAAAAAAACTCCATTAAGGATCTTGCAAGATAGTTTTATCAAAGCAATTTTATGTTTATTGTCAGGAATATTTATGTGGAGTACTATCTCCATAGCCATTTTAGCTTTAGCTGCCAGAAGGCAGAATCTGCCTGACAGCTAGCTTTTTTCTATGAGAGGAATAGTGGCCTCATAAAAAAGGTGAGGTGACTTTTCTAAGAGTAATCTCGATTGTTGTCAGCCTTTTGAAGGAGACCGGATCAGAAAATACACTTTATTGTTCAAGGACATAGCAAATACTTTCTCTCCTCCTTACATGAAAGAGAATCAAGTTGGGGCCTTCTTTTTTTAATTTTTTTTTATTTTTATAAAGATTTTTATTGAGTTTTATAAAGGTGATAAAGGGATAGGGTCAAAAAGGATAAGACAAAGGGAAACATACAAAAAGGTTAGACCAGGGGAAAGGGGTAACACAAAAGTGGGATTAATCCCACAAAATAACATCGCTTCAGCAAGTCTACCAGTCCAGGTTTACATATTAAATCTTAATAATTACTCTATTATTAAATAACCTTCAATGCAATCATGTAAATAACAAATTAGTCAATAGCTCTCATTCATTTTGCTACTTAACAATGCTTAGTATTAATTAGCTATAATAACTTTAAAATAATAATATATTACATATTAATTATAATTTACCATATTGTTTAAGATCACAAATATACAAAGAGCAAGAAGAAGGAGAAGAAATAAGAACAAGTTCATACAAATAATCATGGAATATAAATACAAATTATCAATTATCTCTTTAAATTTCATTACCTTTTCTCATTCTAGCGTGTTTCTAACCAATAATAAAATTTTCCCCATGTTTTAAAATAAATTGTGTCTTCTTTCTCTTTCATTTCTAAAGTTAATCTATCCATTTCTGCACATCTGAGTATTTTTGTTATTATAGTCTGGTCAGATGGTAAATTTTCATTTTTCCAAAATTGGGCAAATATTATTCTTGCAGCTGTCAACACATGCAATATTAAATACTCATTCTCTTTCCCATAATTCAAACCTAATATGCCTAACAAACAGAGTTCTGGTTTAAATTCTATCTGTATTTTAATCATCTTTTCTAGCCACATGTGGATCTTAAACCAAAACTTTTTAGCATTAGGGCATATCCACCAGAGATGGTAATAAGTGCCTGGTTGTTGTTTACATTTCCAACACATATTTGATACATTTTTAAACATTTTCTTTAATCTAACTGGTGTCATGTGCCATCTATAAAACATTTTATATAAGTTTTTCTTATATGCAGCTGCTTTAGTAAATTTAATATTTCGGTCCCATAGTTTTTGCCAATCTTCTAAATCTATAGAATAAGCAAAATTCTTTGCCCACACTATTATTGTTTCTTTCACTTGTTCTTCTTCCATCTTCCAATTTAGCAGGAATTTATAAAGTTTCTTAATCAGATTTTCATCTGTTTTCAAAAGTATTTTATCTAATGGTGTCTGTTCTTTGTAGAATCCCATTACTTTTACATCTTTTTCATATCTTGTTTGAATTTGCAAGTATGAACACCATGTTAGATTAATGCCAGTTTGTTGAAGTTCTTGCCTATCTTTTAAGTTTTTCTTCTTTATCTAAAATGTCTTTATAGGCCACAAGTTTATCATAGTTAATTAAATTTGGATACGCAAATGCTTCCATTGTGGAAAGCCACTTAGGTATTTTCATATAATTTTTTTTAACTATCTCCCACTCTGAGAGTAATACGTTCCTTATGGCATGGGTTTGGATGTATTTATGTGCTTTGTTTTTCTCGTACCAAAGAAAAACATGCCAACCCAGTTTCAAATCATGTCCCTCTAAGTAAAGAAGTTGTTTATTTCTCAGTGTGATCCATTCTTTAAGCCACAACAAAATAGTGGCTTGGTAATAAAGTCTCCAGTCTGGGAGCCCAAAGCCCCCTCTGTCTTTTGATTCTTGTAGCAGTTTAATTTTGATTCTTGCTTTTTTCCCTTGCTATATAAATCTCATTATTGTTGCATTTAAGTCATCGAAAAATTTCTGGCTTAGTTTAACAAGAACCGTCTGAAATAAAAATAACAGTTTAGGTAGAATATTCATCTTAATAGTCGCTATCCTTCCTAGTAATGATAATTGAAAGTTTTTCCACTTCTCCAAATCCATTTTTATTTGATTTAATAATCTTCCATAGTTATTTTCTTTTATTGTTATACATTTTGATGTTAAATAAATACCTAAGTATTTAACTTTTTTAACTATCTGGAGATTTGTTTTTTCCACAAATTGAGCTTTCTGTTTTTCTGTTAAATTTCTTGTAAGTACATTAGTCTTTTCCCTATTTATTTTCAACCCAGCCACTTCTCCAAATTCCTCTATTTTCTGCAATAATTTAGTGGCTGTTTCCAAAGGCTCCTCCAAGATAAAAGCCAAATCATCTGCCAAAGCTTGTAATTTATATTTCTGATCTTTTATCTCCAGTCCTTTGATCTCCCCATCTTGTCTAATATTCCTGGCCAACACTTCCAGTGTAAGAATAAGTAACAAGGGAGACAGTGGACATCCCTGTCTTGTACCTTTCCTAATCTCAAAAATTATCTGTATAGTCTCCATTTATAAGTATCTTTGCTGATTGTTTAGTGTAGATTGCTTGAATTGCATTTATAAAATTTTCACCGAAGTCCATTACTCGCAATTGATGAAACATAAATTGCCAGTTAAGATTATCAAAGGCTTTTTGTGCATCCAAAAATATCAATGCCATTTGTTTCTCCGGATGTTTTTCATAGTATTCTAACACATTTAAAATAATTCTTAAGTTATTGTTTATCTGTCTTTTAGGCAGAAAGCCATTTTGATCTGAATGAATAATTCTCCAGCACTGGAGATGGAGAATCCACCAATGGGTTTAGACTGTGTTCCTGCCCAATCAGATCAAGTCAGCCAAAGTTGCCACGCCTCTCCTGGGCTAGAAGGTCCCAGTCTTGACTTGATCTTGCCCATGAACAGACGTGCAAGTTTGGCTCTTAGGCAGGTATAGTCTCCATTGGTGGATTTTCCATCTTTCCTTGACTTTCAACAGTTTCTGGTCAGTGCTGGGCTCAGCACTGGGGTCAGATTGTTGTTTATTCCAAACCCCTTCCTCCCCCTCTTAGCCTTAAAGTGCGGCTGGGATCAGTTTATCTTTCTGCGTTTTGTTGTCTTTCGTTTTCGTTTTCTTCTATCCTCCCTAACCTTCTCAGTTGGATTCCTATTAAGTTCAGTTTCATTTAGTAATTTCTCCAGGAAAAACCATAGTTGTCCTTTTCTATTTTGCTTTAGTTTTCCTTCCCTGATTGGGAGCTGGAATGCAGCTCCAGGAGCTAGGATTCAAGAGGGGGGGGTGGAAGTGCTAATCAGCAGGAAGGCTTACCAGTAGTGTAAAACGCTGGGGGTTTTTTTGCCTTCTTTCATGATTTATGGGGTTGTCCTTGCTATTCTGGGAGGCTGAAGGATCGGCGCTTCCCAATTGCAGCCCCTGTTAGCGGCTGAGCATACGCTGCTCCAAACGGGTTTTTCTTTGTTAAATCAGCTGGCTGGCGGTTCAATTAGGCGGCTAAACAGGGCAGCAGATGCAGGCGAGCTCCGTTCTCCAGCATGATGGATGTAGAATCCACTGGTGGGTAATTTCAGCCTTCCTGCTCAGATGAGACTAAGTCAGAGCTTTAGCCATGCCTCCCTCTGGGAGTGTCTCCCCAGTTTTTGGCTTAGTTTCAGCTCAGTAGGGCGCATAAAATTGAGCTCTGTAGTTAGACTAGGTTAATTAGGATTTCTTTTGCCTTTCTTCAACTTCAACTTTGTTTAAATTACAGTACTTTTTTGGATTCAACTTATTGGCTACTTCTGATAAGGACTCAGTCTTTTTTCGACGTGTTGAGCCTCTCAGGCTCAGGGGTTCGGCTGCAGGCCTTTCTCGGGTGGAGGCTTCCACCCAATCGATCGGAATCTGCGGGACCGCGATTCCGACGATCAGTTGGCCAGCGGGGAAGCAGGCGGCTGCCGATATTGTTCCTCTCGTTGCCGGATCACCGAAGCCACGAGGCTTTTCCCTGCAGCCGTAGCCGGATCACAGCGGAGGCTGCGCCACAAACCCCAAGTGCCTTCGCAAATGGGGGTGGAAGAGGGCTGGCATTTTTCTCTTTCTAATGCTCATTCGCGTTCTCTTGACTGTCCCTGCTTCTCTTTGCTCATTGCATTCTCAGAGGCACGAAGAAGGGCGCTGCTGCCATTTTGACCGCGTGGTCATAATGCGGCCGCCATTTTGAGAGGCCTACAAGGTGGGCACCATTTTCTTTGGACCTCCTGCTTGCGTTACGACCTTCTGGTCTTGTTATTAGCTTATTGCCTTGGCCTGCGGAGGCAGATCTGAACCGGGGGAAGAAAAAGAATTTTTTTTCTCATATCATTTTATGAGGGTTTCCCTCATTGTACGGGCGTTATAGTTTTAATTACTAGAGGAACAGGTTTTATCACCTGTGTAATTGGAGCGTAGGGGTAACCCTCTTTTGACCACCTGTTTTTCATTTAGTTATTGGCCTTTTGCCACATGGCCTAGACTGGCAGTTCTAGGAAATTGTCTGGGTGTCCTTGCCATTGCAATTGTTCAGAGTGAGGATCGGTTTTCCATCTCTGACTATTTGATCTGCTTGGGTTCCCCCACTTCTAGATATCCCTGACCCGGATTGTCTAGACTGCAATGGCAGACAGTTCCTTGCCCCAGGCACCACAAGGCTCCGGTGTCCCCCCCCCCGCACAAACAAAATGCAGGTCAACTGATTTTGAAGCAGGGGGAAAGAAAAAAGCCAAAACAAAACATTTATCCACCAAGGAGACTTCCAAAGCAGCCGAGTGAGAGGCCTCGAGGAGACATCAGGCGCTGGAGAGGGAATTCTCCGAAGCCCAGCGGCTCATGTCCAGTGGGGCTGAAGCAGTTCCCCCCGCCCTATTGGACACTTCCCCATTTGACCTTTTGCGCCTTTACAGGATGCCCCTTGGGCATGTTCTCCTCAGTGGGAAACTGAGCAGGTAGGTCCTCCTCACTCCTCTTCTTCCTCCATACAACAGGGCCCGGAACTTATACATGTCCCAACGGAGGTTGGGGCTAGTTCTAAGGAACAAGGAGATATGTGGTCTCAAAGTCAATTCCAAGCTTTTATGCATCATGCTTTTGTGTAATTCATGTCCTCTTCCAGGAGTCAACAGGGATCCTCTCAACCGTTACCTCCCCCACCTAGCCCTCCTTCCCAGGCGGGACATGACACAGTGCCGGGTTCTGGCATCTCTGAGAATTCCTCTCAACTGGGGGAGGAGGGGTCAGTAGATTTGGGGATAGCTGACACGCCCATGTCAGAGGATGAGGAGGCAGCACCTGAACGGGTGTCAACCTCGGGACTCTTTGACCCCTCCCTTTTCAGATCTCTTCTCTTGAAAGCTTTTACAACGGCTAATTTGACCTCGGTGCAGGAGGAGAAACCTTCTACCTCCACTGGTCAGGAGTCTAACCCCTTATTTGCTGAAAAGGTCGTAGAGCAGAAACAGGTTCCATGCCCGCTAGTTTTTCGTACTAAAGTAGAGAAGCAGTGGTCTTCCCTAGCCACCACACCTTCTCCAAGCAGTATGGAAAAGAAACTCTATAATGTCTCCTTCCTTTGCATCCCTCTTAGAGGTGCCTGCCATTGACGCCCCCTAACTTCCTTGTTCTCTTCATCTGCTATTCCAGGGGATATGGCCGAGGCCCTGAAGGCAGAGGACAAGAAGTTTGAGTTCTCTCTCAGAAGAGCTCACCAGCATGGGCGATAAGGGCAGCAACTTCATCCTTCTCCTTTGCGAGGGCGTCAATCATGTGGCTCCGCAACCTCCAGGCGCTCGTTCCCCCTGACCAGGTTAGAGCACATCAGACACTAGTGAAGCTAGTAGAAGCTTCTGAGTACATGGCAGATGCTTCCCTTCATTCGGCCAGGTGTTCTGCCAGATCCATTGCTGCCACAGTGGCCTCTCATAGGCTACTGTGGCTGAAATAGTGGCGAACTGACTTGAAGTCAAAATGGTGCCTATCGACGGCCAAGTACAGCGGGACACACTTATTTGGGCCAATACCTGAACCTCACGTGGTTGAGGGCAAGGACAAGCGTAAAGTCCTGGCACACCCCTCCAAAAGATTGGACAGGCGGCCACAACAGGAATACCGCAGACAGACGTTCCGTCCCACTAGTTCCTGGGAATGGAGACAGCCCTTTCGGGCAGGGCAGTCCTGGGATTGGCCCAGAGGCTCGCGATCCTTTCCCCAGAGACAGGATCGTCAACAGGACCGCCAGAACATTGGAGCCAGGGACCAAATTCCAGACCAAGCGTCCATTTAGGGGCTCGGGTAACCGTCCCTACCGACGGTCCAAGTGACGCCAAGGGGGATTTCCCAATAAGGGGGCAACTGAAACAGTTTTACGGCGTCTGGGAGGCCACCACCACTGACGCTTGGGTCAGAGGCACCATCAGACAGGGTCTCGCCCTAGAGTTTAGATCGTCCCACCCGGACCGATTCATACAGTGTCCAGTATCGCGAAACACGACCAAAGCACAGTTAGTCAGCACAGCCATCTCACATCTTCTAGAAATCAAGGCCATAGAACTTGTACCACAGGATCAAATGGGAAAAGGGTTTTATTCCATCCTGTTCGTGGTCCCCAAGACCTCTGGAGGATGGAGGGCGATACTGGACTTGAAGGGTCTGAACCGTTTCTTAATCTACAGAAGGTTCAAGATGCAGACCCTGAAGTCCATCTTGGCCAGCATCAGAAAAGGGGACTTCTTCTCCTCCATAGACCTAACAGAGGTATACCTCCACATCCCAATACTTCCAGATCATCGCAGGTTCCTGCGGTTTTGCTACGCACGCCGGCATTACCAATACAGGACCCTTCCCTTTGGTCTCTCTTCGTCCCCAAGGGTCTTTATAAAAATTTTGGCTGTATTAGCGGCCCACCTAAGGATGATGCCAGTGCGCGTGCAGTGTTACCTGGACGACATCTTAGTGCAGTCCCGGTCCTTCCAGTCAGCACTGTGAGACCTGCAGGTCACGATACAGACACTTCAGGATCACGGATTCTCCGTGAACTTCAAAAAGAGTCACACGACCCCCACAAAGTGTCTCCTCCATCTAGGGCCTCTAATAGATTCCGACTTTTGCAGGGTCTATCTTTCCCAGGAGCGTCGGGTAAGCATTCGAAAGCTGGTACTCCAAGTTCGGAGAGAGAAGTTGGTTCCCCTGGTCCAGCTGTCCCAACTCTTGGGAAAGATGGTTTCTTGCATGGGGATAGTCCCGTGGGCCAGGCTTCACTCCAGGAATCTTCAGTGGCTCCTTCTCTCTTTCCAGAAACGGAATCTCAGTGCCTCCACAAGGAAGGTCAGGGTCACACTGTCATCCCTCCTGTAGTGTATGCTGAATGATTGGGTTTTTTTAAAAAAAAAAAATTAAGAGGTTTTATATTTATATGTATTTTTATGTTGATTTCTACTGTGTTGTGAGCCGCCCTGAGTTCTCCGGAATAGGGCGGCATAGAAATCGAATAAATAAATAAATAAATAAATAAATAAATTTCCCCGGACCAAGTAGCTCTCAGCCAGGGGGATCTTCAGCATCCAGATCCACAATGGCTCCAGCTTGCCGCTTGGCACTTGAGCGGGAAAGTTTAACTAAACAATCCTATTCCTCAGGGGTGATCTCGATGATTCAAGCCTCAAGGCGCCCCTCATCCAATAGGATCTATGATGCTACATGGAAAAATTTCTGTCAGTGGTGCACTAAGCACCAGCTCAGGCCTCTTTCCGTCACTATTCCCAACATTTTGGAATACCTCCTGGAGGGTATAAACAAGGGTTTATCGCCCAACACCATCCGCAGGCAAGTCGCGGCCTTGTCAACAGTTCTCACCTGTGACAACTTGAGTCCGCTTTCACAACACCCGGCTGTTACTGCCTTTCTGAAAGGGGCAGTTAATTCTGGTCTTCTGACAGTGCATCGCTATCCATCTTGGGATTTGCCTATGGTATTGTAGGCTTTGACCTCTTCTCCGTTCGAACCTCTCGGGTCTTGCTCTCTTCATTTTCTTTCTTTGAAAGTGGCATTCCTAGTTGCCATCACGTCGGCCAGGAGAATTTCGGAAGTGGCCGCACACTCAGGAGCGATCTTTGTACATTCTTTGAGGACAGGGTGGTCCTTAGATTGGACCCCTCTTTCGTTCCCAAGGTGAACACTTGGTTTCACAGATCCCAGGATCTGGTTCTTCCAAGTTTCTGTCCTAATCCTTCCCATCGTCTGGAACGACAGTGGCATAAGCTAGGTGTGCGCAGGGCCCTGCGCTACTATTATCAAACGGATTTTGGTTTTTCGCAAGTCGAAGGCCTTGTTCGTTTCCTTCCAGCCCTCCGCCATGGGACGAAAGGTCTCTTCTTCAACCATTGGTAGATGGATTAGGGCTTGCATCGCTCGGGCCTATCTTTCTCAGTCACTTCCAGTTCCTACACACATCACCACTCACTCGATGCGTAGTGCAGTGACATCAGCGGCCTGGTCCACCTAGGCTTCCGTTGAGACTTGCAGGGCGGCAACGTGGTCGTCCCCATCCTCATTTGTCACACATTATAAAATAGATAAGTTTGCAGCGGCGGACACCGCATTTGGCAGACGGGTTCTTCAACAGGTAGTTTCTTCTCGGGAGACACCAGCCTAGACCTTTTCCTCCCTATGGGGACATGAGTGGCTTTGGTATGTCCCACCGGTGGATTCTACATCCATCATGCTGGAGAAGGGGCATTGTCTTACCTGAACGCCTTTTCTCAGCATGATGGTATAGAATCCACACCCTCCCTGTTTAGACAGTCTAGGCAGGTGTGTTATTTTTTTTTGTTGGAGCCATTCCACCAGACTTCGTCAGGGATACTTCGCCTCGTCAAAAACTGGAGAGACACGCCCAGAGGGAGGCTTGGCTAAAGCTCTGACTTAGTCTCATCTGAGCAGGAAGACTGAAATTACCCACCGGTGGATTCTACACCATCATGCTGAGAAAAGGCGTTCAGGTAAGACAGCACCCCTTTGCTTTTTGGAGGCTGAGACTGCTCCGCTGAAGCTCTTGAGTGGAGGAGTTCTCTGGGGAGGCTCAGAGACACATAGTGGTGGCCAAATAGTTATTAAGAATTGTGTCCGCCATTTTGTGGACACTGAACACCATTCTCGGTTATTAACCAGTCTCAGTGAGTTTCATTTTCACAATGGCCGCCATCTTGAATCCACCATTTTGAGAACTAACAGTTCTTTTCATAATTATCTGGTTTTTTTGTTTGGAGCCTGCACTGAATCCTTTATTCAAAACAGTTCTTCAGTTAGTAACATTCTCCTTCTAGCAGAATTTGAATTCGTGTCTACTCATCTACACTCAATATTAATTACACACACAGTAGGTCCTTGATTCTCCCTATATAGCAGTATTGGTGTCCAGGTGTACCTTCTCGTGCACTTGGGTTTACCCACAACATAGCAGTTTCTGGATTCCAGGTGTACCCTATCGTGCACCTGTGTTATCCATTAATTGGTAGTTTTCTGGATACCAGGTGTACCCCATCGTGCACCTGTGTTATCCGCAAATTAATAGTCATTGGTTACCAGGTGTACCCTATCGTGCACCTGTGTTAGCCATAAATCAGCAGTCTTTGGATACCAGGTGTACCCCATCGTGTACCTGTGTTATCCACAAATTAATAGTCATTGGTTACCAGGTGTACCCTATCATGCACCTGTGTTATCCACTAATTGGCAATCTTTGAATACCAGGTGTACCCTATCGTGCACCTGTGCTATCCACAATTTAGCTGTCCTTGGATACCAGGTGTACCCTATCGTGCATCTGTGATTTTCCAAGTAGACAAACAGCTGCCTCTAAATACCAGGAGTACCCAACTGTGCTTCTGTGATAATCCACGAGGATGGAAGAGTCTGGCTCTTCCAAGAAGGGAGCTTCACCACTCTCATCAGCCTCTAAACGACAGAAATCTTCCAATCAAGAGGCGGCAGGTAAGATTTCAGCCAAGGCCAAAGCCAAGGCTAGATCTGCAGGCAAAACATCAAAAAAGGAGGAAAAACAGGCCAGTAGGAGACACCGGGCATTAGAGAGGGTATTCTATAAAGCCCAAGAACAGACCAGGACTGAAGCCACTCAGGCTGAAATTCCTTCATTTGATTTACTACTGGGACCCTCCACTTCCCCTCCGGGAATCTGGTCCACAGGAGATACCGTCTCTACCTCTCTACCAGGTGATTCATCTCATCGAGAGCACATCTTGCAGCCTGTGGCTCAGCGGGCTCTACAGTCCACCCCGGAAGCCACTTTTACCCCCACAGCGGCTGGACTCAGACCACCAGAGCCGGTTCCTCTGCCCACAGAGGACCGTCTAAATGAGTTGATTGCACAGGCGGTAGAGCGTGCTTTTCAGGCTAGATCTCAGGTACCTAGGTCTACCTCAGTTTCTCCCCTACCAATTCACCAGCCAACTACGGAGGCATATGGTGCACCTACTTCGCCTTCACAATCTTCTTACTCTTGAGGGTTCATCCTTTCGTGAGTATGATGCGGACGTGGGGATTCCGATGTCGGATCAGGAGGATGACCCTCCCGAAATGCCATCCTTTACGGGTCTCTTTAATCCGTCTCATTTTGTTTCCTTGCTCCGAAAGGCCACTTCCACGGCCCATCTTGATCCCAAGCCTTCTGCATCAACATCGACTGTGGCTCCGGACTCAGAGGCAGATCCGAACTTCATTGAACTGGTAACCACACAACACCACATACCATGTCCTTCCATGTTTCTGAATGCGATCAGGAAACAGTGGGAATCCCCGGGTACCCTCCCCATCCCGAGTGGGAATGATAAAAGACTCTATAATATGGCCCAGGACTTGGCAGATGCCCTAGAGGTCCCCAAGGTGGATGAACCCTTGGGACCCCTGGTATTTCCCACTGCCACTCCAGGAGACGTGTCTGATGCCCTAAAGGCAGAAGACCGTAAAAAGGAGCTCACTTTTCGTAAGACACACCAAGCTACAGCTTGGGCTATTAGGGCAGCTACATCAGCCTCTTCCTTCAATAGGTCTGCTCTCTGCTGGCTTAGACAGCTTCAGGCCAGAATTCCGGGGGAAGATATCTGCACCCACCAGGATTTGAGCAAGATGGTGGCAGCTACGGAATATGCTTCCGATGCTATACTGCAGGCAGCCAGATTTTCATCTAGAGCCATGGCTTCCAACGTTATTGGACGCCGCATGCTTTGGCTGAAACACTGGCATGCAGACGCCAGATCCAAATGGCGCCTGTCAGCAGCCCCTTACCGGGGGGGGGAAAAGCTGTTTGGGGAAGCTTTAGAGCCTTACCTTACAGAGAATAAGGATAAGCGTAAGGTCCTCAGTCACCTTATTAAGTGTCCAGACAAAAGATCCAACACATACTCACGGAGGCAGTCCTTTCGTTCAGGAACTAGGTCCAATTATTCTATCCGCCCCGCTCCTTTCCGGTCAGATAGGACAGACAATCAGACAGAACGGGCTCTAAGCCCAGACAACAATTTCAGGGCAAACGGCCCTTTCCTGGGAGCGGTTGGCCCTTCTGTCGTTCCAGATGACTCTCCGGTGGTCCCTCCCATAGGCGGCAGACTTTCTCTCTTTGCCAGCCAGTGGGAAATCACCACCACAGACGCATGAGTGCTGAATACGGTTCGTCACGGGCTCTCCCTAGAATTCCTCACCTACCCTCCAAATCGCTTCCTCTCTTGTCCCCAATCAAGAAATCTCACAAAGAAAAGGTTGATGCAACAGGCCATTCAGCATCTCGTAAACATAAGGGCCATAGAACCAGTACCATTGGATCAGAGAGGTCGGGGATTCTACTCCATCCTCTTCGTCGTTCCCAAAGCCTCGGGGGGATGGAGAGCAATCCTAGATCTAAAAAGACTGAACCGGCATCTTGTTTATCGAAAATTCAAGATGCAAACGCTCCAGTCCATTCTCGGAAGCGTAAGAAGAGGAGACTTCCTGATGTCCGTAGACCTCACGGAAGCTTATCTTCACATCCCCATCTCTCTCAGCCACCACCGGTTTCTACGGTTTGCTTACAGGGGCAGACACTATCAATACAGGACGTTACCTTTCGGTCTATCCTCAGTCCCGAGGGTTTTTACACTGCAATGGTTTCTGCTCCCTTTCCAGAGACGGAACCTCAGCTCGTCAATTCGAAAAGTGCGAATTCCACTCAGAGTGTCGCGCGCCCTCAGGTGGTGGCTCTCATCAGCCATGCTCAGGGGGTCCTCCTTCAAGGAGCCGGACCGAATTACTCTGACGACCAACAGCAGTCTATTCAGTTGGGGTGCGCACCTTCAATCACAGTGGGCCCAAGGCCGTTGGTCCCGGTCTGACCTACGACACAATATAAACTGGCTGGAGCTCAGGGCCATACACCTGGCCCTTCGACATTTCCACAACTCGGTAGCGAATCGTCACGTACTAGTCCTCACGGACAACATTGCTGCCAAGGCCCATGTGAATCAGCAAGGGGCACTTGATCCCATGTCCTCCTTACCGAGGCTCTCCTTCTGGGTTCTTGGGCGGAGTCAAATCTGGCCTCCATCAAAGCAGATCACATATCAGGGGAGGCAAACACGCAAGCGGATCTCCTCAGCAGGACGACGGTGAATCACTGAGTGGCGCCTGCACCCGAGGATTTTCAGGGAAATATACCACAGATTCAGACTTCTGATTCTAGACCTCTTCGCCTCCCCGACAAACACTCAGGTACCGAGGTTCTTCTCCCGTTTCCCATGCCCAGGAGCAGAGTGCACGGACGCTCTACAGAGTCTGTGGCCGGAGGGTTTACTCTACGCCTTCCCTCCTCTTCCTCTTCTCCTGGTGGTCATACGCAAGATTCTCAGGGAAAGGGCGGAAGTTCTCCTAGTGGCACCGTACTGGCCTCGGAGACCGTGGTTCGCCGACCTAGTGATCCTCTCACTAGTGGATCCGTGGAGGATTCCTCCAGACAGGGTCTCGCTCAGTCAAGGGACACTACTTCATCCAGACCCCCAATGGCTCCAGTTATCCGTATGGCACTTGAGCGCTCAGTTTTAGCTCAGGAGCACTACTCGCCAGGAGTCATTTCTATAATCCAGGCCTCCCGGCGGGCCTCTACCAATTGTATTTATGAGGCCACGTGGAGAAATTTCTGTTCATGGTGCTCAAAGCACCACTTGACATGGTCAGATCTGACAATTCCTCATATATTGGACTACCTCCTGGAGGGTCTGGAGAGGGGTTTGGCTCCAAACACACTGCGCAGACAGATTGCTGCTCTTTCCACCATCCTTACATGTGAATCTGCGACTTCCCTGGATCACCATCCCTTGATCCGATCATTCATCAAGGGTGCTACCAACGCCAAGCCTTCTGTGGTCCATAGATATCCCTCTTGGGAATTACTGAGGGTATTGCGGGCTCTTACCAATCTGCCCTTTGAACCCCTCAAAACATATGAGTTGCGATTCTTATCGCTCAAAGTAGCCTTTTTGGTGGACGGATTTCCGAACTAGCTGCTGTCTCCACTAGAGATGATTTGTGTATTTTTCACCGTGACCAATTGGTCCTTCGTCTCGATCCAACCTTTGTTCCAAAGGTAAATTCCTTATTTCACAGGACTCAAGAAATTGTGTTACCAGATTTCTGTCCTAATCCCTCACATGATCTGGAACGGCAGTGGCATCTGCTGGACGTCTGCAGAGCACTTTGTTATTATATCTCGCGGACAGCTGTCTTCTGCTCTACTGAAGCCCTCTTCGTTTCATATCATCCTCCTTCCAGGGGCAGGAAAGTGTCATCCTCTACGATTGGCAGGTGGATCAGGGCTTGTATTGCGGAGGTGTATAGGGTGGATTCAGTGCCGGTTCCAGGGCGTATCACGGCCCGTTCCACCCATAGTGCAGCTGCTTCTGCAGCCTGGGCTATTCAAGTGTCCATTGAAGATGTTTGCAAAGCGGCCACATGGTCCTCTCCGTCACCCTTCATTAGGCATTACAAAATTGACAGGTTCGCCTCGGCGGAGGCATCCTTTGGCAGGAGGGTTCTGCAATAGGTACTGTCCCAAAGTGCCACACTGGGCAGGACTGATTCCCTCCCTTAGGGACAATTAGCTTTGGTATTTCCCATTGGTGGATTCTCCATCTCCAGTGCTGGAGAATGGGCGTTGTCTTACTTGAACGCCTTTTCTCAGCACGGAGATGGAGAATCCACTCCCACCCTAGCAGGTTCTTAGGCCTAGCTTTGCATTTATGAGCCAACACGTCTTGCTGTCAGTCATGGCTTCGCCTTTGTCAAGACTGGGACCTTCTAGCCCAGGAGAGGCGTGGCAACTTTGGCTGACTTGATCTGATTGGGCAGGAACACAGTCTAAACCCATTGGTGGATTCTCCATCTCCGTGCTGAGAAAAGGCGTTCAGGTAAGACAACGCCCCATTCATTCAAAAATTTCTTCATTCTTTCCGCTATTATTTCTGTAAATATTTTGTAGTCCACATTTAATAGTGATACTGGCCTATATTTTTTAATGTGTGAGATCAGTATTATCTTTGGGAATCAGAAAAATGTTAGCTTCTGTCCAGGATTTTGGTATTTTCATCCCCAAAAAAGTTTCATTACAAAGATCTTTCAGTATCGGACTTATTATATCTTGTAAAGCTACATAAAATTCCACTGGTAAACCATCAGGTCCCGGAGTTTTATCTTTTTTTTGTCTTTTTATAGCCTCAGTAATTTCCATCATTGTTATTTTCTCGTTCAACATATGTTGCATGTTCTCTGGTATCTTTGGAAGGTTTGCTTTTCTTAGGTATTCCTGTATTGCCTCCTTGGAAACCACCTCTGCCTTATAAAGTGTCTCATAGTAAGTTTTAGCAATTTTTTTCAATGCGTCATTATGACAATGTATTTCGCCTTTTGAGTCTTGCAAATTACTTATCAATTTTTTTTCTCTTTCTTTTTTCAGTCTATATGCAAGCCATCTTCCTGGTTTATTAGCATTTTCAAAGAAATTCTGTTTTGAATATTTTATCTGTTGTGCCCTTGTCTCCTCCAATAAATTTAATTTGTGTTTTGTTAATTCCATTTGTGTCTTCAGCTTCTTCTTTTGTGGATCATTTTGTAACTCAAGTTCTAAATTCCTAAATTGTCCTTTCAAGTTAAATTGTGTTTGTCTCTTTTCTTTATTCTTTTTAGCAAGGTAAGTTATAGCCAAACCTCTAAAATACGCTTTCACAGTGTCCCAAAGATTTTGAATTGAAGTTTCTTCTTTTTTATTTATTTGAAAAAAGATTTCCATTTCTTTCATTGCAAATTGTAAAAATTCTTTTTCTTTTAATATTGATTTATTCAATGACCATCTTGATTTTTTCCTAGTTCCTTTCAAAGTCATTTTAATTGGATTATGATCAGACCAAATATTGGGTTCAATTTCCACCTCTCATATCATGGTCTTTAAATCATATGAAGTCCATATCATATCAATTCTTGACCAGAATTTATGCCTATTTGAATAAAATGTATATTGTCTTTTCTCTGGATTCATTTCTCTCCATACATATGTCTTGTATACACAATTCATCTTTCATCTTTAAAAAAGACTTAGTTAGGGTATTTCCCCCTTTTTTCCCTTGTTTATAGCTTTTATAATCCCGTATTGCGTCAACTATTACATTAAAGTCACCAAGTATGCAAAGATTTTGATAATTTAACTCCACTAATTTATCATATAATTGCTGGAAAAACTGATCTTGTTTCTCATTGGGAGCATATATTGCGACCATCAAAATTTGTTTTTGATCCCATGTAATTTCCACCATTAGTATTCTCCCTTCTTCATCAACATAAATTTGTTTTGGATTCATCTTTTCTTTTATATAAAATGCTATTCCTCTTTTCTTTTGCTGTACTAAACAAAAATAAAGTTTACCTATCTTTGGTTGTTCTAAAATTTTTGAATGCTGTCTTTTGATATGTGTCTCCTGAAGACAGATTATATCCATTTTCAATTTTTGTAGTCTGTTAAATATTTTACTCCTTTTTGATGGAGAGTTAAGACCATTTATGTTTATTGAAAAAATTTATAATCTCTTCCATAGTTTCAGTTATATCTAGATCAGCGGTTCTCAACCTATGGGTCGCGACCCCATTTGGGGTCGAACGACCGTTTCGCGGGGGTCGCCGGACACCACGGTCCGCCATTTTGTTTTTTGTTTTTTTGTTTTTTTTTATTATTATTATTTATTTATTTTTCGTCGCGCGCGCCGCGCATGCGCGGATCAGCCTGTCGCAGTCCGCCATTTTGTGTTTTTTGTTTTTTATTTTTTTCCGTCGTGCGCATGCCGCGCATGCGCGGATTGACCCGTTGCGGGCCCGCGCATGCGGGTCGGGGTTGCGGCGCGCATGGGCGGCGCAAGTGGGGTCTCAACCTGAAAAAGGTTGAGAACCACTGATCTAGATCTCAATCTTCTAGGACAGCGGTTTTCAACCTATGGGTCGCGACCCCATTTGGGGTCGAACGACCGTTTCGCAGGGGTCGCCGGACACCACGGTCCGCCATTTTGTTTTTTTGTTTTTTTATTATTATTTTTTATTTATTTTTTGTCGCGCGCGCAGCGCATGCGCGGATCAGCCCGTCGCAGTCCGCCATTTTGTTTTTAAAATTTTTTAATTTTTTTGTTTTTTTGCCGCGCGCGCGTTGCGCATGCGCGGATCGGCCCGTTGCGGTCCGCCATTTTTTTTTTGTCGTGCGCACGCCGCGCATGCGCAGATCGACCCGTCGCGGGCCCGCGCATGCGGGTCGTGGTCGCGGCGCGCATGGGCGGCGCAAGTGGGGTCTCAACCTGAAAAAGGTTGAGAATCACTGATCTAGATCTCAATCTTCTAGGAGAAGTGATCTGTCTCTGATCTTTCAGTCTTACATCTTCCTCTTTTTGCGTCTTGTTTGATTCTCCCTCCTCCGATTCTTTTGGTGCTCCTGCACCCATCATCTCTTCTGTTTTCTTGGATTCGGCATCACCTTTTTCTAAAAAGGCTCTGTGGTTGTTAAAAAATTCCTCAGCTTGAAATGAAGTATTCTATATCTTTTCGAGTCCCAGAAGATTAATAATCCCTCTGGGACCAGCCATCTAAAGTTCACTCCTCTATTAAAAAGTTTCCTCGTTAAAAATTGGTATTCTCTTCGGGCTTCTCTTATCCTTCTTGGAATCTGTTTAAGAACTACAAGTTCTTTATATTTCAGTGGTTGATCGCTTGTTCCTCTCAAGATCTCATCCTGTATAAATCTTTTAAGAAATCTTACATGAACCTCCCTGGGAACTCTACTTCTTCTTGCATAGCTCGAATTCATTCTAAGAACCTGATCTATTTCTCTTTTCATTAAATCCTTTTCCATTCCAAGCAATTCCACTAATAATTCACTCATCAACTCCAACAAGTTCTCATCTTTCTCTTCTGCAATATTTTGAAATCTTAGAAAGTGTGAAGCATTATTCATCTCCATCACGGCCAAACTGTCCTCTAATCCCACATTCACTTGCACCAATCTCTGATTTTCCTCTTGTAACGCTTCAATTTTCTGATCAACCACCACTGCCTTATCTTCTATTTTTTGCATTCTATTTTGAGTATCTAGTATCGCCTGTTGAAAATTTTCCATTTTTTGATCCATTTTAAGAAGATTGATTTTCAGTTCTTCGTGAGTTTTTTCCAAATCTTTTTTCAAATCAGAAATATTTTTAGACTGAGCAGAAATTGCCTGGAGGATTGCTTGAGTGTCAGTCAATTGAGGGTCTTGTTGTAAAAAAGTGGTAATTGATTTCTGAATAGCTGGACTCATCGAAGTAGAAGCGGGGGCTGAGGAACCCTTCCTCACCCCTTTGGCTAAGTTTGAAGAACTCATGTTCTAATTATTGTATTTATTTGTAATCTACCAAAAAGCCCGATGGCCACTTATAATCCAGGGCCCTCCTATTACCAGGAGAAAAGGTCAAGCATGATATAAAAAAGAAAAAAACCCAAATCCTTTGGGGGAATAGAAGTAATAAAAAAAGAAGAACTCTCAAAAACTGTCCACAAAGGGAACAAAAATAGGCAAAAAAAGAACAAAAAAATAGAGTAGAAATTTTTTTTCTTTTTTTTTAGACAAGGAAGAAAAAAGAAAAACAAAAACACGCCAAAAATAAGTCAATCTGTAAAAAGGGGAGATAAAAAACAGCTCTCAGAAAGAGGTAGGAGACGTCAAATAAACAGCCAACAAGTAAAAGTAAAAAATAAAACTAAAAGTTGTCAGAAAAAATGAGTAAAATCCAAATTATAATCCAATCAAACTTTAATTCCAGAAAAAGCAAAGACAAGATTTTCCTTCTTCCCTTGTATTTTCCTTTGTTATGGGAAATATACAGCTAGCCAGGCGGTCAGATAGAGAGCTGAACAGTCTCTCACAGTGACTTCTAAACCAGCGGTTCTCAACCTGTGGGTCGCGACCCCTTTTGGGGTCGAACGACAATTTCACGGGGGTCGCCAAACAATGCAGTCCGCCATTTTTTCCCCTTTTCCTTAACTGTGCTACTCCCTCTTATTCTATTGGCTTTTGAAAGCCAATAGAATAGACTCTCTTGAATAGAGTCTAATTCTATTGGCTTTCAAAAGTCAATAGGAATTGTCCAGGCTGTCTCTGCCCTGCTGACCCAGCCAAAAGTCCCAGTCGCCAAACATTGTTGTAAGTTGTCTGCAGCGAAGGCGAGCTTTCTTCAAGTTTCCACCCCTGCCTGCTGAGCAACTACTAAATGTAAGTAAAAGAGGGCCAGGGGTGGGAGGGCCGCCCAGGAGCGCCTGGGCCTGCCTGCCGCCGCCCCAAACGGACGGTGGCCAAGGTAAGGCTAGCGGCGGGCGCTGGGAGGGTAGCTGGTGCGTGTGGGGCCCGGCGGGTGGCTTACCTCCCTTGAAACGCGCCCCTGATGCCGCCCCGGGCCAACTCAGCTGCGTGGGTGGTCGGTCCGAGCCAAGCCAGGTCTGGGCCGCTGCCGGCGCTGCCGCTGGGCTGCTCCGCCTCTGCCGCCTGAGCTGAGCTGCGGCGCCGAGCTGGTCCCCACGCCTCATGGTTGCCCAGCCGCACTCCACCCCCGGCTGCCCTCCACACCATGCCGGAGCTTCCCCCTGCACCGCCCTGGGGCTGGTGGGCAGGAGCGGCTCCTTCCTGGTTTGTCAGGCTCTGGGCCTCGGAAGCAGCCAGGCGGAGGGAAAGAGGGCGATGCCCGCATGTGCATTGGAGGCCAGCCGGACGGGCTGGGAGGGGAGAAGCGGCGCCTTCCGAGCAGGAGCTGGCGCTCCGGCCGCACCCCTCTCGCGTGTGACAAACCGGGAAAGGCTTTGGCGGTGAAGGGCTGCGCAGCATGGAAAGGGGCTCCCATGATCCTGCCTCTGCGATGGCGCTCAGGAGGTTGGAGGGGCAGGCAGGTCCCGGGGGGCGGCTGGGAGAGGGCAAGAGGTTCCGTGATGAGGATGGGAGGCTCCAGACTACCATCCCCAGCAGCCCTAAAAAGCACTGTGGAAGAGTGGGGAATACCGGGAGTTGCAGTTCATCACCATTTGGGAAAACATGACTCTTCAAAAATCAATCCTCTCTTCCTTCCTTCCATCCATCTCCTTCCCTTCCCCTTCAATCTCTCCTTCCTTCCTTCCTTCCTCCTTCAATCTCCTTCCTTCTCCATCTCCTTCCTTTCCCCTTCAATCTTCCTTCCTTCCTTCCATCTCCATCCCTTCCCCTTCAATCTCTCTCTCCTTCCTTCCTTCCTTCTCTCTTCAATCTCCTTCCTTCTCCATCTCCTTCCTTTCCCCTTCAATCTTCCTTCCTTCCATCTCCAACTCCATCCCTTCACCTTCAATCTCCCTCTCCTTCCTTCCTTCTTTCCTTCCTCCTTCAATCTCCTTCCTTCTCCATCTCCTTCCTTTCCCCTTCAGTCTTCCTTCCTTCAATCTCCAACTCCATCCCTTCACCTTTAATCTCCCTCTCCTTCCTTCCTTCTTTCCTTCTTCCTTCCTTCTCCATCTCCTTCCTTTCCCCTTCAATCTTCCTTCCTTCCTTCCCTCCCTCCCAACATTTGTGAGCAAGGAAGAGTAAGCTTCTCCAGTGAGCATTGCTATATTGTTTTTGTAATTAATCACTATGCTTTAATTATGTTCAATTTGTAACAATGAAAATACACCTTGCATATCAGATATTTACATTATGATTCAAAACAGTAGCAAAATTACGGTTATGAAGTAGCAATGAAAATAATTTTATGGTTGGGGGTCACCATAACATGAGGAACTGTATTAAGGGGTCCATGCATTAGAAAGGTTGAGAACCACTGCTCTAAACAAAGATAAGAATGTCTGGGCATTCAGCCAACTGTCTGGGCATTCAGCCAAGTTTCTATTGAATCCACAAGAAACAAAGGGAAGAGAAAAAAAAGTTACCTTGTAACCACCAGGGAAGCACTGATTCTTCTTTCCCAAGGGTTTGTTTGTTTTTTTGAAAAAAAAAGTTCAGAGTAAAAACCGGAGTTTTAAAAGTTATAGCAAAGAAAAAATAATTAGGTTAGCTTTCCAACTAAATCCTCTTTCATTTTTTAGATTTCTCCAGCCAGAGGCCAAATTTAAAATAGCCCCAATTAAGTTTCTTCCTTAGCAATGGAGTTGCTTAAAACGCCGCCTATGCAGGAGGGGTGTGTGGAAAAAAATCCCCCTCCTTCCCCCCCTCAAGCTTCCAGCTTTTCATTAAAGAAAGGTACTTCCACCAAAAGTCCCGTTTCAACAAAGAGTCTCACCGGACCGGCTGCTTGCTGTCAAAACCAACTGTTTTCTGTTCCCAACGATCAGCTGTTAATGGTGACTTGCATAAATGTGATCCACCTTTCTTCTGGTTCCAGGGACTGCTTTGGGTTCAGAGAGCCGGCTACCACCGGCTCCCATTCCCCAAATATTAACTCTTCAGTAGCCACTCCTCCAGGGTGATTTTTAGCCCAAATGGACTCGCCAGTAAAGGAATTCCAGACCCGGGGAGTGGATAATCCCTCCCCAAGGTCTTCACCCAGCGACAACCGGAAATCAACTCCCCAAGTTGGGGCCTTCTTGAATTTGTTTTTCACCTTGTGCTCCCTTCCAAGGCTAAGCTGATATTTATTTAATTGCTGTTGAATTCCTTTTTCAAGGCTATCTTGATATTCTTTTAGTTTTGCATCAGTCTCTTGGATTTCTTTCGCCTTCAGCATGTGTTAACCTTGTTAAAGAGAAACAATGAAGTATAGAGGGAAGAAAAGGCTAAGGAAATAGGAATCTTTCTCCCTCCTTTTTTCTTTTTCACAATAAATCTTGTGTTTTATTCTTTTTATTTCCAGTATTGCACATAATTTTTAGAAAATATTTCTTGAGTTTTCTGAATGTAAAGTGTTTATTTACTTAGAACTGTTCATTAAGCGTACTGTGGGACTACGGACTTTCAGAAACTATAATAAAGAGAGCAGTGGAATACTGTAGAAAGATAGGATATTCATCACCAACGATTATAATGGTTCTAGTGCACAATTCATTATTCTTTGTTGCTTGTTGTTCTCCATTTACATAATGTAGTAATACTTGAATTCTGAGATTCCTGTTTGTGTGCTGATATAGCTGTGGTTCTGATGATCACAGAAATTCTGAGTGTATTCTTTTGTAATTTTATTTGCAGTTTATATGTGCAAGCTCTCGGAAACAGAACATCCTCTCTATTTGCGATTGGTGGCTGGCCCAAGAACAGATACGCTTAGCTTTGTTTTGCGTGAGCATGAATCTGGAGAGGTTTTGGTAAGTTACACTTGTGTTGTGTACTTGGAAATCACTTAGTTCATTGCCAGGATTTATAATTAGTGGTTTACAATTTCCAGTTCAAACCTATTGAATGTACTCATGTTTATAGAGAAAAACAAGCAAGTAGCCAATTAAACTACAGGTAGTTATCAACTTTTGATCACAATTGAGCCCCAGATTTTTGTTGCAAAGTGAGAAATTTGTTAAGTGAAATTTACTCCTACGATTTTCCTGCCACAGTCGTTAAGTGAATCACTGCAGTTGTTAAATTAATGACACAGTTGTTAAGTGAATCTGGTTTCCCCATTGACTTTGCTTGTCAGATGTTTACAAAAGGTGATCACATGATCCTTGGATACTGCAACCATTATAAATATGAGTCAGTTGTTAAGCATCAGAATTTTGATCACGTGATCATGGGGATGTTGCAACAATCATAAGTATGAAAAACTTGTCATAATTCATTTTTTTCAGTGCCTTTCTAATCTGAAAGATCACTAAAAGAACTGTTTAAGTTGAGGACTATTTGTATAGTGCCGATTATAAGAGTTTTATAGAACCTTACATTAGAAAGAATATTTTGATTCAGTGTCATGCCATGCTTGATACAAGAATCTGATCTAAAGTATTCCTAACAGATGAAAATGTCTGCCAAAAGAATCCCCCATCTCTCTGGCCAATTGATTCTTTTACTCAGCTATTTTTATTGTTAGTAAAGTGGTTTTGTCCCTTAACATTCAATAAAAATCTGTCTGTCCATCCATCTATCCATCCATATCTCTGCCTGCCTGCCTGCCTGCCTGCCTGCCTGCCTGCCTATCTATCTATCTATCTAATTTATGGCCACCCACTCAATCTCTGACTGTGGGTGGATTACAAAAAATAAAAATTCAATATACCGGTAGTTCCTGCTTCGGAACTAAAAAGTTTCAAGAATGTGGGGTTGTTGTTTTTTTTTGCATGTTTTTGAAATTTGTGAGAAATCATGGATTTTAACCATGGACAGTTTTATCTATAGGTTTATGTATTTCTGTATTTTGGCATAGTGGATCCTGAAGGAAAATAAATTTATTGGTTTTTACTTGAGTAGCACAATAAAATGAAAATTACAAACCAAATTGTCAAATGTTCTTAGATACTATGGATAAATCCACAATTTAATTTTTGCAGTGGGAAGCCTTTAGCCTTCCTGAACTACAGAATTTCCTGCGTATTCTGGACAAAGAAGAAGATGAGCAACTACAAACCTTAAAAAGACGCTATGCAGTATACAGAGAAAAACTTGAAGAAGCTCTTTGTGGAGTTTGGATTCCAAGTTAAAAAAGGGTCAAAGAATACTCAGGGAAGACATGCATTGATTAATTTTAAATAACATGCCAGATCCAGTACCCTTAGCAAAATGCCTTTAACAAAGAATAATTTGTTCCCATAAGGGAAGTTCTATAGATTGATATATTTTGCATGTAGGAGCATAGACAAATTGCAATATTTGCAGGCTTTTCTTTATGCTGCATCTTGATGTTTTTTTTTCTAGTTGTGATTATCAGAGAAGTTTGTTTTCAAAGGCAGTAAGAAATGAAGTTTTTCTGCTTTAATGTTAAAATAAAGGGGGTGTAAATTTTGATACGCTACTCAAACTCAGTTTATAATAAGAATTAGTAGACTATTTGATAGCAGAATTTATTTGACTGCCTATTTTCAAGTATTTCTTTATAATTTTGCAAATTAAATTATTTTTATACATTGAAGAGAAATATCCTTCAAAATGTTAAGTTAAAGTCATTCAAGCAAATGGAACTATAGAAGGTATAATGGAAGTTGAAATGAAGATAAGAGTTGGAGAAAAGAAATAAATGTTGAAATAATATTGAAAAGAGATTGGTTTGCAGTTGGTTAATATATGAGAAAGAAAATTGAGGGATCTTGTTTATTACTGAAATTAATATATTCAGTGCTATTATTGAAGAGGGTTTATTAACTATAATAGAGAGTAAACTGCATGTATTTGATGCGTACCACATGGTCAGAAACCTATGTGTAGTTTGGGATGCTCAAATATTGTAGAGATTTTTATGAATCTAAAATCCACATTAAATTGTTAATTTGGAATTCTTATAATCTATTAAATGTCCAAATGTCTATTTGAATTCCTTTGGGTATCAGTTTATCTCTTGGAAAAGAGTTAAAAATTATCTTCATGGTGTTATTTTTAATATGAAGCAAATTTCCTCCATTTGAAACAGAGCAATATTTTTACTTATACTCATTGCACTGTGAATAACATGACAATCTATAATTTTTAGTTTCTATTCTGAAAAGTCAACTAAAACTTGACCAGGGTTCTAGGTGCAAGATATTTGTAAGGGGAAAATTTTGCAGTTAATTAGCAGTATTCCCCTCCCTCCAAATAGTTTAAGGTATGTATAACAAAACCAAAGAAATGGATGTGCAATAGAAAAATGTAGATAAATATATGACACATTATTATTATTGTACACATTATTTACAGCCCTCAATCAGAATATATTGACTTGGGATAAATTTAATTTCCATAATTTAAAAGAATCACGTTGGCCAACCTTTTTTAAAATGATAATCATTTGGACATTTACTTTAAACATTTTGAAGAACATCCTTAGAAATAGTGACATCTGGTGGATATTGCAGGCAACACTAATATATTATTAAAAGGTGCCTTCAGGTTATTCTTAGGTTGCTTTGTCAAAATAAGGTTCTAACTTTCAAAGTGCAGAGACAATCTTTACTGCAATAGAATATTAATTGATGCTATTTTGAAATATGTGATTAATATATAATGACATACCTTGTTTTGTTTTCTGTTCATACTTAACTGTAGTACTCTGTATTTGTCTTTTGCTTCATTGGAAAGACAAAGTTATATAGAATAGTGGTGCTTGACTTCAACTGTATTGTTTTTTTCCTGAAGATACTAAGTCAGGTCAACAGATCAGTTTGGATATTATTAATCTCCTAATGAAGCAGTGGCATATTAATGCTGTTTTATTTTATGTTTTATCTTATTGTGTGCATCCTATGTTCCACTATAGTTTGTTTCTAATATAATTTGCACACAAACGACCAGTATACAAACATTACTCCTGTATAAAGTATCACTGAAAAAAGGGCATTTCTCTAGAACAGAGTAAAAAGTTCTGAGGTAAAATAAAGAATGTTGGGATGATTGTTTTAGTTCCCCATTCAATATTCTGTTCTTGCCTCTGAATATTTGTTCACCCTCCAAGTTCAAGACATAATTTCTTTTCCTACCTTATCTCGGTAGAAATATCACTTCCTTGTTTACCCTTTTAGCGTAAATCCAAAGCCACATTGCTTGTCTCAAAGGCCACAATATTGCTTGTCTCAAAGGCCACAATATTGCTTGTCTCAAAGGCAATATTGCTTGTCTCAAAGGGCACACACACTAAAAGTAATATCTATTATGTTAAAAAAGGTAAAAAATGAATATCACCATGGTAAAGCAAACCAGAATTTGTTTTTCTGTGTATGTGGATGTATATGTGGATGCAAACATGATTTCAGAATGGTGATTTGAGGAGAGTATTTTCCAATTTGACTCTTTTCCTTAGTTTGCTTATTGGAGCAGTTAAGCTGTAAACCAGTGTAAGAGTCATTTAACTGTATTAAGGTAAAGCATTTAATGTTTGGATTTTTTTAAACATCTGATCCTAAGTTTGAAACACTGTTTTTGAATATTGAATGGCAATTTACAGATATGTAAATTATAATTTTAACTTGAACTTTGTGTTTTTTTACTCTTTTTTGATGTGTTTTATGCACTACAGGTTGGAGTAAGAAAAACAGTTTGTATTATTCCAGACATTTTTTTTACTTGGGTTACTGCTATTATTTTTAATTATAAAGAGACTCAATGATTATTTTAATGTAGGATTCAATGTTTATTTTAGTGTAACATTTTTAATCTTCAAAGATGTTACAGATATTATGTTTTGATTATTTGTTAATTAAGAGTAGGTTGGAGGGACATGGAAAACACTTTTTTTGAGAAACATTATTTATTATTTTTGAGTTTTTTATACAGAAATCCAATTCCTTTTGATGTAAATAAAATACTGCAGCAAGTTTTCCATAAATAAAGTTGAAGTTTGCATTGTACTGTATGGTTGTTTCTTTTACTAAATTATTGGCTTCCTTTAAAAGTATAATACGGCATCAATTAGTGGGTTTTTCCACATATTTCCTTTCTCCGTTTATTCAAGCACATGATCACTCAATTTTTACAACATAGGTCTCTATCAAAATTGATAATTTGGATTTCATTTTCCATCCTTCCAGGGATTTGATAGATATGACGATGATCAGATATGTTAATGTATATTTTTATACAAGGAAGTATTGGATACTTGCCAGATAAAAGCATCACTTAACATATTTTGCCTTGCCTTTTTTCCTACAGACTTCAAGTGACTAATTCTGAAAAAAAATTAAATTCTTGAATCACAAAAATCTACCAGTTTTTTCATGCATTCTGTTCAGTCATTTTGGAATAATTTCTACTTTGTGCGTCAAATCCAATGTGCAACATACTTCAAAATTGACCCAAGTATTTATTTATTAAACAAATTTATATGGCTTCCCAATTGACACACAGGTAACTTCAGGAGGCTTACTACATTCAAAATCCACAACATAAAAACAACACACACACACACACACGACAGCAGCAATACAATCAAACCAACAATTTGGTCAGCTTCATCTCTATTTGTGGTCCCTAGGCCCACTGACAAAACTGTATCTTCAGGGCCTTTCGGAAACCAACAAGGTGGGGCTGATCGTATCTCTGGTGGAACGATGTTCTATTGCTTTCTCCCAGCCATATGTAATTATGCTGTTGTCATTATCACTGTGATCATCCACCTCTGGTATATATCCAATAGATAATGCCTGCCTACTTACTCGGCTGCAACTGATGACATTCATTCCTTAGATGGCACTTCCAGTGTTCTTTAGAAGGGTAACTTCTAGGAGCAAGTCCCCACCTCAATGAAGCTGCAGAGCAGAAATTGGGGACATTTACATTTCTTAGAAAATGAGCAATTCCCTTAAAAAATACACTGGGCACCCTGCTGAAGTTTGAATGTGTGTTGACTATGTGGATTTAGTTGCTTGCTTGGTGAAGCCTGACCTTGCTGATCTAGTAAATAGTATATATATTGTCCTATACCGTGATATGAGTTCAGTTCTGTTATAGCGGCTTTGGTGTGTATGTTTTATAAACATGCTGTCTTGATCAAACTAGTTAAAAATACTCTCTTAATGTTGTGTATACATTTAATGGAGCTGATTACTTAAGAAAAAGTGATGTGTGGATTGTCACTTCTGAAAAAAATTGTATTTCAGCCTCATTAAGTTTTTTTTGTGGGTTTCTTAAGTGTACAAATTTCAAGGCAGGATACATAGAACAAATGTATCAAAAAGGAAGATGCTTTAATCTTCTCATTATTTTCAGCCTCTTCACAAGTCATATTCTGACAGTATTGTTTAATCTTCCATTCTAAAATTAATCAAAATGAACACAAAATTTGCAATCCACACAGAGAAGTTTGCATACTAATTAATGTCTTCTTTCACTGAAATCAAGCAGTGCATTCTGTTAAGTTTTTTGCCTTTTATATTTGCTATCTTGTGTAAGAGATAAAATAATATCAGAAATTGTTTAATGATATATGAAAGTACAAATCCATCTATTTTAAAGCTATACAGACAAGGGTAACTGTTCTTCCCAGCCTATAGCTGTTCTGTCTGGCCCCTCTCAGCTCATTAAACTCCACATAAATATGTCTTTAAGAGGTTTATTTAACACATTTCAAAAGGATTCACTTCAAAGCACGCTGCTGGCATTTTGCTGGCAGGAACGGCCAAGTCTCATTTATTTACATTTAGATTAAAACATGCTCTTCCCACACCTTCCAATTAACTCACTCTTTCTTTATCACATTGTCCAATACCTCATTATTCTTCCGTAGATTTCCAAAACATCAGAAGACTGAATTCAAACGCACTGCTCCAGATATCAGGCTACTCCTTGATTAACGTTGCTCGTGACAAAGGCGTAGTCTCTCTGTCCCCTTCTAATATAGTGTCCGATACGTCACTTCCCCTCATTACTTCCTTTTTCCACTTAACTGACACCGTCGCTTATCAAACCTTCGGAATCTCGGATCAAGCCATCTATCTTCTTGATCCAAATCTGACCCCTCACTTTGTGAATCTGACCCAGACTGCCTGTAAATCTCCTCCCTGTCTGGCTCAGCTGCCGGGAGGGGAAAATACCCAGAGGGGCCTGGCTGCTCTTCCTCGGCTGCCGGGAGGGGAAAACACCCAGAGGGGCCTGGCTGCTCATCCTCATACTCTGACACTTCCCAAGCTGGTCTAGGGACACTCACAACAATAGCCATCCTTGTTAAATGCACAAGGACAAAAACCCTTTTGAGAAATAGGCTGGAGACTC
Source organism: Bothrops alternatus (assembly GCA_034064705.1). Lineage (NCBI taxonomy): Eukaryota > Metazoa > Chordata > Lepidosauria > Squamata > Viperidae > Bothrops > Bothrops alternatus. The sequence goes on from JARGCV010000124.1 coordinate 1,689,462, forward strand.
AGAAGAAAACAAAACCCCTTTTAATATTGGTAACAAACCTGCCAAATGGTCCAAAAACAAAAGCAACAAAACACAATCCAAATGGGAGGAAATTGTCCACACGAAACACAATGCAAAACAAAGAATTATTCACTGGCAATACCAACAATATGATCCCAGGAAGTACTTTGCAACAGTTGCCTTCAGCAACCAACACCGCCCACACCCTTTTTATTAAGCAACCACAAGGCATGGCTTCTCAATGCCTTCTCCTCCCTTGGAGTTGCCATATCGTCTCCCTCTGACCTGCTCTAGTGAACTGCCTTCGTTTACGAGTGTCTCTAATGACTTCCAGCTGTGAGTCCTCAAGAATGACTCATCTTCCCCACACAGCTGTGTCTCATCCTGAGCAAGATTGGAGGGGCCAGGCTCTTCATCAGATTGTAACTCATCAGAGCCTCCCTCCGACTCTGATGGCTCTCCAAACCCCTCTTCCTCCTCTGATTCCCCAGACCCAGCTGCTGGGTCCACTGGCTGGCACGGACTCACAACAATAACACATTGGCAGTATCATATGAAGACATTCAATAAGATCAGCTGAAATTTAAGGAGTAAGCTTAATAATGGCAAAATGGAGTAACTTCAGCTTTTAGAAGTAGGGGCTTTGACACATGCAGGATAATTACTTTGAAATATGTAGGTTCTGTAGGAAGTTAAGATATAACCGCAAGCAGGAGGAAATATAAAAATAAAGTCAGGCTAATGTCAGCAAAAGGTCATGGTTAACAGGTATATGAAATATAAGGGCTTTTTCCTGGGAGGGGATGAACTGAAATATATTCTGTTTAGGAGCTTTGGATTAGTTGATCGGGTTGAGCAGGTGGGCTGGTGAGTGCAATGGGGGGGGGAAATCAGCTTCATGAGAGGGTATAAATATATGGTTTTTAAAATTGTGTGTGTGGCTTAATCTCCTGTGTGAGTTTAAGACCACCAGCTTTTGCAAAAGCTTTCTTTCAATAAAACTTTGTTCCTGGAATCCCAAGTGAGTTTGTTTGTCTTTGGAAATCTGGGCCCGTTCCTTACACTTGTGAGGGATGCAAAGGAAGCATTAGTTCCTCTGTGATCTGGTCTGCTACTTAATGGAAACTGTTTACAAACCTGTTATGCAAAATATGACTTTTTAAGGGGATATAAGTACACTTAAGCAATAGCTAGGTCCAGTCGTGCCAGGTTTTGCAAAAGGGCATTTTTACTTGCAGCCACCTTTGAAATAAATGTTAGGGTAGTTATTGACAGAATAACTGATATAACATTGTGATTCAGAAAATCTAAAATTGAAAGGGAAATCGTTAAAATCCTGCTTTTTGAGAACTTAAGAAATACTAGAAACATTGCATTCTAAGCACCTGATTTCCATTTGTGTGTTAAACTCCAGCAATGTAGGTATTTATTTAACAAATAATAATGTATTTAAGTGAATCCCATTTAAAGAGTCATTTCTTAATTGGCTGCAAATATATGTTGGCAAGAGTATTAAATGGAAATACAAGTAGTCCTTGGCTTGTTACCACAATTGGGTCCAGAATTTCTGTTGCTAAGCAAGGCAATAGTTGAGTCATGCCTGATTTTACAACTTTTTTGACAGGTGTTAAGCAAATCATTGCAGATATTAAGTGAATCATGCAGTGTAAGCAAATCTGGCTTCCCCTGTAAATTTGTCAGAAGCTGACTGGGAAGGTTGCAGATGGAGATTACATGACTCTAGGGGATGTGATTCATGCTTCCTGGCAAGTGTCTGAATTTCAGTACTGGTTGTAATTTTGAATGGTGGCTAAATGAATGGTTCTAAGTTAAGGACTATTTATAGTGCCAGCCATAATTTTTTTTTAAGAAAAAGATCGTTACATTAGCCTAACTTACATTTTCATGTAATGTGAAAGCTAAAACACGATATTTACTTTGTCATTTACTTTTAAAATGCTTCAACATGCTAAAGAAACTAAAATTGCTATGAAATATTTATGGAATAGTTATACAAAATTGGGGGAGGGCAGAGAAATGACCATCAAATGCAAGAGCATAGAGGTCTAAAGACCTATAGGATAAATGTAAAAGCAATAAGAACTTTTGACAATGTGGATATTTAACACTGCCTACCAGACTGTCTGTGCTTCAAAGTAATATGTCTATGCCATGTTTTATAGCAGTTCCCAGTGTTTGTTCCTAATCAACTAGGCCCAAGTACCAAAAGGTGAATAGCTGAGCAGTTATTAGATATGTATAGTAGCACGATGATTAGTACATTGATTTTAAATGCTCACTTTATTATAGACAAATTTAATCACTGAAATTGTGTGCAGCAATAAACAGAGTCCTTAAAAGGGCACTTTTGATTAAAAATACTGAATATACGTTTGTACAGTTCCCATATTGCACAGACACATTGACACAATAAAGAAAACTGTGAAATGGAATGAAATGGCTTCAAGCAGCCTTGCAAACAGCTAAATTTTGACATTAATCAATGTAGAAAATTCTTGATTGCCATAAAAGCATCTGGAAACCTGACATCGCATACAGTTCATGCAGTAACTCTTAGCATATCACATAGAACATCTCTAAGGGCAACTTGTCGTTTAAAGCATTTGTTTTTGTGTGATTGTTTTTAAAAAGAGGAGCAGCTATTTTAGCATAGTGTGGGGAAAGCATTACTTAGCCCTTCTAGTTGAATTAATAAAATTAATTTGCATTAGTTCCTGCAAAATGTTTGCATAAACAGCAAAATCCAATTTAGCAGTCACATCAATTCAGGAAGTTTATGAAACATGGCAATAGTTCCACGTTAGCAAACAATTGTGTTAATACCAGCTTGCCAGACCAAAAAAATCCCCAGTGAATGGCTTTTTGTCATGTATTTGCCAAGCATATCTCCCTTTTATGTACAAATGTTATATTTATATACAACTAATATTCTGTAATGCCCATTTTAGTATCCAACAGTATCATAGTAACTTCATAATAAGGCGTGGGTAGACAACTGCCCAAACAATCCGTATATTATAAGCGGTGTTGTCTTACCTGAATGCCTTTTCTCAGCATGATGATGGAGAATCCACTGGTGGGTTGTATCAGCCTTCTTGCTCAGAAGAGACTAAGTCTAGAGAAGTTGCCATGCCTTCCACTGGGCTAGATTGTCCCAGTTTTTGACCTAGGCGAAGGAACCGACGATAGTCTGATGCGATGGCTCCTCCTACCCCGGACACAGGACCAGATGGCCCATAAAGGGTGGGTGTGGATTCTCCATCATCAGGTAAGACAACGCCCCTTCTCCAGCATGATAAGTGGAGAATCCACTGGTGGGACATACCAAAGCCGCTCATGTCCCTATGGGGGGGGACTAGTCTGGGCTTGTGTCCCACTAGATGAAATCACTTGCTGCAACACCCTCCGGCCAAACGAAGCATCCAAAGAGGCAAACTTGTCCAACCTATAGTGCCTGATGAAGGAGGAAGGGGAGGACCAAGTTGCTGCCTTACAGATTTCTTCAATGGATGCCTGTGTAGACCAGGCCACTGACGTAGCTGCACTGCGAGTGGAGTGGGCAGTGATGTGGCCAGGAACTGGTAGGGATTGAGACAGATAAGCACAGGCGATGCACGCCCTGATCCACCTCCCAATGGTTGAAGAAGAGACCTTCTGGCCCATGGAAGAGGGCTGAAAGGATACGAACGGCCTCGGACCTGCGGAAGGCAGAAGTCCATTTGATATAATGTCACAGGGCCCTCCGTACATCTAGTTTGTGCCACTGCCATTCCAGTCTATGGGATGGATTGGGACAAAAATTGGGAAGTACCACCTCCTGGGTCCTATGAAACCAGGTATTGACCTTCGGAATGAAGGATGGATCTAAACGAAGGACCATCCTGTCCTCATGGAAGATGAGGACTAACTGAAAGGGCAGCCAACTCCGAAATGCGTCTGGCTGATGTGACTGCAATCAGGAATGCTACTTTCAGTGAAAGGAGCCTTAAAGAGCAAGACCTGGTGGGTTCAAATGGCGTTAAAATTAGAGCCTGTAGAACTTGTGACAGGTCCCAAGAGGGGTATCGCCGTATCGCCGGTGGTCTGGTGTTAGTTGCCCCCTTGAGGAAGGTGCTTACCATTGGGTGCTGGGCTAAAGGGACCAGATTGTCACAAGTAAGCACCGTGGATAAGGCTGCTACGTGCCTGCAGATAGTGCTAGGCATTAACCCCCTATCCATACCCTCCAGCAAATAATCCAGAATATTTGGAATGGTCACTGAAAGAGGCTGAAGGTGGTGGTTAGTGCACCACAGGCAGAAGTTTCTCCCATGTCGCATCATAAATCCTATTAGTAGAGGGGCGCCTGGAAGCTTGGATTATGGAGATCACCCTCGACGAATAGGATTGTCTGGTTAAATTCTGCCACTCAAGTGCCAGGCGGCCAACTGGAGCCACTGGGGATCCAGGTGTTGAAGGGCCCCTTAGCTGAGGGAGATGCGTTCTGGAGGAATCCTCCATGGTGGTGAGACGGAAAGCTCCACGAGGTCGGCAAACCACGGGTGTCTCGGCCAATGTGGAACAACCAAGATGATCTCTGCCTGCTCCTGAAGCACCTTGCGGATGGTTGCTGGAATCAGGGGGAGGGGAGGGAAGGCGTACAGCAACTCCCTGGCCACTCGCTGTGAACAGCGTCTGTTCTCTCTGCCCCTGGGGATGGGAACCTGGTAAAGAACCTGGGCAGTTGGGAGTTGGTTGGGGAGGCAAACATGTTTAACTGAGGCTGGCCGAATCTGTCCGAGATCTCCCTGAACAGAGCTGGGTCCAGGCACCACTCAGAGTGGTCCACAGTAGACCTGCTCAGGGAATCTGCTTGTTGGTTCGCCTCCCCCGATATATGCTCTGCCTTGAGCAAGCCAAGATTGGTCTCTGCCCAAGAGTTCAAATTGTGGGCTTCGAGCATAAGGGACTTGGACTGCCCCCCCTGTCTGTTTACTTGTGTCTTTGCTGCCACGTTGTCGGTTAACACTAGAACGTGTTGCCCCGCCACCATGGTGGAAAAATGGCATAAGGCCAGATGAGTGACCCTGAGTTCTAGCCAGTTAATACTGTGGCCTAAGTCCAAATGGGACCACCGACCCTGAGCCAATTGTGTGTGGAGGTGAGCCCCCCAGACAAACAAGCTGGCGTCTGTGGTCAAGGTGAGCCTGGCAGATTCCTTGAAGAGGGATCCCTTGCCATCACCGGGGAGGTCCACCAGTGGAGGGAAGACAATGTCTGGCGTGGGACCCTTACCCTCCTGTTGGAAGAGCTCATGTTCAGCTTCTGAAAGGGAAGAAGGAACCATTGAAGCTCTCTGGAGTGCGGCCTGGCCCATGGAACAATCCCCATGCAGGAGACCATCTTCCCCAGCAATTGTGACAGCACAGCTAGAGGAACTACCCTCTCCATTTGAACCTGGTGTTTGAGGGTCCAGATGCTGTCCCGACGTTCCTGGGAAAGAAAAACCTCGCAGAGGTTTGAGTCTATGACTGTCCCCAGGTGAAGGAGGCGATTTGAAGGGACCGAATTTTCGAAATTCACGGAGAATCCATGAACCTGAAGAGTCTTGATGGTGAGTGCCAAGTCCAACTGGGCTGAACAGAAGGAACAGGACTGGATGAGGATATCGTCCAGATAACATTGGACGTGCACCGGAATCATTCTCAGATAGGTGACTAATACCACTAAGATCTTTGTGAACACCTGTGGGGCTGAAGAAAGGCCAAACGGGAGTGCTTTGTACTGAAAATGCCAGTGGGCATAACAAAACCGGAGGAATTTGTGGTGCTCGGGGTGGATCGGAACATGCAGGTAAGCTTCCGTTAGGTCTGTGGAGGACAGAAAATCCCCCCTCCTGATGCTGGCCAGGATAGACTTGAGAGTCTGCATCTTGAACTGCTTGTAAGCCAAGTGGTAATTTAGTCCTTTCAAGTCCAATATCGCCCTCCAGCCCTCCGAGGCCTTCGGGACCACGAACAGAATGGAGTAGAAGCCTTGTCCCTTCTGTTCCGTGTGCACTGGTTCTATGGCCTCTATCTGTAGTAGGTGGGAGATGGCCATGGACATGAGCCTTGCCTTGGTAGCGTTCCTCGTGTTGGGGCAAGCGAGGAAGCGTCCTGGGCAAGGCCGTGTCGATGGTGTCTAGCACCCAGGAGTCTGTGGTGGTGGCCTCCCAAGTGTCGGCGAATAGAGAGAGCCGACCACCTATGGGAGAGGTCTCCCTGGAGTCATTTGGTCCGTCTATACGTACAGCCTCCGGAGCCCTGGAAGGGCCGTTTAGACTGGTACTGGGGCCTGGCTCTGGGATTTTGGCGGTCTTGCTGGCGATCCTGCCTGGGAGGAAAGGAGCGAGGATTTCAGGACCAGTCCCAGGCCAGTCCGACCCAAAAGGGCTGCCTCCAGTCCCAGGCTGGTCCGGCACGAAAGGACTGCCTCCTGGAGTCTTGTTGGGATCTCCTGTCTGCTCGTCTAGAAATGGGCGCGAGCACTTTGCGTTTGTCCTTCCCCTCGATCAGGTAGGGATCGAGGGCTGTTCCAAAAAGGTGAGTACCGCTGTAAAGGGCTGTTGTCAAACCCCACTTGGACTTCAGGTCAGCCCGCCATTGTTTAAGCCAAAGGAGTCTGCGGGCCGAGACGCTGGCTGCAATGGATTGGGCGGAATACCTGGCAGAGTGAAGCGAAGTGTCCACTACATACTCAGATGTGACCACCAGCTTGCCCAAGATCTGTTGTGCCCAGACCTGGTCTGGGGGAATCAGAGCCTGGAGTTCATGGAGCCAGATAATGGAGGATCTGGCGAAGAAAGATGACGATGTTGCTGCCTTTACAGACCACGCCGAGGCTTGATGAGATCTACAGAGGGAAAACTCCAACCTCTTGACCTCCGCCAGGGCCTCAGCCATGTCTCCTAGTACAGTGGAGGAAGAAAACAGGTTAAAGGCGCATCCGCTAGTGGCACATCCAGGAGCGAAGAAAAGGAAGAAGAAACGTTAAAGTTTTTTCTCCATCCCACTTGGAGTGGGGAGAGAGCCAAGGGATGCCCACTGCTTTTGCACCATGCTGCGGAAGAAGGTCGGAACAGGAAACTGCTTCTCTGCAACCACCGGCTCAGAGAACAATGGGTTCGAGTCCTGGGTGGTGGGAGGTGTCGGCTGTGGTTCCTGTTCAGGGGCGATGTTGGCTGAAGTGCATGCTTTCAGGAGCAGCGACCTGAACAGGGATGGGTCAAAGAGGTTGGTAACCGGAGAAGGATCTGAAGATGCTTCGTCATCTGACATTAGCATGCCGGAGGTGTTGTAGTCCTCGGATCCCGATTCTCCCTGCTGGGAAGATCTGTCCGAGAAGGCAGAGCCCAGAAACAGGGCTGGCTCAGTCTGGGGCAAAGTTGCAGGCACCTGAGAGGGCTGTTATCCCATGGAAGCGGCCATGTACTGTGCGAAGGCTTGAGCCATCAGAGCCTGAAGCTGGTCAGGCCACACCCTCTGCTGCTCTACCGGACGAAGGCCTGCCGCAGTGGGCGTGAATGTGGCCTCCGGGCCCTGTTGGGGTCTAGGGAGAGACCCCCCAGTACCTGTAAGGAGGGGGGAGGGAGATCCACCTGTCCAGTTTCCCCCTGAGACCATGCCCGCGGGGCTGTGATAAGTGGCGCATACTGGGGCTCGAATTATTTTTCCAGTGGAACGGGGGAAATTAAGTCTGCTCCACTGGAGGAGAGCCTTGAACTCTGGAGAACTCTCTTTCTAGCACCTGATGTCTCCTCGTGGCCTCTCTCTCAGAAGCTTTGGAGGGCTTCTTGGTAGAAATGGCCTTGGCCTTAATCCTCCCTGCTGCCTCCAATTTGGAGGATCTGCGTTTCTTCTTGGCAGGGGAGCCAGAAGAGCCCTGCGTAGGCTGAGGAGTGTCACTGTCTGCCATTGTACTCTAGATATTCCGGGTAGGAGATATCTGAGGTGGGAGCGAATCACCATCTGGTCTGTCAGAGAGGGAATCCCGGGCTCTGACCAAGACAACAAGGGCTGACAGCCAGGTAGTTTTCTAAAGCTATCTGTTGGGCCTTGCGACACAGTGCCTGCATCTAATGGGGACAAGTGGTAAATAATAAACTCCCTGTAATCAAGGGCCTGAATTTAATCAAAGGCTTGAATTTAATGACCAATTGTTGGCTCCACCCAGAAGGGTGAAGACCCCTGATGTTACTCAGGGGACGCAGCCAGAAATGGAGGCCGGCCAATCACTCCCTAGGCACCTAGATATATAAGGGGTAAGGAAAAGACCTTTGGAACTGGTGCCACCAGATGAAGGCCTCAAAGGCCTGCCTGTCAGGTCCTGTCAGGTCCTGTAGCTAAATTTAGGCTCAGGAGCATTCTGACGGTGCTCAAAATGGCCGCACCAAATTCACCACCCCCTGGGCGCCCCAAGCTGAAGTAAATGAATTCTTAATGAATCTGCACCAGGGGTATTTGAATCTGTTGGCAAGTTCTCTTGAAGTGCCTCAGATAAATCTGCTAAAGGGATCAGTGACTCTGGCAGATAAAGCATGTTATCCAAACATGCAAATGAGTCCTTGCGTGGCGCCCAAAATGGCGGCTATGCCAAAAATAACGGTCGTCTGTGTACTGACAGGGCCTTGCCAGCTGTGCCTCTGAGGAAATTACAGCTCAAACGACCTGCCCTGGGACCATGGGGAAGATTGCTGACTGTAAGGAAAGATTCTTTTTTTTCCTCTGTCCCACTTGTGTCTGTCCTGAAGTCAGAAAAGTCAATTGGAGTCTTCCGGCTCTGTAGAGTCTCCCGAGCATCGGCCAGTCTCAGCAAGCCATCTGGGAGCTCATGAGCGATTTTGAGTCCAGCAGAGGCTGTGGCCAGACTTCCCGGCACCAGAATCAGCAGGGGGTCACCTGGATGCGGCGAATGCCCCGCGTCGTGAGAGCCCTCCCAGCTGGTCAGGAGGCTTGGATTGGCCGAGGGAAGACTGAGCGAGGCAGAATAGCTTCTGGGAAAGCTGTGAAAAAAGGCCAATTTATTGCTGGAAAAACAGGTAAATTTAGAAAAAAAGCCAATTGACAGTGAGTGGAAAAACCACGAGGGTTCTTAGCCTAATGCTAAGCCTAGAGGAGCCGCAATTAAAGTGTCCTGCTGAGCGAAGACTAAGTCAAAAACTGGGACAGTCTAGCCCAGCGGGAGGCATGGCAACTTCTCTAGACTTAATCTCTTCTGAGCAAGAAGGCTGATACAACCCACCAGTGGATTCTCCACTCATCATGCTGGAGAAGTTTATAATTTTTGTTTTTTGTTAAAATGATTAAATCAAGGACATAGGAAGATAAATGTTGAGTAGCTATTACAGGGAAATGATGCTATTTCTCATTCAAGCTCAGATGGTTTGCAAATCCAAATATATATATTTTTCTGTACTGGTTCTTTGTAAATCTTGAAATCTTCGAAAATATGTCCGATTTTCATACTGAAGTTGCAACCATGTGTAATTTTCATATCTAAATCAGTTAAAAACATTTTAAGGTGCAAATTGATTAGTGTTTAAGGTAAAGCCATTTAATAGGAAAGCAAAACCATCAAAATATTTCACAGTATGTTAATTTATGCTTAACTCCTGATTTCTCCTTACACTACTAATTAATTTAGAAGCTGTTTATGAGCGCATTAATTAAATATGAAAAATACATAGGTGAATGTTTATAATAGTTGTACATAATAAAACAAGCCTAATATAAGCAACAGTTCAATACTGAATTTCTGTCTGTTCTAGGTTTTGCACTGCTTTTGAATGATTAGTTATTATAGTATGAAGGGAAGACATAATACTATGTTCTGACCCAGACATAAAAATAATCTTAAATATTTTGCTAGGCGTGAACGTAAATTACCTCAAGTGTATGTTAGGTATCAATCACACGAGAAATTTAATCACTTTCTCAAGAATGTTAAAAGCTGCTGGAACTTTGAAAGCATTAAATGTAAACAAATCTGATTTCAGAACCATCCAGCTGTTAAGTCCAGACCTGGTCATAGTTTACACTCCTACATGTTGAAATAACCTGGGTACAAGTTGGGTATGAATAATGTGTGCCATCATTTTAAGTTACACCTTAAGAATGGCATAAGATTGCATCCAATCTCATGTCAGTTTTCTATGTATTGTTCGATTTAGATCCTTAATCTCTAAACTGATGAAACTAAAGATACAATACAAAAGCTTGAACATGTTCAGCTACAATAAATCAAAGCTCAAGATTCACCAAAAGGTAAGTATGGAAAGAAATGGCACTTAAGAGAAGGAGCTGCACTCCTGATCAGATGTTCAATAGTGTATTTCAGAGTCATTTGCTGTTGTCTTGCTATTTCTTCAGACAGAAACTCTCTTCAGACAGAAACTATCATAAAAACTGATTTTATAAGTTATAAAATGAAGCAATCTTATTTCAAATTATTTATCCACCATAAGAGTCATATCCTTTTTAATAGATTGTCATAAAGATGCCAGTTTTCTTTTGAGAAACAGCTAGTCTGACTCTGCTTTGCCCAAGAACAAGTTCCATGTCATTTGCAAGAAGTCCATTCACAAAGCTATTCTTATGCAGTGACCAGCTTTTATGAAGACATTTTCTTAAGAACTATCCAGTGTAAAAATATATTGCATTACAAGTGAAGAATACAAATGTGCTGAGCCATGTAACAGCCATCCCGCTTAGATTTAGATGCAAATGCATCCGTGAAAAAAAATGTCCTATAATGCAAGGAATTTCTGTACTGATGTAATGCAATTTTCATTTTAGTTATTGCACCTAAGGATACCTGGTCTTCTAAACTATTGGCCCAAGTTCCAGTTTAAATATTCAGAGTGGCATGCCTTATAATTTCACTGTAGGACTTGTACTATTTCAGTGTACACTTCAAGCAGAAAATACAGTTGGGGGTGGGTGGGAGGATACACATTTAATGGTTTGATACTGACTCAAAATATTGAGCTGATTCTGTAGGTAACAACACATGTGTAATATCAGACACATATATTCTAGCCAGTGATCCAGATGAACCCTGAAAAACAGGAAAGAAAACAGATGGCAACTAACCTGCTTAATTTAATTCACCAGATTCAGAAAGGAAGCAGTACTGAGATGCAACTGTATCTTTTAAAAAGTTGTTAATAGTTGTACATAGGAGACAGCAGTCCTAACCTCTGTGTATGTAACAAGACCAAACAAGGACATTCAGATTCACATCCCAAATAAATATTTAACTTCAAATGAAACATATGTGTGGCAATCAGATTTGAGTAGATAGGACATATCATGTCTCTAACACATGGTCAGAGTTTGTTTAACCAGCAAGATCAGCTGATCTAATCTCTCAAGACATCAGAAAAGATTAGGTAGTTTTCTGCAGTCATTTCAAAGAAATGGAGTTGGCAACAAACAAACAAACAACAGGTTTGTTGCCAGGTTGGCAGGTTCAGCTACAGGGAAGATGTAAGAAGTCTGCGAGTCTGAAATTCTTGGTTGCCAAATATCAGGTGTGGGTTGAATTTATACCTAAAGGGAAAAAGGGAAACAAGAAATGTAAGCAAAGTTTTCACACACACACATTTGTTAAAAAATCTTGGTAGAGATATATGCATTACCAAATCTCTTTGAGTTCTGAATTCAAAAGTACTGTAGTGTAGTAATTACAAATACTGGGCTAGAATCTGGAAGACCACAAGTTCTAGTCTTGCCTTAGCCATAAAGCCTGCGGGGTGACCCTGGCCCAGTCACTCTTTCTTAGCCATAGGAAGGGGATAATGCCAAATTACTTCTGAAAATGTTTCCAAGAAAACTGCAGTATCAGGCCAGTCACCAAGAATCAAGAGAAACTTATAAAGGCGGGAAAGCCTGTATTATAAAAAAGTACAGTATCACCCCCTACTCAAAAAAAATCAAATCCCCTAAAATTATCAGAAAATGCTACATGTGGCAGAATGTGGTTCATTAAATAAGGTTTCGTTGTAATGTTAAAAATAACCAGATGCCCCATTTACATGGATTTTGATCTGGAAATGTTTATAGATGCATGCACATGCAGCAAGAGAGGCAAAGTGTGTTTAATCAAATATATAGAGCCACTGAATTCATATATCTCTGGACAGCTTATAATATAAACAGCCATTACAAAATCCCCATTAGGAGACAAGAGAAAATAAAGCCAAAATCAAAAGCAAATCAGGCCCAATAATAAAAAGGCATGAAAACCCCTTATTATCCCGAGGCTTTCTTGGATCAAGAGCCAAGTCTTCAAGGCTTGATTAAGGGCAGTAGGACCAGAACAACATGAAGCTTTGCAGGGATGACATACTACAGGGCAGATGCCACAACAGAGAAGACACGCTTCCTGCAACCATCAGGTGACATTGTATCAAAGACAGACCCCACAACTTGTCAACTTTGTTGGAACATTCAAGACAGATAGAGACAATGAGAGAAAGGCAGTCACTCAAACAACCAGGCTCTAGTCCATAGGTCACAGCCAACACCATGAATCTCATTTGGAAGAACATTGGTAACCAGTGCATTCATGCAGCAGAGGTGTCTATCAAGGTATAATTGCTTGCACAGCCACATTTTGGATCAAATTGCAGCTTCTGAGTGCTTTTCAAGGAATACTCACAGAGAATGTAATAGGCCAAGTGTTGATAATTTAAGACATGACTGAGGACCAAGTCAGATTGCAATAGGTGTATCCAATGAATCTGGCAAAGTCTTCCTGGCCACAACCTGCTCCAAGTAGAAGCAGAGAATCCAGGAAAACATCCAAAATGCAAACCAGTTTTTTTTATATATAACAAATTTTTATTGGTTTTCCAGTTTTACATTTGAGTATTTGGAAAGCAACGTGGTGATTGGGTTAGTCAATAGTTCAATAACAAAATCTTTAGTACATATCTCAGGTTACATCATCAAAAATTTATTCTCTATTTCCCTTAACATTTACTATATCATATTTAAGCTAGTAAATTTCTAATTATATCAAACTCAGTTGAAACATTTATCAATATGTTTTTTGCTTATGCATATCCATATCATGTTTTTAAGTTTTACCTATTTACCTCCGCATCATGCCCTGGAGATGGCAACTGTCCCTCTTCAACCAGCTCCCCGCTACCTCACCGAGGTCCCACATGGCCAGCACCCATGCGCTCGCTGGCTTCTGTGTGCGGGGGCCAATGGTGTCAGGCAGCAGCCGCCCTGACCCCTGCCTCACCTTGCCCGGCGACAATGGCACCCCCACCCTGCCTCGCCTCACCTCACCCCATAGGACGAGCCTCCTGCCCACTGCCCCACCTGCCAGAGACCCCCTGGATCTCCCCCAACCCTGCCCAGCCCCCACAGGCGTCCCTCCCCATGAGCAACATCGAGGCGATCACGCCCACCTTGGCCGCTCCCACCCAATCTGCCATGACCACAGCCATACCCACCCAGTGGGCCACGCCCACCTGGCACCAGGCAATAAAGAAGTGGGTTTTGGATTGCAGTTTGGGCACTCAATCTCTAAAAGGTTCACTATCACTGATCTAATAAATCATTTATTAATACCATTTCTTCTCTTATCACAGATCCCTCTTTTTCTCCTTCTATTACAAAATAATTGTCTTACTTCAAATAAAAATATCACTCCAAAGGATACATTTCTATCTATTTTAAATGTATATTCTATCAATCAATCTATATCTATAGAAAGTCTTTTTAACTCATTAGATAAAATTTATCCCCATGCGCTCTGATGGATGATCTCTGGTGGGCCCGGGATAGAGGCCAGTCCTCTTTCCTGGTGCTCCTTGACCTCTCAGCGGCGTTCGATACCATCGACCATGGTATCCTTCTGCGCCGGCTGGAGGGATTGGGAGTGGGGGACACCGTGTTACGGTGGTTCTCCTCCTATCTCACTGGTCGGTCGCAGTCGGTGTTTGTGGGGGTCAGAGGTCCACCTCTAGGTTACTCCCGTGTGGGGTGCCTCAGGGGTCGGTTCTCTCCCCCCTACTTTTTAACATCTACATGAAGCCACTGGGTGAGATCATCCATCGACACGGAGTGAGATACCATCAGTACGCTGATGATACTCAGCTGTACATTTCCACTCCTGGCCATATCAGTGAAGCGGTCCCAAGGACACTTCTATCTGTCCTTCCATTACCCTGGGGGGTGAATCTATAAACCCCTCAGAGAAGGTCCGCAACTTGGGAGTCCTCCTCGATCCACAGCTGACATTGGATCATCATTTGTCGGCTGTGGCGAGGGGGGCATTTGCCCAGGTTCACCTGGTGCACCAGTTGCGTCCTTACTTGGGTCGGGAGTCTCTCCTCACAGTCACACATGCCCTTGTCACCTCGAGGATCGACTACTGCAACGCTCTCTACATGGGGCTACCCTTGAAGAGTGTTCGGAGACTACAATTAGTGCAAAATGCAGCTGCGCGAGCAGTTGTGGGCCTTCTGCGTTGTGCCCACATTTCACCAACTCTCCGCATGGTGCATTGGTTGCCTATTGGTCTCCGAGCCCAATTCAAAGTGTTGGTTATCACCTATAAAGCCCTTCATGGCATGGGACCAGGATACTTACGGGACCGCCTTCTGCCACATACTTCTCTACGACCGGTGAGAGCGCACAGGGTTGGCCTCCTCCGGGTCCCGTCAGCGAAACAATGTCGTCTGGCGGGCCCTAGGGGGAGGGCTTTCTATGTTGTGGCGCCCTTCCTCTGGAACCAACTGCCTCCTGAAGTCCGCGTTTCTCCGACTCTCCCGGCCTTCCGGAAAAATCTAAAAACTCATCTTTGCCGGCAGGCCTGGGGATGATTGTGGTTGATTGTTGAATTGAATGTGTGTTTTATTGTTTTTTTAGATATTGTTATTTGGGGTTTTTTATTGTAATTTTATTGTTATATATATGTTGTTAGCCGCTCCGAGTCCCCGGAGAGGAGCGGCATACAAACCCAAATAAATAAATAAATAAATAAATAAATAAATAAATAAATAAATAAATAAATAAATAAATAAATCTAATACAAAATATTACTACAAAAAATATCCTTTTACCGAATTCACATACTCCGTTAGTTATTAAATCAGTCAAAATCTCTAAAGCCTTTTTAACCCATTAGATGAAATTTTGAAACACATTTTTAAATCTAACTCTAGCTTTCTTTCTGTGCCAAACCGGTTTCCATAATAAAGCTTCTGCGTCATCAAACCTCAATATTTGAATAGAAGTATTTCTCGACACTTCAGACTGGTCAAAGTTCTCTTCCCTTTCTTCCAGTGTCATCTGAATGGTGTAATCAGTTTTATCCCATGTTATAATTACTAGTTGATTGTCCACATTATCACAATTTTCAGTGACTTGTGTCTGGATGTCAGTCTCTGTTGTTTTTAACAATTCAGGTAACTCAGTTAAAGTTATTCTTTGATCATCAAAATTCTCCATGGATTGTATATGGGGTTGTCTAAAATTGATTTGCTCAATAGTTTCCACGATTTCTCCTGGTGTAAGTTCATAGTTGTGTTGCAGGTATAATTCCTCCATCTCTTTAGGTTGTATATGTTGTTGAGTGGAGGCTTCTTTGGGGTTACTCTGTTCCTGCTCTATTGTTCTTTAGCCTATAGTTTGATCCATTAAAATTTGAGAATCAGTTTGTGGTTCTTTAATTTTTCTCCAAGATTTCATGTACGCTGTAGCTTCCAAGATTTTTTCCAGTATAAATTCATAATCAAGCTGTGGGTAGGATTCCTCCATTTCAGTGGTGAAATAGTCTTTTAATCTTTTAGTGGAGGCTGTATTTAGTAAGAGTCAACAAATATCCACCTCCAAAATTTCTAGTAGGCAAATTCACCACCCAGCTGTTCCAAGTTCTTTATCTTTTCCCTTTTGTTATCATTTGAAGGTCAAATCCATTTTCAAATAGCAAAAGGAAATACAATTGCAATGATGTCCTCAGTGGACTGTAAAATCTTTTTTCCAGTTAATAAAGTTTTGTCTCATTAGAAAAATAGAAAAAGAAAAACAAATATCTCCAACATAATAAATAGAATAATAATAATGTTCTATGATAGAAATTATTTTTCAGGACCCCTAGGTATCCAAAAAATTAATTAGCCAATAAAAAGTTAACTATTTTATTTCTTTTGTCCAAACTCTTTTTCCCAAGTACACAAACACCGCTCTCTTAAAACAGGGAAGTAGTTCAAAGGCTTTTTACAGGAAAGTAATTAGGGCGAAGAGAAAGAAAGAAGGGTCTCACCTGGATTCACCACGGTGGTTCTTTATGCTTAGCTGTTCTTCTGACTTTTGGCTGGTGCGGCTGGATGATCGGCCATTTTACTGGCCAATCTTCTTCTCCATCGGCCCTACGGAGCTAGCTCGGACTGCGGAAGGAGCTGCTGCCCTTCCGCAGTCGGACGAGAGCCTCCTCAATGGTGGTTTCCCCTCCAGGGTGACTTTTCGACCCGATAGGGGTCTACCGGTGGAGGGAAAGCAGCTGGCGAAGAGACAAGTCTCTCCGTACGACTGGATGCACCGCGATCCGGAACCGGAAGCCCTAATTTTTAATTGCAGTATTCCAATCTAACCTTTAATATCCATACTATTTAAGTTCCGGGTAACCCACATTTCCTTTATTTCACTACATAAAAGTTATAATATCTAAAATACACATATTACCTACTTAAATATATTATTTTATATCATAAACATTTTCTATTTCTTATCCTAGTACGGCACCACTTAATAATGGAGTATCCTTTATTATCTCAAATCCATCATCTGTATTATCTGGGCTAAACAATAATTCAAAACTATTTCCTAATAGTTAATTTCCATTTTCCTTATAAATCTAAACCCTCAACATTAAGCCAATTAATCCCTTATTTTTTATTATTTCCCAACAATATTTAAATTTAATAATGAAATTTCCCTTCATCTCAAAATCTCCCTTTAGCCCATTAGTTGAAACTTTAGGATCCTCCTAATAAATGAAAAGACCCCATTTTTTAAACCTATCTCTAGTTTTCTTTTTATGCCAACCAGGCTTCCGTACCAATGCTTTTAAATCATCAGATAGATCTCCCTTCATTCTTGTGCATGTTACTTGAATTAAAGGAGACCATCTAATTGTCAAGTTTCTAAAGGAACTAGCCCATTTATAATCATTAAGTTGTCGCCCTGGTGGCTCATATCCCCATATTTGCTCTAGTATAGTTGTCTTCAATTCAATCTGGTCTTCTTCTTCCTCAGGTTTCTTCTGGTTTAAGTAGAAAGTCATGTCCAATTTTATAGTTGTTGTTTGATTGTCTAAGTTTTTAGTAAGCTGTACTTGTTGATTTTTAACACCCTCTGTCTTGATATTACTTTCTTCCGGTTCTGTTGTTTTTTTAGTTGTAGGTTCTTTAGTTGCAATCAGGGTTTCGCTTTGTAGATTTAAGCTGGCACCTTGGTCTTTCAGTCTAGATTTAATTATCTCAGTGGCTTCCAGAATTTTTTCAAGTATAAGTTTATAATTAGCCGACATTTGTTGCTGGTCCTCCTCCATTTCTGACATAGTTATAAATATTCCTTTAGTGGGGGCTATTTATTAAACAAGAGTCAGTTCATCTCCACAATTCCTAGAAACCAATTTCACTGTCCAGCTACTCTCTCATCTTATAATCTCTCTTAGATAATGCCAAGGTCACATCTGGGCTGTAAGCAAGTCACTTGTCAAGAATAATAAAAATAATAGATTGCTGTACCGAACGTCGCCACAAGATGTCCCCGATAGCATTGAAAGTATTTTCCAAATCCCGGGCTAGGTTTTTATCCAATTTCAGTTCTTTTTCTTCTTTTTTACAAGTAAATAAAATAGCAAATCCCCATAAGAGTAGGAACTTTTGGGGTCCCCAAATTCCAAAAAGAAGTGTAAATCCAGTTATATTAAGTTGTTGAGTTGATTCTTTTCAATGCTTTGTTTCCCCAGGTAGTTAAATGCCACCATTTTAGAGTGTGTGTGTGGGGGGGGGGAATTCCCTTCCCTCTCTCCTCAGAGGGGGAAGAGTTTCAAAAAGCTTTTGACAGGAAAGTTACTTGGGGTATAGAGAGGTAAAATCTCACCCAATTCCTCCTCGTTGCTTTCAAAGTGCTTGTTAGTAATTTTGGCCTAGCAGCTTAGTGATGGGCCATGTTGATGGCCGATCTTTTCCCTGACAGTTAGAAGAGCTGCTCCAGATCAAATGGAAGGGCTGCTGCCCTTCTGCAATCATTTGGGAGTCCTCTTCACGCTCGCTGCCCGTCCAGGGCAACTTCCGATCCTCTTCAGGGCCCCCCTGCGGGAGAAAACCGGACGGCAGAGAGCGATTGCTCATATTGTCTGCCTGCACCGCGATCGCAAACCAGAAGCCCACACCAGTTATGTTTACTGAAGTCCAATCCCATCCAGAACTAAAGATGCCAAATCCCTCATACCAGAAGAACCAAGAGCCCAAGTGATTCTGCCTTATCGGGGTTGAATTTCAACCTGTCCTCCCCCACTTTCATAGCCTCTATGCATTGGAACATGAACTTAGCAGCAGTACTTGGTTGGCCTGGGGTTGAGATGTACAACAACCATCAGCAGCATACTGATGATACTGAATATAATAACTGAAGGAGTATATTTACCCTGGATCAAAAACTCCTGGTGTGCGACACGTTGCTCCAGCACAGGACTGTAGCATCATTAGCCGATAATTCATTTTTTCTAAAATTTCTTGATCTATTGTTTTTGCAATATTAGTTATCTGGTGTGGGTCTGCAGTCAGGTTGTAAACTTCAACAAACACCTTCATGAAAGCAAAAGCAATGCTATTAGAAATACGTACTTAATTCATCTAACAAATCATTGTGATTGACGTTTCTTCTGAATTCTAACATCTTAGTGAAGTTGTTCATCAATTCAACCAGATTTTTCTTCATGAATGGAAAGCCTAGAGTTGGTTTGGTTAGAAGTTAAAATTCATCTAAATGTTAATTTAGTCATTAAAGGTATATATTCACTCTTTATGTAGTTTTACAAGATATAATAAGTCCAATACTGAAAGATCTTTGTAATGAAACTTTTTTGGGGATGAAAATACCAAACTCCTGGACAGAAACTAACATTTCTCTAATTCCCAAAGATGATACTGATCTCACACAAATTAAAAACTATAGGCCAATATCACTATTAAATGTGGACTACAAAATATTTACAGCAATAATAGCGGAAAGAATGAAGAAATTTTTAAATGAATTTATTCTTCAGATCAAAATGGCTTCCTGCCTAAAAGACAGATAAAGAATAACTTAAGAATTATTTTAAATGTGTTAGAATACTATGAAAAACATCCGGGGAAACAAATGGCATTGATATGTTTGGATGCACAAAAAGCCTTTGATAATCTTAACTGGAAATTTATGTTTCATCAATTGCGAGTAATGGACTTCGGTGAAAATTTTATAAATGCAATTCAAGCAATCTACACTAAACAATCGCAAAGATACTTATAAATGGAGACTATTCAGATAATTTTGAGATTAGGAAAGGTACAAGACAGGGATGTCCACTGTCTCCCTTGTTATTTATTCTTACACTGGAAGTGTTGGCCAGGAATATTAGACAAGATGGGGAGATCAAAGGACTGGAGATAAAAGATCAGAAATATAAATTACAAGCTTTGGCAGATGATTTGGCTTTTATCTTGGAGGAGCCTTTGGAAACAGCCGCTAAATTATTGCAGAAAATAGAGGAATTTGGAGAAGTGGCTGGGTTGAAAATAAATAGGGAAAAGACTAAAGTACTTACAAGAAATTTAACAGAAAAACAGAAAGCTCAATTTGTGGAAAAAACAAATCTCCAGATAGTTAAAAAAGTTAAATACTTAGGTATTTATTTAACATCAAAATGTATAACAATAAAAGAAGATAACTATGGAAGATTATTAAATCAAATAAAAATGGATTTGGAGAAGTGGAAAAACTTTCAATTATCATTACTAGGAAGGATAGCGACTATTAAGATGAATATTCTACCTAAACTGTTATTTTTATTTCAGATGGTTCTTGTTAAACTAAGCCAGAAATTTTTCGATGACTTAAATGCAACAATAATGAGATTTACATGGCAAGGGAAAAAAGCAAGAATCAAAATTAAACTGCTACAAGAATCAAAAGACAGAGGGGGCTTTGGGCTCCCAGACTGGAGACTTTATTACCAAGCCACTATTTTGTTGTGGCTTAAAGAATGGATCACACTGAGAAATAAACAACTTCTTTACTTAGAGGGACATGATTTGTAACTGGGTTAGCATGCTTTCCTTTGGTACAAGAAAAACAAAGTACATAAATACTTCCAAACCCATGCCATAAGGGAGATAATTAAAAAAAATTATATGAAAATACCTGAGTGGTTTTCCACAATGGAAGCATTTGCGTATCCAAATTTAATTAACTATGATAAACTTGTGGCCTATAAAGACATTTTAGATAAAGAAGGAAAACTTAAAGATAGGCAAGAACTTCAACAAACTGGCATTGATCTAACATGGTGGTCATACTTGCAAATTCAAACAAGATATGAAAAAGATGTAAAAGTAATGGGATTCTACAAAGAACAGACACCACTAGATAAAATACTTTTGAAAACAGATGAAAATTTGATTAAGACACTTTATAAATTCCTGCTAAATTGGAAGATGGAAGAAGAACAAGTGAAAGAAACAATGATAGTGTGGGCAAAGAATTTTGCTTATTCTATAGATTTAGAAGATTGGCAAAAACTATGGGACCGAAATATTAAATTTACTAAAGCAGCTGCATATAAGAAAAACTTATATAAAATGTTTTATAGATGGCACATGACACCAGTTAGATTAAAGAATATGTTTAAAATGTTTCAAATATGTGTTGGAAATGTAAACAACAACCAGGCACTTATTACCATCTCTGGTGGATATGTCCTAATGCTAAAAAGTTTTGGTTTAAGATCCACATGTGGCTAGAAAAGATGATTAAAATACAGATAGAATTTAAACCAGAACTCTTTGTTAGGAATATTAGGTTTGAATTATGGGAAAGAGAATGAGTATTTAATATTGCATGTGTTGACAGCTGCAAGAATAATATTTGCCCAATTTTGGAAAAATGAAAATTTACCATCTGACCAGACTATAATAACAAAAATACTTGAATGTGCAGAAATGGATAGATTAACTTTAGAAATGAAAGAGAAAGAAGACACAATTTACTTTAAAACATGGGGAAATTTTTATTATTGGTTAGAAACACGCTAGAATGAGAAAAGGTTATGAAATTTAAAGAGATACGGTAATTGATAATTTGTATTTATATTCCATGATTATTTGTATGAACTTGTTCTTATTTCTTCTCCTTCTTCTTGCTGTTTGTATATTTGTGATCTTAAACAATATGGTAAACTATAATTAATATGTAATATATTATTATTTTAAAGTTATTATAATTAATTAATACTAAGCATTGTTAAGTAGTGAAATGAATGAGAGCTATTGACTAATATGTTATTTACATGATTATATTGAAAGTTGTTTAATAATAGAGTAATTATTAATATTTAATATGTAAACCCGGACTGGTAGACTTGCTGAAGCGATGTTATTTTGTGGGATTAATCCCACTTTTGTGTTACCCCTTTCCCCTGGTCTAACCTTTTTGTATGTTTCCCTTTGTCTTATCCTTTTTGACCCTATCCCTTTATTACCTTTATAAAACTCAATAAAATATTTATATATATAAAAAAGGTATTCATTCACTCAAAGGTATTAAAGACACAGAAGACCAAAAAAAGATAGGTTCAAAGTATTTTTCTCAAATAATTTTTAAAGCACGTGCAGCCCTGGTAAATAAATATGTCAGACTTAAGATACCAAAATAACGCACATCAGTTTTATCAAAAACAATGAATTCATGTAAGATTGCAGCCATGTGAATACCATTAGGGTCGCTGATACAGCTCTTCTCATACCCACATGGTAGCAACTTCAGATCTTCTGAAAATGCTCAGCAGAGGTTTGAAACTGCATCTCTTCAAACAAGAGCTGACATTTAATTTTCCATTGCAATCTTAAATTTACCACTTATTGCCATAAATATACCGCCTCCACTGTTGATAACATCCATAGTAAGATTATAATGGAAGCTGTCTATGTAGATTGCACATGCTAATCTCAGGCTTCCCTCAGCTATAAACTAGCTGTTAAGTCAGAACAGTCCTCTGCCACGTGTTTACTGCTAATGTTGGTAATCATTGCAGGATTTCAAAATTATGTTGTGGGAAATGTATAGCTGTGATAGTTAAAATATATGACAGCAATATAATGTATTACTAACATTTAAATCTATGATAAATATTAGAATGATACATGGCTGCAAGTAAATTTTTGTAAGAGGGAATTGGATATAAAGTGTAATAGGAATATAAATATGGAATTATTTCCTAGAAGAGAATTAGGATGACAATGCTCT
Organism: Bothrops alternatus; assembly: GCA_034064705.1. Lineage (NCBI taxonomy): Eukaryota > Metazoa > Chordata > Lepidosauria > Squamata > Viperidae > Bothrops > Bothrops alternatus. Next base: position 1,712,036 of record JARGCV010000124.1, read on the forward strand.
TTGCTCATAAAATGTCTTTCTGGTCTATCTTAAGGTTCAGCTTGTGAAAGCAAATCATTGCATTTTATAATCTTTTGGAGACAAAATGTTGACATTATTTTTGAAACACAGAGAACAAACATTTTCAATGGATGCTAACGGTTACTATATTTCTGTCTTTTAAAGAAATAGAGCTTTAAAACTTCTGGAAAATATAGTATTTTTTAGAAATGTGTCTTACTACTTTACAGTATTAAAATCAACGGCTATTATAAATTTAAAGAAGCTTAGGAATCTTCGTAGCTGCTTTCTGTAGTAAGCTCCAAAATGCATATGATAATTACATATATAAATGCATAAGAGATCTTATAGGAACATCCTGATTTTTTTTCTGCATTTGTTTTAACAGTTTTAAAAGGCTTAATTCAAATTATTATTAATTATAGAAGTATTATATTTTCATAAATATATGAAGGACTACCATTAACATGGAATTACAAAAACAAAGATAAAATTACCTCACGGTCATCAAATTCACAGTACTGCAGATTCCATTTAGTCGACAGCGTCCTTACACATGCGTATGTATTGTTATATGCATCTTCACAAACACAGTCCGGAAAACAGTGCTATAAAAATAGCTAAGTGTTAGAATAATTTTAGTGCCATTCAAATAGTACAGAACACTGAAACAGAATATACCTCTGAGTCTGTCCCAGAGACCTCCAAAAATGACATCCAAATTTAATTTTACTTTGCCCTGTTTACAGCCAACATTTGACTACTAAATATTTCCATATACAGCCATCTCCCTCTACAATTTAGAGTATGAAGGATTCTAAAGGGAATGCAACATTTTCAACATTACGTACAGTAACACCAGGCCCAAGAGCAGGACATGTAGGATCACTGCTGTTATGTCCTTCTCCTTGGTATTCAACCAACACATCTGATCGCCAGGTCTTGTTTATTTCTCCTCTCTAAAACAAAAGTGGGAATTATTGCTTTTTGACGGCTCAGAGACTGTCTAAGCTTCTTTAGCCAATCTATTTCTAATCAATAAAGCAATCTTAGAATAGAAATAAACTCAATAAATATGAAGACCCTCTCAATAATTTCATGATGAACTGTTGCCTTTTTCCAACACGTAGCACCATCAAAAACCCAACTAGTGAAAAACAATTTACAGATGATGTCACATTGCTTAAGTGTGCACAGGAAGATGAGGCATTTTGTCCATCTTGACCAGGGTTCTCAAACTCACAGGGCTCATCTTAGTTTTACAAGATCTCATCTAAAGCTGCATCACCTCAAACCTGCTCAGTTTAAACAGAAATTATCTTTTCTGCATCTGAAGAATACTGCTTCAAACAAAGCTATAAAGCAATTCATTCCTACCAGTACTGACAGAAAGGTTTGTGTGAAAATAAGAGATTTATTGTTATAATCCAGTGACAGTTGCACTAAAGAACCTTTAGAAAAATTACCAAAATAAATACCTATTTGTGCACTTACCAACAATGGTAACAATGACATTCCATCCATCTGAGTTTTATTCAGATCATATCCTGCAATATCTAATATAGTAGGACCTAAATCAATGTTCGCCACAAGCATCTAGAAGGCAAGAAGAATATTACAGATTTTCCATCTGAAACAATTACAATGTTACAGATTTACAGAATGTCATAAAACTGAAACTAGGAAATTGCTGGGGGAGGGGCCAGCTGTCAAGAGGAAAGACTGTGAGGAACGGCTCTCCGTCTATGACAGTCAAATACATAGCTTTTTCCTTCCGATCAGCGGATTCTTTGGAGTCCCAGATTCCTTGGAGGGGAATTGGAAGAAAGAGGCACCCTGCAGTGCAGCTCACAGCGGCAGTTGAGAGTGTGGACGGCAGAAAGCCTCGGAGAAGTCGAGCGGGGGAAGAAAGGCGGCCCATAATGGTGGCCAGGAAGAAAGAACAACAGGCAGCTGGACAACATTAGCGGTGGACTAGCTGGACAACGGAGAGACGGACCTGGGCAAAATGATCCTGGCAACCCTCTGTGAGTAACCCGGGGTGAAGATCTTATCGGGGGATTGCAAAGAGGGAAGAGTCAGAAGGAGGCCTGAGGAAGGAGGAAATTTCCTCCTTAGTAAAGCGGCGAATAGCAAGTGGAAGCAAAGAAGAGACCATTTCAGCGCATTAAATTTTCGCTGATGGCGTGGGGGAAAAGAGGAAGAGGAAATCTACTATTATTGCTGATAATTTAGTTTGGGAGTGAAAGTGCTGACTAATCAGAGAACGCAGACATGTTGAAGTAAGATTGACTGTTGACTTGGATAATAAGGAGTAAGAGACACCTAGTGGTCGAGGGAATAACTGGTGACAATTTAAGGAAGAGGAAATTTAAAGAGAAATAAGACCAATTTCGGATGGCTTGCTAACAATTGACTTATAAATTGAGGAAACTCAAAGAGCAATTTTGGATATGGGAAATTTAATGAAACAGTTGTAGTGGAACTGTAGTGGGGAAGTTAATTTAAAGCGATATTAAAAATGACAAGCATCCCAAATTTGACAAAAATTGGTATAGGAAAGAGGCAAGGAATCCAAACTACAACAATGGAATCAAGTCCAGCAGGGCAAAGATCTACGGAAGTACTTTTACAGAGAGAGAGATCAAACTCATTTAAGGATCTACAACAGATGTTACAAACAATACAGAGGTTATGTTAAAGAACCATGAGGAGTTGAAACGAGAGATAGGAGAAGGAACAACATGGGAGAAATGAAAGAAAAGATGAGATTGATGGATGATAAATTTGAATGCTTTCAGCAACAAATTTTAAAAAATGAACAAAAACTACAGGAGATGGAAGATAGATGGGAAGAGAAGGGAAGAAAGGAAAGTGGAGGAGATGGAAGAAAGACTAATTCAAACTAATAGAGACCTCGAACAGACAATAATCCAGTTGTAAATAGACAAGGCTTCCCATTTTCTACAATTTCAGAATGTGTGGGAAGGAAAGATTGAAGATCTTCCGGAGATGATGGCGGAGCTACTGGCAGGAGCTCTAGGAACTGGGAAGGAAGAAATGATTAAGGAAATGGATGAAATCTATAGAATTCACAAGAATTATGCACGTAGACATAATTTACCGAGAGAAGTGCATATTAGATTTGCTAAAAAATCAACTCGCGATGAGATCCTTCATAGGACTAGAGAAGATCCACTAGAGCTATGAGGAAGACAGCTTGTGGTGCTCAAACAAGTCCCAAAAAGGATAAGAGACCTAAGGCGACCCTATCAAATGTTTACAGCAAAACTAACAAGGAAAAACGTAAATATTCGGTGGTTGACTCCAGAAGGGATTATGGTATTTTGGGGAGAAAGAAGATTGAGATTGGACACGGTGGACAAAGTTGAAGAGTTTTACAGAAAAAATCTTGATAGTGAGGCTTAATCGGAGGAAAGAGAAAGAAGGGAAGAAGGAGAACCAGGAGAACAGTCACCAAATAAGGGGGAATCCCGAATCAAGGAAAAAGAAAACGGGGAAAGAGCGAATGTGGACACTGGAAAAGACAATGATGGTGGATGCAAGGATTACAAAGAAATTAGACAAACGAGGGCAACAAACCCTAAGTATAAGTAGAGGTTTTCAAAAGGCATTAGCAATTCTATCATTAAATGTTAATGGGTTAAATTCTCCAGGGAAAAGGAAATTTTTTTTTAGTAAATTGTATAAGACAAATGTGGATATAGTAGTGTTGCAAGAGATGCACATAAAACAGCAGCATCAATATTTGTTAAAATGTTCCAGGTTAGGAAAGATGTTTATATCTTCATCGCAACAGAAGAAAGGGGGAACTGTAATGTATGTAAAAGAGGGTATCTTGGCCAAACTTGTGTATAAAGATGAGGAGGGCAGAATATTGATAATAGAACTGTGGATGGGAAAAAACTGATGTTAGTTGGAATATACGCGCCTAACGAGGGTCAAAAACTATTTTATAAGAAATTGTATAACATGATTAGAGACTTAGAATGTGATAATCTGTGTATAGTTGGGGATTTTAATGCGATTGTAGACAGAGAACTAGATTATAGAAATAACAGATGAAAGAAAGGTGTTAGAAGGATATTACCTAATTCATTTTTTGAGATGGTGGAAGAATTAAATATAAAGGATTGTTGGAGGGAAAGAAATGGAGATAAGAAACAATATACTTACTATTCAGGTAGACATTAATCTTGGTCTCGAATTGATATGGTTTGGGCATTGACAGAGGTGAATTTGGGAATTGAGAAAGTTAATATTGACATAATCCCATTAAAATTAAATGGAAAGGGCAAAAAAGGTAAGGAGATGGACCCTAAAAAGAGCAATTTTGAACCAAAATGAATTTAAAGATGGATGATCAAATGAACTTGTTTTTTTCAAAGTAACAAGAAAGAAGACACGAATAACCAGAATTTGTGGGACACGGCAAAAGCCTTTATGCGGTTATTGCAATATCATATATGGCCAAAGACAACAAACAAAAAAGACAATGGCAAAAAAACTTAGAGGAAGATCTTAGTAAGCTGGAAAGGGAGTTGCAGGAAGAACCCACAAAATGGGAATTGAAACATCAAATAGATATAATTAAACATAAACTAAATATCATTGAAAAGGAAAATATGGCACAACAAGTTAAAAGCATTAAACAAATTTTTTTTGAAAATGCAAATAAGCCGGGAAGATGGCTGGCTTATAGACTAAGGAAACGGAAAGAAAAGATCCAGATTAGCAAATTATATAATGAAAAAGGAGAGTTAATTTACCAAAATGAGGAAAAGAGGAAAGTAGCTTATGAGTTCTTTAAAAACTTTTATGAGGATAAGGAGAAGGTAGAAGAAGGCAAGATGCTGCAATATCTTCAAAAAACAGACTTGCCCAGAATCTCGGAGGAAGGTAAAAATTTATTAAATAATGAGATAACAGCAAGGGAGATATCTGAGGCAATTAAAAAACAAAAAAGTAACAAAACACCAGGTCCAGATGATCTACCTTCAGAAATCTATAAAAACCATCAGGAAATATTAAGCCCACTGCTATTGGAGGTGTACAATGATGTACTGAATAAAGCCAAGATACCTGAATCGTGGAAAGAAGCAACAATCACATTGATTCCCAAAGAAAATTCTGATTTGACTTATATTAAAAACTATAGGCTGATATCTCTACTAAATTCGGATTATAAAATATTCATGACAATTATGGCAGATAGACTAAAGAAAATTTTAGAGAATTTTATTCATACTGACCAAAACGGCTTTCTTCCCAGACGCCATATAAGGAATAACATTAGGATTATTTTGGATATGATAGAATATTATGAAGCTCATAACGAAAAACAGATGGCGTTGATATTCATTAATGTACAAAAAGCATTTGACAACATCAAATGGGACTTCATACTAGAACAATTAAAATATATGGATTTTGGGGGAAAATTTATAAAGATGTTCCAAACAATTTATTCCAGACAAGAAGCCAGAGTGGTGATAAATTGGGAAACAACAAAGAACTTTTTAATTCAAAAAGGCACTAGACAAGGCTGTCTGCTATCTCCACTGCTTTTTATCTTATCATTAGAGATTTTACTTAGAACAATTTGAGAAGACAAACAAATTAAAGGTTTAAAAGTAAGAAAAGAAAGTTTTAAGGTACAGGCATTTGCGGACGACCTTGTATTTATTATTGAAGAGCCTGTACAATCTGGTCTTAGGCTGATGGAAGTGCTGGAGGACTATGGAGAAGTAGCAGGCCTGAAAATAAATAAGGATAAAACAAAAATGATAGTTAAAAATATGACTGAAGAGCAAAAAAAAGAATTGGAGGGAAGGATAAATATGCAGACTACGAAAAAAATAAGATATTTGGGAATCCAATTGACAGCGAGATGTATCACTCTGAAAGAAGACAATTATGATAAATTAATGGTGCAAATTAGGTCTGATTTTGGAAATTGGGGGAAACTACAGTTATCGTTAATGGGTAGGATAGCCACCATTAAAATGAATTTTCTTCTGAAAATGTTGTTTCTATTTCAATGCATACCAATTCGGCTTAAAAAGGATTTTTTTACAAATTTGGATAGACTCATTTCAAAATTCATATGGCAAGGGAAACAACCGAGAATCAGATTAAAACTATTACAAGACATTAGAGAAAGAGGAGGATTTGGCCTACCAGACTGGACAAAGTATTACCAGGCAGCGGCGTTGGTCTGGCTAAGTGAGTGGATGCATCTCAAAAATACAAGATTATTAGCACTAGAAGGTCATGACCTACTGACAGGGTGGCATGCTATTTTGTGGGAAGAAAGACATTTAGTCCAGCAACACTTCCGGAAGCATCATATTAGGAGAACATTATTGGATATCTAGAAAAAAATAAAAAGAAATAATTATATCAAAATCCCCAACTGGGTGTCTACATTTGAAATGTACACACATCCAAATTTGATAAAATGTGGGGGTGCTGTCACCTATAAAGATATTTTGAATGAGAAAGGAGAATTAAAAGCGAGAAATACCTTAAAGGAAGAAGGAATTGATCTGGAATGGTGGGCATATCTTCAAATTCAATCCAAATTTAATAAAGACAAAAAGGAACGGTGCATAAAGCAAGACTCTTCAAAATTAGATAAAATCTTATTTAGTAGGGAAGGCAAGACTATAAGTAAACTATATCGATATTTATTAGATCAAGATATGATTGAGGAACAGGTGAAAGAAACAATGATAATTTGGTGTAAATATTTTGGGCACAATATTGATTTGGATAATTGGCAAAGTTTATGGGAAAAAATCTAAACATTACTCTAGCAACCTCCTATAAGGAAAATCTCTATAAGATGTTTTATAGGTGGCACCTCCCTCCCACAAGATTAGCACGAATGAACAAGGGGAAATCCTTGATATGCTGGAAGTGTGGAGAGACCATTGGGAATTACTACCACATGTGGTGGCAATGCCCAAAGACACAAAAATTTTGGAACTTATTAAAGAAATGGCTGGAAGAAATTTTGCTAATACATATAGAGGCCAAACCGGAATTTTTTTTAATTGGGAATTATAGAAAGAAAATATAAGAAAGATACAAATTATTTACTACTGCATATAGTAACAGCGGCACAAATAGCCTTTGCTCAAAAATGGAAAGAGAAAGGTACTCCAACCGAAGAGGAAATATTACTGAAAATTTTCAATTGTGCTGAAATGGATAGACTTACATGGGAACTCAAGGATAAAAGTGAAACTATGTACTACAAAATCTGGGAACAATTTTATGATTGGATAGACAATAAGAGGGTAGCCAAGACAAATGTATAGTGTTAGAATAAAATATAGATTATAGACAAATGTATATTTAAAAGATAAACAGATATATAGAAATAAGGGGAAAAGGGTTAATATTATATTATAAATAGTGAGCAAAGCTCAAGAACTTTATGTCTATGAGTACTAATACTACTGTAAAGTGTCGGAAGATGTATGGAACCAGTGATGTCATATCTATGTCCAATGTGTTTTTAATTTTGTATTATTAATAAAAATTTTAAAAAAAGAACCCCTGAAATTAGGAAATTGCCAAAATTGTAGAAGTAACAAAACTGAAGCATAATTTCCTGCTTCCATTTGCCATCTCAGCAGATACTTTCACTTTAACTTAGACCTGATAACTGGCCACCTGGGACAACTTTTTTGGTTTTTAATAATAGAGAACAATGGTTCCCAATATACTGTCCTGGGATCATTAGCAAGTCATGTGGTTATTTTAGGTGATAAAATAGAAGTTTTGTGAGATTTGTGATTTCTGATCATCTCTTAAATTTCAGGTGAGAATTCCAATATTCTCTAAATTTTAGTTATCTCTTGAGAATCTCCATTTAGAAAATGTTGCTGGCATCCCACAAATATTGCATATCTGGATTATTAGTATGCCCTACCATTGTTTAATAACATAGTGTTACACATGAAGGCTTAAAGCCACCGATTCAGAATGTGAACATTCCATTTTATAATAAACAGAATAGTTATGTAGTAGTTCTAACTATTAGCCTAACCTTTTCCCATTCTTAATCATAAAACTACATATAAGGATTTAGAAGGGACATTCATTCCAGTGTACACAAAAGATACAATAGAAGCAAGAGAGAGAATGAAAAGGAGGTGAGGAAATTAGTTCTATATTATATACATCAGTATGTGCATTTCTTATCTAACCCTAACCTCAATAAAATGATTAATTTTATTATAATTTTAGGGGGTTGCAGTCCTGCAAAGATTTCTTTGCTCTTTTATAGCAATAATACAATGTTTAGGCTTGGCTTGCAAATAGAAAACCTATCTAGCCATTCATGTGAGTAACAAGTGCTTCCAACAACTAGATAAGAGGCTTTATAACAACTTTAAAAAAATACTCAGGTATTAAAATAAATGCAATTTCTACTGTTTACTAAACAGATTCAGAAACAATTACTATTCTATCGTTTTACCTACACATGTACATACAGTTTTACTACATACCTGTTCTTATAAAGCCTATTTCTGTTCAAAATATCTTGCATTCTTATTAATTATACTGAACATACAATTCATATTATAAATGTTATGACATCATACAGCATTGTTCTCAAAGGAAAATATACCTTGTTTGTCTGGTTGGGTTTTATTCCTGGACCTCGAACAAGCAATGGAACTTTAATATCAAATTCATACAGCTGCCGTTTGTCAATAGGCAAAGAAAACTGGCCTATAAATATAGAGAGCAGAAATTCTATCACTCACAACTTTCAAGAAATTCTGAAGCGGAATATTTCATTCTTCAGAGGTCGATTTGCAAACTACTATTCTACTTTATCTGATCTTCAAGAAATATTTTCAATTAGTTGCTCATCTGTTGGCTTGAAATTTAGAGTTTCCAAATGAGAATATCTGAGGAGCATATATGATCATCCAAGCTGAAATAAATAATGTTCAATGAGTCTGTATTATTTCTCTCCCCAGAAATATCACATTTTTTTCTAAAGTTTTCCAAATGTATACCTGGAACTCCTAATTAATTCTAGGAGTAATTTATATATAAATATATATTACCTGTATGAAATCCATTGTCTGATGTGTAAAAAATATATGTATTATCCAGCTCTCTCTGAAACTGCAGCTTCTTCACAAGTTTTTCTATTAGATCATCCACTGACAGAAGTGTCCGCCATCTACATAGAGATAGGATTGTTCAGGTCAAAATACAAAAGCTTTAGGAGCATTTTACATCTCACAGAAGACATTGATTTCACACATTCTACAATGTCATGGTTTATTTAGGTCAAGTAAGTACTGTCACCTTAGCTGAGCAAAGATTTCTTTGGGGTCTTTTTGAAAAAATTGCCTGATTTGCTCAATTGTAACAGCACTCATGCGAATATTACAAGAAATTTTTACTTATTGCTAAATAGCAACACACTAGCACATGCTGCCACATTTCACTATTTAGTTCTTCCATCAATGGAAGTAAGCAAATCATTGAAATAATTGGAAAAAAAATTAATCCAGGATCTCCAGTTAGAAATGTTAATCCGTTAATTAGATATAATCTGAAAACAGTATTTGTAAATGTTGTGAGTGTCTCTAGACCGGCTGGGGACATATCAGAGGATGACGAAGCACAACCAGGCCCCTCTGGGTATTTTCCCCTCCCGGCAGCCGAGCTAGACAATGAGGAGATTTGTATGCAATCTGAGTCAGACTCTCAAAGTGATGAGTCAGATTTGGAACAGGAAGATAGATGGCTTGATCCGAGATTCCGAAGGTTTGATAGGCGGAGGTGTCAGTTAAGTGGAAAAAGGAAGTGACGTATTGAAAACTATATTAGAAGAGGAAGAAGGGACTAATTCTTTGTCACGAGCAACGTTAATATCAAGAGGCAGTCTGATGCATCACCGAGTTCGTTTGAACTCAGTTTTCTGGTGTTTTTGAAATCTACGGAAGATTAATGAAGTCTTGGACAATGTGAGAGATAAAGAGTGAGTTAAGTGGAAGGTGGGAGAATGTTTAAACTAAATGTACATAAATCAGACTTGGCCGTTCTGGCCAACAAACTGCCAGCAGCTTACTTTGAAGTGAATCTTTTGAAATGTGTTAAATAAAACTCTTAAAGAAATATTTATGTGGATTTTACTAAGCTGAGAAGGGCCAGATACAACAGTAAATAAGTTAGGTTTACATTTCTGATTTTGAGAACACAGGAATTTCAGTTTAGGCATAATGCTTGAATTGAATATCTGGCTAATTTCAAGTTACTTTATTCTGATTTCAGCCTAGTACTTTCTAAAATTTCTGGACTTCCCAAACTACAAGGGAGCTGAATTGCAGAAGGTTAGTTCACAGCAATCAAGTTGAATTAATAGGTCAATTGTCATAAAATGTTTTATAACATTTGCCAAATATCAATTCCATGGGAGTCATGTATTCTGAATTTCTGAATACATTCTGTATGTTATCTTATTTGAGGTACCTTGGCTCAAAAATTGTTGCCCTGTGATGTACCATTTCATCCGGGTAAAGATTAAAGACACGAGAGTTTTAGTAGTACATATATTGTAGGTTCTATTTTTCCCCCTTGCAGCTGCTCTCTAATTCAACAGACATGTTGAGATTATAATAATTTGGAGAACTTTTGTAAAGTTAGGGTGGATGACAGATTGCTAGTACTATTAGCTTTATACTTTCTAAAGCTAATTTCTATATCAAAGCAACAAATTGAAGTATGCATTTTCATACAAGGTTTTCTTCGATTTTGCAAAAACAAATTCCTATAAAATTTGTTTCTTACCTTTTCCTAAAAGCATCATCTAGAAATTGTACTGATGAATTAGTCATTGGAGTCTTTGCTTGTCTGATAAGCCAATGTTTGTCCTGTAAAAACATTGTTAAAAACATGAGAAAAATGTGCTTTAATGTTTAATCAACATTATATAATTCTAGTTGAAAATAATGTGCAAATTTTATACATTTACTCAGAAGTAAATGGCACAGAATTCAGTGTGGCTTGCTCTTACTTATTAGGTACAGAAGAACTAGTCTATTTATTTAATGCAATTATTAATTTCAAGCAGCTTTTCCCACATAAAAAACTGGCTGCCACATTTTGGCATTTGACCAATTTCAATAGTTACTATTGCTTAATTTATAACCTCATACTTCAAAAGACCAAAGGAAAATTGAGCACCAGAATTTTCCATAAAGATACAGTGTGTTTTGCCAGTTGCTGTTGTACTAATGTTTCTTCTATAAAGAAACCTAAACTCAAACATTTTGATTTCTAAATGTTTTTTATTATTTTTCATTAATAAAATAATATTGTCTTAGTGCAAAGCAGGGCTTTTTTTTTTGTCATAGAATGCCCAGAACGGAGTTCCGGCACCTTTTTTGGATGGAACCTTATAGGGTAGGCAAGGCGAGTTGTATGACGTGTGTGAATTCCGGCACTTTTTTTTTTTTTTTTACAAAAAAAGTACTGGTGCAAAGTCTTACTAGGCAGGAAGTAACCAAAACACCAAATATTGCTAAAGCACAAGACCATGAATAGAGGAATAAAAAAAATACTAGCCAAAATTAAGAGATATCATTATGCTTATATCATGAAGTAGTAGAGCATCATATGGCCTTCATTTTCATCTAGAATCAGAACAGAAGGCACCAATCTAATCTGGAGTTGGTATTTTGTCAAAACAAAATGTGGGTCATTGTTTGCTAATTATATACAACCCATTTTATTGCATAGTACAAACAGATCAGCATATTCAAAAGAGGAATCTATCCAACCACAACTGAAAAATAAATTTCAGGACAGTTTGCATCATCTTCTTAATAAATACCTTAATCTTATTTCTAATCTTCAAACGAGATATGCACATTTAAATTCTAATTAAATAACTACATTTCTTACAATCTTATATATACTAAAAATGACCTTGGGTTTATCTATATTCTATATTATCTATATTCTATATTCTCTTTATTCTCAAATAAACAGGCAAAAGATGTCAGCAATAGAGTCAGATTTTTAAAACAAACAATTTAAAAGCATCTATCCTTACACATTGCCTTAGAAATGAGAAAGCTGAATCATGCTTTGGATTTTTGTTGCTGTTGTTAGTTGCGAAGTTGTGTCCGACCCATTGCAACTCCATGGACAATGTTCCTCCAGGTCTTCATGTCCTCTACCATCTTCTGGAGTCCATTTAAGCTCACTCCTACTGCTTCAATGACTTCATCAAGCTACCTCATTCTCTGTTGTCCCCTTCTTCTATTGCCCTCAATCTTTCCCAGCATTAGGTTCTACTCCAGTGAGTCCTTCCTTCTCATTAGGTGGCTAAAGTATTTGAGTTTCAACTTCAGAATCTGGCCTTCTAAAGAGCAGTCCGGGTTGATCTCTTCTAGGACTGACCGGTTTGAACGCCTTGCAGTCCAAGGGACTCGCAGGAGTCTTCTCCAGCACCATAGTTCAAAGGCCTCAATTCTTTATCGCTCAGCCTTTCTTATGGTCCAACTTTCACATCCATACATTGCAACTGGGAAAACCATGGCCCTGACTACACACATTTGTTGGCAGGGTGATGTCTCTGCTTTTTAGTATGCTGTCTAGATTTGCCATAGCTTTCCTCCCCAGGAGCAAGTGTCTTTTAATTTCTTGGCTGCAGTCACCATCTTTTCAAGAAAATTGGAGATATGAAGGGAACGTTTCATGCAAAGATGCGCATGATAAAGGACCAAAATGGCAGGGACCTAACAGGCAGAAGAGATTAAGAAGAGATGGCATAATTACACAGAAGAACTATACAAGAATGAGCTTAACGTCCCAGATAACCATGATGGGGTGGTCACTGACCTCGAGTTAGACATCCTAGAATGTGAAGTGAAATGGGCGTTAGGAAATCTGAGCAACAACAAAGCTAGTGGAGGTGACAGTATTCCAGCTGAGCTATTCAAAATCTTAAAAGATGATGTAGTAAAAGTGCTACACTCAATTTGCCAGCAAATTTGGAAAACTCAAAAGTGGCCACAGGATTGGAAAAGGTCAGTTTACATTCCAATTCCAAAGAAAGGCAATGCCAAAGAATGTTCAAACTATCGCACCATTGCACTCATTTCACATGTTAGTAAAGTTATGCTTAAAATCCTACAAGGTAGACTTCAGCAGTATGTGGATCGAGAACTAGCAGAAGTACAGACAGTATTTCGAAGAGGCAGAGGAACTAGAGATCAAATTGCCAACATACGCTGGATCATGCAGAAAGCTAGGGAGTTCCAGAAAAACATATACTTCTGCTTCATTGACTATGCTAAAGCCTTTGATTGTGTGGATCACAACAAATTGTGGCAAGTTCTTAAAGAGATGGGAGTACCAGACCATTTTATTTGTCTCTTGAGAAAGCTATATGTGGGTCAAGAACTGGAACACGGAACCACTGATTGGTTCAAAATTGGGAAAGGAGTCCGGCAAGGCTATATACTATTTAATTTATATGCAGAGCACATCATGAGAAAGGCAGGGCTAGATGAATCAAAAGTTGGAATTAAGATTGCTGGGAGAAATATCAACAACCTAAGATATGCAGATGATACCACTCTAATGGCAGAAAGTGAAGAGGAATTAAAGAGCCTCTTGATGCGGGTGAAGAAGGAAAGTGCAAAAGTTGGCTTGAAACTCAACATTAAGAAAACCAAAATCATGGCATCTGGCCCTCTCAATTCCTGGCAAATAGATGGGGAAGAAATTAAGGTAGTGACAGATTTTATTTTCCTGGGCTCCAAGATCACCGCAGATGCTTTGGATACAGATTAACAAATCTGTGTCAGAATGCTAGGTAAAAGGATGTAGTCAAAATTATTAAAAATAAATTAGTCAAAAGAAGAAAGTATAGAGAGAGTCATATGCATCAGGTGGCAAAAAATGAAATGAAATGACAAAAACATGTAATATTCTAGTGGGAGAATATCCATTGTAAACAAAACCTAAGAATTAAAAAAAGAATTTTGGTATTACATATATTTGCTGCTACATATATTCTAAGGTCATGAAATTAAAGCAGAGATTTATTAAAAATATCTAGCAAATACTAACAACAGTATCTGTAAAAGATCCAGAATCTATACCTTTCCATGGATATTGAAGTTATTATTTCTTGGAGCACTGACATTCTCAAAATTCTTCTTATACTGTGGAGCAGCTATCCAAGGTGAATGCGGTGCTGGAGTTGCTATCATCATGAAAAATGGCTCAAAGCTGGATTTATATTCCAGAAAATCCAAGGACATATTAGCCTGAAAGCAGATGCTTATTAATTTATTTACTCATTATCATACTGAATCAGAAACAGGTATCTCTAAGAGAATACTTCAAATTCACAAACCATTACATTTATTTTAAATGTCTTGTGTTTAGCTTTCAAACTAAGAAATAAATAAAACATTGCAAGGCAAAACTCCTGATCTTCAGATATAGTAATTCAAGGATTAAATTGTGTAAAGAAGAGATACAATTCTATGGATCCTGGATATAAAAATGCAATAAAGTGATGATGAGGATAACCTTGGGAAGATTCAGGAATGCCTTGATATCTGAAAAAAATAATAGCATAGAAAACTAGGAACTACAAGGAGATGTAGAGCAAATTCGTCTCCTGAATAATTTCATACGGACAATGAGACATGCATTTAAGAGTTAGGATTTTATTTGTAGGATTTCATTCTTATCATCATGCTGTGAACAGTTTGAGCAATATGTTATTTCCAGACTGATAGCTGTATTAGGACTGTATAGCAAAACAATGTTTAGCATCATTTTAACTTAGATAACTGGATTATGGCATAACATTAGAGGGACTACAGTATAATCTACTACACTGAAATCTGTGCATAACAAATTTGTTAGCATTTTATGGGTATTCAGTATGCTACTAGAACAAATAAACATGCTAAAATTAGTTGAAAAATTCTTACCAGTACATCTGTCAGGTAATCCATGCTGTAGTTCGCACCATGCCTACGTGCTTTTCCATTTACTGAAAGTGTGTAGTTATAATATTTAGAGTTTTTTTCCTAACATAAGAAAATAAAAATGCAATGTTTATGCCCAGGAAAGAGACAATAATAGAACAAAACCAATACTTTTTAGAACGTTGGCTTATTGAGCTAAATTCTGATATATGCCTTTCAATTGCTCCCAATTGGTTTGTCATATTATGTCTGAATTATGACATTATTTCTCCCTAATCATCTAAAATCTTACCAACCTAAAATAAATTCTGTGTAATGATTCTGGCTTTGAGCAAATCAAACTAAGGCTACAAATTCAGATATAACACTAAAAGAACTTGCAGGAAGAGGTTTTTTGATTTAACAATTAAGCACTATCAATCAGGAAGCATCTACCATTATACTTAATCTGAATAAACCAGAATTCTTATAATCTTGCCTGAATTAGTCACACAAGACTGTTGTTGACATAATATCTTTAAGTTACAAAGAGGCAACTTTAAGTCATAGCAGATATCAATCTTAAATATTCAATATATACAAATTTATTTATAATAGAATTGGGCAATAAACACATAGATATTATCCCATTCTTAATAATACCTATCTTTTCTTATGTATATGTGTATGTGTATGTATATGTGTGTGTGTATGAAAAAGGCAATTGAAAAGAGATAATAGAGCAAAGTGCAAGCTTATAAATACAAGAAAAAAGATTTTTGCATTAAAACAAGAAGATGGCTCTGTGTGTAGAACAAGAAAGGAAATGTTAGAAATAATTGGAAAAATTCTATTCAGAGCTATACAAAGATTAAGATCATTCAAAAGTAACCACACTCATAAAGAGCTTTGGGAAATGACTGTGTTATGGTTGAAATGCTGAAAGCTGGTGGTCACAATTTACACAAGATACTAGCAAAACTATACTTGAGATGCCTGAGAAGAAAAATGCTGAAGTGATTCTTATATATAAGAAAGGGGCCCACGATGATTTAAAGAACTATTGCCCAATAAGCCTCCTTTCAGTCATCTACAAGGTTTTCACCAAGATAATAGCAAAAAGAATATTGACAACATTAAATGATGCACAGCCAAAGGACCAGGCAGGGTTCAGAAGTGGCTATAGCACAATGGATCACATCCAGGTTGTTCAGTGAGTCATTGAAAGGCACACCGAGTACAACATGCCTCTGTGCATGGCTTTCATGACTACAAAAAGGGTTTGACTCAGTATTCCAGCAAGCAATAATTAATGCATTGCTCAATCAAGGCATAGACACTGCTTATATAAGTACATAGTACAATCAATGTATGAAAAAACAATGGCAACAATTTGCCTTAATGATCTTAAAGTGGAAATCAACATAGAACAAGGTATATGACAAGCAGATACAGTATCACCTATGCTTTTCTCAGTCTGCCTTGAATAAATATTTCGCAAACTAGATTGGCCAAAACATGGAATAAAAATTAATGGTGACTTCCGCGGATCGCGGCACATTCAGTCGTATGAAGAGACCTCTCTCTTCATCAGCTGTTTTCCCTCCACCGGTAGAACCTTATGCAGGTCTTAAGTTGCCCTGGAGGGGCGACTACCGTTGAGGAGGCTTTTGCTCGGCTGCGGTGGAGCAGCGGCTCCCCCTGCAGCCCGAGCTAACTCCGTAGGGCCGACAGAGAAAAAGATCGGCCAGTAAAATGGCCGATCACTTAGTTGCGCCAGCCGAAGTCAGAAAATCATTTAAGCATAAAGAACCACCGTGGTGAATCTGGGTGAGACCTTTCCTCCCTCTCTCTGTCTATTTGCCTGTAAAAAGTTTTTGATCACTTCCCTGTCTTAAGAGAGCAGCGTCTGTCTACTTGGGAAAGAAAGTTTTAAAAGAACTAAAATAGTTAAAGTTTTATTGACTACTTGATTTTTCTCTTTGGATACCCAGGGGCCCTGAAAAAAATAAAAAAGAAACGCTATATTTTTTTACTTTATCTATTATACCGGAGATACTTGCTTTTGCTTTTTCTGTTTCCCGAAAGAGTTACATTTTTACCTATTTGGAAGAAAGAGTTTACAGTCTACTGAGGACATCTTGTGGCGAAAAGTGCCATTACAACTGTATTTTCTTTTGCTATTTGAAAATGAATTTGACCTTCAAATGACAACAAAAGGGAAAAGATAAAAGATTTGCAACAGCTGTGGTGAATTTGCTTATTAGAATTTTGGAGGTGGATATTTGTTGACCTTTTTGAAATATAGCCTCCACTAAAAGATCAAAGACTATTCTTGATCAAAGACTATTTCACCATTGAAATGGAGGAATCTTATCCACAGCTTGACTATGAACTTATATTGGAAAAGATTTTGAAACTACAAACTATATGAAAGCTTATATCAAATCTTGGAGAAAAATGAAAGAGAACCATAAATTGACTTTCAACCATTGGTTCAAACTATAGACCAAAGAATAACGGAGGAAGAACAGAGAAACCCTAGAGAGGTTCCTACTCAACAAGATATACAACTGAACGAGACAGAGGAACTGCACTTACAATTTAATTATGAACTTACAGTAGAAACTACTGAGCAAATTAATTCTACACAATCCTATTTATGACCTATGGAGAACATTGATGATCAAAGAATAACATTAACTGAGCTATTTGTTCTCCCAAAAATAACAGAGCTTGACATTCAGGTACAAGTTATTGAAAATTGTGATAATGTAGACAATCAACTAGCAACTACAATAAGGAATAAAATTGACTATACTATTCAGACAACATTGGAAGAAAGAGAAGAGAACTTTGACTATTTTGATGTATTGAGAAATACCGGTTTGGCATAGAAAGAAAGCTAGAATTAGGTTTAAAAATGTGGCTTAAAATTCCACTGAATGAGTTAAAAAGGTTGTTGACACTTGGATTGTTTTAATAACAAATGAAATAGGTAATTTTGTAAAAGGATATTTTCTGTAACAATATTTGATATTAGAGACGACAAGTAGTTGGAGGGGTAAATTTTACTTAATTGATTGATAGAATATTTATTTTTTATTTATTTATTTATTTATTTATTCGATTTCTATGCCGCCCTATTCCGGAGAACTCAGGGCGGCTCACAACACAGTAGAAATCAACATAAAAATACATATAAATATAAAACCTCTTAATTTAAAAAAAAAAAAAAAAACCAATCATTCAGCATACACACAGACATACACTGGCTTGGGGCAAGATGTTAACTACCCCAGGCCTGCCGGCAGAGGTGTGTTTTGAGTAACTTACGAAAGGCGGAGAGGGTGGGGGCGACACGGATCTCCGTGGGAAGTTGGTTCCAGAGGGCTGGGGCCGCAACAGAGAAGGCTCTTCCCCTAGGCCCTGCCAGGCGACACTGTCTGGCTGACGGGACCTGGAGAAGGCCGACTCTGTGGGCCCTAACTGGCCGCTGGGATTCATGGGGCAGCAGACGGTCCCGTAAGTAACCTGGTCCGATGCCATGTAGGGCTTTATAGGTGATAACCAACACTTTGAATTGGGTTCGGAGACCAATTGAAATGTAGTTTTTTCAATTGATATCTTTATCTTAACCAAGACAACTATTTTGTAATAGAGGGAGAAGAGGAGGTATTTGTGATAAGAGAAGTAATAGTATTAATAAATGATGTATTAGTTTAAGCAATGATAGGGAAAAGAGAAATGAGGGATGCCCGAAGTGTTAATATGTCTATATAAGCTTAACTGGAATACGGTAATTTTCAAAATAGTAAAGCTTAAAAACAGACTTGGATTCTTATAATTGAAATGTGATTGATGACTGATTGGATTGATTGAGCTTTTTTACAAATGTAATAATTTTAATTGGTAAAATAATATGTGGGAAATAGAGAAGGAACTTTTAAGGAATTAATCTGTATGATATATGTATGATTTTGTTCTTGGATAATTGATAGCCCAATCACCACGTTGTTTCTCAAGCACTTTTATGTAAAAATGAAAAAAAACAATAAAATTTCTTCATTAAAAAAAATTAATGGTGCCTATTTAAATAATTTAAGATTTGCAGATGATGTTCTCTTCTCACAAGACCCAGAAGAGCTACAAAGACACATAAAAAAGCTGCATGAAGCAGAAGAACCATTTGGCTTAAAAATAAACCTGAAAAAGAGCCAGGTTATGTTTAATAAATTCACCAAAGAAAGAAAAAAAACATATATCTGGAGAAGAACTAGATGTAGTAGGTCACTTCATATAGCTCAGCCAATGGATCTCAATGGAAGGTGATACAATAAAGAAAATTGAATGGTGTGTTAAATGTGGTTGGCAGGATTCGGCAAGCTAAACATAATTTTCAAAAACAACCTCTCCCTATATGCCTGAAAAGTTTTCCATCTATGTGTGCTACCTGCTCTAACATGCTAGTAAAACATGGACACTAGCCTCACAAGCGATACAAAAGCTACAAGTGGCTCAAAGAGCCATGGAAAGATACATGCTCAGCATTACAAGATAAGTTAGAAAGACCTGCACATGGATTAGAGAACAAATGAAAGTATACAATATCATCAAGAGAGTAAAAGAATTGAAATAGAAATGGGCTGGTCACATAGAAAGAACTGATGGCAATTGGACCAAGGCAATCGTAGAAAAAAAGTGTCCACGAAAGAGAACTAAAACAAGATGGATTGACTACATGAGCAAGTATTGCGGGCCCAATTGGCAAAATAAAGCTCAGGACCATGCGGAAGGGGCCTTCATCCTGCAGTGGATAGACAATAATGAGGAAGGAGAAAGAAAGACATACATATGTCCTTTTATACTTACCAAAGCATACCAAAAACTCCATCCAGGAGGAACATGGCCAAGTCCTCCTGCATCTTCTGCTCCATACTGGAAAAAGAAAAATCTAATATTAAAGAAGCTTGTTTTCTCATTTTCTCAGCAAACAAAAATCTTAAGAGTACCAACAACAGAGTACCCAAACCTAGAAGAGGTTTGAAGAGTGTACCATAGCTATCTGATCTAAGAAATATAAAGCTTTAAGGTAAAGTAAGTTTTCTTCATGTAGATTTTTTTTTTCAGTTGCAAAAAGCAATCCATGCACATATTGAGAGTTTGCATATAACTGCCTAATCTCATATAGGCTTATAGATTCCATAACCATCAAATGATTTAATCAAGAGCTTCACTATTAAAAGTAGCGCTCATTTACTTGGGGAAAGATAGCTTCTGATGCTCACCTTCTATTAGTTCAATTATAAGTAGGCTCTTAAGAACAAGCGGCTGATCATTCTCCACTGAATGCCACAAAATGTACCACACAAACTCTCTCATTTAGATAACATATATTTATAATAATTGGTCAGATTTTAAAATAAGGCAATTCAACTAATTCCCTTTTTATTTAAGTACTGTGTGAATTCTTGCTCTTACATTAATACATACTCTTAATTTTATAGCTTAATTTTCGGAGCATGATTTCCTCTCTCTATATATAATATTTAGATTAATCCAAAGATATTCTATTTTCCTTGTGCAATCAGAGATTTTATATATGCAAAAACATTTTTAAAATGGGTATTTCAAACAATATATATCATATATAAACATACCTCATTCAAGTATTTTCCAGCAAAAAATGTTTGATAGCCACACTCAGACTTGAGTACAGCTGGAAAGGTATATGGCTCCTGAATCTTCTGCCAGGATTTGCTGCTGCAATTTCCTTCCAAAGTATTATTTACAACATGATGATTATGTGGATATTTTCCTGTCAAGATGCTGGCTCTACTAGGACAGCATAGTGCACTGGGTACATACTACATAAAAAAATGATTATAGAAATTAGATAATACAACACTAATTTCCTGCATCCCTACATTTCAGTCTATAACTTTTATAAGCAAATTAACATAAACAGATTGGTAATTGCAGGTCTTACTATTTGTGGGTTTAGTAGTTTCCATAAAATTTCTAAAACTATTCTACATACAATATTCAAATACATTTTAAAATATTTGATGACATAATATCCAGATATCCCAAAAGTAATAGGGCACTCACCAGAATAAATACCTCTCACTAATATATATTAATAGTGGAAAGAGCTGGGCAGAACTTTTGTCTTAATGTTCCAACAGTTCTATGTCCTAGTAGTCAGCTTGCTTGTAAATACAGTTACGATTTTTTTACATTTGAAAAGGATATTTATAGAGCCATAGAACCTCTAGAAAATATAATAAAGTCACTGTGGTGCAGAATTGCTATCTCTAATATTTTGCTGAAATAAAATGTTGGAAAAATCTTATTTTCTAGCTAGGCAACACTAGAGAACTCTTTATTACTCTTTGCTTGATATTATAACCTAGTAATTATTTTAATTTTACATTTAGTAAAAGATTAGAACTAGCGAGAATTGCAGTTCCCTCATGACTATAATTAACAAGATCTTTATTGCAAAAATATTTTACAACACAGGAAATAAGAATCAAATGTCACATATTTAAGGAATATTTTAGCATTTTTTACAGTTTACTGCCGAATTTTAACTAGGTTCTGGAACACTATCTTTCGTAAGGTGATAGAACACAGCACTTCAAATAATACTGCTAAACCAAAACACTGTCTAAATTGCAAACTCTTCAAAAAATATTGAAACATCCTGAAGTGCTCTAGTTAATCTCAGAAGACATACTTTGAGCATTGGAACAGATAAAGTTCTCTCACATGGCTTAAACCAGAGGTCTCCAACCTTTTTGATTTGGCACCCCAGAAAGGGAGGCAGGCACCGCTATGTGCGCACATGCAAATGCGCCACACATGTACAAAAATGGGCCACATGTGAGCGCATGCAAATATGCAAATGGTCAAACGCATGCGCATACGCAAGCGACTGCATGTGAGCGCATCCACACATGCAAATGGGATTGCATGGGTGCGAGTGCTGCAAATGGGGCAGCGCTAGTGCTGGCGGGACGCTATGGGTGGCACTAGTGCCGGTGGGACACTCTGGGGCAGGATGGCGCTAGCACTGGCGGGATGCTCGGTGTAGTGCTAGTTCCGGTAGGACACTTGGGGGTGGGGCGGTGCTAGTGCCAGTGGGATTCTTGGGGTGGGGTGGCACTAGTACCGGTGGGATGCTCGGGGTGGGGTGGTGCTAGTGCCAGTGGGACACTCAGGGCGGGGCTAGTGCTGGTGGGATGCTCAGGGGCGGGGTGGCGCTAGCATCGGCGGGATGTTTGAGGTAGTGCTAGTGCCAGCGGGATGCTTGGGGCGGCGCTAGTGCCGGTGGGATGCTCAGGGCGGGGTGGTGCTAGTGCCAACAGGATGCTTGGGGTGGCGCTAGCGCAAGTGTGGGGCATGAGTGCATGCATGTATGTGCATGCACTGGCCATCCTTTCACGTGGCTCAGTGGCCAAGTGGCCGCGGCCCCGTAGTGGGCCACAGCCCACAGGTTGGGGACCCTTGTCTTAAACAACCTCATTTATAAAGCTGTTGGGTTTGTATAGCAACACTTGCACTCCAAATCCCCTAAAATCCTTTCCCAGTAGTTTGAGATGATAACCAACAGGAAGGATACATCCAGTAGTGAGGGATAGCATAAGCCAAACATTAAGAAATCGACCTAACCTGCCTCTCCCCATTCCCTCATCTTTGTGACTAAATTTCTAGGAAGAACAAAAAATTTCCACCATTCATATCAAAAGTATTTGAAGACATTGTATATCTCCAACCAACATAAAAAGAAAAATGAAATTCCTATCAGGCTTTGTTAACAGCTTAACTGCCACCTAGATGATTATACTGTAAACATGCAGAATGTCCATAATTAAGGAAAAATTACTAAGTAAACTTTAATGTTGATAGAAATCAGAAAACCTAATTAAAACAATGCCCAAATCTAACGAATAGCCTAAAGAGCTCTCTGGTATTGCCTAGCTAGAAAATAAGATTTTCCCAATATTTTACTTCAGCAAAATATTAGAGATGGCAATTCTGCACCACAGTGATTTCATTATATTTTCTAGAGCAGGGGTCCCCAACTCCCGGTCCATGGACCAGGGCCATGGCATGCCAGCAACCAGTCAACACAAACAAGGAAAGCCCCATCCACAGGATTCAGGCAGCACACAAAACCACGGCTCCTCTGGTCCGCGGAAAAACCTCTCTCCACATAACCAGTCCCTGGTGCCCAAAAGGTTGGGGACCTCTGTTCTAGAGGTCCTATGGCTCTATAATATCCTTTTCAAACAAAAATATTTACAAGCTAGCTTACTTGCTAGGGCACAAAATTGTTGAAACACTAAAATTCTGCCCAGCCCTTTTCTTGACTTTAATTATTCATGCCTTGAGTCAGTTATCTTCTGTCTTTTCTTATAGAATCAACCCACCACAAATTATGTACTTACTGCATTTGAGAAAGTTACGCCCATTTCTGCAATAAGAGCATTGGCCTTTTTCAAAGGTGTCTGCAATAAAGGAAATATATAAACAATCGTACAATGTAAAAGGAAGATTTCACGACTGCAATCTTAGAATTTAATAAGAATAACACTACATATGCTACCGGTAGAATTTTTCCCAACTGCACATTTTGAGGAGCTGCATATACAGTGTTCCAGCTAAGCCAGAATTGTTTGATGTTGCATGCTTTAATCTTCAACAATAAAACTTTATAATTGCAGACTAAGAAGCCAATATTGTTTTAGTACTGAAATCTCAAAATCTGAAACAAATCATTCCATAACTACTACAGTATATTAAATTCTTGCATGGAAAACCAGCTGGTTTCTGCTCAGAGATATTCTCTTTCTTAGGAACAAGCATAGAGATGCAAAGCAGGTGCTGTTAACATGTTACAATAGTGGAATTATGTGCTTCACCCAATCATTAGTCAGTAATGAGAATAGTATGTAGTAAACAAACCTTTTAGAAAATATATTTCAGAAAAATGTCATTCATGGCCAATGCTGACGGTTAATTCAATAAATATTCTGGATTTTTTGTCTTTCCAGTTTCCATAGAATATAGTTTAAAATATTCAAAGATTGCTTCAGGACTCAGCTAGTATTTTAAATAACATGAGTCCTGAACCTGAAGCACAGACCAGATATTGTTCATTCCCCAAAGAATGTAATAACAAACCTTGAGGCCGAAAATCCCATAAACATTTCTGCTAAGGAATAAGAGCACAACCCATACATTAAATAATTTCCTTCCTTTTAGATTACTCAGAATCAGCTGCTGCAAATGGGCTTGCTTTATTCTAGAGCAGTGCCTGCTAAATACCAAAAGATGTGACTGTGGCCCTTACTTGGAAAGTGGGAATATCTCTAAACACTTGTTTTGATTGGTTTCACTACAAATGCATGCCGGCATATTTCGTCTACAGACCACTACAGTTGCAACTCTTTTTAAAGTATAGTAAGAGGCTTTTTTTTTAATCCCTTCCTGGAATGGAGAAACAATAACACACCAAGTCTAATGTGCGTGTGTGTTTGTTACTCTCTTGATTGTCGGACAACTTCAATCCAAAGTATCCCCGGACCGACCTAACAAGCGGTAACTTCCTTTATTCAATAAGTTCCAGGTTACAGGCGGCTTCAGTTGTCTCCCCCGTTTCCCTTTCCCATATTCATGCACGTTTACTCAGAACTGGGTTCCATAGTGCCCTTCCTCCTCTGCAAGCTGCAGAAAGAGAGTAGCACAGACGTACGGTAGTATCAGGACACTCCGTCCTGGGTATCTGTGCCCACAGAGGTCGTTCCAGAGTACTTTCTCCCCTCCCTCGAAGATGGCGGGGCTTTTCTGCGCTTTCCTCAGTATCGCATCGGAACCTCTCCGAACCACCCGCATTCGCCTCTCCTGCTATTCGAGGATCTATCTCCCCCTCTCCCATCCACACAACGCGTAGAACAAGAGCAAAGCTACCATTCCCCCAAGGTAGACGTCCTGGTCGTCTGTCAGAATCAGCACTACATTGGGTTTCCGCTCCCCACTGAGCCCAGCTGCTCCTGCTTCAGCGCCGACCCAAGCAGTGGAACCGAGGACCAGCAGGAACACCAAAGGCCGAGCCAGAACCGGGGAAGCTCGAGCCATCCTTACATCCGAGCTAGGAGCGAACGGAAGGGAAAGAGGAGAGGAGGAAAAGAACCGGACCGCGAAAGACAGACGCGAGACAAGAGTACTTCCTTATTTCTCCTTCTCCCCGCCTCCTCTTCTTCCCTCTCCTCTGATAGGCTGACGGACGAAGCCAAATCAGGTTCACGTGACCTGGAGACCTCCAGCAACTTCCGCGAAGGCCGTAAATGCGCTTCGGGTCTATCCACTCGCTCTGCGTTGCTGCCGCGCTCCGGTTGTGATTGGCTCCGATTGTTCCAGCCGTCGGATTTCCTCCAGGGAAGTTTGCCAAAGAGCTGTGTTGGGATTTCACGGATGTTAAGACGTTGAGTTCTATCTCCTGTTTAGGGGCTGAGTGTCTCAGCTTTGAAGCAAATCAATCATAAGAATAGTGATGTATTACTGTAATATCTTTTACCAAAACATGGAACAAAATGTTTTTTAAAAAGAAAACAAGAAAACAATAGTTACAAACAGACCTGTAAAATTAGGTGGTCTCAACGGCTCTCTAAAAGAATGCAAATGACCAGCTGTCTGCAAGGAGTATAAATCCTTCCATTCCCCACCATCCAGTCAGAGCTAAAGAAACTTCTTGGATGAGAAACAAAACAGGTTCAAAGGAAAATCAGGAAAGTCCAGTTTCCTGTGAAAAAGCACCTGTGGGATAACTATGATCTGGATCACTGAGAATCTCCGTAGATCTGTGAAATTAGTAATATCGTAGTAATATCATAGCCAATTTGTATCCAACAACTTTAATGGTGGACATTGGAACTCTTCATATCTATCTGATCACACTGGTTACAATTTTCACATTTAGCTATAGCTGTATATATGTTTGTAACTTATAATAATGGCTGCAGTGACCCAAAACATACATAAGTTCATAAATTATTAAAATTTCAGACTATTTTGTTCTGTTGCAACATGATAATTGTTTATGAATTCTACTTAAAATCTGATTTATTAAAAAATGTTGCTGGTTTTTCATTCTTGGAATAGAATAGAGTTGGAAGGGACCTTGGAGTCCTTCTAGTCCAGCCCCCTGCTCAAGCAGGAGAACCTGTGCCATCTCAGACAAGTGACTAGCCTCTTTTTAAAAATCTCCAGTGTGGAGCACCCACAATTTCTGGGGGCAAGCTATTCCACTAGTTAATTGTCCTTAATTCCAGGTTGCTTCTCTCTTTGATCGGTTTCCAACCATTGTTTCTTGTCCTGCCCTCTGGTGCGTTGGTGAATAATCCCCTCTTCTTTGTGGCAGCCCCTCAAATACTGGAATACTGCTATCATGTCTCCCCTATTTCTTCTTTTCTTCAGACTTGCCAAACCCATGTCCTGCAGCCATTCTTTGTATGTTTTAGTCTTCAGGCCTTTGATCATCTTAGTTGCTCTTCTCTGACTTTTTTTTCCAAACTCTCAACATCTTTTTTGTGATATGGTGACCAAAATTGGCTGCAATATTCCAGGTGTGGCCTTACTAGGGTTTTATAAAGCGCTACTAATACCTCACATGATCTTGATTCTGAAGCACCTCATTGTGCCCCAATTCATGGTGGGTCCTTCACGATAGCCGAATTAAGGAGACAGCGGGCATGCTGGTTTCCTTGGGGTGAAGCAACCTAGACAAAAGGCTGCCTTCCCTTTTTATTACCTGTTACAGTGGGCGCTTACACAAGGCATCACATGGTTACAAACAGCCAATGACAATGTTATACCTGTAGCCAATGGCAAAGTTACACTGGCAAAGTTACACCTGTGGCCAATAGATTCAAATCTTGGTACAACCTCCTCCACCTCTCAGCCCCTCCCTCATTTCCTGTTGTTCCAAAACCTCATGTCAAGCCTCATGGAAGTTTCTTTGTTCCAGGCCTCATGGTAGTCTCTTTGTTCCACCTATGCTCCGTCCAGCTCTTACACGATCCTAGGGCATAGGCCATCATAGCAACATCTCCTCCTTTTTCTTTTAATAAGAGTCCTAGAGTCTTTCATCCGAGAAAACGGGACATGGTTTTGTCTTCTTCCAGACCATGTGAATTTGTCCAGTCATCAGAGGCTGTAGTTGGTTCTTATCCAGGAAATGGACAGAAGAGGGAGGCCTACACAGGTTCAATAGGGGAGGAATACATTGTACACAGCAACAGATTGTTACACAGAATACTACAAACATTATAATACTAAAAACCAATTTTTGAGCCACTCAGCATTAGGTAGCCAGGAAAACAAACTGTCCCAATCAATCAAGGCATCAGTTTCTTGTGATAAGGGATTGTTTTATACCATACTTTCCATATGAACGACTGTGGCAGAAATGTTGGGTGTGTTGTCAGAAATGTAAATGTACCAGACCAATTCTGGAGTATTGACCAATATGCATTTTTTCCACATAAGAACTACATTGTCTTTAGAGAAGTTATACAAAGTTTCAAAAATTTTACCAAAATCAAACAAGGGAACACAATCAGCACATGCTTTCCTGTTGTCATTGTTTGTCTCATTATAATATCTAGTTTTATAGTCTAGCTGCCAGGGGATAGTTATATTACAAGATTGCCAAATACCTAGAAAGGTGTTATTACTAACTGGCGAAGCTGTGTGATTAATGCATACTTGAGCAGGGTAACACAAAGCAAGAGAGACCTGTAAGGAAGGATTCAAAGTGAAAGAGAAAGAGATTTCATTCATCCATGTGAACATATCCAACAATTGGATGCATTCAGCAACATAGCATAGTGAGAGACATAAAATACAAAACAGCAAAAATTGTCACAAAAATAAAAATCATTAACAAGACTAGAAAACATAAATTCAAAATAGGCAAAGAGAAATAAGAAAGGGAGGGGGCCATGGTTTATTAAACAAAACAACCGGGAGGGGGGGTATGAGAGAGAGAAGGGAACACAAACAGATTCATATGCAGATGGGATGGCAAAAACAAAACACAGAGTCATATGCAGATGGAGATGAGATCTCGTTTACAGCCATCCTTTGTTACTTGGAAAGGGGAAAGAAGGCTGGCTGGTTTTAAACTGGCCTAGTTGGTGGTCTTCAGGCGAAGACAAGGTCTTCAGATCTGGCAACAATAAACCTGCAGTTTGGCAAAAGAAGAGGGGGGGAAAAGGGGGGGGAAATGGCTCTCTGCTGCAGGGGGGAAAAGTTAACAGTGAGCAAGGCATTATTAAGGCAGTTTTGAATCAATGGAAGGCCAGGAGGTATTTTCTCCTTTTCCAATTATAAGGAATAGAAACAACAGACTTAAGATTTTTTAACAAGTTAAAAGGTAAGGGAGTAAAGACTGGATTAGCATCAGTAAGATCAACCGGATAGGCAGAAGCAGTTATTAAGTCTTCAGTAGAAGTAAAAGTTCCCTGTATAGGAGCCTGAAGGAACAGGGCAGAAGGAACAGAAACATCAGAAGAAGAACTGCAGGGGGCAGTAGGAGTCATAGAGGTTGCATAGGAAGGAGGTAAATCTTGAAAATGGCCCTGCAAACATGCAAGAACCGTCTTCCACGTAAGGAGAATCTGGAAGGGAGCTCTAGGCTCCTGACGGAAATATGAGCCAAGTTTAATCCAATTAGATATTTTTAATGATCGCCTTAATGGGTAGGAGGGACAATAAGTCCAAATAAATATTAATAATTTTTTAACTCCTTACGTGAAGGTAATTTATGAGGTTTTTTTAGTTGCATAATTGAGGTCCTGACAATTACACCAAGCCCTTCAAGATGAGCCCTTTGGTCCTTGGAGAATTCTGCCCACATACTCACGGGGGTAGGTCCTTGCTGAAGAGGACGCCACGGATGTGCGAGATGAGTAAGAGGGTGTCAGGGATGTTGTAGTATACAACACCGGCCCGAATCACGTTGGGGTCACCATTTGAAGCACCTCATTGTGCCCCAATTCATGGTGGGTCCTTCACGATAGCCGAATTAAGGAGACAGCGGGCATGCTGGTTTCCTTGGGTGAAGCAACCTAGACAAAAGACTGCCTTCCCTTTTTATTACCTGTTACAGTGGGCGGTTACACAAGGCATCACATGGTTACAAACAAACAGCCAATGACAATGTTATACCTGTAGCCAATGGCAAAGTTACACTGGCAAAGTTACACCTGTGGCCAATAGATTCAAATCTTGGTACAACCTCCTCCACCTCTCAGCCCCTCCCTCATTTCCTGTTGTTCCAAAACCTCATGTCAAGCCTCATGGAAGTTTCTTTGTTCCAGGCCTCATGGTAGTCTCTTTGTTCCACCTATGCTCCGTCCAGCTCTTACACGATCCTAGGGCATAGGCCATCATAGCAACATGATTCTATGCCTCTGTTTATACAACCCAGGATTGTATTAGCCTTTTTGGCTGCTGCTGCACACTGCTGGCTCATGGTTAAGTGATTGTCCACTAAGACTCCAAAGTCCCTCTCACAGTTACTGTTTTTAAGCCAGGTCTTGCCCAATCTGTACTTGTATCTTTGATTTTTCTTGCCTAAATGTAAAACTTTTCTTCACATTGAAACTCATTTTGTTGGATAGGGCCTATTGTTCAAGTTTGTCAAGATCTTTTTGGATCCTGAGTTTGTCTTCTGCTAAAAAAAGTGCAGAAAAGTAATTAAGAAAAACATTTTTTAAATGTTATGTAAAGATTCAGTTTATTTTAGTTTAATAATAGCAGTTGCATGCTAAACAATGGGAAAAAAGTTGAATGTTGCCAAACAAAGCAAAAATCCTTTCATTATTTAACCAGTGTAGTTAACCAGCATATTATAGCCAGAAGTACCCATGAAGAATGGAGAATTTTGTGTACTTCAAGTAGTTGCAGTACTATAAGTTGCAAATAAGTTCTATAGCTGTTAGGCATTCTTTATTTAATCAGCTTAATGCAGCCATGAAAAAAAATCAAGTCATAAATGGAGATTTCCTGGACTGTTATTCTTCTAATCAAGATATATGCTTGGAGTAATAACTCATAGGCTGTATTTGCATGATAGTTACTTCTGATTAAAGAACTGTACAGAGCAAACCATAGTTAAAGTCTGCATAACATATTGAACACAACCCATTAGGTTAATCTGGGATTCAATGCATTTTGTAAACCCAGCCTTAAACTGAGGGTGAAATAGAAATTGCATGAAAAGTGAGGTTTTATGTTGCCATGAAACAGATAAAATTATGATCCAGACTTTAAGTCAGGGGTGTCAAACTTGCAATGTCACGTGATGTGTCGTGACGTATCGCGATTTTTTTTCCTGCAATGTCACGTGATGTGTCGTGACGTATCGCGATTTTTTTTCCCATTGCCGGCACGGTTTCAGCATGATGCATCCGACCTGTGGGCCGGCAGTTTGACACCCCTGCTTTAAGTGATGCTTGTTTTGAATTTTGTCAATGTATAAACTTTTGATCTTTTTTTCTTTAAAAGACCTGTATTTATAAGAAATGCTTTATCCACACATTAGCCAAGTATGATTGCTTTATGATCCAGTATGTCACACAATTTTTAAATGTTGGTTTAATAAACTGTGTTTAAATTATGGGTAAGTATATTTTGCTTGTGTAACTTAAGCATTCCTATTTCAAGAATGTTTTATAAATGAAATATCATAGGTGGATACATCTGGATGGTAGAAATAACTTTTGTGCACATAAAATGTTTTGCTTATGTTTAGCTGGCATGAAGTTTGCCTATGTTTATGGTTTAGTTTATGGCAGTGGCTGTGCTTTTACAATGTGCTTATCCTTTATCAATTTACTCATGATAAACTTGATAATCTGAATTTAGACAACACAAACTAAACTATCACATTGGCTGGATTTACACAGTGTGCTGCATTATAATTTGGCCAATCAGAACTAGTGGTTAAGATACCAGACTATAAACTGGTAGACTGAATTCTTAGTCCTGCTTTAAGTATGAAAACCAGCTGGGAGACCTTGGCTTAGACCAATCAAATTTAATCTAACTTGTTGCATGTGTCCAGAGAAATTGCATTAAGTAAATAATTGTTAAATTAACCTTAGCTTATGTTGTGCAAGGAAAGCTACTGTTTTGCTGTCCATTCACTGTTTAATGGTGTATGGTTTTCCTCTGCAAAATTATGCAGGTCAGCCATAGATAGCCATTAGCTGAAATATAATCATTTGTTTTTGCTACATGTACCAGTTTCAGTGTGACACCTGGATTACTTGCTCTAGTCTAGATAAAGTCCAGACTGGTTAGTTAGTGCAAAATCGGCCCGATCCCAACTATTGCAGCGGGAGGCTCCCTTTGAAGTTAGCAAAGAACCGGTGATTCGAAGAGAGCTGATTGGCTCCCGGCAACAGGTGCAGAGCGCTGATTGTTTGGGAGTCACTACCTGGCACAGGGGTGAGGAATGTAAGCCGAGAGTGTCGCAGTCTAATAGAGGCTGGGAGGGATGTGACGCTCTACCAACGCAGGTCTTCGTCGAACATAGGAGATTTCCCTTCCTCTTCCACCTCCGTTCCGTGGAGAATGGGACAAACCCGGAACTCTGGCCTGAGAACTATTCAGGCGGCGAAAGCGTTGCTCACCTCTTCATAGTAGCAGCGGCGCGTGTCCCTATTGCGCCCGAGGCGGGGAGAAGAAGCCCAATGGAGCTCACGGAGGTCGACTTGGGCGACAACAGGGAGGGCGCTGAAGTAGAAACAGGCAGATGTGTTGCGGAGCTGCCTGTTCTGAGCAGATTAAGCAGCAATGCAGACAGCTTGGTGGAGGACGAAGAGGCGGAGCTCGGCCGGAGTAGAAGGGCCAGCCGCGCCTCCTCTCTGGTGAGTGGGCTGCTAACCGAGCTCTACAGCGTGGCGCGCGTCCGCCACCGCGACAGCTTAGACAGTTCCACGGAGGCGTCCGCCGGCTCCGACGCTTTCCCCGGGGGGAGAGGCAGCAGCGCTGAATCCCGCGTCCTGCAGGAGCTGCAGCGGAACTCTGGTCAGCAGCACCAGAGGAAGTATCTGGCTCAGAAAGGTAAAGCAGACCGAGGATGCCGCCAAGGTTTCTCCTCACTGAACCCCGTGTCGTCCTATCATGGGGAATGTTTCCCCGGCTGATATACACAGCGAAGGCAGAAACAGGCTTCTCTGTCTGAGAGAAGAGCTGGGCTCGGTCCAATTGCGCTGGGTGGTCGTTCTGGGAATAAAAGCAGTGAAAGCAAGCATGTGACCCATCTGGAATTGGCAGAGAAAAGATAAAAATGAAGTGACCGTGATAAACAGAGCCCTGCTGGAAGATAAGGCACAGAGCCCCACTAAAGTATAGGTAAATGCCCAGTCCTGGTTGTGAGTTTATGGCAGAGCTGTAGGAATTCGGCTTGAGATAAAAGGTAATAAACAGCAGAGTCTAATGTCTTGAGGATCGCAGAAATGAAAACCGTTTAAGTTTAAACCTTGATTCTACTTCTTTATTTGCCCCATCCTCTCTTATTTGAAGGAAGTGTTTCAGTTAATTGAGACATATGTCAGTCAAAACAAGATTTTCCTTTCTTGTTTCTTATAAGATCTCATTTTCTTAGTTTTCTGATTGGCTTTGAACATTATTCTTGAGCTCCAATTTCTTTCAGTTAAGCAGAGATTGTCCCTGCCTACCCTAAAGGTGAGATGAAAAAAAGAGCTCACCTTGGACTAAGAAGAGAAGTTTTCCCAATATCTCTACCCTTACCATCAGCCAAGTTGTTTTCTTGAAGACTGATTATTTTCTTTTGCAAAAAAAATCATTATCCTACATATATAAATTCTCATTCCACACCCCCAAAAGGGAAAAAAATAAATGAATGAAATGCAGCCATTAAAATTTAGAATTAACGCTGTGAATTAATGCAAATCACAATATACATTTCACCTAAGCTATGATCTTTAAGAATTGGTACCTGGATTTTCTTCTCTCTCTCTCTCTCTCTCTCTCTCTCTCTCTCTCTCTCTCTCTCTCTCTCTCTCTCTCTCTCTCTCTCTCTCTCTCTCTCTCTCTCTCTCTCTCTCTCTCATTGCTTTCTCTCTCTCTTTCTTTTGTGTTGTTTTTTTAAAATTATCATCTCTGGGCAGGTTGCTTTTTACTGATGGAAAGTCTTTTTAAATGATGATGATTTAAATATTTAAAAACATTAAACAAGCAACTATTCCTTCTTCTGTCTGCAACAGTGACATGGTGATCCTAACAAGATTTTTACAAGGATTGTGGGCCAAGATGGCCCATGTGAATGCTGAAAAGACACTTTATAAAGGATAAGAATTATCAGCCTCCTGATAGAAATGTGTATGATCACTCAAATTTCCCTAAAGAACTGAAATTTTCTCTCTGATTGAAGTTAATAAATTTGAATTGCATAGAAAACTTTCTTAAAGTAGTGTTCTGCTATTAGCCTCTTGTTATTTAACATATTTCATTAGACTATAAACTCAGTACTGAACCTTCAAAGTATCTTTTCAGTAAAGTTTGTGCTATAATTTTTGTTACGTGTAAAAAATATTCTTTTTCCCTGGCTGTGTGTGTTGCTATGCTTTTTTAAAAAAATAAAAGTGTTGGGTTTTGTTAATCAGTGAATGACAGTTTGATACCAGATTTAGTATGTCTATTATCTACAGTTACTTATTAGTGATAAACCCCTCTTATTTGTTTTAACTACAGTAATTTCCCCCTTTATGGATTACTGCCTTGTCCTGGCGAAGGGGCTTGCATAACTCAATGAAGCTATGAGCTATGCTGTGCAGGGCCACCCAAAATGGACAGGTCATAGCAGCGAGTTCTGACAAAATGTGATCCACTGGAGAAGAAAATGGCAAACCACTCCAGTATCTTTGCCATGAAAATCCCATGGACAGTACTAAAAGGCAAAAAGATATGATGCTGGAATATGAGCCCCTCAGGTCAGAAGATGTCCAATATGCTACTGGGGGAGAGCAGAGGGCTAGTACTAGTAGCGCCAAAAAGAATGAAGTGACTGGGCCAAAGCCGAAAGGACGCTCAGCTGTGGATATATCTGGTGGTGAAAGGAAAGTCCAATGCTGTAAAGATCTTTTCTCCATAGGAACCTGGAATGTAAGATCCATGAATCAAGGCAAGCTAGACGTAGTCAAACAAGAGATGACAAGACTGAACATCGACATCTTAGGAATCAGCGAACTAAAATGGACAGGAATGGGTGAATTTAAATCAGATGACCATCAGGTATACTACTGCAGGCAAGAATCCCTCAGAAGAAATGGAGTAGCCTTCATAGTCAATAAAAGAGTAGGAAAAGCAATACTGGGATACAATCCCCAAAATGACAGAATGATCTCAGTGCGAATCCAAGGCAAACCATTCAATATCACAGTAGTCCAAATCTATGCCCCAACCACTGGTGCTGAAGAGGATGAAATTGACCGGTTCTATGAAGCCCTACAGCATCTTATAGAATTAACACCAAAAAATGATGTCCTTATCATCATGGGGGATTGGAATGCTAAAGTAGGAAACCAGAAGATAACCGGAATAACAGGTAAGTTTGGCCTTGGAGTACAAAATGAAGCAGGGCACAGGCTGATAGAATTTTGTCAAGAGAATACCATGGTCATAACAAACACTCTTTTCCAACAACCCAAGAGATGGCTCTACACATGGACATCACCAGACAGTCAACATAGAAATCAGATTGACTATGTGCTCTGCAGCCAAAGATGGAGAAACTCTATACAGTCAGTAAAAACAAGACCAGGAGCTGACTGTGGCTCAGATCATAAACTTCTCATTGCAAAATTTAGGCTTAAATTGAAGGTAGGGAAAAACACTAGGCCACTCAGGTATGAACTAAATCATATTCCTAATGAATATACAGTAGAGGTGACAAATAGATTTAAGGAATTAGATCTGATAGACAGAGTGCCTGAAGAACTATGGACGGAGGTTTGCAACATTGTACAAGAGGTAGCAACTAAAACCATCCCAAAGAAAAAGAAATGCAAGAAAGCAAAATGGCTGTCTGAGGAAGCTTTGCAAATAGCTGAGGAAAGAAGGGAAGTGAAAGGCAAAGGAGAAAGAGAAAGATACACCCAATTGAATGCAGAATTCCAGAGAATAGCTAGAAGAGATAAGAATACCTTCTTAAATGAACAGTGCAAAGAAATAGAAGAAAACAACAGAATAGGGAGAACCAGAGATCTCTTCAAGAATATTGGAGATATGAAGGGAACATTTCATGCAAAGATGGGCATGATAAAGGACCAAAGTGGCAGGGACGTAACAGAGGCAGAAGAGATTAAGAAGAGGTGGCAAAACTACACAGAAGAACTATACAAGAACGAGCTTAACGTCCCATATAACTATGATGGGGTGGTCACTGACCTTGAGCCAGACATCCTAGAATGTGAAGTGAAATGGGCGTTAGGAAATCTGAGCAACAACAAAGCTAGTGGAGGTGACAGTATTCCAGCTGAGCTATTCAAAATCTTAAAAGACGATGCAGTAAAAGTGCTATACTCAATTTGCCAGCAAATTTGGAAAACTCAACAGTGGCCACAGGATTGGAAAAGGTCAGT
The DNA here is from genome assembly GCA_034064705.1 of Bothrops alternatus. Lineage (NCBI taxonomy): Eukaryota > Metazoa > Chordata > Lepidosauria > Squamata > Viperidae > Bothrops > Bothrops alternatus. Next base: position 1,747,716 of record JARGCV010000124.1, read on the forward strand.
TTACATTCCAATTCCAAAGAAAGGCAATGCCAAAGAATGCTCAAACTATCGCACCATTGCACTCATTTCACATGCTAGTAAAGTTATGCTTAAAATCCTACCAGGTAGACTTCAGCAGTATTTATTTATTTATTTATTTATTCGGATTTGTATGCCGCTCCTCTCCGAAGACTCGGAGCGGCTCACAACATATATATAAAACAATTTCAACTAAATCCGAACAAAAAACATTAAAAATAAAACCCCATACATACTCATCAGTCACACCACAATCAACAATCATCCCCAGGCCTGCCGGCAGAGGTAGGTTTTTAAATTCTTTCGGAAGGCCGGGAGAGTCGGGGAAACGCGGACTTCAGGAGGCAGTTGGTTCCAGAGGGCGGGCGCCACAACAGAGAAAGCCCTCCCCCTAGGGCCCGCCAGATGACATTGTTTTGCTGATGGGACCCAGAGGAGGCCGACCCTGTGCGCTCTCACCGGTCGTAGAGAAGTATGTGGCAGAAGGCGGTCCCGTAAGTATGTGGATTGAGAACTAGCAGAAGTACAGACATGATTTCGAAGAGGCAGAGGAACTAGAGATCAAATTGCCAACATACGCTGGATCATGCAGAAAGCTAGGGAGTTCCAGAAAAACATATACTCCTGCTTCATTGACTATGCTAAAGCCTTTGATTGTGTGGATCACAACAAATTGTGGCGAGTTCTTTTTTTTTTTTGAAAATATATTTTATTAGTTTTTTTAATTTTTACAGAAAAGAGAAACTACTCAAATCAAATCATAGTGTTAAAATAAACAATCATCCATAAACAAAACATAAGTACATTTTTCAATATATCTAATACTAATAACTCAACTGAAAATAATCATAGCAAACAATTAACATTACTGCTCGGTACCCCCACCACCACATCCCCCTGACCCTAACCTTCCCTCCTCACTTACCAACTAACTACCTACTTTCCTCCCTCCTTCTCTACTTCTCTATACTCCACTCACCTATCCCTACTCATCCCCCCTCTTACCAACTTTCTTTCTACTTTCTTTCTACTTTCCTCCCTCCTTCTCTATCTCCGTCCTACTCTTCCCCCTTCTTATCAACTTCCACTTACATCAGCCTTCACTCCTCCTTCCTCTTTCCATCAGATGTGGTGCCCAGAGTCCACCCGAGCAACCCCTTAATGACAGTAATTACATATTCTTACATCAACCCCAATTACTGTTGAGAAAACATCGTATATAAAATTATAAACCCTCCCTAACCCTCCCCCCCGACTTCCCAGAGTGAGTACAGGGTAAAACAAAAGAAAACCCACTACATCAAACAAAATTATTATATAATCCTAACAAGAATTTTAAACTATATACTACCGGTATATACAATCTCTAAATCATTTCAATCCATTAAACAAAACACACAAATCATCTTGTTAAGAATAATAATTTTCATTTACATATCTAAACCATCAATCTAAGTCAAACCTTAAATCACTTCAATCCATTGAGAGGTTATATAAAATCACCCAAACAATCAAGTTTTATATATATCTTCCAGTAATCAACCTCTTTCAAACCATTGAACATCAAATAAAAAAAATCATCTTTTTAAAAAAATAAACAAATAATATCAATAAACCCCTCAATTAAAAAAAATGTTCTTAATCAATTTAATATATCTTCCATTAAACATCCTCTCTTACATCTTACTTATAAAATTGGTCTTTAATTCAGCCCATAATCTTAGATTAGCCTTAATTCCTTACATTTAATTTTAAATTTCACTTCTTCAATCAACTTCTGGGCTTTCTCATCTGTCAGATAAACCTCCATAACAAATACAATCTATTTATTCCATTTCTAACTTACATTCCTTCAACCTTATCAAATCACATAATGCTTATCTATCCCATCAATCAATCAATCTAATGTCAAACCTAGATCATTTCAGAGCAAATACATTCTTCATCAATTTAATTATATCTTCCATTAATCATCTTCTCTTACATCTTACTCATAATCTTAGTCCTTAAATCAGTCCATAATTTTGAATTACCCATAATTCCTTGCATATAATTTTAAATTTCACTCCTTCAGTCAAATTCTAGGTTTTTTCTTCAACCAGGTAAACCTCCATAATGAAGCCTCCCTTCCAAATAATAAATCTCTCTTCTTTACTTGCAATATCATTTGAGTCCAAATAAACCGTCTTAACCTTTCCATTAGTCCTCTGTTACTCTTAGCCATAAACTTTTGTTGAGGTAACAATTCAAATCTCTGTCTTTGCTTTTCCTGATCCTCAGCCACATAAGTAAGTTGCTTCTTAAACTGAATCAATGTCTCTTTTTTCTCAATTAAATCCTCTTCTTGCTGCTTATCTAAAAGGAATAGCCATCCCCTCCTTTCTTGAAACAAATCCTCTTCCTCCACTCCATAGATGAACTGTTTATCAAGCAAGATCCATTTCCCTTTATTCTCTTTATTCTCAGTACTGTCTTCTTCTTGTTCTTGTTCTTCTTCTTGTTTAGATTGTATTATAAAATGTTCAGCAGTCAGTTGTAAATCAGTTTCATTTGGAAGAAAGAATCTGGTTAATATTTCTGTAATAGTCTCTTTCAGTATTGCTTTAATCTCTTTCACTATTGCACACCTTTCTTCTTGAAATTCATCAATACGATCCAAAATAGGTTTAACATTTGAATGTAAATTCCACTCCATTTTAAATTTAAAACAATCACTCTGGCTTTAATCCAATTCCTACAGCCGTCTCTCTAGCTTCGCTTACGAGAACAAGGAGAGAGAAAAAAAATGGAGAATTCACTTTCACTTTCAAACACTTTCCTTTAACAGTGAAAGCAGTGAAAGCTATACGCCATTTTGAAAGCATTATGTTGATTGTAGAAGTTAGAAATATATAGCCAGAAAAACAATAAAAAAATACTTGCAATCCAATAAGAACTCCTGTATTCACTCAGTCTGCTTACAGTCTCTCTTGTGTTCTATTTTTATAAGCAGAAGCGGTCGCGGCGTCTTTCTCTGTCTGATGACAGAAGCGTCTCTGGACAGGAGCGTCTTCAGGAGCTTAGGGAGCTATCGCTCTTGATCCCTGAAAACTTTTTCCAGGGATTTAAGAGGAGCTCAACCCTGCTCCTGATGCTCTACACCTCTTCTTTGCCCGAAGAGGGGATTTTTCACCGCAAAAAAACAGCTGATGTGCGCTGTTTTTTGTGGCTTTACAAACCCAGGGAACGGAGCCTCACAGAGGAGACTCTAGCGATGCTGGCGGAGCCACCGGAAGCCCAAATTGTGGCAAGTTCTTAAAGAGATGGGAGTACCAGACCATCTTATTTGTCTCTTGACAAATGTGGGTCAAGAACTGGAACACAGAACCACTGATTGGTTCAAAATTGGGAAAGGAGTCCGGCAAGGCTGTATTATTATTATTATTATTATTATTATTATTATTATTATTATTATTATTATTATTATTATTTAATTAATTAATTAAATTTCTATGCCGCCCTATTCCGAGAACTCAGGGCGGCTCACAGCATAAATAGAAATCCAATATTAAAATACTACATAATAAATATATAAAAAAATACATATATAAAAAGAATACCCCTAAATTTAAGAAACCATTCATTCAACAAACGTACACACAAACATACACTGGCTAGGGGCAAGATGTCAATCGCCCCAGGCCTGTCGGCAAAGATGTGTCTTAAGGAGTTTACGAAAGGCGGAGAGGGTGGGGGCAATACGGATCTCTGGGGGAAGTTGGTTCCAGAGGGCCGGGGCCGCAACAGAGAAGGCTCTTCCCCTAGGCCCCGCCAGGCGACACTGTCTGGCTGACGGGACCTGGAGAAGGCCGACTCTGTGGGCCCTAACCGGTCACTGGGTTTCATGAGGCAGCAGACGGTCCCGTAAGTAACCTGATCCGATGCCATGTAGGGCTTTATAGGTCATAACCAACACTTTGAATTGCGTTCGGAGACCAATTGGCAGCCAATGCAGCTCGCGGAGTGATGCCGAAATGTGGGCATTTCTGGGCAGGCCCAACACTGCTCACACGGCTGCATTCTGCATTATCTGAAGTCTCTGAACGTTTTTCAAAGGTAGCCCCATGTAGAAAGCATTGCAGTAGTCGAGCCTCGAGGTGATAAAGGCTGGTGCACCAGGCGGACCTGGGCAAATGTCCTCCTCGCCACAGCCGAGAAATGATGATCCAGATTTAGCTGTGGATTGAGGAGGACACCCAAGTTACGGACCTTCTCCGAGGGGGTCAAAAGCTCTCCCCCCAGGCTGATGGATGGATAGATTGAGTTATCTTTGGGAGGCAGAACCCATAGCCACTCCGTCTTGTCAAGGTTGAGTTTGAGCCTGTTGGCACCCATCCAAACCCTAACAGCCTCCAGACATCGGCACATCACTTCCGCTGCTTCACTGAAATGACATGAGGTGGAGATGTAAAGCTGGGTATCATCAGCATACTGATGATATCTCACCCCGTGTTGTCGGATGATCTCACCCAGCGGTTTCATGTAGATATTAAACAGCAGAGGGGAGAGGACCGATCCCTGAGGGACCCCACAAGAGAGGAACCTAGGGGTCGACCTCTGACCCCCCGCCAACACCGTCTGCGACCGACCAGTGAGGTAGGAGGTGAACCACTGCAAAACAGTGCCCCCAACCCCCAACCCCTCCAGTCGGTGCAGAAGGATACCATGGTCAATGGTATCGAAAGCCGCTGAGAGGTCAAATAGCACCAGGATAGTGGAAAATCCTCTATCCCGGGCCCGCCAGAGATCATCCGTCAGCGCGACCAAAGCAGTTTCCGTGGAGTAGCCGAGCCTGAATCCTGACTGCTGAGGGCCCAGATAATCGGCCTCATCCAAGGACCGTTGGAGCTGGAGTGATACCACCTTCTCAACAACCTTCCCTATAAAGGGAAGATTGGAGACAGGACGGTAGTTGTTTAATACAGCTGGGTCCAGGGAAGGCTTCTTGAGGAGGGGGCGCACAATTGCCTCCTTGCAGGGAGCCGGAAAGGACCCCTCCCTCAAAGAGGCATTAACAATCTCCTGAACCCAGCCCCGCGTCACCTCCCTGCTGGCCGAAACCAGCCAGGAGGGGCACGGGTCCAATAAACAGGTGGCGGAACTCACAGCTCCAATGGCCTTGTCCACTTCATTGGGTGCCACAGGGTCAAACTCCGTCCACACAACAGGATCAAGACGAGTCCCTGTCATCTCGACTGACTCATTGTCAGCCGACACTGCATTCCAATTGGAGTCAAGGTCCATCCGAATCCGGGCGATTTTATTCGCGAAAAACTTATTAAAATCCTCAGCACTACCCTGCAAGGGTGCATCATCCCCCCCCCTGATTAAGGAGGGAGCGAGTCACCCTAAACAGGGTGGCTGGGCGGGATTCCGCAGATGCGATCAAGGCGGAATGATACGCGCATCTTGCTGCCTTGAGCGCCACCTGATAAGTCTTAATATAAGATCTTAATAGTGTTTAGTCAGATACAGATTTACTTTTCCTCCATACTGTTGCCCTGCCTATATAATTTATATGCAGAGCACATCATGAGAAAGGCAGGGCTAGATGAATCAAAAGTTGGAATTAATATTGCCGGGAGAAATATCAACAACCTAAGATATGCAGATGATACCACTCTAATGGCAGAAAGTGAAGAGGAACTAAAGAGCCTCTTGATGCGGGTGAAGAAGGAGAGTGCAAAAGTTGGCTTGAAACTCAACATTAAGAAAACCAAAATCATGGCATCTGGCCCTCTCAATTCCTGGCAAATAGATGGGGAAGAAATGGAGGTAGTGACAGATTTTATTTTCCTGGGCTCCAAGATCACCTCAGATGGGGACTGCAGCCAAGAAATTAAAAGACGCTTGCTCCTGGGGAGGAATGCTATGGCAAATCTAGACAGCATATTAATAAGCAGAGACATCACCCTGCCAACAAAAGTACATATAGTCAAGGCCATGGTTTTCCCAGTTGCAATGTATGGCTGTGAAAGTTGGACCATAACAAAAGGCTGAGCGCAAAAGAATTGAGGCCTTTGCACTATGGTGCTGGAGAAGACTCCTGTGAGTCTCCTGGACTGTAAGGCGATCAAACCGGTCAGTCCTAGAGGAGATCAACCCCAACTGCTCTTTAGAAGGCCAGATCCTGAAGTTGAAACTCAAATATTTTGGCCACCTAATGAGAAGGAAGGACTCACTGGAGAAGGGCCTAATGCTGGGAAAGATTGAGGGCAATAGAAGAAAGGGGCGACAGAGAATGAGGTGGCTGGATGGAGTCACTGAAGCAGTAGGCATGAACTTAAATGGACTCCAGAAGAAGACCTGGACGAACGTTGTCCATGGGGTCGCGATGGGTTGGACACGACTTTGCAATTAACAACAACAGTAATTTCATGAACAGTTACCATCTGCTAACTTAAATCAGTTTGATGTCTGCTTTTGTCCACTAGAGGGTACCTTATGAGTGCATGGAAGATTTTTTTAAAAAGTTTCCAGTACAACCTTATTTAATTAAGTAGAATTCTGTAAAAAGTATCAAAGTGTTTTATTGTGTTTTGTTATATGTAGCATCTAAATCTTCTGGCATATGATGTCACTATATAAAGAAAACTTACATTAGAATTTTATATTTGAAAATTTCAAATTCAAGCTATAGTAAAATAAAATTGAGCCAATAAATTAAGGTTCAGTTCTATACATACCAACCTTGGAGTAAAAGTATTTGAAATTTATGCAGTTCTAAAAATTATGCTGATAAATATTTTAAACATTTTAATTAAAATTAATTAAAATTCAGATCCTCTAAAAGTGTATTGAATGCCAATAATAAATAGGTTTATTCATGTCCTGTGGTTTCAATTAAACTCAGCAAATAATCTAGTATTTCTATAGTTTCCTTCTTAGTAATAGTTCAACAATGAAGCATGCATATCCCAATTTAAACAATACGTTCAAAACTATCCTGAGAATTTGGATATGGTTTCAATTAATCATTGCCTTGCTTTTTTCATAGGAGTGATCCTAAATAATAACATTGATACCTATCATTTTTCTACAGTATTCTTTTATAAAACTTTATAGTATATATTACCTTATAATCATGCTAAGAATTTTACCAGGGGTACCTAGAATGATAAGACCCTTTTGAAGAAAGCCGTACTGATTATCAAAGAAGGAAATAGATTTTCAAGTTGCAGATTGTAGCCTTTGGCCCTTTTTTCTTTTCTTGACAGATATTAGTGAATTGACAACAGTAATATGGGAGTTGAATTACAGAATTTGTGTTCAATCAGCAAAACTGCTTCGCCTTCTGAAACAAAAGGACAGACTTTTACATAAAGTCCAAAGGAACTGTGATATTGTAACAGCCTGTTTACAGGCAGTTTCCCCCAAACGACGTAAGTACGATTTATGTTAATCCAGAAATATTATTTTATTCCAAATATGCTACTGTTGTATTTTCAAAATGTTTTTCAGGACAAGAAAAAAATGTTTCTATAAACATTCTGTAGTAATGTGAATAAGAAAATCATATTTGGAGTTAAACTTTCTAAGGATTTATCTTATAGAATTGCAGTATATTATTGGTAAGAAATTGGTAAATATTTTTATATAGTAGTATTTCAGAACTAAAAGCTGATTGTACAATATATTTGTGGAGAAAATTTATGTTTTTAAATAGATAAAGTCCTGAAGTCAAGGAAACAGGAATTCAGTTATAATTTCTTCAACTTTAGAAAATATATTTAATCATGATTACAAGCTCTGCTACAGCAATGAATATCACACAAATTATTCTCATAAATGTTTTAAAGCTAATTGTCTTGTATCTTTTTCATTAACATGCAGCATGGCAGTGTGCTATCCACAGGTACAGTACATAAACTAGTTTGAAGACTGCACTAAAATGAACTGGTGCATGCAACTATCCATGTTAAATGTAGACTTTTTAATGCTCTTCCAATTCTGATCTTTTTTTTTAATTAAATTTTTTTATTAGTTTTAAGGAATTTACAAAGAAAAAAGAAATAATAACTCAACTGAAAACAATCATATAGCACATTTGCCAAACAATCAGTATGACTGCTCGGTACCCCCCCACCACCACATCCCCCTAACCCTAACCTTTCCCCCTCCTCTTACCCTCTATCTACCTACCTTCCTCTCTCCTTTCTCTACTCCACCCACCTCTATCCCCTCTCTTCTCCCTCTTACCATCTTCCTACTTACTTCTACCTTCACTCCTCCTTCCTCTTTCCATCCGATGTGGTGCCCAGAGGCCACCCGAGCAACCCCTTAATACCTATAGTTACATATTCTTGTATCAACCCCGATTACAGTTGAGAAAACATAGTATACCAATTATAAACACCCTCCCACCTCCCCCCCGACTTCCCAGAGTGAATACAGGGTAGGAACGCAAGGAACCCCACTAAACTACTTATTATATAGCTATTTAACTATATACCAAATGTAATTTCTTCAGTTGATATTTCCTTTGTATATAATCTATCCATTTTTTCCAGTCCATCATAAATTTTTCATTTGAGTGGTTCTTCAAATATGCGGATATCTTAGCCATTTCTGCCATATTTATAACTTTTAATGTCCATTCTTCAATAGATGGTAATTCAGACGTCTTCCAATATTGTCCCACCAATAGTCTTGCTGCAGTAATCAAGTTCAAAATCAACTTAGTCTCTATGGTGGTACAGTCTTTTGTGATGCCAAGCAAAAATAACTGTGGTGAAAATTCAATACGCTTTTTCAATATATTCTGAAGAATTCACCATATTTTTATCCAAAAAGCCTTGATTTTTTTACAAGTCCACCAAATATGAAAATAAGTAGCGTCCATCGATTCACATCTCCAACACTTGGGTTGCACATCTGAATACATAAGTGATAATTTTTTCGGGTCTAAATGCCATCTATAAAACATTTTATAAAAATTTTCTCTTAAGTGCTGTGCTTGTGTAAATTTTACATTTTTCACCCATATCCTTTTCCATGTTTCCATCATAATTGGTTGTCCAAAATTATGTTCCCACTTAATCATGCAATCTTTAACTAATTCAGTTCCAGAATCAATTTCGATTAATGCGTCATATAATCTTTTAATATGCATAGTTCTTTGATCTCTAACTTGTTTAATTAATTTATCATCCTTTAAGGAAAAACCCATCTTAACATCTTTTTGCCATCTAGTCTGAAGTTGTACATGTGAATACCAGTTATGAGCTATTCCTTCTTCCCTTAACCTATTTAGTGATTTCAATACTAGACTGTTCCCTTCTTTAGTTAAGAGCTTCTCATAGGGCACCACATCTTGAATTTGTTGTCTATTTATACTCTCTATTGCATGCCTGGGAACTGTCCATAGAGGAATTTTTCCATTTAACTTATAATAAAACTTTTTCCAGACACGCAACAGAGCATTTCTCAATAAATGCTCTTTAAAACTCCTGTCCAACTTTTTATCATAGACTAAGTACGCATGCAACCCATACAATAACCCGTACCCTTCTATGTTCAATATTCTTTCGTTAGTTAAGTTAATCCAGTCACTTATTGCTACTAAAACTGCAGCATAATAGTATAACTTAAAATTGGGCATTTTCAAACCACCTCTCTCTCTTGTATCTTGAATAATTTTTAATTTGACCCTTGGTTTCTTGCCATTCCAAATGAATCTATTAATACCTTTCTGCCACTCCTCTAAGTTCCCATCCTTTTTAAGTATTGGTAACATTTGAAATAAAAATAAAAATTTCGGCAATACATTCATTTTAATTGCAGCTATCCTACCCAGCATAGATAATTGTAATTTTTTCCATTTCTCCAATTCTATTTGTATCTTGTTCCATAAAAATTCATAATTATTCTTATATAATTTCCCACTTGAAGCTTCTATATATATTCCTAAATATTTAACTTTCTTAACTATCTCACAACCCGTTATTCTTTCCAAATCTTGTTTTAATTTATCATCTAAATTTTTAACCAACATCTTTGTCTTAGATATGTTTAATTTAAAACCTGATACCCTTCCATAATTTTGAATAATCTCCATCAATCTCTGAGCCGACTGTATTGGCTGAGTCAATGTCACAAGTAAATCATCCGCAAAAGCACATAATCTGTAATCATGTTGTCTAATCTGTACACCTTTTAATTCATCTGAAGCTCTGATCCTATTCAGTAAAACCTCTAAAGTTAAAACAAACAATAAGGGGGATAAAGGACAACCCTGCCTAGTACCTTTCTCTATGTTAAATAAATCTGTTAATTGCCCATTCACAATAATCTGCCCTTTTTGTTTCTGGTAAACCGCTGATATAGAGTTGATAAACTGATCCCCCATTCCCATCTTGACTATTAATCTTTTCAAAAATAACCAATTCAATCTATCAAAAGCTTTCTCTGCATCCAGAAACATAAGAACTGCAGGCACTTGGATGTGCTTATCCAAATATTCCAATATATTAATAAGTTGTCTAACATTAGTTTTCATCTGTCTCCCTTGTAAAAAATCAGTTTGATCCGAATGGATTATTTGTGTTAAGACTGTCATTAATCTATTAGCCAAAATTTTTGCAAAGATCTTATAATCCGTATTTAACAGTGAAATAGGTCTAAAATTTTCCACTTGAACATTATCTTTTCCCTCTTTAGGAATCAGGGAAACATAAGCCGTTTTCCATGAAGGTGGTACCTGGCCACCCTCTTGTATATTTACAAATAACTCTCTAAGAGGTTCCACCATTTCCTCTTGGAGATATTTATAATAAATCGCTGTTAAACCATCAGTCCCAGGAGATTTTCCCATTTTCAATTGCTTAATCACTGCAATAATTTCTTCTGATGTGATCAATGCATTTAGTCTATCTCTTTGTTCCATAGTAATTTTCAAAACATTTTCATTTTGTAAAAAGGCATTTATCTCATTCTCTTGTACTTTCTCTTCAGAATACAGTTTGGTGTAGAACTCTAGGAAAGCTTTTTTAATAATTTCTTGCTGAAACACTTCTTTCCCCTTATATTCTATTTTCTCAATTATACGAGATTTTTGTTTTTTCCTTAATGTATAAGCCAACCATCTGCCAGGTTTATTAGAATTAAAAAATGTATTGTGTTTAGCATATTGTAAATTCCTGGCAACTTGATCCGTCATCAACAAATCAAATTGTTTCCGTAGAATCTTTATCCCTTCTTTAATATTACTATCATCTGGTTTCTTTATTAATAATAACTCTTTTTTCCTTATTTCCTCTTCTAACACTCTCCTTTTTTCCTCTTGTTTACGTCTATACCTTTTGTTCATATCAATTAAAATCCCACGCATATAAGCCTTACTAGAGTCCCACACCATTTCTATTGTCGTTTCCTTATTCATATTTAATATAAAAAATTCCTTCATAGCCTTTTTACATTCCTCCACATTTATGTCATATTTGAACAAGTTTTCATTAATTCTCCAAGATCTTCTGGGAGACTGACCAATCGTTAATTCCATCATAACCGGATTGTGGTCTGACAAAACATTGGGTAAAATTTTAACTTTCTTTAGCCTTACAATAAAATCACTAGTAGTTAATATAAAGTCAATTCTGGAAAATGATTGACGTCTATCAGAAAAGAAAGTAAACTCTTGATCCTTGCTATGTCTTTCTTGCCATATATCTAACAAATTAAAATCATCCTTAATATAAAAAAAAGATTTAGGCAAGATAGAACGCGATTGTGGGACAGATGAAATCTTTTTCTTGTCTAAGCCCACATCAAGAATACCATTCCAGTCTCCCATTAAGATACAAGACCTATAATCCAATTGTATTAATTTTTTATGTAGTAACTTATAAAATATGCCTTGTTGTTGATTAGGGGCATAAATGCCCATCAAAAGAACTTTCTTGCCGTCTAATAAAATTTCAATAGCTAAAAATCTACCTTGAGTATCTGCTTCTATTAATTTGGCTCTTATATGGTTTTTAACATAAATAACAATTCCATTTTTTTTCTCTGAAGATGCTGCTACAAAATGTAAGCCCAACTTATTATTTATCAAATATTTCTGATCCTGATTTCTAATATGTGTTTCTTGTAGACAAATTACATCATTTTTACATTGCTTCAAATAATGGAATATCTTCTTCCTTTTCTGCGGAGAATTTAAACCATTCACATTCCATGTCAAGTATTTATTTGACATGACCGGTTTGTGAAAGCTTTTGCAAGGCCAAATCAACTTGTTCCACTCCTTTCTTCTTAGGTCTTGCTCCCATGGCTTCCGAAGATGTAGATGCAACTTGCTTTGTATAAGCTGGCTCTACTTTTTCTCTTTGTTCCATGTACTTAGTAACTACACGTGTGTGCCTTTGTTCTTTGGCCTTCTCTGCATCCAAAGGTTGAAAAATATCAATACACTGCACTGACTGTTCAGCCAATACTCCTTTATCCAATTCTGATGCTGGCAATGGTTGTAATTCCATAAGTTGTGATGATTCCATATCTTTTACAAGGTCTGCCCTTTTGGATCTTGGGGACGTGGATTTACCACCCATCAGTATGTTCTCAAAGAAGTCTTTTGCTTTAGCAACTGAGGTCAAGCGATATCTATTATTCTGAAAAAATAAAGAAAGTCCAGTTGGAGCCTCCCATCTATATTGTATCACTCGTTTTTTAAGTTCCTCCGTCAAGAATGCATAATCTTTCCTTGATCTCAACATTTTTGGAGGTATCTCCTTCAAAACCTGTACCTCTTGACCAGCAACACTTAATTGTTTATTATAAGCTGTAGTAAGAACCCAATTTCTAAATTTTCTTGTACTAAAATATATCACAATATCTCTGGGCAAGTTTCTTTGTGCTGCTATACGTGAATTGATTCTGAATATCCGCTCAATCTGCCAGGCCACATTTTGAGCTCCATCTTCCAGAAAATTTGTCAAAGCTTCAACAAAAATTCTTCTTAAGTCTTCTTGGTTCTCCTTTGCAACCTCTTTCAAACCCCTAATTCTAACAGCCATCTGCATCTGATTATATTGTATCATAACAGCTTGATCTTGGAGATCACTTCTAACCTCTTCAATTTTTTCCTCCATCTGCTGCTCCATATTTTCCAACTTCTCTTCAACTCCCAAAGTATAGTCCCAGACCCCTTTAATGGCCTCAACAATATCTTCTCTTATCTCAATGTTATAGGTTTCTATCGTGCCTTTTATTGTCTCCAGTTCGTCAGTTAAACCTTTTGTCTGTTCTTCCATCTTTCTCTCCAGCTTGTCAGTCATTGTAGATAATGCTCCCTGCAAGTCTTTCATTGTAAGCGTTTCTAGAGGAGATTGTGTAGGCAGAGGGGCTTGGAATTCTATCGATGTCAAAGATGCAGAGGCTGAAGAAGCAGGCAGACTGCTTGATTGTGATTTAGAGAGCTGACCTGGGGAGGGTAAAGCCGCCTTCGCTATGGCTGCCTTCTGTCTCGTCGTCATTTTAAATCCCTTTAAGAAAAAAAATTGTATTGCCAAATTTTCCTCTCTTCTTGTTTTCTTTTAAATTCCAGTTGACGTTATAATTTAAAAAGTAAAATTCAGATCAAAATGGTCTCTCTGGCTTTACTTCCGAGAGAAGAAGGAAAAGTTCACTTTCACTTTCAGCCACTTTCCCTTAGCGGTGAAAGCTATCGCCATTTTGAATACATTATGTTGATTTTAAAAGTTATAAGTACGTGGGCAGAAATAAAGTAGCAAAATACTTGCAATACACAAAAGGCTCCTGTAATCACTCCGTCTGCAAACAGTCTCTCTTATTTTCTTTCTTGAAAGCAGAGGCGGTCGCGGCGTCTTTCTCTGTCAGCCGACAGAAGCGTCTCTGGGCAGGAGCATTTTCAAGTGCCTGGGGAGCGCACACTCTTTGTCCCTGAAAATTTTTTCCAGGGATTTTAGAGGGGCTCAACCTTGCTCTTGATGCTCTTCACCCCTTCTTCGCCCGAAGGGGGGATTTTTCACCGCAAAAAACAGCTGATGTTCGCTATTTTTTGCGGCTTTACAAACCCAGGGAACGGAGCCTCACAGAGGAGACTCTAGCGACGTCAGCGGTGTCACCGGAAGCCCTTCCAATTCTGATCTTGAGGGATATGAGATTAGAAGTTTCTACTATTTGATTTAAGTAGCTGATTAAAATTTTGTATAGCATAATCCTAAAGCATGGTTCCTTGAAGTAAGAGCCATTCTGTTAAAGGAAGCTTATTCCAGGAAAACATGCATAAGTTGCCGGCTACACCACAAATTCTTTAAATATACGTTTGTGTCATACTTCAGAGATATAGACCAGGGGTCTGCAACCTTAAACACTCAAAGAGTCACTTGGACCCGTTTCCCAGAGAAAAGAAAACACTGGGAGCCGCAAAACTTGCGCGCGCACAAGGGGGGGAAGCTAGATTGAAAAGTTTAATTAAAAAGAAATAGAGGCTGCTGTGCATGAGTTCTCTCTCTCTCTTTCTCTCTCTCCTCTCCCCCCTCTCTCCCTCTCTCTTTTCCTCTCTCTCTTTCCTCTCCCTCTTTCTCTCTTTTTCTCTCTCTCCCTCGCTCCCTCCCTCTCTCTCTCTCCCTCTCTTTTTCTCTCTCTTCCCCTCCCTCTCTCTTTCCTCTTCCTCTCTCACCCTCTTTCTCTCTTTCCTCTCTCTTTCTCTCTTTCTCTTTCCTCTCCCTCTCTCCCTCTTTCTCTTTCCCTCTCTTTCCCTCTCCCTCTCTCTCCCCCTCTCTCTTTCACCCTCTCTCTCTTTCTCACTTTCTCTCCCTCTTTCCTCTCTCTTTCCTCTTTTTCTCTCTCCCTCTCCCTCCTCTCCCTCCCTCTCCCTCTCTCTCCCCCTCTCTTTCTCTCCCTCTTTCTCTCTCCCTCTTTCCTCTCTTTCTCTCTTTCTCCCCTCTCCCCTCTCTCTTTCTCTCTTTCTTTCCTCTCCCTCTCTTTTCTCTCTCTCCCTCTTTGTCTTTCCCTCTCTCTTTCCTCTCTTTCTCTCTCTCCCTCTTTGTCTCTCTCCCTCTCTCTGCCTCTTTTTCACTTTCTCTCCCTCTTTCCCTCTCTTTCCTCTCTCTTTCTCTCCTCTCTTCTCTCCCTCTCTCCTCTCCCTCTCCCCCTCTCTCCCTCTCTCTCACTCTCTCTTTCTCTCCCTCTCTTTCTCTCTCTTCCCCTCCCTTTCTTTCCCTCTCTCTCTTTCTCTCTCCCTCTCTCTTTCTCTCTTTCCTCTCCCTCTTTCTCTCTTTCTCTTTCCTCTCTCTCTCCATCTCTCTTTCCTCTCCATCTCTTTCTCTCTCTCCTCTCTCCCATCTCTCTCTCCTCTCCCTCTCTCTCTCTTTTCTCTCCCTCTTTCTCTTTCCCTCTCTCTTTCCTCTTTCTCTCTCTCCCTCTCTCTTTCTCTGCCTCTCTCTTTCTCACTTTCCCTCTTTCCCTCTTTTTCTCTATTCTCTTTCCTCTCACTCTCTCTCTCTTTCTCTCCTCTCTCTCTCCCTCACTCTCCCTCTCTCTTTTTCTCTCTCTCCCTCCCTCTCTCCCTCTCTCTCTTTCTCCCTCTCTCTTTTTCTCTTTCCTCTCCCTCTTTCTCTTTCCTCTCCCTCTCTCTCTTTCTCTTTCCTCTCTCTCTTTCCCTCTCTCTCTTGGTTTCCCTCTCTCTCCCTCTCCCCCTCTCTCTTTCCTCTCCCCCTGTCTTTCTCTTTCTCTTTCTCTCCCTCTCTCTCTCTCTTTCTCTTTCCTCTCTCTTTCTCTTTCTCTTTCCTCCCTCTCTCCCTCTCCCTCTTTCTTTCTCTCTTTCTCTCTCTTCCCCTCCCTTTCTTTCCCTCTCTCTCTTTCTCTCTCCCTCTCTCTCTTTCCTCTCCCTCTTTCTCTCTTTCTCTCCACTCCCTCTCTTTCTCTCTCCCTTTCTTTCTCTCTCTCTCTCTCTTTCTCTCTCCCTCTCTTTCCTGTCCCTCTCCCTCTCCCACATCTCTCTTTCTCTCTCTCCCTTTCCCTTCCTCTCCCATCTCTCTCTCTCTCTCTCTTTCCCTCTCTCTCTTTCTCTCCATCTCTTCTCTCTCTCTTTCTTCTTCCCTCTCTCTCCTCTCCCTCTCTTTCTCTCTTTCCTCTCCCTCTCTCTCTCTTTCCTCTCACTGTCTCTCTTTCCTCTCTCCCTCACTCTCTCCTCTGCATCTCTCTCTTTTCTCTCTCTCTTTCTCTTTCTCTTTCTCTCCTCTCCCTCTCTCTCTCTTTCTCTTTCCCTCTCTCTTCCCTCTCCCTCTCTTCTCTCTCTCTCTTTCTCTCTCCATCTTTCTCTACTTCTCTCTTTCTCTCCCTCTTCCTCTTTCTCTCTCTCTCTTCTCTCTCTTTCCTCTCTTTCCTTTCTTTCTTTCTCTCTCTCCCTCCCACTTTTTTCTCTCCCTCTCTTTCTGACTCTTTCCTCTCCCTCTCTCCCCTCTCTTTCTCTCTCCCCCCTCTCTTTCTCTCCCTGTCTCCTTCTCTCTCTCTTTCTCTCTCTCTAGTAGATATAGTGTATACCATTTTTAATGAAAATTATCAGCACTTTTGATCAGTGACATCATCAAAGTAAACAAACCCACGTGATGATTACGTCACCAGGTCATGTCCCTAAGTGGAACTGACATGTTGGCCTAAGCCCATCAAGATAAGCATGAGTAGCCCTAACAGCCCAATTTTCAGATAAGGCGTCTTGAACCTAACCCCATTAAGAAAGATGTGGTAGTCAATCCTCTGGGAACATGATTAGCTTAACCCTAGACTAATTCTATGGACATTCAAAACCAAAAAAAGCTAAGTAAAGTGAATAATTAGCAGAGGCCTGTGTTTTTGGGAAACAAACCCCTACTTTGGGGAGCTGTGAAATAAAAAAAATGCTTTTTATTTCTAATCATTCTAGACTAATGATGTTTTTAATTTTTGTGGAGTTTTAAAAATCAGTGCCTCAAAAGCTGGGAAAAAAGGAGCCCCTAAAAGGCAGCCAGGGCCTGCATTTAACCCCCTTTTTTCTAAAAGGTATTTATTTCTAACTGGTTTTAAAATCATTTCCTCGAATGCAGGGGGAAAAAACAAACAAACCACAGCCCTTTTAAAACCCGCAGCTGGTTTTTATCTTTGTAAAAATCTAAATACACATATTTTGCCAATTGCACCCTCAAATCCTCATGTACACATAACTATTAAAAGCACGGCCTTAATAAAATTTATTCTGCCCCTATTCTGGACCGTATAGCTCTATGTAACCTCGTATAGCTCTATGTAACCCTAACTAGTGAGCATGTATCAGTATGTTAGAATATCTGGCAGTTATTGGGTTAAATGCTAGGTATGTTGATGGGTCAGTGGGAGGAGTCTAAAAAGGTCATTGGGAGACTTCCTGGACACAAGCCAGATTGGAAGGTCTTTGTCTGAAAGAAGCATGGGCCATCAGATGTCACCATGATGAGCCTGCACTGTTATAAAGATGGTATGGAGGAGAGCATCAATCATTTACTATTCTGACTCTGAGTTAAAAACGCCTTCTTTAAATCAAGTCAGATAGATAACTTGGTAGAAATGGTTTCATAACAAAAGAAATATATTTATTATTCAGACAAAGACCTTCCAAACTGGTCTGTGTCCAGCTAAAAATACCCATCGGTATGTGGACATTTTAGCAGATACTCTTCAGGGGTACAATAACACCATCATAGTATCAGGATTGCTCTAACGAAAAGGATGTGTGGATGAGGCTTTAAAAAGTAAAAGAAAGGAAAAATGTCTTAAGATGGGAGATCATGTCAGGGTATCCAGACTGAAGGGTAAGTTTGAAAAGGGCTATCGGCAAACCTATATGGATGAGATATTCATCGTCAAAGAACTGGAGACAAGGGGGGAAAGAGTGGTGTTTAGATTAAATGATTACACAGGTGACCCTGTAAAGGGGGCTTTTTACTTTGAGGAGCTCCAAAAGGTTCCTGCTGACCAACAGCGCATATACAGAATAGAGAAAATTATCCAAAAAAGAGGGCGGGGGAGACACAGAGTTTCCAGTCAAATGGACTGGATGGTCAGAGAAGTTGAACAGTTAGGTTAAGGAGACTGAAGTACAACATCTTTGATATGGCGGAGTTTTACATCACCCTTCCCAGCAATGTATCAGCAGCAATTTTCCCCCAAAACAAAAATTCTAAATTTACTATTCAATTAGTGAGATCGTTGGATCTTCCAGGGTCATGGGAAGCAGGACTAGCAGAGATACAGTATCCGCATAGTTGGCACACATTAACTTCTCCTGGATATTTTGAAATTGCTAACAAGAGAAAGAGATAGAATTTTCTTTGAGAAGCGGGTACTATAACAGCATCCGACAACTGTTAGAAAATATGAACAAGCTTATATCAAATGCCAAGGACAGACCTAAGACAATCCTACATTATGATTCAGTGGGTCAAAAAATTAATCTTAAAGGAGATGAGCTGCATACCATTCTAGTTAGCGGAGAACTTGGACATCTGTTAGGTATGTTCCCTGGATTCAGCATCTTATATGTTTACACAGACATTGTAGAGCTCCAAATAGTGAGTGACTTCTATGTGCCATTACTGCGCTGTGTGCCTGTGCGAGGGCAAGACAATGATTTCATCACAATGACCTATGACCGTCCACATTATGTACCGGAAATTCGCTGTGGGACACGTTTGGTCAGAGCACCAATCACCTGACCACATCCGTGGTGACAAACCCTGAGGATTTATTCAAATACCTTTTTGTGCCCTATTATGATGTTTCCTCATGTGAGTTTGTGGATACAGAGACAGCCGTTGTGACATGGAAAACAGCCAAGAACCACCCCACCAAATCCACATGCACTAATGAATTCATTGCCAGCTTTTCAACAGCATATGCATGGCTGGAATTATACAGGCTACTGGATGGGATGGGTGATAAGTGCCTGTACCATGACATCGATTCAGTCATTTTTGTAAGTAGAGAGGGGGCATGGACACCTCCTTTGGGTGATTATTTAGGACAGCTGACAAGTGAGATTCCACCAAATACTAAGATAACAGAGTTTGTTGTGGCCGGTCCCAAAATGTATGCTTATGCTTTGTCCAATGGTGAAGCAGTGCTAAAGGTGAAGGGAATCACACTAAACTGTGGTAATAGCAATAAGGTTAATTTTGACAGCTTGAAAGATTTGTAGATGATTATTGTCTGTCTGGTGCAGAGAGGAAAAAAAGATCAGGGTAGAACAGTTGGGGATTGTTAGGGTTAAGAAACAGTGGACCCTAGAAACACGGGTCCTCCGAAAAACTCTAAAAGTAGTGTATAATAAAAGGTTATTAAAGAGTGAGGATTACTGTATGCTGCCTTACGGCTATTAAGGATGATGGAAAATATTGCATAATTTGTACACCCTTTCTCCTGTATTATAAGTGGGCCATCCAATTCTGGCAAATCTTTTTTTTATCAAACAAATGTTAGAACATTATTATTATTATTTATTTATTTATTATTATTTATTTAATTTCTATGCCGCCCTATTCCGGAGAACTCAGGGCGGCTCACAACATGATAGAAATCACAATAAAATACATAAATATAAATATATAAATATAAAACCCCCAAAGTTAAAAAAGAAAAACCAATCATTCCACAAACATACACACAAACATACACTGGCTAGGGGCAAGGTGTTAGCTGCCCCAGGCCTGCCGGCAAAGGTATGTTTTAAGCAATTTACGAAAGGCGGAGAGGGTGGGGGCGACACGGGTCTCCGGGGGAAGTGGTTCCAGAGGGCCGGGGCCGCAACAGAGAAGGCTCTTCCCCTAGGCCCCGCCAGGCGACACTGTCTGGCTGACGGGACCTGGAGAAGGCCGACTCTGTGGGCCCTAACCGGCCGCTGGGATTCATGAGGCAGCAGACGGTCCCGTAAATAACCTGGTCCGATGCCATGTAGGGCTTTATAGGTCATAACCAACACTTTGAATTGGGTTCGGAGACCAATTGGCAGCCAATGCAGCTCGCGGAGTGATGCCGAAATGTGGACATTTCTAGGCAAGCCCAACACTGCTTGCACGGCTGCATTCTGCATTACCTGAAGTTTCCGAACATTTTTCAAAGGTAGCCCCATGTAGAGAGCATTGCAGTAGTCGAACCTTGAGGTGATAAGGGCATGAGTGACTGTGAGAAGAGACTCCCGGTCCAAATAGGGCCACAACTGGTGCACCAGGCGAACCTGGGCAAATGTCCTCCTCGCCACAGCCGAAAAATGATGTTCCAAATTTAGCTGTGGATCGAGGAGGACGCCCAAGTTGCGGACCTTCTCCGAGGGGGTCAAAAGCTCCCCCCCGGCTAATGGACGGATAGATTGAAATATCTTTGGGAGGCAGAACCATATCCACTCCGTCTTGTCGGGGTTGAGTTTGAGCCTGTTGGCACCCATCCAAACCCTAACAGCCTCCAGACATCGGCACATCACTTCCGCTGCTTCACTGAAATGACATGAGGTGGAGATGTAAAGCTGGGTATCATCAGCATACTGATGATATCTCACCCCGTGTTGTCGGATGATCTCGCTCAGCGGTTTCATGTAGATATTAAACAGCAGAGGGGAGAGAACCGATCCCTGAGGGACCCCACAAGGGAGGAACCTAGGGGTCGACCTCTGACCCCCTGCCAACACCGACTGTGAGCGACCAGTGAGGTAGGAGGTGAACCACTGCAAAACAGTGCCCCCAACCCCCAACCCCTCCAGTCGGTGCAGAAGGATACCATGGTCAATGGTATCGAAAGCCGCTGAGAGGTCAAGTAGCACCAGGATAGTGGATAATCTCTTATCCCGGGCCCGCCAGAGATCATCCGTCAGCGCGATCAAAGCAGTTTCCATGGAGTAGCCGAGCCTGAATCCTGACTGTTGAGGGCCCAGATAATCGGCCTCATCCAAGGACCGTTGGAGCTGGAGTGATACCACCTTCTCAACAACCTTCCCTATAAAGGGAAGATTGGAGACAGGATGGTAGTTGGGTCCAGGGAAGGCTTCTTGAGAAGGGGGCACACAATTGCCTCCTTGCAGGGAGCCAGAAAGGACCCCTCCCTCAAAGAAGCATTGACAATCTCCTGAACCCAGCCCCGCGTCACCTCCCTGCTGGCCGAAACCAGCCAGGAGGGGCACGGGTCCAATAAACAGGTGGCGGAGCTCACAGCTCCAATGGCCTTGTCGACTTCATCAGGTGCTACCGGGTCAAACTCCTCCCACACAACAGGATCAAGACGAGTCCCTGTCATCTCGACTGAATCATTATCAGCCGATACTGCATTCCAAGGTCCATCCGAATCTGGGTGATTTTATCCGCGAAAAACTTATTAAAGTCCTCAGCACTACCCTGCAAGGGTGCATCAACCCCCCCCGATTAAGGAGGGAGCGAGTTACCCTGAACAGGGCGGCTGGGCGGGATTCCGCAGATGCAATCAAGGCAGAATGATACGCGCATCTTGCCGCCTTGAGCGCCACCTGATAAGTCTTGATATAAGATCTTAAAAGTGTTCGGTCAGATACGGATTTACTTTTCCTCCATCACTTCTCTAGGCGTCTCTTCTGGCGCTTCATGCCCCTGAGTTCCTCAGTAAACCAAGGAGATCTCCTGGGTCTGCTACCACAGAGAGGTCGCAGCGGCGCAATCCGGTCAAGAGCCCCCTTCGCAGCCATATTCCAGGCCGTAACCAGGGACTCTGCCGAACTGTGAATGAGAGAATCCGGTATTTCCCCAAGCGTCCTCTGAAAACTCTCTGGATCCATCAGACATCTGGGGCGGAACCACCTAATTGGTTCCGCCTCCCTGCAGGAGAGGATTGGAGCCTTAAAAACAAGCTGTAGCAGAAAATGATCTGACCATGACATAGGCAAAATATCTAAGCCCCTTAAATTCAGATCATTGCTCAAGTGTTCTGAGAGGAATACCATGTCGGGAGTGTGTCCCCTCTCGTGAGTCGGACCCTGAACTACCTGAGTCATGTTCATGGTGGCCATGAACTCCTGCGCCAACCCAGAGGATTCGCCGAGTGACGGAAGATTTAAGTCCCCCAAGACAATAAGCCTGGGGAACTTAACCGCCAGCCCAGCAACCTCCTCAAGTAGCGCAGGCAGGACTGTTGACACGCAGCTGGGAGGCAGGTACGCGAGCAACAAGCCCACCTGAACCCCTAGGTCCAACTTCACAAGGAGCAACTCACAACCCGCAATCTCAGAAACAGCAAGCCTACGTAGGCTAAAGGTCTTCTTGGCTATAATAGCCACTCCTCCCCCCTTCCCTGGGGTCGTGGCTGATGCCATACCTGAAACCCGGCTAGACACATCTCAGAGAGAGGAACTCCTCCCTCTGGGCCCAGCCAGGTCTTGGTCACACATGCGAGGTCGGCCTCCTCATCCAGGAGAAGATCATGGATGAGGGGAGCTTTATTTACAACCGACCTGGCATTGAGCAGCAGCAGCCTGAGCCCAGGGTCCGGATTTCCTCCATCACCAGTACTTCGGGCTGAACTCACAGGGTCGGAGCAAGGGATCGCTTTTAAACAGCGAGCTCTTGTTCCCCGGGAATGGCCTACCCTATGGCTCCCGCCATATCTGCCTCTCCCCAGCAAGACCGGTATACTTTGGCCCTCTGTCACCCCAGAGCCAGCGCCCCCCTCCCCCTCCGCCTCTGCCGCTCCAGGCAGGCTAGCCAGTCCATCCCATTCATTCCACTCAACCACAACTCCATCCATATCATTAATTTATCCCACCCACAAAAAAACGCCCTTTAAACTAAACAAATTAAAACAATAAGCTAACCATCCATTCAACCCGATTCATTCCACAAACATTCAATCCCCCCACATCATTCAACATCTAACAAATCAATTTAAAATGGTATTAAACAAGTTAACTATTTAAAATTTGGACAAACAACAGTTAAAAAACAGCTCAAGAACATAATAACAAAAACAGGCATGCCAGATGTTAATCCTGCCACAATGATTATAGCTATGCCTATATTTACATGGAAACATTCAACTGGCTCCTTGAAGCACCTGATATCCATCATGCTAATAATTTCCCCATGAGAAGCATAGAGTCTTCTAGAACGAGTGGGAGAAAATATAACGCTAGTAACATCATCTGCTTTTTGAAGCCATACACATTCCGATGGATTTCCATCAGCATTCCAAAGTATAAGCTCCCCACCTTCTGCTCCCAAAGCCAATAAATTGTCTTTGCTCATATTTAGGCTTAGTACTGAAGAAAAATGTCCAATAGTCCACTTCTTGCCATCATATCTCAAAACAAACTGAAAGCAAAGAACCAAGTTCTCCCAATACCAAACTCTCTTCTGGCAAAGAAAAACTGCTGGGTCTGTTTAACACTTCCACTTCATTCTTGGCTTATCTCTCTCACCATCAACCAGTCCTTCCAAATTCAAATTCCAAACTTCATTCCTCTCTTTCACCATCAGTCAGTCCTTTTTCAATCAATCCTTTTCAGCTGTCACTATTCCCCCCCAAACGTCTCTCCATTCCTTCGCACTCAGCTTCTCACAAACTCCAGATTTTTCTTCCAACCTCAGTCAGCTCTCCTCAGTTACTTCGGCGCCTCTCCCACAGCCAGCCACACTCCGATAGGGTTTTCAGATCTTCACTACCCTCAGGTCTGTTTCAGGGGTTTTTTCCTCTAGTTTTTTTTCCTCTAGTCACTTCTTTCCAATGTCCAATTACACCCTCGCTATAGCGTCTCTATGCTGAAACGCAGCAGGACTTGATGCTAGCTTGATGTTAGCTGATATGATGTTAGCTGATATCTTGCTCGGCGTCCCCCCGTCTTGCTACAGAAACTTTTTGATATAAGTATGGTTCAGCTTCCGAGATTCCTTTCAGTTCAGGCTCTGAGGTCTTCTGTTCTTTCTCAAAGAGTTTTATTACTATTCAGACAGCCCTCTGAAAGATTACAACAGGCAGCAGTCCGGTAGCAGCAGCAGACTTTGCTTCAGGGTTACTGCAGGGTTGCTTTCTTAGTCCTAGTGAATTATGTTTCTCCAATTTTGCTGTCCTACTGCATCTCCCCCATAATCCAGTGTTTGAAGAAGATCTGCAAATGTTTCTTCCAGGTAAACTATGTCTGCGCCCAAGATAATATCATATCATATTCTCCTGGAGAAAAGTCTGCCAAATGTTGTCCCCAGGTTGGCTCCCAACCTTATTCAATTTCCATTCCCATCACTTTGCTAACGCAGCTGCATTTTGCAACATGGCAATGTTGTGTTGTCTCAAATGCCTCAAAATATTGTATGGTTTTATAGCTGTTGGCAACCTCTGTACAAAGAACTGCTTAATAAATTCCCTTATATTAAGTTTATGGAGGGGCTTCTGTCTTCTTTTGAAGATGATGATTTGTTTCTGCCAAATCAAATCACTCTAGCCATGATAGATGATCTCATGGCATTGGCCAGTGACAGTGATCAAATAGAGAAGGCTTTTACATGGTACGTTCATCACAGAAACCTGAGCATTATTCTCATACTACAAAACCTGTTTTTTCAAGGTAAGAAAATGAGAACAATAGCTCTGAATTCCAAATATTTGGTTTTATTCAGCAGCCCCCATGATCAGATGCAAATTGTCACACTGGCCAGGCAGATGTACCCCACTAACACAAAGTATTTTTTAGAAGTATTCCAAGATGCCAGTTGCAAACCACACGGGTACCTTTTAGTAGATTTGGCAGCCACCACTCTAGAATCCTACAGGTTGAGAACAGGCCTCTTCCCACATGATTGGCCTACTGTTTACACAATGAAAAAGAAGTGTAAAAAGCAGTAGCCCAGTTACCTTAGCACTAGTTCATTTAAGATGTCAGAGAGGGTATGTAGAAATTGAGGGCTTTTAAAAATCTTAGTAAAGGCCAGACCTAGACAGACAAAAGCCATCTTATGCAATGTTAATAATGACCTGGTGGGGGCAATAGCAGAAATAGCTCTGAACACCCTAAAAGGAAACCTTCCTCTGAAACCTTCACAATTGCGGTCTCTAAAGAGAAAGAAAGGTGTCATTAAAAAGTTGAGTGATAAAAAGGTCTCACTCAAAAAGAAGAAACAGATCATACTTCAGTCGAGTGGTTTTATCGGTCCCTTACTAAGGACAGCTATTCCGCTGTTGACTAGCCTGTTAGCTGGACCATGCCGAGAAAATGTATCTGGTGTCGCGTCATCAGATGGAGCAACTACAGGGCAGG
This sequence comes from Bothrops alternatus, assembly GCA_034064705.1. Classification (NCBI taxonomy): domain Eukaryota; kingdom Metazoa; phylum Chordata; class Lepidosauria; order Squamata; family Viperidae; genus Bothrops; species Bothrops alternatus. The sequence continues at coordinate 1,773,004 of JARGCV010000124.1, forward strand.
CTGCCTACTATGGGGGCTATAGCCACTAACTGGTTGGATGGTGAGATGTGTACCATTCTTCAGAGAGCTGATTTGTGTGAGGATGACAAGATTAAGCTCTACAATTCTGCACTGCAGAGGTATCTAAGACTGACCAGGCAAAATGAGTCTGAAAAGGACAGACTGAATCTCATTTATCCACTGGAAGAGCCTCGGCCACTTCCAACATTACTTCCAACAGCACGTCTCCTCTTGGTATGACGGGTCTTTTTCACAAGTCTTCTCTTTTTAAATGGAATAGGCGGGCCCAATTGGCTGCCTTTTAGGGCTCCTTTTTTCCCAGCTTTTGAGGCACTGAATTTTAAAACTCCACAAAAATTAAAAGCATCATTAGTCTAGAATGATTAGAAATAAAAAGCATTTTTTTATTTTTAAATTTCACAGCTCCCCCAAATAGGGTTTGTTTCCCAAAAACACATGCCTCTGCTAATTATTCACTTAGCTTTTTTTGGTTTTGAATGTCCATAGAATTAGTCTAGGGTTAAGCTAACCATGTACCCAGAGGATTGACTGCCACATCTTTCTTGATGGGGTTAGGTTCAAGACACCTTATCTGAAAATTGGGCTGTTAGGGCTACTCATGCTTATCTTGATGGGCTTAGGCCAACACGTCACGTTAGGGCAGGGGTGTCAAACTCAATTTCATTGAGAGCCGCATCAGCATTGTGGTTTCCCTCAGGGGGCTGGGTGGGGGTGGCCAGGGTGGGTGCGGCCAGGGTGGGTGCGGCCTACTGGGTGGATGTGGCCAGCTCTACATCGTTCGCGTCAAGGGTGCCTTTGGGGCACTGGGAAGGAGTGGGATAGATCTGAGGGTCTCTGGCAGTAGGGGGTGGGACCAGGGCAAGTGCCAAGGCATGGTCTACTGGAGGAGCCTCACTGTTCCTCTCAGGCCATGTGGGGGGGGGTTATGGAGCTAAGACTGAATACGTTTCAGCATAGATGGCCACTACAAAATTGTACATTGGCTCCCGGCTGGCCTGAGCCAGGGCCAAGGCAGAGGGGGCCGTTCCCTCACTGTTTCCAGGATGGCTTCGTGGGCCACATTAAACCACTTTGCGGGCCACATCCGGCCCCTGGGCCTTATGTTTGACATGTCTGGCTTAGGGTCATGACCTGGTGACATAATCATCATGTGGGTTTGTTTACTTTGATGATGTCACTGATCAAAAGTGCTGATAATTTTCATCAAAAAAGATATACACTATATCTACTCTCTTTCCTCTCTCTCTCCTCTCCCCTCTCCCTCTCTCTCCTCCCTCTCTCCTTCCCCCTCTCTTTCTCTCCCTCTCTCTATTTCTCTCTCTCTCTCTCCCTTCCCTCTCCCTCTCTCCGATCTTCTGCTCACCTGGCAAGCTGTCTTCAAGCTGGTCTTCAACAAGCTGACACAGATTCTTATTGGGCTGGCTCTCTCCTCCCCTTCCTGCTTCCTACTTCCTGCTTCCTGCAGAGATGCAGCCAAGGCAGGAGCTCCACCCAATAAGCTTGTCAGCTTGTCGGAGAACAGCGTAAGGCCACTGTCTTTTTTACAGAGAGAGAGAGAGAGAGAGAGAAGGAAAGCGCAAGTGCCTCTCTCTGTCTCTGTCTGTCTCTCTCTGCAAATGGCAGAGGAGGCTGGGAGCCACAGGGGAAGGCTCAAAGAGCCTCATGCGGCTCCGGAGCCTCATGTTGCCAACCTGTGATATAGACTAAGCATAGCTAATTTTTTTCCTTTGGCAAAATAACTACCCTGCAAATAAAAATCAACTACTGCATTTCCCTGAAAATAAGCCCTAGCTTGATTTTTCTGGGGTAGGCATAATATAAGCCCTACCTCAAAAAGAAGCCTAGCAAAGAGCCTGCCCACTCCATCCCATCATTGCCACAGCCACAAGTTGAGGTGAGGAAGGGGGGAGATGCCCCATGGGCTCTGCACCCTCTTACCTCAGGGCCCCCACAGCCAGGTCACTCCCCGCTCGGTGACCTCTCCCTGCCTGTTTAATGATCTGGCTACTTGCCCGCTTCTTCCCTTTCACTTCCCTCCCAAGCCGGACTGCCATGCTATGGAGGATGGATGGGGGAGGCTCTGTCATCTTAGCTGGTCCCCCTCCACTGTTTTCGAAGCCGGGGGGAGTGACTGCAAAAGGTTCCACTACAACTGCACAACAGCCGCATCCACCGCTGGACAGGCTTTCTTTGATCCCGGCCTCCCCCTCGTTGCCCTGCAAATCACCTGCCTGGCGGCACCTGCCACCTCCACCAATTCTTCCATGGCTTGTACAGTACCCAGGCGGTGCAAGCCTCCCCTGCTACTTCTGCCAGCCCTGGTATCCCTCTGCCAGCCCTGGTATCCCTCCGCCAGCCTTCGCCACCACCGGAAAGAACGGAGAACAGAGAAATCTTCCTTCCTTCCTTCCTTCCTTCCTTCCTTCCTTCCTTCCTTCCTTCCTTCCTTCCTTCCTTCCTTCCTTCCTTCCTGCCTGCCTGCCTGCCTGCCTGCCTGCCTGCCTGCCTGCCTGCCTGCCTGCAGCGATTGCTAGTCTGCACTTTCTCACTGCCTGGCATCGCCCAGCGTCTCCCTTCTCCATTCTGGAAATGTCAGCTTCTCCTCCTGGCATTGTGTTTCTCCTTCATATGGAAGGACACAAAACTCCGGGAAAATTACCGTACATCAGCTGAAGTGGGGCGAAGAAGGCCAGGCACCCCTTCCCCAATGGTTCTGCAAGGCCCTTGAGATTTTGCTTGAAGAAGCAGATTGCTTCCTGAAGGGTTGGCCTCAACACCTGCTTCAGGCAGCAAACAGAAGAGCTTTGCTCTATTTCTCCAGGCAGGGCCTTTGAAATTGTCCCCCACCCCACTTTTCTGGCTTAAACTCCAGAGCAGACACCTTTTCCTCTTGAACAGCTGAGGATACTGTAGCTACTGTATGATTGTTGTAAGAAGCTGAGTATACCAGTATGTATGAGTCCAGCCCCCTCGGCACGTGCCAGGCAAGCCCTGCAGGAAGCAATCTGGAGAAACTACCGTATGCCAGCTGTAATGACCCACTTCAGCTGTTCTCCCAAGAATTTGAACACTTGAGGCAATCATTGCTTCAAAGAGGATTCTTTTATTTGGGGATTAGTAACAGTGGGGGATCAAGGTGAGGTCTGAGGTAAAAGTTCGTTAACACCGTATAGTTGCCCAAGCCATAAAACCCCTCCCACCAAAGCCTCTCAGGGATTTGAATTGTATCCAATCAGCTGGCGTCTCGGGGCGATCAGCTGTTGCTCTTGGCATGCAATTTACTGGCTTTGCTGGCATCCATCTCGCTGCGAACATCTTCGGAGAGCTATCATACCCCTCCCCATGGCAATCAGGAAAAGGAAACAGAACTGGCGAACAAATACAAACATGCAAGTAACTGGACTCCCCCCTCTCCCAACAGAATGGCAGGTCCCAAAGATGGAGGGATAGAAGGAAGGTAAGTAAAATAGGGAATTGTTTGGGACCTGACATCTGCCCCCACTTCAAAAAGGAGGGAGATCCACCTAGAGAAGAGAAAAAGGAAAAAAGAAAGAAAGAAAAAGGGGAGACAACAATGTTATTTAGGTTTATCAGGAAATTGTATGAAAACATTTAAGCAATCGAGGAGCTCAAACATGTTCTTTGTAGACCTATTCCCTCTGGGAACCAGGGAGGTCTTTCCAAGACACAAAGTACTGAGTTTTCCCATGGTGGGTTCTAGCGTCCAAGATGTCACGGACCTCAAAATGTTGTTCTCCCTCAATCAAAATAGGGGTAGGAAGAGGGGGAGGAGGTGGCCTGAAGTTGGAGGTAATTTCTGGTTTCAGCAAACTGCAATGGAAAACTGGGTGGATTTTCTGTAGATTCTTTGGTAGGTCTAATTCAGCAGTTACAGGATTTATAATTTGTTTAATTGGGAAAGGACCCACAAATTTCTTTGAGGGTTGTAGTGATTGCAAATATTTAGTGGAAAGAAATACACGTTCCCCACTGTTGAACGGTTTTGTTCATTTCTTATCAGCCTGGGTTTTGTAAGCTTCCCTAGCCTCATCTAGTGCCTTCCTGACTACTGGCCAAGTATTCTGTAGTTGCTTAATCCATTCCTGTAGCAAAGGGATTTCGGGTTCTTTAAGAGGAAGTTCTGGCATGGCTACAAAAGTCTGCCCATTGGCGACTTGAAATGGGGTAAATCCAGTGCTAGAATGTACAGCATTATTATAAGCCACTTCAGCAAATGGTAATAAATCTGACCAGTCATTCTGCTGGTAGTTAATAAAACATCTCAGGTACTGTTCCAGGACAGAGTGAGGCCTTGGCTAGAGTCCATTAAATTCAGAAATGCTCTCCAGAAGTAAACTGGACCCCTCTATCAGAAATTATCCTTTAGGGGCGCCATGGAACCGACATATATTTTGTATGAAAAGTTTCACCAGAGTTTTTGCCATGGGGATTTTTGAGCATGGGATGAAATGTACCTGTCTGGAAAACAGATCTGTAACCATTCAAATAACCATATTTCCAGTACTTTTGGGTAGCTCCACAATGAAATCCATGGAAATCTCTCTCCACGGTGCTGAAGGGCTTGCTACTGGCTGAAGTAGTCCTGGGTTCTTCCCTTGGTGCCGTTTTGCTGCTGCACACATGGGGCACCTGGCTACATAACTCTCAATATCTTTCTTGAGTGATAGCCACCAAAATTGTCTCTTAATCAAGTGTAATGTTTTCATGAACCCGTCCAAAGGGGCTGGCAATTTTTGAATTGTGTCCAGCCTGCATCACCTTAATTCCCATTTCAGTCAGGACAACGATTTTCTCCCCCACCCATGCTAGTCCATCCTTTATATTACATACATTTTTATGGTTGCAGTACCACTCATCAGTTTCTAGTGCTGACTTGAATTCATGCAAAATAGTTTTGTTCACCTGAACTTTCAACTTTGATTGGGCCCTGGTGGTAACAGGAACCGCTAATTGGTGAGGGTATAAGAAGGGTTTAGCGATCTCAGATTTCTTGCTGTTATATTGAGGTAACCTAGAAAGAGTATCAGCTAAAAAATTCTTCTCTCCATGGAGATAGTGGATAGTGAAATTAAAATGGTGAAAATATTGAGACCATCTTGCCTGCTTGGGTGAAAGTTTCCTAGGAGTTTTCATTGCTTCTAGATTCTTATGATCTTTCCATACTTGGAATGGTATTTTATTCCCATCAAGAAAATGTCTCCAAGTTAGCAATGCCCACCGTACTGCATAGGCTTCCTTCTCCCAGGATGCCCACCTTTGCTCCATCTCTGAAAGTTTTCTGGAGGTGTAAGTGCACGGTTGTAACTGCCCCCCTTTGTTCCTCTGTAGTAATACAGCATGCACAGCCATGTCACTAGCATCTGCTTGTATGATAAAAGGTTGCTCTGGGTCCGGGTGCTTCAACACTGGTTCCATAGAGAAAAGGGTTTTTAGGTTTTTTTTTTTAAGTTTTATTGAGTACAAAGAAAAAAAAGGATTAAAAACATTGAACATGGTAAATCGTCTTTGACTGACATCTCAGTCCATATTGTACATTAATTACATATAATATATCTATATACAAACTATACATTTCTGGTCTCTATCTTAACTTATCTCTTTATTTGTGACCTCCATTTTTTCCCCATCCATCTATAAAATTTATTCCATATTCGATAAAATTCTGTTTCTTCCTGATTTTTTAATCTTTTAGTTATCCTATCTAGTTCTGCACAATACATAATTTTCTTTATTAGTACTTTCTCACTCGGTACTTCCATTGCTTTCCACTTTTGAGCAAATAGTATCCTTGCCGCCGTAACCACATGAATAATTAAATATGTATCCTCTTTATTTACATTTTTCTCTAGTATTCCTAATAGTAATGCCTCAGGTTTGTATAGAATGTTTTGCCTAGTCATTTCTATTGCCCATTCCCAGACCATACGCCAATACACCTGTGCTTCTCTACATATCCACCATACATGAAAAAAGGTGCCCTTTTCTTTTTTACATTTCCAAGACATAGATGGATATCTGTTATACATTTTGGCTAATCTGGCCGGAGGGAGATGCCATCTGTAAACCATCTTATACAGGGTTTTTTTAATATGATGTCGCCAATGTGATTTTGTTATTTCGCTCCCATACTTGCTGCTGTTGATCCATATTTATATTATATCCTAGATCTATTGCCCACATCACCATTGTTTCTTTAACCTGCTCCTCATATAGCTTATGTTCCAACAGGTGTTTATAAATATTCTTTATTTGTTTTTTCTCCAGGCCTAGCAGTATTTTATCTAACCCCGTATCTTGTCTGTTCATACCCCATTCTTGCTTATCCTTCATGCATCTTGCTTGTATCTGGAGATAAGACCACCACTCCATGTCTATTCCTTGTTGTTTTAGCTCTTGTTTTTGTTTTAAATAACCTTCTGTCAAGATGTCTTTATATATAATAGCCTTGTCTTTCCTATACAAATTGGGATAGGTGACTGCCTCCAATGGCGATAGCCAAGCCGGAATCTTTGTGTAATATTGACGTTTAACTATATTCCAGCTTTTTATTAATTCTTGCCGAACCTTATGTCTTAAAAAATATTGGTGGTTTCTGCTTTGCCCCATCCATATGTGAGCATGCCAACCCTGCTGGAGGTCATAACTCTCTAAATGTAAACATCTTTTATTTTCTAAGGTTATCCAGTCTCTAATCTATGTTAGGGCCGCTGCTTGGTAATATAGCTCCCAATCTGGGAAACCTAAACCTCCCCTTTCTTTGGCATCCTGTAATGCCTTTAATTTTATTCTTGCCTTCTTACACACAAATTCTAAGGTTAATTTATTCAGCTCCTTGAAAAATTTCTTGTCTAATTGAATTGGGATATTCTGAAACAGGAATATCATTTTAGGTAAGATGTTCATTTTCACTGCAGCAATTCTCCCAAGTACTGAAAGATGCAAATTTTTCCAAAGGTCTAAATCTACTTTTATATTCTTTACCAATTTGCCATAATTGTCTTCTTTAATTGATGAGCAGCGTGCTGAAATAACTATCCCTAGATATTTTAATTTGGAAACTACTTGTATACCTAATTTTGCCTCGAGCTTTCCTTTTTGTATGTTAGTCATGTTTTTTGTTATAATCTTTGTTTTGTTTCTATTTATTTTCAAGCCTGCCAGATCCCCATACTCTTCCAATATTTCGAATAGTTTCTGCCCTGATTGTTCTGGGTCTTCTAATATAAATGCTAAGTCGTCTGCATAATCTTAAGTCCTTTAATCTCCTCTTCTTGTCTTACTACTCTAGCAAGAATTTCTAATGTGTATATAAATAACAATGGCAAGAGAGGACATCCTTGTCTTGTACCTTTCTGTATGTTGAATTTATCAGTGGTCTCTCCATTTATTATGATCTGAGTCTTTTGTTCGGAATATATTGCGGTTATCACGTTTAAACAATTTTCCCCAACATCCATTAATTTTAGTTGTTGGATCATAAATTGCCAATTGACATTGTCAAAAGCCTTCTGTGCATCAAGGAACAGAAGTGCCTCTTGATGATCACTGTGCGATTCATAAAATTTGAGAATGTCTAAGATTGTTTTTATATTCCGCTTAGTCTGTCTGTTTGGTAAAAACCCATTTTGATCCGAATGTATGAAATCAATTAGGTACTTTTTGAATCTCTCCGCCATTATTGAGGCAAAAATTTTATAGTCTGAATTCAATAATGATATAGGTCTATAATTTTGTATCCATGTTTATTTCGCTTCTTCTTTTGGAATCAATATTATATTTGCCTCTGACCAGGACTTAGGTACTTTAGCATCGGTTAATATTGTAGTAGAAGGATGAGACAGGAGTCAGCTCTTCTGGAGAAGGAAAGGTTTATTGCGCAGGTTCAGAGAGCAAAGAGTCTGAACCCCGAAGGGTGGTCTTCACAACATATTTATAGCTGATATTACGTATACATTTCCTGATCACACAATTTTCCTTACATGGTTACATTCTATACTTCCCTATCCGTACATGTGAACCGTTACCAGACAGCAGTCATTGATCATATGCTTGTAGACAAAACAGGACATACCCACCATAAATCCTGATCCAGCAAAGCTATAAATCCTGATCCAGCAAAGCTAAATTAGACTTATCTCGTGAGACAGGAAACCTCCTTCCAAGCTCAGCCACTTTAACCATATTTCCTTTTCAGTTATAAATTGTTAGTTTGTTATTCTCCCACATTATTCCCCCCTTTTGAGACTTATCTCAATTAGTGACAATGAGTCTCAATCAGAGAAAGCATACTCCCTGATTTCTGGATCAGCAGTATTCAATCTATTATATTCCCACAAGGCCATAACCTGGGCAGTTGCTTTTCATTCAGCCAATATAGACATCTTTTTTTGTAACGTGATATTAGTCATTAATGAAAATACACATTGTATACAGCAGCATCCACTAATAAGCAGGGCTATAAAAATAATAATATATTGCATCCTTAACTCTAATGGATGGGACCTTTTTATTCTTCTTGTTGGGGTCGTATCCTTCGTGGTTTTTGAAGAGTAATTCCAAATTCCACTGGATTCACATATATCACACAAGTCCCCTTCCATCTCAGTTTTAATTGTGAGACTAGGGTAACTCGTTCCCAACCCCAAAATAAGGGCGGTTCGCAACCCAACATCACTGGGGGTAAAGGTTTTTTTGTGAGGTGCTTTCATACATATGCCTTTTCATAGGACATATCCAGCATATTAACAGGCATCAGGATTTGTAGGCCTTCTAATAAGACAAGCTTCTCTAACTATCTTATCAAAAACATATGGATACAAACATGGATGGGGAAGAATACCATTCCACCATTCTGGAGTAAAACCAAGAGGGGGATTACCATCACAGTTACGATTTCCTATAGCATAGGACTGAATAATATTAGGAGCCTCTTCTGGTCTGCTCCATTGTCCTGCATTAAAAACACAAACATTGTTACATGTCACTATAATATTACATAAAGATAATAGTAATACTTTCATCCTTTCTTCTCCTGTGCGTAGAAAGCCAGCTTCTGGAGTGGCTTAGCAGGGGTCTTCACTACTGTACGTAGAGGGACCTATTACCGGTAAGATCCCAGTAGAGTAGCCATTGATGTCCACGAATCACCTTTTAATATTACAACATCTGTTATACAAACAATAAAATGACCATTAAATGCGTTTAAAAGTAAGTTTTGTGGGAATCCCTAGATTCCTGGACACTGTCCATAAAGGATCAGCTGCTGCTTTTACCCTAGTCCAGTGAATCCAAGATTTTGATTCTGCAATTTTCACAGCTAGAGGAGAGGCCATTATTACTTCATAGGGTCCTTTCCAATGTCCTTCTAGTTGCTCCTTCTTCCAGTATTTAACCCACACTTTGTCTCCTGGTTTGAAAGGATGACACCTTGTCACCAATTTAGTGGCATTTGTTCAATGACATAATTCCTTAATTTTTCTACTTGCTTGTTAAACTCCTGCACCATTTCTAGGGCCCATACTCCCCCCTTATGACCCAAATCAAGCCATCCGGCCAGATTTCTTTTCAACAGAGTGGGGGGGTCTACCGAACATCAATTCATACGGAAAAAGTTTACACTGCTGACGAGGCGCACATCTTACAGCATACAATGCTAGAGGCAAAGCATCCAGCCATTTCAAATGGCTTTCAGTACAGATCTTAGTAATTTTCTCTTTTAAAGTGCGATTCATCCTTTCCACGTTAGCACCTGACTGAGGATGGAAAGCACTATGGAACCTCCATTTAGATCCTACCGCTTTAGCAACTGCTTGATTGATTTGGTGAACAAACTCTGGACCATTATCAGATGAAATAAATGAAGGGCTCCCAAACCGGGGAATTAATTCTTTTAATAACAATCTGGCGACCTCACTAGCCTGTTTAGTTCTTGTAGGAAAGGCTTCAGGCCACCCCGTATATCTATCCACAAAGACCAAAAAAGCTTTATACAATCCACATCTTGGCATATCTGTAAAGTCAACCATAATAGAATCCATAAAATGCCCTTTATTATCCAAGATAGATTGCACCGCATGAGGGGTATGAACATTTATAGGACATGAGAAGGTCAATTTATTACAGTCCTGTAAAAGGACTGCTATAGCAGCAAGAACCTTCAAACAATGTGGCCATCCCTGTGCCACTCCATCCAATTGCTTAGACAAGTATGCCACAGGTCTTTGCCACTGTCCCAGTTGTTGAGTCAATACCCCTAAAGCGACGTTTCTCTTGGTGTCCACATACAGATTAAAAGGTTTTTCCAAGTTAGGTAATGCCAAGGCAGGGACGGAGACAAGGGCCTGTTTAACTTCCTTAAATGCCTTTCTCTGCTCCCCTGTCCAGGTGAAGGGCTCACTGTCACCTCCCTTAGTAGCAGAATACAGAGGGGCTGCTAACGATGCATAATTTGGTATCCATATTCGACAGAAGCCAGCCAATCCTAAAAATCCCCTCAACTGCCTTCTGTTTAATGGCTCCGCGATCTCCAACACCGCCTGTTTTCTTTCCCATCCTAAAGCCCTCTGACCTCGCTCTATGTCATATCCCAGGTATCTCACCTTCTGTTGTACCAACTGTGCTTTCTTTCTAGACACTCTATATCCACAATCTAAAAGCAAATGCAAGAAAGCTTCTGTATTTTCCCAGCATGTTTCTTCTGTCCTTCCTGTTACTAAAACATCATCTACATATTGTAAAATAATGTCTCCCTCCTGTCGTGGCACGAAATACTGCAAATCTTTTCCCAAGGCACTCCCAAAAAGAGTAGGTGAATTTTTAAAGCCCTGGGGTAGCCTTGTCCAAGTATATTGTGACTTTTGCCCTGTCCTGGGGTTTTCCCATTCAAAAGCAAATCCACAACTGAAAACCACTCTGCCGTAGGTGGAATCAAACTTAATAATGTATATGGATTAGGCACTACTGGATGAATAGTCACTGTCACTGAATTAATAATCCTCAGATCCTGAACTGGCCGATATGACCCTCATCAAAAGAAACAGTTGCACCCAATTTACTAAGTAGATCCCTACCTAGCAGGGGTATTGGACATTCAGAACTATACAGAAACTCATGTTGGATTTCTGATCCCTGAAACACACATGTTACAGGCTTGAGGATCTGACGTCCTAAAATTTGTCCTGACACTCCTTGGACTTGTATTCGATAAGGTCCCGGTTTAGCAATCTGACTGTTCACAACTGATCTCCCTGCTCCTGTATCCACCAAAAATGTTGTTTGTTGGCCCCCTATATTCATGGTTACCAATGGCTCAGGGGGGGGCGCCTCCAAGCCTGGTCCCCGTCAATCTGTCCATCCAGTTCCAGCCAATCCAATCCCTTCTATCTCTCTTCCCATTCCTCCTCTGTTTCCCCCTCTATTTCCTCCAAATCCTCGTCCCCTAAAGGGAAATCTAGACACCACTCCTCTTCCTAGTCCACCTCGTCCAAATCCTCCTCGACCTCTCCAACCTCTTCCTCTCATCACCCCTTTCGGACATTCTCTTTGCCAATGACCTTCCTCTCCACAATTAGCACACTGGTTTGGTCCTAGTATTGTGCCTCCCTTTAATACCACAGCCAACAATTCTGTTTTCTTCTGCATCCTTGCATCTTTTTCCTTCTTTTCAATTTTATCTCTATTCACATACACTTTCCTTGCCACTTCTAATAATTCAGAGGTATTTTTTTCCCACGGCTCCCTCCAGCCTCTGCAACTTTTTCCTAATATCATCATAACTTTGTGTGATGAACCTCTCATTCAACATCCTCACATTATTTACATCCCTAGGATCTATTTGAGTATAGATCTCATATGCTGCAATCAACCTTTGCAAAAAACCCTCTGGACTTTCATCCGCTTCCTGTATCACTAAACAAGGCTTAGACATATTTACCGGAGATTTTCCAGCCTTACGAAGAGCTTCCACCACCAGGTTTTGATATTCCTTTAACTTAGTCAAATTGGCAGGAACCCTAACATCCCATCCAGGATCTCTTTCTGGTGCTCTAGCCTCTAACTCAGGCTGTATATCCTGTACTGCCGGAAACCTTTCTTTCACATATTTCATAACAGCAGCCTTCCACTTCTCCTTTTCTTCTGGGGTCAACAAAGTATTCAATAACTGCTGCACATCCTGCCATGTGGGGTTATGAGTCTGCATAATGGTTTGAACTAAATCAGCCATTTCTGCAGGCTTAGTAGAAAGAGGACCAAAATGCTGTTTCCAATTCAGCAAGTCAGTTGTAGTGAATGGAACATATTGGAACATAGACTGAGTCTGTATTGCTCCTTGCTGGTCCATCATTGCCTGGTCTACCTGCCTCAAAAGTGCTATAAGATCTCGCTTGGCTGTCTCTGCCCTTTCTGCTGCAGACCTTGTCACTACTCCGGTAGACCCAACTACCCCCGCATCTGCTCCTGCATTTCCCTCACTCCTTCTGCTGAGAGAGCTTCCTCCATATCTCCCTCTTCCTTGAAAGCTACTGGCCTCCCTTTCTGTCTTTGCCTCACCTCTGGCTGCCTATCCCTAAATTGCATATCCCCAGGCACAGCAGCAGCTGCTGCTGCTATCTGAGGCAGGGGGGGGGTTGAACACGGCACATAGGGAGGAGGTCTAAAAACTACTTCCTCTACTGCCACTTTAATCTCTTTCTTTATATCAGATAGTGTAGTCTCTGAAACCTTCCCAACCTTAGGTCTTTTAGATGTAACTCTTGGCTTTTTATCCTTTGGTCTAATTACACATAAACGAACCATTTCAGCCTGACGCTGCAACAAATCATCAGCCTGCTCAGCCACCGCGTCCCCCCTCTGATCTATGTATTGGAACTGATTGGGATAGTTCTCCTCATTTGCTTCTATCAGAGAAGTAAGATCATCAATGATTTGCTGTTTAAACGTTCCCTCAGAGGGCCATCCAACATCCATATGGGGCCATTGAAATTCACACAGAAATCTTAATCTGTCTCTTGTTACCTTGGGATAGGGCACTCTATATTGGGTATGATTGAAATACTCATCAAATCCTTTCATCATGCATTCCAGCGGTGTGCTGGGAACGCTGCTATGCCCCCCCATCCTAACCACACTGCTACTGACCTACGGTGCCGGCTATTCCAACGGTCACCAATAGGGAATGCAGTGGCTTAACCACCCACACAACCTAACACAGACTTCTTTAGGAACAACGTCCCGAGTCCAGGAGGGTGATCAATCCCCCTCTTCTATCTTCAAACGAGATAGGTACTTTCCACTTTTACCATATACTCACCTGTGGAGTCTTGTCCCAGCCAGGAGATGGTTCAGACCTCCGTTCCTTCCCCCAAGGGTTCTTGGACTGGCTCTCCGCACCGTCGGCCCTGCTGATAAGCCACACCCCCGTGGCGCCTGGAGAATATTCAGGAGAGGCTTCCCAGCAGTTCCGAGGGAGTCAAGCCGTCCTCAGTGAAACATCGCCTCACTCCAATGTCCAATCTGGCGGTGCCAGAAACTGTAGTAGAAGGATGAGGCAGGAGTCAGCTCTTCTGGAGAAGGAAAGGTTTATTGCGCAGGTTCAGAGAGCAAAGGGTCTGAACCCCGAAGGGTTACATATTTATAGCTGATATTACGTATACATTTCCTGATCACACAATTTTCCTTACATGGTTACATTCTATACTTCCCTATCCGTACATGTGAACCGTTACCAGACAGCAGTCATTGATCATATGCTTGTAGACAAAACAGGACGTACCCACCATAAATCCTGATACAGCAAAGCTATAAATCCTGATCCAGCAAAGCTAAATTAGACTTATCTCGTGAGACAGGAAACCTCCTTCCAAGCTCAGCCACTTTAACCATATTTCCTTTTCAGTTATAAATTGTTAGTTTGTTATTCTCCCACATTAATACAGTGTTGAAAACTTCTAGTAGGTATTGATTGAGTGCACTTTGTTGTTCTTTATATAGTTCCGCTGGTATTCCATCTGGGTCAGTCACCTTATTGATCTTTTGTTTATTTATAGCCCTGATTATTTCAGCAATTCTTATTTCCTCATTTAACATAGATTTTATTTCCTCTGGAATCTTTGATATGTCTGTCTTCTCTAAGTATTCTATTATACTTTCTGCATTTCCCCCCTCATTTCTCTTATATAGTTTTTCATAGTATCTTTGAGCAATTCCCCTTTTTATAATCTCCTCCTCCTGAATTTCTCCTTTCTCGTCTTCCAAATTAATAATCCGTTGCTTCTCTTTCTGCCTTCTTAGTTTATACGCTAGCCATCTTCCCAGTTTATTCATGTGTTCAAAGTTATTTTGCTTAGCTGCCTGTAATTTTTGTGCTAACTTTTCCAAATCCTCTATACATAGTTTATGTTTAATTAAATCCATTTTGTTTTTCAATCCGTTGTTTTCAGGATCACCCTGAAATTGTGTTTCGGCCTGTTTGTATTCTTCCTCGAGCCTCATCCTATATTGCTTTTTCTCTTTGTTTCTCTTGGCCATATATGAAATTGCTACACCCCTCATGTATGCTTTTGCCGTATCCCAAATGTTCTGCAAGGATGTATCCTCATTGTCATTCGCTTGAAAGACAAGGTGCATCTCTTTTTCCATTCTTTCCTTAAATTCTTTTTCTTTAAGAATCACTCTTTGGAAAGTCCATCTTGGCCTGCTCCTTTGTCCTTTCAAGCGAAAACTTATCGGATTATGGTCTGCCCAGAGGCTAGGTTCAATATCAATTTCTTGAATTTCCGAGGCTAATTCTTTTGTAAACCATAGCATGTCTATCCTGGTCCATGATCTGTGTCTATTTGAAAAGTATGTGTATTCCCTCTTATCATAATTCCTTTCCCTCCAAATGTCATGTAAGCTAAGATCTGTACGGATCTCAAAGAAGGTTTTGGGAAGGGGTTTTTTTTTGTTTCCTTTCCTTGCCTCTGTACTTTTATGGTCTTTTGTTTTATCTGTAATCGCATTAAAATCTCCGATTATACAGAAACCATCTTTCTCTATATCACTCAGCTTATTATGAAGTTTTTAAAAAAAGGATAATTGAGCTCCATTTGGGGCATATATTGCAACAATTATTATATTTTTTTATTCAGCTTAGCCTCAACTATCAAGACCCTTCCCTCTTTATCGTTATAGATTTGTTTTGAAATTATCTTCTGCTTAACATAGAGAGCTACTCTTTTTTTTTTCGTCTAGTGAAACATATAGCCTACCTAATTTAGGTTGTTCTAATAGATCTTCTTGATCTTTTATGTGAACCTCCTGTAAGGCGATAATGTCTGTATTTAGTTTATAAGCTTACTGAAAACTTTCCTACGCTTTACTGGTGCGTTCAACCCTCTAATATTTGTTGAACAAATCTTATACTCCTCTCCCTTTGTCCTGTTTTTGTCGTGTCTTTGTGCTTCTAGTAATTCTTATTTCCTTCGCCTCTTCTGAGCTTCTCCCCTGTTGTTCTAGCCTATCTTGACCTCTTCCCCCTCTCACTTCCTCCATGCTTTGCTCTGTCTCTCTTTTCTCCAACATTCATTCAATATCTCTTCTTTTTTCAACCACAACTCTTTCTTCTCCAAGATCCCTCAGGTCTTCCTCTGAAGCACAATATTGCCTGTAAAAGTCTTCCACTTTTTCTACTGTATCCAATCTAAACCTCTTCTCTTGCCAAGTCACAATAAGCCCCTCTGGTGTTAATCATCTAAAATTTACATTGCTTTGATGTAACCTGGAAGTCAGGAAGAGGTAGTTCTTTCGGAGGTCTCTCATCCTTTTTGGTATCTGTTTTAATACAATAATTTGTTTCCCCCGTATTCTAACTGTTCATTACATGTTCTATATAATAATTCATCTCTAGTTTTCTTTTTTATAAACTTTACATGGACCTCTCTGGGAAAGTTATGTCATCTCCCATAGTTTGTCTGCACCCTGTATGTCTTGTCCATTCCAGCAATCATCTTTTCTTTGTCAATCTCCAGAGCTCCTGCCAACAAACCTGCCATCTTCTCCTCTTTCTTCAATAACATTTTGGAATCTAAGATATTGGGTCGCCTGTCACCGCTGTCATTAACTCTTTATTAGCCTCAGTTAAGTTTTTGTCCATCTCTTCCACCTTCTTTTCTTCATTATCCAATCTTTGCTCTACTGCCAGCAACTTCTGTTCATTTTTTGTGATTTGCTGCTGAAAAGCTTCAAATCTTCCGTCCATTGCCTGAATCTTCTCTCTCATTTCTCCAGTAACATTCCTAACTACTTCTAGTTCCATTTTGATTTCCTCATGGTTCTTCATCATGACTTCCTAGATTGCCTGCATCATTGCCTGCAATTTTTAAAGTGGATTGGAACATTCTCTTTGAAGCATGTCATCTAATGATCTTTGGCTCATAGGGCTGGAACCTTGTGTTACGTTTTTCTCCCCCCCACCAATCTTAGCTAAATTTGGATTGCTTGCCATTGTAAATAAACTTTCCCACCACTTACTCTTCTTCCAAAATACCCACTTTCCACTTCCCTCTTTTCGTTCTTCCACTTTCTCCCCCTTTACATTATTCCCCTTCCAAGTGTTTAAACAACAACATCGCTGGTATATTCCATCTATGTAACTCTACCAATATAATGCTAATGCAAGTACAAGTTGTAACAGTTCAATCTCAGCTGTTAACTTTAAGCTTTCCCAGCGTTTTCCTTTTTTCTTTATATAATCCAATAAACCCTTCAATCTCTTTTTAATATCCTTTCTCTTTTCTTCTTTCTTCTGTCTCACACCATACCGTTCTATACATCCATATAGTCACCTGCTATCTCCTCAGCAACACTTTCCAAAGTTGTCAGTCTCTATATCGTTCCAGTTCCTTCTATCATGCAATCTCTATGTCTTTCTGGGGAGAAGAAAAAAAAACCACTAAAAGAAAGAGATCAGACACCTTTTTGCCAGCCAATCCACTCAGCAGACAAAGGCAAAAGCCCGAGGCCATGAGACAAGGTTCGTAGCTTAAATGAAGGTTAATTCCTGTCCTTTTGTGTGGCTTTTAAAACGTTAGGTCTTTAATCAGTGCAGCCTGGCTCCTCCACATCAGGCCCTTCTGGATGTTCTTCCTGCCACTTTCACTCACCGCTGTCTTTCCACTCCTTCAGCTTCACTTTTTCCAGGCTTCCCCTTTCTGCATTCTCTTTTGATGCGTCTACCAAAACCGCTCACAAAGCTTTGGGAAAAGTCAATTTAGTCAAATCCAATTTACTGTCGTTCCGCTATTTCCACGCTTACTCCGTCCAGCTGTCAGTTTCAGCGGCCATTTTTGGCCGTCTTCTTCCCAATCTGCTCGGTACCGGGTTTATCTGCTACCCTTCGCCAGTCGCCACCGACGGCAGAGCAGCAGATCGCCCACACCTTCCGTCGCCCCCACGAGGCTTCTTTCAGCTCGGATGAGCCCCACGGACCTAGGACGAGCGTTTGGCGGTGCCGGAGAAACCATTCACACTGCCGCCCGCTCTGACAGCTGGCTTGGACTACTTGGCACTCTCCCATCCAGTTGATAGGTTTGCTAGGTTTTGGTTTATCCCCCCCTTTAGTTTTTAATAAATTTGTAATAGGAAGAGCGATTTGTGCGAAAGGGAATAAACTGCCTGTAGAAGTTCCCAAACCCCAGAAAACTTTGAATTTGTTTTCGAGTTTTAGGGGGAGGCCAGTCTAATACAGCTCTTACCTTTTCTGGGTCCATCTCTATTCCCTGGTATGAAATGTGATACCCGAAATAGTCAATGCGACTTTTGTGAAATTCGCACTTTGATAATTTAGCATACAGTTTAATGGAGCGCAGTTTCTCTAATACAGCCCTGACTAGTTTAGTGTGTTTGTCTTGGGATTCCCTTCAGTTTTCTGAGTGTGGGATGAAATTTAACTTCACCGGGTGGTGTAAGTGCTTACGTTGATCAATTTCTACCTCTTCCGCCAGCAGGCACCAGTCATATAACTGTCCTGGGGCCCCATGGGCTACACAGACATTGCAGAGGTCCTCATTAAGTCCATCCTGGAAGCAGCTTACCAGGATGTCCTCTGGCCAACAGAGGCAGCTAGCTAACTCCCTAAACTCCTCCATATACTCTTCTACTGGCCATCTGCCCTACTTTATTGTTTTTATAAGCTCCCGGGCTTTTTTTTATCAGCTAGTCGATCTTCAAAGCGTCTGTGGGGTGCAGTCATAAACTGATTAAAATTCCGCAGTTCAGATGCATTACAGTTATAGAGGGTGACCATCCAGTCAGCAGCTGCCCCTTCCAGGGCTAACGTGACCACCCGGACTTTCTCTAGATCAGTAGGTAACATCTTTCCATAAATCTGCATATACATGAACACCTGTGCAAGGAAGAAACCCAGCCACTTTGGGTCCCTGTCAAATTTTGCCCCAATTGGGACCGGTTTTGCTTCTACTGGCTGAAGCAGTCGCCCCCTAGTTGCCTGACTTTGACACCCCGAGTACTATGCTGTGGTCTGGGCTGTCATGGCCCCTCCCTCTCTGGTCACCAATTCCTCAACATCCGACTCTTCTCCCCCTGATTCTGCCTCGAATTTCCGGTCCTCCTCCAGCTGTAATTTGAATTCATCTAAGACTCTCCTTACGTGTTCCATTACTGCCTCCATAATTTCTGATTTTGGTTCCTCCTTCCCCCCCTTTCTATCTCAGGGGGCAGGGCTGGACCTTTTCTTCTTTCTCCTCCCCCCTCAGTTCAGGGTAACTTTGGAATCTCTCTCCTCCCAACCTTCAGTTTTACCGACTCCAAGGGACCATCTGGCTCGGTCCCCTTCATCGGACGGCGCAGCCACTTCCATCTCCCTGGAGAGGCCTTCTTCATCCTTCAATTGTTGGAGGTTTCCAGGCCATTGCTCCGATGGGTACTCCTCCGTACGTGCAATAGTTGCAGCTCACCTGGTAATGCAGTTGCATCTCCAGGTTGAGCGTCATGCAGACTTCGCCTTCTGTAACGACCCACTTCAGCTGTTCTCCCAAGAATTCAAAATCTTGAGGCAATCACTGCTTCAGACAGGATTCTTTTATTTGGGGATCAGTAACAGTGGGGGATCAAGGCGAGGTCTGAGGTAAAAGTTTGTTAACACCCTATAGTCACCCAAGCCGTAAAACCCCTCCCACCAAAGCTGCTCAGGGATTTGAATTGTATCTAATCAGCTGGTGTCTTGGGGAGATCAGCCGTTGCTCTTGGCACGCAATTTACTGGCTTTGCTAGCATCTGACTCGTCGCGATTGTCTTCGGAGAGCTATCATACCCCTCCCCATGGCAATCAGGAAAGGGAAACAGATCTGGTGAACAAATACAAACATGCAAATAATGCAAGTAATGCTGGGCTCCCCCTTCCCCCAACAGAATGGCAGGTCCCAAAGATGGAGGGATAGAGGAAGGTAAGTAAAATAGGGAACCGTTTGGAACCTGACACCAGCTGTAGTTGGATGAGGAAGGCCAGGGTCCCATTCCCCGATGGTTCTGCAAAGCCCTTGAGATTTTGTGTGGAGTAATAGATAGCTTCCTGCAAGGCCGACCAGGTAAAAAATAATTAAACTCACCTCAACATTATTTTAAATACCACTGCGAGATGGCATTATTCCTCAGTGTGGTATAGTGGGCCCATGTGTTGTAATATTTAATTATTGGAATGGGAGAGGAGAGCTCCAGATTCAAGTCCTTATTTGGTCATGGAGCAAACTTGGTGACCTGAGACACACTGTCAGTCCACATGTAGCAGCAGGGCTGAACCCAAAGGACAAACAGTAGAAAGTCTCAACTCTCTTCTTCCTGAATTTTATGCACCATAGCCTTGCCTTCTTGCCCTGGTATGCAGGTTGATAATTATTATTGTCACCAGCACTTATCTTCTAGAGCAGGGGTGTCAAATTGCCGGGCTACAGGCCGGATACTTCACGTGGAAGCCGCGCCCACCCCATTGCTGGCAATGGCAAAACCAGCCCAATATCACATGACGTCGCGAGTTTTGACATGCCTGTTCTAGACAGATACCTTTACTTAATGCCCTGTCCCTTGAGCTTAGCATGTGCATGGTTAAGGATCCCACAGTTTTTATCCTTACTGACCAAGAATAGAAAAAAATGATGAAAAGTATCTCATTTAAAATCAGGGACATCTGCAGCAAGCCAAAATTTCTTCAAAGTGATGACACATGGGCTACAACATCACAATGCAAACACTGCCTCTTATATACTTGCATGCAATATCAGAATAGAAGTACTAAAGGGCAAAATTTACATTGGGATATTATGCTGAACCCCCTTGTTTAGGTTAAGTTTAAGATTTAACTGAATGCAGTTAAATGCATTTGAGCTAATTTGTTGTTTCTCTTGTTTTACCTTATGTTTTCAGTTGTAAAATTTGGGATATTTGGTAGATAACCATACCTTGTTAAATAAAATGCTTTAGTACAATAATGCAGATCATTGGTCCATTGATTCAGCATTGTCTTAAACTGACTGGTTTTCCTCAGTCCTACCTCAATGGGTTAATAATGTAATCTGTAGTCTTTATCACTGGATCATGTCTTAAGGTAATGCTGTTTCATTACCTTAAGGTTTCTTAGAATTGTCTTATGTTTACAAATAGTTGACATGTGTGAATTTCTTAATACTAAGTCTGGTAATATTAACTAATTCAAGGATAAAGTTATGCTGAACTCTTTGAACTATTGCTGTTAACTGATATTGTATTGAAAAATGTTTTGAGTTTTTACCTAGGAGACTTACGTTTTGGAGATATATTACAGCACTGCTTCTTTTGTTAGATCTGGGTATTATATATCTTTCCATTTGACAGGGCTGTTGGGATTGATTCAGTTGATCACCAACTGCTAAGCATAATTATGTGACTGAAAAAAATCAACATGGGATCATAGGACATAATATATACTGCAAATGTGTTGAAGCTAACTAGGTAGTCCTTAATATATGACAATTGGAACAGAATTTTCATTGCTAAGTAAGGGAATTGTACCCGATTTTATGACCTTTTTCCATGATGGTTAGGCAAATCCCTGTAGTTGTTAAGTGAATCATGTGGTTATTAAGGGAATCCAGCTCTCCTCATTGACTTTGTTTATCGGAAGCTGACTGGGAAGATCACAAATGGTGACCCAGGATGCTGCAACCATCATAAATACATGTTAGTTACCAAGTGCCTGAATTTTGATCAAGTGACCCTGGGGATGCTGTAACAGTTGTAAGTGCAAGGACAATTGTAAATCACTTTTTTCAATGCCGTTGTAACTTTGAATGGTCATGTTTGGTAGCCACAATAACTGTTATATTGAATGTTGTCATAGAAAGTCTTTGAGAAATATAGACTAATTGCATGATAAATTATGTTACAATTTATTAAACACTCCTTGCTCAAACACACAAGGCACAGAAAGCACCTGTCTACTGGTAGAGACTTATTGCTACACTTGTATACCTTCTGTTTTCCCCACAATAACAACCCTGTGACTGGGCTGAGAGAGAATGATTGGTCCAAAGTCAGCCAGATGGCTTTCATGGCTAGGGCAGGATTAGAACTCACCATCTCCTGGTTTCTCTTTCACTAATAAATAGAAAATTGCAGAATTCAAAGAAAAAGGATTATAAAGAAGTGATTTCAGATTTTCTTTTGCAGCAGTTATAAATATAAGCTAAATTCCTACTGTATGCTACAGTATTGTTCACATTTTCTCTATAATCTATCATTTCCTATATTGTGTAGGAGCAATATGGAAAACTTCTATAAGCTTCTTTGTTGCATAAACAATATCATGTGTGATCCTGTTTTTTTCTTCTGAAGTCTATATTTCAAGAAGAACACTATGTTGAGGGCCATTTGCTGAGTGGCTGAAAGAAGTAAGATCAGGCCACAGTCAGAGGACATTGGGGATACCTTTTAAGTATTGGGGTTTTCAGCACTGAAGCGACACACAAGTTGTTAACCAAGTTCTTCCTTTATTCATTCCACGTTACCACTCAGCAAACCAACAGCCTCGCAGGCCTTTTATAGTTTCCCAAACGTCCAATCCCAACTCCCCTTTTTCGCGCCTTGTGCCTGCGCGCAAGACCGGCGCCAACCAGTCTGGTCCCGGGCAGCTTTTAGGTTGCCCGGGTCCATTTGCAACATTTCTGGGCCTGGTGACTTGCCTCAGCAGGCCCAGGACACAACACCCCTCCCCCTAGATGAAACACACATCTATACACACAATTGCATTCATTTCCTAGCCGGGAAACATGGAATTCCTCTTCCCAGCACACAGGCAGAATACCTTTATAACATAATGAGGTTAACTTAAACAAAACGTTCTCCCAAAATCATAATTGGTGCATTTACACTATACCAGGTGTTGACACCCTCATCCAGTTACAGACTAGCAAGGTTCCTCTGTGATGACAGAAACCTCACATAGTCTCCCAGATGCTTGGGAGGGGCCTTAGCCCTTTGCGACCTACGCAAGGTCAGGGAGGGTGCCTGGTCTGTCAGCTCACCTGCCCAGCTAGGCAGACCAGGACTTTTACTTAAGGGTGCCTGGCCTACCGGCCTGTCTGGTGGGCTCGATAGATGCCTTTGTATGTCACGTGACCCCCACTGCAGCTGACTGGCTGGATTTTCTGAATTCCAGCCAAGTTTCCTCGGCGGGGAGGAATTCCCCAAGCCCAATGGTGGAGTGGGGTTCTCCCATTCCACCATGGACTACTCTTGGGAACATTGTCCCTCGAGCCCGCGACCAGCCTCGGATGTGAACTGTGTTGCAGCCGTGCCCCAGTAGTTCCAGTCCCCCGTGTAGGTGGCCGAGGTGCCAGAGTCAGGAGCCGCCTCTAAAGCAGATCCCCTCTCAGGAGAATTCCTGTTCGGAGCACTTGCTGATGCACAGGCCACCCCCCGGGGTGATTCCCTGTTTGGAGCAATAGCTGAACCTTGAAGATGCCCTTGCTCCTCCACTCTGACATTAACAGCAACCTGCGGAAATCCCCAGGCACTGTAAGACTGATTCCCAGGATTTTGACCTGAAGTGTGAGCTTGTTCCTGGTCCCCATCCCCCCGAGAGCAGAGCCAGGAGCGGAAACGTCAGGGGACAATCACCAGTGCAGTTGATCAATATGGCGCCGAAGGACGCGGCCATCTCCCAAAATCACTTTGTATGATAGAGGCCCGGAGACCTTGCAGACAACAGCAGTGACCCAGAGATGTCCAGGACCATAGTTCCTTGCCCAGCTGGATCGCCCACCTGAAGTCTCTGAGGTGCCCGCGGCTGTGACACCTGTGAAGCCACCCGGTCTGGGTGCAATCTGTCCAACTTTGTGATGAGGCATCAACCCCAGCTGGGCTCTTTCCTGTGGCAGTGCAAGTGTCAACGCTGCTTTGACAGCAAGGTGTGGTGCGGTGTACAAGAAGAAAATCTGCTAACCTGTGATGCCAGCTACCATGCATGATTCTTTTGAGTGCATCTTTGGTGGTGTGTACTATCCATTCAGCTTGCCCGTTGGTGGAAGGGTGGAAGGGAGCTGACATTGCGTGCCGGATCAGGTTGGCCTGTAGGAAAGCCTGGAACTCACAAGAAGTAAATTGGGGGCCGTTGTCAGAGACGAGGACATCAGGGAGCCCATGGGTAGCGAAGATTCCTCTCAACACCTGGATGGTCCTAGCGGTAGTAGTGGAGGAGACAGGTACAACCTCTAGCCACTTGGAATGGCTATCCACAAGGATAAGGCAGAATTGCCCCTGAAAGTGCCCAGCATAATCTAAATGTACCCTTGACCAAGGGGTTTGTGTCTCCTCCCACCTGTGTACAGGGGCCTGAGGCATTTCAGGCTGTGACTGTTGGCACACCTGGCACCCGTGGACCTGAGCCTCGATAGCTCTATCAAGCCCAGGCCACCAAAGATGGCTGCGTGCCAACACTTTCATGCGCACAATGCCCAGATGTCCCTCATGCAGAGAGGACAAGACTCTAGATCCCAGTGAGGCTGGGATAACTACTCTACTACCCCATAACAGGCACCCCTTAAATGTAGACAGTTTGTGCCTTCTTTGCCAGAATCTTTGAAACACAGCCTCTGCACATGTGTCAGGCCATCTTGACAAGACCCATGTCAGCACGCGTGTGAGCGTGTGATCAGTGGCAGTTTCTGCAGCCACGTCCCTAGCATTGAGGGGAGATTCAGGTAACTCCTGAATGGAGAGAATGTAAACAGCAGGAGCAGGATCTGCCTCTATTTGTTTTAGAGGTAATCTGCTGAGGCCATCTGCATGGCCCATTTCTTTTCCAGGTTTATGAATTAAAGTATAGTCATATGCTGACAGGAAAATAGACCATCTCAGCATACGTGGGGAAATAATGTGTGGTATCAGTTTGTTAGCAGTAAACAAACCCAGCAGAGGCTTATGGCCTGTGTAGACCATGAAGTGGCGGCCATATAAGAAATCATGGAATTTCTTTATGCCAGCCACTATGGCCAAGGCTTCTCTGTCAATCTGAGCATAATTCTGCTCTGCAGATGACAGAGTCCTTGAGTAGTAGGCAACAGGAACTTGTGTCCCATCAGCCTTCAGGTGGCTAAGTACCGCTCCCACTCCATAAGGAGATGCATCGCATGCAATGCACACAGGCAGTTACTCATTGAAATGCGCTAATATAGCATTTGAAGAGAGCAAGGCCTTAACCTCATTGAAACTCCTTTCATGGACTTTAGTCCACTGCCATGGAGTCTGCTTGTAACGGTTCTGCCACTGCAGTCTTATGTGGGAGAAATGTGTGATAGAAATTTAGGAGCCCCAAGAAAGCTTGCAGCTCACTCTTGGACTTGGGACTTGGGGCCTGCTGAATCGCTTGACACTTGGATTCAGCAGGGTGGATGCCTTGAGAATCAATCCTGAAACCTAAGAAGTCAGTGGAAGTGACTCCTATTTTGCATTTGTCTTGCTTCAATTTAAGGCCTGCTTGGCGGAAATGAAGCAAGACAGCCCTTAATCTTTCTGCTAGATTTTGAGATGACTCCCCAGCAACGAGGACATCATCAAAGTAGGAACAGACCCCAGGAATACCCTGAAGTGTACATTCCATAACAGTTTGAAATATGCCAGGGGCTACATTAACCCCAAACTGCAGTCTTTTAACCTTAAAGGCCCCTCTATGTGTCACAATGGTTTGGGCCTCTGCAGTTGCCCCATCAACAGGTAGCTGTTGATAGGCCTGTGCCAAATCAAGTTTTGCAAAAAGGCGCCCCCCTTTGAGGGAAGTCCAGAATGTGACTCACCACAGGCACTGGATATGTGTGCTGTTGCAATGCTTTATGCAATGTACACTTATAGTCTGCGCATATGCGGACTTCTCCATTAGCCTTTAAAGGCATTACAATGGGGGTTTCCCATGGACTAGAGTCCACAGGCTCTAAGATGCACTGCTGGAGCAGCTTGTCCAGTTCTGCATCTAACTTGCTTTTGAGGGCAAAAGGCACCCTTCTAGGCTTGATCCTGATGGACATGATAGTTGGGTCTAAACGTAATGCAATGGGAGGCCCCTTGAAGGACCCAAGCTCTGAGCTAAACATATCAGCAAACTCCTTGCAGACTTCTGCAAGGCCCAACATTTGCACGCTGTGAAGCCCAGTCACCTGGATTCCAAGGGCCTCAAACCAATCGAGTCCAATAAGACTTGTGCATTCACCCCCAACTACCACCACATCTAGGAGGCCCTCAAAAGCCTTACCCTGTATTTTGAGCGTAGCCTCCCCTTTCACACTGACTTTGGAATTCTGGAAGTCAGTGAGTATTAGATTCGATGGCCTGAGTTTGACTCGAAGACCACTACTGCTGCAAATCTTTTGAAGGTGTCAAGTGAAATGATTGACGGAGTGGACCCTGTGTCCAACTCCATCGATAAGGGAACCACTTGCAACTTCATGTCAATGCGAAGCTTTTTCTTAAGGGGCTTGTGTGTCCCTGTCCTCAGAATACTCCTGCGTGATGTGCAGAAACCCACCCTGTGTTGGCTGGGGACCCTGGTACCTTTCTGAAGCAATTCTTCCTGAGATTGTAGCTGCTGACCACCCAAACAGACAATGGGAATGTGGCCTTGCCTACCACATGCCTGACAAATGGGGAATGGAACCGACAGTCTGAGCACTTGTGGCGTCCTCCGCATCCGAGACACTGAAGGGCTGCCGGGGTCTTGACTGGCTTCTGTCATAGCCTTTGTACTGCAGGCTGGTGAAATCTGTCCACCTCTTCTTCTGGATCCGGGTCCTGCACTTCTTGAGCGACCTCTTGATGGACGGACGCGACTGCTGTAGCGCTTCTGGCGAGACGCAAGGCCTTCACAGCGTCTCCTGCTGCCTCTTCAGCTGCAACTTCACGTAAGAGATCTTGGAATGTGACTTCAGCTTTAGCAAAGATTTTTTGTTGCAACTCTCTACTTCTAAGGCTGCAGACCAAACGGTCTCATAAGCATTCTTCCAGGTCCTTGAACTCACAAGGCCTGGCTGCTTGTCTCAAGGCAGCAATGAATTCCGCAGCAGATTCACCAGGCTTCTGGTCCCGCTGCTCAATAGCTTCGGATGAAAATGGTCCTTCAACATATTCTTCAAGTCTGTGTACGTTACAGACTCAAGCGGCGCAGGAGCTACTAAATTTTCAGCCACATCAAAAGTGTCCTGCCTGCAAACGCACAGCAAGGTTGCTGCCTTCAAACCGTCTTCTTGAACCTGGTTAACTCACAGGTAGTTTTGCACCTGGGCCACGTAAGAGTTCCAACACTCCGGGTGAGACACGTCAAATTTGGACAACCGGCTGTCTTCGACATTGCTAGCTTCTCTTAGCCTCGCTGCAACTCAGGCTGGGAAGAGGCCCGCTTGCCAAGCCCACCTCCAGCGTTTGCGTACTGGCAGGTAAGTACAGATCTGGGCGCCAACTTCCCGTCTTCCAGCTCTTTTTGTAGAGGCTAGGTTCTTTGGGTTGTCTTCTTCTTTGCAGTGATCCCACCTTCGTCGCCACTTTTAAGTATTGGGGTTCGCAGCATTGAAGCGACACACAAGTTGTTAACCAAGTTCTTCCTTTATTCGTTCCACATTACCACTCCACAAACCAACAGGCTCGCAGGCTTTTTATAATTTCCCAAACGTCCAATCCCAACTCCCCTTTTTCACACCTTGCGCCTGTGCGCAAGACTGGCGCCAACCAGTCTGGTCCCGGGCAGCTTTTAGGTTGCCCCTGACCATTTGCAACATTTCTGAGCCTGCTGACTTGCCTCAGCAGGCCCAGGACACAACAATACGCATTCATTTTTTAATCTTCTTGTCATTCGACTGTTTCTTTAAAACAATCAGAAACTGAAATAAGTATGATCCAAATATAAAAATTATCTTTTTTAGAGGATTGTTTGAAACTTAGCCAAACAACCAGGAAGACATATGTGGATATAGGTTGTTCACTTGTTTATTTGCTACTTCCCAAAAAGGTTTCTAAGTTTTCATACTTGGAAGTAATCTAATATAAAACTAGGAGGCATACATAACTATTGTATCATGTATATTGCTGGTATAATTCCTATTATATCAAGTTGGAAATTGCAACCTATTTGTGTATTTCAAACCATCGTCTGAAGTGTAGAAAACCTAAAAGTCATCTTATATCAATTACTGCATCTGATACATAAAGATCCAATATGAATCTTTATGTTTATGGTAACATCTATCATAAACAAGGATTGTATCATAACACGTATGTTATAGTTCCATCTTTGTGAAGCAATTTTGAGAACTGTATTGCCTATTTGGGGGTTTGAAAAACCCAATATACTGAATACAGTTTATAGAAATATTTTTAAAAAGACTGATAAATGGAGTTACATGAAGGATGCATATTAAATTGAGCAGATAGTGCGTTACATAAAATAATGTAAATAGATTTTTGATGGAATACTGTAGATGTCACTATTTTCTAAATTCTTAAGTGCATAAATGAAAAAGGAAACACAGAGTGATTTTTGTTTTACCTTTCTGAAGATTTGACTTGTAACTAGGAGCATCCTTCAGCCTTTTTCTGGATATTGATATTAAATATCAGTCTAAAATCCAAATCGGTTCGTTCCCCCTTCCCTCCTTTTGTCTTTATTAAAGAATGCAGCTTCTCCACGTAAAAACAAGGCGCAAATGGCAGGAACTGTTTTCCGATTGCCATGGTTATAGTTTTCTGATTAATTTTATTGGTTAATTCCCCGGAGAGCAAGCCGGGAGAGTTACCTTCAGACGGCGGTTACGTTTTCTGCCATCGGCGCCTTGCTGTTAAAATTTACGCCGAGTAGGTTTATTTTTAACGCAAGCTCTGCTTGCTGGCAGATGGCGGCAGAGAAACGAGAGCCGCCTGGCTTTTCTGTCAGGGATGCTGTGATGGTGGGCGGGAACATCCCTTTTTCTCCTTTGCCGTGTTGCGCCGCGACTCGCTTTTCTCTCCTCTCCTCTGCACTGCAGAGGTCCCTCCAGGTAGGAGTCAACTGGCCGCCTTCGCCGCCTCTTCAAAGCTGCTCTAATTCTCTCCGCCCTCAAACGTCGGCTCACCCCTCCCCTCCAGAGCCCGGGCCTTTCTGAATTAGAAACGCCGAATGTCCGGATTGCGTCATTAGTCGCGAGTGTCGGCTGGACCTGCGGGAAGCTGGGGCGACCGCTGGCACTGGAAACCCAGTGGATAGTGCGTTTGGCTCCTGCTTGTGGTCATCCATGAGGCAAGACAGACTGACAAGTTCCCTGAGGCGAGGGGGAAGGTGTTTAAAGCGGCAAAACATCGGCGGAGGTGGCAGCGTGAGTACCATCCTGAGTAACGTGTTGAAGAAAAGGAGCTGCATATCTCGAACTGCGCCTCGCCTTCTGTGCACTTTGGAGCCGGGTAAGGGCTGCCGCAGGCCGTCTGGGCCTCGGTCTCGCGTGTTACTGCCTTTGTCGGAAAGGGGGCGCTTCCTTAGTCGGCGGGAGGGATGTTTGGTTTTTCCGGAAGGTTTAAGCGCATCAAGATTTAATTGCCTGCACATGGGCCAGAAAGGAGGGGACTATTGCGGACTATTGAGGAAAGTAAATGCCCGGAGTCACTTCACTGCGCTCCGGGAATCGGGCAGGCCGAATTCGGGGCGGGGGTGTGTGTTTGTTTAGAAATCCTACGCGTGCTTGGCCAGGTGGTCGTGGTGATGGAGGAGGAGGAGGAGGAACATCTTGATGGTCGCTGCGGCCGTAAGCAGCGGAAAGGCCGCAGCGCCTCGGTCAGGGAGCGGCGTGAGATTTCTAGAAATGGCGACGGGGCTGCAGAATTTCCCAAGGGCTGTTATGTGGAAAGGAGCAGACTTCCCATCAATATGTCTTGTTTGAATCATTCCGAGAATAACATTCAATATCAAAACTCAGCATACAGTATTGTCTAGTATAGCACATTAAAATTTCCTTCTAGCAAATGAGAATTAAAAAATATAGAATATGAATATGAAATGTAAAAGAAAATATGGTGCAACGTTTGAGAATTCAGGTTCTTTCTCCCTTTAATTGGCAGCTGTTTAAACAATCTGGATAATGAAAATCTTTCATGAAGATTTAAAAATAAATGAATAAAATTGAAGGTTCTAGGCAAGACTATTCATGCAGGCTTTTAAAAAACCCCCAACAGATCTCTCTGTCTACTTGACAAACATCAGTAAGGACTTGGACATAAGTTCAGGTCTTTAGATTGGGCTAATATTTACTTACATGATGGTACAGTTGCACACCACACGACAGAGAGAACCTGAATACTTGGCTATAACAACTTACTTACCCCATGTAGGAGGTTTTTCATTAATGTGGATTGGTGGCCTATTCATTATAATGACAATAGATGGTTATACTACAGTAGTGTTCCATAATATCCTATACCAGTGCACTTGTGTTTGTTCAGACACAGAGGCTAAGTGAGTAACTCACACCCTGTTAAACCATCACTCAGGCTTCTGGTAATCATAATCTGTTTGTCAAAAAAGTTAATTATCTTTCTGACCAAGAGGTTACAGACTTCCTTCTATCAGATCAAACATGGGCAATCACTAAAAAACGTTGGCCAAGTTTTTATAATAGCTTTAGCTTGCAGAAGTCAGTTGATACTTTCTTTTCATTATTAAGCCTGACTTGTTAGAAACTTTTAAATTTTGTATTTGTGTTTTATGTGTGTAAACCATAAAGAAAATAAAGCATCAATGCAAATAGAGGCAAATTTGTGTAGACAGTATAAATATAGAAAAGAGTTATAGGAATACAATATTTTAGGGAACAGATTTTTATAAGAATAAAACATTTGGAAAGTAGCTTAGATGTACAAGATCAAGGACTCTTGGTAAAGAGTTATTGGAAAATAACCATGTAATAAAACAACAGTAGAACAGTTCCATTGTCTTTTACTGAAAATATTTGTGAAAAGTAGAAAGCATGAAAAACAAGATGAAAACTCATGCACCAAATTCAAGCAAACTGATTTGCAGTAATCACCTCATTGTCATGTACTACTCTAAAGAGACTATTTACATGCTCAGTTTTATTTTATTATACTTTATTGAGATGAATGACAAGTTGGAGTTAATTTGTTTTCTTGTATCTAGTTGAATTACATAGCAAATCAAGTTGATAATTAAAAGGACATCATTGATGTATGTATTCATTTGTATATCTTTTCATTTGCTAGTAGAGAACTTATAATAGTACTTAATTCTATATTGGCAAAACTTGTAACCAATTATATCATTAATTTGGAATCTCTTAGCAAAATAATTTACAACATTCCTGATCAGATTTTGTTGCATGTAGCAATTGTTAAAATCTTTTGAAAAAAAATTGACATTAAGGATGTAAAATTATAGTAAGAACCACAGATTATATTAATTGCTTTGATAGGATGCAAATTATCTTTTAAGAAATTAATAACAATCTAATTTAACCATACACTTCTGGGAAATTTTAGCACACTACTCAATTTGAGAGAATTATAACTAAATGGAGAATCTGATACTGTGAACACAAACATCTCAAAATTGCTTTGAGTAGTAATCAAACCAGTCACACTAGGCCTAACCGTCCTCACAGAGTGGCTGTTGTGAGGAAAAAGGAAGAAGTATTGGGTATGTTTGTTGCCTTGCATTGACAAAAATATGCTGTAATAATTTTGTAAGGAGTATTAGATGATCTTTCAGCACTATTTACTTGGACAGCAACATTCTATAACTGAGAATCTTCCTTGGTTAATGTGCAATATCAAATGCACTACTATAAAGGCAGACTTCTTCAAGTCAAGCT
Organism: Bothrops alternatus; assembly: GCA_034064705.1. Taxonomy (NCBI): domain Eukaryota; kingdom Metazoa; phylum Chordata; class Lepidosauria; order Squamata; family Viperidae; genus Bothrops; species Bothrops alternatus. The sequence continues at coordinate 1,804,404 of JARGCV010000124.1, forward strand.
TAACTCCTGGTGACTTGATGGACCATTCAAGTTTCTACCATTGCAGGTATTTGTATTAATTTATGTAGTTGATTACTGGCATATAAAATTAATATTTCAAAATATAGATATAATTTTGAAATACTTCAGAGACATATACAAACAAATTGAACAAAATATTACATTTTAGAAGTTCTGTCAGTCAGTTTTGGGCTGCTATGTCCAGTGCAGGAAAGCACAGAAATAGTGCAACTCTCTTCCCCAAAGTTAACAGGCCAGGTAGTATTTTAAAACAAACACTAAATTTTCTCAAAAAGACCACAACAGGATGCAAGGCTACAGTGATAAACGAAGAACATGGAAGTCAGCAACTCTAAAAAAACCAGTCTAAGCAAGCAATGTGGAGTTTTGAAAAAAAAATGATGAGTGCACTGTGGATGATCTTTTTTTATACTGATTGTGAAACTATCGGAGTGTCATTGAAGATGACATGCTCACTGCATAGACAACACCAGAAGCATCCCAAAACAGTGCACACAAACCTAAGCTAGTAGACCAATCAGTATTGATGGGTATTGTGTTGCATTTGAAATATACTTTGAAGTCTCCATAAATAGAAGGCTACTAGAGAACACAACATGCAGAGTACAAGAGGATGAACTAACAATGACATCAAAGTAAAAACAATTTGATTTACTCTTTGCTTTTCAAAACACTCAAAATCAAAAACTACAAATATCCAAGTAAACCAGTGAACAAAATGTAGGAAAAAAAGATGGCAAGTGATGATTTGCTAAGTGTAGCCATCTGTTTTGTGCTCTGTGAATCCTCTTTTATCTTGATAGTGGTGGCTTCAGAGTGTTTTTGAAGATGAAACACAACATACTGTATATATAAATTTCATATCTCTTTAATCTCAACATTAACAGGAATTAGATCAGAGTTCATATACACATAAATCGAGCAAAACAATCAAACCTGTATGTATTACTACCTTTTGCATTTACAACAGTTTTGTGCGAAGTTAAGCACAATGTTTCATACAAATATAAAAGTAGACATTTTTAACATTACCATCAATGATCCACTTGCTTTTTTTCTTGAAGGCCATAGACCAGCGGTTCTCAATCTGTGGGTTGCGAACCTTTTGGGGGTCTAACGACCCTTTCACAGGGGTCTCCTAAGACCATCGGAAAACACATATTTCCGATAGTCTTAGGAACCGAGACACCGCTTCGCATCTGTCTCCGCATGGCCTCCTCCGCAATTTGCAGAGAGAGAGACAGAGAGGCACTTTCGCTTCCCTTCTCTCTCTCTCTCAGGCAGACTTATCTCCTGCAGGGCTCCTGATTGGCCCTGCGCCCGGGTGCCCCACCCCATGGGAGAAGCGCGGCCAGGGCCTTGTGGCCTTGGAGCCACCCGGGGAAGCTCTGGGATCCCTGCTGGGAGTGGCCGGCTGGATATTGGGACCCAAGGGAGACCAGTCCCTGCGATCCCCAGCCAGCCCGACCATTGGCCCTGCTGGCCGGGAAGGCGCACTGGAGTCCAGGCTGCCGGGAAGGAAGAAGGAGATTCATCAAAGGTAGGAGAGGAGAGCCGCCTCCTGGGGCCCAGCGCTGGCGGCGGCTTCCTTGCCATCCTTTTCCTCCTCCCCTTTTTCCTCCTATTGCCCCCAAGGTGACTCGGGCGGGCACCGGGGCAAAAGGGGTGCCGGGAGAGCAGCCAGGCTGGCAGAGGGGCTGGCAGGGGCCACGCAGCACCAGCCCCCACTGCGGCTCCATCACACGGGCCGGGGTGGCAGGGACCCCCGACGATGCAGCAGTGGCCGCTGCTGCCGCCGCTGCCACTACCTCCCATCCTGCTCCCCCTCCCTGCTTGTTCAGCTGAGGACGCGGCGGAGGCCAGGCCAGGGGCAGCTAGGACCCCTGACAATGCTGCCGTAAGAGAGAGAGAGAAAGAGAGGAAAGAGAGAAACAGGAAAAGAGAGAGAGAAAGAGAAAGGGGAAAGAGAGAGAAAGAGAAAGGGAGGAAACAGAAAGAGAGAGAGAAAGAGAGAGAGGAAAGAGAAAGAAAGAGAAAGAGGAAAGAGAAAAAGAGGAAAGAGAGAAAAAGAGGAAAGAGAAACGGGGAGAGGAAAGAAAAAGAGGAAAGAGGGAAAGAGGAAAGAGGGAGAAAGAGAGAAAAAAGAGAAAGAGAAGAGATACGAAAGAGAAAGAGGAAAGAGAGAAAGGAAAGAGAAAGAGGAAAGAGAAAGAGAGAGGAAAGAGAAACAGGAAAAGAGGAAAGAGAAAGAGGGAGGAAAGAGAGAGAGAAAGAGAAAGAGGAAAGAGAGAGAAGAGAGAGAGGAAAGAGATAGAGAAAGAGAGGAAAGAGAGAAAGAGAAAGAGAGAGGAAAGAAAGAGAGAAAAGAGGGAGAGGAATGGCGCTTCTCCAACCAGGCTGGGCGGAGCTGGCAGAGCGACCTTCCTTCCCCCCCTCCCTGGCCAGCTGGATGGGGGGTTGGGGGGTTACCACAACTGTATTAAAGGGTCACGGCATTAGGAAGGTTGAGAACCACTGCCATAGACGGCAGCAAAAGTCCAGTTTTTCATAGGAATTGTTAACATAAAGAGCACTTTAGCTTCTAGGAAAGCAGTGGTATGACAAGTGGAAAAAATTAGCACTTTTCATTTGTCTGAGCTATATGTGTCTGTTGTGATCACATCAGTGCTATATGTGCTTGTGTGTGTTTATATGCTATGAGTGCCTATGTCCTCAGAGCTAGCACTTGTTTGAGCCACATTCATGAAGATATATGAGCCAGAGACCTGCTTCAGTGATGTGGTCAGAGTGTGAATGTGACCCAGATGTGTTAATTTTTGGAAACAGCATCTCTTCTTATCAGAATTATGTATAGTCAGTGCACAAGCTACTGCCAGTGGTCTGTGAAAAGAGGTAAGGGTCTAATCATCACTCTCCCATCAGACCAGATGACAGGTCTGGGAAGTCCAGCAAGGGGAGATTTACATTAGACAAATTTCTCCACCAAATCTGCCTCCAGGCTTCATCATTGGAATGTCACTATGTGACATTATGTTATTTCATGTGTAAAATGTTGTGTTTATGCAGAAAGAGATTTATCATATCCCATATTTTAATTTTTTTCTCCATATTTGTTTTTAATTCAGAATATTATTTGCTTAAAGTCAGGTGGCATATTAATAATAATATAATTCACTGTAAAAGTTGCATTATTTTTATATAGCAATATTGATATTATGTTATGTTATCCCTGCGTTAATTTGGCATATTAACTTTATATTATGCTATCTAATGTGATGCAGTTTCAATCCATAAATGAAGATACTAATAATGGTTTTCTATTTGTGTTACATAGGAGTGGACACAAAGTTGAAGTTTACACTTGAGCCATCATTAGGTCAGAATGGATTTCTACAGGTAACTGATTTTTATTCATTGCAATAAATTGTCTTACAAAAAAACCTTACTACTTTAAGTAAAGATAATTATGAAATAATAAGTTTAAATATTTTTCCAATAATAATTTAAAAGCAGCATTAATTAATTAAAGCTGGGATGTATTATATTATTTGAAAAAACTGAATAATTGCATTTATTCCATTTTGTTTTGATTTTTCTTAGTGGGAATTATTTTTTCAACAGAAAGAAGCTCAAAATATTAAAATCAATTGTATATTTTTCCAGTTCTTGTATAAGTAAATACATAGCACCTTTTTCTTCTCTGTTTTGCAATTATATTTAAATATTTTGTGGCCAAATAGTTTAATGCAGGGGCCCCATCCTTTGATATGCAGCCCAGTGCTGGGCTGTGGCCTATTGGCCACCGGGCTGTGGGACAGGCTGGCTAGTGCATGCACTCACCCCCACTTGTGCTAGAATCCGCAGACCCGTTCATGCATGTGTGAGGCGCTAGCAGAAGCAGCAGCTAGCAGCTGCGTGCATATGCAAACAGGGCCGCTAGCGCCATACGGGTTGCATGGCCCATTCTCACATGCATGTGGGGCTAGCGGCAGTGGCAGCTAGTGCATGTGTGCATGCACAAACGGGGATGCTAGCGCCGTGAGGGTGCACAAGGCCCCATCCGTGCATAGCCCCATTTATGCATGGTCCTGTTTGCGCGCGTGTGCAAATTTCCCAGCTGCTCCCTTTCCTTCCGGGCCACCAGCATGAAAAGGTTGGTGACCTCTGGTTTAATGGTACATATTGCTTTCATAATATTGAAATACATGTTGTCCTCAACTTATAATCACAATTGAGACCAGAATTTCCACTGTTAAGCAAGGCAGTTATTAAGAGAGTCAGACCCAATTTTACAATAACTTTTGCCCTGGTTTTTAAGCAAATCTGGCTTTTTCCATTGAATTTGCTTGTTGGAAGCCAACTGGGAAAGTCTCAAATGGTTATCATGTGATCCCAGGACATCGCAATTGTCATAACTACATGCAATTGCCAAGTGCCCGAATTTTGATCATATAACAGTAAGGGTGCTGAGATAGTTTAAGTGTGAGTATCGATTGTAAATCATTTTTTCCAGTGTTGTAACTTCAGATGGTCACTAAATGAATGGTTGTAAGTCAAGGATCACCTGCATTTTATGTTGAATTGGAATAATTTAACACTGTTGGGATGGTTGCTTTTAGTGGCATGATGCTCTCAAAGCAGTGGCTAGGCTGTCAACAGGAATTCCAAAGGAGTGGAGAAGAAAGGTAAGTAAACTCCTGTCCTTCATTGAATGTATAGTGATCAACATTATGTGAAGCTCTGGATTAAAGATAAATAGCTGCTGTTTATTCCAGCAATGAAAACTTCCATGTATTTAACGCTATAGGCTAGGTACCAGTAAAAGTTTCTAATTAAGCAAAGTCCTTCTTAGAAAAATACTGAAAATGGGAATAACAAATGACTAGAAAAGGTGTTTTTTTTTAATGTTGTAGCAATAGAAAGGTAATTTAAAAAGTCCAATTAAATTAGGAAATGCACAAATTCTAAAATAAACACCTGCTAATGGACAGAATTTTATTTTGGTCATTGATCAATAAAAATACGGTCAATAAAATGATCAGAAAACTATCCCTTAAGAACAAGAATTGTTAACAACCATTTGTAGGCTCAGTTTCTTTTGGATCACTCTTTCCAAGAAATATTTGTAATTGTATTCCAATATTAGATGGGTCAGTCTGCTAGAGTTGTGATGTAGTTTCAACAAGTAGTTAAACATATTTATCCACAGATTAGATTCATGTTTATGGCTTGTTGAAATATTGCATTTTGAACACACGGGGAGTAACCTGGAAAATACTTCTAAGAAATTTTGTTGACTCAATTCTAAGGTGATCATATTGTTAAATGGCTAATATATCTTACCATAAACTTATACATTTTCCTATATATAAATATTTCCTAGCTATGAACTAGGTAACTTACTTTAATTTAGCATATAGTTTTAAATTATGAATATTTGATATTATAAAATTTATTGTGTAAAATAAGCTGAATAAAGAAGTAGATTTAGAAAATAATATTATTTAAAAGTTATTTTTAAGTATATTTCTGTGTGGGACATATATTAAAGCTTCCTAGTTATATGCTTGGAATTATTTAAACAAATAATTTCCATCCATATACTTGCATCTTGCTGATAGAAATGTTATTCCTATGAGGGAAGTCACAGATCATAGTCAGGTGGTTAGTTAGTTCTTCACAATATTGTATAAGTTTTTAAAACTGCCTAAAACAGCAGGACTGCTAAATATCTTTTTTGTGTATAGATGGTAGATTTTCTTTTTCTATATTCCATGTTTTAGTTCTATTTCCCCCTGAATTTAGTCTACCTATTTAAAATGGATTTAGATGACAGTAGTTACTAATAATTTGCAGTTAAGAAAAGATGAAGGCTTGAATGGTATAAACTGACAGCTGAATTTCAAACTTTCAAATTATACTATTTTTAACCTTACTGAATAAGCTATACAGAACTCTATTTTGGAAAAGGACTTGTATATTAAGAATTTTTGGAATGAGCCTGCTATCATATGTTACACGTAGGTGAGCTATAATTTTTAAGGCTGTGTGAATGTTTGGCTCAGAGATTTAACAGAAAAGCAGTTCTTTTGCATGATCAAACTGATTTCCTAAAGCAGTTGCCAATTTCAGTTGTTAGTCTAATTAAGTTGATTCATCATATGCATTGATTCAGTGTGGACAAAGTTTGCACTTCATATCAAAATGATTCAATGAAATCAGTTTACTATACTGTAGAATTCAAGTGTGACTGAGTGCAATTCACACATTTGTATTCACTCTGCTTGCATAGGAGTGTGTAAGTGTGTATTCATATGTACACTTCTATTTTTTTCAATAATAAAAGTACATAAATATATACCAATGGTAGTTAACTAAAAGCCATGCCTACTTGCTCTAATCATTGTTTTAAAAATCTCAGCTCAGTTTAGCTTATTGTCTGAACATAAAAAGGCTAAAGCTGGGTAGGTACAGCATAGAGACATGGTGCATCTATAATGTGACCATCTAATTTAGCTTCCTGCCCCTCCACAGAAAACACAAAGTCTAAAGAGAGGAAGATGCTAAGTCTGCATGCTGTATATTTTCAGAATTCCTGGTCACATTCTGACAGCATGGTACATTCTGCCTCTTCCTTAATTTTAGGATAAATGAACACATTTATGCTTCTGTCCTATATACAATTGATGGCAACATATTAAATACACAGAATATTTTTGAATAGTTGTAAAATGCAACCAATTTCAAGCAAAGCTAAGATTGTTTGTGGTATATCTTTTAAGGTTTGGCTCACTTTGGCAGATCACTATTTAAAGAGTATAGCGATTGACTGGGATAAAACTATGCGTTTCACTTTCAATGACCAAAGTAATCCTGATGATGATTCCATGGGAATACAGATTGTGAAGGTATTTAAAAGCTTATTAATTTGCTTATTAAATTCTTTACTTTCATAGCATAATAAAAGAAGATTATCTGCTTATGTGCTGAGTGTTCTTATATTGATTATAGTAATCAATTAAGAAATTATAATTTCACACTACTGTGAACACAGTTTCCCTGCTTCCTTTTTTTTTGAATTGCTAATGGCACATTTATTTTTTCATTTTATACTGGTTTTGTAGAATAATGTCCATATCAAACAAATAATCTTCAGATTTGCCTTCAGAATTGCAAAACAAATAAAGCAGTAAACAGAACAATAATAGATTATCACTTCCAAAGTAGATTCAATTCTTATGAAACATATTAAGAGAGCTTCAAGTAACAAAAAATAAATTCTATTAATGCCCAAATAAAAAAAAAGTAGCTGGGTAAAGGAAAAATGCTATCTTTTTAATTGTTTTTTTAAGTTCTTATTTATTTTTTAATATAATTCAAAAGTATTTATTCAACTTACCAACTTTAGTGAGTTTATCATTCACTAATACAAATTGAATTCCTAATCCTTTATTCTTTTCTCCAGCCATTGATAAAATAAGTCCCAAGTTTGAAAATATTCTGTTTCTTCTTTTTCTTTCAACCTCAGAGTATTATTATTATTATTTCCGCACAATCTAATATTTTTTTATTATTTCTTCCTCTGGTGGTATTTCTTCATTTTTCAAATATTGTGCGAATATGATTCTTGCCGCTGTTATCACATGTAAAATCAAGTATATACTTTGTTTGTCAAGCTTTTCTGTCATTATACCTAATAAAAAAAGTTCAGGTTTAAAATCTACATGTTTTCCCAACATCTTTTCTAGCCAAGTACGTATTTTTGTCCAATATCTCTTTGCCTTAACACATGTCCACCATACATGAGAATAAGTACCTGACTTATGATTAAATTTCCAACATCTATCTAACATATTTTTAAACATTTTTGCTAGCAAGTGCCATTTATAAAACATTTTATATGTTTTCTTTGTAAGAGGTTGACATTGTCAATTTATAATTTCTTGCCATTTCTCTAAATCTATATTGTATCCAAAATTCTTTGTCCACGTTATCATTGTTTCTTTTACGTGTTCATTTCCCATTTTCAAATTCAATAAAAAGCTATACATTTTCTTAAGTAGTTTCTCATCAGAGGTTAATAATATCTGATCAAACAAGGTCTGCTCTTTATAAAATCCATACAGTTTAACATCTTTGTCATATCTCACTTGCATTTGTAAATATGCCCACCGTGATAGATCAATACCTTGATTTTCCATCTCTTGTTTAGATTTTAAATTCCCTTCAGAGTTTAGAATATCTTTATATGTCCATATTTTCTCAAGACTGACTAAATTTGGATGTACAAATGTTTCCATTGTTGAAAGCCATCCTGGAATTTTCAAGTATATTTTACATTTTATTTTTTCCCATGTTAGTAATAATGCATTTCTAATATAGTGGTTTTGAAAATATTTATGAATTTTGTTTTTCCCATACCATAAGAAAGTGTGCCAACCAAGTTGTAAGTCATCTCCCTCCAAATACAACAACTTTTTATTTCTAAGAGTTATTCATTCTTTTACCTATGTCAGTACTGATGGTTGATAATATAAAACCCACTCTGGCAAGCCAAACCCTCCATTTTCCTTAGCTTCTTGTAACATTTTCAACTTAATTCTAGCTTTCTTTCTTTGCCAAATAAATTTTAAAATTAGAGAATTTAAGTCTGCAAAGAATTTTTTTCTCCAGCTTTATAGATATCATCTATATAAATAAAAATGTAAATGTTCGTTTGTTCAGAATCTTAAATCTCCGAAAGTTCTTCACCGATTGCTTTGAAATTTTGACACAATGTTGCATTTGAATATGCACATGTTTTTATATACTATATTATACAGATGTCATACCTGTGACAGGTAAAAACATTTTTGAAAACAGCACCATCTGTTGGACGTAAAAGCAACACAAACTACGATTTCAGACAATCTCTATATCTGCACAGACAATGGAACAAAAAATATTGTATACCCATAAGCATTGTGAAATTAAACATATTACAAACGTGCGCTTTCTCTTTTCTTTCTTTTCCATTTAACCAGACTGAGTCACAGCAACGCGTGGCCGGGAACAGCTAGTTCGAAATAAAAACAATATTTTTGGTAATATATTCATTTTCATCGTAGCAATTCTTCCCAACATTGACAGTTGCAAGTTTTTCCATTTTTCCAAGTCACGTTTTATTTGATTCAGTAATTTTGTATAGTTATTTTCCTTTATCGTTGAACATCTTGCTGTCAGGTATATTCCCAAGTATTTAACCTTTTTGACTATTTGTAATTCTATTTTTTCTGACATTTTTTTTTGTTTATCTGTAAGATTTTTAACTATCACTTTGGGTTTTTCTCTGGCCTTCTATCTCTCCAAACTGTTCTATCTTTTCTAATAATTTAGGAATCATTTCTAAAGGTTCCTCTAGGATGAACACCAAGTCATCTGCAAATGCTTGCAATTTATAAGTTTCACCTTTTACTTCTAGTCCTTTAATTTCTGGGTCTTTCTATTTAAAACTTCCAAAGTTAAAATAAATAACAATGGAGATAGTGGACATCCTTGTCTTGTGCCTTTTCTTATGTTGGAATTCTCTGCATAATCTCCTATCACTTTTTCTGTTTGTTTGTGATATATTGTTGTAAAGCATTATCAAATGCCTTTTGAGCATCTAGAAATACTAATGCCAATTGTTCCCTGGATGCATTTCATAATATTCCAATATGTCCATTATAACTCTTAAATTATTTTTTATTTGTCTCTTTGGTAGAAATCCATTTTGATTTGGATGTATAAATTCAGTTAGAAATCTTTTCAGTCTCTCCGCTATTATTGAAGTAAAGATTTTATAATTCATATTTAGTAATGATATCGGTCTGTAATTTTTTATCTGTGTCAGGTCTGAGTCTTCTTTTGGTATCAAAGTAATATTTGCTACTGTCCATGTGTTTGGGAGTTTCGCCTCCAACAAAAGTTCATTACAAACATCTTTCAGCGGTACACTTAATGTGTCTTGTAGACATTTATACAATTCTGCTGGGAGCCCATCTGGTCCCGGTGTTTTTTTGTCTTCTTATAGCCTCTATCAGTTCCATCACTGTTATTTTCTCATTTAACATAGTTTTAAAGTTTTCTGAAATTTTTGGTAAATTATTTTTTTCCATATATTGAATTGTTTTCTCCCATGAAATTTCTTCTATATCATACAGTTTCTCATAATATCCATTATCTTTTTCATTGCTTCATTTTTAAATTATAAACAGCCTTTTTCATCTACTAAGTTATTTATCAATTTTTTCTCCTTGTTTTTTGAGTTTGTAAACTAGCCATCTTCCTGGTTTATTTGCATTTTCAAAAAAGTTTTGTTTTGTTCTTTTAATTTGCTGTGCCAATTTTTCTGATTCTATTAAATTTAATTTATGTTTTATTATTTCCATTTGTCTTTTCAGTATTTTCTTTTGTGGATTTATTTGTAATTCTAATTCTAGTTTTTTAAATTCTTCCCTTAACAGTATATATTGTTGTCTTTTTTCTTTGTTTTTTCCCCACCATGTATGTTATAGCTATACCTCTAAGCAGGGCTTTTCAACCTTTTCACAGACTGTACCACCTTTAGGACATGACAATATTTGAGTACCACCAGTAGCTTAGCAAGGTGTCAAAAACTTAATGACAAAAAAAGGAAAAAAATGATAAAGTACATCCACTTACCACACTTTTAATGGGAAACTTGTGCCTGCTTCTCTGCCATTAATTTTTGCACTCGTGGCTGGAGAGTGTTTACTGACAGAATTAAGTCAGATTCCAGCTGAAGACAAATCCTTTCCTTAGTTTTTATGCTTGTTGATGAAGAAAATGCCTTCTTGCACAAGTATGTGGAACCAAATGGCAGTAAGGCTGCAATAGCTTTTCCCCTAACTTCCGGGTACAGCTTTGCAACTTGGCTCCAGAACATGGTCAGTGTTTTTTCATTAAAAAGTGTCTTCAAATTGCGGTTTGATATCAATTCCAGAAGTGCCTCTTATTCTGGAGAGGAAAGGTCAGAGTTCTCAACATTGTCCATGATGAAGGGTGATGCAACCCAGCAAATTCTAGTATCACATCCTCTTGACACGAATGGAAAATACAATGCAAACTCTCTGTGCAATTTTTCCAAATGATTTTTGATGGCAGTTTCAATGCCTTCAGTGTCAACAATAGAATTGAATTGAATAAAGTCTGACACATTGGGAAATGATGCAATATTTCCTTTTTTTTACTTGTCCTACCCACAGGGAGATTTTTTTTGTGGAAGGCACAAACTTTGTCTTCCATAACCAACACATTATGTCCATGGCCCTGTAGTGACCGATTAAGTTCATTTAGCTTTTTAAATATGTCAGCCAAATAGGCAAGGCAGGATACCCAGAAGACATTTTCAAACTTTTCTGCTAGGGGTGATGAAACATTTGTCAGGAACAGGTGCGTTTCATCTCTTAGTTCAAACAATCTCAATAATGTTTCACCTCTTGACAACCAAAGTACTTCTGTATGAAAGAGAAGAGTGCTGTGCTCAGAATCCAAATCCTTGTATAATTGCCGGAATAAACATCCATTTAATGGCTGGCTTTTGATGAAATTTATTATTTTTGCAGCATCCTCCAAAGTCTCATGTAACACTGGGCTCATCTGTTTAGAACAGCGGTTCCCAACCTTTTCTATACCCCGTACTCCTAGAATGCTTCTGATATATTCTTGCACCCCTTAGAAAAGTTTGAAATAATGGCAATGAATTATGCATATACACGATAATTTTGAAAACCCAAGTTTTCACACCCCCTGGAATATCGTCTCATACCCCCAGGGGGTATGAGCACCCCTGGTTGGGAACCACTGGTTTAGAAGCAAGTGCAGGTCTATGCAAGATGCAATGATTTGAAACAGTGGAACTGTTTCTACCGTAGCTTTAGCTAGTGCTATCACCCCCGAAGCTCTTCCTGTAATAGCTGCTGCACCATCAGAACAAATTCCTACACACCAAGTCCATAATATTCCATATTCACTGAAAAAAATGTCAATTATTGTGAATATTTCTTCCCCAGTCATTCTGCCAGGTAGTGGGTGGCAAAATAATATATGTTCCAGTATATTGTCTGAATCAGGAACATGCACAAAGACGATTGCGCTTCACCAGCAATGGCAGTGCTTTCATCCAATTGAAATGCAAATTTTTCTGCTGCTGTGATCTTTTCCACCGCTTGTTGAATAACATCTCTGGCCATATCTTCTATTCATCTTTGGACAGTATTATCAGAACATGGAATATTACAAATAGCATCAGCCATTTTTCCATCAAAGAGAATTGAAGCAATTGCAATGGCAGAGGGAACCACAACTTCTTCAACGATTGTGTGAGGCTTATTTCGTTTAACTGCTATCAAGGACAATTCATAAGATGCTTCCAGACATTTTTTTGAGATGGTTGTGGACTTCACAAAAGCAGCATGTCATTTTATAAATTCATCTCTCTTCACAAAAAATGCTACTGGCTTTTCAGTATGCTTTTTATGTTTTGTTGGAAAATGTCTCTGGAACAAAGAAGGCTTCATGGAATGCTTGGATAATACTTCATTGCAAATAATACAAACAGGAAGCTGCTGATCATTCTCTTCCAGGAAATAAAATCCAAACTTCAAATAATCTTCACTGTATTTTAGATTTGGTGCCAGTTTTAATTTCTTTGGTGGTGGTTCCTTTGCTGAATCACTTTCCTTTTGCACTGATGAACATATGATGAATTTCTCCATATTTATTAATATGCACCACTACCTTGATGGTCAGGTGGCTGGTCAGCCGTTCTCTCTCTCTCTCTCTCTCTCTCTCTCTCTCTCTCTCTCTCTCTCTCTCTCTCTCTCTCTCTCTCTCTCTCTCTCTCTCTCTCTCTCTCTCTCTCTCTCTCTCTCTCTCCCTCCCTCCCTCCCTTCCTCCCTCTCTCTCCCTCCCTCCTCCCTCCCCCCTCTCTTTCTCTCTCACCCTTGGAAAACAGGCCATTCGCCCTTCCTTCGAAAACATGTCCTCTGAATCAAAACAGTAGTTAGGAAAATGAATTGGAGGTTGCTTCAGAGCAGCTCCCATCATATCTCACTTTGGCTCTTGTTGCCCAAGAACAGACGCTCCACATTTAAGAAGTTTTTCAGATAGATTTACTGTACCTGGTCACTCATTCTGAAAATAGCTGCATTTTGGGTTTTGACAATACAGATATCCTCAATTACCATCCACATTTGGAACTGGTAACTTGGTCATTAAGTAAGGCAGTAGCTAAGAGATGCCACTGCTATGCTTATGAACTCTGTTCAGCTTTACAGACCTGCAAAGATTCTAAATGCAAAGATAGGTTGCCCAGTTATTTTTCCCATCAGTTGTTAACTCTGAACAGTTGCTAAATGAAGTAGTCACTAAATGATGACTGCTTTTATCAGTAATTTATACTTAAGCCCTTTTCTAGTAATGATTACCTTATCACAGAAATATTCATATATCTAATAATTTAGCTGTTGTGCAACCAAATTCCACCCGCAAGGTGTTCAGTGAGCTACCTACCAGTCACAGCTCATTTTTCAATTAAGATAAGGTAAGGTAAGGTAAGACAAGGTAAGATATAAAATAATATACAGTATAAGATAATAAATAAGGTAAGGTAAGATAAGATAACCTTTATTGTCATTTTTTTACTGTGGGCACAACGGCACACATCAAAAATGAAATTTAGTTGCCTGCTCTCAAAGTGAAACACATACATGACACACATTAAACATACTATATACAACATATGTATAGAACCAAACCCCTACATATACATAACAAATAAATATTAAATACTGTCCGTCTTGAATATATAACGGAAGGAGGAAGCTTGAGAGTCCAGTTGCACAAAGGAGTGTTTAAAAGGCCCAGTTTGTCTACTAGATGCTGGGGAATGATTGTGTTAAATGCTGAACTGAAGTCGACAAACAACAAATGCACATGAGTATTTCTTTCCTCTAAGTGCTTCAGGCTCAGATAGAGAATGGAAGAAATAGCATCCTCTGTAGAGCGATTTGGTCAGTAGGCAAACTGAAGCAGGTCAAATGCTGGGGGGAGGCTAGATAAATAATGTCCTTTATCAGCTTCTCAAAGCATTTCATAATGGTGGATGTCAGTGCAACTGGACAGTAATCATTGCGGCCTGTAATTGTGGACTTTTTTGGCACTGGCAAGATGATGGCCATCTTAAAACACGATGGGACCACTGCCTGCTGCAATGAGAGATTGAAAATATCTGTGAGAACACAAGCCAGATCATCTGCGCATTCCCTAAAGACATGTCCAGGGATGTTATCTGAGCCTGCCGCTTTCCAAATGTTAACTTTCTGCAGTGTTTTCTGGACAGAGGTGACATCAAAGCTTAGCACTTGCTCATCAGGTTGGGGCACAGCTTTCGTAGCAGGAGTGCTATTTGATGCCTCAAATCTACCAAAAAATGTATTCAGTTTGTTTAAGAAATCTGTGTCGTCCTTGCATCTCGACAGAGTCACCTTGTAATCCGTAATGGCCTGGATTCCTTGCCACATTCGCCTGGTGTTTGTTGGGTCCTGAAAAAAGTTCTGAATTTTCTGGCAATGGGCTTGCTTTGCACCTTTTATGGCACTTTTCAGTTTTGCTCTGGCTGTTCTAAGTGCCAGGATGTCACCAGATTTAAAAGCCACATTCCATGTTTTTAGCATCTTGCGGACCTCATAAGTCAGCCACGGTTTTTCATTCGCCCTCACAACAATGCTTTTCAGGACACAGACATCTTCTATGCACTTTTGGATATATGCAGACACCGTGGTGGCATACTCCTCAACATTTGTATGTTGGTTATCAGTAGCTGCTTCCTTAAACATGCCCCAATCTGTGTACTCAAAGCAGTCTTGTAATGCTTCTATAGCTCCCTCTGTCCAAACCCTCACCTGCTTTACTGTAGGTTTCACTCTGACTAATAGAGGTTTATATGCTGGAATAAGCAGCACTGAGAGATGGTCAGAGGAGCCCAGGTGAGGGCAGGGGATAGCTTTGAAAGCCTTCTTGATGTTGGAATAAGCAAGATCCAGTGTATTGTCTCTGCTGGTTGCAAAGTCCATATATTAATGGAAATGTGGCAGGGTAGCTTTTAAATCCACTTTGTTACCTTTACTGATGGGGCTGCCTAGCTACATAGGAGCATCTGCTCCCACCCACAAAACTGCACTGAAGAATTTTACATATTTTATTTAAGTTGAGAGCACCTTTCTAAGTACCTTTCAGAAAGCAATGGATATCCTTCTCCCCTCCTTCCAGCTCACCCCATTCCTGGCTTCTCTCGTCCTCGCCATGGGGGGGAATGGAGGGGGGAGGGAACCTCTTGGAGAACTTGCTTGGGACCCATACAGCTCTGCTCACACCCCTGCAGTTTCCCCCTTCCTTAAAGCCCCTTGGATGATCCCGAGTCTGTGGCTTGCAGGCTATATATATAGCATTGTTGGGCTGGCAAGGCTTAATTAGCGGGAGGGAGAGAAGACGGGGCTGCAGTGGTCCTGCGACGGGCACAGCTCAATCGAGCCTTCCCCCCCCACCCACACCCCCGAACCAGGTCACTGCAGGCACATTAAATTAGAGAAGGGGATTCAGAAGGTGCAACGGAATAATTAGAGTGAGGGGTTTGAGCGGGCAGACCCACCTGGAGACAGATAGAGGAGCGGTGTCTCGGTTCCTAAAACCATCGGAAATATGTGTTTTCCGATGGTCTTAGGGGACCCCTGTGAAAGGGTTGTTCAACCCCCAAAGGAGTCGCGACCCACAGGTTGAGAACCGCTGCTCTATATCAACAAATAAATCTCTCTTTATTCCTCATGGTATCATTTGAGTCAAGAAAGAGCATCCTTTCCTCTATCTTAGGAATCTGACTCCTTTGTAGATAATTCCTTGTTGTTTTAAAAGTTCAAGTCTCGACATTTGAATCTGCTGAGTAAGACACTCAATTATGTCCAATTTTGTGGTTAGTAGTTGGGTATTAAAATTGTCATAGTTCTCAATCAGTTGTATTTGCACGTCCATTTCTGTTAGTTTTGAAATTGTGTATGGTTTAGTTAAAGTCATTTTTTGATCATCAGGAGTCTCAATAGGTTGTATATAGAATGACATAGAATCTTCTTTAATGTTGATTAATTCCTCTTCTGTTGTTTTTTGGTCTGTAGAATAGTCAAATGAAGTCTGAAGCTCGGTTTGTAAGTTCAGAGTAGAATTTCTGATTTTTTATTTCTGTAGTACTCTCTTTTATTTGCAGAAATATTTGCTCAGTGGCTTCATAGATTTTTTCCAATATAAGTTTACAGTTGAGTTGTAAATAGGGTTTCTCCATTTCAGTAGTAACTAGAGCAGCGGTTCTCAACCTATGGGTTGCGACCCCATTTGGGGTTGAACGACCGTTTCGCGGGGTTTGCCGGACACCGCGGTCTGCCATTTTGTTTTTTTTGTTTCTTTTCATCACGCACGCGTTGCGCATGCACAGATCGGCCCGTCGCGGTCTGCCATTTTGGGTTTTTTGGGGGTTTTTTTTTGTTTTTTTTGTCACACACGCCGTGCATGCGCAGTTCGGGCCATCGTGCGCGCGCTGCGCATGCACAGATCGGGCCGTCGCAGTCTGCCATTTTTTTTTTTTTGGTTTTTTTGTTTTTTTTTCATCGCCATTTTGGGTTTTTTTTGTTTGTTTGTTTTGTTTTGTTTTTCATCGCGCGCGCCACGCATGCGCGGTTCGGGCCGTCGCGCACCGCCACACATGCGTGGACCAGCCCATCGCGGTCCGCCATTTTTTGTTGTTTTTTTTTTCCATTGCGTGCGCGCCGCGCATGCGCGGTTTGGGCCGTCGTGCGCGCCGCACATGCGCGGATCGGCCTGTCGCGGTCCGCCATTTCGTTTTTTCCCCATCGCGCACGCATGGCCGGTTCGGGGTCGCAGCGCGCATGGGCGGCGCAAGTGGGGTCTCAACCTGAAAAAGGTTGAGAACCACTGAACTAGAGACAGTCCTGTTATCTTTTAGTGGAGCCTATATTTAATAACATTTAGCCAGTGTCCATCCCCACAGATTTAACAGCTGTTGAATTTCTTTTCCCTTTTATGATGATCTGAAGGTCAAAACCAATCTCAGCATCAAACAGAAAAAAAACAGTTGCAATTTTAAATTTCTCTACAGGGGGTCCTCAGTAGACTATAAAATCTCTTCCCAGACACTAAAAATGACATTGACAAAATCAGGAAAAAATAATATTCTTCACATATAAACTAAATCCAGTAATAAAATTCAATAATAAGATTTTTTTCAAGACCCAAAGTAAATAGAAATAGAAAATAGTCAATTAAAATTAATTTTCATTCCATTTTCAAAGCTTCTCTTCCCACACTAACAAACGCTGCTCTCTCAAAGAAGGGAAATAGTTCCAAAAATGCTTTTTACAGGAAAAAAAGAGAAAAGGGCTAAGAGAGGGGGGGAAAGTCTCACCTGGATCAACCATGGTGTTTCTTTATGCTTAGATGTTCTTCTGACTTTCGATTACAGCAGCAAAGTGATTGGCCATTTTACTGACCGATCTTTTCTCCGTCGGCCCTAAGGAGCAATCTCGGACCGTGGAAGGAGCTGCCGCCCTTCCACAGTCGACGAGGGCCTCCTCAATGGTAGTCGCCCCTCCAGGGCGACTTTTCAACCCGATTAAGTGTCTACCAGCAGAGGGAAAGCAGCCGGCGAAGAGAGGAGTTTCTCTGCGTGGCTGCACACGCCGGGATCCGGAACCGGAAATCCTCCCATTTAAAATTTTTCACCACTTTTGACTCCCTTCTTCCCAAGTCTTCCTGGGGTTTTTGCTTTGGAAATTTATCCAATCAGGGGATTTTTATTTGTAAGCCCACATGGAAGAGAAATAAGAAACAGTCTCACCCAGATCTCAGCACGTTGTTGACAATCAGCTGTTCGGTGGCATGCCGCAGCATGCTGCGGTTCTTTGCTTTTTTCCCAGTTGTCTATGACTTGGGCTGCCTGTGCACTTACCAGCAGTCTTTTTTCCGTCCGTTTGAAGAGGTTCCTTAGTTTGTTTGGGCTGACCGCTGTCTGCTCCAACCTCCCAAGGCTTCCCTTCCTCTTCGGTGCCTCTCCAGGGCAACTTTTCAACCCCTTGGGGTCTCTAGACAGAGTGAAATTGGGCTAGGAAACCAGAGTCCCAAATCCTTTTGCCCATCTCGCCATGACACCAAACTGGAAGTTCCTTTTCTCTCATTGTTAACATGTCTCCTTAAAAACTTACATTTTTGAGGTACAGTTCTGAGTTTCTGAGTCTTATCTTCCTTCCTTGGTATGTATTAGCTGGAAAAAAATAGTAACTTCAGGGCATTATTTATCAGAAAAATAGCACAGGGACAAAGTAACTGATTTTCCCTTAATATTCTGGAAACTCCAATTTGGGCTAGTATAGCTAGTTGAATACTTGGGGGAAAAGTATAAAATCTAGTCAGAAATATCATACCGGTACATTCTAAGTACATTCTACGTTCTACAGAATTGAAGAGTTGCTCAACAGAAAGAATATTTTTTTCATTTGACAATTCCTACGTTGTTAATGCATATTCATTGGTTGTAATTATTTCTTGAAATGCTGATTATTTGCTGCTTGAACATTCTAGTGCAAAAATGGATATTTTTATATGCTTAGATTCCAGAGCACAATATGCAATCAGTTGACTTCAGAAAGTAAAAATACAGAGGCATAATTTATAGTATTTACAGAAATGTGAAATATTTCATTGTTTCTCTCTCATTCCCTCTTAAGGATCTTCATCGAACTGGGTGCAGTTCTTATTGTGGCCAAGAGGCAGAACAAGACAGAGTGGTATTGAAAAGAGTGTTGTTGGCTTATGCCAGGTGGAATAAATCCGTAGGATATTGTCAAGGTTTTAACATCCTTGCTGCTCTCATCCTGGAAGTAGTAGAAGGCAATGAGGGAGATGCGTTAAAAGTAAGTATATCTGTTGGACACATTTTTATTCAGATCATGTTCTGTTGGCTATTAAAAATATCATAGTATAGGAACAAGGTGCCTAAAGACTAAATGAAGATGTATGGATATAAGAATAAGTTATGATGCAATTTATAACTTATGTTTATACAAATAGGCCACTGCTTGGATGATAAAAATATTACTTTATCTTATATCTTTATCCCATTTTTCTGCTTGATTTTCAGATAATGATTTACTTAATCGATAAAGTACTGCCTGATAGCTATTTTGTCAATAATCTGAAAGCACTGTCTGTTGACATGGCAGTGTTCCGAGATCTTCTGAGATTGAAACTTCCCAAGTTGTCCCAACATTTGGATACTCTCCAAAGAGCTGCCAACAAGGAAAGTGGAGGTATACAATAGCCCTACAAATATTTCCTCCTTTCTTTTCCTCTTTATCCCTTAGAAATAAATTTTCTTACTCTTAATTTAAAATAAAAATGTAAAAATCTGGGTGAAAACCATAAATGCTGATTAAAATTAGAAGGTGTTTGAGATAATATCATTAAATAGGAATTTATGAAAAGATGGGCATGATAAAGGACCAAAATGGCAAGAACCTAACAGAGGCAGAAGAGGTGTCAAAACTACACAGAAGAATTATACAAGAATGAGGTTAATGCCCCAGATAACCACAATGGGATGGTCACTGACCTCGAGCCAGACATCCTAGAACAGACATGTCAAACACAAGGCCCGGAGGCCAGACGCGGCCTGCGATGTGGTTTCATGTGGCCTGCGAAGCCATCCTGGAAACAGTGAGGAAATGGCTCCCACTGCCTTAACAATGTACAATTTTGTGGTGGCCATCTATGCTGAAACGCATTCAGTCTTAGTTTCCGTCTGGAAACAGCAAGGGACCGGCCCCTGCCGCATTGGCCTCGCCCCCTTGGTGCATGCTGGGGAGGTGTCACCCTTTGTGAGGAATGAAGAAATTCACAATTGCCTGGAAGTGGCCAGCAAATGGCCCTCACTTACTTCACATATCCGGCTTGATGGGCTCTGGGGAAGGGGTTTCAGCAGGCAGTGGGGCAGCATGAATCCAAAAAGAAGTGCGCCGCTGCTCAGTCCCCAGCCTGCCTGATTTCAGCATGCAGCAAGGTGCAAAGCTGGCAAGCTTCGCACTGCCCGGCTCAGCCTCTTGGCAGTGTGAGGAGAGCGCCCTGCTGCCTGCCGAAACTGGGCAGGCTGGGGGCTGGGTGGCATTGCGCTTCTTTTTGGATTCGCACTGCCTGGCTCAGCCTCTGGGCACTGTGAGGAGAGCGCCTCGCTGCCTGTCGAAACCAGGCAGGCTGGGGGCTGGACGGCATTGCACAGGTAACATCGACTCTCACGTTGCTCCTGGCGTCCCCTCCTCCAAAGCCTACCAAGCCAGACATGTGAAGTAGGCGAGGGCCATGTGCTGGCCACTTCCAGGCGATGGTGCATTTCTTCATTCCTTATGAAGGGTGACACCTCCCCAGCTGCGTTTCTTGCCTGTTTTTCTCCTTCCCTAATCTCAAAATATTTTCCCACCACTCTGTTCGAAGGAAGGAAGGAAGGAAGGAAGGAAGGAAGGAAGGAAGGAAGGAAGGAAGGAAGGAAGGAAGGAAGGAAGGAAAAAGAGGGAGGGTCTGAGGGAAGTCCTGCCTTAGTCCTGCCCTGCTGCCCTTTCACCATCCCCTTGCCTCCTCCTCCTGGCCTATCCTGGGGGTCTCCCATCCTATTACTAAGGAAACTTTGGATACAAAGTCGCGTCTCCCTCTGACTTTGCTCTCATACTCATCATGAGCAACCTGGCTAAGGAGAGCAAGCACACCAGCAGCAGCCTTGAGGAGGAGGTAAGTGCAGCTGGGCACCCCCTTGAGGAAGTGGGGCTGGGCTTGGTGCCGCGGGTGCTCGAGGGCCGGGCTGGGCATTTGACCTCTGCTGCCCAGGGCTCTGGTAAGCCTGTGGCACCATCCAGCCCCCCCTTGCATGGCCTGAGAAGAACAGTCCACTCTTCCAATGGACCATGCCTTGGCGCTTGCCCCAGTCCTACCCCTTTCTGCCAGAGACCCTCAGATCTTTCCAACTCCTGCCCAGGCCCCCACAGGCACCCTTGACACGAATGATGTGGAGCTGGCCATGCCCACCCAATAGGCCACACCCACTCCAGCCACGCCCACCCAGTAGGCCATGCCCACCTTGGCCACACCTACCCGGCCCCTCAAGGACAACCGCAATGCTGATGCAGCCCTCAGTGAAATTGAGTTTGACACCCCTGTCCTAAAATGTGAAGTGAAATGGGCCTTAGTAAAACTGAGCAACAACAAAGCTAGTGGAGGTGACAGTATTCCAGCTGAGCTATTCAAAATCTTAAAAGACGATGCAGTAAAAGTGCTACATTCAATTTGCCAGGAAATTTGGAAAATTCAACAGTGGCCACAGCATTGGAAAAGGTCAGTTTACATTCCAATTCCAAAGAAAGGCAATGCCAAAGAATGTTCAAACTATTGCACCATTGCACTCATTTCACATGCTAGTAAAGTTATGCTTAAAATTCTACACACTAGACTCCAGCAGTATGTGGATCAAGAATTACCAGAAGTACAGGCAGGATTTCGAAGAGGCAGAGGAACTAGAGATCAAATTGCCAACATATGCTGGATCATGCAGAAAGCTAGGGAGTTGCAGAAAAACATCTACTTCTGCTTCATTGATTATGCTAAAGCCTTTGATTGTGTGGATCACAACAAATTGTGGCAAGCTCTTAAAGAGATGGGAGTACCAGACCATCTTATTTGTGTCTTGAGAAACCTATATGCAGATCAAGAAGCAACAGTGAGAACTGGACATGGAACCACTGATTGGTTCAAAATTGGGAAAGGAGTCCGGCAAGGCTATATACTGTCGCCCTGCCTATTTAACTTATATGCAGAGCACAACATGAGAAAGGCAGGGCTAGATGAATCAAAAGTTGGAATTAAGATTGCTGGGAGAAATATCATCAACCTAAGATATGCAGATGATACCTAGAGTGGTATGGTAGAAAGTGAAGAGGAACTAAAGAAAGAGCCTCTTGATGCGGGTGAAGAAGGAGAGTGCAAAAGTTGGCTTGAAACTCAACATTAAGAAAACCGAGATCATGGCATCTGGCCCTCTCAATTCCTGGCAAATAGATGGGGAAGAAATGAAGGTAGTGACAGATTTTATCTTCCTGGGCTCCAAGATCACCTCAGATGGGGACTGCAGCCAAGAAATTAAAAGACGCTCCTGGGAGGAAAGCATTCAAATCCAGACAGCATACTAAAAAGCAGAGACATCACCCTGCCAACAAAAGTACGTATAGTCAAGGCCATGGTTTTCCCAGTTGCAATGTATGGCTGTGAAAGTTGGACCATAAGAAAGGCTGAGCGCCAAAGAATTGAGGCCTTTGAACTACAGTGCTGGAGAAGATTTCTGCGAGTCCCTTGGACTGCAAGACCATCAAACTGGTCAGTCCTAGAAGAGATCAACCCCGAATGCTCTTTAGAAGGCCAGATCCTGAAGTTGAAACTCAAATACTTTGGCCACCTAATGAGAAGGAAGGACTCACTGGAGAAGAGCCTAATGCTGGGAAAGATTGAGGGCAATAGAAGAAGGGGACGACAGAGAATGAGATGGCTGGATGGAGTCACTGAAGCAGTAGGCATGAGCGTAAATGGACTCCAGAAGATGGTAGAGGACAGGAAGATCTGGAGGAACGTTGTTCATGGGGTCGCGATGGGTCGGACACGACTTCGCAACTAACAACAACAACATGAAACCAGATATGCAGATTGACGATATCAGGAATCTTAGGTGATAACTAAAAATCTTGCTTTGATGTACCGTATGTGTATGCAACTTAGAAATAGTAGATTGTAGAAACCTTTACTTCTGAATCAGATCTAACAATGTGTTAAAACCAGTTATAAATAAGTTGGTAGACAAAAAAATTCTAATATAGGAATTACAGATTTGATGAATTCTGCTATTTAAGTATTAACCAGAAAAGTCTTGAGATTTTCTGCATCAGATGTAGCTTTTACATTTTTAAATATTAAAGAGCAGAGCCCGTGAATTTTTGACAAGATTATTTTTATCAGGCTTCAAATATATTTTAACATGGTTTACTTTTATTTTGTGATTCAAGTGGTTTCCTGTTGAAGTATCAGTCAGATCTCACCCCGTTTAGTTTTTCTGAGATCAGTTCAGCTTGGCTGCATGCTAAATTTGTTAAAATGAAGTCAATATACTGTATTGTAAATTAAAAAATGGCAACCCATGAATATGATTATCTACAATATATTAGTGATTGCTTTTAGCTTTTTGAATTTGTAAGAAGTTGAAATTGAACACAATGATATAATTTGGTATCCTACTTCAGTTCTGTACTCTATCCATTTTTGTGTTAGGATATGCAGAAGAGACAGCAGGCGGTTATTTTCCTGTCCTTTTTCTGTTTCAGGTGGGTATGAACCCCCACTTACAAATGTCTTCACTATGCAGTGGTTCCTGACCCTGTTTGCTACATGCCTTCCTAACCATACAGTTTTAAAAATTTGGGATTCTGTATTCTTTGAGGGGTCAGAAATTATACTGAGAGTAGCACTGGCTATTTGGGCAAAACTGGAAGAGTAAGTATATTTTCAGTTTATGTCTAAAAATAAACCATTGATGAATTTTGTGGAAATGCTCTTTGAAATTATTGTTCTGCACCTTCATTTTCTCCTTGTAGCACAAAAATTTTTTTTTTGTTCTATTTCTCTATTTACAACACCAGTACGATTTCCCTGTTTCAGTGAGGTTATGTTCACTTGCTCATGGAAAAGGCAGTTGTTGGATTGGGGCCTAAAACCTTTGCCTGAAGTTGAATTATTCTGTTCAGTGACTATGATGCTAGATCGTAAGTGATGTTTTACTAGGTACATGAGAGATTGTGACATTAAAATGATGGTGATGATTTGTATCTCCTATCAGAAACAAAGATGGAGTACATAGTCCAATTTATACATAGTTCAATTGATGTCCACAATAGCCTGGTGAGATTGGCTAGTCTAGTAACATAAAAAAGGCCAAAAATGATTTAGGAAATTTCATGGCCATAGGAGAACTTGAATCATTTTTCTTTCAGCCCTTGTTTGACATTTTAATCATCACACAGACTCCTATAACCTGAAGTCTAGCAATTAGATTAGTCAAACATACACAATGAATTAAGTAACTAATTAGCTGAGAAATACAATTCACACAAACAAAAAATGTCTTGATTTTCTCCCAAGTATTTTTTTCCAGCAACATATTTTAGAATGATAAAATTTTCTTGCAGAGATCTCCCTCCAGATCATGATGCTTTGCCTGCTCCTGGTATACTTCTGATTCTCACACTTACAAACTTTTCTAGCATCTTCATGGTCATGTGATCAAAAATTGTTCACTTTGCAACTGGCATGTATTTATCATTTGGAGTCATGTGATCATAATTTGTAATCTCAGCTGGCTTCTGATAAGCAAAGTCAATGGTGCAAACCAGATTCACTTAATGACCACATAACTCACTAAACAAATGCAGTGATTCACTTAACAATGTGGCAAAAAAGGTTATAAAATTGGTTGCAACTCACTTAACAACTACTTTGTTTAGTAATGGAAATTTTGAGCTTAATTGTGGTTATAACTCAAGGACTACCTATAGTCTATATATTACAACAGGGGTATCAAACTCAGTTTCATTGAGGGCTGCATCAGCACTGCGGTTGTCCTTGGGGGGCCAGGTAGGTGTGGCCAAGGTGGGCATAGCCTACTGGATGGGCGTGGCTGGAGTGGGTGTGACCTACTGGGTGGGCATGGCCAGCTCCACATCATTTGCGTGAAGGGTGCCTGTGGGGGCCTGGGCAGGAGTCAGAAAGATCTGAGGGTCTCTGGCAGAAGGGGTAGGACCAAGGAAAACGCCAAGGCATGGTCCACTGGAAGAATGGACTGTTCCTGTCAGGCCATGCGAGGGGGGGCTGGATAGTGCCGCAGGCTTCCGAGAGCCCTGGGCAGCAGAGGTCAAATGCCCAGCCTGGCCCTCGAGTACCTGTGGCACCAAGCCCAACCCCACGTCCTCAAGGGGGTGCCCAGCTGCACTTACCTCCTCCTCAAGGCTGCTGCTGGTGTGCTTGCTCTCCTTAGCCAGGTTGCTCATGATGGGTATGAGGGCAAAGTCAGAGGGAGGCCCACTTCCTCTCCATGGGAGGAGACGCGGCTTTGTATTCAAAGCTTCCTTAGTAATAGGATGGGAGACCCCCAGGATAGGCCAGGAGGAGGAGGCAAGGGGATGGTGAAAGGGCAGCAGAGCAGGACTAAGGCAGGACTTCCCTCAGACCCTCCCTCTCCTTCCTTCCTTCCTTCCTTCCTTCCTTCCTTCCTTCCTTCCTTCCTTCCTTCCTTCCTTCCTTCGAACAGAGTGGTGGGAAAATATTTGAGATGAGGGAGGGAGAAAAACAGGCAAGAAACGCAGCTGGGGAGGTGTCACCCTTCATGAGGAATGAAGAAATGCACCATCGCCTGGAAGTGGCCAGCACATGGCCCTCGCCTACTTCACATGTCTGGCTTGGTAGGCTTTGGAGGAGGGGACGCCAGGAGCAACGTGAGAGTTGATGTTACGTGCGCAGTGCCGTTCAGCCCCCAGTCTGCCTGGTTTCGACAGACAGCAAGGTGCTCTCCTCACAGTGCTGAGAGGCTGAGCCAGGCAGTGCGAATCCGAAAAGAAGCGCAATGCCACCCAGCACCCAGCCTGCCTGGTTTCGGCAGGCAGCAGGGTGCTCTCTTCACACCGCCGGGCAATGCGAAGCTCGCCAGCTTTGCACCTGGCTGCCTGCTGAAATCAGGCAGGCAGGGGGCTGAGCAGCGGTGCACTTCTTTTTGGATTCGGACCGCCTGGCTCAACCTCTCGGCGCTGTGAGGACAGCGCCCCACTGCCTGCTGAAACCCCTTTCCCAGAGCCCATCAAGCCGTATATGTGAAGTAGGTGAGGGCCATTTGCTGGCCACTTCCAGGCAATGGTGCATTTCTTCATTCCTCACAAAGGGTGACACCTCCCTAGCACGCACCTAGGGGGCAGGGCCAATGCGGCAGTGGCTGGTCTCTTGCTGTTTCCAGATGGCCTTTTGGAGCTAAGACTGAATGCGTTTCAGCATAGATGGCCACCACAAAATTGAACATTGGCTGCTGGGCAGCCTGGGCTGGGACTAAGGCAGCGGGGGTCATTCCCTCACTGTTTCCAGGATGGCTTTGTGGGCCACATGAAACCACGTCGCGGGCTGCATCCAGCCCCCGGGCCTTGTGTTTGACATGTCTGTATTACAATATCATCTACTATAGAGATTGAGCTTCATATTTTGTGATTTCAGGAATATAATAGCAGATGATTCCCAATTCTCTCATCCCGTAACAATGTTGATGCTTATGAGGACTGAAGTAGGATTCCAATGAATTTGGAGGTCAGATGTATTTACTCCAGATTTGAAGCCCACATTGAAAGCTTAAATAACTCTTCTAATCTATAAGGCAATTTATATTTCACAAAAATAAAAATATTTTTGTACTGATGCTAGTTATCCAGCATCAGCTTGTCAGAATAATGAATTTAGAGTGCTTATAGTCACTGAAGCAGTAGGCGTGAGCTTAAATGGACTCCAGAAGATGGTAGAGGACAGGAAGACCTGGAGGAACATTGTCCATGGGGTCGCGATGGGTCGGACACAACTTCGCAACTAACACATAGCAAAAACTTTTAATACTTATTTCCACAGTAAATGTTGGAAGTTGAACAAGCTTTCTAAGTATTGTCACTATATTATGTTTTTTTTATTCTGTTAGGAAGACTTTAAACAATTTTATTGCTCTTGACAGATACACTGAAAAGTGTAATTAGGAATTTTTTTCTCAATGACTTTAAGATAATTCAAAGCAAAGGCCTGATGGAAAATGCTTTATATTATATAAAGGCATTTGAACTTTTTTTCTAACATTCATATTGTCAACTTCTGAAATGAACCTGGCTGAAGCCATCTTTTTTATTTTGAGTTACCACATAGATGGGTGGAGAAGGGGGGAAGTAGTGTTGCTTTTCGTATTGCTAGTCAAAACTCCAAGCAGTTCCATGGGAACCAAGATCATTCCCACAGATGCAAGAAGGAGGAATGAAGACAATTTGAGAAGCCCGCCAATTGCTCTTATTGGGCAGCATGATTTATTGCATCATAGAGAGGAGGGGCGTATTACTTTTTAGTTGCTTTGAATCTCTAGGGAAACTTCAGAGTTGGTTTCACTTTTGACTGGGCCAATATTATGTATCCAATAAACATGTGCTTTGAGGAAACTTCAAGCCTTGGAGTTCTGCTTTATGTGGTTTCATTAGTCGGAACCTTGACATTAAACCAACTCTCTAAAAACTTTTTACTGCTCTGAGATAGGAAGCTATCGAGGAATGATCCCCTTGGTCCTGAGCCCCAATCGTCTACCCAATTCTTTTGGGAGAACGGTGAAGACTCATGGAAGATTCCAGGAGGAAGTAGTAGCCAATCCCAGAGCTACACCTGCAGATGGAACCTGGACAGCTGTTCAGGCTGGGGACGGAGTCCTGCTGACCAGAGCACAGCCGAAAATCTGTATGGACAAATCTGACAGGTGAGTGATGCAGGAGGAAGCTCTAGCAGTCAGGGACCTTTACCGCACCAAGGAAGATCTCCGGCGTAAAAGCACCCCAAGGCCACCGAGGCTGAGTTCCCCTTGATCTCTAACCATGCCTCTCTACCCTATGCCTAAGTGCAGGGTGAAGAGGCTAGCTGGATGGGATGAGTCAGAGTGGAAATACCTGATGGTGCTACATAGTCACTTGATCGAGAGGCTGAGAGAGAAGTTCAACCGGCTGGATATCAGGGAAGTGACCCCGATTGCACACTATGCGGACTCAGCTAGAACCGAGACTAGGGCAATGGAGCCACTTCCCACTTGCTGGAGCCCGAGTCCTTGCCATAGCTCGCACTGCTCCCCACTCCTGAGACCAGCCACAGCATCGAGCCCAGGACCCAGGCGAAGCCCCCCATGTCTTCAACGAGTTGCAACCCCAATTGGGCAACTGAGAGGGTTCCAGAGATGGGCTCAACCTCAACTGCAACATCAGTACCAGTGGCTTGGCTGGTGGCCAGCGCACTGGGAGCCTCCACCCCATGTGGACCCACCACCAATCAGAGCCACTTTTGATGGGGATATGGATAGGCTAGCATTCTTTATGAACCAAGTGTGGACCCAACTGAATTGCTATGCTCTTGACTACCTAGACCAGAGAGTGATGATGAACATGGTGGCAGCAATGAGGACGCACTGGAGCTGGAGAACATAAACCTTTTCCTGGAAGAGCTGAGAGCCAGGTTTGAGGATGAGTCCCAAGCCCCGCAAGCCGAGGTGGAAATATGCGACCTGAAGTAGAGAAGCCGACAGACTAAGGAATTTGTACGAGAATTCCAAAAGGTTGTAGGCTGAATAAGGCATGGCTGGAGTGATCCCTCGTCCACTACTTTAAGGAAGGCTTGGACCATGACCTGTATCAGGCCTACACCTACCGGGGGATTCCTGAGCAGATCCAGGAGTGGTACCAGATGGCAGTGACCTTAGACATTGAACTTGAGAGTTACAAGAAGCCCAGCACCACTGAATCAAAGCCCAGGCGAAGCCAAGAGAGACACCAATTCGGGCAGTGACCAACCATGGCTTCCAGTGCCAGCACCTCCCAGGCTCCTACTGGAGCCTCTATCAAGCGCTTCAAGTGCAGCCAGCAAGGATACTGAGTGGCCGAGTGCTTAGCACCAGCTCCCCAGGGAAGGATCACCCCAGCCACCACCTCAAAATAAAAAAGCTGGAGCAACAGGGCCATGAGAGGTGAAGCTGGGTACATCAAAACCAGCCCGTTGAGGCCTCCCCCCACAAGGGTGAGAGACAGAACTACGGTTGAATGCCAACTACTGCCAGCCCCATATGACAGTTACAACGAAGGTGAGAGCGATCCGATGGTGAGTTGAGCCATCCCTCCTTTTGTGCTTCCTGCTAAATTCGTAGTCCAAAAACAGGGCCCCAAACAGTCCTAGTAAGTGGATTCAGGCTGCACTCGATGCCTGATTAATCTCCAGACTGTGCTTAAGCTAGGAATCCAAGCAAAAAACCTGTCTCTAGCAATGAGGTTTGAGCAGGTCAATGGGTCATTAATTGGGGATCACCTATGACACACCTAACTGAACCAGTATGGCTGGAGATAGGACAGTATTGAGAGATTATCTGATTTGTAGTGATCCCCAAAATGACCAAGACTGTAATCCTGGGGCTGGCTTGGCTAGATAAGTGATGACCTACTATACGGTGGGCAAACAGGGTGAGAACTATGAGGCTAGGAATTGGGTCCCTACCTCCTCCTTATGTTGGCCAAGAGAGAGAAGCCATCCCACTGGAGCCGGGCAGAAACTGAGACTTTGAAAAGCACCACTTAGCGGTTATCCACGGTCCAACTTATCCCTAGTGAATACTGGTACCTAGCTTATGTGTTCAGTGAGAAAGAGTGTGATGTGCTCCCTGCTTACCAATACCAAACTACTGACTGTGCAATAGAAATCTTGCTGGGGGTAAAATTCCCCAAGTCAAAGATGTATTCCATGACCCCCAGAGAGATGACTGAACTACAAGAATACATTGATAAGAACCTGACTAGGGGTTTCATTCAACCAGCAACCACTGTTTCATTCAACCACTTGTGGCTGCCCCTGTGTTATTCAAAGAGAAAAAAGAGATTCTGTGTGGATTTTAAAGGCTTAAATGTTGTTAGCATGGAGAACATGTACCCCCTTCCCCTGGTGGTGATGATGATGATGATAAGAACAACAACAACCACAATAGTTGGAAGAGACCTTGGAGGTCATCTAGTCCAATCCCTGCTCAGGCAGGAAACCTATACTATTTCAGACAAATGGTTATCCAGTCTCTTCTTAAAAGCTTCCAGTGTTGGAGCATTCACAACTTCTGGAAGCAGGTTGTTCCACTGATTAATTGTTAATTGCTTCTTGTCCTGCCTTCAGGTGCTTGGAGAATAGCTTGACTCCCTCTTCTTTGTGGCAACCCCTGAGATATTGGAACACTGCTATCATGTCACCCCTCGTCCTTCTCTTCATTAAACTAGATATACCCAATTCCAGAAACCCGTAGCCTCCAGTTCCCTAATCATCTTTGTTGCTCTTCTCTGTACTCTTTCTAGAGTCTCAACATCTTTTTTACATCGTGGTGACCAAAACTGGATGCAGTATTCCAAGTGTGGCCTTACCAAGGGATTGTAAAGTGGTATTAACACTTCATGTGATCTTGATTCTATCCCTCTGTTAATGCAGCCTAGCACTGTGTTGGCTTTTTTGGCAGCTGCAGCACACTGCTGGCTCATATTTAAGTGATTGTCCGCTAGAACAATAGTTACTACTATTGAGCAAAGTACCACCTCTACTATACCTGTGCATTTGGTTTTTCTTGCCTAAATGTAGAACATTACTTTTTTCACCATTGAATTTTATTTTGTTTGATAGCACCCCATGTTCAAATCTGTCAAGATTCTTCTGTATCTTAAGCCTGTCTTCTGGAGTGTTGGCTATTCCGGCCAGCTTTGATGATTTCCCCATCTATCCCCTCATCCAAATCATTGATGAAGATATTAAAGAGCATTGAGTCCAGAACAGAGCCCTGGGGCACCCCACTACATGTAGATGCAGTTCCATTGAGGACCACACGCTGAGTATGGTTGGTCAGCCAGCTACAAATCTATGTGGTGGTGATGCTGTCTAACCCACATTTTTCTATCTTATCAAGTAGTAGGTTGTGGTCTACTTTATCAAATGCCTTACTGAAGTCCAAGTAAATTATATCCACTAATTTTACTTGGTCAAAGAATGCAATAAGATTTGTCTGGCATGATCTGTTTTTGACAAACCCATGTTGGCTTTTGGTAAGGACTTTGTTTGCCTAGGTGTTCGCTGATTTGTTGCTTGATTATCTTTTCCAGAATCTTCCCAGGTATTGAGGTCAGGTTGATAGGTCTGTAGTTTCCTGGATCCATTTTTTTTCTTTTTTGAAGTTGGGAACTACATTAGCTCTTTTCCAGTCCTCTGGTAGTTCCCCAGTGCTCCAGGATCTTTGAAAGATATAGTTCAGTGGTTCTGAGATCACATCTGTTAGTTCCTTCCTAACCTTGGGGTGTAATCCATCTGGTTCTATGATTTGAACTCATCTAGGGTGGACAGGTGCTCACTTACCATTTTCTTGCCTATCTTAACTTGTATTTCTAATCTGTTTTTTACAGTACTGTTTTTGCTAGGTTGGACTGTTTTTTCCCTTTGTGTAAAAACGGATGCAAAAAACAAGTTAAGTAGTTCTGTTTTCTCCCTGTTGTTTGTCACCTTCTTGCCACTTTCTCCCACTAATGGACCAATCATTTTCTTAACCTTTTTCTCGTTTTTACATGTTGAAAGAAGCTTTTTTTGTTATTTTTGACTTTTGTTGCAACCCTTAGTTCATTTTGAGCCTTAGCTTTCCTCACTTCATCTTTGCAAGTTTGGGCTATTTGCTGATATTCTGCCTTAGTTATGTGCCCCTCTTTCCACTTTTTATACTTGTCCTTTTTGTCTTTCAATTTAACAATGAAGGACATTTTGGCCCATCTGACAAAGGGGAAGATTTAAACTAAACTTGACCTGCAGGAGGCTTACTATTGAGGAAGGATCAAGGATGGGGATGAATGTAAAACCATCTTTAATTGCCTGCTGGGAAGCTTCCAATTCAGAGTGATGCCTTTTGGTCTCCAGGGGACTCCTGCAGTATTAATGCAGTTGATAAGTTCTACATGATCACTTGTACAAGGGGTCTTAGTTTATCTTGACGACATCCTCATCTTTACAGAGACTATGGAGGAATATGTCAAACTAGTTTGTGAGGTGCTTAAGAAATTATTAAAAGCAAACCTTTATGCCAAACTGTCAAAATGTGAGTTCCATCAAACTCTTCTTGACTACCTGGGGTATCGAATATCAAGGGAAGGGGTGGAGATGGACTCAGGGAAGGTAAAAAATGTTCTGGAATGGCAGCCCCCTTGAACCCAGAAGCAACTACAAAGTTTTTTGGGGTTCGCTAACTTCTACTGGCAGTTTATCCCTTCCTTCATGAATTACCTTACCCATTACTGAACTCTTAAAAACAGGTAGAGGGGGCAAAACCCCACTCTACCCAACCTTTAAAGTGAACTATGGAATGCCAAACAGCATTTGAACAACTCAAAAGGTTGTTTGCGGCAGAGCCAATCTTGAAACATCCCAATCCCGAGGCAGTTCATCATTCAAGCAGATGCCAGTGATGTTGCTAAGGGTGCAGTTCTTCTTAAGAAAAATGACAATGGGGAGCTGCAACCATGCAAATTCACTGACACAGAACAGCATTGGGTTATATCAGTGATGGTGAACCTTTTAGAGACCAAGTGCCCAAACTGCAACCCAAAACCCATTTATTTATCACCAGGTGCCAGGTGGGCTTGGCCGACTGGGTGGGCATGGTCGCAGTGGTCATGGCCAACTGGATGGGCATGGCTGCGGTGGTCATGGCTGACTGCGTGTGCGTGGCCGTGGTAGGTGCGGCCACCTCGATGATGCTCATGGGGAGAGACGCCTGGGCAGGGTTGGGGCAGATTCAGGGGGTCTCTGATGGGGGGAAGTGAGCTGGAGGCTTGCCCTGTGGAGTGACTTGAGGCGAGGCAAGGTGGGTGTGCCAATTTTTCCTTTGACCAGTATCTTTTTTGATCAATTGTGTTTTGCTGAATCAAAAAGTTTTTCCATATATTCATGACTGTTGCTATAGGTATAAGAAGTAAATCGAATAAAGTGTCTTAATGTGAGGCTTTTGCCTTTCTATGTTTCTTGAAAATGTTTTTCTCTTTCTCCGTCTTTGCTTCTCTTCCTTTCTTTCTGATGTTTTCAACATCTCTACATTCCATTTTATCCAATCTGTTTTTTTGTCCTCAGATTTATTTTGTAATCTTAAGGGATGAGTTGTTTTTTCCATTTCTTGTAATTTTTTCCCCACTAGGATTAAATCATGTTTTCTTGCTTTGTTAAGTTCCGTCTTTGAGTCTCTATTTTCAATTTTATGTCCACTTATTTGTTTTGTGTGCTCCTTCTCTATTGTTGTTTCCTGGAAGTTTTTTGTTGTTGTAATGTTAACTTAGAGATAGATTGATTTCTATTTTCAAAGTTATTTTGGATTTCTTTGTGATTTGAACTCAGTGTTATTTGAATTAATTGTAGTATACTATATATCTCCTCCTGAGAGGTATTTATGTTTTCTTGATGTGTTCTGTCTACATGTCTCTGATCCATGATGGCCAAAAGTTGGAGTTTTCCTTCTTATCTGCAAATAGCTTTAGGGTCCCAGTTAAATAGATATTTGTAATCCAAAGAATTAAAAAAGTTTTTTCCTAAAGTTTATGATTCTCTCTTTGTTTGCAGCCCAGATTGTTGTCTGTTTTTGTCACAGCTGTTCTTTATTATTAAAGCTTTGAAGGTCACAAACACAGATTAGCTTTTCCCAGGTTTTGGCAAGTTCTCTATGGAAATCATAGCTGTCATAATCTTCATCCACCACTAGGTGTCAGCATCTATTTAGTTTTCAATATGAACAATGGTCTTTAAAATGAGAGTCTTAATCATTCAACAATCTTAAACTTGTCCAAAGTTAAATTTTAGCTTTCAAGTTTATAAATTTATTTCACTACCATATATTTTGATCCTCCGTAAAAATTTTAATTCGCTGCTTCCATTAGTATAAGGATGGGGCGGAAGTCCCCCTCCTTCACTTTCGGAGGTATTTTGCTTCTTGGGGATCTTTTCCAGGAAATTAAGTGTAGAATAGAAAAGGGAAAATCAGATTCCTCACCTAGTTTCAAGCACTCTGTTTACTGTAGTGCTAGTTAGTTCTTTTGGACTCCGGTTGCAAGTAGCTTGGGCTGATCGATGAAATACAGCCTTTCTCCTGTTGGGTTAGAAGGCTTTCCCCAAGATGAACGGAATGACCTCCATCATTCCAGAGTTGCCAGGACACCTCTCCGGGGCAGCTTGGACCCATTAGGGTCTCCAGGCAGGACGAAAGTTTGCTGCGGGGGTGCAGCGGTTCACAAGCCCACAACCAGTCACTACCGTGCAGGACCAGAAGTCTATTTATTCAATTTCTATAGCTGCCCATCTCAGTCACTGACTCTGGGTGGCTTACTACTCAAAATTCCTACAAAGGGGGTCTGGATGCAGAAAATATTGCTAAAGAGAAATGCTAATGCAGTTATTAATAAACTACTTTGAAGCCAGTCTTCAATGAACTTCACTTCTATTATGTTTGAAACCTTGAGGCAGTGAATTTCAGGAGCCAGTCTTCTTGCAGCTGACTATATAAAAAGTTAAAAAAAGACCTCTAATAAGTCTTATTGTTCCTGTTCCTGGAATATAGTCAAGCCTTGAAGTAATCTGTGCAAGTATAATGTTGAGATAATTTTCTTCCAGAAAGGGATGCAGCCAAATTGATAAAAACACTCCTAACTATGGCTCAGTCCAAGAGGCCATTGAGAAAAATGTGTCTAGAAGCACTCTCAAAATATATACCTCCTCCTTCTTGGATTTTGGTCCTCCATTTAGAACAGCGGTTCTCAACCTGTGGGTCACGACCCCATTTGGGGTCGAATGACCGTTTCATGGGGGTCGCCAAACACTGCAGTCCATTTTTCCCCCCGTTTTTTTCCCCATTTCCCCTTGGCCGTCGCGCGCACGCCGCGCATGCGTGATTCGGGCCATCGTGCCACGCATGCCAATATTATGCTACTTGAATAAAGATTCTTTAAGGTAAACAATGCCTCGAAGTTCTTTGAAGAGTTTCATCTTCGGAACTATGACATTAAGCCAAAATCGCCAACTTTCCTAACTATCTAGGGGTCCCGAGCCTCAGTCGCTGTCCCTTGCATTGAGGGATATAATGACAAAGATTCAGGGAAGATTTCATCATGGAGAAAGAAAAATTGCCTGAAACCAGCACCCCGGCAGAAGCAACAGCCAGCACGCCGGCAGAGAAGGAACGTTTGCAGACCTCCCAGATGTGGGCGAAACTCAAGCAACTAGGACAGCTAATCTGGTCGTCGGATTGGGCCCAGACCAGCGGAGACTCCAGACACTTCGAGACAGCTTGCCACCCTTAAGGGCTTCAAAGGCAGACGTGGGCTACCACGAAAGGGTCCCCGCATATCACATTCCCCAGACCGGGGGAGAGCTACCAGATTGTCTGCCACTGAGGACTCGGGTAGTGGAAATATTTGTCCACAGCTTGCAGTCAGTCAGTGGAGAAATTGGTAGAGAAATTTGAGGGGCTAGAAATGAGAAGCGGAGAGCAAACTTCCCATTCCCGATATGCCAGCAATCAAGACAATCAACTCCTACTGAGAGGAGCCTCCAGCCCCTCCTTCGCAGAGCAGGTAGCCTTCCTGCCAAGCCCTCCAGTCCCATGGAAAGAGACAGCCCCAGTCACCGCCCCTCCAGAAGCCCCAACTGCCGCCATTGAGATGAGGGCCCAGAAGTCGCTGGGACAGCCAATCCCCTGACCGATGTGCATATCATTACCAAGTCTGCCCCCTATAGCAATGGGGAGTATGGCAGCCCCTGCAGGTGGGAGGTCAACAATCTCTGAATTTGCAGCAGATAATAGAGGCCCTGCAGCAAGTTGGGGTGGTGCAGAGACCAGAAGACTAGCAACTAGTGGGAGGACAACTGCAGCAAGGAGATTGGTTGCCACCCCCGAACGTACAGCAATGGCAGGGGACATCGAGCAGCAATCAAAGATCCCACAGCTCCTGGCAGACCAATAGCAGGGAGAATGGCAACAGCTCCACCCAGGCATCAACCATTGGGGAGCCTACAGCAGCTGAGGATCCCACGGCTCCTAGCAGACCAGCAACAGGAAGGACAACAGCAGCCCCCACCCAGGCAGCAACCTTGGGAGACCTACGGCAACTTGGGATGCCCCTATTGCAGCCACTGCTACCACAGCAGAGGGGGTGCCACAGCCTCCGAATGTGCAAACCCTGAGAATGCGGCAGCAGCCAGAGTGGGGCAGGCAGCAACTGGGGGTGCAACAGCCATAGTGGGGAGCCCAACAGCCATTGAATCAGCAGCCAGGGTGGGGCCAACAGCAACTGGGGGTGCAACAGCCACAACAGAGGGCCCAGCAGCCATTGTATCAGCAGCCAAGGTGAGCCAGCAGCAACCTGGGGTGCAACAGCCACAGTGGGGAGCTCAGCAGCCAGCATTTGCTCCACCTTTTAGAGCAACCCAGAGAACCTGATTTTTTTTCTCAACGAAATGCGCTCTCATTTGAACCACTGTGGCCATCTCTACCTGTACCCAGCTGCTATGGTTGATGTGATTAGAGGGAGAGGCATCAGAGTGGTTGAATAATTTAAATAATGAGCAAGCCCCCAAATTGGAGGATCCCCACCTCTTCCTCCTAGGACTGAGAGCAAGATTTGAGGACCCATCCAGTGCCCTCAAAGCAGAAGAACAAATCCATAAGATAAACAAACTGGCAGGCCTGCCCTGGAGTACATACGAGAGATTCGCAAGTTAGCCGGTCGGATAGAGAGATGGCCTGAGCAGTCCATAGTCCATCATTTCAGGGAAGTACTAGATGATCACCTCTCTATGGCCTGCATCTATCGAGCAGTACCTGATCAGCTGCAAGAATGGTACCAGGCAGTGGTAAGACTAGATGTTCAGCTTGCCCGTTACATAAAGCCTCCCCACCTAAAGCTGAGCCAAAGCCAGAGCAAACCAAATGGCAACCACCACCCTGTAAACTTCCATTTGCTGCAACTGCTGAAAGACCCAGGCCACCTGCAGGTCTGCCAATCAAGTGCTTCCAATGCGGATAGCAGGGACATCGAGCAGCGAACTGCCCAGTCCCCAACAGCAGAACAGACCGGGACCAGCAGCGAGAAAGAAACCTGCCCAGCAGCCAACTGGATCACACAGGAACCTGTTGCCCAAGTCACATCCCCCACACAGGAGGATGACGGGACTCAGGCTGGACCCACTCCCATTCTACCCTCTTTTGACAGCGATGATGGAGAGAATGACCCAATGGTGAGTCGACACGTCCCACCTTTCTCTCTACCTGCCAAACTCATAATCCCTAAGTCGGGGGCACAGGTAGATTTAAAAGTGCTAGTCGATTCCAGATGCTCCCAGTGTGTCATTAGCCTACCATTTGCCATGAAAATGGGCATAGGAGCAAAGCTGCTCTCCAAACCTGTGAGGTTTGAGCAAGCCGATGGCTCCCTGATGGGAGGGACTTTAGTCACACAATTAACTGAGCCCCTACACTTAGAAAAAGGTGAGCACTGGGAGTTCATTCATTTCCTGGTGACTCCAAAAATGACTGAGGCTATAATCCTAGGATTAGCCTGGTTGGACAAATGGAAGCCGTTTATCTGATGGGAGAAGGGAATGAAAACTGTGAGGCTACCTATAGGGCCCAAGCCCCCTATTGATTCAACGGACGTTACAGGAAACTTTAGCCCACCCAACCAGCAAGTGCACGTGGCTGCCTCACCACCACCAGGCGAGCCACTATCCCAGAGAATACCGAGACCTGGCGGAGGCATTTAGTGAGAAGGAATGTGACACCCTGCTTCCCCACTGACCCAATGATTGCTCCATCGAACTGTTGCCGGAAGCCAAACTCCCACAACCAAGAATGTACGCCTTGTCCCCCCTCAAAATGGAGGAGATGCAGCGATACATGGACAAAAACTTAGAGAGGGGATTCATTGAATGGGCCAAGTCTGCTATGGGAGCCTCTGTGTTTTTTAAAGAAAAAAAGATGGGTCTCTTCATCTCTGCATGGATATAAGGGTCTGAACGCAGAGAGCATGGAAAATAAATACCCCTCCTGAAGGACTTACTAACCCACCTGGCCAAGGGGAGTGTCTTCACTAAGTTAGACTTGAGAGAGACATATTACTGAGTGAGAATAAAGGAGGGAGATGAGTGGAAGACTGCTTTCAACTGCCCCACGGGAAGCTATCAATTCAAAGTCATGCCATTTGGGCTACATCTTGGCTATAGAATTTCCAATGAGGGCATTGAAATGGACCCAGCCAAAGTGAAAGCTGTAATTGAATGGCAGCCCCCAAAGACTCACAAACAGCTCCAGAGCTTCCTAGGTTTTGCCAACTTCTACTGTCAATTCATCCCCTCCTTTGCTGAAATTGCCCTACCCCTTACAGAACTACTCAAAACAGGCAAAGGAGGAGGGAAACTATGGGCTGTCAAACTGCTTTTAAGAATCTAAAAAGACTATTTGCTGAGTTGGTTCTAAAGCACCCCTACCCAGGGGAGTCCTTTATAATTCAAGCTGACACCAGCGACATGGCCATCGGGGCTGTATTGCTGCAAAAGAACCAAAGAGGAGCCTTGCAATCATGTGCCAAACCTCAAAAAAAAAAAAAATTACTGAAAGCAAAAGGAGGTGGGCAATCTGGGAGAAGGAGGTATTTGTAATTAGATGGGCTCTAATAAACTGACGACACTATCTAGAAGGGAGCAAGGCGCCTTTTGAAGTATGCGAGGAAAAAACTTCCTAGCTGATGCTCTAGTCTATCCAGATTGCCCCAGTACAAAAGCAAACGTGAAGAGGTTAACGAGGCAGTTATCTCCAATCCACAATCTGCTGCTCAACTCACGCCTCGCAGGGCCCCTAACCCTGATGACCCTGGGGCAAAGAAAATAAAACAAGAGCTCCTGACCGATCAATGGTTCAAAGACAATGAAACCTCCCTAACATGCAGGGATGGCTTGGCTTATAAGGGAGGGAAATTATACTTGCCAGAAGCCCTCCACCTCAACACTCTCAAACACAGCCAGGATGTAAAACAGGCTGGACACTTTGGATATTTAAAAATTCTACATCTCATCCGCCAGCAGTTTTGGTGGCTGGGGTTAAAACGGGATGTGGAAAATTATGTCAGGAGTTGAACTGTATGTGCCACCATGAAAAGAATTCCAGGGAAAACCCCTGTGTTACTGCAGCCAGTGGCAGACCCTTCTCAACCTTGGGAAGAAATTACTATGGACTTTACAGTAGACTTACCTGAAAGTAGAGGAAATACAGTCCTCTGGATGGTGATAGACCTGCTTTCAAAACAGGCTCACTTCATTGCCTGCAAAGGGCTTTTGTCTGCCCAATGACTGACTAAACTCTTCTTGAAACATATCTACTGGCTGCATGGAGTCCCTAAACGAAAAATTTCAGACCGGGGGGGGGGGTTGCAGTTCACAGCTAGGTTTTGGAGGAGCTTTCTTAAATTAATTGGGTCATCTCAAGGTCTATCATCTGCTTTTCACCTGTCTACTAATGGGGCTGCAGAAACCGCTAACAAGATGGTGGAGCAATACCTTAGATGTTATATTTCCTACCAACAAACCAACTGGACCGATCTCCCTTTTGCTGAGGTGGCTTACAATAACTGTTCACAGTAGCACTGGCTTCACACCTTTCAGAGTAACCACAGGGAAAGAGTTCAGCCCGATACTTGAATACCCTCAAGCGCCCACACTTTCTCAGACACTTACACAATGGGTGAGGGAGTGGGAAGAAGTTTGGAGAGCCACGAAAACTACTTTAAAAAAGACTTCCGAGTCCTATAAAAAGCAGGCAGAGGGCTCCTCAAAGAACATTCCAAATTGGGGAAAAGCTAACAATGATGATGATAATAATAATAGTAATAATAATAGTAATAACAATAACAACAAAACAACAACAATAATAAAATTGGAAGGGACCTTGGAGGTCATCTAGTCCAACCCCCTGCTCAGGCCAGGAAATGCTATACCATTTCGGACAAATGGTTGTCCAGTCTCTTCTTAAAAACTTCCAGTGTTGGGTCATTCAGCTTCTGGAGGCAGGTTGTTCCACTGATTAATTGTTCTAACTGTCAGGAAGTTTTTCCTTAGTTCTAGGTTGCTTCTCTCCTTGATTAGTTTCCATCCATTGTTTCTTGTCCTGCCTTCAGGCGCTTTGGAGAATAGCTTGACTCCCTCTTCTTTGTGGCAGCCCCTGAGATATTGGAACACTGCTATCATGCCCCCCCTCGTCCTTCTCTTCATTAAACTAGACATACCCAATTCCAGCAACTGTTCCTTATATATTTTAGCCTTCAGTCTCTTAATCATCTTTGTTGCTCTTCTCTGTACTGTTTCTAGAGTCTCAACATCTTTTTTACATCGTGGTGACCAAAACTGGATGTAGTATTCCAAGTGTGGCCTTACCAAGGCATTGTAAAGTGGTAAAGTGATCACTTCATGTGATCTTGATTCTATCCCTCTGTTAATGCAGCCTAGCACTGTGTTGGCTTTTTTGGCAGCTGCAGCACACTGCTGGCTCATATTTAAGTGATTGTCCACTAGGACTCCAAGATCCCTCTCACAGTTGCTACTATTGAGTAAGATACCCCCTATACCAGTGGCGGCGAACCTATGGCACGGGTGCCAGAGGCGGCACTCAGAACCCTCTCTGTGGGCACACGCGCCATCGCCTAGTCCTAGGCCTTCAGCTGGGTTTTATAAAACCTTTTTGCTTTAGGCCTCCACCGCCGCGTGCAAAAAAAAGGTTCAGTGAATCAGTCAATTTCAACTTCTCGCGGGGAAAAAAAGATCTTGCAAAGTTGGAATTGATTGATTGCACTTTTAAGTCTCATCCAGTCTGCCGTTACCACCACAGCCACGCCCAGCCAATGGGCCACATCAACCCAATGGGCCACACCCACCTGGCACCCGACCATACATGTGGGTTTTGCATTGCAGTTTGGGCACTTGGACTCTAAAAGGTTCACCATCACTGCCCTATACTATACCTGTACATTTGATTTTTCTTGCCTAAATGTAGAACCTTACTTTTTTCACCATTGAATTTCATTTTGTTAGATAGCGCCCAGTGTTCAGGTCTGTCCAGATCCTCCTGTATCTTAAGCCTGTCTTCTGAAGTGCTGGCTATTCCTGCCAGCTTGGTGTTGTCTGCAAATTTGATGAGTTCCCCATCTACCCCCTCGTCCAAATCGTTGATGAAGTTGTTGAAGAGCAACCTACTATACAGTTCCCTCCATGTAGATGCGGGTTCCATTGAGGACCACATGCTGAGTACGACCGGTCAGCCGGCTATGAATCCATCTGGTGGGGATGCTGTCTACCCAACATTTTTGTATCTTATCAAGTAGTAGGTTGTGATCTATTTTATCAAATGCCTTACTGAAGTCCAAGTAAATTATATCCACAGCATTCCTCTGATCCACTAATTTTGTCATTTGGTCAAAGAATGCAATAAGATTTGTCTGGCATGATCTGTTTTTAACAAACCCATGTTGGCTTTGTTTGCCTCTAGGTGTTCGCTGATTTATTGTTTGATTATCTTTTCCAGAATGTTCCCAGGTATTGAGGTCAGGCTGATAGGTCTGTAATTTCCTGGATCCATTTTTTTTCCTTTTTTGAAGATGGGAACTACATTAGCTCTTTTCCAGTCCACTGGTAGTTCCCCAGTGCTCCAGGATCTTTGAAAAATATAATTCAGTGGTTCTGAGATCACATCTGCCAGTTCCTTGAGAACCTTGGGTGTAATCCATCTGGTCCTGGTGATTTGAACTCATCTAGGCTGGACAGGTGCTCACTTATCATTTTCTTGCCTATCTTAACTTGTGTTTCTATTCTGTTTTTTTATGGCACTATTTTTGATAGGTTGGTCTGTTTTTCCCTTTGTGTAAAGACAGATGCAAAAAACGAGTTAAATAGTTCTGCTTTTTCCCTGTTGCTTGTCATCTTCTTGCCACTTTCCCCCACTAATGGACCAATCGTTTCCTTAACTTTTTTTCTTGTTTTTTACATGTTGAAAGAAGGTTCTTTTTGTTATTTTTGACTTTGGTCGCAACCCTTAGTTCATTTTGAGCCTTAGCTTTCCTCACTTCATTTTTGTAGGCTCGGGCTATTTGCTGATATTGTGCCTTAGTTATGTGCCCCTCTTTCCACTTTCTATACTTGTCCTTTTTATCTTTCAATTTATCAGAGAGTTATTTATGCAGTCGTGCTGGTTTCTTTTGAGAGCTGTTATTTTTCTTCTTTGTTGGTATTGTGCTAGACTGGGCTTTTATTATCTCACTTTTCAAAATTTCCCAAGCTTCTTGAGTTGTTTCCCCCTTGAGGATCTCATCCATGGAATCCTTCCCAAGCCCTCTCTAAGTTTATTGAAATTAGCTCTTTTAGAATCCAAGACTCTAGTTTGACTGTGTTCTATTGCTTGTGCTTCCATAATGTTGAATTCAAATATTGCATGATCACTTCCTCCCAAGCTTCAACACCTTCCATCATTTTGTCTCTGTTAGTGAGAATTAGATCCAAAATGGCTAATCCCCTAATTCCCTTCTCTACTTTTTGGGAGGGAAAGTTGTTTGCTAGATTTGTCAGGAATCTGTTTGATCTTCCACTTGGTGCAGAGTTTGTCTCCCAGTTGATGTCAGGGTAGTTAAAGTCCCCCATTACTATTGTGATGTGCTTCCTACATATCTTAGTTAGCTGACTAACAAAAAGTTCATATATTTCCTCTGGTTGGGTGGCCTGTAGTATACACCTATGGCAATGTCATTCCCCCCCCCTTTTATATTGACCCAAATGCATTCAGGACAGTTTTCATCATTGTTGTGCTCTATTTCTGTAGAGATGTAATTATTTCTTATATGGAGAGCAACTCCACCTCCTCTTTTATTTGGTCTGTTTCTTTTAAATAATTTAAATCCCTCTAGCTGTGTGTTCCATTTGTTGGTTTCATCCCACCAAGTTTCTGTAATGGCAACAATATCATATCTGCCCTCATTAACTTGGATTTCTAGTTCACCCTGTTTGCTGTTCATACTCTGCACTGGTGTATAGATATTTGAGTCCTTTATGACCGACCCTGTGTTTACTTTCTACATAACCTGTGTGGTGCCTGAGTTCCCCTATTTTCTTACCACCTATTTGGTTAGTGCAATTTGTGTGGCACATGCTATTAAAAGCTTGATTTTGCTTGACAGCAAGGTTGATATTCTTGTCCACACGCATGTCTATGTTACATGAACTGATAGCTCTATAATTTTTAGATTGCCTTGGACAGGGATGTTTTGTATCAATTAACTCACTGTCCCTGCTGTTTATCTGTCGACTAAATATTTACGCCTCAAATTACCCAGCAAGAAATTAGGACCTAAATTCTTGGGGTCTTTCCCTATCGTAAAGATCATTAACCCAGTCACAGTAGAATTAACACTCCCTAGGCTTTTAGGAAGAGTGCACCCTATCTTCCATTGCAGCTTATTGAAAACCTTTAGGGGCTCCACTTTAAGACATCCCCCTAAGAAGGCACCTGGATCCCTCGTGGTAGCAGATCAGACTCACTATGAAGTAAAGTGTATTCTTGATTCTAGAATTTTTAAAGGGAAATTGCAGTACCTAGTGCAATGGAAGGGATACTCACTAGTCTAAAGCCACTTGGGTGAAAGCTAGCGATGTGAAAGCCGATAGACTCATCAAAAGGTTCTATAGGAAACACCCTAACAAACCGAGAGACAGTCCCTAACATATGCTTTTGTTTACGTTACA
Organism: Bothrops alternatus; assembly: GCA_034064705.1. Lineage (NCBI taxonomy): Eukaryota > Metazoa > Chordata > Lepidosauria > Squamata > Viperidae > Bothrops > Bothrops alternatus. The sequence goes on from JARGCV010000124.1 coordinate 1,848,231, forward strand.
GGATCTGTCCTTTCTATAAGGGGGGCTGGATGTCAAGGCTGCTAACATCGAATGTTCTTGCTTTGACAACATATGGAGATGCAACCATTTTCCTTTACTTTATGTTTTACTCTTAGTGTTAGAATTAGATGTAACTGGGGGGGGAGGAGGAATGTACATGGGAGTTTAGTTAGACATAACAATACTGTATAAGGGTGGGAACTAAGGTTTTTTTGTAATAAGAGATGATTAGAAATGGCAGGTTGAAGAACTGAAGGGAAAGCCAGCATATCAAACTAATTGGAGAATGTGATTTATGACTGTTAATCAGAGGAGGGAATTGTGCTTTGATACTATGTGCTTAGGGGAGGGGAATTCAGATTTTGGCTTGGACTATGTACATGCCGATGTTATGCTATTCAAATAAAGATTCTTTAAGGTAAACAATGCCTCGAAGTTCTTTGAAGAGTTTCATCTGTCAGAACCATGACACACACACACACACTCTCCCCCAACCTCAGGGGGGGTTTCCTTAACAGTCACACAGTTTTCATGATTCCCAATTTCTTCCAGCAATCTCACATTGCAGGCAACTAAATTCCTGCCTTTCAGGCATTTCACACACACACTTGCACATTCAGCATACTCACACATTCAATTCCATTCAAACTGCTTGCATACAATTTCACATACAGATATTTCATTTTCATGCTTTTTCCAAGCAAATTTCAGTGCTTTCCAATGGGCTAACACACGGCCCCTCCTTTTCATTTGCCTTGCCTGTTTCCCTATTGTTTAACCTGTTTTCTCTTGTCTTGTGCTTAAAGTGTTTCTTGGTCTTCACCTTATCTTTTGGCCACACCAGTTTTCCTGGATATCATGCCTGAAGGTTGTAGTTACAACAGAACTCATTCACAGGGAGTCTCAATGAGAAACAACCTTGAAGAAAAAAAAACTTTCAAGTTCCTGTTCAGTTCGCCAGAAATGTAAAGTCCCAATCCCTTACTTAAACTTGAGATACCATATCAATTTAATTAGATACCCAAGCAGAGACTTCTTAATCAAGCAGCATTTTATTTGATCAAATTAAGCAGCTGGGTGGCCAACAATCTGGAACACTGCAGAGTTACATCCAGAAGTGCCATGCCTTAGAAAGTTGGTAGCATTGCTTTATAAACCTTGTTAGCCAATGAAAATCAGACAACAGAGCCATTACATCATAAGAAAGACATCAATCATTCATGTACACTCCCTTATCCCCTCCTTCAGTATATCCCATCCATGTATATATTTCCCACAGTTGCATGAAATTTCTCTGGTGCAAAAGCTGATTACAAAAAGCAAGAAAGCAACAGTTAGACTAAACAATTTCCCTTTGTTCCAGAACCCTTCACTTGGTAACTAGCTGAGTACAATAAATGTTTCAGGCAGCTCATCTTAATAAGTCCACTGCCCCTCAATAGAAATGAAGTACAACCACTAATCCAATGGGGCTCCATCCATGACAAAGGAGAAACTTGAGGCTTTCCCACTAACAGAACATCTCCCTGATTAGAAAAAAATGTCAAAATATATAATCTACATCATTTATCATACCTGTTATCAACTGGGATAGAGCATCCTTGTAATAGCTGCTATGAATTCCTAAATTTTTCTAGACAAAACCTAAAATGGATATTGAAATCCAGGGGTTTCAGACATCAAAATTTATTTATTTATTTATTTATTTATTTTTCAAATTTCTATACCGCCCCTCTCCCGAAGGACTCGGGGCGGTGTACAGCCTAAAAATTTAAAAACATATAAATATACAAAATTAGAATAATTAAAAATGAATTAAACAATTTTGGCCGTAAAATCCCCATTTAAAAACCAATATTTACGAATCATAAAAATTACTCAATCCCCCTAAAACATTTTAACCCTGCTGGAACCGGAGCTTCTATGCCAGGCCGGCCTGTCGAAAAAGGAATGTTTTTAGTTCCCGATGGAAGGTGCGTAAATCTGTCATCGTACGGAGTTCGGGGGGGAGCTCGTTCCATAGCGTGGGAGCTCCCACAGAGAAGGCTCTCCCCCTGGGGGTCGCCAGCCGACATTGTCTGGCCGATGGCACCCTGAGTAGGCCCTCTCTGTGGGAGCGTACCGGATGGCGGGAGGTATTTGCTAGCAGTAGGCGGTCCTGTAAGTATCCGGGTCCGATGCCATGGAGCGCTTTAAAGGTGGTCACTAGCACCTTGAACCGCACCCGGAAGACCACCGGCAACCAGTGCAGCTCACGCAGGAGCGGTGTTACATGGGAGTGCCACGACGCTCCCGTCACTACCCGCGCGGCCGCATTCTGGGCCAGTTGGAGCTTCCGGGCGCACCTCAAGGGGAGCCCCATGTAGAGAGCATTACAGTAGTCCAGCCTGGAGGTAACGAAGGCATGAGTGACTGTGCGTAGCGAGTCCCGGTCTAGGAAGGGACGCAACTGGCGCACCAGGCGAACCTGATAAAATATCCTCCCAGCCACGGCCGTCAGATGGTCCTCTAAGGATAGCCATGAATCCAGGAGGACTCCCAAATTGTGAGCCCTTCCCGTGGGGGCCACTGTTTTGCCGCCAATAGATAGCGATGGAGTCAATTGGCTATACCGGGACGACGGTAACCACAGCCACTCGGTCTTGGAGGGGTTGAACTTGAGTCCGTTCTTCCCCATCCAGACCTGCACGGCTTCCAGGCACTGGATCAGCACGGCAAGGGCATCGTTGGGGTGGTTCGGCGTGGAAATGTACAGCTGAGTATCATCAGCGTACTGGTGATACTCCACGCCAAAACCATGGATGATCTCACCCAGCGGCTTTACATAAATGTTGAACAGTAGAGGCGAGAGGACCGACCCCTGAGGTACCCCACATATGAGGGGTCTCGGGGTCGACCTCTGTCCCCCTGTCAACACAGACTGAATCCGGCCGGAGAGGAAGGAGGAGAACCACTGCAAAACAGTGCCTCCTATACCCAGCCCCTCCAACCGTTGCAGCATGATACCATGATCGATGGTATCAAAAGCCGCCGAGAGGTCCAATAGCACCAGAACAGAGGAGCAACCCCTGTCTTGGGCCCGCCAGAGATCATCCACCAACGTGACCAATGCTGTTTCCGTGCTGTAGCCAGGCCTGAAGCCCGACTGGTGCGGATCCAGATATGACGATTCCTCCAGGTGCTGCGGGAACTGTCGGGCAACCACACTCTCAACATCCTTCGCAAGGAAGCGAAGGTTGGAGACGGGACGGTAGTTTGATAAAACAGCTGGATCCAGGGCAGGCTTCTTGAGGAGGGGCCTCACCACCGCCTCTTTCAAGGTGGTGGGAAAGACACCCTCACTCAAAGAAGCATTGATAATTGCCTGGAACCAGCCTCGTACCACCTCCCGGGAGGCCAACACCAACCAGGAGGGGCACGGGTCCAGTAAACATGTGGTCGCCCTAAGTCCCCCCAGCAACCTGTCCACGTCCTCGGGAGTCACGGGGTCAAACTCAACCCAGGTAACAGTCTCAGGACCTGACTCCGCCTCTCCCACTTGACATACCCAGTTGAAGTCAAAGCCTTCCCGTATCTGAGCGATTTTATCATGCAGATATTTTCTGAAATCCTCAGCTCTACCCTCTAAGGGGTCTCCTCTCACCTCCTGATGAAGGAGGGAGTGGGTCACCCTAAACAGGGAGGCTGGGTGGTTATCTGATGATGCGATAAGAGCAGTGAACACTTCTCTGCTCTTATCGCCGCTAGGTAGGACCTAATATGGTCTCTTACCAGTGTTCGGTCAGATTCGGCACGGCTCGACCTCCAACTGCTCTCTAGGCATCTTTTCCGGCGTTTCATCTCTCTCAACCCCTCGTTATACCAAGGGGCCGATCGAGACCCATGCCGAATCAGAGGCTGCAAAGGCACAACTTGATCCAGAGCACCGGCAGCCGCCCTATCCCAGGCCACCACCAGCTCTTCGACCGAGTCGTGTATCAGAACCTCAGGAATTGGCCCAAGCTCTGCCTGGAACCACTCGGGCTCCATCAGCCACCTGGGGCGGTACCATCTCACCGGTTCCGCCTCCCTGCGGTGGGGTGCAACGGTCTGAAAGTCCAAGCGTAGGAGAGAGTGATCAGACCATGATGGGTTCAATGACTATATCCCCTATATTCTGACCACTCAGCCACTGTCCAGAGACAAAAAACAGGTCAAGCGTATTCCCCCCTGTGTGTGTGGGGCCTTGAATTACCTGGGCCAGGTCCATGGCTGTCATGGAAGCCATGAACTCCCGAGCCTTCCCGGACACCCCGCCCATGGACGGCAGGTTGAAGTCACCCATAACTATTAGCCTGGGGACCTCAACCACCACCGCGGCGACAACGTCCAGGAGCTCGGGCAGGGAGGTTGATATGTGGCAGGGAGCCAGGTACGTAATCAACACCGCCCTCGGACTCCCAAGGTCCCACTTCACCAGGAGGGATTCACAGCCTGCCGTCTGAGGAACAGTGACCTCCCTCGGCCTGAAATCTTCCCTGATCATGACCGCCACTTCCCCACCCCTGCCCTGAGCTCTCGGCTGGTGGAATGCAAGGAAACCTGGTGGGCACATTTCCACCAGAGGGGCACCGCCCTCTGGTCCCAACCAGGTCTCCGTTATACCCGCCAGGTCTGCTCCCCCCTCTGAGATTAAATCTTGAATGAGGGGGGCCTTATTTACCACAGACCTGGCATTGCACAGCATCAGCCTACAGCCAGGGCCCTGTGGTTCTGAATAACCCCGAGAACAGGTTGAGCCTTGGGGGTCGGAGCGCACGACCACTCGTAAGCAGTGGGTGCGCGCTCCCTTATGATACAGCCCCCTGCTCCCACCATACCTGCCCCTCCTGCATACGGTACTAATTGGAACTAAGTTAGCCTTAATCAACCCCCCGTCCGCACCCTCAGGGCTCCGTCCCCTTCCATTGCCTGGCCTGTCTTCTTGCTCCCTTCCAACAATTCCTTCCCCCACCCTAGACACCCCTTCCCCACCCCTTCCCTCCCTTAAAACTTTCATTAAATACCTATTTAAAAAACCCCAAAGCCCCTTATTTGATGCATGCCATCTCTCAGGACTCCAAAGTCCATCCTCGAGATGGGCCCTTGATAAAACAGAGGGCCATAATTGCGAGAGGGGGGAATCTCGCAATGCAAGAAGAGTCCACTTCGAGTAAGCAGCCAGTCAGGTAAAGTGCATCGATGGGGTCCGGCAAGAGAACCGGGCAGTCCAGTCTAGATTAAAGTCCAAATTCCAGGTTTCCATCAGGGTGATGGTAATAATAATAGTAATAACAACAATAACAATGATGATGGTGGATTTCAGGTGGTCCGGGCAGGAAAAGGCCCCTATGTTGTTCTATCCTGCTCCATTTAATCCACAGTCCACAGATTCGCATATGTGCTGCCGGGGCAAGGACCAGGTCTCTAAAAAGGGTCCATAGAGGCAGCACCAGAGTCAGAATCTGGGATTCTTTCATCAGGGCTATTTACTGCCCCTCCTGATAGTGCTCGGTTCCACTTTCCTTCCTGCATAAAACTAACAGGGTGGGGGAGGCCACTGCAGTTCTCCCATTTGGCCTCACCGTTGGCCGCTCGTCCACCGGGGAGGGGGAAGCATGATAACGTTGTTTCCCTCACCGCCAGGTCCATGCTGCCCCCTCTGTCACCCGCGATTCTCAGCTGTCTTCCTGAACCACTAGCTCGCATGATGGTGGGGGGGCCGCCGCCGAGCTCTTCCCTTTTGTGGCGGCCTCCCAACGCCAACGCCTCTCAGCTGCCTTCCCAAGCCGCTCGCTCACATGGTGGTGGTAGGGAGGGAGGGGAAGGGGCCGAGCTGTTCCTTTTCACAGTGGCCACCCAAAGCCAGAAGCCTCTCAGCAGTCTTTTCGCGGGTCGTTCGTTCGCATAGTGGGAGGGGGGAGCCGCCGTCGAGCTCTTCTCTTTCACGGCGGCCTCCCACCCAAACTCCCAGCTGGCTCCTCACCTCGCCGCAGGCCACAGGCCGAAGGGGGGGGAGTACGCTGTTATCATCACCCAACTTCGTCCATTCCCGGCAAGGAGGGAGTCAACTGACATATCTCTGGAAGGCTAAGGTATTCCGCTGCCAGAATCCCCGGGGGTCCCAGATGTTTCTCGACCCCTGGGGGGGTCTCTAGCCATTCCCCATCGGAAGCCCGGCTGCTCTTAACAGGGAAGCGCCCTCCGTCTTGCACATGCTCCTAGGCTCAATTCCCATTGGTCAGTTAGGAATTTTTTCAGACTATAGCGCAACACAATAAATTAACAAAATCTTTGATTTATTCCTAATTCCAAACCAAGGTGCTCATGCTGAAAGATACAGTTTTGTCACAGTTGTTAAGGGGTATACTGTTTTCAAGAATCACAGCTACACCACATTTTTTACTCCTTCAGCTTCAGAATATCCAGCCAAAACAGATGTGACCCATATCAGCATACTTGCTTCCCTAAATAGGTGACTATTTCACAGGCCAATGTAGTTTCTCACCTTCAGTCAAATCATAGATGATCTCTGCTTTATAGGACTGACCTGACACTACTGAGACTAAAGATCAGGTTCTTTGAAGGGCTTATCTCTCCAATAATTGATTGCTGATAAAGATTTCCAGAAGGGACAAAAACTGTTAAATGCTTAATTTCTCTGTCCTTGTGTAACTTGACATCACCATATCTTTATATTCTGCCACTACTATGATACCGGTAATTATCCTAGGCCAGGGTACTGTTCTCAAGCCATCCTTGAAGAAGCAACATTTTTGTAGTTATCTGTTTAGGCTGTCATTAAATGTAGCCTTAAATGTAGTCCCAAGGAAACAAGAAAAACAGCTTAATAAAGCAAATAATGTACAATATGGGATTACAACATATATAGTAACAGAAATATTTGTGTTGTGATGCAGGCAGATCAATTCTTGTGAAACTGCAGATGACTTCTATGGCACCATGGGAAAATTAACTCAGGAGATGCTGGAAGATAAACTCGTTGATAGCAATGAACTCATGCAGGTTAGTAAGAAAATATGAAATTAGATGGGCCTTAAACCAACTTGATACATCTTGTTAAAAATATTAAAAGTTAATTAAGTCACAGAGTCAAAGACTCAATCCCTGACTTTTCTAAGTAAAGCTGAGAAAGATCTCTTCAATCCCAGCGGAACTGCTGTCTATCAGTCAGTGAGAAAATTGGGCTAACAATTGAAATGAATTCCAACTTGCTATGTACAGTAACTATTAAAAGTCTAGTAAAATTCTTAACAGCTCTCTCAAAGCATATCATTCTGTTATTACTAACAGGATGCATTAGGGTATTGTTTACTTTCTATCTAGGTTTGGCAAGTGTATCAAAGCAAAAAAGAATCTTATGAATAATACAATATTATTATGCTTTTAAAACATATACAATACAATGGTTGTCCATGTAGCTCTATCTATTCTTGATAATGTTTTAGATGTTAGTTTGTATAGCAATGCATTTGGCTAAGGAACAAATTGTAACATAACTAAGACTGAGAAGCACTGCTGTATAATGAGAAATATGTGACAAATATCAGTTTAAATTGCTCTCCAGTCAATTTTAGTGGTTTTGACTGATGTGGAAAATCACAATGTACAGTCTTTTATGGCTACCAATCCAGGCTTCAAAAATGCACTGAATAGCATCAAAAAGATAAATCTGTATTGTTTGCAGTCCAGATTTCTTAGCCCCCTGGTATTTGTCAGAACAAAATTAATCTAATTCAGATAAGGTAGTGAGTCCTTATCCTCTTCTTTCAACAGCTAAGTCTATATTATTTGGATTATATTGCTGAGGAAGTGAAAATCATGTACTTCATTTCAGAAGAATAATCTGGTATAGTTAGAAACAAAAACAAGATGTGTGTATGTGTGCGTGTTTGTGTGAGAGATTTAAAAATCCATTCACTGTCTGGAGATCAACAACACTAATGAAATGATATGATCACTGTTTCATGTATGGACAGACTAAGAAAAAGGTTGCTATTGAAATAAATGATTTTCAGATTCTCTCACACCTCCTCCTCCCCCTCCTCAGGAAAGGAAGTGGTACAATAATAATGAAGAGATGATCAAACTAATGTGGAGAGGCAGAATTTAGGCTTGCAGTGCATGGGGGAGGAGCTGTTTACACATTTGGTGATTTTGTGCTGCTGAATTGCTAGCCCGCCACTATCAGTACAATGTGGGATTTTTCTCAGTTTTCATGCAAGATATACAGTTTGAGGTCTAACAGATTTGCATATTAAGCCAAATGTGTTCAATCAATATCTTATTTATTTTAAAATGTAATGTAATCTAGAAATTTTCCCCATATTATTGCTTTCAAAATTTCATCTGCCGTTATTTACTCTATGCCTTTTATTCATTTCTTAAAATTGCAACATCTATTAGTCCATAATTTCAGTTTGCAGAGGCTTATATTTAGAACAATATTTGAGATTAAGGATTCAGTATATTCTAATAAAAATATCTAAAATGAAGCAGTATATATACATTTATTTTACAAAGACAATTCAATTTCCATATTTTTCACATGAATGTGAAAGATTGTGCATGAAAAATTACCTGGCCAAAATAAAGGACCAAAATGAGTTTTTGAAAAAATACTGTAAATCTAAAGTTATTTTGCTCCCTCTACCCTATGAAGACTTTATTAACTAGGCTTATAAATTCCAAAACTGCTCTATCAATGTGTTTCAGTCCTAAGTATGTATTACAAGCGTTTTCAAGTTTTCAACTTTTATTAATATTACTGTCTTATATCAGCCTTAATGAAATCTTGGTAGTTTTGATTATTTATTGGATGACTAACAGTGGAAGTACTGAAAAAATGAGAAATCAACTTGACATGACAGGGTTTGTATTCTTATTATAATATAATGCACTATAATAATTCCACTGAACAAGCCTAAACCATTAGCACAAATATTAGCACAAAGTAACTTAATGAGTCTAGTGATTTAATGGGAATTTAAATGTGGATTTCCATCATCTTAATCCAATATTCTAATCAATCCTTGACTGATATAGGCTTCTGGCTAATAGGAGGCATGTCATATTTGTTAGTGTTGTGATACTGAGAAATTCATAAAAGAGTTTCTTTATAATAGATACTTTTCTACAAGTATACCTGTTTCTATTGATACAGATTGTTTCTTTAAAATTGAAATCTAGTTAAGTTAAGACTTCTAAGGCATTGAGGATAAATGCATTAAGGGATAAAATAAGTAGTTGTATATACATATGCATAGTTTGCTCTGCATACAAATTCCTTTGAATGCAAGAAATACATGCATTCACAGCATTTTCATTATTTTCATCCTAACACTCTTGTTATCTCCAGGACTTGACTGGTTATATGTCTTGTTGATTATTATTTGTAGTTCCTGCAAGCAATGTTTGTTGCATTAGTAATAATCAAGCTTTTTATATTTGTTTTTGTAAATGTGGAAAAGGCAATGTCTAATCTTGCAAATGTAGGAGGATTATCTTGTATTTGAGTTTGCATGAAAAGTGTCCTAAAAGTATTCTTTTCTTTGGTTTCTTTCCTCTCTTTTTTCATAGATGGTTTATTCTATGGCCCAGTTCCCCTTCCCTCAGCTATCTGAATTAAGAGAGAAATATACATATAACATTACACCATTTCCTGCTACCGTAAAATCAACTGCAAGGTAAGGCATCTTCTGACTATTTCGGGTGTAAGTAAAGAAAGAAACAGCTTGAGGAATCACTCACATTATTATGGCTTACACCTCATCATCCAAGAAAGTCATATCTGTGTGCTCTGGTTTTTTAGCCGACTGGGAAAAATAAAAGACAGTGATGAAGAGAATGAAATAGGTGATGAAGACTCTATAGCAAATGTTATTGGATGTCTTGGATCATTTAGTGGATTTTTGACTCCAGAACTACAGAACTATCAAAAGCATTTCAAAGGTAAACATTAATTTCTGAAATTTCAATAATTTTATCGGGGATTCAACTGGTATACAAGGCTTTGCTGCTGAGGCTAATTTCATTTCCTCAAACATGATGTTTTAATTCTTATTCCCAGCCGAATCTAAGATGATAATAAAATATGCAAATAAAAAGTCACTACAGTTGTGTGGCCTTTAAGACAGTGATGTGGTATGTCCAGGGTGTGTAGTACATTAGCCTCTATGGCAAGGTTGGACAATATAGAAATCAAAATGTGGCCCCTGAACCCTACTTTTTGCATATCCTAGATCCTCTGCCATTGCACTATTGGAACTTGGCAGGAAAACATCCAAAAACTGAAGCAAGGTCTCTGCCCATGCCTGCATTTCTATTGATATGCATAAATATCATATTACTTTTGGATATAATGAAGTTTTTGTTTGTAAATTCACTGAAAGGCATTGCCCCTCCCCAAAGAGTACAAAAATACAAATCATAGCCCTGCAGGTGACATTATGATGCCAGCCTAACCATCATAGTTTACAGACACTGAAAATACCATGTTTCCCTAAAAATAAGACCCAACCAGAAAATAAGCCCTAGCATGATTTTTATGCTAATATAAGCCCTATTCGAAAAATAAGCCCTAGTTAACCGCCCACCCACTGTTCCACCGTCTGCTTGCCTGCAGCCACAGGGCTTCCCAGGGCAGATGCTTGGGAGGCGAGGGCAGTGCTGGTGGAACACATCTTCAGATGAGGAGAATGGCGCAGACAGGCTGGGGAATCGAAGGACCAGGTGGCGCACACTTCCTCTGCTATGCACAGCTTTGGCGGGTGTCTGCCAGGTGGAGGGAGGCAGCAGGGGAGGCATGCGCCACCCAGTCCTTGGGCTGCCCCCGCCTTGGGCTGCCCCCCAGCCACGAGCAAACAGACGGTGGATAGAGTGGGCGGGTGGCTGTGCAGCACATCCAGCAGGGGCCAACCTGGCAGTAGCAGTGCTCCCACTCACCTGCACTGCATGGGCTTTGCAACCCCAGAGTGCACCGGCCAAGGGGCCGGTGGGCCACAGCTGCTGCTGGACATCTTCGCCTCCCATGCCCTCACTGCCTCCCATAAGACATCCCCTGAAAATAAGCTCTAATGAGACTTTTGGACCAAAAGTTTTTGGGGAAACATGGTAATATTTTAAATAGAGAAATGGATCTTCAGTTGAGAAGTCCCCACCTATATTCATATCTTCAGTTGAGAAGTTCCCACTTACATTCATATGATACGATGATTGGATCTTATGAGTTCATTAAGGAATTGGGTTTTTTATCAGTATCGTTCTTATCCCTCTTGATTTCCATGGCTTACTGTACACTACATTTTAAAATAACCTGTAACTCTCAGCCAAGTATTTATCACTAATAAAGCAGTAATTTCTCAATGTATATACAGTTTTTGATTCTGGATAGCTTCTGTATGTAGGACTTATAAGTTTTCTAATTCAATTAAGTGGAAATATCAGGGGTAGCTTCAACTGTATCATTGTGACCTGGCTGATATATTTCTAATGTTTTTCCCAGACTATAATCAAGAGCAGAGTTCAGGCTTGAGTAACATTGCAGAATTAAGTCCTGGTGCAATAAATGCTTGCCAAAATGAATATCATGCAGCTTTTAACAGTATGATGATGGAACGTATGACCACTGACATCAATGCATTGAAAAGACAGTATTCTCGTATAAAAAGGAAGCAGCAACAGCAGGTTCATCATGTGTACATCACAGCAGGTAATTAATAATTGGAAGGAATTATTAGTTCAAGTTCTATTTGTATTAAGAAGCAAATCACATTTGTATTCGGTTTAGTTTATAGTGTATAAGAAGAAGGAGAAGGGGAAAAAGATGAGATCTATCAGCTTGAGTGAAATAATCTCATCTGATGATGAAAAGCTACTTATAAAAGAGTTTATAATCTTTGTTTTTCTTTTGTTAGGGTATGAAGATGATGACCTTGGGATAGTTTTAGATCCCAGGGACCAGCTGAATAATGGTATTTAAAGATATCTGTGCTATTTGGGCTCCAGGGGTCTTAAGTATTGATTTCACTAACATTTCTGGCATCCTTGGATTTGGAATACAAATTTCTAAACACCTAACTAGGTACTATGCAGCAGTCTGAACTACTGAAGTATTACACGATTAAGTTGATTAAGTATATAAAGAATTTTGATCTAAATCCTGTAAGTTTATATATAGGTAAACATGTTTATTTCACCGGCTATGCTGCTTCGTGTAGAATAAATCAAAATTGTTAACAGTCATACTATCTGTGGGATTAACAATGGAGGCCTGAATTTTCACTTACCCTCCTGCAATAACCTCCTGCACTGGTATAATAATGAAAGTGTTTGCATACTGTATTTTGCACTGTGGACTCCTATCCACCTGCAAGGATGGATGTACAGGATAGTTGGTCTGCATGTTACAGGACAGTATCTTTTCAAAAATTTTGAGAAATGCAATATAATTATATTGTCAAAACAAAATAAAAATTTCATTTTCCAAGATTGCCAAATCTTCCTTTTACTAATCTTTTCCAATTATATAGTTTAGCTACATGTTGATTATTTTTGACATTTTGATGTACATTGAGAATACCACATTAAATTAATCAACCTTAATTGCGTAAGATCAGGTATGACATGGCTTTTTGATTATGTGCTTTATAAATATGAGTTAAAGATATCTAGCATCCTGTTGGCATGATTTAGTTTAGTGGTGGTGAACCTATGGCACGGGTGCCAGAGGCGGCACTCAGAGCCCTCTCTGTGGGCACGTGCGCCGTTGCCCCAGTCCTAGGCCTTCAGCTGGGTTTTATAAAACCTTTTCACTTTAGGCCTCCTCTGCCATGTGCAAAAAAAAAAGTTCAATCAATCAGTCAATTTCAACTTCTTGCGGGGAAAAAAAATCTTGCAAAGTTGGAATTGATTGATTGAACTTTTTAGTCCCACCTAGTCTGCCGTTACCACCGCAGCCACGCCCAGCCAATGGGCCACACCCACCCAATGGGCCACACCCTCCAGGCACCCGACAATGCATAAGTGGGTTTTGGGTTGCAGTTTGGGCACTTGGTCTCTAAAAGGTTCGGCATCATTGATTTAGTTAATCAAAGTGGGAAAGGAAACATAATTACTTAAATTATTATTGTGATGTTTATTCATTCACTAAAAACTAATTTAATTCACAGTCTAATTATTAGAGCATTTATATTAGATTTCACATTAATATCTAGCAAAAATGTATTTTTATGTGGCATTACTTTGGGACAGGTGACAGATTTAATTAATAAATCTGATTAGTAGTTAGTAGCAGTGCCTAAAAGAATGGCATTTTCTGGTAGGAGAGAGAAAATTCTGAAGAGTCACTCCTAGTTATTGCAAATGAGAGGGAGAGAGAAACTAATTGTTCTAAGGCTGCTTCCTATATACAACACCTTTAATTTTTAGAAATGTTAATTAAAATTACTTTCACTATTTTGTACTCTGAATATAGTATTTTGTATTTTTACAGCCATTTTGTTTATCAGTGAATAAAACTGCAGCAAACATAATGCAAGGTTTACTTGTTGGGCAAGATAGATGCCTTAGGTTTGGTTTTAAAAATAATGCTGTAGAATATAAGTGAAATGAACATTCCTCTGCTTCAAATCCTACAAGTCTTTGCTTTTGTGCCTGCAGTACAATCAGAAAATTTTCTATTTGCCATATCTCTTTCAACAATATACTTTAAAATACATTTATTTTTATTTCAGATAAAGGTCCAGTTACCAGTCTTATGCCTTCTCAGGTAAATCATTCTTCAGTAATCAACCATCTTCTGCTGGGGAAGAAGATCAAACAAACCAGCAAGTCTGCCAAAAACAATGTTCCAAGCCACACTGGGGAAAAGATGTTACTAGGTCCGCATGAAGATATTAAAGCAAAGCTAAACTCTCCATGGCGCACTCACATGAGGGTACACCGAAAGAACATAGAGCAAGCCAAAGGCCATCTGGGCTACGGAGATACAATAGGACTGATAGAGGAGCACAGTGAACGTGGGAAAGCTAGTAGTATTAATACAAAAGAAGAAACTGCAAATAAATCTAAAACTATGGAAGGTGATGGGAACCTTTCAACAGATGGACAATCTCCTGAACCAACTTATACAAATATCAATTCCAATGCCAACGTATCAGTGGTCCAGCAGAAGTTGGAAATCTTGGAACTTACACAGAATAGTAAAGATGGTACTGAAGACAAAACACACAGTTATGAATTGCCAAGTTTAGCCAATGACAGTGGAATAGTGACAAAATCCTGCACACCTAGGCCACAAGTCTTTTGTCCTTTCCCTAGTGTCAAGCCACTCAGAAAATCAGCTGCAGCCAGAAATCTAGGATTGTATGGCCCAAATGAAAGAACCCCAACTGTACATTTTCCACAAATGAGTAGGAGCTTTAATAAGCCTACAAGTGGTAACAGTGGGTCTAAAAAACGATGATATGTAAAACAACTGGCACTTTATTATAATTGTTACAGTTACCATTATTGTAGATTTTATTATGCTTTATGCTTCCAAAGGGATTTCTAATTAATTTAATTCTTTCATTGGAAATAATGAAGATAAATAATATATGTATATATTATTCAAAAATAATTGCTTTTTTTTTAATGTAGTGGCAAATTCTTTTTCACATTAAAAATTGTCTTGCAGCTTCAGAAATGTTTGCCGTTTTATAGATAATAGCCATAGGAAAGAACTCTAGAAAGTTTAATTCTAAGCTGTTTGGTCAAGAATTCTCAAATACTTGAAGGGCAATTTTTAACTTTTATCACGATCCAAAAATGTTATCAAGACTTCCAGTAGCTTACTAACAGACATCCTTAGCAACTTAGAAGAAAAGTGTTGTTCTTGCTTGTCATCTGTATTCTAACACCTAATATATTTAAGCATTTTCATTTTCAGTTTTCTACTACTGCTAATTTTTTATATAATTTTATCAGGCTAAGAGAGATATTAACACATTATATTGTAAGTTTTTCCACTTAGCCTCATAATTGTCCCAGCGTTACTCAGGAATTTAAAAGAGTCAAAGAAACTCCAGAGCCGAGGTTTCAGCAAGCAAACAACTTTTATTTTGATCAAAACACTAGTTGGGTGACCCCATCCCTCTTCGTGGCTGGTAGAGGGATGGAGGCAACAACCAGGAAAGATGTCTTCCATCTTTTATACCTTTTCAGAACAAAAGATCAGGTCTTTGTACCAGATGTAAGATAGCACAAAAAAAAATTCCAAGATAATGACTCATACACAGCAACCCAGGCTCCATCCATAACTCCTTTCCCCCTTCCTCTTACTGAGTTCTTTTCATGTGAGCAATCTCCTGTATATAGAGCATGAGACATTAACTTTTATGTAAATAATTTTCCTACAAAGGCACCTACAAAGCTGCTTGCAAATAAGCTAAGTTATATATAAAATGATTACAAAATATCACTACTAATATCAAGCTTAAGCATAATAAAATCATAAGCATAATAAAATCCCTTCAATCCTCCCTTTTTAATATAAAAGCTGAATAGGGTTAGGGACTCTTGAAGAGGGAAGCAGAGTCAGAAGGTAAAGGTCTTAAAATCATTGCTTTAGCTGGTTTATCGTTATAGATAGAGTGGCAGCAAAAGTTAGTCCGGATATAGTGGATCTAACAATTCTTTGAATAAGCGAAATAAGGCATGGTAAACACAACAACCCTCTTAAGGCCAAAATCTCAATGAACAATATCTTTTTCCAATTATCAAACATTCCCGAAAACCATCCGCCAATATACAGTGCTTCTGTCATGTCTGGACAGGGACATGAGCCGACGTTCGCATTCTGTCAGTGATTTCTGTGACATATTCCTTATATGTAATGTCGGACTGGGGTCTAATAATGCAATTTAGGGCCACAATGATGAAATAGAGGGCCCATTTGGTTGGGTGGTCCTTTACTTTCCAAGTCAAATTAAAATGAGAAGTGATGTTCTCCAATTGAATCTCTCAAGCTTCACGTTTAAAAATGAAACAATACATTGGGGCCAGATCAATAAAAAAAATTCTTTTGATACTGAGGAAATCTCAGTTGTAGTTTCCAGTTCATGAAAATCAACTTGAATTCATATTTGTATCTGGTTCAATTGATAGCTACCGGTAGTTCAAATGATGCTGAAAAATCCATTGGTCTGGTTATCTTTAAGCACACTGGGCTGCAGGAATCCTTTGATTATGCCAGGATGGGTAGGATGTGCAAACGTATTTGGCATTAAATGAATAGGCCTGTCTCCACACTTAGTCCATTTAGCTTGATTATAGTCAATAGTTTTATATGCATCAAAAAAAAATATCCTGGCACTTGCCCATATGTCTCATGTTATCCTTCCCCAAAAGGTAATGTCTGTATGTCCCTCCATATGTCCAGATTTAAAGTTGTTGGTAAAGCTTTACTGTATTGACAGGAGCATAACAAGCAACCCTGTTGCCCTTTTGCAAGTGAAATACATAGTCTTGTTATAAACACAACTCCCTTTTGTTCCTTAAAGTATTGGGCCCATGGTCCTTCCTTCTACCAAAGAAGGTACAAGAGAAACAACAGTAGCAGAATAAAAATATTGTAATACACAATCCAGTTTCTAGGAACACGATTTCCAAGGTAGTCCAATCCATTGAGGTTTTTCTCCTACTTAGATGGAAACAGTTCAACAGGCAAGGAAGGTTGAAATTTCATTTTCAGGTTGTTCAGCTGCAGAGCTTGTCACTGGAGAGGGAATGATGGGACTTTCCATGGACTCACGCCTTGATTCCTTAGATCAGGAGGACTTGACATGGTTGGGACCACTCAGGACTGATATTTCTAGGTAACAGTTCTTTTCACCTGAACCCACTCTCCAGGAAAAACAATGGCCAGAGACAGGTGGTAGGGCAGCCTGGGCCTGTACTGAGATAGAAGACAAAGCCTGCGCCAGGTTATGCAAATACTGAGTAACTTTCTTCTCTTCTTCATTGACATTCTTAAACCTTTGACATTCTTAAACCTTCATGTAACAAAAGCCTCCCATATGTCATTCCAAAGGGACAAAGACAGCTTTCCAGTTGATGCCTATATTAAAATGGCCTCACCACTAAATGTTATAGAGCTTTTTATTTATCATGTGTTTATCACAGATTTAACTAAAGCAGGGGTAGGCAACCCAAAACACTCAAAGAGCCACTTGGACTCTTTATACAGCTCAGGAAGAGATCACACCACCACCGCCCCAGCCAGGACTGCAGTCTGGGGGGGCAGCAGGAGGAAGAAGGGGAGGAGGATGAGGCTCTGGAGCCACAGGAGATGACTCAAAGAGCTGCATGCAGCTCCAGAGCCGCGGGTTGCTGACCCGTGAACTAAAGTATAAATACAACTTTCTTATTTTTTTTAAAAAAAGTATCAACCATCCCTTGCACCCCCTTTCAGTGGCTGCTTCTGTGTCCTAGCTATTGCTTTTTTTTCTTTATTTCTTTTCAACATCTGTCTCCCATCTTGCAACATCCACTTCCCACTTTCTTCTATTTTCTCATTTTTCTCTCTTTCCATCATATGTTTGAGCTGACCACATTAAGGGCAGTCTCCCTGCTTAATGCATACAATTCACAAGTTTGTGCAAACCAAATTAAAAGCAACTCTCCTTCCTTCTATTATCCATTCCTTCACTTCCCTTCCACCACTTTGGCCTAACGTCTTTCTTTTCTTCTTCCACAAGGACATCTATCAATGTTACATGAGCCAATTCTTTCCCTTTTACTATTAATCAATCCTTTTACTGTTCTCTTCTCCAAAAGTATTCACGACTCCATAAGCATACTTGGAGTCAGTGTATATATTCTCTTTCTCCCTTATTAACAACCTCAGAGCCTGTCATAAGGCATAAAGTCATCCATGAACAAGTGTTTACCTCCTTTCGGCTTTCTGATTTAAAATTACCCACACTTGATTAAAAAAAATGCTAACCACCAAAACTTCCCCAAATGTCAATTTTAGACAAAAATGCCACTGGCTGCCTCTTTTCCCCCACTTCTGAGTCAACCCCCCCCCAAGCCATTACTTTGCTGTATTTACAAACAAATTACCTAGTGAAGAGCCAACAAAAGAGCGCTTACTAAACTGTGCTTGCATTTGTTAACATAAGCTCTTTTTCTAACAGTTTTGCCATACAAATCTTTAGTCAAAACAACATAGCTATTTATAATCCCAAAATTTTTCTCAACTTCTTCTTTTAATTTCACAAAAAAATAAACAAGCTTAATAAGATATTCTGAGTTACTGAAATAAACCACTAGGTTATTACAAAAGCTAAAGTCTTGTATCAAACCCTAGTATCAATTCTTTGCTTTTAATATATATTTAGTCAAATTCCAATTTAATCAGATTCCAGATGGAAACAAATTTCCATTAAGTAGGTAAAACATTTATAAATCTAAACAAAACAATTCAAAATTATTTCTTTTAGTTGATGGAACAACTAAAACTTCCTTTGTTCAACAACTACTGCCTCCTCTTTCCAGAAAAAAAATTGCAAGCTGAAACTGCAAAAGTGGCATTAAACTTCACATCCACCCTCCTTCCTCAAGTCAGAATTCTAAGCAGAGAAAAAAAATAGTTAAAATGAGCAGATCTTCCCCCTTTCTTTCTGTCTCTCTCTCTTTCATGGTGGCACAGCATGTGAAAAAGTAAACAGGAAAAAGAAAGAAATTTTACAAAAATCTCACCACTAAAAAAAATAGTTTCCTCTCCTTCACATGCATTTTCCATGAATTCTATCACAACAACAACAAAAAGAACAAAATCTGCAATTTACTGTTTCTTCAAGAGCCTGGGGGTGGGGGTGGGGTTGAGGGCTACCACACACACACATTTACATATCAGCAAATAAACTCATTCATTTCCATTCTAATTGCTTGCATAAACAATTTCACATACAAATATTTCATACTTTCTCCAGGCAAACCATTTATTTTTAAATAAGGCCTTTTTGCTTGTTATCAGAGAGAGTTTTGACCCTCTTCCAAGTCTTGGAAATAACACAGAACAACACAGACAGACATATATATACACAGCTACTATTAAAACAACATTTTTTAGACATATGGCTTGTCCTGCAAGAAATGAGAAAAATCATGAGGTGATTCCAACCAAACGTGGTTTTTATAGGGCCCTTTAACCATCTCTTATTTTTCTCACCATGCACCACCACATATCCACCATCCTAAGAAACCCCAAAGACAAAATTGAGTTAGAAAATCAAGGAGTATATGAAATCCCATGCACCGCTTGCCCCGCCACATACATCAGACAAACCAACAGAAGAATAAGTGCATGCATTGAAGAACACAAGAAATCAGTCAAAAAAGAGGAACCAACTTCTTCCCTGGTCCAACACCTTAAAGCCACAGGACATGAAATTGACTTTAAAAAGACCAGAACTATCGCCAAAACTGAACACTTTAATAACAGAATAATCAGAGAAGCCATCGAGATAGAAAAACGCCCACACAGCATGAATAAACGAGATGATACCTCCCGCCTACCAGCCATTTGGAAACCCGCCCTTATTGACAAATGAGTCCCTAACACAAAGAATGACACCAGACCCACACTCACAAAAACCACACAGGATGTCACCACCACACATCCACGCAAAAAGCAAACCCAAACCCACACCGATAATGAGGCACGACCACAAACCAGAAACCAGACCACAGCTGCATCATTAGCCACTTTAAGCCCCTCCAATCCATACATGAAGCAAACTGACACCCACCATGAAGATAAGGCACGACCACGAACCCGATGCCAAACAACAGCAACGCAGCTCACCATCTCAAATCCCCCTGCAACTCAGACTAACCCGAGCACAACAAAGCCCCCACCCAAACAGAACACTAGGTCACCAAAGACCCACATACAAACACCCGCGAAAACCTCAGAAAACATATATATATATATATATATATATATATATATATATATATGTGTGTGTGTGTGTGTGTGTGTGTGTGTGTGTGTGTGTGTGTGTGTCTGTGTCTGTGTCTGTGTCTGTGTCTGTGTCTGTGTCTGTGTCTGTGTCTGTGTGTGTGTGTGTATTCAAGTTTTTCATAAGTCCTGGTTAGATGGTGGATTTCCTCCCCATAGAGGTACAATATTTGTTTTCTGAGGTTTTCATGGGTGTTTGTATGTAGGTCTTTGGTTATTCGGGTTTTCTCCCGCGTAAAATTGGAAGTGTCTTGGTAATGTTTCGACGAAGTCCCATTCATCATCTTCAGGCTGGTGTTTTCAGCTTCGTGCTTCTAGGAGCAATGTGTGGTCGTAGCTATTTCTTCTTTTTAACTGCCAGTGGGGGTATGAACTGATTCGGTGGGAGCTTGGCTGTGTTCTGATTGGGTGGAGGTGTGCTCTGATTGGTTAGGGGCTTGGCTGTGCTCTGATTGGATGGGGGGTTGGCTGTGCTCTGATTGGATGGGGGAGTGTTCTGTTTGGGAGGAGGGCTTTGCCGTTTTCTTGTTCTCTGTCTTGGATTTTAGTGGGGGTTTCTTTTTGGATTAGGTTTGTAATCTTATTTCTTTGGAATCCATTGGATGTTAGTACATTAGTGAGAGTGTGTAGTTCAGGTTTTAGGTGTTGTTCATCAGCTAAGCGTTTTGTTCTGGAGATGAGTGTCTTGGCTACGGAGTTGATCTGTGCTGGGTGGTGGTGTGAGAGAGCGTGCAGATAGCGGTTTGTGTGTGTTTTCTTCTGGTAGATGGTGTGTCCTAGGGAGCCATTGGATTTCTTGTAGACTAAGACATCCAGGAAGGGAAGTTGGTTATTAGCTTCTGTTTCCATGGTGAACTGTATTTTGGGGTGTGGGCTGTTGAGGTGTGTGAGGAAGTTGTCCAGTTTTTCTTTCCCATGTGGCCAGATTATGAAGATGTCATCTACGTATCTGAGCCAGAGTTTGGGTTTGTGATCAGATTTTTCTAGGGCTTGGGTTTCAAAGTGTTCCATGTAGAGATTAGCAATGACAGGTGAGAGGGGTGATTCCATGGGTGCTCCTTCTATTTGTTTGTATTTTTGTCTGTTATAGATGAAGTATGTGTTGGATAGGCAGTGGTTAGTCAGATCTAAGATGTGTTTGGGGGGGTTATATTTGTTTTGGATAGCTGTCAAGGCTTCTTTGATTGGCACTTGGGTAAAGAGGGATATGACATTGAAGCTCACGAGTTGTAAGTTTTGTTTCTTTCTGATCTCTATGAACTGGAATGAGTTTTTTACGTGTGAGGTGATGGATTCTGCATAGGGCTGTAGTTGTTTGGCGAGAAATTTGGTTAGGTTTTGTAGAGGTGAGCCTATGGAGCTGACTATGGGTCTAAGTGGGGTTCCTTCTTTGTGTATCTTGGGGAGACCATAGAGCTTAGGGCATCTGGATGATTTCTCTCTGGGAATGATTCTTTGCTGGATCTCTTCGCTAATGGGGGAGGCTTTTATTTTGGATCTGGTGGTTTTTTCCAGGTAGGTGGTGGGATCTGTGTTTAGGGGTTTGTATGTGGAGTCTTGCAGTAGGTTGGTTAATTTCGTTTGGTAGTCAGATGTGTTCATAACTACCGTGGTGTTGCCCTTGTCTGCTGGTAGGATTATTATGCTGGTGTCTTCTTTCAGGTTAAGTAGTGCTGTCTGTTCCTCTTTGGGTAAGTTGCTTTTGGGTGGCTTGCTAGTGCAGAGGATGTTGGTGATTTCGAGTCTGATTCTGTTAGCGTTGTCGGGGGTTGATTTTGGTCAGGCTGGTTTCAAATCCGCATATAATGGTTTCAGTGGGGATGTGTTTGGGAGTGACTGCAAAGTTGAATCCTTTGGAAAGGACATTGGTTTCGGCTTTGATGAGGATCCTATCTGAGATGTTATGCACTGTTTGTTTCATGTGTGGCTGTGAGGGAGGAGGGGTTTGTTTCTGGCGTTCTTGTAGTCTTCGGAGTTTGTTGGTGAGTGTGTCTGTCTTGAGGGTGGTCTGTGTTTCGGCTCTCCAGACGGCGAGTTGTTTGGATTTGTCCCAAAGTGCAGGGTGGATCTTGTTGCTTGTTGTTATATATATATAATAAAACAAAACATACACATCAATTTGGGGTTTGAGGCCAAAACAGGCCTCCCCCTTTAATTAAAAGGGAGGGGAACATTTATGGTTGCTTCCAATTTATCCCAGCAACTTCAAAAGACAATGGGGAAGAACTAAAAGGAATATTGAACCTGGGCCTTTTACAGGTGTGAAAGGGAGGGGAAAACTAGCAGCCTCCTCTCCTCACGTCTGACAAAGGGGAATTGAATAGTCCAAAGAGCCAGATTAAAGGAAAAAGAGGGGAAAAAAACTTGCTTTCAGTTCTTTATTTTTTTTTCCTTTTCTTCCATGGCTGTAGTTGTTATCAGATAAACTAGCCAACCGGAGGTTTAAAAAGTTCTTGAAGATTATTTTTACTGCCATCAACAGAAAGTACCACCAGACATTGTCTGACAGGGTTAAACTTAACAGCCACTTGAGGTTTCAAGACATCCCAATTGTTCAAAACACATTGCAGAGGAGTACATTTTGATTTAATTTGTTTCTTTAAATTACTCTGATGATTTCCCCCCTTTTTTCATTTCAAAATAGTTTCTTGGCTTTCTCCCTTTTCAAGTAATGAATTTGGAATTTTTTTAATTTTTTGTTTGGAGGACTAGTTGGAGAGATCAACCTCCTATCTTATTCCAAAATTACCAAAAACCTCTGCAAAAAAAAATACATTCCAATTTAATTACTTTCTTTAAATCACTCAATCCTGTATTAGAAGACAGTTGCTCGGCTCCCTCTTTTCTTACATTTATTCATTTTTATTTCTTATCTATAGAGGACTAGTCAGAGAGATCAACCTCCTGCCTTATTCCAGGATTACCAAAGCTTTTTTCACTCACCAAGGTGCCTGTTGCAATTTCTCCCATCAGTGGAGAAGCATGAAACCTCGTTAAATTCAGGCTTTCAGGTTCCTCGGACATGTATCCTACTGCTGCTAATGAAGCACAGAAGTCTTCCAGGTCAAACACCTAGGAGCGCTCTAAGGCTCATGCTTCAGTTGCCGTTAGTTTCATCCTGCCGAGAATTGAAGGCTCACCGGGACCTTAACAGGGGTCTCCAGATATGGGGGGGGGAGTCTTTGTGGCCTCCACCATGTCGGGTGCCAGGTTGTAAGGTTTTCCACTTAGCCTCACAATTGTCCCAGCATTACTCAGGAATTTAAAAGAGCCAAAAAAAACTCCTGAGCTGAGTTTTCAGCAAGCAAACAACTTTTATTTTGATCAAAACACTAGTTGGGTGACCCCATCCCTCTTCGTGGCTGGTAGAGGGATGGAGGCAACAATCAGGAAAGATATCTTCCACCTTTTATACCTTTTCTGAACAAAAAGATCAGGTCTTTGTACCAGATGTAAGATAGCACAAAAAAAAAATTCCAAGATGATGACTCATACACAGCAACCCAGACTCCATCTGTAACTCCTTTTCCCCCTTCCCTTACCGAGCTCTTTTCATGTAAGCAATCTCCTATATATAGAGCATGAGACATTAGCTTTTATGTAAATAATTTTCCTACAAAGGCACCTACAAAGCTGCTTGCAAATAAACAAAGTTATATATAAAATGATTACAAAATATCACTATTAATATCAAGCTTAAGCATAATAAATCATAAACATAGTAAAATCCCTTCAGTATTTTTTATTTATCCTGGGTGACTAATTATTTTTAGTAAGTCACAATGAGTATAGGAAGACATTCTTACATCTGTTTTTTATCATTACAATTCTCAGCAGTATTTGCTGTTACAACAAATAAACTTGGCCTATTCCTAAATTACTCAAGTTTAAACTAAGTGGGGCTTATTCCCAGATAAGTGAATAGAAGATACCTGACAAACAACCAAACAACCTTCCTGTCAGAACCCATGTTTTAAAGGGCCTTTTCTTTTTGTTCTAAACTCAAATTGCTTTCTCTTCTCTCCCTAGGTTCTGCCATACTCCTGGAGGGGAGGGGGAAGTGCTTGGGGTTTATTGCCTTATTTTTCCTCTATTGCTGCAATGTAACTCTTTGCTGTTTCTGCTTTCTTTCCTCTGTGAACTTTCTCTCACTTGTTGTCAGCTAGTAAAGAGGGGAGGAGAATAGAATGTACCTCTTGCAACTGCGTTATCTCCGCGTTCACAAGGGAAGGTACGAAGATCCACCTAAACATCGCTGCAGCCTGGAGATGACCTGATGTTATCTCCTTTTTCCCACAACGAACTTAACATCTTGGGATTGGTCTGTTTGAACTGACCAGATGAACTATGGGGTGGGGTTATGCTTGGGATACTTTTTACCTATTGATCTGGCGGGAAACCCTCAGATCCTGTCTATTATGCCTACTATCAGCTTCTCCTAATAAAAGCTCCTTTTGGAAGAAACTGCTTCCACGAGTTCTACTTTCTTGGGATGAGGTACTGACATTAGACAGGATCTGCAGTAATAGTCAGCCCGGAAGGAAAGCCCTTACCGGGGGATTTTGCAAGACCATGTCAGACAACGGAGCAGAGAAGGAAGAATCCACCACAAAGGGGGAGCCCCCCCTGCCAGCTGGAACCCTGCAAGCTGTCCAGCTCTGAGTCTTCCTACTCATCGGAAGAAGAGGTAGTGAAGGTGTGCAGCCACAAACCTCGGTGGTCTATGGGTGTTGGGAAGAAGGACAACTGGGAGAAAAAGGTGAGGAAGGTGACACTTCGATGAGGCAGCCACCAACCAGGCTGGAAGGAGGAGATGGAAAAGTCCCTCCACCTCAGCGAGGATGAGGAAGACCACCCGGGGCATTTGAGCTGGTTGCTGGAGCAGGCGATCGGCATGATGAAGATAGCACTAGACTCCCTGAAGGAGGAAAAACTCGAACCCTACACTGGAACTATCTATTTGGGTTGCAGAAAGGACACTGAGGGTGAGTCTGAGGCTGAAGCCCCAGGTGTCAACGCTGCAAATATTGTATATTTTTGCTTTGACAATATGTAGAACTGTCTGGTATTTTTTGGGTTAATACAGAGCAGATGGGGTGGGAGCAAAGCGTGGGGAAAGAAAGAGGAAGGAAACCTTAGACCTTCACACCAACTGGATAACGTGAGATATGACAGCTAATTGAGGGAGGGAACATGCTGATAATTAAACTGCTCAGAGGAAGAGAATTTAGCATAAGCCTGTTGTGCCTGTGCCAACATTTTGTAACAATAAAAGACTTTTAGGAAAATAAAGGCCTGGAAGTTCTTTGAAGTGTTTCATTAGCCGGAACCATAACAACATGCTAAGAACTCAATCATTTTTCAAATGACCTGGGGTCCTGAACCCCATCCATTTCCTCTAGGCTTGAGAGGAGCTGGTAAAGATTCAGGGAAGATCTCATTATGGAGAAAGAAAGATTGCCTGAGGCCAGCCCCCTGGCTGCAACAGTTTCCCTGGAGGGGGGGAAGTGACAGCCAGCAAGCCGGGGGAGAGAGGAGTCTGGCAGATTTCCCAGCTGAGAGCAAAGACTTCAAAAGCAGAACAGAGAGATAACCAAGTTGTGGGTGAGTCATTGGAAAAATTTCAAAACTCAGAGATGAAACCCAGAAATCAATCCCTACAGAGAGAAGCCTACAGCCCTTCCATTGTAGATGTTCCTGCCAGGGACTTCAGCCCTGATGAGAGTGGGAATCCCAGTCTGAGCCCTCTGCAGCAATGGGGAGATTGGGTTCCCCAGCAGATGGATGATCCATGTCCTCTGAACTTGCCAAAGCTAATAGAGGTCTTGCAATGCCTTGGGGTGGTACAGAATCCAGGAGATCAGCAGCTGGTAGGAGAACAGCCACAGCAAGGAGATTGGCCACAGCCCCCAAACGTGCAACCCCTAGACATAAACCAGCAACAACAGCCCCAGTGGGGGCCACAGCAGCCCGTGTTCGCACCACCCTTCAAAGCAATCTTTGATGGAGACCCAGAGAAGCTATTTTTTTCCTCAACCAAGTGCGTTCTCACTTGAATCACTGGGCCTATTTCTACCCAGAACGTGCGAGAGTTCCGCAGGATAGCAGGTCGAATAGAGGGGTGGCCTGAGCAGTCCCTCATCCACTACTTCATCGAGGGATTAGACAATCACCTCTCTCAGGCCTGCATCTATCGAGAAGTACCTGATCGGATACAAGACTGGTACCAGACAGCCATGAAGCTAGATGTTAAGCTCTCTTGTTATAAGAAGCCTCCCCCACTTGAATCCGAGCAGCAACCAGAGCTACCCGGAGAGAAATCACCCCCACGAAAGCTTCAACTACTGCAATGGCTGAGAGACCCAGGCCACCTACACGCCCTTCCTTCAAGTGCTTCCAGTGTGGATTACGGGGATATCGAGCAGCGAACTGCCCAGTCCCCTACCCTCAACAGCAGAGCAGACCGAGACCAGCAGCAAAAAGAAAATCTGATCGTCAACCACCGAGAGGAAAATCCAATTGGATCCAACAAGAACTGGCTGCCCAAGTCGCACCCCCTATACAGAAGGACGCCGAGACTAAGGCTGGATCCGCCCCCGTTCTACCCTCTCTCAACAGCGATGATGAAGGGGAGAATGACCCAATGGTGAGTCGACAAATCCCACCTTTTTCGCTAGCCGCAAAACTTATAATCCCTAAATCAGGGGTACAAATGAACTTAAATGTGCTAATAGATTCTGGATGCACCCGATGTATTATTAGCTTACCCTTTGCCATGAAATTGGGCATATGAGTGAAATTGCTTTCCGAACCCATGAGGTTTGAGCAAGCTGATGGCTCCCTCATGGGAGAAACTCTTATCACACAAGTAACCGAGCCCTTATGCCTAGAAATAGGTGCACACTGGAAGTTTATTCGCTTCCTGGTGGCTCCAAAAATGACTGAGGCGGTGATCCTAGGGCTAGCCTGGTTAGACAAATGGAAGCCGTTTATCTGGTGGGAGAAAGGAATGAGAACTGTGAGACTACCTATAGGACCTGATCCCTCCATTGATTCAACAGATGTTGTTGGGCATCTTAGGCCACCCAGTGAGCGAGCGCACATGACCGCCTCACTGCCTTCAGGCGAACCAGTCATCCCCAAGGAATACTGGGACTTGGCAGAGGCATTTAGTGAAAAAGAATGTGATGCCCTACCCCCTCACAGACCCAATGACTGCTCCATCGAACTGGTGCACGGAGCCAAACTTCCATTACCGAGAATGTATGTCATGTCCCCCCTCGAAATGGAGGAGATGCAGCGATACGTGGACAAAAACCTAGAAGCACTGAAAACTCCCCACAAATTGTCCCCAAAGCAAGTACAGTGGGCACAGTACTTTAACCGCTTCAACTTCACTCTAAAGTACATACCAGGAGGAAAGAACTTCCTAGCTGATGCGCTATCCCGGTTACCCCAATACAAAAGGGAACGAGAGGAGGTTAACGAGGCAATTATTCCCAATCCACAAACTGCTACTCAACTTATGCCTCGCAGAGTCCCCAATCCTGATGACCCTGGAGTGAAGAAAATAAAACGTGAGCTCCTCACAGACCAATGGTTCAAAGATAATCAAGCCTCCCTAACATGCAGGGATGGCTTAGCTTACAAAGGGGGGAAGCTATATTTGCCAGAATCGCTTCATCTTAATGCCCTCAAACACAGCCATGATGTAAAACAGACTGGACACTTTGGATATTTGAAAACCTACACCTCACCTGCCGGCAATTTTGGTGGCCGGAGTTGAAAAAGGATGTGGAATACTATGTAAAAAGCTG
This sequence comes from Bothrops alternatus, assembly GCA_034064705.1. Lineage (NCBI taxonomy): Eukaryota > Metazoa > Chordata > Lepidosauria > Squamata > Viperidae > Bothrops > Bothrops alternatus. The sequence goes on from JARGCV010000124.1 coordinate 1,876,095, forward strand.
TACTGTATGTGCCACAATGAAAAGAATCCCAGGGAAAATCTCCGATTACTGCAACCCGTAGCAGACCCTTATCAACCATGGGAAGAAATAGCTATGGACTTTATAGTAGACCTACCTGAAAGTAGTGGAAATACTGTCATCTGGATTGTAATAGACCTGTTCTCAAAGCAGGCTCATTTCATCGCCTGCAAAGGACTTCCATCTGCCCAACGGCTGGCCAAATTGTTCCTGAAACACATTTACCGGCTGCATGGCGCCCCTAAGCGAATAATTTCAGACAGGGGGGTGCAGTTCACAGTGAAATTTTGGAGAAATTTCCTTACATTAATTGGATCATCTCGAGGATTATCATCTGCTTTTCATCCGGCCACCAATGGGGCCGCAGAAGCCTCTAACAAAACGGTGGAGCAATATCTTAGATGCTATGTTTCTTACCAACAGATGAACTGGACTGATCTCCTCCCTTTTGTGGAGATGGCATACAATAATTCTGTGCACAGCAGCACCGGCTACACACCTTTCAGAGTGGCACAGGGAAAGAGTTTAGCCCAATACCTGAATATCCTCAGTTGCCCTCCACTTCCCAGACACTTGATCAGTGGGTGAGGGGATGGGAAGAAGTTTGGAGAAACACAAAAACTGCTTTAAAAAAGACTTTTGAAACCTATAAAAAGCAGGCTGATAAAAAGAAGAACATTCCAAGTTAGAGAGAAGGTCTATCTGTCAACTAAATATCTACGCCTCAAATTGCCTAGCAAGAAATTGGGACCTAAATTCTTGGGGCCTTTCCCCATAGTAAGGATGATCAACCCAGTCACAGTGGAACTAAAACTCCCTCGACTTTTAGGGAAAATTCACCCAGTTATCCATTGTAGCTTGTTGAAGCCTTATCAAGGCTCCACTTTAAGACCTCCTCCGAAGAAGGCACCTGGGCCCCTCGTAGTTGCGGGACAGACCCACTATGAAGTAAAACGTATTCTTGACTCTAGAATTTTTAAAGGGAAATTGCAGTACCTAATACAATGGAAGGGATACCTGTTGTCTGAAGCCACATGGGTGAAATCGAGTGAAGTGAAAGCTGACAGATTGGTCAAAAAGTTTCATGTGAAACACCCCAACAAACCGAAAGATAACCCTTAACATATGCTTTGTTTACTTTACAGGATTTGCCCTTCTTGTAATGGGAGCCGAATGTCAACGCTGTAAATATTGTATATTCTTGCTCTGACAATATGCAGAACTGTCTGGTATTTTTGGGGTTAATACAGAGCAGATGGGGTGGGAGCAAAGCACAGGGAAAGAAAGAGGAAGGAAACCTTTGACCTTCACACTAATTGGATAATGTGAGATATGACAGCTAATCTCAGGTGCTTTATTAATTACCAACAGACTGACTGGACTGATCTACTGCCATTTGCTGAGGTTGCTTACAACAATGCTGTCCACTCCAGCACGGGCTGCACCCCATTCCAAGTAGCCACAGGACAAAGGTTCAATCCAATGCCAGAGCTATCACCCATCAAAACTGCCATCCCCTCACTAAAGGAGTGGATCACACAATTGCAAAATACATGGCCAGTTGTTAAAAAAGCACTAGATGAGGCTAGACAAGCATACAAAATGCAGACAGACAAAAAGAGAGTCGAACCAAAATCTTTTGTAGTGGGGGAGATGGTTTACCTATCCACTAAATACCTAAAATCCTTACAACCATCAAAGAAACTGGGACCCAAATACATAAGACCCTTCCCCATCATTAGAGTCATCAACCCGGCAACAGTAGAATTAGAATTGCCAAAATCTCTCAGACAAATTCACTCAATTTTTCACTGCAGCCTCCTAAAATGTGAGCAACAGTCACCCTTAAGGCCAACTGTTGCCCCACCTCCTCTTCCCACTTTGGTTGAAGGAGAACAACATTTTGAAATCAAAGAAATCTTAGACTCCAGGAAATACCATGGTTCGATCCAATATCTAGTAGCATGGAAACACCTACCATCCTCCCAAAACGAATGGGTCCACAAACACCACATTAACGCCCCTAGACTACTTATGAAATTTCACACTGAATAACCAAACAAGCCTGGCTAACCTATGCATTATTTGTCTCTATCTCTCCACAGCTGGATCTTTCTTTTTTTTAAGGGAGGAAGGATGTCAGAACCCATATTTTAAAGGGCTTTTTCTTTTTCTTCTAAACTCAAATTGCTTTCTCTTCTCTCCCTGGGTTCTGCCATACTCATGGAGGGGAGGGGGAAGCACTTGGGTTTATTGCCTTGTTTTTCCTTTATCGCTACAATGTAACATGTTGCTGTTTCTGCTTTCTTTCCTCTGTGAACTTTCTCTCCCCTGTTGTCAGCTAGTAAAGGGGGGAGGAGAATGGAATGTACCTCCGGCAACTGCGTTATCTCCGCGTTCACAAGGGAAGGTGCAAAGAGCCGCCTAAACATCGCTGCAGCCTGGAGATGACCTGATGTTATCTCCTTTTTCCCACAATGAACTTAACGCCTTGGGATTGGTCTGTTTGAACTGACCGGATGAACTATGGGGTGGGATTATGCTTGGGATACTTTTTACCTATTGATCTGGCAGGAAACCCTCAGTTCCTGTCTATTATGCCCTACTATCAGCGTCTCCTAATAAAAGCTCCTTTTGGAAGAAACTGCTTCCACAAGTTCTACTTTCTTGGGATGAGGTATTGAAGTGGGCCCTGACACTTCCTTAAGTCAGATTCGGTGTAAATGCTTTCCCTAATGTGTCAGTTTGCCAGTCAAGCAAATTCATGTTTGTTTCTGTACTTTTTAAAGCACTTTTGGCAGCTAAGGTTTTTAAGCAGTTTTCTTCATGCTACTTCTGTCTACATTTGTAGTGAAATGATTGTTTGATTCAGAAGAATAAAGAGGTTGGATCTGGTGTGCATTTTACAGTATAAAACAGAAAGTGGAACCTGTGTCTTTTTATTGAAATCTGGTTCCAACAGTCCCATTATTAGCTATGTTGCTTTGAAGTAACAGGAAAAAGAGCTGTTTAGATGTTGCTGAACTACAAGTTCTCAACTCACGATGTAAAGACTGTTAAAACTTTGAAGTTGGCAAGTACTATAATTGTGGGGGGGTTTTCTTGTTGACATTTTTAAAACAACTTTTTATTTTTATTGCTAATTGACCAGGAGTGTGTGGACAGGCAATCACAAATGTTTTCTGTGCTACTATAAATACAGGTAGTCCTTGACTTACAACAGTTCATTTAGGGACCTTTCAAAGTTACAACAGCCCTGAAAAATGTGACATGACTATTTTTCCCAATTATGACCTTTCCAACATTCCCATGGTCATATGATCAAAATTCAAATGCTTGGCAACTAGTTCATATTTATGATCATTGCTGTTTCCCAAGGTCATGTGATTGCCTTTTACAACCTTCTGACAAGCAAAGTCAATGGGAAAGCCAGATTCACTTAACAACTGGGTTGCTAACTTATCAACTGCAGCAATTCACTTAACAACTATGGCAAGAAAGGTCATAAAATAGAGCAAAACTCACTTAACAAATGTCTCAACAACAGAAATTTTGGGCTCAATTCTGGATATACATCTAAGGACCATCTGTACTCAATTTTTGGTCTGATGGAAAGTAACACTTGAGACTATTTTTAAAAAATGGTACATAGAAAATAGCCTCTCTTCTATCCTTTGAATACACTATGTAAAGCATCTGCATTTCTAACTTCATAAAACTTGCACTACCTGAGGTTAATTGATAGCAAATAAATTAATTGCAACATGCTGGAAAAGTTCTCTCTTTGAAACATTTTGCATGAGTTAAATAAGAATATTAGAAACTTACCTCATAAGATAATTCTAGAGATAGAATATTTGTGGACTATTAATGCAATCAAAATAATAAGTGCTGTAATTACAGTAAACTTATTTAATAATAATGATGAACACAGTTGGTAATAGATGTAAGTCTTCAGCCTAAGAGTATAAACAGAAGAAAAAGAATGCTGATTCAACCTTATAGATTTGATAGATGCAAAAGGTGTCCTAGTCTGTGTTTTCCTCAACACCTGAATATATCTCAGAATAAGCAATAGGTTACTTTACAGTTAACAGCTGATTAAAGATTATTGTTAACCATCACAGTATACAGAACAAGAGAATCCTTAAGGCATTTGTGTGATAGTTATTGTGGTTATGGATACATTTAAGTTTTATATTCTTAAGAGATAAGCATACCCAGTCTAATAAAAAAACTAATAAATTAGAGAAAGTTACTGGGATCTGAATACTTCTTCATCTAGTTCTGGATCTGAACCATCCCTCTGTGGGCTCCTTGGCAAAGAGTTTTTGAAACTTAATATTAAGTTTCTGGGATATGGCATTCAGGTCTCCTCTTAAATGGATCATAAGTCAATACAAAAATAGCATATTCCATTAGCACATGTTAAATAGTAAAATGTCAATCAGAACTGAAATCTTCATTAACTGGGGACTCAATTCATCCTGACTTCAAGGTTCTGAGAAAGTGTGAAGTTCAGGTTCTTTGGATCCTGAATATTCATTCTAATAATTATTGTATCACATACAAAAGAGCAAGTTTCTACATAACATGGTGCCAGAAGTACATGAACCTAATCTTAATTTTAATTCCTGATTTCATTTTAAATTCTTAATTGCTTATCCTTTGCTTTACTTCCTTTTTCAAAATGTATACATTTTCCAAGTTAAACATTTTATAAGAATCTTATTCCCCTTCCTGTTCATAGTTACAATAGAAAACACCTAAAAACTTAAAACCATTTCTAGTACTCAAAACAAGCACGTCTCCTGTCAAGAACGTTTATAACTGATTTAATAATACTGACATATTTGGAAGGTTTTGGACAAATACTTTACAGCAGTGTTTCTCAATCTTGGTAATTTTAAGATGGGTGGACTTCAACTCCCAAAACTGAAGGGAATTCTGGGAATTGAAGTCCATCCATCTTAAGCTTGTCAAGGTAGAGAAAAATTGCTTTACAGTAATCTATACTGGGAAATATTCTGGGCATGGACATAAATACAGTTGTCTCAGATACCCAGGTTATCTGCGTGGTGTTCTTTATTGTGAGCTATGAAGGAACCATGACAGTGATGGGATTCAAATATGTGAACAACCAGTTCTCTGTGTGGATGCCGTTTCCAGAAGTCCATTCTGGGCCTGGGCAACAAAAAATTAGCTACCAGTTCTGCTGAAGTGGTGCGAACTGGCTGAATCCCACCACTGAACCATGAGGAGAAGCTGCTACATTGGGTCTGGTGTCTGGAACTTTGCCATAATGTATTAGATAGGTCTGTATGCATTACTGTTGCTCTTTCAATGATCTGAGTATAAAAATGAAAGGACTTAATGTTTCTGTTTCCCCAACCCCCCTGTGTTTAGTGTTTTCTTGGTATGTTTCTTTCTGTTTCAGAACTATAGGTCTCCCCCCCCTTTTTTTTTTTTAAATTCAGTTTCAAAATTTTATTTCAACTTGTCTGGGTATAGAGAAAGAAGATGTGTGAAACAGCTTGAAGTTTGTGATTTTTTTTATTGTCGTATTCAGTTCCATAGATGGAAAAGAACCAACAAGAAATGGTAGTTGAGGTGTTGGATTGATTCGGGTTCTTCCTCATTGGGTAACTGCACTAGCCACTTTCTAAGCCCTACTTATTTCACAGAGGAGTTGTGCTTAAAAATGGAAAAGGAAATGCTATATAGATGTATACACTGTCTTTGCTTATGGAAGAAAGACTATACAGTGGTTACAAAAAGTCTATACACCCTGGTTAAAATGCCAGGTTTCTGAAATGTAAAAAATATCAGACCAATATCAGAATTCTTTACAACTTTATTATAACATATAATCTGTACAATTTAATTGAAAAACAAACTGAAATCTTTTAGGGGGAACCTAATACTGGGTGGGCAAGATATTTTATCCATGCTTTCTCTTAAGACTTTTGGAGGGGATTAGTTTTCCAGAGAACTTTCCTATCAATGAAGAATTAAAAGAATGATCAAGACACCTTCATTCTTCTTTGTACGTACTTTTCCAGCTGAAACTGCCTAAAGCAGATTTTGTAATGTATTTGATTTGTATTAAAACTGTAACCATAAAATTGGGAGGCATTACAAAAGCAATAAACTGAACAAACATTTAAAATCAATATCTAAAAAAAAAAGTCCAACCCAATAGGTTTTCCCCATGCAAGTGCTACCAGGAGAAGGTTGTCCATAAACATGTTCATCATTAGCAGCTTCTCTGTCTAATAGCAGAAAGAACCAGAGACCTTGCCAGCTCTTCTTTGCTTTCCTAACATACCTTACATGCAGTGGTGGGATTAAACCAGTTCGCACCACTTTGGCAGAACTGGTAGCTAATTTTTTATTGCCCAGGCCCAGAATGGACTTCCGGAAGTGGCATCCACACAGAGAACAGGTTGTTCACATATTTGAATCCTATCACTGCTCAAGTGCCTCAGTATCCGAAGATGATGATGAAAATTGCTGCATGTTTTAAATTAAGTTAGCATTGCCATTTTACTTTGCCTATTTTATGTCTTGTCATCTGCTACAATGTCATCTGGATAACAACAGAAAAATAAAATAAAATCCTTTAAGTCATTTGGCAAGTTAGGATAGGTTTGAATGGGAAGCAACGGCTTTAATGTATCTGAGGTAACTATAGAGGATTTTGATGCTATAATTTTATCCCTAAATGCTTGAGAATATGCTTCGCAGAGTTCATTGTGCATTTGAGTGTCAGTATGTGCAGTGTAAAAATTACATTTTTATAATTCAGATGAAAGACAGAGAACATGGATACCTGCCAGGGGTGGGAGACACAAAGTTGCAGTTGGCAAAATATGTCAGTATTTAACAATGCAGATGGCTTACATCACAAGACAGAAATACATAAAGTCAAGGTTTATATTATGACTCACTGTGGCAGATTAGAATTGTAATAATTTTAAAATAAGTGAATGCAGAAATAGTCTTTGGGTTTTGGATTCCATTTTGCTCACTACTGGAATAAAGAGTGTTTTATTAGTTCCATTGAAGAAAAGTAAACATATTTCAGTTTACTTCAGAGAATAAAACATTAATTTCCAAAGGTTGTTTTGGTAAATTCATACTGTACCTTGATACGAGAGATAGTGTTTTAACATACAGTTTGAGAGGTTTATAATAGTACAACCTGTTCATAAATCATTTATGCACATTATTTATTCATGGTATAGATTTTTGTTTCTGATAATACCAAAGGCACAGGAATGAAATTACGTTCTCTTCACACTTGAAGAAAATATAAATAAAAAGCATTTACTGTACTAATGACAAGTCATAGCTAATTTTTAACTTGATCACTAGATGGCACTATTGATCAAAACAAATTCCTGTGTGCTTTTGAGAAATATTTACAATATAAATTTACACTATTAAAGTGATATAAACGTTTTAGTGCTAAAATATGTGAGTTTTAATCTTTAAAATAAGAACACTTTAAACAGATTAGTATTTAGTTGTAAATAAGTTACCATAACAGTGAAGCAAAAAAGCCCAGTCACTTGATTCGGTTAAATCTTTAGCCAAACACTGTCAGTTACTGCTGCCTCTTTGGGTCTGGTATCTTCCAGATGTGTTGGATTATGTACTAATATCCATAGAAAAGTATTGTATCAGCTGCTGATACTTCAATTAGAAAGGCACATAGCCCTTGTGATAGGTATGATTTTTGTTAATAGTTTATAATGGAATCCTGTATAAGTTAAGTTTGACCACATTAACTCTCATATAACCTATATTTCACTATTTTGGGGAGGGTAAGGTCTGCATTTTTCAAATTCAGAATGTTCAAAAATTGGGCAAAGTGAAGACAAAAGTATTTTTGATCTACTTTATGATCAGATATAAATTAATTAATGCATTCATATGTTCTGGGTATTTAAGCATTGTTCCCTGCTACAGTCAACGTTTTAGGGTCAGAAGTTATGTATTTCTGTACTACAAGTAATCCTCAATTTGTAACACTTCACTTAGTGACATTTTTAAGTTACAACAGTATTGAAAAAAGTGAGTTATGACCATTTTTCACTAACAACTGATGTAGCATCCACATAATCATGTGATCAAAATTTAGATGCTTGGCAATTGGTTCATATTTATGATGGGTGCGGTGTCCCGTCGTCATTTGATCCCTTTTGTGAACTTCTGACAAAGTCAATGGGGAAGCCAGATTCACTTAACAACTGTGTCACTAACTTAACATCTGCAGTGATTCACTTAACAACTGTGGCAAGAAAGGTCATAAAATGGGGCAAAACTAACAACAGTCTCTCTTAGCAACATAAATTTTGGGCTCAATTGTGGTCAAGTTGGCAAGTACTATAAAATGTGGGGTTTTTTTCTTGTTGACATTTTTAAAACAAAACTTTTTATTTTTATTGCTAACTGATCAGGAGTGTGTGGACAGGCAATCACAAATGTTTTCTGTGCTACTGTAAATACAGGTAGTCCTCGACTTACAACAGTTTATTTAGTGACTTTTCAAAGTTACAATGGCCCTCAAAAATGTGACTTATGACCATTTTTCCCCAGTTATGACCTTTCCAGCATCCCCATGTCATGTGATCAAAATTCAGATGCTTGGCAACTGGTTCATATTTATGATCATTGCTGTTTCCCAAGGTCATGTGATCACCTTTTACAATCTTCTGACAAGCAAAGTCAATGGGGAAGCCAGATTCACTTAACAACTGGGTTGCTAACCTATCAACTGCAGCAATTCACTTAACAATTATGGCAAGAAAGGTTGTAAAATAGAGCAAAACTCACTTAACAAATGTCTCACTTAACAACAGAAATTTGGGTCTCAACTGTGGTCATAAGTTGAGGACCATGTCAGGGCCCACTTCAAAACTTCATCCCAAGAAAGCAGGACTCTTAGAACAGTTTCATTTCAAAAGCAACTTTTATTAGGAGAAGCTGATAGCAGGCATAGAAAGCAGGATCTGAGGGTTTCGTAATCAGATCACTAGGTTAAAAGACTCCCAAGCAAATACCACCCAAATAGTCCATCCGGTCAGTTTAAATGAGCCAATCCCCAGGTGTTACATCCGCTGTGGGAATGGAGCTGATAACAGGGTTCGTTCCCATGCTTGTGAAGATGTTGTTAGGTCTTTGCACCTTCTGCAGTGAAAGATAAGCCAGATGGCCGGAGGCACCCCTTTCTCACCCCAGGTTGACATCAAGGGAGAAACAGTTCAAAGAGTAAATATGTAGAAACAGCAGAAGGGATACATTGTAGCAAAGCAGAAAAACATACCACAGAGCCTTCCTCCCTCCCCCTGAGGAGAATGGCAGAACCCACAGAAAGAAATGGAAAGAATTGAAATAGATTCCTCTCCCAGGAAAGGAATGGGTTCTGACAGACCACTTGTGGCTCTAGACCAGTGATGTTGAACTTTTTAGAGACCAAGAAAATGCTTTCCAAAACTCTGATGTGAATTGTACTCCTCTATCCAATATGATTCATTGTGGGGGCCCCTGAAGTCGATAAATATGTTGGACAAACAGCTTTGCAAGTGTCTTTGCATTGGGGATTTTTTGGCATGGGATAAAATGTACTTGTTTAGAGAACAAATCCACCATGACTACTGCAACGCTCTCTACATGGGGCTACCCTTGAAGAGTGTTCGGAGACTACAACTAGTGCAAAATTTATTTATTTATTTATTTTATTCGGATTTGTATGCCGCTCCTCTCCGAAGACTGCAGCTGCGCGAGCAGTTGTGGGCCTTCCTCGTTGTGCCCACATTTCATCAACTCTCCGCATGCTGCATTGGTTGCCCATTGGTCTCCGAGCCCAATTCAAGGTGTTGGTTATTACCTATAAAGCCCTTCATGGCATGGGACCAGGATACTTACGGGACTGCCTTCTGCCACATACTTCTCTACAACCGGTGAGAGCGCACAGGATCGGCCTCCTCCGGGTCCTGTCAGCGAAACAATGTCGTCTGGTGGGCCCTAGGGGGAGGGCTTTCTCTGTTGTGGCGCCCACCCTCTGGAACCAACTGCCTCCTAAAGTCCGCGTTTCCCCGACTCTCCTGGCCTTCCGAAAGAATTTAAAAACCTACCTCTGCCCGCAGGCCTGGGGATGATTGTTGATTGTGGTGTGACTGATGAGTATGTATGGGGTTTTATTTTTAATGTTTTTTGTTCAGATTTAGTCGAAATTGTTTTATATATATGCTGTGAGCCGCTCCGAGTCCTCGGAGAGGAGCGGCATACAAATCTGAATAAAATAAATAAATAAAAAATAAAATGACCCAAATGACTGTGTTCTCCCCACTTTCTGGTAACTCCACAATAAAATCCATAGCAATTTCTTTTCAAGGTGTTGATGGGGTCGCTACTGGTTGCAACAAGCCTGGGGTGCAGTACAAATCAGACAATTAGCCACATAGCTTTCAATGTCCTTTTTTATCGACAGCCACCAAAACTGCCGTTTCACTAGGTATAAAGTTTTTACGAATCTGAAATGACCAGCTAATTTTGAATCATGGCATAGCTGCATAATTGTCAGTCTATGGCTTTTGCGGATGTACAGCTTCCCTCCCATCCATGCCAAACTATCGCTCATGGTGCATAGATTGTTGTGGCTTAGGAACCATTCGTTGGTTTCTAACACCTTTTTGAATTCAATCCCTGCTTTGCTCACTAGGGGCTTCTGGAGTTTAGTTTGAGCTCGGGTGGTGACTTGCACTGCTAATTGTTTTGATGGCATGAGTGGGTCTGTTATCTCTGTTCTGTTGCTGTTGTATTGGGGCAATCTGGACAATGCATCAGCTAAGAAATTCTTTCCTCCCAGTAAGTGCTTTAGAGTGAAGTTAAATCGGTGGAAATGCTGCAACCACCTCATTTGTTTAGGGGTTAGTTTTCTGTGCATCTTTAGGGCTTCTAGGTTCTTGTGGTTGGTCCATACCTGGAAGGGGATTTTGTTCCCTTCCAGGAAATGTCACCAGGTTAGAAGGGCCCATCAGAAAGCATAAGCCTCCTTCTCCCAAACTGTCCACCTTTGCTCTGTCTGTGAGTTTCCTTGATGTGAATGCATAAGGCTGCAATTTCCCTTCATCATTCTCCTGCATCAGTACTGCCCCCATAGCTATGTCACTGGCATCAGCCTGAATCATGAATGGTTTATCAGTATCAGAGTATCTTAGAACTGGCTCTGCAGAAAATAGTCTTTTCAGTCTTTCAAATGCGGTTTGATACTCTACTGTCCATTTCAAAGGCTGGCTTGGCTTCAGCTTCCCCTCCCCTTTGGTTTTTAGTAAGTTAGTAATTGATAACACGTAATTGATCTGTGCAAAGGAGGAGATGAATTGCTGGTAAAAGTTAGCAAATCCAAGGAAACTTTGCAACTGCTTCCTGAGTGGGGCGGGCCCATTCTAGTACAACTCAGACTTTCTCAGGGTCCATCTCTATGCCATTTGGCGAGATGTGATACCCCAGGTAGTCAATTTTTTCTCTATGGAATTCACACTTAGAAAGTTTGGCATACAAGTGGGCTGCTTGGAGTTTTTTCAATACAGCTCTGACTAATTTTATATGCTCCTCTTTTGTCTGGGTAAACAAGCACCCCTTTATATAGATGCTCTCGGAGCACGCCATTTATTAACTGCATGAACACTGCAGGTGCCTCTTGAAGGCCGAAGGGTAGGACTCTGAACTGGTAACATCCTAAGGGGCAATTGAAGGCTGTTTTCCATTAGTCTCCCTCTTTAATGGTTCTGATAGATGAAACCAGTCAAAAGAACTTCAAGGCAAGAAATTCATCCTTAAAGAACATTTTATTTGGAAACAAAATATCAGCACTTACATGGTTGAACCCAAAACGGAAAGTTCCCTCCCCTGATACAAAGTTACAAGTTGCAATTCCCACCCCAAACCAAGCTGTCACACATCACATTCCCCAATTACAAAAAAGTGGGCTTTTCTCTCCCACCCTTCTACTGCCAAAATTCTTCACTCACATTGACCTTGATTATGACTGCAGCTGCAATTGTTATGACTAACTAAGAATCTCATACCTCTCCCTCCCCCCTTTGTCTGTCTACAAAGAAAACCCCAGCTATAGAGTGGAAAGTTACAAAGAAAAACAAAAGTAAAATGGCTACAATATCTTCTGTTGTCACAACGCTGACATCCTGATTCTGTAATACGCCTCCCTTAAGTCCAGTTTCGAAAAGATTTTTCCTTTCAACAGGTGTGCTAGCAGGTCTTTCATCAGAGGGAGGGGCAGAGGTTACTCTCACTTACTGCGTTCAGAGATCTATAGTCTACGCAGAGGCAAAGAGTCCCGTCTTTCTTTTCAGAGGTTGCAATCTTAGACTTTGCCGGTTGGATAAACCCCCTTTCCAGTTTTTTGTCTATGAACTTTTGCATTTCCTCTAGCTCCCATGAGCTCATGGAATACAATTTTGGCTTAAGTAATTTCACCCCTGGGAGTATCTCAATAGAGCAGTCAGTGGGTCAGTGGGGGGCAGTTCATCAGATTTCTCCTCGCTGAACACTTCCGCTAGATCCCGGTATTCCTCTGGTATGTCCTTTAACTCCCTTTCCCCCATCACTGCTGTGCTTTCAGAGAGGCTTTTCCCATTCCGGGGTTGAGTTGGGACTCTTACTTTTGCCTCCCCATCTGGGAATGTCAGTTCTCCTGTCCTCCAGTCCACCCGTGGGTTCCACTTGGTCAGCCACACCATGCCCAAGATAAGGGGGCATTCCATGCCAGGGGTCACTACAAACATCAGAGTCTCTACGTGATCCCCTATGGTAAGCTGGATGGGTGGGTAACATGGCAAGAGTAGCCGGTGCCTCCCCTGCAGTGGACCCATCTAATTGACTGAAAGAAATTGGTTTTTTCAGCCTCCTCACTGGAATCCCTAAATTCCCCACCAAGGTTGGGATTATGAGGCAGCGAGTGCAGCCGGAGTCTATTAGGGCATTGAGCGCAACCCTCTCGGGCATTCTGGTGCTAAACAGTTCTACGGTTCTGGTGAGAGGTGCAATGGATCCATTTACCAGGGATTTGTCCTCCAAGTTGTCATCTGATGAATCAGGTGGCTCTCCTGGTGGTGTCGGAGTTCCCCTCACCTGCCTTGATGGAGTTGGAAACTCAAAGACCTCCATGCTTTTCATAGCCATCTCCTTCGGTTTCATCGGAGTCTTTCCAGACTTTCCCCCTGGGGCTTGGTCAGGCTTCCAGACGGGGGTCTTTGAGCGGCACTCAGTGGTGCGGTGCCCCTCCTTCTCACACTTGAAACACCCTGTTGCTCTCGGGGTGGCAGGGGCTTGCTTCGTTGGCTCTCGGGGTGGCTCCACCAGTGACTTTCCTCAGGATCTTGCCTTCTGGCGCGATCGATCTCTGCTCCTCAGGCAGGATGTACCAGTCTTGGAGCTGGTCTGTATCTCTTGGAGCTGATCTGTATGCCTGGGATGCAGGCATAATACAGATTGTCGTTCAGGCCATCCTTGAAATGTCCAACCAAGATATCTTCCAACCAGTTCAGCTTGCTGGCCAGGGCTCGGAATTCTTGTGTGTATTCTGCTATAGGTCATTACCCCTGTCTGACAGTTTTGATGCGCTCCCGCACTTTCTGATCAGCCAAGGGGTCTTTAAATCGGTGTCTGAGAGCCTCCATGAACTGATTGAAGTTTTGCAGTTCTGGGACATCAGCATCATGGAGGTCTACCACTCAGTCTGTTGTGTCGCCATCTAGGGCTGTTTGTACGATCCTTATTTGACCACAGTCATTAGGTATTTCATGACCATATTCTTCCATGGTATTTAGCACTTGAGTCAGGAAAAACCCCAGTTGGCGTGGCTCTCCACAGTACCTTACTCCTAACGACGGGAACTTTTGGATGGATCCATGTCCCCGCCATCTCCTGTGTCAGTGGCCATCACTGTTGGCTGGTGCAGTTCACCCAGGGGTGGCTGTGGCTGTAGTGACAGCTGCTGATTCCGTGGTGCTGGTGGAAGGGCCTGGGATCACTGGTTCACCCCCCTTTCATCCTTCCTTTTGGCTGAGCCTGGGTTGTTGTGCCTCAGCAGGGGTCAGGTTTCTCCTCCTTCATGGAACTGAAGACAACCCTCAGCATGTTGATGGCTTGCTCCAGGAACCAGTTGGAATGGGGTGTCTGGTCTTCCTCATCTTACTGAGGCGAAGCGACCTCGCCATCTTGATTTTTCAATCCGGCTGGTGACTGCTGTGTCTGAGTGTCACTTTCCTGGATTTCTTCTCCCAGTCCTCCTTCTTCCCGGTGCCCATCGACCACCTTGGTTTGTGACGGTGTTCAGCGACTACCACCTCATCCAATGAGCTTGTGGATTGAGAACTGTATTGGCTGGGCTCTGCCTGGTGGGAGAACTCCTCCCCCATGGCAGGTTCTTCCCTTTCCGTTCCGATATCAGACATCATTTGCTTAGCCCCCCGGCAAGGGTCTTCCTTCTGGGTTGACTATTACTGCAGATCCTGCCTAATGTCAGGGCCCACGTCAAAACCTCATCCCAAGAAAGCAGGATTCTTGGAACAGTTTCATTCCAAAAGAAACTTTTATTAGGAGAAGCTGATAGCAGGCACCGAAGGCAGGATCTGAGGGTTACCTAATCAGATCAATAGGTTAAAAGAGTCCCAAGCAAACCTCACTCCAATAGTCCATCCGGTCAGTTTAAATGAGCCAATCCCCAGGTGTTATGTCCACTGTGGGAATGGAGCTGATAACGGGGTCCATTCCCATGCTTGTGAAGATGTTGTTGGGTCTTCGCACCCTCCCTTCCGTAGCGAGAGATAAGCTAGATGTCCGGAGGCACATTCCTTTCTCACCCCAGGTTGACATCAAGGGAGAGACAGTTCAAAGAGTAAGTATGTAGAAATAATGGAAAGGATACATTGTAGCAAAGCAGAAAACATACCACAGAGCCTTCCTCCCTCCCCCTGAGGAGAATGACAGAACCCACAGAAAGAAATGGAAAGAATTGAAATAGATCCCCCCAGGAAAGGAATGGGTTCTGACAGACCACTTGTGGCTCTAGACCAGTGATGTTGAACTTTTTAGAGACCAAGTGCCCAAACTGGAACCCAAAACCCACTTATGTATCGTCGGGTGGGCATGGCCCATTGGGCAGGTGTGGCCAATTGGGTGGGTGTGGCCCATTGGGTAGGCATGGGTGTGGTCGTAACAGCAGACTGAGTGGGACTAAAAAGTTCAATCAATCAATTCCACCTTTGCAAGATCTTTTTTTCCCCGCAAGAAGTTGAAATTGATTGATTTTTTTTTGCACACAACGGTGGAGGCCTAAAGCGAAAAGGTTTCATAAAACCCAGCTGAAGGCCTAGGACTGGGGCAACGGTGCGCGTGCCCACAGAGAGGGCTCTGCATGCCACCTGTGGTATACGTGCCATAGGTTCACCACCTAGACCAAAAGTTTAAACTAGTAAATTGAATAATAACCAAAAGCTATTTTATAAGTAAAGGTTGGGAATCAATATGGTCTCTGAATTGCACACCTGTCTGTTGAGACTCATAGAAATGGATGAGAACAATTTCCATAATTAAAAAAACCATGGATTTCTACTATTGCAAAATTGCACAAGTTGGAAAACCAAGAACCTAGTTGTCTGCAAATGGGTATTTTAAGTGACATTTTACATCAGTTTATTCCCACATGGAATTTATAAGAGTCACTGCTACCCTCACCCATTATCCAGCATGTTTTTTAATATTCCTGAATGCCTTGATTAAAACATAGTATTTATCTAAAGCCCCAGCCGAATTACTCACCTTCTGCTAAACCAGAATGATTCAGTCCCTGATATTCCTACAGTAAACTAAATGTTAAGTTGACATTTTTGCAAAAACCACTCCAAGTTGAGAGATGACTTTTTGCCTATTCCACCCAGTGCAAAAGTGCTTGCCCATTCTCTTACATTCTGAACAAGATGTATAAAAAGGCCTGTCTAACTTATTGCTATCTCTGATTCATGCTGAGAAAAATAATATGCTCTCTTTTATGGTGGTGGGCTGGAGGGAGTGGAAAGCAATAAGTGACTCATTTCTGTTATCTATTGCTGCCTTCCACAACATGATGATTGACAGATGTTGGGCTTCTGCTTCTATTATATGCAGCCAAAGGCATGTAGGCTGGAAATAATGAGTGTGGTGGATCTGGCAACAGTTACCCATGCCTTGATCATGTCTTAAATTAACCACTGTATGTACCCTATAGGAGAGCCATCCTTGAATGTCCAAAAGCTAGGGTGCTAACTTGTGCACAATAGGAACATATGCCATCCATGTAAAAAGTTTTGTGTGGGTTGCCAATTGATTTTCAGCACAATTCAAGGGACTAGTTGTAATCTTTACACCTAAATGGCTCAATGCCTGACTATTTGATCCAATTACCCTTTTCCCCAATATTGAATAATGTCATTAGCTGCCATCCCCAGCCCAAAACATACTTGTTTATGCAAGTATTCAGCAGCAGCAGCCCCATTTTGGATCCTCAACTTACAAATCATCAATTACAAACTGCTCTACTACTTCCAGGAAATGTCCAAAGTATCCTTCCGTGGATAATTCCCCTGAGAAGTACTGATCATAGGATACCTATCTCAATACTAAGATGCTTAGATATTAAGGTCAGCAGGGAATGCCCTTTTATAAGTATTCTCTTTTTCTGAGGTCTGTTGGCCATAGAACAGGGGTCTTCAAACTTGGCCCTTTTATGACTTGTGGACTTCAGCTCCCAGAATTCCTCAGCAGGCATGCTGGCTGAAGAATTCTGGGAGTTGAAGTCCACAAGTCATAAAAGGGCCAAATTTGAAGATCCCTGCCATAGAGAGATGGCCTTTTGTGTTACTTCTATGTAATGCATACCCTTATGAGTTGTGCTATCATATACACTATTCTGGTTTTACAAAGCTTTCTCCTTAAAATTTAATTAATATTGAGGGTACTATTTTTAATTGTTAGCTGCCTTATGAGTGTTCTTTGGGCAGAAAGGTGGAATATAAATTATTTATATAAACAAATATAATATGGAGTTGTAATCTAGCATATTTGAAATTGGAAATTTCAAATTTTTGAATTTCCAAAAATAGAACATAGGATATAACCATTTCTTGGATGATTATAGCATAAAACATATTGGCTATATGAATGCTGATATCACTCTTGTTTCTAAAATTTTGAGAATAAAGTCTGAATCTCCCCGTTAGTATCTAACTTGTCTATCAAAAAAATCCTTCCATTTCTATTGCTGAAGTAAAATCCTGATCCATATAGAGCAATACTGACATTTAATTGCATATATAGTCGGTTTAATATGCTTGATATTTACTTACAACAGCCTTTCCCTACCAGAACTATTTCTTTCACGTGTTTAAGATGTCTCACGTGTTTAAGATGTATCCAAATACATCTCCATGTATCTATGGGTACATATCTGTGCAAAAATGACATCCTTCAAACTTCTTCAGAGGGAGTGGGGGATCAATAAATAGCAGACAAGTGGGGAGAGAGGACCTGACAAATGGATAGTGGGTGTTAATTGGCAGCCAGACTTTCAACTAACACCTTATTGGGCCAATTGTTCCCACCTTTAATTCCAAAGAGAGAGGTGTGGAATATAGAATTGAGTTCCCACCTTTGCCTAGAAAGAGATCTTTGTACCTTGCTTGCAAAAAGCTTGTGCTTGGCCATCAGGAAAAGAGCTTTAAGCACTGCTTTAGAAGGGATAGCAGAATATTTTGTAACCTCATATTAAATCACTCTGAGCTTACAAATCTCAAAAGTCCCTTTTCAGATGGTTACGTTCCTTATTATCATTAAAAATGTGGTCAATAAATTCTGGGTAGGACTTCCTGCTCTACTAGTTAAAACTAAGATTCTAAAGAGAGGATGACAAGAAAAGGGCATGGTAGATAACTTCCATTAGTTGGCTAATTCTCTTGGGTGCTGATAAAGCCTCTTCCTTTTTGTTCTTATTTCTGAAATGGAAAGCTGGTTCCTGGAGCCTCCTCCTCCTTTTTTCACTCTAACCCCCTCCAAAACACTCTGTTGCTACCTTGGTTGTGATGATATCACATTGCCAAATGATCTTCTTTAGGAGGGATAGAGCTAAGTTGCAGCCCAACTCTCAAATATTGCTGACCTAGAGATTCTAGCCTTTGGAAGACAGGCTAATTCTTGAATCTGAAATACATTCTCACTTTATATTCTGCATAAATTCAGAATAATTATGTTTATTGTATAGTGGGTTTCAGTAGGCAAGGAGCAGACCAGCATAGTTACAACATCATTTATTGACTCAAACTAGGAGACTGAAGGCAATGGCCTGTAATTTCTACTCTGACCCAACAGGGCCTTAACCAATCACAATACTCGAAAAGCTCGCCCAAATATGAATGTTCAAAGTTTCCCTCCAAAATAGTTGGAGTTAACAGTCAAGGTCATCTAAAGGTTAGTTTCATTTTAGCTTCACAAGCAGTTGGAGTTAAGTTAGTTTCACTTTAGCAGGGATTAATACAACTTTATATATTTTCAATACATAAGACCCCTTTCCCACAGGATAGTTATCATCCTCCGTCTGTTCAATATTCATAGTCTTTGAGATAAGCATCGCCACAATGTCATTGGAGAGTCCTGCTGCTACTCTGTCTAGGTTAGTGGTTCTCAACCTTTTTCAGGTTGAGACCCCACTTGCGCCACCCATGCGCGCCGCGACGTCGACCCTGGCGTTTGTGCGCTCGTGCCTGCGCAACAGGCCTATCTGCGCATGCGCAGCGCGCGCGCGACGAAAAAAAAATAAAAAAAACCAAAAAAACCAAAAAAACAAAATGACAGACCGCGACAGGCCGATCCACGCATGCGCGGCACGCGCCCGATGGGCCGATCCACGCATGCGTGGCACGCACCCAACGGGCTGATCCGCGCATGCGCGGCGCGCGTGACGAAAATAAATAAATAAAACAAAATAAAAAAAACAAAAACAAAAACAAAATGGCGGACTGTGACGGGCCGATCTGTGCATGTGCGGTGCGCGCCCAACGGGCCGATCCGCGCATGCGCGGCACGCGCCCGACGGAAAACAAAATAAAAAAAATAAAAATAAAAAAACAAAAACAAAATGGCAGACCACGATGCGCGCGCGACGAAAAAAAACAAAAAAAATAAAAAAAAATAATAAAAAAGCAAAATGGCGGACCGCAACGGGCCGATCCACGCGTGCACGGCACGCGTCCGACGGGCTGATCTGTGTATGCGCAGCGCGTGCGCCGAAAAAAAATAATAACAAAAAAATAAAAAAACAAAACCAAAATGGCGGACCACGATGGGCCGATCCGCGCATGCGTGGTGCGCGCCTGACGGGCCGATCCGTGCATGCGCGGCGCGAGCCCGATGGGGCGAATCGTGCATGCGCGGCGCGCGCGCGACAAAAAAAAACAAAAAAATATGGCGGACCGCGACGGGCTGATCCGCGCATGCGCAGCGCGCGCGCCGGAAAAAAAATAAAAAATAAAAAAAATAAAAATAAAAAAAACAAAAAAATGGCGGAGCACGACGGGCCGATCTGCGCATGCACGGCGCGTGCCCGACGGGCCAATCCACACATGTGCGGCGCGCGCCCGACGAAAAATAAATAAATAAATAAATAAAAACAAAAAACCCACAAAATGGCGGACCGCGACGGGCCGATCCGCACATGCGTGGCGCACGCCCGACAAAAAAAAATTTAAAAAAATAAAAAAATAAAAAAAACAAAAAACAAAATGGCAGACCACGACGGGCCGATCCGTGCATGTGCGGCGCGCGCCCGATGAAAAAATAATTAAAAAAATAAAAAAAACAAAACAAAATGGCGGACTGCGGTGTCCGGCGACCCCCGCGAAACGGTCGTTCGACCCCAAATGGGGTCGCGACCCATAGGTTGAGAACCGCTGGTCTAGGTGAAGTCGGTCGAGCTTCGTAGTGATCCGGCGGCCCCACCTCAGCTCCGCTGGGCTGTGACCTGTTGCTGTACAGGAGGAAGTTCGCCAGGTGGTGATTCCAGTCCCCAGTCATCACCTGTCTGAGCACCTCCTTTGTGGTCCTGACCATTCGTTTGGCCTGACCATTGGTTGCGGGGTGGAATGGAGCAGATGTTATGTGCCGAATCATGTTGGCGTTGAGGAAAGACTGAAATTCTCCTGCTATGAATTGTGCCCCATTGTTGGACACAATTACATCTGGCAGACGATGTGTGGCAAACAGCCAGCGCAAATCTTGGATGACCCTGGTTGTTGTCATCAATGAGACCGGTGTCACTTCCAACCACTTGGAATAACTGTCTACTACAATTAGGAACACCTGCCCTTGGAAGGGGCCCACAAAGTCAATGTGCACACGAGACCAGGGGGCATGTGTGGTCTCCCAGCGGTGCACTGGTGCTTGTGGCATCTCCAGTCGGGTTTCTTGGCAGGCCTGGCAACTCCTTACTTAATTCTCAATGTCCTTGTCCAGGCCTGGCCACAAGTAGCTCCTGGCTAGAGCCTTCATTCGAACAAAGCCCCTCATGTAAGGAATCCAGCACCCTGGAGCGAAGACTGAGTGGAATGATGACCCTGCTGCCCCACAGCACACATCCCTTGTGGGCCGACAGTTCATTTTTCCAAGAAACGTAGTGATGGAACTCATGGCCTGTCTAGGTCTCTGGCCATCCCCTTAATACCCAGTTGAGAATGCAGCTAAGTGTTCTGTCCATGGTTGTTTCAGCTGCAACGTTCCCTGCATGTAGGGGGTGCTTCAGGCAGGTCCTGTATCACCAGGATACGGTAAATTGGGGCTGGGTCCGGATCAGTATGTGGTAGAAGCAGTCAGCTGACAGCATCAAAGTGGCCCATTTCCTTACCCGGCTTGTGGACTAGCCGGTACGAGTATACAGCCATGAAAATGGACCATCACAGCATTCGTGGCAACAGGATCTGTGGTGTCTGTTTGTCTGCTGTGAAGAGACCAAGCAGAGGTTTGTGGTCTGTAAAGATGGTGAGGTTTCGTGCATATAAGAAGTCATGGAACTTCTTAATGCCAGCCATTATGGCGAGGGCTTCCTTGTCTATCTGGGCATAGTTTCTTTCAGCTGATGATAACATTCTAGAATAGTATGCGATGGGGGCCTCTTGACCATCTGGCATCCTGCGGCTTAGTACTGCCCCAATGCCATATGGTGAAGCATCATAGGCTAGTGTTAATGGTAGGTTTTCGTTGAAATGAGCTAGGACGGAGTTTGAGGATAGCAATGATTTACCATCTTGAATGCTTTGTCTTGGGTGCTCGACCAGACCCAGGACATTTTTTGTCCAGTAGGCAGTATTTATTTATTTATTATTTATTTTGTAAACTTTTATACCGCCCCTCTCCCGTAGGACTCGGGGCAGTTTACAGCCAAATTAAAACATAACAGTAATAAATATTTAAAACTGAATTAAATTACCTAGGCCAGCGGTTCTCAACCTATGGGTCGCGACCCCATTTGGGGTCGAACAACCATTTCATGGGGGTCGCCGGACACCGTGGTCCGCCATTTTGTTTTTTGTTTTTATTTTGTTTTTTATTTTGTTTTTTATTTTGTTTTGATTTTTTTGTCGGGCGCGCGCCGTGCATGCGTGGATTGGCCCATCAGGCATGCGCCGCGCATGCGCGGATCAGCCTGTCATGGTCCGCCATTTTGTTTTTGTTTTTTTTATTTTTTTAAATTTTTTTTTAAATTTTTTTTTGTCACGCGCGCCACGCATGCGCGGATCGGACAGTCAGGCACACGCTGTGCATGCGCGGATTGGCCCATCGGGTGTGCACCGTGCATGCGTGGATCGGCCCGTCGCGGTCCGCCATTTAGTTTTTTTGTTTTTTTTATTTTTCTTTATTTTTTTTATTTTTTTTCGTCGCGTGCGTGCCGCGCATGCGCGGATTGGCCCATTGGGCGCACATCATGCATGCGCGGATTGGCCCGTCACGGTCCACCATTTTGTTTTTTTGTTTTTTTATTATTATTATTATTTTTTCGTTGCGCACGCAGCGCATGTGTGGATCGGCCCGTCGGGCACGCGCCACGCATGCGTGGATTGGCCTGTCAGGCAAGCACCACGCATGCGCGGATCGGCCCGTCATGGTCCACCATTTTGTTTTTTGTTTTTTTTATTATTATTATTATTTTTTCCGTCGCGCGCACGCCGCACATTTGCGGATCGGCTTGTTGCGCATGCGCGCGGGCGACCGCCCGGGTCAGGGTCGCGGCATGCATGGGCGGCGCAAGTTGGGTCTCAACCTGAAAAAGGTTGAGAACCACTGACCTAGGCTGTTACTAAAAAACCAAATTAAAATCCCATACTAAAACCCTAACTACTTAATTTAAAATTTACATAAAAAACCCGAGGAGCTCTAGGCCAGGCCGGCTTGATTGAAGAGATAAGTCTTCAGTTCTCTTCTGAAGGTGCGGAGGTCATGACACGTCCGGAATTCCGGGGGGAGCTCATTCCACATCGTCGGTGCCCCCACAGAAAAGGCTCTCCCCCTGGGCGCCACCAGCCGACATTGCTTAGCCGATGGCACCCTGAGGAAGCCCTCCCTGTGGGAGCGAACTGGTCGGTGCATTGCAATAGTCCAGTCTGGAAGTGACGAAGGCATGAGTGACCGTGCGTAGCGTGTCCCGATCCAGGAAGGGGCGCAACTGGCATACCAGACGAATCTGGTAAAACATCCTCCCGGCCACGGCCGTCAGATGGTCCTCAAGGGACAGCCGTGAATCCAGGAGGACTCCCAAGTTGCGAGCCCTTCCCGTGGGGGTCACTGACTCGCCCCCAATAGACAGCGATGGAGTCAGCTGACTATACCGGGACGACGGTAACCACAGCCACTCGGTCTTGGATGGGTTGAGCTTGAGACCATTCTTCCCCATCCAGATCCGCACAGCCTCCAGGCACTGGGTCAGCATGTCAAGAGCTTCATTTGGGTGGTTTGGGGTGGAAATGTACAGCTGAGTATCATCAGCGTACTGATGGAATTCCACCCCAAAACTTCGGATGATCTCACCCAGCGGCTTCACATAAATGTTGAACAAGGGCGAGAGGACCGACCCCTGAGGTACCCCACAGTCAAGGGGTCTCGGGGTCGACCTCTGTCCCCCTGTCAACACAAACTGCGTCCGGCCAGAGAGGAAGGAGGAGAACCACCAAAGCACGGTGCCCCCTATGCCCAGCCCCTCTAACCGGCACAGCATAATACCATGGTCGATGGTATCAAAAGCCGCTGAGAGGTCCAATAGCACCAGGACAGAGGAGCAACCCCTGTCCCGGGTCCGCCAGAGATCATCCACCAATGTGACCAAAACTGTTTCCGTGCTGTAGCCCAGCCTGAAGCCCGACTGGAGGGGATCCAGATACGATGATTCCTCCAGGTGCTGAGGGACTGTCGAGCAACCACACTCTCAACAACCTTCGCAACAAAGCAAAGGTTGGAGACAGGACGGTAGTTGGATAAAACAGCAGGGTCCAGGGCAGGCTTCTTGAGGAGGGGTCGCACCACCGCCTCTTTCAGGGTGGCGGGGAAGACACCCTCACTCAGCGAAGCGTTGGTAATCACCTGAAGCCAGCCTCACGTCACCTCACTGGAGACCAGTACCAACCAGGAGGGACACGGGTCCAATAAACATGTGGTTGCTCTAAGACCTCCCAGCAACCTGTCCAAGTCATCCGGTATCACGGAGTTAAACTCAGCCCAGATAACAGTTTCAAGACTGGCCTCAGCCACTTCCGCTGGACCCCCTTCGTCGAAGTTAAAGCCTTCCCGAATCTGAGCGATTTTGTCATACAGATATTGCACAAAATCCTCAGCTCTTCCCTCCAAGGGATCCCCCCTTGCCTCCCGTTGAAGGAGGGAGTGGGTTACCCTAAACAGGGAGGCTGGGCAATTATCTGATGACGCAATAAGGGCAGTGACATAAGAACACTTCTCTGCCCTTATTGCCACTAGGTAAGTCCTAATATGGTCTCTTACCTGTGTTCAGTCAGACTCAGAGCGGCTCGCCCTCCAGCTGCTCTCTAGGCATCTTTTCTGGCGCTTCATCTCCCTCAGCTCCCCGTTGAACCAGGGGGCCGATCGAGAACCATGCCGGTTCAGAGGCCGCAAAGGCACAACCCGATCCAAGGCATCAGCAGCTGCCCTATCTGCGGCCCCCTCCATAATTAGGTCTTGTATCAAGGGGGCCTTATTTACCACAGACCTGGCATTGCACAGCACCAGCCTACAGCCCGGGCCCTTTGGTTCTAAACAATAGTGGTTCTGCCAGGGCAGCCTTATGCAGTAAGAATGAGTGGTAAAAATTGAGCAAGCCCAGGAGTGCTTGTAGCTCCCCCTTGGATTTTGGTGTGGGGCTTGCTGAAGTGCCTTTAGCTTTGCTTCAGATGGGTGGATTCCGGCAGCATCAATTCCATGCTGATCTGGCACTTTTCCTTCTTGAGTTTTAGGCCTGCCTTGTGGAAATGTTGGAATACTGCACGGAGACATTCTGCAAGGACTGCCACTGATTCCCCCACAATCAGGAGTCATCAAAATACAGGCAGATGTCAGGAATGTTCTTCAGTGTTCATTCCATAATACTTTGGAACAACTCTGGTGCTATGCTTACCCCAAACTGCAAACGGCGCACTTGGAATGCACCTCTGTGTGTGATGATTGTTTGTGCTTCTGCAGTAGCCTCATCTACCGGTAGCTGCTGGTAGGCCTGGGCAAGGTCTAACTTAGCGAAGATTCAGCCTTCCTGGAATGAGGCGAGGATGTGGCTCACTACTGGTACAGGTTAAGTATGCTGCTGTAGTGCCTTATTTATGGTGCACTTGTAGTCTGCGCAGATGCAAACATCCCCGTTAGGCTTAACTGGGGTCACTATTGGAGTCTCCCAGTGGCTACAGTCCACAGCTTGGAGCACTCCCTGCTGCACCAGCTTGTCTAGTTCCGTATCAATTTTAGGCTTTAATGCAAAGGGAACCCTGCACGGTTTTAATCAGATTAGAGTTACTGCTGGATCGAGGTTGAGTAAAATGGGTGCCTCTTTGTATTATCCCAGCTCTGTGCTGAATACGTCAGCATATTGTTGGCATACTGCTGCTACATTAGCTATTTGTGTTCAATGGATGCCTGTTACCCTGATGCCCAGGGCCTCAAACCAGTCCAGTCCTATGAGGCTGGTGTGCGGTCCCTCTATGACCACTAAGCTGAGAGGACCCTCGAACTCTTTGAATTGTACTCTAATGGTAGCTTCCCCCCTTACGGGAACACGGCAATTCTGGAAGTCTGTTAGCACTAACCTTGATGATTTCAGCAGGACCCGCCATTGGCTACATTTGCAAATGTGGTCGAAAGTCCTGGAGAAGATAATGGACAGGGCCAATCCAGTATCTAGCTCCATGGAGCATGGGACCCCTTGCAATCTTAGTTGGAGTCTTATTTTTTCTTTGATGGAATGTTGGGCCCCTGTGCGTTGAATGCTATGCCTTCCTGAGCAGTATTCAACTGTTCTGTCCTGGGGCCATTTTCCTTTGTGCTGTTCTGTCGCAGATTTCATTTCCCGCTGATGATCTCTGCAAACTCTGGCAAAGTGCCCTTGCTTCCCACAGGCAAGGCATACTGCTGTGCGGAATCTGCACACTGCTCTTTCATGCTGTCCCTCGCAGCTTGTGCAGCTCTGTGGGGAAGTTGCTTGCTCTGTGGAGCATGGCTGTCTGCAAACAATCAATTTCCTTACTCTCACTGGCCTCCCCTGAGCCTTCTGTGGTCTCTTGGTGGATCACTGTGGGGCTGGTGTGTGTTTTAGGTGGCCGGACAGTCTTCATTGCCCCTCTGGCAACCTCATCCGCCATGACTTCCTTCAATGTGTCTTGGAAAGTCAGTTTCTCCATGGCGAATAGGTGCTGCTGTAATTCTCTATTATGCAGGCTGCAAACAAGCCTGTCTCTGAGATGGTCTTCCAGGTCAGGGAACTCGCATTGGTGCGAAGCTTGGCAAAGGGCTGCCACAAACTCTGTTGCAGATTCCCCGGATCTCTGCACATGTTGCTCGACTGCATGGCGCCAGGCAATTACTGAGAGTTTAGGCTCAAAATGTTCCCTTCATTTTTTCTTGAGGTCTGCATAGGCCAAAGTCCCTATACTTGCCAGTGCTATCAGATTTTCAGCAATATCAAACGTGGCTTGTCTGCAGACACATAGTAAGGTTGCCACCTTCAGGCTTTTGTCTGTGATCTGTTTAGCCCGGAGATAGTTATCTACTCAGGAGACGTATGAGTTTCACTGTTCCAGATGAGTAATATCGAACTCGTTAAGCCTTTCCAATTTAGCCATTTTGGGGAAGCCCCTGTGGTGCTGGTTAATGCCTGTACTGCTGCGATTGGAGCTGTGCTGCATTTAGGAGTCCTGGGGACAGATCCATCAGGTATGTCTGTGCCTCCAGTGTGTCTTACTGGCAGGCAGGGTGGAGAGTGTGGTCCCACCAGGGCTCTTTACCTGGTCTGACACCCAGTGATTTCAGCGTGTCTACAGTGTGGCTTACTGGTAGGCGGGAGGTGGTGGTAGGCCTGCTGGGGCTCTTTACCCAGCCTATCACCCTGTGATTTCAGTCTCTTGGTTAGTAGCAGCTCTATCCTCTGCAGCATCCCACCTTCGTTGCCACAATTGTGTAGTGGGTTTCAGTAGGCAAGGAGCAGACCAGCATAATTACAACATCATTTATTGACTCAAACTAGAACTGGAGACTGCAGGCAATGGCCTGTAATTTATACTCTGAGCCCACAGGGCCTTAACCAATCACAATACTTGAAAAGCCCCCCCAAATATGAATGTTCAAAGTTTCCCTCCAAAACTGTTGGAGTTAACAGGGTCATCTAAAGCAGGGCTTTTCAGCTGGTGGTACGCGTACCACTTGTGGTATATTAATGAGTGGCAGGTGGTATGCAGCCCTGCCTAGCCAAGTGTAGTGGGGGAGGGAAAGAGCCAGCACAGGCAAGGACTTACAGTGAGAGAGTCCTCTGGAGCTGCAAAGGCCCCAGGCTCACTTCTGGCTCACCCTCCCCCATGAGAAAGGAGGAGGGGGTGGAGACAGGAGAGGCTATAAAAAGAGGCAGTTTGGGCAGGAGAGGGAGAGAGAGAAAAATCAGCAGCCTTGGGAGGAGGTGGAGTCAGCTGCACGGAGGAGGAGGAATCAAGCAGGCTGGCCATGAACCGATCTACAACTGCTATGGCAGCCACCTGTGCTGGCAGCAGCAAACAGGCAAGAAATGCAGCAGGGGAGGGGTCACCCTCCAAGAGGAATGAAAAAAGGCAGCAATGGCTGGAGGTGAAGAACAAGGAAGGGAGATGGAGAGTGGAAGGATTCTTATGTGCTTTTGTGACTTTGAAGTTCTGAGATTTGTGCAATGTGGGCTTTATGTTCTTAAGGAGTGTTTGGCAATTTCTATTTGGCTGATATTTCGTGTTAGCTTCTATTGCTCTGCTGTTGTTAGCTGTAAGTTTTGCTGCAAGGGATTTTGAAGTATTTTTCTCCTGAATGGATTTTGCCTGTAGCATTCCTTTACTTATGAATAGAGCCATTTGGGGAGGCTGCCTTAGCCTGCAGCCAGTACTTACATTTTTTTTCTTCCTTAAGTGCCGGCTGTGCTCCTTACTTTCCTTTCTAGCCAGTAGCTAATTCTTAAAGGGGAATGTGCCTTTTTAAGTTAGTTCATTTAGCAGCTTGTCTTTTCTGTCTCTGGAGGCCTTTCCTTATTTGATCAATATATGGAAGAGGGAAAATATGGGGGGGGTTCAAATTCTTCCTTCAGAAGGAGATGGGAATGAGAAAAAGGGAGGCAGGGAAGGGAGGGAGGAAAGGAAGTCCCACCTTAGCACTTGGCCACCAGCAGCTCTGCCATTGACTTTGCTTGTCAAAAGGTTGCAGAAGGGGATCACATGACCCTGGAACACTGTGACCATTATAAATATGAATCAGTTGCCAAGCATCCAAATATAAATCACATGACCTTGGGCATGCTGCAATGGTCATAAGTGTGAAAAATGATCATAAGTCATTTCAGTGCAATTGCAACTTTGAACAGGTTTTTTTTGGAGGGGTCATCAAGTTTTTGACACCTTGCTAGGTGGTACTCAAATATTGCCATATCCTAAAGTGGTACAATCGGTAAAAAGGTTGAAAAGCCCTGATCTAAAGGTTAGTTTCATTTTAGCATCACAAGCAGTTGGAGTTAAGTTAGTTTCACTTTAGCAGGGATTAACACAACTTTATATATATTCAATACATAACAATGTTAGGGTCTAATTCACACACACACACACACACATATATATACAGTTCCTTATTTCAGACAGAAAAGTGTATGTGGCTTTCCTTTGGGTGAGAGTTTGCTTGGTGTGGCAAGAAAAATATTAAGTCAATATATTTTCTAAAAACTATGAATGATTTAATAAACTTTAAAGAAAGAAGACCAGTTTCTTAATTAGGGCTCTCTTTCTCATCCTTGTAATCTCCCCATGTGTTGGACTACAACTCAAATGGAGGACAATAAATTGGAAAAAGTGGGAGTACATGGAGTAATCACATGATTTTAGTAACAGTAAGCATTAAGGAAAGCAGAAGCTGCTTCCTTCCACCTAGTCACCCTCATCAAAAGAGATTCTGTTTCAAATTATGGGAAAGAACCTGATATGGAATAACAGGCCCAATGGACATTTCTTTTTTTTAGACAGCAAATATAAATTTCTAATATTTCACACTGTTTAAGTGCCACAGTTGAATATTGATGAAAGGCTGACAGGTATCACCACTTCCTGATCTCAGGGAATCCTGATTGCAGCAACTGGGCTTAATGGCATTTCACAGATTGCAAGTATATAGAAGAGTGAGGTTTAATGCTTGCTTTGATGGCTACTGAAGTAAAATAATTCAAGCTCATCATGTTTTCAGCAGTAATTTACTGTACAGTTTATGTTGGAAGACCTACAGGTCCATCTTTATCATTAGAAATGAGAACAGTTGGGTTCAAGGATGGATGCTAGAAAGTGGAAGTGCAATGTTAGATGACAACATTATGTAACCCATATAAATTCTTTGGAACCCACCTAAATTAGCTTGCTTCTCTTTACTGAAAGGATAAGTGCTATAGTTTCTCCAGGATTAGATTATGACATACCTACAAAGCAAATTCTGAGTTTCTGATGTTATACTGTAACCTCAAATAGTTATTGTCTTTCTAGGAGAATGAGAGATTTGTGTGGCATCATCTTTTCATACACCTGAAGCAGGAAGGTATTATTGGTGACCCTGTTAAATGCCCTTTCTCTTGATGCTCTATCCTTTTCTTCCCCATTTCTGGAAAAGATAATCAAACAACGAATCAGTGAACACCTAGAGGCAAACAAAGTCATTACTAAAAGCCAACATGGGTTTGTCAAAAACAGATCATGCCAGAAAAAATCTTATTGCATTCTTTGAACAAGTGACAAAATTAGTGGATCAGAGGAATGCTGTGGATATAATTGACTTGGACTTCAGTAAGGCATTTGATAAGGTGATCACAACCCACTACTAGATAAGATAGAAAAATGTGGGTTAGACAGCATCATCACCAGATGGATTCGTAGCTGGCTGACCAGCTATACTCAGCATGTGGTCCTCAATGGAACCGCATCTACATGGAGGGAAGTGCGTAGTGGGGTGCCCCAGGGCTCTGTTCTGGGCCCACTGCTCTTCAACATCTTCATCAAACAATTTGGATGAGGAGATAGATGGGGAACTCATCAAATTTGCAGATGGCACCAAGCTGGCAGTAATAGCCAACACTACAGAAGACAGGCTTAAGATACAGGAGGATCTGGACAGACTTGAACACTGGGCGCTATTTAACAAAATGAAATTCAATGGTGAAAAAAGTAAGGTTGTACATTTAGGCAAGAAAAACCAAATGTACAGGTATAGTGTAAGGGGTATCTTGCTCAATAGTAGTAACTGTGAGAGAGATATTGGAGTCCTAGTGAACAATCACTTAAATATGAGCCAGCAGTATGCTGCACCTGCTAAAAAAAGCCAACACAGTGCTAGGCTGCATTAACAGAGGGATAGAATCAAGATCATGTGAAGTATTAATACCACTTTACAATGCTTTGGTAAGGCCACACTTGGAATACTGCATCCAGTTTTGGTCACCATGATGTAAAAAAGATATTGAGATTCTAGAAACAGTACAGAGAAGAACAACAAAGATGATTAGGGGACTGGAGGCTAAAACATATAAGAAATGGTTTCTGGAATTGGGTATGTCTAGTTTAAGGAAGAGAAGGAAGAGAAGATATGTTTCAATATCTCAGGGGCTGCCACAAAGAAAAGGGAGTGAAGCTATTCTCCAAAGCACCTGAAGGCAGGACAAGAAGCAACAGATGGAAACTAATCAAGGAGAGAAGCAACTTAGAACTAAGGAGAAACTTTCTGACAGTTAGAACAATTAACCTGCCGCCAGAAGCTGTGAATGCTCCAACACTGGAAGTTTTTAAGAAGAGACTGGAGAGCCATTTGTCCAAAATGGTATAGGTTTCCAGCAGGGGGTTGGACTAGATCAGGGCTTTTCAACCAGTGGTACGGATACCACCTGTGGTACATTGGCACCTGGCAGGTGGTATGCAACCATCTTAGAAAAGTGGTAGTGGGGGAGAGGAATGAGCTGAACCGGTGGCAGTACCACACAAGCCTGAGAGAGAGATGGCTGGAGCTGCAGAGCTGTCAGGGCTCAGCAGAAGCACCAGGATCAGTGCCACTTTCCAGCTGATTGACGCTTCTTCGGGACTGTCAGGGCTCAACGGAAGCACTAGGATCAGTGCCAGGCTCCAACTGGAGCTCGGCGCTGATCCTGGTGCTTCTGTTGAGCCCTGAAGAAGCACCAATCAGCTGCAATGTTGCAGCCTCTCCAGGGTCTTGTGATTTACATTCAGATGCGTGGCAACTGATTCATATTTATGATGGTCACAGTGTCCCAGGGTCATGTGAAGTGACCAAAACCTGCTGCAACCACCCAGCAGACGGGGGAAATAAAAAACAAACACCCCCATTTTAGAAGAAAATTCAAATGTCCAGTTAACTTTCATATAAAAAAATCATTTCCTCTCCAGTTGCAATATCACTTTTTAACCAGTAGATGTCTTCAATAAGCTAAAAAAATCCATTTTTTCCCCAAAAGTCATTTCATTCTTCATTTTTCTTTCTTTACTCAAAAAAAACAACAACATAGGTTAATAATAAAGTTCTTAAAAAAAATTTCCCGGTACCCCAAAATATACTTGTATTAAAAAAAACAACGTAATTTCCAAAGCTTTACTTTATTCCTTTGTTCGCCTTTCTTCCCCAACGAGTAAAAGCTGCCTTTCCGAGCTAGGGAAATCTTTCCAACACAGCTCTTACAGGCAAAAAACAAAGCAAAAAAAAAAACAAAAAAAACAAAGAGAGGGGAAAAATAAGAAAGGTTTCACCCGGATTCACCACGGTTGGTCTGAAGCTTAGGTGTTCTTTTGACTTGCGGTTTCTAGCAGCAGAGCGATCGGTCATTTTACTGGTCGATCTTCTTCTCCGTCGGCCCTCAGAGTTCCATCCGGACAGCTGGAGGAGCCGCTGCTCCTCCGTTGCCAGATCGCTGCCTCCTCATAGGAAAGTCGCACCCTCCAGGGCGACTTTGGACCCGCATAAGGGGTCCGACGGAGGGAAAACTAGTCGGCGGGGAGAGCAGTCTCCTCACTTGACTAGCGACACTGCGACCCGGAACCGGAATTTTCTTCTAAAATGGAGCTGTATTCACATTTAAACTGTAAACTTATTCTGGAGAAAATCTATGAGACTAAAGAGGAAATATGTGCTACAATGAAAGAGTTTACTACAGAACTAAGAGCCAGAATCTCTTCCTCAAACTTTAAAACTGACTTTCAGATTGCACCTGATTCTTTTATCAAACAGACTCTACAAGAAGAGGACTTAACTAAGAACAAAGAGAAATTGACTCTGCCTTATATGCAACTCAGTTATGGCGTTGAGAATCAGGAAAAGCAAAGACTGGGACTTGGAACTCTAAACCAACGAGACTTTATGCTAAAAAAATTCAGAAGGCCAATTCAGAGGTCAAGATGGTTCTCACTGATTCAAAAGATATTACAAGCAACAAAGACAGACCTATCTGTTGGAAAGGAAGCTTTGCTATGGAAACCTACCTGGCATTTGAAAAAACCTAGAATAAGATTTTTTTTAAAAAAAATGAAAGTTAAAGCTTTGAGTAATGGATTAAAGGCAATCTAAAATTATGAACTGACTTAAGGACCAAGGTTATGAGTTAGATGTAAGAAAAATGGGATTAATGGAAGATGTAAAATTTATCTATACGGAAATTACTGATGATTTATTTGTTTGATGATTAATGAATTGAAATATCTTAAAGTTTGATGTTATCTTGTTAGTTTAAAGTTGATTGATGGTTTATATAGCTTTAGGATAGATTAATACTTTAGCCTAAAAAAGAGATATTGTGAGATAATGGGTTAAAGGCAATTTAGATTAATGGACTTGATTTTAGGATTAAGATTAAGATTTACAAGTTTAAGAGTTACAAGAGTAAGAGAAAAAAGGAGTGATTAATGAAATACATATTAAATGCTTTAAGAATGTGTTTGTTCTTTTTTCCTTTCTTTCTTTTTTTGTTTTGTTTAGGACAAGAGGGTTACTCGTAAGAAAATTATTATGTAATTTGAACTAATCTAATAAGATGATTTCTGCTTGATAAGATTAATGTTATTGGTTACAATTTAATTGGATATGAACTGAATTATGTTTAATGGGTTAAAAAATTTAAGATTTGATTTTTTTTATTTTATTCTTTTTTATTTTTTAATTTTTAATTTTTTTATTATTATTATTTTACTTTTTATTTTATTTTTATATCTGTTAGCTATAAGAGATTGATTAGTTGATAGATTAGATATATATAGGATAGACTAATGCTTTATTTTAATTAAGGGATATTAGTAGAAGAATAATTAAATAAAATTTATAATAAAAATTAAGGTACCAGAATATATTTGGAAGGAATACCCGAACTGATAGAGTTTGTATTTAAAGTTAATTTGACTATGGTTGTATAAATTTTTAAAGTGTTAGAAACAGGTACAGGTTGACTAAATTTAAACTAGATTGAACTATCTTAAATAAACTATGTTAGTTAAGGGGAAAGAGAGGGAATACTAGAGGTATTGACTGAAGTATGTATAAATGTTTTGCTTTTGGATGATTGTTTACCCTAACACCACGGTGTGCTTTGAGCACTTTCTTGTAAAAATTTAAAAAACCAATAAAATTCTTGTAAAAAACAAACAAAAAAACAAACACCCCCCACCCCCGCTGCCAATCCTCAACAGAAATGCTCACAACATGAAAACCTCGGACAGGAGGAAGAGCGCTGCTGGGTGGGCAGGCAGTTGTCTTGCTCGACACTTTTTTCAGTGCCATTGTAACTTCGAACAGTCACTAAGCGAATTGTTGTAAGTCGAGGACTATCTGCACTTCATCACTTTTTTCTTTTTTTCTTTTTTTTGGTCATCAAGTTTTTGACACCTTGCTAGGTGACGGGTAGTACTAGGATAGTGCCATATCCTAAAAGTGGTACAATGGGTGAAAAGGTTGAAAAGCCCTCCAAGGTCCCTTCCAACTTTATTATTACTACTACTACTACTACTACTACTACTACTACTACTACTATTATTATTATTATTATTATTATTATTATTATTATTATTATTATTAATCTCTAGGCAAAATTTCCTTTATATTTACATCATTTCTTGGCCAAAGAAATATAATTAGATGGGGACTAGATAATTGGAGTGGCAGTGATTAAACTTTTACATAGTCTAGAAATAACTCAAATTAGAAATAACTCAGCTCTGGGTCAACATTATAGTGGCTGAATTTGTATTTTCTAGGGAAAGAGTTGGTTGATTTATCAGTCTCTGTTTTTTCCTTATGAAATTTATTTATTAAGTTCGTAGGCCATCTGACTCCATCATGTCTTTGGGAAATGTACATTATAAAACAATTTAAAAGGATACAATACAAAAAGGAAATAATTCTGAAAAAAAAAATCTGACACACCAACCATTCCACAAAGGATATGCCATTCACTCTACCTAAAGTTCTGAGGAGACTTTCAGGGCTTGTTTAAACAAAGTCAGGGTGTGAATCATACAGATCCCTGGGATGGTGTTGTTCCAGAGGGCAGATGCTGTGATAGAGAAAGCCCACTTATTGAGTTCCAGAGGGAACTCAAGTGTTCCTGGTAACACTTTTTAATCTATGGGATCCAGAGCATGCTGGTATCAGAGCTGTTGTACTTTTCCCGGTCTTTATGATTTTCCTTTGCTTTCCCAGAAGCAAACTGACTCCTTTCCCACTCTAGCCATACCATCCTAGCTCTGATGCTAAAATAATAAAGATAAAAGAGAATACTTGTTTTTTTCACTCTTCTCTACGACTATGAAAATGTCCTAGCAAGGAAGAGTTCATCATCATAGAAACAATTCCTATCTTACAACTAAATGGTTTAAAAAAGGATGGGATATTTTGCAATACATAGTGTGCTGTGGACAGGGAGTAGGGCAGCAGAGGGTGCATGTTTCACTCACAAACTAAAATTGTCTGCTGAGTGATGTAACAATTGAATGGAGCTTGAATTTTTGAGGTTAGGATACATATTAATTAAAGTTCTTATAAGAACAGAAGAGTTGATGCTTCTTTTTCTTTGGTGAAAATTACACTCAGCGTGCCAATTATAACAAACACCAATATTTGCAATAACATAAAAATAGCTAAAAACTGACAAAGATTAGTTAAGAGGAAGTGGTTAAGATAAATGTGAAATCCAAAATGTTTTGATAGTTTGATTAGGATCAAAGGAACATCAGTGAAAGGTACAGCTCTTTAATTATTTAAATATCCCTTTTTTATCCTACAAAGATTTTGTATTATTTGTATGCTTTTGTTTAGGAGTAGATTTGTTTCTGTGACTTTGTTTTTATATTTATATTTTATTTAACTTTTTTTGGCTCTAGGGACTCCTCAAATGTATTTATGTTAGGTTTCTAGGATATGTTATTTTATTGTTTCAAATGTACAGGCTTCTATTCAAATCCTGCAATACAATGACTTTTTTAAAAAAAAATACACACAAATACAATCCACCATAAGACATTAAAAGCAACTTGCTCCAGAGTGACAAAAGTGCTCTTCAGTTTGGAGGGGAAATGAATAGAAAAGCAGTATAATTGTTACATCCCTATAGCAAGATCATTTGAGAGTACAGGACTATCACTGAGAAGACTTTATTTCCAATTTGAGAAAATGCAATATCTAGTAGCAGTTATACTTATTAATTAGAAGAACCTTCTACCACAAATGAGTGGAAATACAGTTAGAAACTATGAAGTTAGATCCTGAAAGGACAGGACTAAAGCACTGGATTTAATTCAGAAAGAAATTTGTGCCCTATAATTAGTTATCATTCTGTTGCCCTATAATTATAATTATTTCCCTATAATTTAATATCATGAAAATAACCATCTTCTTGGAAAAAAATAATATGCTCAAGATGAAACTGTGTGATTCATACAGTACACCCAAGATAAGAATGTGAACCTGGGCAGCTTGCATGTTAGGCAGCTGTATTACCCTAATTACCCTATATTTTGTAGACCAGGTGCCTCACACAACAGATAAGATATATATCCTCCCTGGTTTGTGCTGACAGGAGTAAGGGGGAACCTGTGGCTCAAAAGGGTAATACAGCTGCCTAACATGCAAGCTGCACAGGTTTGAATCCCTGAAGGGTGTGACTAGCTGATGGGGGCTAATAAGCCTGAAATAGCTATACTAGTCTCCCATTAACTCTTTGTCAGCCACAAAATTTTGAATTTATAGTGTTCACAGTATGTGAGGTCTGCCTGCAAAACATACTCCTAGATTGGAGCGAAACACAGAACAAACTGATTTATATTTGGTAGACCGGGTGACTCACCCAACAGATATATATAAAACACACGTGTGTGTGTGTGTGTGTGAACAAAAATATATTTGGAAATATCTCTATATTTTTATCTATCATCTCCAAAAGGGTAGCATTTTCATATCAGATGTGCTTCAGTGTTAGCTGAGAAACCTAGGTCAAATTAAAAAAATATGCTTTCTTTCCCCATTCAGAGTGTAACAGAAGTGTACAGAAAGGAGAGTAGAAACTCCCTCCCACCTCCCATCTTGTCTGCTGAGATGAGTGACTATAGAAATCAAATAAATAAAATAAAAATAAAATAAAATAAAATCATCCTACAAGATTGCAGAAAGATATAGTACACCAATAGGAGTATGTGCATGTGTATCTGTGTCTGTGTTTGTGAGTGCATGGATGAATAGACAGATAAATAAATGATAGATGACAGATAGATAGAGAGATAGATATTGCAATTAAGAAAAAAAAGGTTTACATTTATTCTTTTTTTAGGCTGGTTTGGCAGTGACGGCTTTCCAGTCTGGTTTCTCTTTGCTCAGTGACCCTCAAAGGGTCAGAAAGTTGCCCTGAAGGGGCAATGAAGAAGGATTAGGCGGTGGCCAGTCGTAGTGGACTGAAAACCCCTCTGAAAAGGCGGAGGAAAGGCTGCCGGATGAGCCAAGGCAGCCCAAGTCATCTCCAGCCGGAAGGGAAGCACTGCAAAACAGCTGATTATCAACTGCGTGCCGAGGCTGAGTGAGCCAGAACTTTCTTTCCTTCTCCTTGAATATGATAAATGTTGAGCCCCTGATGGGAAAGAGCTGAAAACTAAAGACCCCCAGAAAGACAAACTTAAAGGCAGCAGGCAATTAACAAAATGGGGAGAGTGTTTCTTTTTAAGAATATCGGACATTGATAAATAAGCCAAGGAGGACATCTAGTGGCAAAAGAAGAAACGATAGTACTAATAAATACTGAAAAAAAGTAAGGAAATGGAAAAAATGCTTTCATAAACATCCAGTTCTGGATCGCAGGACCTCTAGCCACACAAAGAGACTTGTCTCCTCGTCGGCTAGCTTCCCTCCGCCGGTAGACCCTTATGTGGGTCAAAAATCACCCTGGAGGGTGTGACTACTGTCGAGGAGGCTGTGCTCGGCTGCGGAGGAGCGGTAGCTCCTCCAGCTGTCCGAGCTAACTCCGAGGGCCGACGGAGAAGAAGATCGGCCAGTAAAATGGCCGATCACCCAGCCGCACCAACTGCAAGTCAAAAGAACAACTAAGCATGAAGAACCAGCGTGGTGAATCAGGCTGAGACCTTTCCTTCTCTCGCTATTTTGACTTTTCCTGTAAAGAGTTCCTGACTATTTCCCTTTTCTAAGAAAGCAGCGGCTGCCTACACGAGAAAGAGAACTACAAAGAAAAAGATTAATAATTTTTTATGGTTGTTTTTTCTACTATTGGACTTTTTTGGGGGGGATTTTAGGGGAAAAAGAAGAAGAAAGGGACATTGTTACTTTGTTTTTTTCAATTTGATAATGCTGGAGATACCTCTCTTGTTAACTTTTTTTTAAAAAAAGAGAGAAAACTTTTTTCTTTTCTTCAACTTTATTAATTTGGAAAAAAGACTTTATAGTCCACTGAGGACATCTGGTGGCGAAAAGCAAAATTGTAAATGTACTTCTCCCTGTTATTTGAAGAGAGATTGGATTTTCATATGATAATAAAAGAGAAAAGATAATTTGACAGCTGTGGTGAAGCTGGTTATTAGACCTTTGGAGGCGGATCTTTTTCAAATACAGTCTCTAATAAAGGAATAGGCTAATCTACCACTAAAATGTATGAAAGTTATACACATCTTGACTATGATTTAATACTGGAAAAAATATTAGAACTTACAGAAGACTTCAAAACTTATTGGAAACCTTGGAGAAAACTTAAAGAGGCTACCTTGGAACCTCACATCGACTCTCCAATAATGAATCAAGTTATGGAACAAGGAATAATAGAAAATGAACTGAGTAATCCTGAACAGGCCTTTACACATCAAGACATACAATTCAAAGAGACAGAGACACTATGCTTACAACCCAATTGTGAATCTATACTGGGAGAAAATGTGGAAACCACTTAGCCAACTAATTCCACACAACGTTACCTACAACTGATGGATAATTTTGATGACCAAGAAGTAACTGTAGTTGACTAAGTTCAATTACTAAAAATAACAAAGATTGATATTCAGACACAACCCTCTGAAAAATACAATAAAGCGGATAATTTACTTATAACCACAACATCGAGTAAAAGTCAATATAATATTCAGATGATATTAGAAATTTTTGTAATCAAATTTTGAGGTTGGATAACCGAAAAGCTTTAATATGGGAACCAACTTGGCATAGAAAGAAAGCTAGAGTTAGGTTTAAACATGACATAAAATGTTACTTGTTGGGTTAAAAAGGCTTTAGAGATTTTCTCTGATTTAATAACGAATGAAGGATGTGGATTTACTGTTATTATAGTTGATAAGTATTTGAGGGAGTAAACCTTTTCAGGGGGTAA
Source organism: Bothrops alternatus (assembly GCA_034064705.1). Taxonomy (NCBI): domain Eukaryota; kingdom Metazoa; phylum Chordata; class Lepidosauria; order Squamata; family Viperidae; genus Bothrops; species Bothrops alternatus. The sequence continues at coordinate 1,914,826 of JARGCV010000124.1, forward strand.
AAAGACTTTATAGATATAGATTGATGAAATGATAGAATATATTTTTAAAAATAGAAATGTATTTTTTTGGACTTACATTATTTTATAAATATGATAATTATGTTGCAATAGATAGAGAGAGTTTATTTGATTTAATTATGAATGAAGGATGGGAATTTCCTGATATTATAGTTGATAAGTATTTGAAGGTATAAACTTTATTAAGGGCTTAAAAAGATTTTTTATAGCTGTAAATTGACGAAATGATAGAATATATTTTTGAAAATAGAACTGTATCTGTTGGACTTATATTATTATTTTAAATATGATAATTATGTTGAGGAAGAGCTATTTGTGATAGGGAAAAAATCAGTCTCAATGAATGACCTATTATTAAGGATACCTGAAATCCCAACTATATGTTTACTAAAACGTAATTGGAGTATGACAACTGTAATTAGTAAAGCTTAAAAACAGGATATAGATTATTATAATTGTATGTGATTGATGATTTCTGTTTGACTGATTAATTTTAATAAGCAATATTATATTTAAGAAACAGAGAGGAAATTTTTGATAATTAATTTGAGCTATATTTATATGATTTTGTCTTTGAATGACTTGACACCCTGACCACCACGTTGCGTACTAAGCTGGAAAAAAAATGGAAAAAAATAATAAAACTTTTTATTAAAAAAAACTAACAGTGATCTTGAGGAGACACCTGCAAATAACAAAGTGCTTTGTTGTGAGATTGCAAGGGAAAAGACTTTTTAAAGTTATTTCTGTTGACTTTGGCTAAACCCAAACAGATACTGCTTTGGTTTTAGACTGTAAACTGTAAAATGAGTTCATCAAACATTACCAGACTTATGAAGAAAACCTCTTCTGCACCCTCTGTAGAACAATCTAGTCCAACAACAAAGGGATCTATCAAAGCAATGCTGCAATGTGAGAAAACAAGCACTTCTCAAAGCAAAACACAGACCTCATTAAAGCTGCTTCAAGAGATGATGCAAAGGAACCAAGATATGATGGAAAGAAATTATGAACAGACACAAAACAATCATCAGGAGACACCGAGTAAACTTGAGAAAGTAAGTCAAGAAATCTTGGATATAAAGAAAAAATTTGAAGCTCAAAATCAAATGATAATTAAAAATGAACAGAGAATACAGAAAGTTGAAGAAAAATCAGAAGACATTGATAAAAAGATGGAAATGTTATTACAAGAAAATGAAAAATTAGAACAAACAAACCAAGATCTAGAGGGGGCAATTAAGATCCTAGAAATGAAAAAGGCGAAACATTATTTGAGATTTCAAAATATTCCTGAGGATAGAGAAGAAAACATAGCAGTGGTGATTATTGATATCCTGGAAGAGGCTCTAAAAGCAAACCGAGGAGAAATCCAATTAGAGGTTGATGAAATATTCCGCATGAACTCAAGCTACACAAGAAGAAATAAACTGCCAAGAGAAGTACATATAAGGTTCATGAAGAAGACAACAAGAGATGAAGTATTGCAGAAAGTTAGAGATGAGTCAATACAATACAAAAATAAAGAAATTGTGGTTTTAAAGCAGATACCTAAGAGAGTAAGAGATACTCGAACACATTATCGTTTCTTGACTACAAAGCTGATTGCCAAAGGCATAAACTTCAGATGGCTGATGCCGGAAGGCATCTTAATAAATTGGAACAATACAAGATATTGATTGGATTCAGTCTGGAAAGCAGAAGAATTTGAAGTAAGGAATAGAGCAATTTTAGATGAAGGAGTGAAACAAAGACAAGGGGAGATTAAGGAGCAGAAGCAAATGGAAGAGATGACTCAAGGAGCAATTGCACAAACAGGAGAACAGAAAGAGAAAGATGACCAGGAGGGCGAAGGTGAAGGACTTTCTCTTGCTAGAGAACAGAGGATTACTAGATCGACTAGACCTAAATACAAATAATGGAAATGGAAATGGAGAAAGAAAATGGAATTTTTTTCAGTAAATATAAATGGACTAAATTCTCCATCAAAAAGAAGTAAAGTTTTCAGGAAATTACTGAAATTTGTCTACAAGAAACACATATAAAAGAACAGCATTATAAATTATTGGAATATCCAAAAATTGGGAAACTTTACTATGCATCAACACATCAGAAAAAAAGAGGGCTCCCATGGCTTCCGAAGATGTAAATACAACTTGCTTTGTGTAAGCTGGCTGTACTTTTTCTCTTTGTTCCATATACTTAGTAACTACACGTGGGTGCCTTTGTTCTTTGGCCTTCTCTGCATCCAAAGGTTGAAAAATACACTGCACTAACTGTTCAGCCGATACTCCTTTATCCAATTCTGATGCTGGCAATGGTTGTAATTCCGTAAGTTGTGATGATTCCATATCTTTTACAAGGTCTGCCCTTTTGGATCTTGGGGACATGGATTTACCACCCATCAATATATTCTCAAAGAAGTCTTTTGCTTTAGCAACTGAGGTGAGACGGTATCTATTATTCTGAAAAAATAAAGAAAGTCCAGTTGGAGCCTCCCATCTATATTGTATCACTCGTTTTTTAAGTTCCTCCATCAAAAATGCATAATCTTTCCTTGATCTCAACATTTTTGGAGGTATCTCCTTCAACACCTGTACCTCTTGACCAGCAACACTTAATTGTTTATTATAAGCTGTAGTAAGAACCCAATTTCTAAATTTTCTTGTACTAAAGTATATCACAATATCTCTGGGCAAGTTTCTTTGTGCTGCTATACGTGAGTTGATTCTGAATATCCGCTCAATCTGCCAGGCAACATTCTGAGGTCCATCTTCCAAAAAATTTGCCAAAGCATCAACAAAAATTCTTCTTAAGTCTTCTTGGTTCTCCTTTGCAACCTCTTTCAAACCCCTAATTCTAACAGCCATCTGCATCTGGTTATATTGTATCATAACAGCTTGGTCTTGGAGATCACTTCTAACCTCCTCAATTTTTTCCTCCATCTGTTGCTCCATATTTTCCAACTTCTCTTCAACTCCCAAAGTGTAGCCCCAAACCCCTTTAATGACCTCAACAATATCTTCTCTTATCTCAATGTTATGAGTTTCTATCGTGCCTTTTATTGTCTCCAATTCATCAGTTAAACCTTTTATTTGTTCTTCAATCTTTCTCTCCAGCTTATCAGTCATTGTAGATAATGCAGCCTGCAGGTCTTTCATTGTAAACGTTACTGGAGGAGATTGTGTAGGCTGAGGGGCTTGGGATTCTGTCGGTATCAAAGATGCAGAGGCTGAAGAAGCAGGCAGACTGCTTGATTGTGATTTAGAGAGCTGACCTGGGGAGGGTAAAGCCGCCTTCACTATAGCTGCCTTCTGTCTCGTTGTCATTTTAAATCCCTTTAAGAAAAGAAATTGTATTGCCAAATTTTCCTCTCTTCTTATCTTCTTTTAACTTCCAATTAACGTTATAATTTAAAGATTAAAATTCAGATCAAAATAGTCTCTCTGGCTTTACTTCCGGAAGAAGAAGAAAAAGTTCACTTTCATTTTCAGCCACTTTCGCTTAGTAATGAAAACTATCACCATTTTGAATACATTATGTTGATTTTAAAAGTTATAAGTACGTGGGCAGAAATAAAGTAGCAAAATACTTGCAATACACAAAAGACTCCTGTAATCACTCCGTCTGCAAGCAGTCTCTCTTGTTTTCTTTCTTAAAAGCAGAGGCGGTCGCGGCGTCTTTCTCTGTCAGCCAACAGAAGCGTCTCTGGGCAGGAGCATTTTCAAGTGCCTGGGGAGCATACACTGTGTTTTCCAGGGATTTTAGAAGGGCTCAACCTTGCTCTTGATGCTCTTCATCCCTTCTTCGCCCAAAGGGAGGATTTTTCACCGCAAAAAACAGCTGGTGTTCGCTATTTTTTGCGGCTTTACAAACCCAGGGAACGGAGCCTCACAGAGGAGACTCTAGCGACGTCAGCGGAGGAAGAATCTTAATGGTAGAAATATTTCTGCACCAAAAGCAAACACTGCTAGTGGCACTTTATGCACCAAATAACAATCAAGAAGAATTTTATAAAAACTTACACAGAAAAATAATTGAAATGGAGTACCAAAATATTTGCTTAGTAGGAGATTTTAATGCAATAGTGGACGGAAAAATTGACTATAAAAGCAATAAAACAGGAAAAACTGGAAGAAGAAGACTACCCAAGACATTTTTTTGATATGGCGGAGGAAATTGGAATTCAAGATGTCTGGAGGGAGATTAACCCACAAAAATTGCAATACACCTTTTATTCAAACAGTCAAAAATCTTGCTCAAGGATCGATATGATCTGGATGACGGCTGATGTGAGAATGAATATACAGGATATTGAGATAGAAATAGGCACATGGTAGACCATAACCCTCTGAAAGTGACTTGGAAAGGAATACAAAAAAGATTAAAATGGACTTTAAATGAATCTATATTAAAAGAAAGAATTCATAGAGTTAGCGAAAAAAGAAATGGAATTTTTTTTCAAAGAAAATAAAAAAGAAGATACAACATTATAAAATGTATGGGACACAGCTAAAGCATATTTTAGAGGCATAGCTATAACATATATGGCAAAGAAAAACAAACAGAGAAGATAACAATATGCATTACTAAAAGAACAATTTGGAAGAATCAGAACTGCAGAAAAATCCATTAAAAAAACTTTGAAAAGAGAAATGGACATAATAAGACATAAACTAAATCTGTTGGACTCAGAAAAAGTGGCAGAGCAGATAAAGAGAGCGAAACAGAACTTTTTTGAAAATGCCAATAAACCGGGAAGATGGTTAGCTTATAAACTTAAAAAACAGAAAGAGAAGAAAACAATATATAAACTATTAGATGGGAAAGGTCATCTGCAATATAAAAATGAAGACATAAAAAAGATAATCAAAGAATACTATAAGGAACTGTACGATAAGGAGGAATCAAGAGAGAGAACTGTAAAATATCTGGAAGAAAATAATCTTTCAAAAATCTCAGAGACATTCAAAACTATGCTAGATGAAAGAGTCACAATGACGGAAATATCAGAGGCCATAAAAAGACAAAAAAATGAGAAAACACCGGGTCCAGATGGGCTTCCGACGGAGTTATATAAGAATCTCCAAGAGATACTAAATGAACCGCTGAAAGATCTTTGTAATGGACTTTTATTAGAAGCTAGACTTCCATCTACATGGATGGAAGCAAATATTACTCTAATAACCAAAGAAGACTCCGATTTGACCCAGATTAAGAACTACAGACCGATTTCACTGCTCAATGTGGATTATAAAATTTTTACTTCAATAATGGCTGAGAGACTGAAAAAAATACTTAGCTGAATTTATACATTCAGATCAAAATGGCTTTTTACCAAAGAGACAACTGAAAAACAACTTAAGAGTGATAATAGATGTATTAGAATATTATGAGCTACATCCAGGGAAACAATTGGCACTAATATTCTTAGATGCCCAAAAGGCATTTGATAATGTCTCTTGGCAATTTATGATTCAGCAACTACAAATAAAGGATTTTGGACAGAATTTCATAAACATGATAAAAACAATATACAATAAACAGACAGCCAAAGTGATGGTCAATGGAGATTGTACTGAGAACTTTGAAATAAAAAAAGGCACAAGGCAAGGATGCCCATTATCCCCCCTGCTATTCATCTTCACTTTGGAAGTCTTAAATAGAAATATTAGACAAGATATAGAAATTAAAGGGCTGGTGATAAAAGGTGAAATATATAAATTACAAGCATTTGCTGACAATTTAGTATTTATTTTGGAAAAACCTCTGGAGATGATTCCTAAACTGTGGGGAAAGATAGAACAGTACAGAGAAATGGCAGGATTAAAAATAAATATAGAAAAAACTAAAGTAATAGTTAAGAATCTTACAGATAAGCACAAAAAACGTATGTCAGAAACAATAGAGGTACAGATAGTGAAAAAGGTTAAATATTTGGGTATATACCTATCGGCTAAATGCTAAACAATAAAAGAAGATAACTATATAAAACTACTGAAACAAATAAAATTAGACTTGGAAAAATGGAAGAATTTGCAATTGTCAATGCTAGGAAGAATTGCTACAGTCAAAATGAATATATTGCCAAAGATTTTATTTTTATTTCAAACAATTCCGATAAAACTTGAGAAAAAAGTCTTTCAAGATTTAAATGCATTAATTTTGAAGTTTGTTTGGCAAGGAAAGAAAGCTAGAATAAAGATGAAATCATTACAAGATGGGAAGGAAAATTGAGGTTTTGGGTTACCTGAGTGGGCTTTGTACTATCAAGCAACTGTATTAACATGGGTGAAGGAATGGATAACTCTTAGAAAAAAAAAGGTTGTTATATTTGGAGGGACGTGATTTACAATTGGGGTGGCACGCTTTTTTGTGGTATGGGAAAAATAACATTCATAAGTATTTCCAAAATCACTATATAAGAAGTGCTTTGTTAACAGTATGGGAAAAAATTAAAACCAAAATATATGTAAAAATTCCAGGGTGGCTATCAACGATGGAAGCTTTCTTACATCAAAACTTGGTAGACTTTGAAAAAATTTGGACATATAGAGATATTCTAAATACTGATGGGACTTTAAGATCGAGACAAGAACTGGAAAATCAGGGTATCAACCTGTCGTGGTGGGCACATCTACAGATGCAAAATAGATATGAAAAAGACGTGAAAATGTATGGGTTTTATAAAGAACAAACTGTATTTGATAAGATATTGTTAACTTCTGATGAGAAATAATTTTTTGTTAATTTTGGAGATGGAAAGTGAACAAGTTAAAGAAACAATGACAAGGTGGGTGGAAAACTTTGGTTATAATATGGAACTAGAAAAATGGCAAAAATTATGGGAGAGAAACTATAAATTGACAATGTCAACTTTGTATAAAGAAAATTTATATAAAATGTTTTATAGATGGCACTTGCCACCAGCAAGATTAGCAAAAATGTTTAAAAATATGTCAGATAGATGTTGGAAATGTAAACATAATGTAGGCACGTATTATCATATTTGGTGGACATGTGGTAAAGCAAAGGCCTATTGGAAAAAGATACATGTTTGGTTAGAAAAAATGTTGGGAGAACATGTGAAATTTAAACCTGAACTTTTTTTTAACTAGGTATAATGCCAGAAAAGACTAATAAACAAAGTTTATATTTGGCTTTACTTGTCATAACAGCAGCAAGAATAATCTTCACGCAATATTGGAAAAATGAAGCGGTACCACCAGAGGAAGAAGTAATTAAAAAAATATTGGAATGCGCAGAGATGGACAGATTAACTATGAGGTTGAAAGATACAGAAGAAACAGAATACTACCAAATCTGGGAGTTATTCTACAAATGGCTAGAGGAAAGAACCAAGGATTAGGAATTGATTATGTATTAGCATTTTTTAATCCAGACAGCACACTGGTTGAAAAATTAAGACATGTGTATAAGAGAAAAACTAATAAAATTCTTATAAAAAAAGACGAAGAAAAGGTTTATGTTCTGTTTCCAAGTAAAAGGCATTGAGACGAGCAGGAGTAACAAACAGTCTTGTCTTTATTCCATTCACAATAGAACCAACAACAAAATGGCACGAATTGCTCTTATACCCCTTTGCAGGGACAGTATCCGCCAATCAATGCAAGGCATTTCTCCCACCTTGCACATGCGCTCAAGGCGGGAGACAGCCTGTCTGGTCCCGGCATTCACGTGGTCTGCCCGGGCCTCTCTGCAGCCTCCTGCACCTGCTGAATGACTCAGCAGGCCCAGGACATAAACCCCTCCCCTCTTGGATCAAAACATAGTACTTAATATTTTACAATACTACAAATCTAATACCCTGTCACTCCCTTATTCAAAACTTACTATTTTGCATTACTATAAATGAGACATTTGTCTTTTGAGCATGTTCTGATTCCTAAGTACCTCTAAGCCTGCCCACCTACTGACAGGAGTCTTACATACTCCTGTAAGTGCTTGGGTGGACCTCTGGCTCGCTCTGACCTTCTTGGAGCAGTTGTGATTGCTTGGCCTGCAAACTCGCCTGCCAGACTCGTCAGGCCAGGACTTTGATGCCCCCTAGACTCAGGCGACCTTCCATGCTGCTGACTGGCTGGATCTTCTAAACCCAGACCAGAGTTCCTTGGTGTGGTGGAATTCCCCAAGTCCACAATGGATCCCTCTTGGGACCACTGTCCCATGAACCCAAGACCAGCAGATGGATTGGCCTGAAAAGCCAGTTGCAGGCAATGTCCCATTGACCTGGTGTCAGTGCCAGGGTCAGGAGTGCCAGAGTCAGGAGCTGCCTCCATGGCAAGACCCTCTACTGGCGCTGGGAGGTTCCGCTTTCGTGGAGAGACTGTGGTCCACAATTGTAATTGTGGTCCTCTTCCCCCCCGAGAGCAGAAGTGTGGCTGGGAAGCCTCCAGTGCAGTTGATCGACATGTCATCGGATCACCCAACCATCATCCAAGGCCACTTTGTATGAGAGCGGCCCAGAGACCTTGCATACCACTTCTGTCACCCAGAGATGTCCAGGTCCATAGTTCCTTGCCCAGACTGGATCTCCCACCTGTAGTCTCCTAGGTGCCCGTGGCTGTGACACCTGTGACGCCGCCCGGTCTGGGTGCAACCTGTCCAGTTAGTAATGAGCCTGCGACCCCAGCAGAGTTCAGCTGAGCTCTTCCCAGTGGCTGTGCAAGGTGTGGTGCAGTGTGACAGGAGAAAGTCAGCCAACCTGTGATGCCAGCTTCCATAAGTGATTCTCTTTAAAGTGTCTTTGGTTGTGCGCACCATCCACTCAGCCTGGCCGTTGGAAGCTGGATGAAACAATGCAGATGTGGCATGTTAGCCTGTAGAAAAGCCTGAAACTCAAAAGAAATGAATTGGGGTCCGTTGTCGGAGACAAGGACATCAGGAAGTCCATGAGAGGCGAAGATCCCTCTCAACACCTGGATGGTCCTAGCAGTAGTAGTGGAGGAGACTGAAATGACCTCTAGCCAGTTGGAATGGCTGTCCACGAGGAGAAGGAAGAATTGCCCCTGAAAGGGCCCAGCATAGTCAATATGAACCCTCGACCAAGGGGGATGTGTCTCCTCCCACCTATGTACAGGGGCCTGAGGCATTTCAGGCCTGGACTGTTGTTAAACAGTGCACCTGTGGACCTGGGCCTCGATCTCTTTATCGAGCGCAGGCCACCAAAGATGGCTGCGCACAAGCACCTTTTTCCGGACTATTCCTGGATGTCCCCCATGCAAAGAGAGCAAGACTCTAATCCTCAATGAGGCCAAGATAACTACCCTGCTACCTCATAGGACACACCCCTTGAAGGTGGATAGCTCGGACTTCCTGTTCCAGAAACTCTGGAACTCTGTGCCAGGACACGTGTCAGGCCATCCTGACAGCACCCATGTCAGCATGCGTGTAAGCTTGTGATCAGTGGCTGTTTCAGCAGCCACGTCCCTAGCATTGAGGGGAGACTCAGGTAATTCCTGAACGGAAAGTATGTGGTGAGCTGGAGCAGGATCTGACTCTACTAGCTGTAGAGGTAATCTGCTGAGGCCATTTGCATGGCCCATTTCTTTGCCCGGTTTGTGAACCAGTTTGTAGTCATATGCAGACAGGAAAATTGACCATCTCAGCATTCTAGGAGAAATTATATGTGGGGTTTGCTTGTTGGTTGTAAACAAACCCAGCAGTGGCTTATGGTCTGTAAAGACTGTGAAATGGCAGCCTTATAAAAAGTAATGGAACTTTTTTATGCCAGACACTATGGCCAAGGCTTCCCTATCTATCTGTGTGTAATTACGTTCAGCAGATGACAGGGTCCTAGAATAGTAGGCTACAGGGACTTGTGTCCCTTCAGCCTTCAAGTGACTCAACACTGCCCCAATCCCATAAGGGGATGCATCACAGGCTATGCAAATAGGCAAATGCTCATTGAAATGCGCTAGAACCGCATTTGAGGATAGCAAGGCCTTGACCTCTGCAAAACTCCTTTCGTGGACTTTTGTCCACAGCCATGAAGCCTGTTTATCCAAGAGCGGTATAACAGCTCAGCCACTGCAGCCTTGTGAGGGAGGAATGAATGGTAAAAGTTTAACAGTCTCAGAAAAGCCTGAAGTTCGCTTTTGGACTTGGGACTTGGGACCTGTTGAATTGCTTTAAGCTTAGATTCAGCAGGATGGATGCCTTCAGCATCAATACGAAACCCCAGAAACTCTGTGGAAGTGACTCCAATTTTACATTTGTCTTGCTTTAGCTTCAGCTCCGCTTGGCGGAAACGCAGCAAGACAGCTCTAAGCCTTTCAGCCAGATTTTCAGATGATTCCCCAGAGATGAGGACATCATCAAAGTACGGGCAAATGCCTGGAATATTGCGGAGCGTTCGCTCCATCACACTCTGGAAGATGCCAGAGGCTACATTAACCCCAAACTGCAGCCTTTTAACTCTAAATGCTCCCCGGTGCGTTACAATTGTTTGGGCTTCTGCCGTTGCCTCATCAACTGGTAATTGTTGAGAGGCCTGAGCCAAGTCAAGTTTGGCAAAAACACGGCCCCCTTTGAGGGAGGCCAGAATGTGGCTCACCACTGGTACCGGGTACGAGTGCTGCTGCCAAAATTCTTCTTACTATCATGTTACTCTTAGTGGCCACTTGGGAAATCACTGAGTGGGGCATTCTCAGCCAAGAGGCTGAGCCAGGTGGCACAAATCCAAAAAGAAGCATGACAACGCCCAGCCCCCAGCCTGCCCGGTTTCGGCAAGCAGCGGGGTGCTCTCCTCACAGAGCCAAGAGCTAAGCCGGGTGGCGCAAAACTGATGAGAAGTGCAATGCTGCCTAGCCCCCAGCCTGCCCAGTTTCAGCAGGCAGCAAGATACAAAGCTGGTGAGCTTCGCACTGCCTGGCTCAACCTCTTGGCGCTGTGAGGAGAGCGCCCTGCTTACTGCCGAAACTGGGCAGGCTGGGGGCTGGGCGGCATTGCGCAGGTAACGTTGACTCTCACGCTGCTCATGGCATCCCCGCCCCAGAGCCTACCAAGCCAAGTATGTGAAGTAGGTGAAGGCCATGTGCTGGCCACTTCCAAGTGATGGTGCATTTCTTCATTCCTCACAAAGAGTGACACCTACCCAGCTGTGTTTCTTGCCTGCTTTCTCCCTCCCTCGTCTCAAATATTTTCCCACCACTCTGTACTTAGGAAAGAAGGAAAGAAGAAGAGGGAAGGTCTGAGGGAAGTCCTGCCTTAGTCCTGCCCTGCTGCCCTTTTACCATCCCCTTGCCCCCTCCTCCTGGCCTATCCTGGAGGACTCCCATCCTATTGCTAAGGAAGCTTTGGATACAAAGCCAGGTCTCCTCCCATGGAGAGGGAATGGGCCTCCCTCTGACTTTGCCCTCGTACCCATCATGAGCAACCTGGCTAAGGAGAGCAAGCACAGCAGCAGCAGCCTTGAGGAGGAGTTAAGTGCAGCTGGGCACCCCCTTGGGGAAGTGGGGCTGGTCTTGGTGCTGCGGGTGCTCGAGGGCCAGGCTAGGCGTTTGACCTTTGATGCCCAGGGCTCCGGGCAGCCCGCACCACCATCCAGCCTCCCGTATGGCCTGAGAGGAACGCTGAGGCTTCTCCAATGGACCATGCCTTGGCACTTGCCCTGGTCCCACCCCTTTCTGCCAGAGACCCTCAGATCTGTCCCACTCCTGCCCAGGCCCCCACAGTCATCCTTGACGCAAATGATGTACAGCTGGCCATGCCCACCCAATAGGCCACACCCACTCTGTCCACGTCCACCCAGTAGGCCACACCCACCCTGGCCACACCCAAGGGCAACCACAATGCTGATGCAGCCCTCAATGAGATTGAGTTTGACACCCCTGTTCTAGAGAATTGCAGTTATTAAAAACCCAAGGCTAGGACATTTTAGTCATCTTTAAGCTACTCTTTGCCAATGGTTGGGTGTCTCCCAGAGTTGCTTTCAGTGAGATGGGCAGCTATATAAATTTAGATAGATTGATGAGAGAGCAAGCAAGACAGTGACCGAGAGAGAGAGAGATTTTCACATCCTGGTTAGTGAATTTCCTCTCTCTTAAAAAAGAAAAATTACCCCAAAGAAAGAAAGTCTTCAAATCTAATAAAAACCTTCATTGTTCAAAATAATCTTTCCAAATATATACAATTGTACATAGTGAACTAGGTAAAAAAGAATAATAGGGAAGAAGCAGGAAGAGAGACAGCACAAGGACAGAGCATCTCAGGCCATGCCTGGTGGTGACAGACCCCAGGACTGGATTTAGAACTTCCATCTTTAAACATTTGTACACTTTTAAAACTGTAGCAGGAACTCCTGTCCCTTTTCAAAATAGGACACCGAATAAACACAGTTTCCAGTGTTGTTCATAATGATTCCCAGATGTTATGAATACAAGCCCTAAAGCAGTGGTGGCGAACCTATGGCATGGGTGCCAGAGGCGGCACTCAGAGCTCTCTCTGTGGGCACGCGCACCGTCACCCCAGTCCTATGCCTTCAGCTGGGTTTTATAAAACCTTTTCACTTTAGGCCTCCATCGCCGTGTACAAAAAAAAGGGTTAATCAATCAGTCAATTTCAACTTCTTGCGGGGAAAAAAAAGATCTTGCAAAGTTGGAATTGATTGATTGAACTTTTTAGTCCCACCCAGTCTGCTGTTACCACCGCAGCCATGCCCACCCAATGGGCCACACCCACCCAGCACCCGACGATGCATAAGTAGGTTTTGGGTTGCAGTTTGGGCACTCGGTCTCTAAAAGGTTCGCCATCACTGCCCTAAAGGATCATGGTAATCTGCTTCCACTTGAGACAGTAAGAAAGAAGGCACATTCACAAATGCTGTTTACCCCATGTCACAGAAGTAACCATGGGTTGTTTTATAGGGATGAGGGTAGAACAAGAGGGATATGAGAAACAAGTAGAAGAAAAGATATCTACTAATCTTCCCATGAAGCATTTAAAACAGTGTCTTTCAAATTTGGCAACTTTAAGATGCATGGACTTCAATTCCCAGAATTCCCCAGCCACATCTTAAAGTTGCCAGGTTTGAAAAACATCAGTTTAAAACTATATTAACAATTAAAATGAATTTTAAAAAACTCATAATTTCTACAATTGTTAGAAGATGCAAAGGCAATTCAACTGGCAAAATAGTTTTTTGGAAGGCAAACTGCAGTTTCAGAAATTCTCAATTTCACTTGAAAGGCACTGTGAAAAGGAAACTTGGTCTGTGTATTTTTTCAAACCAGTAATGGCCATTTCCTCTCATGCCCCACCCTATCAAAACTAGAGATTGGCCCAAGAACTTCAGAAATCCAAGTATATCTCAGGCTGATTATCATTTTATAGAGCTTCTTGGCAGATCTCCCCTGGTTTTTCTCAAAAGAGGATATAGCAGTGTGTTTGGGTAGGTGGTTAAGTCTATCAGTAACAGCAGCAAAACTAGAAAGCACGTGCATTTCTTATTTATCTCATAAAAATATTTCTATGACACCACAATCAAGACCCTGTCCTTGACTCACATAAAAACACAATATAAAAATAAAAACAGAACAGCACTACACTTCTTCATCAATGAGCATATCTTAATGAAGAAAATATCCCCATTTTTGCTTGTCCTACTGATTTCAGTGGGCACATTAAAAATTCCTTATATAATTTTCATTTAAATCAGTGGTATTTGGCAGATAGTACCCTAAATAAACATGACCTACAAAGTGTCCAGTCAAAGAAAGACAAACAAGGGCAAGATAATCAAAGTGTGCAGTTAGGTAAAGCTGAAATTAATAGTTCTATATGTCAGTCTTTCAGCTTGGTGGAAAATAATAAATACCACTAAATGTTATCATGTAGTTTGCTTATATTTAAAGATTCTTTATTATTGTTATTTTCTTAGAGTTAAGTAATATTGGTATTTCAAAAAAATGACTATAATAGTCATGATAGGAAAAGAGATTTCTAATATATTGTGAATTAAGTTTGAGGGAGAGATCAATGAATTGTAGAGAAAGAGGGAAGTTCATACTGCAAGTATAAGTCTTCAGCAAAACGTTTTCATTTGCTGAAATGAAGGGGTACTTTCGTATAGCAGTTTACTTTTTTATTTTAATTGCATTCACGCGCAAAAAGATCCCAAAGGACTGAACTTTTAAGATACTTCCACTACTAAAAATGCTATTTAAGTTATTTTTCTTTTACTTTCCTGCTGTTGTAAGGCTCAGAGTATACCTTCCCCTAATACATGGTACATAACCTACTCTATTTTTCCTTTGCTCAAAAGTGAGCATGGGAAGTTTAAATCCAGACTGAAATTTCAGCCTAAAAAAAGAATAAATGTAAACTGTTATGTCCTGGGCCTGCTGAGTCATTCAGCAGGTGCAGGAGGCTGCAGAGAGGCCCGGGCAGACTATGTGAATGCCCGGGACCAGACAGGCTGTCTCCCGCCTTGCGCGCATGCGCAAGGCGGGAGAAATGCCTTGCATTGATTGGCGGATACTGTCCCTGCAAAGGGGTATAAGAGCAATCTGCGCCATTTTGTTGTTGGTTCTGTTGTGAATGGAATAAAGCCAAGACTGCTTGTTATTCCTGCTCGTCTCAATGCATTTTACTTGGAAACAGAACATTGGCGATGAAGGTGGGATGTGCTGCAAGGGAAATAATGAAAGAAGATAGGCTGGCTCACCAAGAGAGGCCTGAAGTGCTGGGAAGTTCGGTGTCCGGAGAGTGTGACTCTGCCTGCCAGTACAAGAACGCTGGAGGAAAGCTCAGCAAAAGGACCTCTTCTCAACCTTGCAGCACGAGGCATTGACGAGGCTACCGGGCAGTAACGATGTCCAAACTAAGCCATCTCTCTGAATTTGACACAGCTCATCCGGAATGCTGGAGTTCTTACGTGGCCCGGGTAGAGAACTACTTTTGGGTAAACCAAAAGATGGTCTTAAAGCTGCTACGCTACTGTGTGTCTGTGGACAAGAGACGCTCGATATTGCAGAGAATCTGGTCGCCCCAGCACCACTTGAATCAATTGCTTATGCTGAGCTGAAAAGAATGCTTAGAGAACATTATGAACTGAAGCTTTCGGTGATTGCATGGCGACACGCATTCGAGCAGAGGAACCAGAGGCCTGGTTAGTCTGCTGCAGATTTTATTACTGCGTTATGACAAGCAGCTAGGCCATGTGAATTCAAGGACCTGGAAGAGAGACTTTGGGATCGTTTAGTTTGTGAACTGAGAAGTCGTGAGCTGCAACAGAAGATCTTCACAAAGGAAGACGTCTCGTTCCAAGACGTGTTGAGAGAAATTTCAGCCAAAGAAGCGGCAGGCAGAGCTATGAAGGCCTTGTGGCTCACCAAGAACCCTCCAACTTCAATTTCCGTCCATCAAGAGGTCGCTCGAGAAGAATCCGAATAGGATCCAGAGATGGAGGTGGACCGACTACAACAGCCAGCGGAGAGAAGGCCTCAAGAACGCAGAGACAAGGCAACCTCATTCCCTCGGTGTTTTGGATGTGGAGGACGCCACAAGTGCACCGATTGCCGGTTCCGCTCCACCATTTGCTGGGCATGTAGTAGGCAAGACCACATTGCCTCTGCCTGTTTGGGTCGCCAGACGGACCGGTCTTTGGAAGAATTGCTTCAGAAAGGTACCAGGGTCCCCAGCCAGAACAGGGTGGGTTTTTGCGCATCCCGTAGAAGCATTTTTAAAACTGGGGCCCATAGGCCGCTCAGGAAGAAGCTTCACATTGACATGAAGTTGCAAGGGGTTCCCTTATCGATGGAGTTGGACACAGGGTCCACTTTATCGATCATTTCCCAAGACACTTTCAACAAGATTTGTTGTAGAAGCGGCCTCCGAATTAAACTCAGGCCTTTGAATTTAATTCTTACTGACTTCCAGAATTCCAGAGTCAGTGTGAAGGGGGAGGCAACACTCAAGGTGCAGCATAGGAAGTTTGAAGGGTTGCTAGATGTGG
The DNA here is from genome assembly GCA_034064705.1 of Bothrops alternatus. Taxonomy (NCBI): domain Eukaryota; kingdom Metazoa; phylum Chordata; class Lepidosauria; order Squamata; family Viperidae; genus Bothrops; species Bothrops alternatus. The sequence continues at coordinate 1,930,820 of JARGCV010000124.1, forward strand.
TGGTAGTTGGGGGTGATCACACGAGTCTTATTGGACTCGATTAGTTCGAGGCCCTTGGAATCCAAGTGACTGGACTTCACAGTTTGCAAATAACAGGCCTTGCAGAAGTTTGCAAGGAGTTTGCTGATGTGTTCAGTTCAGAGCTTGGCTCGTACAAGGGGCCTCCCATTGCTTTACGTTTATACCCAGCCGTCACACCCATTAGGATTAAGCCCAAACAGGTGCCCTTCGTGTTGAAGAATAAGATTAATGCAGAGCTGGACAAGCTGCTCCAGCAGGGCATTTTAGAGCCTGTGGACTCTGTACTTAGTAAGGAAGAAAGGAAAGAAGGAGAGAAAGAGAGGGAGGATCTGAGGGAAGTCCTGCCTTAGTCCTGCCCTGCTGCCCTTTTACCATCCCCTTGCCCCCTCCTCCTGGCCTATCCTGGGGGTCTCCCAACCTATTGCTAAGGAACCTTTGGATACAAAGCCGGGTCTCCTCCCATGGAGAGGGAATAGGCCTCCCTCTGACTTTGCCCTTGTACCCATCATGAGCAACCTGGCTAAGGAGAGCAAGCACAGCAGCAGCAGCCTTGAGGAGGAGTTAAGTGCAACTGGGCGCCCCCTTGGGGAAGTGGGGCTGGGCTTGGTGCTGCAGGTGCTCGAGGGCCAGGCTGGGCATTTGACCTCTGCTGCCCAGGGCTCCAGGCAGCCCACACCACCATCCAGCCCCCCGCATGGCCTGAGAGAAGTGGTGAGGCATCTCCCATGGACCATGCCTTGGCACTTGCTCTTGTCCCACCCCCTTCTGCCAGAGACCCTCAGATCTGTCCCACTCCTGCCCAGGCCCCCACAGTCACCTTTGACGCAAATGATGTACAGCTGGCCATGCCCACCCAATGGGCCACACCCACTCTGTCCACGCCCACCTAGTAGGCTGCACCCACCCTGGCCACACCCACCTGGCCCCCCAAGGGCAACCACAATGCTGATGCTGCCCTCAATGAAATTGAGTTTGACACCCCTGTTCTAGAGTCTCAACATTTTTTTTTACATCGTGGTGACCAAAACTGGATGCAGTATTCCAAGTGGGGCCTTACTAAGGCATTGTAAAGTGGTATGAACACTTCACATGATCTTGATTCTATCCCTCTGTTAATGCAGCCTAGCCTTGTGTTGGCTTTTTTGGCAGCTGCAGCACCACTGGCTCATATTTAAGTGATTGTCCACTAGCACTCCGAGAACCCTCTCACAGTTGCTACTATTGAGCAAAGTACCACATTTTTAATTTTAATGTCTTTTTTCTTTCTTCCTTTCTCCTTCCCTGTTAAAGGCTGTCAAGGCCAGGCTAAATAAAAATAGATGGATATGAATAATTTGAATAGAACTTGTAGGAAAGTAGTTGCAAAATAACAAGGGCTTTTTTTTTCAAAAAGATTTTACAAAAGTCAGACTTTAAAACTTTATTATTTATTTATAAATCAATCAATCAAATTTATTTGCTGCCGATCTTGCAGTACAGATGATTCTAAGCAGCCTATACCAAGGTAAAACAATATACAACACCAATTCTAAATATAAAATGGATTTGGAGGGGAGAGGTGAGATGAGGTGCCCTCTCTGTTAGTGCGCCAACCACCGCCAGCCAATAGCTTTTCCTTCAGGACAAACCTGAAGGTTTTAAGGATTTTCCTAAAGGCTAAAGGAGAAGGGCAGATCTTACCTCCTGTGGTAAATTGTTCCAAAGGCCGGGAACCACAGCAGAAAAGGCTCTACTCCTGGATCCCACCAGCCAAAATTCCTTGGGATCCGCAGTCAGCCCATTCTGCCAGCACGAGGCAGACCATTCCCATTGGCATGACCATTTTTACAGATATCCTAGACTCATACCATAAATGTAATAATCAACACCTTGAATTGTACCTGGAAATAGATCAGCAGCCAGTGCAGCTCGGGTAACATTGGTATTGCCCTCCAAAACTGTCTGCATCTCTGTATTCTGGACCAATTGTAGCTTCTGAATGTTTTTCAAGGGTAGCCCCATGTAGAGTGCATTGCAATAATCCAACCAGGAGATGACCAGAGTGTGAGTGACTAAGTGCAGGACCTCATGAGCCAGAAAAGGCTGCAATTGGCACACTTCATGCGTGTGGGGGGAATGTTTGCGTATGTGTATAGATGGGGGAAAATCAAGTTATAGTGAATGTTTTGATAAACCAATTGTTTTAAAGATAAATTGTGTAAAATAAAAAATGGGCAGAGGTAAGAGATAGTAAGAAATATAGTTCATTGATATCTAGAAATTCCATGTTTGTTTCCATTTTTAAAATTGTGAGGAGAAATTTCAGTTTGTCTGCAAATTGCATGATGCTCCTAAACATCTACAGATGCATGCTCACTTTTAATTTTGTGTATGTGTGTGTGCATGCCTTCAAAATTAATCATGACTCCTAGTGACTGCCTGAACTAGTCACTGCAATTTTTTCAATAACATTTTTGGAAGTGATGGGCTCTTGCCTTCTTTCTAAAGCTAAGAACGAGTGATTGGCTCAAAGTCACCCAGCTCGCTTCATGCCTAAGGCAGGACTAAAACAGTCATCCTGTTTGTAGCCTGTGATGCTGACTTATCTAATAATAAGTGTTATCTAGCCTAATGTTTTCAACCATCATTCCAAACTCATTCTGTCACTTTAATTTAGTTTCTTGATAATTTGTGAGGTTTATTTGCAGTTGCCAGTTTGGTGTAATAGATCAGTTAGATTGTTTTGACTGGGATGGTTTATGCTAATAAAGATAGGCAATTTGGTGTCCGCTGTTGATGAATAATGTAAACTTTTTTTTAATTATAAAACAAATTAAACAGCGATATTTAAAACCATTGAGCATCTTCGTTAATTAGCAAACAATGTTTTTAAACATCTGTGCTGCTAATTCTTATGTTTGGGATAATTCAAGCAGCTCATAACTAAATTGTTTTTCTGTGAGATTCTCCACTATAATATTCTTAGTGGGTAGCTCTCAAAGGGGGCTGGAGAAGCATTATTCTATTCTCCTCCTTCTTACGCATTCTCTACCCTCCTCTCCCCCTTCCCCATTACATTCCTATCCAGACAGAATAAATCCTTCAGCAGCATTCTTTATCCATGGCTGTTTGATGTAGTTCCAGCAACTTCAAACACAAGAACGATTCAAACTGGTTAAAGTCTAAATAGCTGAGATTCCTCTGTCAAGGGAACAGGCAATAGCCACAACACAGTCTGATTGTCATGAGTATGACTGGATATGAAATGCCCTGGGACAAACTGGCTGTACGGTCTTTCCAGCCCTTCTGTTTTGATGCATCTTTTGTAAATCTGTTACCAACTAAACAAGAGACAGAACCACCAAGTAGCTTTACTGCTGTACTAAAAACAATGTTATGGGAATAGAAGCTCAATGCGAGACACACAAGAAATTTCAAGGAGGGTCTGAATTAGTATGCTTGTATTGAAGGGGGTTGGCTGTCCTTAAAAATTTCACAGCCCTTCTTTTCAAATCTTGGAACTGCCTTGCCCCTTTCATATGCCGGCAGAGTGAGCTAATTCCTAAAACACACTACTTCCTAGAATGTAGTGCCTTCCAGATGGTTTTTACCATATCTCATTATTGCCAGACAGCATGGTTGAGGGTGTGGAGAGATATATTTTACATATCTCTGAAGGATCCCATAGTGAGGAAGATTGTGCTGAAAACATACCACTCAGGCAATTAGGCAGCAAGTCCTCTTTTTCAAGTGCTATAAAAAAAAGGGGTGGTCCCTTCTTTGCCTACCTTCCTACACCCCATAGGCATCATAAGAAACCACAGAATACCATCTCAAGTCACATTGTGTTTTCTCTGGTACTTACAATGAAATTTTTAAAATTAAATTATTCTGCTTCTTTCATATAGTATTATAGAGAAAAGGTCAAAGTTCATCACTTTCTATTTGTAATCCTTCTGTATACAGTACTACATAGTGATGAAGAACATAAGCAAAATATTTGTTGTGTGTAGTACTATTCATTATTTGTGCCCACATTGTGATGAATTGTTAAAATAAAAGATTATGATATCTTTATCAATGAAAAATACAAATAGTACTTCAGAATTCCATGCCCTTCCTTTTATTATTACTTGTCGTCATCATCATCATCATCATTTATTCACAACCATGTGAAGTCATGGCTGCTACACATCATATTCTTCCCAAGAACTAGGGTGTCATAATGTATCAATGTAATTTATGTGTGGATCCAAGCATTGTGGATCCAAGCAATGTTGGCAATGCACATATTTTCTAAATGCTGTTCAAGATTTTACTATTATTATGATTCATTGCACAGTCAGCCAGATGGTCAGACATGATTTGGCATTTTTATCCACTAATCAAGTCCTTCTGTAAGGACCCACCTCACTTTACATCTTAAGAAGACAGAACTCTTGGAATATCTCTTCCAACAGGCATCTTTATTAAGAGAAAATGATAGCAGGCGTGCTAGACAGGATTTAAGGAATTCTCTCCCATCCTTCAATGTTTTAAGTGTTCCCAAGCAGCCCCCCACCCCACAGTTCTTCCGGGCAACGATCCTCACCCTCTCTTTTTCCAGACCCCAGGTGCTGCATTGTTCCCCTTTTCCCTTACTGCCGGCAAAAGGGAGACTTCAGAGAGCGAATAGATGAAAGGCGATGGCCATATTGTTATGGTCAGTCCTCTTGGTGAGAATCAACATCCAGTCCTTTTGGAGTTTAATGAAGGAAGTGAGAGCCATAACCCCCCCTGCTCATCCCCCTTCCCCCTCGTAGTATGACAGAATCCCGAGAGAGCAGAAATGGGTTTTTTCCATAGTAGATAACTAGAAATGAAATATAATTGGATTCTGACACCTTCCCAAGGACCTGGAATAGGCATGTGTGGATGTTTTATGGCATTGGGGGTACTGTCACAGGATGTAAGCTGTTCTGGGTAAAGCTGCCTTTTGCAATTGACTGATGGTATGCCAAATTTTACCAACCTCTACATATGCCACTATTCAAGCTTGCCAGATCTCATAGTAGTCCATGATTTAGCCAATTGGGCTCAGGGGCCTGAGAAAAGTAGGAAAGAGACCCTAACCTTCCCATCCTTTTGTGCCACACAACTTATGGGTTTCTAGGAAGTGTAGTCCTAAGGAGTGGTGGTGCTGAAGCATCCACAACCTTCTCAAATTTCATTCCCACAGGAGTTATGAATCCCAGCATTTGGTAATTTAGCCCATTTGAGTTATTATGCTTCAATAATTGTTGTCCTATACTTTCCAATTTCACCCAGTTGAAAGTTACAAACAAACGAACAAACTTGAGAGTTTCAGAAGGTTATAGATGCTGAATACTTTTCTTATTAAACAGTTACATTTTCCAACTCATTTGCTATTTTTGTGGGTATATACTTGTATTCTTCTATTTCCAATTAGTATTCTAGTCCTCTTATATTCAGTGTGATTCATTTTTGAAAAAAGGAAAAAAGTACAAGATAACAAATCACAAACTGCTCAGAACCATATACAACAATGACAACAACAGCAGATTAAAATTATGTTATTATGTTATTATGCTATTTCATTTTAATGCTAAAATTATTCAAAATGTATATGTTGTATTATTTTTCTTTGTGGTCTAGCCATCACACTCTAGTTCTAGTTAAGTGATTTACTGTGCAACTTAATGTCTTTCAGCTTTCAGTTCGATAAAAGAGATCTCAGAACAAGCTGCCAAAAAACAAACAACCCTGCCCCCATTTTTTCCAGCACAGATTTTGGCAAATAGTGGAGAGCCCAGCTTAGCAGAAAGTTGAGGAAGGATCATATAACTTTCTTTGATACACCAATGGTATCCAACAGGAAAAAGCTGGTATATTTGTGACCATTGTGTCTCCTTCAACACTCCTGGTCTTCAACAGATTATTTTGGATACTGAACATCCTGAGGATTTGTTTGTTGTGTTTTGGATATACTCACTCAGTGCTAGCAAAAAGTACAAATTTTGAATGGTTTTCTACAATGACTTCCAGAAGGGTACCACTGAAACTTATTTGAGCAGGCCAGGATGTTACACAAATTATAGCTTTCAAGGGATATTCTCCGCTTCCCCCATATTTTCTTCTCCTTAACTAAAGTTATGTGATTACACCTGAAAGAAGCACAAGGGTCTTAGGCAACTATCTGGTAGTTTAATTGGGGAGACCTAGACCATCTGCAGCATGTTTCTAGCCTCTATGTCTTAAGGCATAATTTGCCACCAAAGAATTGTTTAAAATGTTACTACTATAAGATACTAGGAGAGCATAGGTAAACGTGGATTAATATTAGGCATAAAGAAAAGGATTAGATACAAAAAGTGAAAAAAAACCTGGTATGCCCATACCAAATGGGACTGGGCTTGTTTTGAAGAAAACTAGCCAAGGCTTCAGAAAAAAAAAAAAACTATTACAACGTTTTCACTAGTTGTTCATGGCACATATCTTGATAGCTTATTTTCCTTCATGAATCCTGAAAGATATTCCTTGAAGGCTTTATATTCCTTTATAGCCAGTTGCTTTTCCAGGGAGATTCAAGACAACAAAATTCTCCAACACACTCATTTCTTGCTATTTAACCTCAAGGAGAGGTATATTGTGTTTGATAATGGATTTATGTAATTAGAAATAGAAGGCATATATTTAATAATTATATTTGTGCTGTGACCTAACTGTGATTTCCAGAATTGGGTTGCTAGAAGTACCTATTACACTGTTTCATTATTAATGTTAAAATATTTCATTGATTTCTGTGCAATGGATGGAAAGGGCATCATCATATCCTTGAACTCAAAATGTTTTGGACCAATGGTATTATTAAAAGTGACCTATTGCAATATATATCTAGGTAACTATTAGATTAAAATAGTAGAATACAGTTAACAGTATGAATAAGCAGAGAGTCAGTTTGGTGTAACGGTTAAGCAGTCAGACTAAAAACCATGAGATCATAAGCTCTAGTCCTGCCTTGGGCAAAAGGTTGGTTAGGTGATCTTGGGTAAGTCACTCTCACTCAGCCATAGAAAGAAGACAATGGCAAATCACTTTTGAAATCTTGCCAAGAGAACTGCAAGGACTTGTCCCAACATTCATCAGAAGTCAACATTGATTGGGAGGCACCAATAAATAAATAGGTTGATGTCCCCATTCATTCCCATGTTACGTTTTGCTATTCCCTAGAGTTCACTAGCAAGATTCTCACTTGTCTTTTTTGCTTTCATCTCTTTGACTTACCATTTGCCATTCCTAATTAAAATATCACATAAGGAATTAATACTCTTATTTCTAGAACAAGGGCTATCAAAAACAAATGGCATGATGGCTCCAATTAATGTTTCTATTAGGATAATGAGCTTTCCTTTATCTTTCATAATTTCAAATATATATGTAAAAGAAGATTTGAACAAGTAGACAATTTCAAGCTTAAATTTCAGTTTTTTCCTTTTGTTAAATAGAATATTTCAGGTGTTTAACAAGTGAACAAATGTGTAACTACTTAATAAATCATCATCTGCCTAGTTCTTGTATATTCTGAGCTTGATGAGTGACTTTCTTTGATTTAATTATTTGTTTTTTTATTGTTGCCAGAGGAATTGATTGATCCCTTTTGGGTAGAACAGAGCCATCTGAATGATCAAAAGGAGCTTCAGTCTAAATACGGTACTAAAACTGTTTCTCATTGTTCCTAAAATCCTCAAGATATTGTGCAGACCTGATACAGTTCTCCTTTTATCTGTGGGTGGTCTCAAGTTATTCTAACAAGTTTTCATGGGGGAAAAACACAGGGGGCAATATAAATTTATTTGTTATTCCAATATTTATTTTAGTTTGTTTACAGAAATGTGCTATATCCTTTTTCTCCCCTAAGATCAGCTTTAATATTAACGTGTTTTTTTTATAAAATTCAATCAAACCAAAATTAACAAATAACAAAAAATAAAATTAGAACTTCAGCATAAAAATGTGCAAGAAAAAAAGATTTGCCATATCTTAGGAACTAATGAAAGTCAAACTGAGCAAGATGTTTGCCTAAAAACTGTTGGGACTTAGTTTGAAAGGAAATGCTATACAGGTAGTCCTAGATGTACGACCACAGTTGAGCGCAAACTTTCTGTTGTTAAATGAAACATTTGTTAAGTGAGTTTTGCCCCATTTTATGACCTTTCTTGCCACAGTTGTTAAGTGAATCGCTGTAGTTGATAAGTTAGAAATCCAGTTAAGTGAATCTGACTTTCCCATTGACTTTGCTTGTCAAAAGGTTGCATGATCTTGGGACACAGTAATAGTCATAAGTATGAACCAGTTGACAAGCATCTGAATTTTGATCACATGATCATGGGCATGTCAAATGGTCATGTCAAATTTTTAGTGCCTTTGGAACTTTGAACGGCATTATTTGAACTGTTGTAAGTCAAGGACTACCTCAGGTGAAATATTACCATATTAAAGAATGTTCCTACCTACCTAACATCTTTTGCTAGTAGGAGATGCAACAGAACCTCTGAAGGTAATCTCTACCTGAATACAGGTTCATCTGGATTTTTCCTGGTTTCAAGCTTCCTCTTAATGAAATGCAAAGCTTTAAACTAATTTTTGTGGTTGTACTAATATTTCTTCCTAAATGTAATTGTTATTTAGTGAGCATATCTTAAGACATACAATGCAGAATCTGCTTGTTTGTATTTTCACTTGATTTACATCCTGCCTTTTCTTTGCAACAGTAAGTCTTTGATAAAATCTGGACTGAGACAATGATTAGTTCAAAATCAGATAGTGGCTATTTGTATCTGCTATTTAGCATTTACAACTTTATTAATTGGAATAAAATTTAGTGCAAAACAGAAGTTTGCCCATTATTTTGAATTGACAGTTGTTAAATTTAGAAACCATAAAGCACACATTTCAAATACACAAGTTTATGTTACAACTTTGCTATTATAGATATAGATTTCTAGAAAAAAATAATGACTTGCTCTCAGGTATTTTTATTTATTTATTTATTTTCCGATTTCTATACCGGCCCTCTCCCGAAGGACTCGGGGCAGTGTACAGCCCAAAATTAAAAACATATAACTATACAAAATTAAAATAATTAAAAATAAATTAAACAATTTGGCCATAAATCCCATTTAAAACCCAATACATTATAGATCTTAAAAATAACTCAATCCCCTAAAACAATTTTAACCTTGCTGGAATCGGAGCTTCTATGCCAGGCCGGCCTGTCGAAAAAGGAATGTTTTCAATTCCCGACGGAAGGTACGTAAATCCGTCATCGTACGGAGTTCGGGGGGAGCTCGTTCCTATTACTGGCTAAGATTTCAGCAATGATTTACTACAGTTTTAAGTTCAGATTGTTAGATGATGTGCACAATAAAGGAAAGGAATTAAAAAAACGTTTTGATAAAAGAAGTTGATTTTGAACAAACTTGTTGGTTTTGCGAAAGCAGACATCTTGAAAATCCATAAGATAAAAGTTTGGAATTTGCCGGGGCAATTTACCAGTCAATACAATCTACCAATCAATTATTTTTGTGCTGTCCTATAGGTAACTGCAAGTTATTTAATAGTTTTAAATCTAGTTTGGTCTAGTGGTTAAGGCATCAGGCTAGAAATCAAGAAACTGTAAGTTCCAATTCTACCTTGGGCATGAAAATCAGCTGGATCACTTGGGGCTAGTCGCTCTCCCTCAGCCCAACTCACCTCACAGGGTTGTTTTTGTGGAAAATAGGAGGAAGAAGCATTAGGTATTTTAGCTGCCTTGAGTTATTTATAAAATATAAATAAATGCAGGACAAAACAATCTAAAAAAACCAAACCTCTGATCATTCCTTGTATAAAAGTAATCATTTCATTAGAAATGACCGTTAATTGTATTTTATGAACTCTTTAGAAATAAGCCTGACTGAACTTGGTGGAACTTACTGTATTTCTAAGTAAACATACAGGTGTTGGTTCATTTCATTCCTATTTTTCATCAGACGTTTATTCCACTGAGCTTATTCCCATAAGTAGAGTATATTTCACTGTGTCATTACTCTGGATTAAGTAATTAAAATAACCAACTGCAATATAGAAGCAGGATGTATTAATGCCTTTAATTGTGTTATTATTAATAAAGAAATAACTGCTTTTTTAAAAGCCAAGTTGGCAGTGTATCAGTTACAAAAAGGAACAAAACACAAAATAAATGTCACTGACAACCCTGATTCAGAGCATAATAAAGCACAAAACATAAAGCACTGGCATAGGAACTAAGATTTTTCTCTAAGATATCTCAGCCAATTCTATGGGAATAGAGCAATATTCATACTTGATTTCATAGTGTTAAATATTAAACTATTAATAAAGCCTACTATGTTAGATGATATATTAAATGGATACAATTAATTTTGGCAAAATTATAATATACCACTGAAACTCAGTTCAAATATGCAGTCAGAGCTTGAAGGAATACTATTTAGTAGAGTGACCAGATCTGGGTTGTTAAAATATAGATAACCACTAGATAGGAGCAAAGACTTACAACTTTCTACACCTCCTCTCTAATAGGCATCTGAATTCTTGCAACCAGATCTAATAGCTCTATATCTAATTACCTTCTCCTGCATAAAAAGTCATAAGCATCTTGGCGGACATTAAGCTATTTTTAAAAATTTCCCACAATACTCCTATCACAACATTGTTTCAGTGAATCATGGGAATTTCAATTAGTGTCTCTCAGGCAAAAAAGTATTAAAAGAGGAGACATTTGTTATAATCCTTCCCAATGCACTGGGCCCCAAAATAGCTGTGTATTGAATCTATTTTTTTCTGGCATGCCTGTTATATTGAGAATGCTTTTCATTTGTTTCTAATTTAAATACGAAGTTGTTTGTCTATACAAAATGCATGCAATAGTACTTCTAAACAAATGAACTGTAGTATAATTCTATATTCAATCTTTTTATTTCTAACATATTTTTGAGCAATTGACATATAGTAGACCGCATTAACAAAAACACATGTGCAGGAAGATGACAATAAATTAATAGCTTTTAAATTGAAAATGGGCTATATTGAAGGTTATGATTCATTTGTACTTAAACTGGCTACCAAAGATAAAATAGGATAGAAATTGATATCCTTACTATTACTCTAACATTTCAATATTACAGTAAGTGCTTTATCGCTTTACTTGGATAGATTCAAAGCAAGTTAGTTACTGTTCTGTCTGGCCTCTCTCAGCTCATTAAAATCCACATAAATATGTCTTTAAGAGGTTTATTTAACACATTTCAAGAGATTCATTGCAAAGCAAGCTGCTGGCATTCTGTTGGCCGGGGAACGGCCAATTCTGATTTATTTACATTCCGCCGTTTAACATGCTCTCCCTCCCTTCCAATTAACTCACTCTTTATCTGTAAAGTTGTCCAAGAGCTCATTAATCTTCCGTAGAGTCCAAAAACATCAGAGAACTAAGTTCAAACGAACTGGGCAAGGCATCAAGCTACTCCTTGATAGTAACGTTGCTCGTGACAAAGGCGTAGTCTCTCTGTCCCCTTCTAATATAGTGTCCGATACGTCACTTCCCCTCCTTACTTCCTTTTTCCACTTAACTGACACCGTCGCTTATCAAACCTTCGGAATCTCGGATCAAGCCATTTATCTTCTTGATCCAAATCTGACTCCTCACTTTGTGAATCTGATCCAGACTGCCTGTAAATCTCCTCCCTGTCTGGCTCAGCTGCCGGGAGGGGAAAATACCCAGAGGGGCCTGGCTGCTCTTCCTCGGCTGCCGGGAGGGGAAAACACCCAGAGGGGCATGGCTGCTGATCCTCATATTCTGACACTTCCCAAGCTGGTCTAGGGACACTCACAACAGTTACATAGTGACCTAATTCATATTTTGTGCTCTCAATTTAGCTGTGATTTATAGAAAAAAAGACAGTATGGTGGCAGGGCACTCAATATGTTAACCAAATCCAGGTGAACTACATTATTGTGATCCAATGAAAAAACTAAACCTTAGATCCCGTTGAAAGCTTTGACTATTAGCTAAAGTTCTAAGCAGCAGACATTTAAATACTCGTAATGCACTCCAAGGACAGCCTGTGGAGACAATCTGAAATTGCAGTTGTCTAGAAAGCAGCAGCTAGGCTGTTCAAAGGTCAACTGTGCCACTGTGGAGCAATATTACTGAGTTCAATAACCCTTACTACTAAATAAGTACACAGAGGATTGCTGCCTTATTATGCAAATAATTTCTCTCTCAAGGGAGAAAATTCTTTCAAAATTTAAATTCATTGTTTTTGAATTTTATTTGGCAGGGGGAAAATGCTAGAATTAAGATGAAAACATTACAAGATGCTAAGGAAAATGGAGGTTTTGGGTTGCCGGAATGGACATTGTATTATCAAGCATCGGTGTTAACATGGGTGAAACAGTGGATAACACTTAGAAATAAAAGGTTATTGTATTTAGAAGGACATGATTTACAATTGGGGTGGCATGCTTTTTTATGGTATGGGAAAAACAGAGTCCATAAGTACTTTCAAAATCATTTTATAAGAAATGCCTTGTTAACAGTATGGAAAAAAATTAAAGCTAAAATATACTTAAAAATTCCAGGACGGTTATCAACGATGGAGGCATTTATACATCCGAATCAGGTAGATTTTGAAAAAGCATGGACATATAAAGATATTTTAGATATTGATGGGAAATTAAAATCTAAACAAGAATTGGAAAATTTAGGAATTAATCTTTCCTGGTGGGCACATTTATAGATACAAAGTAGATATGAAAAAGATGTAAAATGCATGGATTTTACAAGGATCAAACTGTGTTTGATAAGAATTTGTTAACCTCAGATGAGAAATTAATTAAGAAAATGTATAATTTTTTGTTAATTTTAGGTATGGAAAGTGAACAAGTGAAAGAACCAATGATAAGATAGGCAAAAAATTTTGGTTATAATATAGAATTAGAAAAATGGCAAATGTTATGGGAGAGAAACTATAAATTAACAATGTCAACTTCATACAAAGAAAATCTGTATAAAATGTTTTATAGATGGCACCTTCCACCAGCAAGATTAGGAAAAATGTTTAAAAATATGTCAGATAGATGTTGGAAATGTAAACATAAAGTAAAGCTTTAGGAAAACAGAGGGAGTCTTGAATTCTAGGGTGGGCAATCTTGAGAATCTTCTTGCATCACTCCACCAAGATTTAATGATTTAATTAATGTTCAGGATGTCTTATGAAGTCATAACAGTTAAGGTGTGGGTTCTGATTATACATAATGTCTCTCTAGTACAAACATGTCAAAGACAAGGCCCGAGCGGCCCACGAAGTGGTTTCATGTGGCCCGCGAAGCCATCCTAGAAACAGTGAGGGAACAGCCCCCTCCGCCTTGGCCCTGGCCCAGGGCAGCTGGGAGCCAATGTACAATTTTGTGATGGCCATCTATGCTGAAACGTATTCAGTCTTAGCTCCATAAGACACCCCCCCCCGCATGGCCTGAGAGGAACAGTGAGGCTCCTCCAGTGGACCATGCCTTGGCACTTGCCCTGGTCCCACCCCCTTCTGCCAGAGACCCTCAGATCTATCCCACTCCTCCCCAGGCCCCCACAGGCACCCTTGATGTGAACAATGTAGAGCTGACCACACCCACCCAGTAGGCCGCACCCACCCTGGCCACACCCACCCAGCTTCCTGAGGGCAACCGCAATGCTGATGCGGCCCTCAATGAAATTGAGTTTGACACCCCTGCTCTAGTAGGATGGGTAAATTGTTTTCTTATTTTTATATGACTTCTAAAAAATATTTGTTATAAAGTTCTGCTCCTTTTCAAAATATACTGTAGGAAATGTCTGCCCAGCCCGAGTTTTATGAATTATTACAGCTCAACATAGACAAAATAAAGCAGCATCTTTATTTTATAACCATAAGTACAAACATGTTTATTACTTAAGACCTGTTTTGTTTATGATATATATTATATAGTTTCAATACCACAGCCCTGTTGCATTTCATATAGAGCACACTGTAGAAACAGAAATTGATTTTAAGTTAAAAAATATTAAACAAAGTACAAGAAGCCCTTCAATCTGAAATAGAAATCAAACTTACATTTCTATTTCTTCTACTTGCTTAAGCTAGGTTGATTAAAGAAAAACTACATTCCAGACTGCCATTTTAAAACTCACCCTTATGAATTCTGAGTTTTTCTGAGCATGTGCATGTGCATGCGCGCACCCCCCCCCATTATTTCAATAAAGTACTGAAATATAATACAAAAAGAAAACAAAGCACTGAAAACAAGCTTATATAAATGTGTTAAAGAAACAAAAGTTTCAAAGAATAATAAGTATTAGCTCTGGGATTTATAATGAAGCTAATAAAATTCAGACCAATAATCTTATAATGAACAGCATTTTTAATATTGAACACATGAGAGATTAATGAAGGCCAGAGCGTTGTGCAATGTAAAGCATTTCAGACGTTGCAGTTCACCAGACGTAATTGGATTCAGGGCCTCCTTGGCTCTTTTCAGCCTGTTTAGGTGAAGGCGTCTGCTGCCTGTGCTTGATGCCTGTTGGCCTCATGGCATTAAGAAGATTGGCCCCATATCCTAAAAAAACAAGCCAGTTCAAAACTGAAGAACTACCAAAGAAGACCTGTGGTTGTCACTCTTAGTATTTTACATGCAAAAGTATTCTACATTTGAAAGAGAGAGAGAGAGAGAGAGAGAGAGAAAGGGAGGGAGGGAGGGGGAGGGAGGGAAGGAGGGGGAGGAAATGTACTAGTTCAACAGTTGGAGAGCAAATTTAGGTAGCTGTGTGGTAATGGATAAGGCAGGAACCCAGAAGCATGTGAGTTCTAGTCCCGCCTTGGGCACAAAGCCAGTTGGGTGACCTTGTTCAGGTCACTTTTTCTCAGCCTTAAGAAGAAAGGAATTGCAAACTATTCTGAGGGGAAAAAATCATGCCACAAAAACTAAAGGGACTTGTCCAGACAGTCTCCAAGAAGCAGATATGATGGAATGGAAGAAAAAAAAACGTATGCTGTAAAAGCAACAGTCATTATTTTAAAATGTGGCACTGTGACATTACTAAAAACTGTTGCTTGGAACCCAGTTGTTTAGAAAACAGTAACTGATAACTTATCACCATCAGTTATTCTAGACTCACATATTTAATGGTCAATAGTTGTATGCTAGGATTTCAGCTGAAGATTACATCCTTTAGATAGGATTACATTGTCACTATATCACCCAAAATCATTATAACACTCTTACATACAGACATATCTAAAACTTAGATTTCTTGGGACTTACTTTTATTGCAGTTCCTTCCACGCCATCCATCTTGACATTGACATACATTTGGCTCAATACAGATTCCATATAATCCACAGCTAGGTTCACAGACAGCTATAATGGTTTATACGAATACCAAACTCAATGTCTTTCTACAGAAGAACCTTATATTATATAATTCTTATTAGTATGATGTGAAGACAATGACCCTCTGAATCTGCCACCCTCTCCTTTTCTTTCAGCTATCAAGATATCTAAACCAAGTAACAGTTCCCAAATTCTGAAAACCTAAACTGTGGCAAGATTTACTGACCTTCCACCATGTTGCTCTTGAAAGGAAATTTTGAGGTATATAGTAGGTAGTCCTTATTTAGCAACTGCCTCATTTAGCAATTGTTTGCAGTTATGAGAATGATGAAAAAGTACCTTTATGACCAAGCTTTTCATTTATCACCTTTGCAGGTCAGTAAAGCAAAGAAAACTGAAGTAAGATCATAAGTACAGTCATGGTTTCACTTCATAACTTCTTCACTTAATGACCAAGTTGCTGATTCCAATTGTAGTTGCTAAATAAAGACTACCTGTATTCCATTCAAAGGCTTTGCCGTTGTGTTGAAGAAGTTAATGAAATACTAATCTATGTTTTAGTATATTGCCCTGGTTACAAATATGCCCTATTACAGGTAATGTCTCCCCAGTTGGTCACATTTCCAGATCACCTGGATTCATTATAGTTATAATTGTCCAATCAGTATAATTTGATTTCTATGAATGTAACTACTTTTTGTTTTACTGTTTACTGTAAGATATATTGTACTTGGATCACATTAATTTTATAATTATTTAGTTTTATTATGATTTTTATTTGCTGATTCAGAATTTGTTGTCTTATGTTTTTATTTGATCAATAATTGTAATAAAGCTTATTGATTGAATGATTAACTAAATCTTCTATTAATCTTCTTCAAAAGGTATCCTACTTACGTTTTGAACAAAGGTCTCCCTGGTAACCTTTGGAGCACTTACATTTATTTTTACCAGTACATTTACCTCCATTTCGACATGGCTGATGGCATTTGCCTAGGAATACAAAATGTGACACAAGTGCCTTGTTTTATTGAAATCAAAGCTAATCTAACACCACCAGTTGTCATGTCTTTGGTCAGTTGAGACTTTCACATAACACTTTTTGTAATGTAATCTAGGTTGCTCTGGATGCATATGAAAATAGGAATTCAGAGATTGCTCCTACAGGTAGTCCTTGACTTATGATCACAATTGGAACCGGAATTTCAGTGGTAGAATGAAGCAGTGATTAAGCAAGATGCCCACGTTATCGGTCATAAATATGAGTCAGTTGCCATACATCTGAATTTGTTCACATGACAGTGGGGATGCTGCAGTGGTCATGTGAAAAACGATCATAAGCCACTTTTTTCAGTGCCGTTGTAACTTTGAACAGTCATTCAATGAACTGTTTAAGTTAAGGACTACCAATATATCCATTGTAGGCTGGCTGGGGAATTCTGGGAATTGAAGTCCAAATCTTAAAGTTGCCAAGTTTGGAGACCTAGAATATAAATAACTTATTATAATCATTCCTTATTATAATCAGGAATGCTTATGTATCTGGGATTTTTTATATTGAGTAATAACATAAATATAGTATCTAATTGTTATCTATTGTATTCTTAGTATATAAAGGACAAAAAAAATCTGCCACACAGAAGGACTGCACTATGATAGATAAATTACACTTGGACTCTGTTGTATGTACCATCATGTGATATTTTGGAAATTTCAAGCAAAATATTTCAAATTTAATTAAAATAAATAAAAACAAGACTCACTAATTTCACACAGATTCCCCTCCAATCCTGCAGGACAAATACATTTTTCTGGATAAAAGCATATTCCTCCATTGAAACAGATGTTTGTACAGTTTGCTGTGGGATATAGTATTAGAATATTACATATAGTATAACAGATAATTTACATAAAGTTTTAGTGAAGTTCAATAAAATTTTCAGTCTTTTTAAAAGCCAAAGAGCTCAACAAAACTTAACATCCTGATCTATTGTACCATGTTTATATATGCAGATAACGAGCATACTTTCCCTGAAGGAGGCATCTTAGTGTCCTCTAAATGTTGTGGACTACAACCTCTGTAAGGTTTTAATATTGACCATGATGGCTGATTCTGATTGAAACTGAAAATAAAAATGTCTGAAGTAAAGCAGTTTGTGTTCATCAGACCTGCAACAGTTAGAAAGTACAGTAGTGGCCAAAATTGTGGAAACCTTTTGGGAAAAGTGTACAGTAGAAATGCCATCTTTTCCACCAACTTTTCTTCTAATTTCTCTATAACTGTAGCCTTGTTCACTTAATAATACTATTTTACATCGCTTTCTGGGCAACCAGTCAACTCTTTGCACCATTGTTTTAATTTTATTATGTTTTACAAGCTCACTAAATGAAAGAACACAAAAAACCCCAACCACCTTGATAGCGATCACATAACACACTGACAAATGTCCTCCTCTCAGCTTCAATACATGACATCAATAACTGAATCCTACTGTGATCTGACTGGCTCATGGCCAAAACAAGATGACACCTGATTGGCTCTCTAAACACTCATGCTCATTGGCTACAATCAGATGAAGGAAAGCTACCTGAGATTAACCTAAGCAAGTTGTGGTTCCTTTTTCTGGTTATTTGGCTATACCTTTTCATAGAATACAGTACAGATAATTGAGCAAATGTTGTTGCATTACATTCTTGATTAAATTATCTTTCCATTGATATATAATTTTATGGTACTATTCCAAAAAAGTGGTGTTACTAGCCATCAAACCTCAAAAATACACTTTTCCCAAAAGTTTTCCACAATTTTGGCCACTACTGTTATGATGCTTGGGACCGATTTATCTATTTGCATAGTGAATGATATTAAGCTTCTGTCATCCTAAAAAATCCTAATTCAATGAAAATCAAATTGTTCAAGAATTCTTCAGCTCATTCCACACTTAATTTTCTGAGAGTCAGCTAGGTCATGCTTTTTTCATTTGATGTTTGTGATCAAAAGGAAAGTGCATCCAAGAATAAACACAGAGAATGTAGGAATATAATCTTGTGCAAACTTTAAGCCAACTACATGCTAATAGGTGGCAATATATGTTTCTTTCCAGGTATCCATTTCTATCCACCATACCTTTGTTACAGTTGATGCCATAGAAACCAGGTGGGCAGATACATAAACCCGGCATGATGCAGAGTCCGCCGTTCATGCAATGTGGTGTACACAGAGCTGATTTAAAGAGTGAAGAAACGGTATTAAACTGAACAATTATCATTAACATATTGAGAGGATAGACCTTCAAATATAAAGCATTTTTATCTCACAACAGAAATAACTTTCTCTCCTGCAAAGAAAAGTATTGATTCACTGGTAGATATTCTAATGATACAAGTAAGACTCGAGCTTGATTTTCAAGTAAGATTTTTCTATAACTAGCTAGTGGAAGTAAATTGAAATTTTACTTAACAACATTTTTGATGGGCTGTACATACATATACAAATAGATTATGCTTATTGGACCTGCCATAGGCCACAGTCAGTGCCAGTCTGTGTTCCTAATCCCAGGGAGCCAGGAAAGAATGATTTCATCTTTCAGTTCCTATAATTAACTGCCATCCAAATGAAGGGCAGGAAAATGATGCAGCTGAAGTCAATGTATTTAGAACAGGGGTTCTCAACCTTGGCAACTTTAAGACTTGTGGACTTCAACCCCCAGAATTCCTCAGCCAGCAAAGCTGGCTGAGGAATTCTGGGAGTTGAAGTCCACAAGTCTTAAAGTTGCCAAGGTTGAGAACTCCTGATCTAGAAGATACCAGTTCTAAAAGACTGTGCAAGTGTGCACAAGTTAGGAACATTTTAGAAAGGGATTCCATAATACATCCTTCTCTCTTCTAAGGTAAAGAAGAACTTTAGTCCTGACAAACAGGGCCCAACTAAAAGTATTATTGGAGGTCTTAGTCTGTCCTTTTGGACATTCGCTTGAGAAATGATAGAATAAAACAACATATTTTCAAATTAATGTTCATTCTATTTAATGTTTTGCCAAAGTTCTCATTAAATTGTTGGCCTGTTCTTTTTTGCCTTTCAGATCTTTTAGTGGAAACTTCTTTATCTTTTCTATAAACAAACAATGCTTTCTTAAGAGCTGCAGTTCATTAAATACTTTTCTTATTAGATTAGATTAAATTTTAGAAAGTGTCCTAGCCATATCCAAAACAATATTTTGGAAAGAAGTGACTGCTTAGCTTCTTTTTTTTGTATAAACAAAGTACAGAATAGAACTGAAGAATTCTTTTTGATTACCTTTTTCACAGTGAGGACCATAAAATCCATCTGGACATTCACAGACATGCCTTTCATTACAAAATCCCCCATTTCTGCATCCTCCAGGACATTCAGCTTCAAAAAAGATAATGTAGACATAGATTAAATTAATTTACTTATTTGTTGCTTAAGTACACCAGCTTCTATTGATGATGTAATAGGGATTCCAAAAAGAATATCTCTCTGTCAGAATCTCTGATATTTATGTGGCATACACAGACCAAGATGTGTAAGAAAACTATAATCAAAGGCATGCATGTCAAAATATAATTTAAAGAAATATTAAGAGAAAGATGTAATGAAGGAAAATTTACAGTTTTATTGTCCCACTTGCAAGTCAAAGAAAGTTCTATAAATAGTTTTTGGAAGGAATAGCCCAATTTAAAACTGTAGGATTTAACTGTGAAATCTCAATTTAATGGAGGACAAACTGGCAACTGGCTCTTCTCTCACTGGTAAACCTTTGATCTTCCTTCATCTTTGACCTCCAACAGACCCATCTGCATTTAGTAAAAACAGTTCCCATGGTATTTCTTCCTCTTAAGGTTTTTCTTTGGATTTCTTTAGCAATGTTGTCCAGATTTGCCCTGAGCTACCAAGCCTTCAGCAGTGTAAATATGGTCCAGTCTAACTGAGATTTGCCTGACTGCACAGATCTTCAATCACCAGAGCTATTAGGTCCATCTTAATTGCCAGCTATTACCTCCATTTCAGTTCTCTGGTCATTTAAGACAGTTTCTACTGCTTCATAGTTCCTTTTGTCCTCTTATACAAAATGTTTTATGAGAAACAATACTATGCTATAATCCCAGCTTCTCCCTATCAGCAAAAGTGCCAAGTGTTGTTTGGGCTTTTGCATGGGTATGCAACTACAGGTAGTCCTCGAGTTACAAATGTAATGGAGCCTACCCATTCCATTCGTTAGGAGTGAATCTCATACCTTGAACGTGATTCACTCCCAGCTTTAGCCCATGCATTCGCTAATTTAATGCATGGGCAAATGCGCTGCTCGTTAAGTGAACATGAGATATCTTAGGGTTGGGAAGGCCATGGGGGGGCCTAGTGATGGAACAGGCCATCTGCTTCAGACCACCCAAGCCCCCTGCCACTGAGATGCCTCATGCTTCCTCCCTTGTGGTCCCCACAATTACTCCCCCGCCCAATCATGCCGTGCCGGGTCACTTACCTTGTGAAGATCTATCTCCTATCCAGCCTGTTTCTTTCTCTGCTCCTGGCAAGAGAGCAGAGGCTTCTGGAGGCTTCCGAGGGCCAGAACAGACCTCTGGATGCATGCAAAAGCCTCTCCTGGCCTCCATTCTGGGCCTCAGAGGTCTGAAAGAGATCTCTCAGCCCAGAATGGACCTCCAGAGGTCCACAGAAGCCTCCCCCAGCCTCCTTTCTGGATGGCAGCGGGCTGGAAAAGGCCTTCAATGGCTGGATCGGGCTTCATAGATGTTTGCGGAAGCCTCCCCCGGCCTCCTTTCTGGGCAGCAACAGCCCAGAAAAGGCCTCTGACACCCAGATTTGGCCTCTGGAGGTCCACAGAAGCATCCCCCGGCCTCCTTTCCTGGTGGTAGCAGCCCAGAAAAGGCTTCTGACACCTGGATCGGGCCTCCAAAGGCACATGGAAGCCTCCCCTGGCTTCAGTTCTGTTCTTTGATGCAAAGAACAGAGGCCTAAAGTCCCGTGAGATCATGCGAGATCAGTAGCGTGAAATTTTGCACCACTGATCTCGCATGATCTTGCGTTACTTTAGGCCTCCATTCTCTGTGAATGCACCGAAGCCCTAGAGCAGCCAAGAAAGTGAAGGATTTCAATCTTCACAAGATGAGTATCCAAGACCTACTGCCTAGGCTAGGGAGACCGGGGAGGGGGGAAGGGAGGGAATAGCCAGGGTGAAGGTTGCAGTGTCACTGCAGTCGTAAGGGTGAATGACTGCCGTGGTGTGGCAACATTCATAATTTTGAGACTTTTTCGTAAACACTAGGGGGCACTTACCGCATAACTTTGAATGTTCGCTAAGGGAACGCTCATAACTTGGGGGTACCTGTAGCCAGCAGGAACATGTAGCTGAATGATAAGCTACCTATTTTCTTCATTATTTATCTTATGTTAATTATTTGCTTTTTCTGAAATCTGCCTGCCTCCCTGCTTTTTCTGAAATCAGCCTTTCTTTCTTTCTTTCTTTCTTTCTTTCTTTCTTTCTTTCTTTCTTTCTTTCTTTCTTTCTTTCTTTCTTTCTTTCTTTCTTTCTTTCTTTCTTTCTTTCTTTCTTTCTTTCTTTCCTCTCTCTCTCTCTCTCTCTCTCTTTCTTTATTTGTATCCTGCCTTTATTATTTTTACAAATAACTCAGGGTGGCAAACATACCCAACACAGCTTCCTGCTCCTATTTTTCCCATAACAACAACCCTGTGATGTGGGTTGGGCTGAAAGAGTGACTAGCCCAATGTCACCCAGTTAGCTTTCACAGCTAAGGTGGGACTTGAACTCATAGTCTCCTGCTTTCTAGACTGGTGTCTTAACCTCTAGACCAGGAATGGGTCAGGAATTCTGTGTACTACACTACTAATAATGTTTGGATTATTAGGATCTTTTATTACTATGCCAGATATTTCCCACTCTCTTGCTTCAGGATTAGGAAATAGGATCAAATACTGAAAACTCTGAAAACAGACAAATCTTTATTCAGCCCACTTCCAGTTACCTTGCTGACATGTTTTAAAGAAGATGGCATTCTGTGGTGTTTGCAGTATGATAGTGCCTTCTGAATTCATTGCAATTACTGTAACTTCAAATGCTGCCACTCCATCTTGTTTTCCAAGACAAGGAAATCCAATTTGAACAACTAAAAACAAAAGGGAAAAAGGTACACATTTTTAGTGGCATGTTAATTTCATTAAGAACGGTATATTATTATATGAGAAATCTGGATTTGAAAAATAGACACGATATATGGTTTTCTTCCTAATGGCATTTAGATAAGAAGTGAAACAGAACTCTTTCACATATCTTATATGTTATTCGGATAGTGGATAATGGAGGAGGGTTGACAAATATTTTTATGTGCCTGTATTATTGATTTTATATTGAGATATATAACTCCATATTTATCTCTGGGAGTGGTGGTGCAGTGGTTAGAATGCAGTATTGCAGGGTAATTATGCTGAGTGCCCCCTGCTAGCAGTTTGGCAGTTCAGTTCTCACCGGCTCAAGATTGACTCAGCCTTCCAGTAAGGAACCACTTCAATCCACATCTTAAGAAAGCAGAACTCTTGGAAATGGTCTCTTCCAACAGGACCTTTTATTAAGAGAAATTGATAGCAGGCATGACAGACAGGATCTGAGGGATTTCCTTACCAATCGATGTTTTAAAGTGTCCCTAAGCAACCCCCACCCTGCAGTTCTTCAGGGTGATTCAGACTGGCAGATTTCTAGGTGTTAAATCCAGGAAAGATAACATCAATCCTGCTCCATTGGACACGATCATTCAATAGCTCATCATACCTAATTTTGATGACGGATAAATAAACCAGATCCCAGAGGCTGCATCTTTTCATCCCCCTCCCTTTTTCCTAGCTGGCTGGTAAGGAGGAGAAGTTCAGAAGATGAAAGGCAAATGGTTACATTGTGATGGTTAGCAGACCCGAAAGCAAATAAACAAAAGGTTACTTTGTAGTGAATAGAGGAAGTGAAAGTAATAAAACCCGCATGCATACTCCCCTCCTCCTTAGGAGTATGGCAGGATCTAGGAGAGGGTAAGAATTGGTTTTAT
Source organism: Bothrops alternatus (assembly GCA_034064705.1). Taxonomy (NCBI): domain Eukaryota; kingdom Metazoa; phylum Chordata; class Lepidosauria; order Squamata; family Viperidae; genus Bothrops; species Bothrops alternatus. The sequence goes on from JARGCV010000124.1 coordinate 1,954,352, forward strand.
ATCAGAGAAGATAGAAAGGAAATATAACTGGATTCTGACATCCTGCCCCCCTTAAAATAAGAGAGATCCACCTGTAGAGAAAACAAAACAGGTATAAACGTTAGTCTGGCTTGTTAGGATACTCTGTATGAAACTTCTTTAACAGCTTCAGGGCTCTGACATGACGTTTATGGACCAACTCATTTTGTGAGGAGGGGAGTGTTTCCATGCTACTAGGTATTGAATTGTCCCATGATCTCTCCTAGAGTCCAGGATTTCCTTTATCTGAAAGTGTTGTTCTCCTTCCAACATGACTGGAGGTGGTGGTCGGGGGGGCACTTTTTCGCCGTAAGGTTTACTGTTGTCACTTTTTAGCAAACTGCAGTGAGAAATTGGGTGTATTTGCCTGAGATTTTTGGGTAATTCTAATTCTACTGTTACTGGGTTTATGATTCTTTTAATTGGAAAAGGTCCTATATATTTTGGTCCAAGTTTTTTACAGGGTTGAAGGGATTTTATGTATTTTGTAGACAAATATACGATTTCTCCTACAATGAATGGTGTGGGTTCAACTCTTTTTTATCTGCTTGTGCTTTGTATGCTTGCCTAGCTTCATCTAAGGCTTTTCTAACTATTGGCCAAGTGTTTTGTAATTGTTCTATCCATTCTTTCAGTGATGGGATTGCCGGTTCATGTGGGATTAGTTCTGGCATGGGGTTGAAACTTTGACTGGTGGCTATTTGAAAGTGTAACCTGTGCTGGAGTGGACTGCATTATTGTAGGCAACTTCTGCGAAAGGAAGTAGGTCCATCCAGTTTGTTTGCTAGAAATTAATAAAGCATCTTAAGTATTGCTCAAGTACTGAGTTCGAGCATTCTGATTCGCTGTTTCCTTGAGGATGATGACTAGATGTCAGTCCTTGGGTGGTTCCTAAGACGGATATAAAATTCCCTCCAAAATGCTGATGTAAATTGCACTCCCCTATCAGATATGATGCTTTGGGGTGCCCCATGCAATCTGTAAATGTGCTTCACAAAAAGTTTGGCCAAGGCATTTGCGATGGGGATCTTTTGGCAAGGGATAAGGTGTACCTGTTTGGAAAACAAGTCCGTAACCGTCCAGATGACAGTGTTTCCATTGTTTTCTGGTAGTTCCACTATAAAATCCATGGCTATTTCCATCCAGGGGGCTGAGGGATTCGCCACGGGTTGTAACAGTCCGGGCGATTTCCCTTGCAACCTCTTGGCAGTTGCGCATGTTGGGCAGCTGGCCACATAATTTTCTATGTCCTTTTTCATGGATGGCCACCAAAATTGCCCTTTAATTAAGTGTAATGTTTTTACAAATCCAAAATATCCTGCTGATTTTGTGTCATGTGACCCTCTGGGTGGTTGGTATATATAACTTTTCCCCCACCCAAGGCAGTCCGTCCTTGATTGTGCACATGTGTTTATTTTTCTGGAACCATTCATCTGTTTCCAAAGTTTTCCAGAATTCGATTCCAGTTTGTCTACCCAGCTGCGGTTTTAATTTAGCTTGAGCTCTGGTAGTTATTGGCGTTGCCAGTTGTGGTTCCGCCATAAATGGTTTAAAATCATTGGCTCGCGTGCTGTTATATTGGGGCATGCGAGATAGTGCATCTGCCAGGAAGTTCTTTCCCCCCGGCAAGTGCTTGAGTATAAAGTGGAATTGGTGAAAATGCTGGGACCAGTGGGCTTGCTTGGGGTTGAGCTTCCTGGGTGTTTTCAAGGCTTCCAGGTTTTTGTGGTCTATCCACACCTGAAAAGGGATTTTATTCCCTTCAAGGAACTGGTGCCATGTGAGGAATGACCAACGTATCCCGTATGCTTCTTTCTCCCACATAGGCCAGCGCTGTTCCGTTTTGGTGAGTTTCTTGAACTTATACATGGTTGCAATACCCTTTCATCGTTTTCTTGTAATAGTACAGCCCCCACTGCCACATCACTTGCAACCGCCTGTATTACGAAGGGCTTATCCGCTTGGCATTCCATTGTCCATTTTAGTGGCTGGCTAGGTTTTACTGAGGATTCTCGCTTTGTTTTTAGTAAGTTCGTGGGGGGCAGAGCTATCTGGGCAAATGAGGGAATGAACTCGCGGTAAAAGTTTGCGAAACCCAGGAAACTTTGCAGCTGCTTCCTTATGCAAGGTGGTGCCCATTCTAATACTGCTCTGACCTTCTCTGGGTCCATTTCAATGCCCTGTGGGGATATTTGATAACCCAGGTAGTCTATTCTTTCCTGGTGGAATTCACATTTCGATAATTTGGCATATAGGTGGGCGGCTCGCAATTTCTTTAAAACCTGACTAGGTTGACATGTTCTTCTTTGGATTCGGTGAGGATAAGGATGTCGTCTAAATAAACCAGGACCCCCTTAAATAGGTGCTCCCTTAGTACCTTGTTGATTAATTGCATAAATACTGTGTGGCCCCCTTGTAGTCCAAACAGCAAAACTTTGAATTGGTAGCACCCCATTGGGCAATTAAATGCGGTTTTCTATTCATCCCCTTTCTTAATTCTAACGTGGTAATATGCTTCCCTTAGATCTAGTTTAGTGAAAATTCTTCCTTTCGAGAGGTGGGATAACATGTCCTTCATGATGGGTACAGGGTATAGGTTGCTTTCACTGATTGCGTTCAATAGGCAGTAGTCCACGGACAAGTGTAAAGTGTCGTCCTTCTTCTCTCTAAAGAGGACCGGGGTGGATACTTTAGGCTTGGCAAGTTTGATGAACCCCCTTTCTAGGTTTTTATTTATGAATCTTTCCATTTCCTACTTCTCCTTAGGGCTCATGGAGTATAGTCTGGGCTTCTGGAGTTTTGCCCCGGGCTTGAATTCTATGGCACAATCCATGGGTCGGTGAGGGGGGAGCTCATCCTCCCTCTCCTCACTGAAAACTTCAGCAAGGCCTCGTTATTCCTCTGGTATTTCAGGTAGCCCCTTTTCTTCTCCCATGGATGCTTTTTCTGTTCTTAATTTTGGTAGGACTCCTTCGGGGTTTAAGTCTGTAGGGTCCTCCTTCGGGAAATTGATTTCTGCCATCGTCCAATTTACCCAGGGGTTCCATTTCTTTAACCATTCCAGCCCTAGGATCACTGGGCATTCCATGCCTGGGGTCACTACAAACATTATGTCTTCCTCATGGTTTCCCAGGGATAGGTGGACTGGTAAAGTGACTAGGGTAGCTGGCACCCCCCCGCTATGGACCCATCTAACTGGCCAAATGAGATTGGTTGTTTTAGCCTCCTCACCGGAATGCCCAAATTCCCCACTAGTGTCGGGCTAATGAGGCAGTGGGTGCAGCGAGAGTCTATCAATGCTTTCACTTTGACAGCTTCGGGCATGGAGGGAGCTAATATAGTCACTGTCTTGAGGAGGGGTAGTTCCACTTACCAGGGGTTCGCCCTCTGAGCTGTCATCTGAGGTGTCCACCGGCCCTACGGTGTAGGTTGGAGTTCCCTCCTCATGTTGGGCAGAGGTTGCGGGATCCACAGCCTCTATCGCCCTATTGTTTTCCTTGACGGTGCCTCTTCAGTAGGTCGATCTCTGCTTCCTCTGCCAGGACATACCATTTGTTGAGTTGGTGTGGGTCCCTCCAGGGCAGACAAGCGTCATATATGTTGTAATTTAGGCCATCTTTGAAATGGCTAAGGAGGATGTCTTCTGGCCAGTTCAGCTTGCTGGCAATGGTCCGGAATTCTTGTGTATATTCAACTACCAGGTATCTGCTTTGTCTCACTGTTTTGATTTTTTCGCAGCTTTGCGATCGCCTTCTCAGAGAGGACATGAAATGGTTGAAGTCGTTGAGCTCTGGAGCATCGGAAGCGTGCAAGTTTACCACCCAATCTGTGGCCGGTCCATCCAGAGCAGATTGCATGATACGATTACAGACTTTGTCGCTAGGGATGTGCCATCCATAATCTTCCATGTAGCTGAGGACTTGGGTTAGGAAGAACCCCAAGCGTGTCGGCTCCCCCTTGAATTTTGCATCCAGCGGCAGGAGTCTTTGAATGGATCGATGCCTTTGCCGTCGGTGGTATTGTCTTCCATCCTGATCGCCATCTGCGAGTCGGTGGGGAGTAGGGGCTGCTGAAGTGGTCACTACTGGATCAGCAGACATCCCCGGGGCTACAGGTTCCAATTCCGCCTCAGTGTCTCTCCAGCTGCAGCTCCAGGTGCTGGTGCGGCCGCGGGGCTCAGAATTCTCCTTCCCTAGAGAGCTGAGGGTTCTTTTCATCACGTCAATAGCTTTCTCTAGGAACCAGTTCAAGTGTTGTGCCCAACTTCCTTCCTCTTCGCTAACGTGCAGGGATTTCTCCATCTCCTGCTTCCATTCTGGTTGGTGGGCCCTCCGTCTCAGGGTCACCTTTCTCGATCTCTTTTCCCACTCGCCTTTCTTTCCAATGCCCATTGATCACTGAGGTTTGTGGTTACGAGACTCCACCACCTCTTCTCCTGAAGAGTATGACATTTCAGATCCTGAGAGCTGGCAGGTTTTCAGTCGGGGGGAAGGCTCGCTCTCCATGGGGTTTTCTCCCTTCCCTGCCTCGTCGTCTGACATTGTATTTTTTGCAAAGTCCCCCAGCAAGGTTCTTCCTTCCAGGTTGACTATTACTGCAGATCCTGTCTAATGTAAGGAACCACTTCAATCCACATCTTAAGAAAGCAGAAATGGTCTCTTCCAACAGGAATTTTTATTAAGAGAAATTGATAGCAGACATGATAGACAGGATCTGAGGGATTTCCTTACCAATCGATGTTTTAAAGTGTCCCTAAGCAACCCCCATCCTTCAGTTCTTCCGGGCGATTCAGACTGGCAGATTTCTAGATGTTAAATCCAGGAAAGATAACATCCATCTGGCTGTTGGGCACGATCATTCAACAGCTCCTCACACCTTATTTTGATGACGGATAAATAAACCAGATCCCAGAGGCTGCATCTTTTCACTCCTCCTTTTCTTAGCCTGCCGGTAAGAAGAAGTTCAGAGGGGCATAGGATGAAAGGCAAATGGTTACATTGTGATGGTTAGCAGACCCGAAAGCAAATAAACAAAAGATTACTTTGTAATGAATAGAGGAAGTGAAAGTAATAAAACCCGCATGCATACCCCCCTCCCCCTTAGGAGTATGGCAGGATCTAGGAGAGGGTAAGAATTGGTTTTATATCAGAGAAGATAGATAGAAAGGAAATATAACTGGATTCTGACACTTCCATCCTTCCGAGGTTGGTAAAATGAAGACACAGATTGTTGGGAGCAATACGCTGACTCTGTAAACTGCTTAGAGAGGGCTGTGAAGCGGTATATAAGTTTAAGTGCTAGTGCTATATACTGTGAGCCACTGGGGTATTTGCAGAATCAGCAATATAATAAATATTGTAATAAATGTTAAAATAAGTAGTTGATTAGTGTATCTATTGGGAATTAAATATTAGATTAAAATATACAGTACAAATAAGTAATAGGAGAAAATGCTACATACATTCTTGTAGAAAAAGTCATATCTAATTAAAAATCAATTATAAGATCATCCTCTTGAATGTGTGCACCCCAGATGTGTTGGGACTCAGCTTTCCTAATTTTCAGCCAATACCCATGATAGGTCATTATTTTGGGAGATGTAGCTCTTCTCATAATTCTGGGAGGCATCAGGGAGGAAAAGTTCCTTTAGGTTGGTATGAATAACCTCTGCTGTCATCCCAAATCCAAGGCAAATATACCTGTTCTAAGAAGCACAGCCTAGACACTAGCACAATAACTCTTGACAGCAGGGGCTGCATGCATCCATTTCAGTTACTTAATGAAAATACATTAATGTATTTGCTGTTCAGCACTGCAATGGCACCACTCCAAATCATCTTTTAATCCAACCTATTCCATGAAGTTACTGTCCAACCAGAGAGCTGATCATCATCTGAAAAAGCACTCCTATTTCATGTTCTTTACTTCAACCTCTGAAACAACAGCAATGTCCTATATCCATCTCTGTTCCCTCTAGCCCAGAGGTCACCAACCATTGTTAGTGGGCAGACCGGAGGAATAGGGAGGGAGACGCATTTTACATGTGTGCGTGCGCATGCGCATGCGGGGCCGCAAGCATGTGCATGCCGCAAATGAGGCAGGACTAGCCTTGCCCCGTTCTTGTGTGGCACAGTGCCTTGTTTCTGCACCTTGCAGTGCAGCAACAGGCATTTTTGCACCCCACAGCACAGCGGTGGCCTGTTTCTGCGCCCTATGGTGTGGCAGCGTCCATTTTTGTGCTCTAAGGTGCGATGGCAGCATCCCATTTTTGCACCCCGGGGCACGGCGGTGGTATCCCATTTTTGCAGCTGAAGTATGGCGGCAGCAGCCCATTTTTGCAGCACAGCGGTGACCTGTTTTTACGCAAGGTGCGGCCTACAAGCTGGGGACCCCTGCTCTAGCCAACCAAAAGCTTTTATGCTGTTCGAAAATGCCAAAGGTGATTTGAACCACCACCAGTGCAGCTACATGTATAAAGGGTGCCTCCAATATCTGTATTGCATTTGATCAAGGCCATTATTGCTATGCTAGTGCCTTAAAGGATTGTTTTAATTTAATTGCAAACCTTGCCTTTGTGTCCAGAATGAAAGGAAGAGAGAGGTCTTCACTATTCTCATTTCTGCCTGGCCAATCTTTTAACCAAAAAAGAGAAGAAACAAGAAGAGGGTTCTACCCATGTTTCCACCAAAATAAGACCTACCCTGAAAATAAGTCCTAGCTTGATTTTGGGGTTGGCCTAATATAAGCCCTACCCCCAAAATAAGTCTTAGTTTTGGGGTGAGGTGCACACCTAAAAATCACGCACCCCGCACCTGCTTACTGTTGCAGCCAGGCCTCCCATGCCCTGACACTTCCCTCACCACACCGGCTCTTCTTCTGCAGCCTTTCACCACCACTTGCATGTGTCACCTCCAACCTCCATTTCAGTGTCAGAGGCCTTCAGGAAATGCCTCTGCAGCAGAAAATGGAGCTCTGGATTGATGCGTGCGGAGTTCCATAGCCTGTATTTCACTGTCAGATGTCTTTAGGAAAGGCCTCTGCAGCCGAGAACTGAGCTCTGGATTGATGCATGTGGCGCCCCCTGGGGGCTGGGGAGGCAGTAATGTGTGCGTCAATCTGGAGCTCGATTCTCAGCTACCGAGACATTTCCTGAAGGCCTCTGGTAGTTAAATGGTGACATGCGCAAGCGATGGGGAGTGGCTGCAGAAGAAGTGGGCTGGCTGGGTGGGACTGACAGTACCACCCATGTGAGGTGAGATGGGATAAGACATCTCCTGAAAATAAGATCCGGTGGCTCTTTTGGAGGCAAAAAATAAATAAATAATAAGCCGGATCTTATTTTCAGGAAAGCATGACATATAGCTTCAGCTGGACTCTCCTCAAGAGAGGCACCATATAGAATATATGTAGTCTTCATAGTAGAAACTTTTGGTAGCCATTCTATATTAGTGGTTTTTTTTTGGGCTCAAAAGTTATAGAGTAAAACATTCTTAGCAAATTCTTTATATCAGAGGTCCCCAACCTTTTTTTCCAACTACCGTGCTGAATGTAGTTGCTTTGTGTATGATTTTGAAAAAGATATAAGATACTACTACTCCAAAGCCATCTGGACTGCTAGCTGTATATTATTGCAACATTGACAAGGCAACAGTCAGTATCCTCCTTTTCATCTGAGGACAGCAGGCTAGGTTAGAAGTGAAGACACCATTTTGCCTTTTAGCATCAAAAGGCCACTTATAGACCCTCAGCATCTATAGACTGAGGCCACAATTGCCTCTGCCAAATGGAAGGGCTGATTTTGTTGGTATCAGAACTGGATGTTTCTGTATCTTTTGCTTGACTAATATGAGCACATTTTCATTGTGCAAGAATTTTAGTGATGCAGACCCAATATTTGGCATTCCTCCTCTCAGTCTTTTCAGATGTGGAACATAAGATGCATTAGATAATAAAAGTTCCAAAGACTTTCATTGTTACCAAATTATTAGATAATTTGATTCAAAGAAGTTATTGCAGATACATGTAATAACATTTGCAAACAGATTCTATTCTGTTCTGTTCTATTCTATTCATTATTGTATTACTCTACTTTTTATCCTACTTTATTTTATATAAGCAAAGGAATAAACTGTAGGAGATGATCAGGCTCAGCCTGAGAGAGGGGTCAAACACATCATCAGTCATGAGTCCCTTAGCACCCACAAGAGATCTAAGTCCAGCCCACCTTGAATTCCTGTGACTCTTTTCTACCACCAGCTTGCTTGGGCTGATACCCAGTTCAGATTTTTGTAGAAAGCTTAAGCTTGCAATAAATCTTTATACCCATTTGAACTGCCTGGATCTCCTGATTTCCGTGGTGCTTGACATAAATCTACCTACTACTCCTGCCTGCTATATTCCCCACAATACCACTTGGTGAGATGGGTTGGGTTGCAAGACAATGACTGGCTCAAAGTCATCAACAAATCAGTATTTTTTAAAATCCTCAGTTAACATAGCATTTTTGATCTTTAATGGCACACACACACACACACACACACACACACACACACCAACAACATGCGGGTTCAATACTTTGCTTCACTCTTCCTTTACTTGAACAACACTGGATGCATAAATAAAGATGAATGCTACAGACCTGAGACTTGGTGAGGTATCATTCCAAGTAGAGGGATGTTTACTGTTGGGTCAGCCATTATGCCTTTATCCAGAGAGTGCAAAGAGAGGAATTCATAAAAAAATTCAGCCTGCATGAAAATACAGTGTATAAAAATATATAATAAATATATTTATTCTAATAATGTTTCTCTATTTTTTTTACTTCAGAGTCTTATTTTGATGAGAAAAATACAACTAGAAGTTCAGCTCTGTGTACTCAACATTGTGTCATTTACTTCTGAACAAATAGAGAGAAGGTAGAAAAATCATGTCCACTTTTTCCATATTTCACATGATTTGATAATGTGTTCCTTCAGTTGCCTTTCTTCTAGACAACTTGTAGAGAGAAATTAAAAATAATGGCAAGCCCCAAAGAAATGGTTGGTGTCCCAATCAGCTGTTTGATGGTTAATGGTGAGACTGCAGTGTCAGTGGAGCCTGGAGGCATTGGAGATACTCCATTGGTGATTGGCAGGGTACCTTAGGATGGCAACATGGCAGATCCTTCCTGATGGTGGAAGCATTTGATGGCAGTGGATTTATTTTTTGAGTTGAGCAGGCCTATATGTTGTACAGACTTATTCTAGACTAAAGAATTCCAAACATTTGAGCTGTTTCTTGAGAAGGAAATGTTTAAGGCCCCTAATCATTTCATTTCCTCTCTTCCACATTTCTTCTATTATATACTTTTTAAAATATGGCTAACAAATTGTATCTATATCCCACAAATTGACCTACCAGAGATTTGCATAAGACTATTACAGTGTTGATGGTTTTATTATCAATCCTTTTTTGAATGTACCCTAACATGGAATTTGTCTCTTTATTCACCCTATGTGTCTTTATACATCATAACATATATTTCTTTTATTGTGCAATAACAAATAGATGAGGAATTGCACATGTATATATGTGAAGCAGGGGATTGTTGCCCCAATGGGTATCATTGATACTTACTTAAAATTGAATCTCATGTATTATTTGGTTGACTATCCAGTTCAAAATGGGCCCTATGAAATTCTCTTTAATTAATTTGATTTTTATCATTCTGAATGGGTCAGCTGCAAATTTGACCCTCAGTATTTAACACCTAGATCAGGGGTCCCCAACCCCCGGTCCGTGGACCAGTACTGGGCTGTGGCATGCCAGCAACTGGTCCACACAAACAAGCAAAGCCCCATCTGTGGGATGCAGGCAGCATACATAATCATGTACCCTCCGGTCTGTGGAAAAACCTCTCTCCACGGAACCGGTCCCTGGTGCCCAAAAGGTTAGGGGCCTCTGCCTTAGATTAAGATAATTTATAAAAAAAAGCATTGGTTCCAACATGGTAATCTATTATTTTTTAAAGAACATTATTGATTCCTTTTCTTTATTTTTTAACAAGTTGTAGTCTGTAAAATAATAACTTATCCCATAAATACTAAGTTTATTCATGAGTCCTCAATGAGTAGTTTCATCAAAGGCTTTTTGAAAATCCAAATATACAATGTCAACAGGGTGACCCTCATCCACATGCCTGTTAGCTATCTCAAAAAACTCCCCAAAATTGTGAAAATTATTAATTGTTATTTTTTAATGATGTCTCGCTCCAAAAGAGAAAGAAAACATGACATTATTTTTCATTCTGTAGTATAATTAATGAGAATGCTGGATGTTGGAGAAAGAAAAAAAACAACCCTTGAAATCATTTGTAACACATTTTTTCAAATACCATCACTGTTAATTAAAGATTACACTCAAACATTTTACTGTGTCAATAATAAGGCTTTCCTGATGTGATGAGAGAAGAGTTCACAACCTATGGTTAAAATAACTGACCTCTTTGAATTTTAGAAAACATCTATAGAATCTACAAGCAGCTTTTCGCTATATTTGAAAAGTAATGAGACGTTCTCTTTATAGCTTAGAAAATGGCTTTGAAGTTTGGGACATAATTCCTCTAGCACATCATTACCAAGAACTATCTTTTGATTATGACCTATGAAAGTATAAATATTTTTTTTTAATTTACACTGTGATGAGAAATAAAGATTTTGGTTTTAGACCACTAACTTCTTTTCACTTTCTTTATTTGCTGGCTTCAGTTTGCACAGAATATATAATATTCAATTCAATTCAGCCTTTATTACAGTTACAGGCCAGCATAAATATACAGTATAATATAGCATTTTCCAAAAAATAAGCTCTCTGTAAAAGAAATATGAAATTTCAGGAACTATTGCAAATAGAAAATACATTTAGCCATAAAGGGTTTTTTTCTATATAATGAGTCCTTGAGTTATGATGGCACTTGGAACCAGAATTTCCACTGCTAAGTGATACAGTCATAAAACATGACATCATGTGATCTCATTGCTTAGCAATGGCAATTCCTATAGCCTGATTGCCAATGTTAAGTGAAGATTGTGGGTCTTTAAACAAGCACCTCTTTGCAACTTCCTGTTGGTTTCCAATAAGCAAAATCAGGGGGGAAGTGAACAGAAAATTATCCCAGATGGCTTGCAAGAAAACTGACAGGCAGAAGACTGGCTGCTACGGGGTGGGGGAGGCAGTGAGGGGCTGTGCAAATGGCCAGCATAATTTGGTGCAAACCCAGTGGGGCTTGGGATAGTGACTGCTGAGTGGAAAAGGGTGTGTGAGGCAGCAGAAATGGCAGAAAGGCATGGTGTGAGCATGATGGGGCTTGGGATAGCTACTGACAGGTGAGAGAAGCAAATAAGGGAGGGCTTAGGGTGATTGCTTTTGCTGAGGGAAGGTGCCCAACGGTCTGTGAGTGGCCAGAGATGGTGGGTGAGTGGCCAGGGACGTGTAGTGTGTGCCAGCATGGCTCTGAGAGGGTGTGTGAGTGGGGAAGACATACTGGCACAACTTGTGACCTTCCCTGCCAGCAGGGAAGGCAGCCATCACAATCATGTGACTACAGGATGCTGCATATTGGTTACCAAGTGGCCAGATCATGATCATGAGGGAGCTGGGATAGCCAATAACTTATTCATTCACCAGTTATTCAGTGTTGTAACTTCAAACTAGGAGAATCATCTGTACTTTTTAACAATGAAATGTATACACTGAATTTTAATTTGTTGTTAGAATTGTCATTTTGACAATTGATTAAAATCCTTAGAAAAGAAACAATGAGAGAAACACAACAAAGTTCTGTTTGATATTACATTCTGTGAATTTTATGCTGTTATCTGACATTTGGAATATTGGGAAACGTAATTGCACATACTTAAAAAGACAAATAGCAAAACATTTTTATTAAATGATCAAGCAATATTGCCTGAAGAGAAATACATTTTTGCTCCATTGGATACAATTTCTATCTATCTGTTCAGTTTATCTCACATTTCTCCCACTTAATCAAATTACTGAGAATTATTGAGAAAAGAGATATTGTTTGTTGTGTATTGACCCAATTTCTAAGGGCAGTTACAAGCTGTTAGCTGAATATGTTTAAATCAAGTCTCTGTTTGTATGTTAGCTACAAGCATGCACTTTGGGCGGCAAATGGTGCTTTAAATTCATTGGCTGCCGCTTAGTGGCAGTCCGGTATAAATAGAAGCCGAGTGGCTGTTAGACTTACTTCTGTGTTCATTCAATAAAGAGCTGTTGCTTTCGTCTGATCACTGCCTCATCGAACTCAGTATTTAACAGTGGTGACGAAGGTGGGATGCTGCTAAGGAAAGAGAGAGCTGAAGCACTTGAACCAGAAGTCACTTGGGTGTGAGACAGGCACAAGAGCCCTGGTAGTCTTGTGGAAAACGAAAGGAACTTTTACGAATTCCAAAGGGTGCAGAGAGGTTTATTTGCGCAAGGTTCAGAAGCAGTAACACAAGCAATTCTGAACCCCGAGGGGGGTCCAAACTACAGTTTTATAAGCTTTCCTTTCTCAGGAACGAAGAAGCACACATAGAAATCTACATTGTATTTCATCAGTTAGTTTCTCACAGGCATACAATGAAGAGAGTCTTACTTGATACATTGTTTCTGAATGCAATGTGCTTTTGGTTAGTCATATATTTGCTAACACAGCTTTATTCCAGTAATTGTGCAGACACATCATTTTGCTTTAGTGATTTTTCATTATCATTATTATTATTCTACTTTATTCTACTTTATTCTTCATTATTCCCCCCTTTGGAAGTTTTCCAGCTTAAACTTCCATTATTCTACCTCTGATTCAGGTTCTTTTGTGGACACCATCTTATATTCCCATAAGGCTAACATTGTTTCATGTTTTGGAGTTAATTGGCCTGTACTTTCTGAGATCCTTCGAATCATTGCTATAAGACAGGGGATTAAGCAAGGAATCAAAATACATCCTAGAATTAACAAGACTGCTATAACTATGATGGTTTGTAGGCCTGGTAACTTTGGCCACCATCCTGAAAATATGTCTTCTAAATTAAATCCTTTCCAGGTTTGCACCAGAACATGTGCTAATTTGATCATTTTGTCAGTTATGCCTTTCAATACTTTTCCACTTTCATCTATTTCGATGCAACAGTTCGTTAGGTTGAACTTTCCACATACCCCTCCTTCTTTGGCCAATAGGTAGTCCAAGGCTAACCTATTTTGCATGATATATGTTCTGGATTTCACATTTTCTTTGGCCAATTCAGTTAGTCCCTTCACAGTCTCATTAGTGATTAACTCTACCACTGCTTGTAACCTAATGAGCCTGTTAAGCATATAAATAGGGGTACGGTATCCATACATTCCATCCTCAGCCCAAGTAGCCGGGCCATAAACTAGGATGATGCGGCAAGGTGGTCTTTCATTTCTTTGCCAAGTGATTCCTGCACATTGGGTGTATGCACTTGGTTCCCTTTTTTGTCTTATACTGCCAATTTCATCATAGATAGGAACTCCAAGAATTTGCTTAATTTTTAATGGTAACAGGAAAAATCCTGGTTGAATTATTCCCAATACACAAGATCCACACCAGTTCTCAGGTAGTTGTCCATATGCCATTTTTCCGCAAATCCAGTACATTCCATCTGGGGCTAGCCAATGGAGACTGGTATTTGTGGTGTCTTTTAGATGTGGCATCCCAGATACGTTAGTAAGGGCATAATGATCCATAGCAGTTGTTTCGTTGGTTCCAGACCACCATTTACCGCTTTCCCAAGTCCCTGTGCATAGGAGGTCACCTACTGCTATGCAAGATTCTGTCTTGTTTCTTGAGTAACAGAGATGTCATACCAAGTTGGAAGTGAGAGTCCAATCACCATCTTTCCCACTTGTATAGGTTAAATTATTATTATTAGACATTTCTAGTACCTTGGTATAATTTAACTCATGTGCCTCCCATGGCCATCTTTCTCCCATATTTGTTCCTCCACACACAAAACAGTTAGACACACCTAAAGTATGGGCAATATGTTCAGCCAACTTAACAAAGGTATTGGTTATTTGTCTAGGTACTTCAAGAATATTTAGGTTCTCCATTTCTTCATAATATGACCAAAATAATGATTTTTGTTCTGGTCTTTTGGTTGCAGTTATAATTTTGACTTCTACCTCTGACATTGGGTCGTAGCCTTTGGCATTTATTCCTATCCCAAACATTCACTTTCGTCTTTCCCATCTATTTTGTTCCAGGAACCAACTGCCATTCTTGACTGTGAGAGTCACTAAATTACAGTTATCTGTTCCACAGGAATCTGCTTTTGTTTCATTCTTTTCAAACAAGATGTGGTCCATCTCCTTCGGGTCTTGGGTATGCCACTTAATACATGACCACCACTTACATTTGACCGTGGAGACTGCACATCCATCTGGTGGGCACAAGTACTTATGGTTTGGGATATAGCTGTGGATATGACTGATCCCTCCACAACCATATATTGCAGCCCAATAATTAGCTGTTTTGCAAACATCAAAGGTGACGCTAAAACTGGAGTCTGGGTTGGATTTCCATTGGGAGATCCCTAATAGTGCCTGGTCCCTATAGCTACTTCTTGTTCTATGTGTTTTGATTTGTAAGGCCCAATGATCTGGATCAGACTTGGGGTTATAACACTGATCTTGGACCCCTTTTCTACAAACTTTATATGTGGTTCTGTTGTATGTACAAGAGCTAGGGGAGCTATCTTGGCACCCTTCTGGTTTCATTGTATGATAAATCAAAGTCTTGGTTATCTGGTTTCCTTGTTTTGTAGTCTTGATGTAGTTTTGACAACCTTGGTTTCCCTGTGTTTTTGTTATTTCTTTGTGTGCGGTATTCAATAATTTTTTATTAGAGAGTTTTTGCATTATGACCTCTCGTGTAGCCATTGCACTGATTTGTGTAGGAATGTGTGTGTATATTCCCCATATTAAATAACTAACAGGTATTATGAAATGTAGAATCCTCATATCTTCCACCATGCGTAGAGAGACAGTGTCCAGAGTGTCTCAGCAGGGTTGTTGTTCACACCATGTGTTGAGAACCCGTTGCCAGTAGGGTTTGACAGGGTGTATTTCTTGTAAATTTCAATACCAAAGGTTTGTCAGTCTTATCCACCTTGTAAGTTACTGGATCTGCAGGTGCAGCTGCTTTCAATCTACTCCAGTGGATCCAGGACTTTCCCTCCAAGGTTTTCACTGCCAAAGGAGAACACATGACAACAGTATACGGTCCTTTCCATCTTGGGCTCAAGGGATCTGATTTCCAGTGCTTCACCCACACTCTGTCTCCTGGTTTGAACCCATGTGTTGTTGTAACTACTGGAGGGGGTTGTTTCATCATATAATGGCGCAAGTTTGAAACAGCCAAATTATGAAGCTGTAACTAATGTAACAATTTCTTTTGGTCTATTCCCCCCTTATGAGCCAAGTCCGGCCAGCCCTGACTGTCAGGTTTAAAGAGACAAGGGGGACGGCCAAACATGAGCTCATAAGGACTAAGTTGTAATTTAGTGCGGGGGGCCAGTCTGATTGCATACAAAACCATAGGCAAAACATCTGGCCAATGAAGATGAGTTTCCAAACAAAATTTGGTGTACAAATTCAGGGCCATTATCTGATGAAATCCTAGAAGGGCAATGAAATCTAGGAATAATTTCTTTCAGAAATATTCTGGCAACCTGTATAGCTTTCTTATTTACAGTTGGAAAGGCTTCAATCCACCCTGAATAGGTATCAATTATAACTAACAGGGCTATATATTTCATACTTCTGTGCATATCAGTAAAATCAACAACGACATAGTCCATTGGAAAATAAGCGATTGGTTGTTGACCAGGTGGTACTACCAGTCCTTGGCGTGCATTGGTTTGGGCACAAGTGGAACATTGAGAACATTCTTGTGCTGTTAGCGAAGAAGCAAAGGGAAGATAGAAAAATCGTTCAAGCTGTAGTAATAATGCAGTTTTTCCTAAATGATGTTGCTTATGGGCTTGAAAAATAAGGGGGCGGGCAAGCGCAAGAGGAACAGCAATGCGTCCATCGGGAAGTGTGTACCAGCCTTTAACTCAGCGGTTCTCAACCTGTGGGTTGCGACCCCATTTGGGGTCAAATGACCATTTCATGGGGGTCACCAAACAACGCAGTCCGCCATTTTTCGCCTTTCCTTAGCTGTGCTACACCATTTCCCCCCCTTTTCCTTAGCTGTGCTACTCCCTCTTATTCTATTGGCTTTTGAAAGCCAATAGAATAGACTCTCTTGAATAGAGTCTAATTCTATTGGCTTTCAAAAGCCAATAGGAATTGTCCAGGCTGTCTCTGCCCTGCTGAGCCCGCCAAAAGTCCCAGTCTGCAAATGACGCTGCAAGTTGCCTGCAGCGAAGGTGAGCGGTCCGGAACTTTCCACCCCTCCCTGCTGAGCAACTACTAAAAATGTAAGTAAAAGAGGGCCAGGGGTGGGAGGTGGGAGGCCGGCGGGTGCAGGGAGGGCAGCTGGCGTGCGTGGGGCCCGGCAGGTGCCTTACCTCCCTTGGGCTGGGCCAGCTGGTGGCCCAGCCGGTGGTCACCCTGCGCTGTCGCTGCTGCTTGCCGCAGCCGCCCAGGAGCGCCTGGGCCTGCCTGCCACCGCCCCAAACGGACAGCAGCGAAGGCAAGGCTAGCGGGGCAGCGGCGGGCGCAGGGAGAGTTTTTGGCGCGCGTGGGGCCCAGCGGGTGGCTTACCTCACTTGGGCCTGGCCAGCTGGTGGCCCAGCCCGTGGTTGCCCTGTGCCGTCGCTGCCGTGGCCACCCAGGAGCGCCTGGGCCTGCCTGCCGCCGCCCCGAACGGGCAGCGGCCTACGCCTCGGCCGGCGCAGGGGGCAGCACCGTGCATGCGCGGCGCAGGAGGCAACATCGCGCATGCGCGGTGATTGACAGATCGGGGGTTGCGACCTAAAAAAGGTTGCGAACCGCTGCTTTAACTAGTTCAGCTTGTACATCCTGTTTCAATTTTTGGGTTTCCTCCTGCGTATATGTAGGATCAAGTTGTTCTAAGTAGGTGTCTAAATACATAAACCTAATGACATCTGACTGGAGAGGGGGGCCTTCCCATGCAGCTCTTTTGGCTTCTTTGTCTGCTTTCCTATTGCCCTGGGTAATAAGGCTTGAGTCTTTTTGATGTCCAGGACAATGGATGATTTAGATGGCAACTGTGCTGCCTTGATAAGTCTTTTAATCAAAGTTGCATATTGGATAATCTTGCCTGTGGAGTCCAAATATCCTCTCTTTATAGATTGCCGCATGGGCGTGAATAGTCAAAAATGCATATTTACTATCTGTATATACATTTAAAGTAATTCCTGCAGCTATTTCTAATGCTCTAGTTAAGGTATATAATTCTGCAAATTGTGCACTTGCTTGGCTAGGTAACTGTGCTGACTCCCCTTCGCAGTTTGAGAAACAACTGCGTAACCAGAGTATCTAATTCCTTGATCCATAAAGCTGGATCCATCAGTAAACCACTGAAAGTCTGGATTATGCAAGGGTTGGTCTGTAAGGTCAGGCCTGCAAAAATATTGTAGCTCTATTGTTTGCATGCAGTTATGCACAGGCCTAGTTGAATCTGGTATTGGCATTAAAGTGGCTGGGTTTAAAGTTGAACTCTGTTGTAATGTGATTTGTGGATTTTCTAATAAAAGGGCCTGTATCTTATGCATCCTTTGATTGCTGATCCATAAATGTCCCTTATTGTTAATAATTGTCTGCAGGGCATGACTAGTATAAACAACTACTGGAGCTGAAAAGGTTAACTTGTTTGCCTCCTGCAGTAACAGCATAACTGCTGCTAGAATTTTTAAACATTGTGGCCAAACTTGCGAGGCCATATCTAGCTGTTTTGACAGATAAGCGACTGGTCGGTTCCAATTTCCCTGCTTTTGGGTAAGAACTCCTAAAGCCACATTCTGTCTCACATCGACATAAAGTGAGAATGACCTAGATATATCAGGTAGTCGTAGAGCTTGGTTAGAGCCTGTTGGAGTTGTTTCATCGGTTGGGTTTGTTCTTGTTGCCACAAAAGACCTTCTTTTTCTGGTCCTTTTAAAACTTGGTACAATGGTTTAGCTGTGAGAGCAAAGTTAGGAATCCAAATTCTACAGAAGCCTGTAATTCCCAAAAAGGTTCTAACTTCCTGTTTTGTTTTGGGAATGGGAATCTGTAACACAGCTTGCTTTCTCTGGGGGCCCAAAGTTCTTTGCCCTTGTGATAGTTCATAGCCTAAATACATTACAGTCTTTTGAACTAATTGTGCTTTGTTTTTGGACACTCTGTAGCCACAGTGTTGTAACAATTGGAGCAGTCTGGATGTGTTTTCAAAACAATCCTCCTTGTTTTGTGGCTTGCCAATAGATTTGTTTAGGACAGATCTGGTGGCTCCTGTGTCAACTAACATCGGGACAGTCTGTCCTCCCACCTGTATTTTAACAATGGGCTCTGGGGGTGGGGCCATAGAACCCTGTCCTCTTCAGTCTTCCCATTCCATGTCGGCTAAGCCGATCATGTTTTCTTCTCTTTCTTCTGCCTGACTGGGATAGGCTGGATGCCCTCTTCCTTGGAAGCTTTTCCTGTAGCTTCTCTGGAAAGTCCTTCTAAATTCTCTTCCTCTTCCATACTGGTGGGATTGTCCCCTAGGTTGGCCATTCCTCTGGGGGCACTCCCTTTGCCAGTGTCCTTCCTGTTTACAGATGGCACATTGGTTGGGTCCAATACGCATCCCTCCCAATGCCACTGCTAACATTTCAACTTTCTTTTTCTCTTTCTGATCTGATTTACATTTTCCTAAGGCCACGCACAGAAGGGGCCTTATGTAATAAATCTTTCAATTAGGAGTGGGTGATTTTGTGTCAACTCCATATCAAGACCTGTGTTTACTTTATAAGCTTCTATCAGTCGGCTGAGAAATGCAGTTGGTGATTCATTTTTCTCTTGCCAAACATTAGTTACTGCAGCATAATTAACTGGACGAATGGCTGCTTGTCTCAAGGCTTCTAAACACAAAAGCCTGTAACTTTTGCAACAAAGTTTTTGGTGCTGCTTGTTCCAGGGACGAAACTTCTCTTAGAGGGGCTATATTTTCTTCTGTTTTCACCCCCTTTTTAGTTCTAGTCCGGCTAGAAACTGGGGTCTGGTTTTCATCGTTATCCAAGTCCTTATCTTTCTTTTGAATGGTTTCATCTGTTTTTATTTTTCTTTCCTCACCAGCTTCTGGTTGAAATTGGACTTCATTTCTTTCAACCGGAGGGGGTGGAATTTGCTGATTTATTCCCCTTTCTTCTCTTCTAGGAACATAGGGAGGGGGTCTAGCAATTTCCTCCCTTTCTTCCTGGCTGAAAATCTTAGCTTTTGTCTGAGGTTTGGCTTTTTGGCTTACCAAGTATATCTTAGAACATTCTAACTGACACTTTGCTAACCATTGAGGCTTTTCTGCAATATTGATCTGCCATTGGTCTATATAGGGATATAGATCCCAATGACCATTTCCAGTCACATTTTGATGAACCCGTGCCATGAGGGGGATTGTGCAATTTTTAGGATTTTTGTAATTTTTAGGATTTTAGGATTTGTATATATTTGTATATATTGGGTTTTATAGATTTTATGGCCTAATTTGTTTAATTTATTTTTAAATATTTTAATTTTGTACATTTATATGTTTTTTAAATTTTAAGGCTGTAAACTGCCCCGAGTCCTTCGGGAGAGGGGCGGTATAGAAATTTAATAAATAATAATAATAATAATAATAATAATAATAATAATAATAATAATAATAAATAATTCGCCGATCCCTCCTTGGGCCACCCTATGCCAAAGGTGGTCCATTCAGATTCACAGAATCTTTTTAACATGGCTGGATTTGGTTTTGGGTCTCCATAATCCCTAGAAAAACCCTTTTTGAAATTTTCTAACATGCACTGAAGTTGCTTCTGACCAACGCCCTTCTTTGACTGTTTACCTCCCATTTCTACCATCGACCTGGAGTGCCGGATGTTCCAACGGTCACTCTGCAGGGAATGCGATGGTTTAACCACCCACACAGTCCTACCTATTGAAGACATAAGGACGCCGCCCTGTCTTCTAGGGGGTGATCAATCCCCTCTTCTGATCCAAATGGGATCAGGTATCCCCTTTTTGCCTGCAGGCGTTCCAGACTCTTTTGTTGATTAACGACCTGTCTGCCACCCCCGGTGGATCCTTGACTGGAGTGCTTCGCTGATGGGTGAATTCCCCTCCCTTCCCGTCGAGGTCTCCCCACAGACAAAGGCCACGGAGCTGGCTTGGAGATGTCATTGTCAAAAGAGGGGCTCCCCACCAGGGCAATCCGTCTGGAAGGTCAACGGCTTCTTCCTAAAAGTCCCGGCGGAGTCGCCATAAATCTTGTGGAAAACGAAAGGAACTTTTACAAATTCCAAAGGGTGCAGAGAGGTTTATTTGCGCAAGGTTCAGAAGCAGTAACACAAGCAATTCTGAACCCCGAGGGGGGGGTCCAAACTACAGTTTTATAGCTTTCCTTTCTCAGGAACGAAGAAGCACACATAGAAATCTACATTGTATTTCATCAGGTTAGTTTCTCACAGGCATACAATGAAGAGAGTCTTACTTGATACATTGTTTCTGAATGCAATGTGATTTTGGTTAGTCATATATTTGCTAACACAGCTTTATTCTAGTAATTGTGCAGACACATCATTTTGCTTTAGTGATTTTTCATTTTCACTATTATTATTATTCTACTTTATTCTACTTTATTCTTCATTAGTAGGGACCATGTCCCCACCCTGCCTGCCAGTAACCCACACTGGAGGCACAGTCATCCTGAGGGATCTGTCCCCAGGATTCACATAGCAGCTCCTTAGCAGTATAAGGCATTCAATCAAGACCTTGTGAGTGTCAGCTATGACCAAAGTGGGCAAGCTGAACGAATTTGATGTTTCTCACCCTGAACAATGGAGCTCCTATATCTCCAGGGTGGAGAATTACCTGCAGGTCAACCAGGTGATAGAAGATGGACTGAAGGCTGCTACCCTGCTATACGTGTGTGGGCAGGCGACCTTCGACATCGCGGGGAACCTGATAGCCCCAGCCAGCTTAGAATCAGTCACCTACGCTGATTTGAAAAGGAGGCTAAAAGAACATTTTGAACCCCGGCTGTCCATCATTGCTTGGCTGCATGCATTCAAACAAAGAGAACAACAGCCTGGGGAGTCAGCAGCTGAATTCATGGCTGCCCTAAGGCAGGTGTCCACGCTCTGTGAATTCCCAAATTTAGAGGATTGGCTCAGGGACAACTCGTATTTGGCCTGAGAAACAGAGATTTACAGCAGAGGCTGTTTGCAAAGGAAGCCTTGACGTTCCAGGATGCATTAAAAGAGGTCATGGCAGAAGAGGCCGCTGGTGGAGCAATGAAGGCTTTATAACCACCAAAGACTCCCCCCCAGCCGGACAACTGTTCACCATGAAGACACAGATAGAACAGACAACCCGGATGAAAATGATGAGATTGACTGGGTGCAGAAGCTACCAAGAAGAAGACAGTGGCCATCTGACAAGGCAGTCTTCTTTCCTAGCTGTGCCAGCTGTGGAGAACGGCACCAGAGATTGGAGTGCAGGTTCCGCACGGCAGTATATTGAGCCTGTAGCAAACAGGGGCACATTGCCATCATCTGTAAAGGTTGCCAGAGGGAAGTTCAACCTGAGGACATTCCCAGAAGAGGTAAATGGGCCCCGGGGCAAAACAGGGTCAGATACTGCTCTGGGAGGAGGAACATTTTTAGAACAGGAGCCCATTGCCCTCTCAAAGAAAAGCCAAGACTCAGGGTCAGGCTACAAGGGGTTCCATGTTCAATGGAACTGGACACTGGGTCAGCCCTATTCATAATCTCCTACAAAACTTTTAATTACGTCCGCAGACAAGGTGGGAAACAAGTCAAACTCAAGCCATAAAACTTGGTGCTGACAGACTTTCAAAATTCCCGCATAGCGGTTAAAGGCAAAGCTACAATGAAAGTCAGCTTCAAAGAGTTTGAGGGTTCCCTCAACATCGTGGTAGTTGAAGGCCAGCGCACCAGTTTAAATGGGCTGAACTAGTTTGATGTCCTGGGCATCCATGTGACTGGCATCAACAGCACTCAAACAGCTGACCTGGCATCTGTGTGCCAGGAATTTGCTGACGTATTCAGCCCCAGCTTAGAAAAAAACAAAGGAGCACCAATTACCCTCCACCTTGATCCAGCAGTAACGCCAATCAGGATCAAGCCTCGCAGAGTGCCTTTTGCCTTAAAACCAAACATAGATGCAGAGTTAAATAAGCTAGTGCAGCAGAGAGTGCTGCAATCTGTAGATAGCAGTGTGTTGGAAATCCCCATAGTTACACCAGTTAAACCAAATGGAGATGTGCGCATCTGCACTGATTATAAGTGCACCATTAATATGGCACTTCAGCAGCATGCGTACCCAGTCCCCGTAGTTAGCCACATCCTGGCATCACTACAGGGAGGTCGCTTATTCACTAAGCTGGACCTTGCACAGGCATATCAGCAACTGTCTGTGGATGATGCCACTGCAGAGGCACAAACCATAGTTGCGCATAGAGGGGCATTCAGGGTTCGCCATCTGCAGTTCATGGTGTCATCCCAGGACTGTTTCAGAGTGTAATGGAACGTACACTCAAGAATATTCCAGGGGTGTGCCCTTACTTTGATGACATTCTAATCGCTGGAGAATCAGCAGAAATGTTAGCAGAACGTCTCAGAGCAGTTCTTCAAAGCTTCTGCGAAGCGGGGTTGAAGCTTAAAAGAGATAAATGCCAGATAGAAGTGAACTCTACTGAGTTCCTGGGATTCTGGATAGATGCTGCTGGAATCCACCCCGCTGACTCAAAGCTCAAAGCTATACAGCAGACTCCCAGTCCTAAGTCAAAGGGGGAGCTGCAGGCATTTTTAGGGTTACTTAACTTCTACCATACATTCCTTCCTCATAAGGTAGCATTGGCAGAGCCTCTGCATAGGCTTCTGGATAAAAGGGCACCATGGCTGTGGACTATCATCCACGAAAAAAGTTTCAAAGCAGTCAAATCACTGCTGACATCAGACTCAGTGTTAACACACTTCAACGAGAAACTGCCTATCAGTATTGCATGTGATGCTTCATCGTATAGCATAGGAGCAGTTTTGAGTCATTTAATGGCTGATGGGCGGCAAGCACCCATAGCGTATTATTCAAGAACACTTTCCCCTGCAGAATGAAATTATGCACAGATTGACAAGGAGGCATTAGCAAGAGTAGCTGGAATAAAGAAATTCCACAATTTCCTTTATGGTTGTCAATTCACCGTTTTCACAGATCATAAGCCTCTTCTAGGTCTGTTCACTGCAGACAAGCAAACCCCTCAGATCCTTTCCCCGAGGATGCTGAGATGGTCAATCTTCATGGCAGCCTACAATTACAGGCTAGTATATAAGCCAGGAAAGGAAATGGGCCATGCTGACGCGCTCAGCAGGCTGCCCCTGCCTTAAACAGATCACGACCCTGCACCTGCTGCACGTATCCTGGCAATCCAGGATCTTCCTGAGTTTCCCCTTTATGCAGGGGATGTGGCTGCTGAAACAGCCACTGATAAAACACTCAGTCGTGTCCTGAGCTGGGTGTTGAGGGGGTGGCCTGAAACCAGTCCAGGCCCAGAATTTCACAGTTTTATCAGATCACAGCATGAGCTGTCATCTCACAAGGGCTGCATATTATGGGGAAGTCAGGTTATAGTCCCACACACATTGAGAGCAAGGGTCTTAGAATCTCTGCACGAGGGACATCCTGGAATAGTCAGGATGAAGGCACTTGCGAGAAGCTATCTGTGGAGGCCAGGGTTGGATAAGGACATAGAGGCTCAAGTAAGAAGATGCCAGATCTGCCAGGAGACCAGACCTGAAATGCCTCAAGCTCCAGTACATCGCTGGGAGACCACGCTGACTCCCTAGTCTCGAGTTCATATAAATTATGCAAGACCCTTCCAAGGGCAGGTGTTCCTCATTGTGGTGGACAGTTACTCTAAGTGGCTAGAGGTAGCACCTATCCCAACTAAGGCTACTGCCAGGACCATCCAGGAACTGCACAGAATCTTTGCCACGCATGGCCTGCCTGATGTGATTGTATCCGACAATGGGACACAATTTACCGCAGCTGAGTTCCAGTCCTTCTTATAGACCAACATGATCAGACATGCTACTTCAACCCCCTTTCATCCTGATTCAAATGGTCAAGCAGAATGTATGGTCAGGATGACCAAGGAGCCGTTAAAGAGACTAATGACTGGTGATTGGCATCATCGGCTGGCAGACTTTTTGCTCTGCCAGCACACAATGCCATGCACCTCAATGGGCCACAGCCCAGCGGAACTGAGATGGGGACGTCGGCTGATCACAAAGCTGGACCGCCTCCATCCTGACCAGGCAGCACAACCCAAGCCCCTGCGGAATCTGCAACTTGGTGAGAAAGTTTGGGTGAGAAACTACAGACAGGGGGCACCATGGGTGGTAGCTGTGGTTTGTAAGGTGTCAGGACCACTGTCGTACGAAGTGGCCCTGGAAGACGGTTGTGTGGTTCAGCGCCACATAGACCAACTGCGATGGCGGCAGGCTAATATAACCCAGGCCGCTGACAGAGAGGAGAGCCGGGAGCTGCCTGGTAACCTTTACACGCCTGAGTCTCCTAAGTCTTGTGAGACTCGCAGGGAGATGCATGGTGACTTAACCACGTCTGAGTCAACACAGACTCTTGAGACTATGTCCCCAGAACAGGAATTATTAGCAGACTTGTTCCCCAGACAGTCAGAATGTGCTATGTTCAAAGAAATGGGCACCGATCAACCTAACAGGACTGCACAGGACAGCACCGGTCTACCCAGCTAGAACATTCAGAAAGTACTGGTCTACCCGAGGCGAGCAGGTCTAGGAACCCCGGTCTACCCGGCCATCTAAAGGGCTTGTAGATCGGGAGCCTCCAACAACGCTACGGAGATCGGAGCAGGCGCGAAAACCGCCTGCTTACTTACAAGATTATATTCATTATTTGTGGTATGTTGATTTATTTAGGGGGAAGGGGTGTTGTGTATTGACCCAATTTCTAATGGCAGTTACAAGCTGTTAGGTGAATATGTTTAAATCAAGTCTCTAACTGTTTGTATGTTAGCTACAAGCCTGCACTTTGGGCGGCAAATGGTGCTTTAAATTCATTGGCTGCCGCCTAGTGGCAGTCCAGTATAAATAGAAGCCGAGTGGCTGTTAGACTCACTTCTGTATTCATTCAATAAAGAGCTGTTGCTTTAATTTTCGGTCTGATCAATGCCTCATTGAACTCAGTATTTAACATTGTTTGCCTGCAATAAATTCATGCACTATACTATAGTTTGGTTCCTTCTAGGATTTTTTCTCTAACATTTAAGTGTCTTATTAGTGCAGTATAAAAACTAGAAGATATGATGAACTCTAACTAAAAATATATTATTGCTAATACCATGTTTTCCCGAAATTAAGACCTACCCAAAAATAAGCCCTAGTTTGGTTTTTGGAGATGGGCCTAATATAAGCCCTACCCCAAAATAAGCCCTAGTTTGGGGGCGAGGCACACACCTAAAAATCAAACTAGGGCGAGGGTGGGGAGGTGAGATGCCCCATGTTCCCCACACCTGCTTACTTTGCAGCCAGGCCTCTCCTTGCCGGCCCACTTTTTCTGTGGTATCCCCAGGCCTGCATTTCAGCTACTGCAGCCGAGAACCAAGCTATGGATTCATAGTTTGGTTCTTGGCTGCAGTGGCCTTCCAGAAAAGCCTTTGACTATGAAATGCAGGCCAGAGTTCCATTCTCAGTTTTAGAATGAAGCTGCTCCTTAGGCTGCAGAAGTGGGCCAGCTGGGTGGGGCTGTCAGTGCTGGAGGTGAGTGGAAAAGACATTCCGCCCTGAAAAGAAGACCTGGTGCCTCTTTTGGAAGCAAAAAAAAAAAAAAAAAAAATTAGACCGTGTCTTATTTTTGGGGAAACACAATATATTGGAAAAGAATATATAAAATAGTAATTAAATGAGTGACAGTTGAAGAATCTTAAGATATATCCATAAAATATTATTAAATTAATTAACCAGCTTTTTAGGATATTATATCTATTGTACCATCTTCTCGGTTTTAATGCAGAAACACTGTATGATTGGTGGTTTCTCAATATGTTAATAAATACATTATTTCAGGTCAATGATATTTATATAATATCCTTACACTCTTAATACTTTATTTAGATGCCTTGAAGCAATGAATATAGATAAAAAAGAAAAAATAGATATTCTGCAAATATGGTTCCTTATAATATATTATACTATCTACATGGAAAGATATATCCCATAGAAACTTTGGATTGTCCCTCATTAAGTCAAATTTTGGCATGCCATGCAATCTCTATGCACACCACTTGGTCCATTTATGTCAAGCTTACTTTATCAATAAGTACTGCCTTTAAAATTTCAAAGTAAAGCCCCAGCTGGTTCCCTTTCATATGATTTGCTTTCTCTGCCAAGTGTTTAAAAATAAAAGAAGTGTAGGCCGAAAAGGAAAATAAGCTCAATGTAACAAGATGCTAAAATCAGTGTAGCCCAGAAAGTTTTGTTTCCCTGTGGCTCAGATGTGTGGGGAAGAATTCTGAGTTACAGTCCAACAGGATCTTACTTTAGAGCCATCAGCAGAAAATAAACATTGACTCAACACCAGATTCAGGAATCTCTCCATGTGCAAAGAAAAAACTGCTTTCTTTAAGGTACTGCTGATTTATGGGCAAAATTGCGCCAGCACTTGACTATAACTTATGTTTAATTTACTCCTACAATCGTGCCTTATTTTCTACAACCCATTAGATCTTTGCATATGTAGCACTATCCCCTAAAGGGCCACAAAAGTCCAGATCCCTCTGTCCCTTTCTCCCAGATAACTTGGGGTCTTTTGGCTCACAAACACAGATCTCAGGATCTCTCATTCTGATCGTTCACCCAGTCGCCTCTATTTGCCTGGCTAAGTTCACCTCCGCAGTCCTCCTGGTGTGGTTGGTGCCCCCTCTACTCTCTAGATCACTCTCAAACCGTTCTCTCTCTGGGTTAGCTTTGCTCTCTCCCTCTCTGTGGGTCAGCATGGCTCCCTTTCTCTCTGTTTGGATCGGCTTCGCTCTTGCTCCTTCTTTCTCCCTCTTTTTCTCTGTCAGGCCCCTACTGTCTCCCATGCAGCCCTGCTCAGCAGGAACCCAAAGGTAGGGTGCGGACAGTGTAAGCTGACAAATGCTTACCCCTCTCTTCCTTCTCTCCTCACTTCCTCCTTCTCCATTTGCTTTTCCCCATCTCCTCTATCTCTTTCTCCTCATGCTGCTTCTCTCTCTTCTTCGCTCTCTCCATCGCTCCTTCTTCCCTTCTTTGTTCTCCTCCTCCTTCCAAGCATCTCCTTCCCTTTTTATCCCCCCTTTCTCCTGGGCCACCTTTTCCCCCTTAATTTCTGGTGGGTTTCTGTGGGGTGCTATGAGGAGATTGGGAGCCCCGGGTCACCTGCACCACTCAGCAGGAGCTGTGGGACTCCCTCTGCCGCCCAGTTGATCACACCTGTTGGCACGACCACGCAATCAACGCCACTCAGCCGGAGCTTCAAGGCCTTCGCCACCCAGCTGATCATACAGACTGGTGCTGGGGCTTCCTGTGCTGCCCAGCTGATCACGCTGCTCTCCCTGCTACACAGTCCCACCCAAATTTCTTTGGTGCGCCAAAGAGTGAGAGGCAGTATACTAACAGCCTGTACATACATTAGATGCTTCTTGCTGGTGAGATGATGCTAATCCCATAGCAATTTGTATCAATGGGATCTATGGGTGTATTGGGGGATGGGTCTAACATGCCCTTCTCTATGGGTTCATTGGGTTGCAATTGTGCTTCTGAGGTCCTCTTGACAATGAACTCTTCCATACTGTTGTCCAAAGAGTCATGCTAGTCACTGCAGGGGATGAATTGCCCTTTTTGGTCTTGATTCTCTAGGGCAGACATGTCAAACTCGCGACATCACATGATGTCGCACAACGTATTGAAGCTTTTTCCCCATTGCCGGCAATGGGGTGGACGTGGTTTCGTTGTGACGCCGCTGGTTGGCATTTTGATACCCCTGTTCTAGAGTCTGCTGGGACTGTCTCGGGGTGTGGCAGGCTTAGGTATCTATGGGGGTGATTACTTGTTCTGTGGTTCTGGCTGTTGTGTGGAATGCTGACTAGCCTTGCTTGCTGCTTCCCCGTGGATGTCTTCCTGTTCCTGCATATGAGGCACAAATTCAGGTACTTCTGGCCTGGTGCTCCTGGTCCAGTACTTCTGTTTGATGTGGGTGGGTCCACTTCAAAGGGCTTGAGTGGCAATACCAGTTCATACAGCTCTCCTCCTGGTCACTGTCCCCTTCTTTCTCCAGTACAGAAGAAAGCAGATGTTTATGGGTCATTGGACCTCTCCTCTCTGGGCAGGGTTCCACGGGTGGTAATGTATGCTGCTGGGGGGCTTGTACTGCCTCATTCAGAGATAGGAGATGGTTTCAGTGCCACATCTTCCGTTGTCCCATGGCCCCCTCTGGGAGGATCCGGTACAGTGGTAGCCCAGCCAGTTTCTCACAAACAATGTAGGGTTGGGAGCTCCACTGATCAGCTAGTTTATACTTCCCTGGGATACCCAGATTTTTTTTTTAAATAATATTTTATTGATTTTCTCATTTTACAATTGGATATTTAAAAAGCAATGTGATGACTGGGTTAATCAATCGTTCAATAGTGTACATAAATCTTTAGTATAAATCTCATGTTACAACATCAGATATTTCCTCTCTTTTTCCATTAATATCTGTTATCTCATATTAGGCTGGTACGATTCTTATTGTTTTCAACTAAATAAAAACATCTTTGTTACAGTTATCAATAATTTTTAGCTTATACATATCTTTATTGCGTTTACACTTAATCCTTGTATACAATCAATGTCCTGTTATTACTTTTTTTCAGGCTTTAATTTCCCATCAGTATTCAAAGTAACACTAATTATTTATGATTTCCAAGTATTTTATGTTTAGGTGACCAAAAGTTTCCCTTATCTCAACTTGTCCCTTTTTCCCTTTTCATACCAAAGTCTGATATTCTGGTTACACATCTTATCTATTTGATTATAATATTGCTCTGTTTTCTAAAAGTTATCTATTTTCCACCCTGTTCAATTATCTAATTGATAATGCAGTATCCCCTAATAAATCAAAACCATTATAGGTGTTGTCTGGGTTAACCAATAACTCAGTAATATACATAAATTCTTAGTTTAAGCTTAATATTAGAACATCAAATACTTCCTCTCTCTTTCCAATAATATCTGTTATCTCATATTGGGCAAACACAATTCTTATTTTCAACTAAGTAGAAACATCTTTGTTACATTTATCGATAATTTTTAGCCTATACATATCTTGATTGCATTTGCACTTAATGTCCTTGTATAAACAATACCGTTATTGCTTCCCCCCCCAAACATTAATTTCCCATCAATATTCAATAAAAGACTATTATTTATGATCTCCAGGTACTTTATATGTAGGTGACCAAAAGCTTCCCTTATCTCAACTTCTCCCTTTTTCCCTTTTCATACCAAAGTCTAGTATTCTAGTTACACATCTTATTTATTTAATTATAATGTTACTCTATTTTCTAAAAGTTATCTATTTTCCACCATATTCAACCATCTAATTGGTAATATAATATCCCTCTAATACAGGGCTTTTCAACCAGTGGTACGGGTACCACCTGTGGTACATTGGCACTTGGCAGGTGGTACGCAACCATCCTAGAAAAGTGGTAGCGGGGGAGGGGAATGAGCTGAACCAGTGGCAGCAACGCAGAAGCCTGAGCAAGAGATGGCTGGAGCTGCAGGGCTGTCAGGGCTCAGCGGAAGCACCAGGATCAGTGCCAGGCTCCACCTGGAGCTCGGCGCTGATCCTGACGCTTGTGGTGAGCCCAGAAGAAGCGCCAAATGTTGCAGCCTCTCCACGGTCTTGTGATTTACATTCAGATGCTTGGCAACTGATTCATGTTTATGACGGTCATAGTGTCCCAGGGTCATGTGAAGTGACCAAAACCTGCTGCAACCACCCAGCAGACGGGGGGAGAATAAAAATCAAACACCCCCACCCCACCCCCGCTGCCAATCCTCAACAGAAATGCTCACAACAATGAAAACCTCGGACAGGAGGAAGAGCGCGGCTGAGCGGGCAGGCAGGTGTCTTGCTCGGCAGGCACTTTTTTCAGTGCCACTGTAACTTTGAACAGTCACTAAGCGAACTGTTGTAAGTCGAGGATTAACTGTACTTTATCATTTTTTTCCTTTTTTTGGGTCATCAAGTTTTTGACACCTTGCTAGGCGACTGGTGGTACTCGGATGTTGCCTTATCCTAAAAGTGGCACAATGGGTGAAAAGGTTGAAAAGCCCTGCTCTAATAAGTCAACACACTTATTTTCTTCAGCCTTAATCTGGCTTACTTCCTTTGCCAGCTAACCTTTCATGTCAGTGCCTTTGAATCATCAAATAGTTTTTTATATATATTATTATTTATATTATTTGAAATAAGAAAGACCATTTGGTTGAACTTTTTTTGGAAGAACAAGGCCATTGGTATTCATTAAGCCTCCTCCCTATAACTCCAATTTCCCACAGTTGTCCTGATAGCTTTATCTTCCATTCAGTCTGTACTTCTTCCTTTTCCTCAAATATATTCTGATTTCTTTCTTTTTTTTTTATTATTATTATAAAAATTCTTTTATTAAAACAATCAACATTGAGCATAAAAACCTATTATGCAGCAATCATCATGACACCTGGTATACAATACTAAGTATTAGTCTTTGAAAACGTCTGCGTTAGTAAGCCTTTTCCCCCACTCCTCGTGTCTAGCCTCAACTATACTCCTGTTACATTTTATTTTGATTGGTGTTTCCCCTATCTGTTTCAATATTAATGTGATCAACATTAAACATAAGATCCTATTGCTAAGCAATCATCCTAGAACATAGCCTACAACATTAGGTATTAATCTTTGTAAACATTTGTTTTAGTAAACGTTCTCCCCTCCTCCCTTACATCTTCAAGTATACTCCGAATACATTTTGTTTGATTGGTGTTTCTCTTATATATGGTCTATCTACTGTATCTAGTCTATCGCATATTGTGCGTTTGCGCTTCTGAGTTGACTTCATCCCATTACTAGTGCAATCTTTTATGGTCCCCAACCCGAGATCCTGAGGTAAAAGTTTCATATCCTGAGGTAGAGATTCAGTCTACTTTAACAATATTAAAGCAAACAACCTTAGTCCTAAGGTTATGTTAAGAGGCATTAGTTATAGAACATATACATTCAACGTTGGGTGTTAGTTTTTGTAAACATTTGATTTGTTAGCCCTTCATCCCTCCTCCCATCGATCCTTAGCTGAACGCCAGCTGCATTCTGTTTGATTGGTGTCTCTCTTGGATATAGTCTATCCACTGTTTCCAGTCAGTCACAAATTGTTCATTGGTGCGGTTTTTCAAGTATGCTGGTATTTTCGCCATTTCCGCCAAATTTGTTACTTTCACAGTCCATTCTTCAATAGGCGGTATTTCCGGATTCTTCCAGTACTGTCCCACCAACAATCTTGCTGCTGTAATTAAGTTCAAGAATAAATTTGTCTCTGAGGTAGTGATATCCTTTGTGATCCCTAACAGAAATGCCTGAGGTAGAAATTCTATACGCTTTTTGAAAATAGTTTGGAGTGTCCACCATATCTTCCTCCAGAATGCTTTGATTTTTCTGCATGTCCACCATATGTGAAAGTAAGTAGCCTCCCCGTCCCCGCACCTCCAGCATTTGGGCTGGGAGCCCGGGTAGATGAGTGATATTTTTTTCGGGTCTAGATGCCATCTATAGAACATCTTGTAGAAGTTTTCCCTTAAGTGTTGCGATTTCGTGAATTCTACATTCCTCACCCATATTTTCTCCCACGTGTCCATGGTGATAGGGTGTCTGAAGTCTTGTGCCCACTTTATCATACAGTTCTTGACTAGCTCGGTTTCAGAGTCCATTTCTATCAGAATGCTGTACACTCGTTTGATGTGCATAATCCCCTGTTCTCTAATCTGTTTAATTAGATTCTCGTCGGTCTGGGAGAAGCCCTTCTTCTTGTCTTTACGCCACCTTGATTGTAGTTGTATATATGATAGCCAGTTACTTCCTATTCCTCTGTTTGCTAGCGTTGCTTGAGATTTCAAGAGGAACCCGTTTTCTTCTCCCAGTACAAGTTCACTGTAGGGCACCATTTCTTGCCCTTGGGATGTGTTCATATCCCCTGTTGCGTGTCCAGGGATCGTCCAGATGGGAATCTTGTCGTGTAGGAGGTGCTTATATTTCTTCCAGACCCATAGCAATGGGATTCGTAATGGGTTCTCCTTGAAGTTCCTATCTGCCTTTTTATCGTATACTAGGTATGCGTGCCAGCCGAATCGTAGACCATGCCCCTCAACATTCAGAATTCTATCATTTGTCATGTTGATCCAGTCACTAACCGCCACCAACGTTGCTGCATAGTAATATAGCTTTAGATTAGGCATTTTGAGTCCCCCTCTCTCCCTTGCGTCTTGGATGATTTTTAGTTTCACCCTCGGTCTCTTGCCGTCCCAAATAAATCTGTTGATGCTCTTCTGCCAGTTGTCTAAGTCCGCATCCTTCTTGAGTATGGGTAGCATTTGAAAGAGAAATAAAAATCTGGGTAATACATTCATCTTTACTGTCGCTATCCTGCCGAGCAGGGACAGACGTATTGATTTCCACCTTTCCAGGTCTGCTTGTATCTTATTCCACAGGACCTCGTAGTTATTCTTGTATAATTTCGCATTTGTTGATTCTATCTCCACTCCTAAGTATTTGACTTTCTTGACTATTTCACAACCCGTTATTCTTTCCAGGTTCCGTTTTGCTTTGTTGTCTAGGTTTTTGACTAGCATCTTTGTTTTTGATATATTTACTTTGAAGCCTGACACCCTACCATAGTCCTCCATTATCTCCATCAATTTCCTTGCTGATTGTGCTGGTTGCGACATTGTCACCAGCAGGTCATCCGCAAAGGCACATAGTTTGTATTCTTGCTGTTTAATCTGTATGCCCTGTACATCCTCTGCCGCTCTTATTCTGTTCAGTAAAATTTCCAGTGTTAGGACAAATAGCAGGGGGGACAGCGGGCAGCCCTGTCTCGTGCCTCTCTCTATATTAAATGAGTCCGTTAAGTCTCCATTGACAATGATCTGACCTGTTTGTTTCTGGTAAATTGCCGTTATGGAGTTGAGAAACTGTACTCCCATTTTCATCTTCCGGACCAAGTTCGTCAGGAACGGCCAGTGCAGTCTGTCGAAGGCTTTTTCTGCATCCACAAACATAAGAGCGGCGGGTATCTGGTTGTGCTTTTGCAGGTATTCTATTATGTTCAGCAGCTGTCTCACGTTGGTTTTCATCTGGCGTCCTTGTATAAATCCCCTTTGGTCCGGGTGTATTGTTTTTTGTAGTACAGTCATTAGTCTATTGGCCAAAATTTTCGTGAAGATTTTGTAGTCTGTGTTTAGTAGTGAGATGGGCCTGTAGTTTGCGGGCTGTGTGTTGTCTTTCCCCTCCTTTGGGATTAATGAGATGTAGGCTGTTTTCCAGGATGGTGGGACCTGGCCTCCTTCTTGAATGTTGGCAAATAGTTTTCTGAGGGGTTCTAGCATCTCCTCTTGGAGGTGTTTGTAGTAGGTCGCTGTTATCCCATCCGTCCCGGGCGATTTTCCTGCTTTCAGTTGTGTGATCGCTGAGTGTATTTCCTCTTTTGTGATTAAGGCATTCAGGGCTTCTCTTTGTGTGTCGGTAATCGCCTGTATCTTTTCGTTTTGTAGGAACTCATCTATCTCTTTGTCTTGTATCTTATCCTCGGTATATAGTTTAGAGTAGAACTCCGTGAAGGCTTTCTTGATGGTTTTTTGTCGGAATTCTTCCTTGCCTTTGTATTCTATCTTTTCAATTATGCGGGATTTCTGTTTCTTTCTTATAGTGTAGGCTAGCCAGCGGCCCGGTTTGTTGGCCTTGCAGAATGTCTTATGTTTTGCATATTGTATATTCCTTGCAACTTGGTCAGCCATTAACATGTCAAATTGCTTTCTTAAGATCTTGAGTCCTTCTTTGGTGACTTTGTCCTCTGGTCTTTTTATTAGTAGCCGCTCCATTTTGCTTATCTCATTTTCTAACTCTTTTCTTTTTTGTTCTTGTTGGCGACGGTGCCAGCTATTCATGGATATGAGGATCCCTCGCATGTACACCTTGCTGCCTTCCCAGATCTGTTCTATCGGTGTTCCGTTGTTCATATGTGTGTTGAAGAATTCCTTCATAGCTTTTTTGCATTCCGCCACCTTGTCTTCGTGCCTAAACAGGTTTTCATTGATTCTCCAGGACCTCCTCTGTTTCGGGCCGTGTCTTAATTCCATCCTCACAGGGTTGTGGTCTGTCAGTGTCTTGGGTAGGATTTTCACCGCGTTTAGACAAGTTAGCAAGTCGCTAGAAGTTAATATAAAGTCAATTCTGGAGAAGGATTGATGTCTGCCAGAGAAGAAGGTGAATTCTTGTTCTTTGCCGTGCCTTTTCCTCCATACATCTGTCAGTTCGAGGTCCTCCTTCATGTCGAAGAAGGATTTAGGCAACTTGGAGTGTTTTTGCGGGTTCGGTGCAGTTCTTTTTTTGTCTAGAGCAGTCTCTATGACCCCGTTCCAGTCGCCCATGATGATGTAAGATCTGTAATTAAGTTGTGTTATTTTCTTGTGTAGCTTTTTGTAGAATTTGCCTTGTTGCTGATGCGGTGCATATACGCCCATTACTAGAATCTTCTTGTCTTCTTGTGTTATTTCAATTGCCAGGTATCTACCTTGGGGGTCGGACTCTATTAGCTTAGACATTACATGTTTCTTTACGTATATAACAATCCCATTCTTTTTTCTTGGCGCCGCTGCCACAAAGTGCGCGCCTAGTTTGTAGTTGATCAGATATTTCTGGTCTGCTGCTCTGATGTGTGTTTCTTGTAGGCAGATTATATCGCTTTTACCTTGGTTTAGGTAGTGGAGAATTTTTCTTCTTTTCTGGGGGGAGTTCAGTCCATTCACATTCCAAGTCAAATAATTAGTAGCCATCATCTGTTGCAGGATATTTTTGCGAGACCCTTTCTGTTGTTTCTCCTGTTGTCTCCTTTGGTCTCGTTCCCACGATATCCGGATTGGTGCTCATTTTGGTTTGTGAGGTCTTGCCTTGCTGGTCTGTACGTTTGGTAGTGATGCCTGGTAGCCTGCCCTCTGTAGACTGTCCTGCCTCCTTGTTTTTGTTGCTCTCTGCTCTCTGCGCCCTCGCCCCTAGAGGTAGTCCATTCATTTCCTCTGCCACTGCCCCGATCTGTGCTTCTGCGCGGCTTGCTCGTTGGCCTCGATCCCTCCCGCTTTCCAGTGGTCTATCTGCTTCTTCTCTCGCGGTGGGTTGAGGGCCTCCCGACTTCAATTCCTTTTCGAGGAAGTCTTTGGCTTTCTGGACCGAGGTCAAGTAATGTCTCTTGTTTTTATAAGAAAGTGACACTCCTGTTGGGGTTTCCCACCGGTATTGCAGTGCACGCGATCTCAGTTCTGTGGTCAGGAATTTGTAGTTCTTTCTGTCTCTTTCTTTCTGTCTCTCAGCCTGGGGGATCTCTTTCAGAACCTTCACCTCCTGCTCCTCTATGTAGAATGCCTTGTTATAGGAAGTGGCAGAGATGTGGTTCTGGAACCTCTGTGTTGTGAAGTGGATGACCACATCCCTTGGTTGGTGTTTGTTCACTTCCCTCCAGGCGCCCACTCTCTGGATTTTTTCGACATTCCACTCAATATCATTGGCGCTCGTGCCCAGGAATGTTGCCAGGGCCTCTACAAAGGTCCTGCGCAGTCTTCCCTGGGGTTCGTATGTTGTCTCGTTCCACCCTCTGATCCTGATTGCAAATGCCATTTGCCAGAATTGTATCATGGTGGACTGGTCTTGAACCTCTCTTTTCACCTCTGCAAGCTGACCCTCTACGTGGTTTTCCACTTACTTCATCATCTTTTCCGTATTCTCCCTTGTTTCTTGGAGGTTTTTGTAATGTGTTTGCAATGCCTCCTTTATCTGTTCCAAATCAGTGGCCGTCGCTTTGCGCTGTTCTTCCCACTTTTTCTCCAGGTCTCCACCTTGGTCCGCCAGCATCCTCTTCATGTCTTTGTATCTTTCCTCCGTCTTCCGTTCTGTTTCTAGGCGTCCTTTCTCCGTCTTCGCGCCCATTTCTGCCAATTTTCTATCCATGCCATCCATCCGTACCACCATCGTCGCTATCGTCTCATTTAGTGTCTCAATCGTCTCTTTTAGTTCTTGGATCATGCGTGCTGTTGCGGAGTCGTGGGTTGGCGTGTGGGTCTGAGGGCATGCAGTTGGGTGGGGGTGTGTGTGGTTGGGTGGGGTGTTCCCTAGCAGATTGGAGGGCTGGGCCGGGGAGGGTGCAGTTCCCTTCAGGTCTCGCAGTTTGATTTGTTTTGTCCGTCTGGCAGCCATTTTGAGCTTCTCCACCTGTTGGCCTGTCCACCCTTAAAGCCACCCCTTGATGCCAAGAATTGTGGGCGGATTGTTCCTGTGCCAGTTTATCAAGCTGCTAGGATAGGTTGGATCAAACAGTTTATATTTTAACAGAAAAAAAATTTTTTTTTAAAATTGTCCACTAGGGGGTGCTATTTGCTTTCAGATAAGCTTCGCTGTGCTGGCAGAGATGATGCAAGGTGAAATGATCTGTGGCTTGAGACTTGCACAGATGGCCCTTTTCACCAGGTGCAGTACACTTAGACTTTTTGGGGTCTGGGGGGGTCTTCTGGGGGTCTTGTGAGGGTCCTCCCCCTACCGCTGGGCTCCCCCTGCGTCTACTGTCCCTCGGTGCTCTAATCGGCCCCAGCTTGTCTTACCGGTGTCTTTCTTCGTGCCTGTTGCTCCCTCTGCTCTCCTCCTCTCTTTTCTGTGTCCTATCGGCTTTGTTTGGTTCCGCCTCTCGCTTCTCCTCTCTTGTCGGCTTCTTACTTTCTGGCTCTGGCCGCTTCCGCCTTTGTTCGCTGCTCCAGTCCTCCTCCGCTGTTCTCTTGCCTCTTCTTCCGCTCTCCGACTCTTCTGGAGGTTCTCCGCCGGCCGGCAGGTCCCCTCGGCAGCAATCCGGTGTCTCCCTTCCGCTCCGCCGCTCGCCTCTCGCCCGTTCTCTGGATCTCCGTGACTTACGGCTTGGCGCGGCGTTCTCGGGCCTGCCGGTCGCTCTGCTGCCGCCGGCTTCCTCCGCTCCGTCCGCGGCTTCTCGGGACCTCCCGGCGGTGAGTCTGACTTCGTTTGAGAGGTTCGAGATTCCTTTTTAATCTCTACCTCTTTTTTTGTTGCTCCCTGTCTCTTTTTTGTATTTAATTTGAATTTCGCGCGAGCCCCGTCCCGGAGCTCGCAGGGAAAGGCTCCGGTCCTCGTGACCGGAACCGGAAAACCTATTCTGATTTCTTGATTTGTGGAAATTCTTTTCCATTTTCAATGTTGTCACTCTATTTTCTGATTTTTCAGTTGGCTGGGTCTGTTGTTCAGTTGGGTCCTCTGTCTTAGCATTTAGTTGTTCCAATTTTCCTTTTGTTTTCTGCATTGTTACTTCTTTGCTTGTAATCAAGATCTGGGTTTGAATATTTAAGCTAGAACAGTGGTGGCGAACCTATGGCACGGGTGCCAGAGGAGGCACTCAGAGCCCTCTCTTTGGGCACGCGCGCCATCGCCCCAGTCCTAGGCCTTTAGCTGGGTTTTATAAAACCTTTTCACTTTAGGCCTCCGCTGCCATGTGCAAAAAAAAAAAGGTTCAATCAGTCAATTTCAACTTCTCGCGGGGAAAAAAAGGTCTTGCAAAGTTGGAATTGATTGACTGAACTTTTTAGTCCCACCCAGTCTGCTGTTATCACCGCAGCCATGCCCACCCAATGGGCCATGCCCACCCAATTGGCCACACCCAGCCAATGGGCCACACCAACCCGGCACTTGACTATGCATAAGTGGGTTTGGGGTTGCAGTTTGGGCACTCAGTCTCTAAAAGGTTCGCCATCACTGAACTAGAACATTGTTCCTTTGTGTTGATTCTTATTTTATCACAAGCTGAAAGGATAGTTTCGTTTATAGATTTCAACATGGAAAGGTTTTTTTCTTGATCTTCATCCGTATTTTCTTAATAATATGTTAAATTGAAGACTTTAGAATCAAACATTAAAATATTTTTTGTCTTTTGTAGCTGGGTATGGGACATCTATTCACGTTTTATAGGTGGTTTTATAGGTGGTCTTTATAGTAGAAATTGTTTATTAAGTAAGAGTTTATAATCCAAGGTGTTCCATCATCTCGTGTAATAATATATGCTTCGCATTCAGGGAAATAGGAAAGCAGTTCCCCAGACATAGCTCTGAGAGTCAGTAAAAGTTTACATTCATAGTTCAGGCAGGCCAGCTTCCAAAACAGTACATCATCCCTGTCACATACCGGTAGATAAGCGGCCCAGAAATTCCTTCTTTGCAACTGGGTTTTTCAAAGTTAGTAACTGTCAAGGCCAAATAAATTTTATCTGAAGTCTGGGTTTCAAGCCAGGTTTCTTTTAGGCAATAACAAATTGTAATACCATAATTCAACACAAGATGTTGTTTTATAGCTTTTTAAGTCCAAAACTTACATGGTGGTTTTTCAAGTCTTATTTTTTTAAAGAAAAAAACAACAGTCTCCAATAAGAAAAAAGAACACTTTTAGTCCCAAAGTTTCAAAAGAATATATATCCAAGTAGGTTAAAATTAATCCTATAGTTGCTCTGTTTCCCCTGGGTAGTTAGTCGCCACTTTTCTTAGAGGGTGGCGTAAAAATTCCCTTCCCTCTCTCAGAAGGGGAAAAATGCTTTGGGCACCTTTTTCAGGAAATGAAACTTAGAATCTTAAAGAGAGGATCAGGTCTCACCCAGTTTCATCCGCATTGCTTAAAAGTTGCTTGGTGCTTTTGACTTCGGCTGTCAGCAGCTTTGTGACCGGCCATATTAATATGGCTGGTCCTTCCCCCGCCAGTTTGGAGGGCTTCCCCGAATCAAATGGAAGGGCTGCCACCCTCCTGTGATCAAACGGGGGTCCCCTCCTTGCTTGTTGCTTCTATGGGGTGACTTTTGACCCTTTCCAGAGTCCCCCAGTGGAGTGAATTCAGGCGAGAAAGACGGAGCCCTGTCTTCTCTAAGATCAGGCACTGTACCGGAGGATTGGAGGGAAGCAAATATAACCCTGATCTTCAAGAAAGGATCCAGAGGTGATCCAGGAAACTATAGACCAGTCAGTCTAACTTCAGTTCCAGGCAAACTGATGGAAACCATTATTAAAGATAAAATTACAGGGCACATAGAAAAACAGGCATTGCTGAAAGAAAATCAACATGGTTTCTGCAAAGGCAAATCATGTCTTACTAACTTGTTAGAATTCTTTGAGGGTGTAAATAAATACATAGATAAAGGGGCCCCAGTTGATATTGTATATCTTGACTTTCAAAAGGCTTTTGACAAAGTTCCTCACCAAAGGCTCCTAAAAAAGCTCTCCAGCCACGGAATTAGAGGACAGGTCTTGTCCTGGATTGGTAACTGGCTAAATTGTAGGAAGCAAAGGGTGGCAATAAATGGACAATTCTCCGGATGGAGGGAAGTGGGAAGTGGTGTACCCCAAGGTTCAGTTTTGGGACCTTTACTTTTCAATTTATTCATCAATGATCTGGATGTAGAAGTTAATAGTGAGGTAGCCAAGTTTGCTGATGACACTAAATTGTTCCGGGTTGTGAAAAGTGAAACTGATTGTCGGGAGCTCCAGAAGGATCTCTCGAAATTGTGTGAGTGAGCAACAAAGTGGCAAATGCATTTTAACCTAAACAAGTGCAATGCACATCGGGGCAAAGAACCCCAATTATACTTACCAACTGATGGGGACCAAACTTTCTGAGACAACCCAAGAAAGGGATCTTGGGGTTTTGGTGGACAGCTCGATGAAGATGTCAACCCAATGCGCAGCAGCAGTAAAAAAAAGCAAATTCCATGCTTGGCATGATTAGGAAGGGAATCAAAAATAAGTCAGCAACTGTTGTATTGCCTCTGTACAAATCGATGTTGAGACCACACTTGGAGTACTGTGTACAGTTCTGGTCACCGCACCTCAAGAAGGATATAATGGAACTGGAAAAGGTGCAAAAAAGGGCAACAAGAATCATCAAGGAAATGGAGCGCCTCCCTTATGAAACCAGATTGCAACGCCTTGGTCTCTTCAGCCTTGAAAGACGGCGTTTAAGGGGTGACTTGATCGAAGTGTATAAAATCATGCATGGGATAGAAAAGGTGGATAGAGAAAAATTCTTTTCTCTATCACACAATACCAGGACAAGGGGGCACTCCCTGAAGCTCATAGCTAAGAAAGTGAGGACAAATAAAGGGAAATATTTCTTCACCCAGAGGGTCGTTGATTTATGGAATTCACTTCCAGAAGGGGTCATGACAGCTGTCAGCCTTGACAGCTTCAAGGCAGGGTTAGATAGATTCATGGATGCCAAGTGTATCGGTGGTTATTAAAACGGATGTCCATGTGCCGCCTCTATGTTGGTTGAGGCAGGCAGGATTCCCTTGAGTACCATTTGTTGGGGGTCAAGGGAAAGGGAGGGTTTTGCCTTCTCTTTCTGCTCAAGATCCCCATGTACAATTGGTGGGCCACTGTGTGACACAGAATGCTGGACTCGATGGGCTTTGGCCTGATTCAGCATGGCTCTTCTTATGTTCTTATGTTCCTGCATCCACAGGGCCACGATGTCAAACCGGAAGTCGGATGCCCAGATTTCTCAGCAGTACTTGATCGCCTGGCTGCAAGTCCTGGATTCTTACCTTCAGGTCATAG
Source organism: Bothrops alternatus (assembly GCA_034064705.1). NCBI lineage: Eukaryota > Metazoa > Chordata > Lepidosauria > Squamata > Viperidae > Bothrops > Bothrops alternatus. The sequence continues at coordinate 1,995,517 of JARGCV010000124.1, forward strand.
TTCCTTTTGTTCCTGCACTCTCGGGTCTCTGAGATAAACTGGGCCCTCTCTCATGCAGTTTTCAGATTCCTTCTCAACCTGTCCACATAATTTTGGTGCAAGGTCAATGAGGTCTATTCTAATAATACTCCAAATGCTAAGTCTACTGGCAGTCAGGCTTCCCTCCCAAACATCAGCCAGTAGGGAGAGTATCCAGTAGCATCATTTTCTGTACTGTTTATGCATGCACCACGGCAGAAATGTATTGAGTACAGTGCTGCTTTTGCTCTGCAGTCAGTGTTCCTAACATATCAAGGAGAATGCAGTTAAATCTCTCAGGCTGCAGATCCCCTTTGGGATGGTAGGGAGTGATGTGTGACTTCTCGATGCCGAGGAAGTTAAGCAATTGTTTGATGAGTTGACCCTCAAAATCTCTGCCTTGATCAGAGTGTATTCGCTGTGGCAGCCCATAATGAACAAAGAATTTCTTCACCAGAATCTTGGCTACCATGTCTTTCATTGGGAATGCTTGTGCGTAATGGAAGAGGTGGTCTGTCACCACTACTAGATTCCCCTGCCCACTGGTATTGGGTTCTAGGCACAAAAACTCAATGCAGACTAGCTCCATGGGTCCTTGACTGTGTAGGTGACCCATTGGAGCAGCCCTCGAAGGTAGGGTCTTTTGCTGAATGCAGCATATGCAGAACCTTCAGTAGTCCTCGACTTCCATTCTCAATCATGGCCAATAGAATTGATCCCTCAATAGTTTGAAGATCCTCTCTGACCCTAAATGTCAATGGTCTTGTGTAATGCTGTTAATACTGCTTCTCTATGTTTCTCTGGGAGGAACAGCTGTCACTTTTCCTTGAAGCCATCGAAGGGGCTCCTCCAATAAACTACCCCACTCTGAAGCTGGAGCCAGTCCCATTCTTTAAGCAGCATCCAGGCTGTTTTCGGGGAGTTGGTCAGCAAGACCTCCCAATGACCGTTCTGCAGGGCCCTCAAGGTCAGCCCACAGAGTGGATCTTCCACCTGATCCCTTCTCAAATCCTTCTTGGTTAATATTGGCAGTTCCCCTCCTCTCATCTGGGTGGGATAGCAGTATAACTTGGAGACACTTGCAGTCGTGACCCCAACGGCCTACGCTCCCACTGCTTCGCTAACCCGGCGTTTAATCCCTTGATATAAGAATACCATCTGGGGATAGCCTAGTCCACCCTTCGGCAGTAGCCTTAGTGCCATGAAGCCTTCTTTATAAGGCATCTGTATCTCGGTTTCCTACTCCAGGCTGGTAGTTTAGGCTGAAACAGAATCCGAACAAAGTGGCTAACCGTCGATGTCCTGTGGCATTGAGCTTGAACATTGTGAGGAGGTATGTCAGTGGGTTGTTGTCGATCTTGACCTCAAACTCTGCCCCATACAAGTAATCTTTCAGCTTATCCACCACTGGCCATTTCAATGCCAGGAACTCTAGTTTATGGGTAGGATAGTTCTTCTCAGCTGGGGTAAGGCCTCTGCTGACATAGGCAACCAGCCTCCACTGTCCATACCCCTCCAAGGCCGTCCCAGCTAGCATCAACATGTAATTCATGGGGTCGATTTGGGTCTGCGTAGGCCAAGATGGGGTATCGGTCAGGCTCCTCTTCAGTTGGTCAAAGGCCTGTGCACACTGCTCTATCCACTCTGCTTGAATTGACTCCTGGGATCCCTGGGTCCCTTATCCTTGTGGAGCTCGCCCAAACTGTTAGACACATCCACTGCTTCCTCATTTCTCAACAGATCATTGAGGGGGCAGGTTATCTTCGCAAACCCTTCGACAAACCTTTGACAGTATGAACAGAACTCTAGAAATGATCTTAGGTCAGCCACATTTTGAAGTCTGGGCCAGGAGATAATGGTCTCAAGCTTCGAGGAGTCGGTTGATATCCCTTCTGAGGAGACAATGTGATCAAGGTATGTGACAGATGGTTGATAGAATTGGCTTTTCTCTAGGAACAGGTTCAACCCTTCTTCATGGAATCTGGTCAAAACCTTCTCCAGGCGCTTATGTTGTTCAAGGGTTTCACCAAAGACAATGATATTGTCTAGATACACTAGCACCTCTACCAGATTCATGTCTCCCACCATCCCTCCATAAGTCGCTGAAAATTCACTTGGGCCTTTCATAACCTTTGAGGCATCCAATTAAATTGATAGAAGCCCAAGGAGCAGATGAAAGTAGTTTTCTCTCTATTATCTGGATGCATGGAGATCTGGTGGTAGCCACTTCTCAGATGTAGCACACTAAACCACTTTGCCCCCAATAAGCAATGTAGGGCGTCTTCAATCTGAGGGGTAGTGTACTGATCTGGAATGGTCCTCTAATTTATTTATTTATTTATTTATTAAATTTCTATACCGCCCCTCTCCCGAAGGACTCGGGGCGGTGTACAGCCTAAAATTTAAAAAACGTATAAATATACAAAATTTAAAATAATTAAAAATAAATTAAATCATTTGGCCAAAATCCCATTTAAAACCCAAAACATACAAAATTTAAAATCTTAAAAAATACTCAGTCCCCCTAAAACATTTTGACCCTATTGGAACCGAAGCTTCTATGCCAGGCCGGCCTGTCGGAAAAGGAATGTTTTTAGTTCCCGACGGAAGGTGCGTAAATCTGTTATTATACGGAGTTCGGGGGGGAGCTCGTTCCATAACGTGGGAGCTCCCACAGAGAAGGCTCTCCCCCTGGGGGTCGCCAGCCGGCACTGTCTGGCCGACGGCTCCCTGAGGAGGCCCTCTCTGTGGGAGCGTACCGGACGGCGGGAGGTATTTGCTGGCAGTAGACGGTCCTGTAAGTATCCGGGTCCGATGCCATGGAGCGCTTTAAAAGTGGTCACTAACACCTTGAACCGCACCCGAAAGACCACCGGCAACCAGTGCAACTCACGCAGGAGCGGTGTTACGTGGGAGCGCCACGACGCTCCCATCACTACCCGCGCGGCCGCATTCTGGGCAAGTTGGAGCTTCCGGATGCACCTCAAGGGGAGCCCCATGTAGAGAGCATTACAGTAGTCCAGCCTGGAGGTCACGAGGGCATGAGTGACTGTGCGTAGCGAGTCCCGGTCTAGGAAGGGACGCAACTGGCGCACCAGGCGAACCTGGTGGAACATCCTCCCGGCCACGGCCGTCAGATGGTCCTCTAAGGACAGCCGTGAGTCCAGGAGGATTCCCAAGTTGCGAACCCTTCCTGTGGGAGCCACTGTTTCGCCCCCAATACACAGCGATGGAATCAGCTGGCTGTACCGGGACGACGGTAACCACAGCCACTCGGTCTTGGAGGGGTTGAGCTTGAGTCCGTTTCTCCCCATCCATACCCGCACGGCCTCCAGGCACTGGGTCAGCACGGCAAGGGCATCGTTGGGGTGGTTTGGCGTGGAAATGTACAGCTGGGTATCATCAGCGTACTGGTGGTACTCCACGCCAAAACCACGGATGATCTCACCCAGCGGCTTTACATAAATGTTGAACAGTAGAGGCGAGAGGACCGACCCCTGAGGTACCCCACATACGAGGGGTCTCGGGGTCGACCTCTGGCCCCCTGTCAACACAGACTGCATCCGGCCAGAGAGGAAGGAGGAGAACCACTGCAAGACAGTGCCTCCTATGCCCAGCCCCTCCAACCGTTGCAGCATGATACCATGATCGATGGTATCAAAAGCCGCCGAGAGGTCCAATAGCACCAGAACAGAGGAGCAACCCCTGTCTTGGGCCCGCCAGAGATCATCCACCAACGCGACCAATGCTGTTTCCGTGCTGTAGCCAGGCCTGAAGCCCGACTGGAACGGATCGAGATATGACGATTCCTCCAGGTGCTGCGGGAACTGTCGGGCATCCACACTCTCAACAACCTTCGCAAGAAAGCGAAGGTTGGAGACGGGACGGTAGTTTGATAAAACAGCTGGATCCAGGGCAGGCTTCTTGAGGAGGGGTCTCACCACTGCCTCTTTCAAGGCAGCGGGAAAGACACCCTCACTCAAGGAAGCGTTGATAATTGCTCGGAACCAGCCTCGTACCACCTCCCGGGAGGCCAGCACCAACCAGGAGGGGCACGGGTCCAGTAAACATGTGGTCGCCCTAAGTCCCCCCAGCAACCTGTCCACGTCCTCGGGGGTCACGGGGTCAAACTCAACCCAGGTAACAGTCTCAAGACCAGCCTCCGCCTCTCCCATTGGACATACCCAGTTGAAGTCGAAGCCTTCCCGTATCTGAGCGATTTTATCATACAGATATTTTCCGAAATCCTCAGCTCTACCCTCTAAGGGGTCTCCCCTCACCTCCTGATGAAGGAGGGAGCGGGTCACCCTAAACAAGGAGGCTGGGCGGTTATCTGATGACGCAATAAGAGCAGTGAGGTAGGAACACTTCTCTGCTCTTATCGCCATTAGGTAGGACCTAATATGATCTCTTACCAATGTTCGGTCAGATTCGGCACGGCTCGATCTCCAACTGCTCTCTAGGCGTCTTTTCCGGCGTTTCATCTCTCTCAACCCCTCGTTATACCACGGGGCCGGTCGAGACCCACGCCGAATCAGAGGCCGCAAAGGCACAACTCGATCCAGGGCACCGGCAGCCGCCCTGTCCCAGGCCGCCACCAGCTCTCCAACCGAGTCGTGTGTCAGAACCTCAGGAATTGGCCCAAGCTCTGCCTGGAACCGCTCGGGTTCCATCAACCGCCTGGGGCGGTACCATCTCACCGGTTCCGCCACCCTGCGGTGGGGTGCAACGGTCCGAAAGTAATTGAGGGTATACTAATCTATGCATATTCTCAGGGACCCATTCTTAGTTCTGCTAGATGCTCTCTGAGGTCATCTATGTCACTTAAAGGAATCCGCCAAGATCTTTCTCAGAATGGCTTATCTTCCTGTAGATGGATTCAATGTTGAGCATTCCTAGAGTCAAATTCATCCTTCGATAAGAGGCATTGCCACCTCCAAGTTGGTCTCTAGCTCTCTCTAGCCATTCTGGGGCAAGTTGTGCATTCTTTGGGTAGAATCGATCTGTTGAAACCTCACCTTCAGCCCCTTCATTATCTACAGCAGTACAATAGTGGTGGCCAAGCTCACTTGTCCCAACAACATCCAGTCTTTCAATGCCACAGGGAAGTTGATAACATTCCAGACTCCAACCAAGATCCACCTTCTAGCCTGACATAAAACCTTTGTGGAGACCATCTCTGGAATTACCTCCATTCCGACATTCTGCCTTTTGGGGTCAGATTCAAGGATGAGGTATGGCCCAGTCTGTCATGCCCCCGTTGGAGCCTGAATCTGCTGAGGAAAATGAGCTGGAACTGGAGCTGATGGAGGTTGGCTTCAAAGGAATGTGGAGAAGAGCAGACTGAGGCAGGCCAGGGCCTTTCAGGATTGCAACAGGATGAACATGAGAGACAGAGCTCAGGTGATGAGCAAGGGCCACTCTCTCCTGATCCTAGAGCACAGAGAGTGGAGAGAAGGAGGGAACAACACAGGCAGGCCCAACTACTCGGGAGGAGAGTGCCCCACCCCTCTCCACAAGGCACACCTGGAGACTGACACGCTGTGTGGAGAGGCATTTGTCGGGAATAAATGCTGAATGCTTGGAGATTTGTGTGCCATTGCTGATCTTGGAAACAACTTTCTGATCTCTTGTTCTGTGTTGTAATTTCTGCTTGGAAACCCTGAAACTCTGACCATTGGACTGGCTGACAAACTTGATTTGGTGTTCAAAGACCTCAGATTGAATTTTGGCTTCTCTTCTGAAACTGCTCAGGCAAGTTTGTATTTCCAGACTCGTTAGATTTTGGATGCATGTTTCTTTCCTTGTTATCTACGTGGCCTTGAGTAAATTACTCTTCTAATCTGTGTGTGAGTCGAAACCTGAAGAAGGATGGCTTGTTTCATACACACACTTTCCCTGCCTAAAGAGTTAAAAAATTGTGAAACTACTTGCACCCAAAGGCTGCTGAAGGGGTGTGTGTCTTACTTTGTTCTGCGGCTTGCCAGAAACGTGGGAGCATTTGGGGAAAACTGGAGCAAATAAAGGGCGGTTTGAACTGCCAGTTGACTATTTTGCCTCTGTGCAGTGCCCAGTCCAATCTGACAGATGCCCACAGACACGCTACCTGTCATGGTTGTAGTATTCTCCCTGGATGGTCCATTTTCCACAGTCATCCCACACCTTCTGGGGGAGCCTGTTGCTCTCACACCAAGTGTCAGTATACTATCTGAGGTGCAGAATGGACATTCCCCCACCACTGAGTCTTTGTCTGCTACGACAGGGATTCCCAACTCCTGGTCCGTGGATCAGTGCTGGGCTGCAGCATGCCAATAACCAGGCCACACAAACAAGTAAAGTCCCATCCATGGGATGCAGGCAGCACACAAAACTGGTCTGCGGAAAAACCTCTCTCCACGGAACCAGTCCCTGGTGCCCGAAAGGTTGGGGACCTCTGTGCTAGGACAATTGGAACAAGCAACCATCTGACTAAGTTAATCTTTGTCCCTACAATCAGGGAGCCCTGGCTAGCTCCTGGGGGGCACAGGTTTTAGAGTTTCCAATGGGGGGGGGAAATGTTAGCTGGATAGATACCCAACATATGGGAATCTCTCAGTTCTAATGCCCCAAATTTCCAAATAGCCCAACTTTTGTATGAGCAGGTGCTTCAGATGCCTATCATAGAAATCCCAGTACAATGTCATTTGTGCACCTGAGTCCAAGAGGGCCCTCATGTAAATGCCCTCCACTTGTACTGGTACCATTGGCCAATCAGGGATCTCAGCAGTGAGAGACACAGGATCTGGTCCGACAGTCCATACTTGGGTGCTCCTGTGAGACTCCGAAGGCTGTTGCCAGACTCTCGTCACTTTGTCCTCGGCTGGCCCCTTGCTAAAGGAGGTGCTCTCATCCCTTCTGTCACTGAGGGGCAAGTTGGTGAAACTCCACTTGTGAGAGGTGATGCCCGAGGCTGTAGTTGGCCACTCTTTTGGCTGGAGCTAGCTAGCGTCGTTGGGTACCCAGTTGGCTCCCTAACTGGGGCTCTTTACTTTCCCGACTGGACCTGGTTTCATGGTTTGGGTGGCTTTATTAAAGTATGCCTGTAGTGCCCTGCACCCACACAGTTTTAGCAGATCACCTGTCTCACCAACTTCTTAGCTGGGGTAGAAGAGTCTATCACTCCATTGGGCAGTCCAGCTAAGCCTCTCTTCATAGGCAAACACCCCTTCTCATCCATGAGGCCATCGTCTTTGTTAAATGGGATATTTGTACTTCAATAGCAGTGAGCCAGGCATCATCGCCTGCAGTTCTCCTCATTCCCGCACTTGGGGCCCATTCTGGGGGGCAAGTTGACTGTGGTCTCTTTGGCTTCCTCCACAACTTTGTTTGCTTAACTCTCCTAATGAGCTCATGATACCCCCATGCGTTCCCTTCAGCCAGGGCCGATTCCAAACTGAGTCTGAAATTAAAGCGCCCTGTGAAAATTGTTCCATCCTGGCTTGTTCCACTTTGGCTAAGTCATCTTTCTTTCCACAATCTGACATCTTGTGTTTCTCCCAAAATAAGACCAGGTCTTTAGGGTCTCTCTAACCTTCAGCTTCTTTTGGGCATCTTATACATCCCACTCTTCCACTGCCTGCATGGCCTGCTCCATCCAAACTTCATATTCCTCTTCTCCCTCTGTCACTGGTTGTATCTCTGAAAAGATACACCGCTTCTTATAAGAACAAGTACCAGCCCCCACACAGTGGCTGCCAATCTGGGTTTGGATGGGTGTCTGGCTTCCCATATTCTAGGCAAACTCTGTGCCTGATGCCCCTGCAGTGACCAAGGTGCGTGCTTCCCCTTGTGGGGCCAGTCTTTGCAGAAGCATGGCCCATAATATACATTAGCCTTGCCCTGACATCCTCAGTCAATTGAAGACTCTCGATCCCAAAGCATTCTGGGATTTTTCTCTTCCTTAATAGCACATAAGAGTAAGAAAAATCCCGGTCCACCTTTGTATCTACCAAACAAACCTTCTGATCTGGGCCCTCACTGTCTGTAGGATTTGCTCTTCTGACCAGGCATCCCCAGAGAGGTCAATAGCTACACTTGTCTCTATCTCACTGTTCTGTTCCTCACACCACTTAGTGATGGCGGTGGAGTTCATTTTGCTCCCTTGGCGTATGTCTCTGGATGAAGCCACACCCTCTTTGGAGAAAGGGATAAAAGGAAATCCTGGATGAGCTCCCACTTGTAGCACTACCCCCAAAAGGGTCACAAAAGTCCAGCTCCCTTGGTTTCTTTCTCCCAGATAACTTGGGGTCTTTCAACTCACAGACACTCATCTAACATCTCAGGATCTCTTGTTCTGATCTTTCGCCCAGTTGCCTCTACTTGCCTGGCTCAGTTCACCTTTGCAGTCCTCCTGTGTGTCTGACCCACCCACCCCTCTGGTAACTGGATCACTCTTTCACACCTCTCTCTGGGTTAACTTCGCTTTCTCCCTCTCTCTGTATCAGCATTGCTCCCTTTCTCTCTCTTTGAATTGGCTGTGTTCTTGTACTCTCACCCCCTCCCCCTCTCTGGGTCGGTGTTATTCCTTTTCTCTTTCTTTGGGTAAGCTTTGCTCTTGCGTGCTCTCTCTCTCTCTCTCTCTCTCTCTCTCTCTCTCTCTCTCTCTGTCTCTCTGTCTCTCTCTCTCTCTCTCTCTCTCTCTCTCTTCTCTGTCGGCCTATCTCTCTACTGCCTCCCATGCAAGCCTACTCAGTGGCGGAGTGCTGACAGGGTAAGCTGATAAATGCTTACCCCTCTCTCCCTTCTCTCACCTCCTCCTCCTCTGTTTGCTTTTTCCCATCTCTGCTGTCTCTCTTTGTCCTCATGCTGCTTCTCTCTCTTTTTCATTCTGTCTCCATCTCTCCTTCTTCCCTTCTTTGTTCTCCCCACCACCATGCATCTCCTTCCTTTTCTATCCCTCTTTTTTTCCTGGGCTGCCTCTTCCCCCCCCTAATTTCTGGTGGGTCTCTATGGGATGCCATGTGGTGATTGGGAGCTCCAGGGCTTCTTTCACCATCTAGCTGATTACACCCTTCGGCACTGCTCGCCCCACCCCGCACCGCCCAACTGATCACGCGGAACAGTGCTGCTCTTCCTGCTACCTCTGCTATACATAAAATAAAATCTCTGACTGGTTAAAAATTTGTCAGTTTAAATATTCACTAGTCATTTGTCACAGTTCATATGATACTGTAGTTGTAAGGAGTTGTTCCATCAGGGTAAGACTTAGGAGCACAAATTTTGGATCCTCTCAGGAAGAGAACCCCAAAGCACAGTCATACAATACTTAGAAGTAAACTGAATATTATGCTTGACTATTCAAATAGCTAAGATCATTAAGTTAATAAACTAAACTTCGACTTATGACAGACCACTTAATGATTGTTTGCATTTACAATGGCCATAGAACAGGAGTTTTATGGCCAGTAAAGCAAACCCAGCCATTGTAAATGTTCACACCTCCTATGGTCATGTGACTGCATGCCAGGTGCTTGGCAACTGGTTACTTTTATGAATGGTTGCAGCATTCGGAAGTCATATGACCATGATTCATAATGTTTTTTGCCAGTCATGTGGACGCCTCAACTTACGATTGTAATGACTATGACTGGATTTCTAGTCCCAATTGTGATTATAAGTTGATGACTACCTCTAAGCTTTCAAATAAACAAAAATTGGCCTAGAGCAAGAAAATATATTATATGGATGCAAACCAAGTTTAACAAATAATTGATATATTGTGACATTTTAATGTAACAATAACCTCTGCATAATTATAATATACAAATAATACTGGCTAGTGAGAAGTGATAATTTTATTATTGGAGAATATGACTAATAACATCTGTTTCCAGATCATTATTCTTCTGGTAAGTTAAGTCTTCAGAATTCTTCGGACAACACTAAGGCAGCAAATCCCTGTGACGTTTTATGCCAACAATTGAAATGAAACAAGGCCTAACTCTCAAGAAAATATTTTTAAAAAGTATCTATTCGTTTGGATATTATAGGAACTATAAAATGTTCAGTGTGTGTTCTGATTTTAGCATATATTATAGTAAATATAAACTATCAGCTTTTGTTAACTTATCAGCCATTTTTATTCTGCAGTCTTTCAAATGTTGTAAACTTGCTCTACAATGGAACTGGAATAAAAATAGTAAAAGTGAATGAAATCCTACCAAAAGCTATTTTAAGGACATTCTATAAACAAATTTCACTTGAGTGTCAATACTGCAAAGTTTTTTTATTTTTATTTTCAGTGTTGAACTATGAGAAAAAGAAATAAAATTCAAAATTTTGAAACAAGTTCCAAAATTTCCACTACACTCATAGGGAAAGCAAGAACTATTATTTTCAATGAAGGGCACCAGATAATTTTTTAAGTTATAAGGCTTATTACAATTTCTATAACTATTTGATTCCTGAGAATTCTGGAGCTGAAGTCCACAGGTCATAGCCTGAGAGGGGACCACCAAAAAAGGTCTGCAACATGCCCAGAAAAAAGAGAGGAAATGGTGGCTCATCAGGACGGCAGTAGAACCTCATCAGGGAAGATTGTTAAGGACCTGCCTCCCTTCTCCTAACAAGAAAGCAGAACTCTTGAAACAGGCATCATTTCAACAGGAACTTTTATTGGCAGGTACAGACAGCAGGAAAGCTAGGCAGGATCTGAGAGTTTCCCACCCAAATCAATAGGTTAAAGGAGCAATCGAAACCCCGCCCCAACTGTCCATCTGGTCGGTTCAAACAGGCCAATCCATAGATGTCACTTCACTGTGGGAACAAACCAATAAGTCGCCTCTTCTCAAGGTTGTCAGGTCTCCACAGCTTCCTCCTTCTACCTGGAGATAAGGCAGATGGCCTGGAGGCACATTCCATTCATACCCCGAACAGATACATCAAAGCAGATAGAGCAAAGCAGAGGAAGTATCCCCACCACCAATACTGCAAGGGTCCCTGTAACTCCCTTCCCAGGAGAATGGCAGAACCCAAAAAGGACAGTATATGACAGTGGTGGAAAAAAATTCTCGTGAACAAAGGTTTTTTTTAATTATTATTTTGAACTAAGCCATAATAAGAGAGGTTTTACTTCTTGCTGATTTGTGGGGGGGGAGGAAGCCACTTGACGGATCTGACAGGGGTGGCTTCTGTTGCTGCTCTGACTGGTCAGCCCTGCAGGGAAGCAGAAGGGGTAGCTGGTGCGCGAATCTGCTGCCTCGTTGGGCTGCTAGTGAGCAGCCGAGACGGCTCCAGACCCCCGGCTGCCCCTCTACCTCCTTCTGCTTCCCTGCATGGTTGACCGGTCAGAGCAGCAGCAGAAGTCACCCCCATCAGATCCGTCAAGTGGATCCGCCCAGGCCGGGCAAAGGCTTCCTTCTGGCTATCCTGGAGTGATTTCCGCCCGCGCCGATGGGGCTCTGTGGCCAGTCCATCATTATGCAGGACAGCCAGCATGCCGTGCTGCTGACAGACACCATCAGCCCTCATGCGCTCTCTTGCCTCTGTGGGTGGGGCAGCAGATCCAGAAGTGAAGCTCTGCCGACAATTCTTGCGCTGGCGGCGGCGGTGGAGGAAGGCAGGATCTGACATGCAGGCACCCTTTGCCGCTGCCGCCACACATTGTCCCACATTCACCTTTGGGCAGGGAGGGGAGGGCGTGTGCCACAACTCACCTTCCCCTGCCACTGCCCCCACCAACGCAAGGATGGTTGGCACAGCTTTGCTTCCAGATTTGCGGCCGGCCAGGCTTGGCGATACAGAAATCACTGTCGCCTCCTCCTGCTTCTGTGTGGTTGGCCAGTCAAGGGGCTCACAACTGCAGCCGCCCCCCTGTCAGAGCCACCATGTAAACCTGACCCGCACCAGGTGAGGGCTCCTTCCCGGCTGTTTCTGCTCACGCTGATGGGGCTGCCATGATGCAGGAGGCTGTGGCTGCTGACGGACACCGGCGGCCCCCATGTGCTCGCTGGCCTCTGTGTGTGGGGGGGATGATGGTGTCAGGCAGCAGCTGCTCCAGCCCGCCTTGCCTTGTAGCAATTGGCACACCCACCCTGCCTCACCTCGCCTCACCCCACAGGACGAGCCTCCAGTCCACTGCCCCAGCCGCCAGAGACCCCCTGGATCTCCCCCAACCCTGCCCGGCCCCCACAAATGTCCCTCCCCACAAGCATCATCGAGGTGGCCACACCCACTGTGGCCACCCCACCCAGTCGGCTGTGACCACTGAGGCCACACCCACCCAGTTGGCCACACCCACCCAGCACCCAGCGATAAATAAATGGGTTTTGGGTTGTGCTTTGGGCACTCGGTCTCTAAAAGGTTCGACACAACTGGTATATGATATATAAGGTTCTGACATGCCCTAGAAAAAGGAGAGATCCACCTGAAGAAAGAGAAAATAACAACAGGGGAAAAGTGAAATGTGAGGATTAGTCAGATTTATCAGATTTACTGGCATGAAACTTACATCTGTTACATTTATTTACATTACTTCTCATACTTTTTTATTCCTCAATTCTAACCAGTTATAGTACATGTCCCATATCTCATAGAATTCTGTAGCTTCTTTGTCTTTTAGTTCTAAGGTAAATTTGTTCATCTCAGCACAATCTAATATCTTACATATAATCATTGCATTTGTTGGTATGTTCTCTCTTTTCCAACATTGTGCATATGCAATGTGTGTTGCAGTTATAATATGTATAGTGATGTATTGGAGTCGTTTCTCGATTTTTGGGTTGATTATGCCTAATAAAAATATTTTGGGTTTGAGTTCAATTTGTTGTTTTGTTATTTCCTGTAACCATCTCCTAATCTGCTCCCAATAGGTCTTTGCTTTGGGGCATTGCCACCACATATGATAAAATGTTCCTTCTTTGTTTTTACATTTCCAACATTCCGGATTCATATTTTTGTATATTTTAGCCAATTTCGCCGATGCTAAATGCTATCTGTAGAACATTTTATATTGGTTTTCTTTGTATGCAGTTGACAACGTTAATTTGCAATTTCTGTTCCATATTCTTTCCCATTCATCTAATCCTATATTTCTGCCTATGTTTCAGGCCCATGCTATCATTGGGCCCTTTACTATTTCTTCTTCCAATTCAATTTCTAATAGGAGTTTATAGGTTTTTGTTAAAAATTTTCTCCCTGTCAATATTTTATCCAATTGTTGTGATGTCTGATTTATCCCATACTCTTCTATATCTTTATTATATTTTGATTTTATCTATGTATATGGCCACCAATCAATAGTTATTCTCTGTTCTTTTAATTCATCTCTTGATCTTAGCTTTCCTTGGTTGTCTAATAGTTCTTTATATCTTATCATCTTTGTTTTGTCTAATGTGTTTGGGTGAATCATCGCCTCCATTGGTGAGATCCAAATTGGAATTTTCGTGTAGTATTTTTTTTTAAACTTTTTCCCATATCCAAATTAATGCATCCCTTATCTAATGTCGGAAATGTGTGTGAGTTTTCTTATCTTTCTCCCATAGAAAAGCATGCCATCCAGCCTGTAGATCATGACCTTCAATTGTTAAGATCCTTTTATTTTCTAAATTTATCCAGTCACTGATCAAAGCAATCCCGCTGCTTGATAGTAAATTTCCCATTTTGGGAGCCCAAGGCCACCTCTACTTCTACTATCCTGTAACGCTTTAACACTTATTCGTGCTTTTTTTTTTACCTAAACATATAAGTTTATTAATCATTTTATTTAATTCATCAAAAAAAATTTCCCCAATTTTATCGGAACTGTTTGAAAGAGGTATAATAATTTTGGTAAAACATTCATTTTAATCGCCGAAATCCTTCCTAACAATGATAATTGTAGTTTTCCCCAAATCTCTACATCTTTTTGTATTTGTAGTATAGCGTTACCTCCTCAGAGGCCACCAAAAACCAGGCCCTCCCAGCCCCAGCCCCCTTTGTCAAGCCCTGCAGTAGTGTTCTCTAGGGGTTGATAAGATGTCTCTTCCAGCCGGAGCTCATGCAGAATTAGTAGGTAGCAGGCTCTTGTCATCAAGGAGAGGCTTCCAGGAACAAAAATAACCAGTCATGATAGTCAATGCTATGATGATATCCAACAGCCCAAGGCCGGTTTAGCAGCAGGAATAAAAGATTCCTCAGCGATCGTTCAGAGTCAACAGGAATGGAGGAAAACCCCGGCTCCAGAAGGTAGTAGAAACAACAACAGTCAGTGTGCTGTAGCAATAGCTCGTCCTCCAGGGCAACTCCCCCACAATGTCTAAAACCTGTACCAGCAGCAATAGTCACAGTCCAAATAGCCTCCAGGCTTCACAGCAACAATAGCCACCACCAGTCTCTCCTCTCCTTCTGATGCTTCTTCTTCAGTCAGGTTTCAGTGTCAAAGCCCTCCCCCCCTTTATCTTTATTGTTAAAATCTGAGGCTAGGAGCCTCAGCCAACTCCTTTCTACACACTTTCTCTTGCCTCCATTTGAGATATCCTCCTTACGAAGGAAGCAATAAAACTCCACTCTCTCCCTCCCTCTAGCCTGTTTAAAATATCCTCGTTACGAAGAAAAGTAAATAAAACTTCCAGTCCCTTTACCTTCACCTGACGAACTGCAATAGCAACAGCCCCTGGCCCTTTCCTTTCCTTTTCTATCTTTTCTTCCGCCCACACCGGCCACACCCAAAGCCAGCAGCAGCTGTCCCAATCTCTCCCTTCCCAGCCAAGCTCCTGCAAACACTCTCGGACAGCCCCGCTACAGTAGTATCAATTTTTTAATAATTATCTTCTTTTATTGAGGAACATCTTATGGTGAGCCAAATTCCTAAATATTTAATCTTTTTTATAATTTGCAACCCCAAATTTTCTTCTAATCCCTTTTTTTGTTTTTCAGTTAAAATTTTAACTAATATTTTAGTCTTTTCTTTATTTATTTTTAGTCCCGCCACCATTCCATATTTTTCTATTTCATTCATTAAAATATTGACTTCCGGTGGTGACATTGAGATGGTGCAGGGGGAAGAGGACAGTCTCCGTCCTCTAACTCTGATTTTTTGAAGTTTGGAGACCCTTCGGGGGCACAGAAAGTCTGGAGGACTACGTGCGAAAAGGGTGAAACCTTGGGGAGTAGTGAGGTGAGAGGCAGGCACCCACTACGATGTAGGAAAACCCTTAAATCCAACTTGAAAACTTCTGCTTTCAACTGATGGCGGATCCGAGGCCTCAACTAACCACAAAGGATACGGAAGCAAGATATTCTTAATGGACTATGTCATAGAGTGAGTTAAAAGTTTATAAAAATATTCCAAAATATTAGAAAGGTCTAAAAGATTTACCTATCTGTTGGTTCTGGTGTGGTAAGGAAGCTCAATAGAAGAGGGAATCCTCAGCATAAGCGGTGACCCGGCGGGAAGAGCTGTGATTTAGCATTAAAATAGTTAGAGGATTAACAGGAATGAGATAAAAGAAAGGAAAGTTTTGTGGTGCTCTAGCACAGAACGAAGAAGGTGAAAGAGTGTGGAAGGAGAGGCCAGGAGACGAAAGACGGAGACGGGGGTGGAGTGACTGTGAGGAGAGAAGACGATCGGCAAGTTAACGGTGAAAATGGCGATCTAAGAAGGATGGAAGAGCAGCGAGCTGTAAGATTGCAGAAAGTGAGGTTAGAGGAGAAAGGAGGAAAGAAACGGCAAGAGGACATGCTGCGGTGGTGAAAGTGAAAGTGAGAAGAACATTTAGAAGAAAATCAATAGAGAGGCTGCGTGTCAAACGCGGAGAAGCAGTATATTGGAGAGGATTGGAGGCTGGTGAAGTCGGAGCAGAGAGGAGGGGAAGGTCCAAAAAGTGAAGGAATTGGCGTGAGGAAGCAATACGGAGATGAAAGTGACAGGAATAGGTCGAAATTTGGAACTTTAGAGAGATTGGAGAAACGGCACGTTATAAGGATCGAAGAAATCGAGGTTGGAAGAGAATGGAGGAGGTGAATCAGGAAGTGTGGAGTTTGGAAAGTGAAGGAGACGGTGAGAGGACGTGATCGGGCGATGAGAGACAGGAACGGATGCATGGACTAATGGACTAAAGGTTGATGAGATAAGTTGGGTGAAAAAAATTATTGGGGAGTTTTAGAGAGATTGGGAGTTAAATAATAAAAAGAAAACGAAGAGGGTTAGGGAAGGAGAAGAGAGGACTAAAGTTAGAAAGGTTGCTGACTAAACAAAGGGTTATAAAGAATAAAAAAAGTATTGGATAAATAAGATATTAAGATGGCAACACTGAGAACGGGGAAAAAACAATGTCAAGCTTAGTATTGACACCTTCATCTCCCCCTGGCCAGAGAACAATAGAGGGAATGTTGGGGACAGAGAAGCAAAATGTACTATTAAATATGCAAAGCATGCAGACAACACTATTAACTATCCAAGAAACAATGTTAAAGATGCAGGAGACAATGTCAAAAAATCATATTGAAATGAGAGGGGATATGAATAAATTAGATAATAAGATTGAAACAATACAACAAACAATTGAGAAAAATGAGGAAAGAATATTGACAGTAGAGGTAGGATTGGATAAAATAGTGAATAAAGTCGACACAGTAGATAAAAAATGGATGGAAACTAATAAAAAATTGGAAGAACCGATTACACATCTGGAGATGCATAGGGCAGTGTTTTATTTAAGTTTCAAAACGTGGTGGAGGATAAGGAAGAAGATTTGGGCACCATTATGATAGAGCTGATAGCAGAGGCTCTACAAAAAGATAAACAAGCAATATTGCCAGAAATAGATGAGGTGTACCGAATCCACACAAATTATGCTAGAAGGAATAAATTACCACGTGAGATACGCATAAGATTCACCAGAAAAAAAATTAGAGACCTAATATACAGGATTACAAGGGAAGATCCAATAATTTACAAAGATATAGAAATTCAAACACTAAAATAAATTCCAAGGAAAGTGAGGGAACAGAGAAGAAACTACAGATTTCTTAGTGCACATCTTATTAAAAAAAAACCATTCCATTTAGATGGTGAGGGTGAGGGGATGCTGATAACATGGCAGGAGAGAAGGGTTAAAATTGACAGCTTGGATAAGGCAAGAGAATTTTATGAACAATTAGAAGGGGAAGAAGAAGAGAACAGTAGTAGGGAAGAACTAGAATTAGAATCCAAAAGTCAGAAAGATCAGCAACTAGAATTAAAAGTGAGAGAGAAGGAGAGAGAAAGTAAGGAGGTAAGAAGACAAAGGAAAGAAAGAGAAACAGGTTAGAGAGCAAGACAGACCCAGAAGTAAAATAATAAACGAGAAGATTAGATTAGTATCAATCAATGTTAATGGCCTAAATTCACTAGTTAAAAGAAAACAAATATTAACTAAATTAGTTAAACAAGGTGTAGACATAGTATGTTTACAAGAAGTACATATAAAAAAATTACACAGAAAATATTTGGAATTTCCGAAACTAGGAGAATTATATATATCACTAATGGAACAAAAACAGAGAGGAATAGCAGTCTATATCAGAAAAGGAATTAGAGCCAATTTAAAATATCAAGATACAGAGGGAAGGGTATTAATACCAGAATTACAAATGGAACAGAAATCATGGTTTCTGGTGACAATTTATGCTCCAAATGAAAATCAAAAATAATTTTATAAAGCTCTGCATGAAAAACTTATTGAAATTGGACAAAGAAATATTTGTATAATAGGATATTATAATGCAATAGTGGATGTAAAAATGGACTGTATTAGCAATATGAAAAATAAAAAGCAGCGAAAAACACTACCAAAAACATTTTTTGAGATGGCGTAGGAATTCAACTTATTTGACCCGTGGAGGAAACAGAATCCTATGAAAAAGGAATGTACCTTTTTTTCAAATCCACACAAATTGTGGTCTAGGTTGGATATGGCATGGATGAATGGGGAAATAGGGCAAGAAGTGGAGACAATAGAAATAATGCCAAACATATGGGCAGATGATAACTCCCTGAAGATAGTGTGGACAGGTCAGAAAAAAACAAAGAGAAGGTGGACACTTAATACCCAAATCTTAAAGGAAAGAGAATTCACTGCAAGGACTAAAAAAGAGATGGAATTATTTCCATCATGTTCAAGTTTTTTTATTAATTTTCCAATATTGCATTTACATATTTGAAAAGTACCATGGCGGTTGAGCATCGTAATTCCATTACATTTAAATATCATCAGTACAAATCTCAAAGTATTACAACAACAAATTCCCTCTCTTTCCCCCATAAGATCTACTATCATATTCAGATCAATACAGTTCTTATTCTATCAATCAAACAAAAAATACCTTTCTAATATTCATCAATAATCTTCAGTCTATACATATCTTAATTAATTTGACATTCCATCTTTTAGACAATAACCTAATAAGTTTTTCTTAACTTTAATTTTGCATTAATATTTGAATTTAACGTTTAATCTTTATCATTTCCAGATTTTAAATGATCCCAATTTCTCAGTCTCCTATCTCATATTTAGGGCTAATAATTTTTCTTTTCTTTTACTTTTTCTACTTCTTTCCTTTCTTCCTTTCCAGTAAAAGAGAAAAATAAATAAATGAATAAACCATCAGCATTTATACCACAAGCTAATATACGAATTTAATTATTAGTATTTATACTTCTAAGTTTTATTTAACCTGTGTCTCAACTCATGACAATATCTTAAATTCAAGTCTTAATTATCTATAAACATTCAAACTTTTAGCAAATCAGTAACCTGGTAATTGATTTTCCCTTAATATTTTAATTTAACATTTAATATTTATCTTTTTTCCAAATTTTAATTAAACACAATTCCTTTATCACAATTCCTCATATGATCTAATATTTAAAATACAGACCTTATATGTAAATTCTATCATATATCATAACAAAATAATAAGACAATATAATATTCTTATTTCGATAGTTATATTTCTAGATTTTATAAAACCAATTTTTTATCTCAAATCATTACAATATCTTATATTCAAAATACATATTCTATCCATTTAGATATATTCTATTTTAGATCTCATATATAGAACAAAACCCCGATCCCTTTCAGTCTAACTCTAGCTTTTTTCCTCTGCCAAATCATCTTTCGTATCTTCGCTTTTAAATTATCAAAAAGATCTCCTTGTGTTGTTGTAACTATTGTTTGATATTGATAAAGGCGTTCAGTTGCTGTTTTCTTAGGAGGGCTAGCTGGTTTAACAGGTCGTCTCTTTATTTTTCCAGTTCGATGCAGTTGTCCCAAAGTATTTATTTTGTCTTTCATCTGTTTTTCTTTTTTGTCTTCAAATTCCTTCTGGTTTATAAGAAAAGTACTTTCCTTGTTCTCTATTATCAGTTTCCTCTCCGTGTTTTCCAGTTTGTATTTGTTGAGTATCTAAGTCTTCTGTCATAACATTTGGTTGTTTCCCCTTATCTATAGAATTCTATATAGATGATTCTTTAATTGAAGTCATAGTTTGAGCTTGCATATGGAGAGTTTGGATAATTGCTTTTAACATATAAAGAATTTGTTCCTGTACTTTCTCTGTGGGAGAAATCCATTCCTGTTCTTCTTCCATTGCTGTGTATTAAACTAAACAAAAAACTTACAATCAGAAAGTCCACCAAGTAAAAAGCTGAGCTGAATTTCTTGCAGATGATGCTTCAAGGTTACTTTGTATCTTATCTGCTTTCAAAGCAATCAACAAGTCTCTCTTAAAGAATAGCAGGTTACAGTCTCAAATTTAGGCAGCAAATGTCATCTCAGAGTTAATTAGATCTTTTCAGTTTTCTTTTCCCCCTCTATTTTAAGGGGGAGAAAAAGAACCCAAATCTTCAATAATAGTTAGAGTAAAAATCAGAGAAGAAAAAAAATAGAGAACATAAAGTTACAAGTCTTACAATCCACCAGTTTTAAAAAAATAGAATTCCAATTAGGATCCCAGTATTTTTCCCAACGTTTTAGACTCCCAAGTGGTTGATAGCCGCTGTTTCTGGAGGGGGAAAGTACTTTAGCAGCTTATGCAGGTAATTAAGTAATTAGGATGTAAGAGAGGCAGATCTCACCTAATCCTTTCCACATTGCTTTGAAGTTGCCAGATGTTAATGTGACTTTGGCTGTTAGCAGCCTAGGGCCGGTCCTTTTGTCCGCCGGTTTGGAGGGATTGCCAGGTCTAAACAGGAAAGTTGCTGCTCTCCTGCGATCCAGCAAAAGCCCCTCCTTGCTGGTCGCCTCCCCAGGGCGATTTTCGGCCCTTTTCAGGGCCCCCCAGTGATGCAAAACTGAACGGGGGAGAGAGAGCAGATCTCCCAGCCATCCATGGCGGCTGCATGATGAAACCGGAAGCCAACAAACATCACTACAAATTATATGGGACACTGCCAAAGCATATCTCAGAGGTATAGCAATAGCATAGACAGCTAGGAAAAATAAGGAGAAAAGGCAGACACAAAATATATTTTTAGAAGAGATTAAAAAATTAGAATTCAAATTACAGCGGGAGCCACAAGATGAAAAGATTAAAGAGGAAATTACTCTGGCCAAACGTAAATTAAATATAATAGAACAAGAGGAATTGGCAAGAGAACTGAAAACAACCAAACAAAATTTTTTCAAATATGCAAACAAACCTGGGAGGTGGCTTGCCTATAAATTAAAAAAAGAAAAGGTAAAAAGATTTATTCAGGAACTACAGGACAAACTACAGGAGAGGTGCAATATAAAATAGATAAAAAGAAAAAAATAATTCAAAATTACTTTGAGTCTCTATATAAAAAAAGAGGAAACAGAGGAGGAGAATATAAAACAATATTTAAAGGCCAATGGTCTCCCGGAATTAAAAGAAGGACAAAAAGAATTATTGAATAAAAAAATAACAGCAATGGAACTAAGAATGGTAGTACAAAAGCAAAAAAAGAATAAAGCTCCGAGGCCAGATGGTCTACCTGGGGAAGTGTATAAGACTTTGTATGAAGACCTGGAAATGACATTACTAGATGTATATAATGATGTCTTGGAGAGAGCCAAATTACCAGACTCCTGGACAGAAGCCAACATAACTCTTATTCCAAAAGAAGATACGGATCCTAAACAAATAAAAAGTTATAGACCAATCTCGCTGTTGAATTCGGACTATAAAATTTTTACTACAATAATGGCGGAACAATTAAAAATAATATTAAATCAAACAATATATTTGGATCAAAACGGCTTTCTACCTACCAGACAAATTAGGAACAATACGAGAACTGTGCTAAATGTCCTGGAATATTATGAAGCACACCCCGAAAAACAGGCTGCATTAGCATTTTTAGATGCTCAAAAGGCATTTGACAACCTTAATTGGCAATTTATGTTCCAACAAATAGAAAACATGAAATTTGGGGAGAAGTTTGAACAAATGATAAAGTCAATATATAGAACACAAAAGGCTAGAGTAATAATAAATGGGGAAAATACAGAGAAGATAGAAATCAACAAGGAGTAAGACAGGGATGTCCAATGTCACCTCTACTTTTTATTCTAACGTTAGAAGTGCTACTAACTCAAATCAGAAATAACAAAGAGATAAAAGGATTAAAGATTAAAACAGAAGAATACAAGATACAGGCATTTGCAGATGACCTGGTGTTCTTTATAGAGGAACCATTAGATAGATAGAATTTCAATTTCTAAATGTTGTTGGCCCTCTACCATAATGGGTTGAGGAGGGGAGCTTCGGCTGATCTTAAGGGTAAATATGACTCCAGCTTCAGTAAATTACAATGAAATACTGGGTGAACCTTTTTTTTTTAGTGTTTTAGGGAGTTCCAATTCCATTGCTATCGGGTTAATGATGCATCTTATGGGAAATGGTCCCACAAACTTGGGGCTTAGTTTCTTTCATGGTTGTAGGGACTTTAGGAACTTGGTGGAGAGGTATACCTTTCCCCCCACTTTAAATGGTTTTGGTTCCATTCATTTTTTATCCGCTTGTGCTTTGTAAGCCTCCCTAGCCTCATCTAGGGCTTTTCTAACCACTGGCCAAGTGTTCTGTAGTTGTTTGATCCACTCCTTCAGGGAAGGGATCATCAATTCATTGACTGGTAGCTCAGGCATCGGGTTGAAACTCTGTCCTGTAATGACTTGGAATGAAGTATAGCCAGTGCTGGAATGTGCTGTGTTGTTGTAAGCCACCTCTGCGAAAGGCAGTAGTTCAGTCCATTTGTCTTGTTGAAAATTTATAAAATACCTCAGGTATTGTTCTAGAACTGAGTTCAACCGTTGTCCCCCCATTCATTTGCGGATGATGACTAGATGACCTAGATTGGTACTTAATAGATCCAAAAACGCTCTCCAAAACTCTGAAATGAACTGGACCCCACATCCGAAATTATGCACTGGGGGGCACCATGCAGCTGGTAGATGTGTGGCATGAATAACTTAGCCAAGACCTTGGCTGTTGGGATTTTTTTGCAGGGAATAAAATAGACTTGTTTGGAGAATAAGTCTGTCACGACCCAAATGACTGTGTTCCCCGCACTCTCTGGCAGCTCCACTATAAAATCCATAGAAATCTCTCTCCAGGGTGCTAAAGGACTCGCAACTGCCTGTAACAGACCAGGTGTTTTCCCCTGCCAGCGCTTTGCTGCCACGCAGACAGGGCAGCTAGCTACATAGCTTTCAATGTCCTCTTTAATGGAGGGCCACCAGAACTCATTTGATTAGGTGCAGGGTCTTTACGAATCCAAAGTGCCTAACCACCTTCGAGTTATGGCAAAGCTGCATGAATTTTACTCTTTGGGTTTTCGGCACATATAGTTTCACCCCACCCAGGGTGGTCTGTCTTTCATTGAGCAAAGGTTCTTGTGGTTCAGGAACCAGTAGTCTTTTTCTAATGCTTCTCTGAACTCTGCTCCCACTGTGCTGTCTAAGGTGGCTGGCTTCTTTGTCTGTGCCCTCATGGTGACTGGGATCACTAGCTGTTTAGGGGTCATCAAGGGCTTAACCACTTCAGTGCTGTTATACTGTGGCATCCTTGATAAAGCATCAGCTAGAAAGTTCCTCCCCCCAGGGATATATTTGATAGGGAAATCAAATTGGTGGAAATGTTGGGACCACTGGACTTGCTTGGGAGATAGTCCTTGGGGGTCTTTAGTGGCCAGTCCATACTTGGAAGGGGATTTTGCTCTTCTAAAAAATGCCTCCAAGTTAAGAGAGCCCAGTGCGCAGCATATACTTCCTTCTCCCAAACTGCTCCCCTCTGCTCAGTCTTGGTAAGCTTCCTGGAAGTGTAAGTGCAAGGTTACAACTGGCCCTCTTGATTCTCTTGGAGCAGTACTGCTCCCACTGCTACATTGCTGGCATCAGCCTGGATAACAGTTTTCTTGGATCCGGGTGCTTAAGCACAGGCTCAGCTGAAAAAAGCCTTTTTAGTTTTTCAAAAGCTGCCTGGCACTCCATAGTCCATTTCAATAGTTGGCTGGGCTTTGGTTTACTCTCCCCCCTCGTTTTCAGTAAGTTAGTAATGGGGAGAGCAATCTATGTGGAAGAGGGAATGAACTGCCGGTAAAAATTTGCAAGCCCCAATTGTAATTGTCTTCTTCTGTGTGGTGGTGCCCACTCTAACACAACCCGCACTTTCTCTGGGTCCATTTCTATCCCCTAGTAGCAGATACAATATTCTAAGTAGTCAATCTTTTCCTTGTGAAACTCGCACTTCAAGAGTTTAGCATAGAGGTGGGCGGAGCGGAGCTTGTTCAGGACAGCTCGGACTAGCCAGACATGCTCCTCCTTCATCTCAGTGAATATTAGGATGTCGTCCAAATAGACCAAAACCCCCTTATATAGGTGCTCATGGAGGACCTCATTGATCAGCTGTATGAATACGGCTGGCGCCCCTTGCAGTCCAAAAGGAAGTATTCGGAACTGGAAACACCCTAGGGAGTAGTTAAATGCCGTTTTCCACTCATGTCCTTCTTTAATCCTAACCCTGTAATAAGCTTCTCTCAAGTCCAACTTGGAGAAAATTTTCCCCTTGGAAAGATGGGCCAACATGTCCTTCATCAGTGGCAAGGGATAAACATTGTTTTCACACATTGCATTCAAAGACCTATAATCCACACACAGGCAAAGTGACCCATCTTTCTTTTTGCAAAACAGCACAGGGGCAGCCATTTTGGCCTCGCCGGTTGAATAAAACCCTACGCCAAATTCTTTTCAATGAACTTCTGCAACTCCTCAAGTTCTCTGGGAGTCATTAAATAGAGTTTGGGCTTAGGCAATTTAGCTCCCGGGAGAATTTCAATGGCACAGTCAGTTAGTCAATGGGGGGGGGAATTCATCAGACAACTCTTTGCTGAAAACCTCAGCCAGGTCCTAATATTCTTTAGGTATGCCTTCCAGTCTCCGTTCACTGGCGGCTGCCATTACCTCTGATTTTTTTCCCTCCCTTTGGCTTTAGGCTTTCTGCCCTGCATGGCTGCCTTCCCTTTCGGAAACTTAGTTCTCCCATCCTCCAATTCACTCTCGGGTTCCAGATCTTTAGCCATGCCATTCCCAAAATCAGGGGCCGCTCCATGCCAGGGGCTATAATAAAAGTCAAAGTCTCTGTGAGTTCAACTGGTTTTGTGGCAAGAGTGTCTGGAACTCCCCCTGCAATGGACCCATCTAGCTGGCCAAAGGAGATTGGCTTCTTCAGCCTCCTCACTGGAATCCCCAAATTCCCCACCAGGGTTGGGCTGATTAAGCACCGGGTACAGCATGAGTCTATTAGAGTCTTCAGGGTTGCTTTCTCCTCCATCCTTGGGCTGAACAGTTCTATGAGGGGTGAGGGGGTGCAATGGATCCACTTACCAGGGGCTCATCGTCGGAATCGCTGTCGGAAGTCTCTAGCGGCTTCCCTGGTGG
Organism: Bothrops alternatus; assembly: GCA_034064705.1. Classification (NCBI taxonomy): domain Eukaryota; kingdom Metazoa; phylum Chordata; class Lepidosauria; order Squamata; family Viperidae; genus Bothrops; species Bothrops alternatus. The sequence continues at coordinate 2,020,434 of JARGCV010000124.1, forward strand.
GATCAGAGTTCTCCCTGCTAGATTTTCAGAGGGTTGGACCTCGACGACCTTGGTGCCTTTCATGGCGGTCTCCTGGGGACACTGTGGGGTCTTTCTGGCCTTCCCTACCCCAGACTGGTCCGGTTTGTGCCATACTTGAAACATGCAGTTGAGTGCGGAAACAAGGTTGGGGTCTTAATTGCCTCTCTCTTCCCATCTGGGGGGGAGCACCTTCAGGTTCAACCACCCCATTGTTGATTATGGCCAGGTCGATCTCTGCTTCTTCAGCCATGACAGTCATGGAGGCAGGCTGGATTTCCCTAAGCGATGCATGCTTGGTAGAGGTCGTCATTCAGCCCGTCCTTGAAATAGCCCCTCAGGAGTTCCTCTGGCCAGTTGAGGCAGCTGGCCAGGTCTCGGAACTCCTTGGTATATATCTGCCACCGGTCATTGACCTTGTCTCTAGGAAGGGCCAGGGTTGATGAGTTCACTCTTCTTCTTCCTCTTCCAGTCTCATTGCTACTGAACCATGGCAGGGATCTGTTTCCTCCTCCTTGAGGTTTTTGAAAACTTCCACTATCAAGTTGATGGCCTGCTTAAGGAAGTGATCAAATTGGGTTGGCCTTTCATTCTCTTCCTCGCTGAGGTTGAGTGATCTCTCCATCTCATGCTTCCACCCAGGTTGGTGACTGCCTCAGTGGAGGGTCACCCTCCTGCCTTTTGCTTCCCAATCATCTTTCTTCCCCACTCTGATCGACCATCTCAGTTTCACTCGGGTCTCGGCCTAATCAAATGAGCCAGCGGAGTCTGAGCTGCTGTTGCTCAGGCAAGCTTTCGGGAGGGCCTTCACCCAGTGCTCTCTTTCTCCTTGCCATGTTTAGACATTATCTTGCACGGTCCCCGCGGTAAGAAGTTCTCCTCCGTGTTGACCACTTTGCAAATTCTGCCTAATATAAGGACCTGCCTCCCTTCTACTACCAAGAAAGCAGAACTCTTGAAACAGGCATCATTTCAACAGGAACTTTTATTGGCAGGTACAGACAACAGGAAAGCTAGGCAGGATCGCTATGTTAAAGGAGCAATTGAAACCTCCCAACTGTCCATCCAATCAGTTCAAACAGGTCAATCCACAGGTGTCACTTTGCTGTGGAAATGAACTGATATGGTGCCTCTTCTCAAGGTTGTCAGGTCTTCACAGCTTCCTCTCTCCACCTGGAGATAAGGCAGGTGGTCTGGAGGCACATTCCAATCACACCCTGAAACAGATACATCAAAGCGGATAGAACAAAGCAGAGGAATATCTTGCCCCCAGTACTGCAAGGGTCCACGTGACTTCCCCTCCCTCCCAGGAGAATGGCAGAACCCCAAAAGGACAGTATATGATATATAGGGTTCTGACAAAGATGTTGTTTTAGGTTTCCCCTTTCGTGGCCATAGGAAGAAATAATTGTTGATTATTGTAAATTGTCAAGAAGCTGGAAGAGTATTTTCTCCCCTGGGGAATGTGCAAAGAAAACAAACCCAGAAGCCTATAAAAAATGTTAAGGAGATGTACATCTTTCTTTCAAAGCCATCTATGGTTCTATGGTGGTAATAACTAACGAGAACCAACCAAGTTGAAGTCTCTGGTTTTATTTAAAATTTACTTAATAATCTACTTTTTAAATTGGACTGCTGTATACCATCCAGAGTCATCTTTTATGAGATGGACAGCCATATAAATTTAATAAATAAATAAATAATATCTCTTTGAATTCTTGAAACTCCACTTCTTTTATTTAGGAATTTACAAGTTTATATTTTTATGATTAGGGAAGACAGCCTAATTAACTTCTCAACTAACTCTATTTTTCCTTTTGATTGCTTAATAGCATTTTTTCCAAATTTAGAAAGACAAGCAGACTTATTTATTTATTAAATCCATCAATATAAGTGCCTGTCTCACAATCAGCAACTCTGGAAGGCATACAACAGAGATAAAACAGTTAATAAATACATTAAAAATATAAAAACTAAAGACTATATTCCTTTTAAGAGGAATATGGGCAATTATAAATTATATTTGGTTAATATAGCAAGAATTTCTGAGTAAAGACAGCACTTTGATTTTATTTTACTATTACTATTTTTTTTAAATGACCACAATTAATAAAACTACCAATAATAATTTTATCCATCTGCAAACAATTGATTTTGATCTGTATACTTCCTTCCAGGTTCCATTCTAAGTGTTATATTTTTAGACTTTTCTTATTTTTATGGAATTTTTATTTTCTGTAACCACGTGAGGGAGCTCCAACATAAGGAATGTCTAATCAAGCTTTTCAAATTTAAAACAAATATTAAGACATTTAGACTGAAGAAATCTTTGGAATTGTAGTATACAGTAGTGGCCAAAATTGTGGAAACCTTTTCGGAAAACTATATTTTTGAGGTTTGATGGCTAATACACCACTTTTTTTTAGAGTAGTACCATAAAATTATATATCAATGGAAAGATAATTTAATCAAGAATGTAATGCAACAAAGTTTGTTCAATTATCTGTACTGTATTCTATGAAAAGTTATAGCCAAATAACCAGAAAAAGGAAGCACAACTTGCTTAGGCTGATATCAGGTACCTTTCCTTCATCTGATTGTAGTCAATGAGCATGTGTTTAGAGAGCCAATCAGGTGTCATCTTGTTTTGGCAATGAGCCAATCAGATCACAGTAGGATTCAGTTATTGATATCATGTATTGAAGCTGAGAGGAGGATATTTGTCAGTGTGTTATGTGATTGCTATCAAGTTGGTTGGAGTTTTTTGTGTTCTTTCATTTAGTGAACTTGTAAAACGTAATAAAATTAAAGTAATGGTGCAAAGAGTTGACTGGTTGCCCAGAAAGCAATATAAAAATAGTATTATTAAGTGAACAAGGCTACAGTTATAAAGAAATTAGAAGAAAAATTGGTGGAAACTTAACCAAAGGTGACATTTCTACTGTACACTTTTCCCAAAAGGTTTCCACAATTTTGGCCACTACTGTAAAGGATAGAATATTATGAGTTTAATATATATTATTAGGAGGTAGCTTTATTATCTGTTTTTCTTTTAAAGAGGAAATTTTGAGTGTAAAATCATTTTTAATCCATCAAAAATAAATGAAAAATGACAAACATTTTTATTATATGGAGAAACAAGACAAATCTGAGGAGACCTTCCCTAAAATAACCTAAAATAACAGAAGCAGTTGATAGTGATAAATGGGAGGGAAGTTACCACAATCAACTGATTCTTCAGTTTTTACCACGTTAAAGACTTTATCACAGGTGAACTGTATTCAATGGAAAATAATAACAACAAATTAATTGGACAGAAACTTTAAGCTTGGGAGTTAGGTCTGGTTCTTTTAAGGCTAAATTTAATGATAATTATGACAGATTAAGTTGCATTAGAACATCAGGAAAAAGAAATTAAAGATTTGTAGACAAGATAATAGTAATTGGCAGAACTCTCTAGGGAGGAAGGAGGGTGAAGGAGAGAAAGGAGAGCGTCGGAGGGGAGACAGAAGACTGGAGATCGACCTGGGACGCTTTCAAGGCAAGGTTGGAAGGATTTGGATTTAAAAGCTGACAGAACACATTGGAACTTGGTTGGGGAAAGAAAGAACAGAAGGGCAAGAAGGATTCTGAAAAGTGCGAAGAGAAGGGAAAGGCTGACGGGCTATAGCTTGGAGGGAGCCAAGGCAAAGCTAACCGGAAGAAGAACGTGTGGAATTGAGTTACAGAAGGAATGTAGGGGCAATATAAACTGAGAGAGGTTCCCTACATTGGTGAGATTCAATTTGAACTGGCCCTCTGATCCTAGTTGACCCTTATCCTGGAACTGCCTGAATATTGATTCTTATCACTGAACCGTTTGAATCTTGATCCTTATCCCTGAAAGGTTAGAATATTGGATCATCATCTGAATACTGTCTTGTGATTAATTTGGTTTATTCTTTAAAAATTAAAAGAAAAGCCTGGCCAACAGTAGACTGAACTCAGGATGGCCACCAAGCAGTCCAAATTAATACCCCCAAAGGTAGCAGCACCCTCCCCAGCCCAGTTACTTAAAATATCAGGGAACAATTTACCTGCCCCCCCATCCTCCCCCATGCCTACAGGACCCCAGACCCCCCGTCTATCCAGGCCTCTCCAGTAATGCACATGATGAAAGAACTAAAAGAGATGATGGAGGCACTGGGAAAAAGGGTGGAGGAGATGGATAAAAAGTTAGAGGAAGTGGGCACGAGGATGGAGAGACGGAGCAAAGAATTAGAACAGAAGTTGAAGGAACAAAGCAGAGAATTAGAGAGGAAGTGGGAAGAACAAAGCAAAGCGGTGACTGCAGACCTAGATCAAATCAAGGAAACAATGCAAACACACAATAAGAGTATGAGAGAAGAAATTGGAAATAATTTTAAGAAGATCTGGGAGAGGGTTGAAAAAAGAATGGAAGAGGTGGAGAGTCAAATGGAGGGACAAATAGCTGAGATGAAAAGTGAGGTTCAGGACCAATCAACTATGATGCAATATTGGCAGATGATGACAGCAATCAGGTTTAGGGGACTGAGAGAGACAACAAATGAAAACCAAAAGGACCTGAAAAGAATTTTTGTAAAAGCCCTGGAAAAATTTCTGGGAGAGAAAGCGGAAAATATCTCGTGGCAAGTCGACAGAATCCACAGAGTTAACTCATGGATCGCAACAAACAAAAATCTACCAAGAGACGTGGTTATCCATTTTGCAACAAAGGGGTTCCAAGATCTTATTTCTACAACATCCTATAACAAGAAACTGTATGTAGAGGGGCAAGAGGTGGTGATATTGAAAGAGATCCCCCCCAAGATGTTAAGAGAAAGAAAAGATTACAAGTTCCTGGTCACTGAACTGAAAACACGCGCTCTACAATATCGATGGGAAGCCCCAACGGGAATGTCATTACTCTATAAAAGCAAAAGATACCATCTGAACTCAATCCAGAAAGCAAAAGGATTTCTTGAAAAGGAACTGAAGGCGGGGGGACCCCAGCCCAAAACACGGGATAACATAGACCGGCCACGTGAAAGAGGAAGGGACTTAGAACAACGATCAAACTCTCCAGAAGCACAGACCGCCGCAGCAGCAGGAGAGGAGAAAGGATCTTCTCGGGAAGCGACTGCACAGAGGATGGATGTCAATAAAACCATGGAAGCAGGTCAGATTAAAGAGTTAAGGCAGTTAAGGTCTACTACCAAACGCACAGAACAGCAAGAAAAGATCCCACAAAACAATATGAACACCAACCTGGATACCATGGGAGCGAGACCAAAGAAGAAAGCAGGGGAAAAAGCGGAAGTGGTCTGGCAGGAGTGTCCCGAAGCCAATCATGACAAGTAAATATCTGACTTGGAACGTTAACGGGTTAAACTCCCCACAGAAAAGGAAAAAAATATTCCATTATCTGAATCAAGGTAAAAATGAGATAATTTGCTTACAAGAAACACACATCAGAACTACGGACCAGAAATATTTAACCAACAACAAACTAGGCACACAATTTGTTGCAGCGGCAGAAGTAAAGAAGAATGGCATCGTCATCTATGTGAAAAAGCACATAAGAGCTAAACTAATAGAGGCAGACTCTCGAGGTAGATACCTAGCAATCGAACTAATACAAGAAGATAAGAAAATTCTTGTGATGGGCGTATATGCACCAAATCAACAACAAGGAAAATTTTACAAATTGTTACATAGAAAGTTAACACAACTCAACTACAGATCATGTATTATAATGGGAGACTGGAACGGAGTCATAGAGGTCGACCTGGATAAAAAGAAGACAGCACCTAACCCGCAAAAACACTCCCCAAGTTGCCTAAATCCTTCTTTGACATAAAGGATGACCTCGAACTGATAGACATTTGGAGGGAAAGACATGGCAAGGAGCAAGAATTCACCTTTTTCTCAGACAGACACCAATCATTCTCTAGAATTGACTTTATATTAACAACCAGCGACTTGCTTGTTAGCCTAAAAACGGTGAAAATCCTACCCAAAGTACTATCAGACCATAACCCAGTATGGATGGAATTACGACATGGACAGAAACCTAGGAGATCCTGGAGAATTAATGAAAACCTGTTTAAATATGATGAAAAGGTGGTTGAATGCAAAAATGCTATGAAGGAATTATTTAGCATAAATATGAATAAAGAGACACCTATAAAAATGATATGGGACGCCAGCAAGGCATACATGCGTGGGATTCTCATGGACATGAACAAAAGGCACTGTTGCAAACAAGAACAAAAAAGAAAGGAGTTAGAAGATGAGATAAGTAAGAAAGAGCAACTATTAATAAAAAGACCGGAGGACAAAGTCACCAAAGAGGGAATCAAGATTTTAAGGAAACAATTTGACTTGTTGATGGCAGACCAAGTGGCAAGGAATATACAATACGCAAAGCATAGGACATTCTGTAATTCCAACAAACCTGGTCGGTGGCTGGCTTATATATTAAGGAAGAAGCAAAAATCCCGCATAATTGAAAAGATAGAGTACAAAGGAAAGGAAGAGTTTCAACAGGAAGTAATCAAGAAAGCTTTTACGGAGTTCTACTCCAAGTTATACGCTGAAGAGAAGACACAAGACAAGGAGATAGATAAGTTTCTGCAAAATGAAAAGTTATTGATAATCACCGATGAACAAAGAGATACCCTGAATGCATTGATCACACAAGAGGAAATACATTCAGTGATTAAACAACTGAAAAAGGGAAAATCGCCCGGGACGGATGGGCTAACAGCGACACTATTACAAGTATCTCCGAGAGGAAATGATAGAACCCCTTAGAGAGTTGTTTGTCAAGTTCCACTGTCGTGGAAAACAGCCTACATCTCTCTAATCCCTAAAGAGGGAAAAGACAACGCTCAACCTGAAAATTACAGACCCATCTCACTACTGAACACGGATTACAAAATCTTCGCAAAAATCTTGGCTAACAGATTAATGACAGTGTTACAAAAAATAATTCACATGGATCAAACTGGATTTATACAAGGACATCAGATGAAAACTAATGTAAGACAACTGCTGAACATAATAGAGTATTTGGAAAGACATAACCAGGTGCCCGCTACTCTCATGTTTGTGGATGCAGAAAAAGCCTTCGATAGACTGAATTGGCCGTTTCTGACAAAACTGATCGGGGGGATGAAAATGGGAGAACAGTTTATTAATTCCATACTGGCAATTTACCAGAAACAAACAGGCCAGATCATTGTGAATGGGGACTTAACAGACCCATTTAACATAGAGAAAGGTACTAGACAGGGATGTCCGCTATCCCCCTTGCTGTTTGTTTTAACGCTGGAGATTCTACTGAACAAGAGCGGCAGATGACATAAAAGGCATACGGATTAGACAACAAGACTACAGACTATGTGCCTTCGCGGACGACCTGCTGGTGACAATGGCTCAACCAGCACAATCAGCTAGGAGATTGATGGAGATAATGAAAGACTATGGTAGGGCATCAGGCTTCAAAGTAAATATATCTAAGACGAAGATGCTAGTTAAAAATCTAGATAACAACTCAAAACAGGACTTAGAAAGAATAATGGGCTGTGAAATAGTTAAGAAAGTCAAATACCTAGGAGTGGAGATAGAAGCTACAAATGGGAAATTATACAAAAATAATTACGAGGTGCTGTGGAACAAGATACAAACAGATCTGGTCAGGTGGAAAACATTACAATTGTCCCTGCTGGGCAGGATAGCGGCAGTAAAAATGAACGTATTGCCAAAATTTCTCTTTCTCTTTCAAATGCTACCCATACTCAAAAAGGAAGTGGACTTGGGCGAATGGCAGAAGGGCATTAACAGATTTATCTGGGATGGCAAGAAACCGAGGGTTAAATTAAAAATCATCCAGGATATAAGGAAGAGAGGTGGTTTAAAAATGCCCAATCTGAAGTTATATTACTACGCCGCAGCGCTGGTGGCGCTGAGCGACTGGATTAACATGACGAATGACAGAATACTGAACGTTGAAGGGCATGGTTTATTAAATGGCTGGCACGCATACCTTGTGTATGACAAGAAGGTTGACAAGAGCTTCAGGGAGAACCCACTAAGAACCCCGCTGTTGTGGGTCTGGAAGAAATATCAGTACCTACTACACGAAAAGATTCCCATCTGGACGATCCCCGGACACGCAATAGGGGACATAAATATAACACAAGGACAGGATGTGGTGCCCTATAGTAAGCTTGTAATGGAAGAAGGAAATGTGTTTTCGTTAAAACCATCGAATACGCTAGCAGATGAAGGAATAGTGTGTACCTGGCTTTCATATTTGCAACTGCAGTCCAGATGGCAAAAAGACCTGAAGAAGGGTTTATCCAGAACAGATGAGAATTTAATTGAACAGGTTAGAGAGCAGGGACCCATGCACATCAAACGAGTGTACAGTGTACTGATAGAAATTGACTCTGAAACTGTACTAGTTAAGGACTGTATGGTAAAGTGGGAACAAGATTTTGGGCAACCTATCACGATGGAAACGTGGGAGGGAATCTGGGTGAGAAATGTAAAATTTACACAAGCTCAACATTTAAGGGAGAACTTTTATAAAATGTTCTATAGGTGGCACCTAGATCCAAAAAAGTTATCATATATCTATCCAGACATCCAACCTAAATGTTGGAGGTGTGATAGTACGGAGGCTACATATTTTCATGTATGGTGGACATGTAGAAAAATTAAAGCCTTCTGGAGAAAAATATGGTGGACACTCCAAACCATTTTGAAAAAGCGTATTGAATTTCTACCTCAGTTGTTTTTGTTAGGGATCATAAAAGACTGCACTACCACAGAAACGAACTTAATTCTGAACTTGATCACAGCAGCAAGACTGCTGGTGGGACAATACTGGAAGAAGCCAGAAATACCACCTATAGAAGAATGGACTTTGAAAGTAATAAATTTGGCAGAAATGGCTAAAATATCGGCATACTTGAAGGATCGCTCAAATGAACAATATATGATAGACTGGAAACAGTGGATAGACTACATACAAGAGAAACACCAATCAAAGAAAATGTATCTGGCTTATAGTTAAATCTTGACATAAGGAGTGAAGAATGTTTACAAAATCAAAATAAATAAATAAATAAATAAATAAATATACTGTGCAGATTTTCTCAGAAAAAAAAGGTAATAGTAATTGTTCAGTTCAAAAAATCCAAAAGATATACAATAGCTAAAGAAGTTGGAAGATAAATTAAAAATAGCTGAAACAGAACTTCATATAAATAAGTTGAAATTTAGGGATATGCCTGAAGATTTTTGGGAAAAAATATTCAGAAACAGAAATGGAAAAGTTATTTTTTTCATTTGGATATAGATGAGACTTTGAAAATTCAAGAAATCTATACAACATATTCATAGAAAACACAAAGAATAAAATTGCTTTGAAATAATAAAAAATACTTGTAGCTTGGGTTTTAGATTTTGGCTGTGGTTTGTTTTCCAAGCTTGTTTTAATATAATTTCTGAATGTTTTGTTACCAAACTAGGTAACATCACCAGCAGGATTTTCTTGTCCTATTCTCCTTATCTCATAAATGTCTTGTGTGCCAGTCTGGTCAGTTGATCGTGTGGTTGTATGTTTGGAGCTATATTTTAATTCTGGGCAGCTGATTGTTTCTCTTGTTCATTGGCACTTCGAATAGTCTGGTTTCTTACATATTGATATGTTGGATCTAGATCAATATGCCTGTTTATTGTTCCTTTGGTGGAATACCAGGCCTCAGTAAACTTACGTGTGTGGCGGATGCTGACATGCCCAATAACCGTTGTTCCTTCCTAATCAAATTGGTATTATGATCAATGTGGTTTGAGATGAGGGATTTTTAGTCATGTTGTTTAACTGCTAGTTGATGTTCATGAACCCTTGTTTTAAATTGCCTTCCTGTTTGTCCCACATAGAATTGGTTACAATTGTTGCAATTGCTGTATACTATGTTGCTGTTGTTTTCCTTCTGTATTTTATCTTTGACTTTAGAAAGCTCTTTTCTGACTGTAAATGGGTTTGTGAGCTATCATTCATTATTCCTAGAAGTTGCAGTATTCTAGAAGCCATTTTGGATGTTCCTTTAATATATGGCAGGACTTGTTGTGTTGTGATTGGCTGTGGATTTTGTCGGGGTTTGGATGATAAGCATCGTATTATGAAATTTTTGGGATAGCCATTGCAGAGGAAAACATCAAAAAGGTGTGTTTTGGCTCTTTTGAAAAGGATCTGGATGCAGCTCCTTTTGTATGCAGCAGGGTGGTTGCTTGCGAAAATTTAGAATTTGGTCTGTGTGTGTGGATTTTCGGTATACACAGGTTGTTAATTTGCCATTATCTTGTCTCCTTATCTAGGGAGGGGAATTGTTGCTCTTTTTCTTCTTTGTTTATTTTGACGTTTTTAATTAATTGGAGGAATTGTTTAGGTGAGTTTATAGAATAAGTCAAATTGTTGACGAGATGGTGAAGTCTTTTTCTTAAAATTTTTACCAATTTGTAGGTTGGTGGTCCGGGTAGCACCACTATGGAGCTGAGAGGAATTTCATTTTTGTATATTTTGGGAAGTCCATAGAAGGAGGCACAGCCAAGAATCCGTGCCTAAATATCCTAACCCTAGAGAAAGAAGTCACATTTCCTTAAAATGGAGCATTATTCCATTCTCTCTAGAATGGGGTGTGAAATTAATTTTATCAAGTAAGGAGCACATAAGAAACTGGGGCTGTTATGGACAGCTGAACCAATAGGTTTCCTTTTGCCCTTTGCAGAGGTATCATTGGCCCTGTCATGATTGGCATTGAGCTCCTTTTGGTGACTTTGGCCACCAGTACCAACATGTTGAAGGAGCAGGGAGCGTGGAGCTTCACCTCACCTCACTTCAAACCGGCCTGGCCTACCCACCATTCTTCTGCTGCCACCATTACACTTCCACTCACTCACTATCTTTGGGATGCGCTCCACCCACTTGGCTGCAAAGCTGTGCTTTGACTGTGGAGGTAGTGGGTGGCCAAGCCTACCTCCCCTCATGCTATGACTGCTGCCATCTCCTCAGGCTGCTCCAGGTGAGGGACAAGAATCATGCTGTGCAGAAAAGCTCTTTTTCTCCTTGCCCTCTCATGGCTTCCCAGCTGACTGAAGGAGCTCATAGTGACTACCCAGAGCTTCTTCTCCCGCTCCTTTCGGTGCACTTATTTGCATTTGATTTCTAATTTCCACCTGACCTCATGAGGGCTACAGAAGAATAGCCAAAGGGCCAGGTGAGGCCCAGGAAGGGTATAAAACGCCAAGGTCTAATCTAGAGGTTTTTATGAATAGTGGCAAAACTTTTGTATATTTTATCGATAATGCCAATCGAATGTTTAAGTCATTGGCTCTGATAGAGTAAGGAATAAAGTCCAACATTTGAACCAAGCAACTGCTATTTCTTCATAAATTAATTTGATATCTGAGATCATGGATCAAATTAAAATATTCTCAACTAATATTAATGGCTTGAAGAGCCCATTTAAAAGAGAAAAAAATTGAAACTGAAAAAGGAAAATGCACATATTATATATCTTCAGGAGACACAATTAACAAAGCTAGCATAAGCCTGTTAGAATGTTAAAAGTTCAGCTAAAATTTTGCAGTTGTGAAAAATGTAATATACATGACAAATGAACTATGGAATTTAGAAAAAACTGTTGGACTATACTTGAGCAGGAAGAGTCATGTGGTAACTTAGTCAGCCAATGTGAGAAAAGTGCTACTGAGTCTGTGCAAAAAAGGTATTGAGTTAAAAGCTGGATTTTATTCAGTCTCAGGTCTGTCTCTGTATCTCTCTGTAAGAAGTCTTCATTGTGCTATGTTGCTGTAAAGAAGAATGTATGGTATTGTAAATATTTTGATATGAATATAAAGAGGTTATTTGAATCAGCTAAATGCAGTCAACTGTGAGAGCTTCTGATTTATTTTTACCAACAGAGAAATTAAAATTCTCTAACAGGTTATGGGCCCAGAGCTTACTAATTTAAAGCTGGAAGAAATTGCCTGTGTTTAGAAAGTATAAGAACAAGGCAGAATTAGCAGAATGGCTGCAATGGAATTTAAGGAAAGCTCTGTGCCTCGTTTGGGTCAGAAGAATTACATTGTGTGGGCTGAAAGCTAAAGAACTGTGGTATATCGTAGAAAAGCCACCACAAGTGTTTGCAGCTGCTGATCAGAAAAATCACGATAAAGCAATGGCTTATCTCATCTTGAATTTAGATAATGAACAATTTCTAAATGTTGCAAATTTAAAGACTGCAAAGGAGATTTGATTGAAATTGAGAGCTGTGCATGTGAATGTTTCTGCATGCAATATAGTGCAATTGTCAAGAAAACTTTACAGGGCCTGTTTGCAACCAGGTGAATCTGTAGAACAGCATTTAAATCAAATGCAAATTTTATTTTTGTACGTAGGATTAAATTCCCTGAGTCCCAGAAGGTTTTATTGGTGTTGAACAGTTTAGATAAAACCTAGGACACAGTTTCTGTGATATTTGAGTGTAAAGAAGAGCAAGACTTAAATTTTGAGGCTTTAAAGGCATGTTTGCTTAATGAAAAAGAAAAGCGCCATTTTAGGAGCAGCCACAAGGAGGTGAAATTCCTGAGGAAGGGGTCCAGACTGCAAGTCTCCAGGGAAGGAACAAGCAGCAGATGGGACCAAGTTGCAACAAAGGAAAGATTGTGCAAGCAGAGGGCTCAGCAAGAGAAAAATTGCTACATTTGCGGTGCAAGCACACATCTGAAAAGGAACTGTTTGCAGAGGAACAATTTGCAGAGAAAAACATTTGTGCAAGCAAAGAAGACTGATTTGCAAAAGGAACATTTTAGTGTTGCAAAAGTTTGCTATAGCAACAACAAAGACAAGTGGCTAATAGGTAGTGGTGCAAGTCAAACAATTGTTAATGACTCTGAATTATTTTGCAGATTTGTTCCAGTAGCACAAGAAGCTGTGGCTTTGGCAAATGGCCAGAAAGCAAAAGTCATCGAAAAAGGCGATGTAAAAATTTCATATTTGGAATCAAAGTTTACCAATGTGCTTTGTGTACCTGAGATGGAACATAATTTGTTAAATGTGTCTAATTTAGACAAACAAGGTTTTGAGACTATTTTTGTAAATGGGAAGTGTCTCATCAAAAGGAACGGGAATATTTGTGCAGAAGGCATAAAGGAAGATAATCTATATGTATTGCAGGGACAAAAGGTTCAATGTTCCCATATATTTAAGAATGTTGCAGAGCACGATTCATGCGTTCATCTTCTACATAGAAGACTTGACCATGCAAGCTTTAAGGTTTTGCAGCAGATGCAAGAGTTTGCAGAAGGGCTAAATTTGAAGGGATGCAAAACGTATTTGGACTGTGCAGTATGCAAAGCATCGAAGTCAAAGGCATTCCCAGTTAGTAAATATAGCACAAGACAAACAAAAAGAGCTCTAGAGCTGGTCCATGCAGATCTGGTGGGACTATGCAAGCCAGTTTGGGAGGAGCAAAGTATGCACTGGTAATTGTTGACGATTACAGCAGGTATGGTTTTTGTTACCTACTTAGAGGAAAGACAGAGGTGCTACAACAATTCCAACAGTGGGTAGGTTTTGTAGAGAGAAGGTACAGACAACAAGTGTGTCAGTTGCAAACTGACAGAGGTACTGAATTTATGTCAACTAAATTCCAACAATGGTTGGGACAGTTGGGGATAAGACACAGGTGTACAAATCCTTACACAGCAGCAGAGAATGGTGTAGCTGAAAGAAGGAATGGTGATTTGCAAACAATGAAAGATTCATTATTAGAGGATTCTGGTATGAGCAGGTCATATTGGGGAGAAGCCATATTGACTGCCAATTATATAATTAACAGACTGTGGAGTTCTTCCATTAATAATACTCCATATGCCATTCTATATGGGAGAAAGCCATCACTGGCACATTTGAAAATTTTTTGAAGTACTGCATGGGTACATATTCTGAAGGCAATCAGAAGAAAGGGACAGGAAAAAGCAAGAACGCTCAGGTTTGTGGGCTATGAGCCAGAGTCAAAAGGATATCGCTTTAGCGATGGAAGTAAAAGAATTGTAATTTCAAGGTCTGCTAATTTTGCAGAACAAAATTGGGACAGAATTAATGCAAATTCTGGGTATGTTTCACTTAATGACAGTGATCTATTTAATGACAATAACTCATCTAATGATGGAAAAATGATTATTGAAGATGTCAATGTTCAGGGAGGAGAGGCTGAACAAGACATGAAGCCAGAAAGACTTGAGACACAGGAGCAGTTAATACCACGTAGGTCAGAGCGACGTAACAAAGGAATTCCGCTTGACAGGTATTCTGCCAGCAAGGTAAAGGTTTGCAATATGTAGTATGAGCCAAGAAGTTATAAAAAGGTGTTGGCATTACCAAAAGCTGAACAAGAAAGATGGAAGGAGGCCATGGATAAAGAGATGAAATCCATGGGAGACCATGAAGTATTTAAATCAGTGACTTTGCCACAGAGAACCAAAGTTGTGGGTTGCAAGTGGGTATATAAGAAAAAGGTATTGCCAAATAATGATATACAGTATAAGGCCAGGTTAGTAGCACAAGGTTTTTCACAATTAAAGAATGTGCACTACGATGAAGTATTTGCGCCAACTGTGAAAAGTGAGAATATAAGATTAGCACTGGCATTGGCAGCGGCATATAAGCATAAAATCTGGCACTTTGATATCACAACTGCATTCCTCAATGCTGAGTTAGAGGAAGAAATTTATATGATCCAAGCACCAGGGTATGAAATTGCAAAGCCTAACATGGTGTTTAAATTAAACAAGGCTATTTATGGGCTGAAGCAGTCAGCCAGAAACTGGAACATCTGTTTAGATACTGCTTTGAAGGGTCTTGGATTTAAGAGTTGCAAAGCTGATAATTGTATATATACTGGACAGTTACAAGGAGGGAATTGTCTACTGTTATCATTTGTGGATGATCTTTGCTTCATTGCAAAGGATGCAACACATCCTTTTATATATGTTGTAAGCCGCTCCGAGTCTTCGGAGAGGAGCGGCATATAAGTCCAAATAAAATAAATAAATAAATAAGTCAAGGAATTTGCTGATAAATTAGGAAAGAAATTCGAATTAAAGAATTTGAGAGAAATAAAAAATTATCTCGGTGTAGAGATACGGAAAAACGAAAAAGGTGGTTATATTCTCAGTCAAAGGAGAAAAATTGAGCAGTTATTGGAAAAATATAATATGAAAGATAGCAATACTGCTCCCACATCCATGAGTACGGATTTTTATAATAGTTTAAGTGCGGACAAATGTGAAACCTGTGATCAAGAGATATATCACTCAGCAATAGGGAGTTTGTTATATCTATCACAGTGGTCCAGACCAGACATTACTTGAGCAGTAAGCATTTTGAGTCGTTTTACTGCTGCACCTACAAAGTTACATTGGATGGGTGTAAAAAGATATTTAAAGGGAACCATAAATTTGGGTCTTCAAATACAGATTACTGAGGAATTGAAATTAAAGTGTTATGTCGATAGTGACTATGCAAATGACATAAACACAAAGAAATCAAATTCTGGGATTATAATATTGTTTGGAGGGACTCTGATTGGATGGAAGTCCAGAAAACAAACAACTGTTGCTATTTCAACAGCGGAAGCAGAGTTTATTGCTTTATCTGAATTGTGTTCTGAAGTAACATTGTATGTACAGTTGTTGCAAGATTTAAATATTAATGTAAAAGAATCTTTAAAGGTATTTGAAGACAATGCTGCCTGTATAAAAATGGCAACTGGCGACAGGGTGAAGAACAGAAGTATACATGTAGACATTAAGTATTGTAATGTCAGGGAAGCTGTAAAAGAAAAATTGATTAGTTTATATCATTGTTCTTCTGAGAATAATTTGGCAGACATGATGACTAAACCATTGGGTGGTGTTCACTATGGAGAATGTATTAAGTCAATAGGTCTGATGTCTCTTCCTGTCATGAAGGGAGGAGTGTTGGAATATTCATGAGCAGGAAGAGTCATGTGGTAACTCAGTCAGCCAATGTGAGAAAAGTGCTACTGAGTCTGTGCAAAAAAGGTATTGAGTTAAAAGCTGGATTTTATTCAGTCTCAGGTCTGTCTCTGTATCTCTCTGTAAGAAGTCTTCATTGTGCTATGTTGCTGTAAAGAATGTATGGTATTGTAAATATTTTGATATGAATATAAAGAGGTTATTTGAATCAGCTAAATGCAGTCAACTGTGAGAGCTTCTGATTTATTTTTACCAACAGAGAAATTAAAATTCTCTAACAAAAACAAATCAAGGAGGAAGAAGGGATACTTATAATAGTACTGTTTTCAGACTGGATTTGGGAAAATAACCATTGGTTAAATTTATGCTACAAATGACAACAAAATAAAGTTCTATTAAAAAAATTTTTAATCACTTCTTGAAATTGCAGAGTAAGATATTCTGATTCTTGTAAATATGGTTTCTCTTCTAAATATGGACAAATTTCCTTTATCTAAAAGGAATAATCATCTTCCAGAATTTAAGTATCTTAGACCAGGGCTTTTCAACCTTTTTACAGATTATACCACTTTTAGGACATGACAATATCTGAGTACCACCAGTGCTTAGCAAAGTGTCAAAAACCTGATGACTAAAAAAAAGGGGGGGGGATTTTAGGTTTTACTGATTAGATTCATTTGTTGTTATAGAAATGGCTAGTTTATAATATTATGGAAAAGTAAAAAGTTGAGATTCAGTGTTAATGCTTCCTTCTACTGCAGGGCTTTTCAACCAGTGGTACGGGTACCACCTGTAGTACATTGGCACCTGGCAGGTGGTACGCGACCATCCTAGAAAAGTGGTAGAGGGGGAAGGGAATGAGCTGAACTGGTGGCAGCACCTCACAAGCCTGAGCGAGAGATGGCTGGAGCTGCAGGGCTGTCAGGGCTCAGTGGAAGCACCAGGATCAGCGCCAGGCTCCAGCTGGAGCTCGGTGCTGATCCTGGTGCTTCTGTTGAGCCCTGAAGAAGCATCGATCAGCTGAAATGTTGCAGCATCTCCAGGGTCTTATCATTTACATTCAGATGCTTGGCAACTGATTCATATTTATGATGGTCACAGTGTCCCAGGGTCATGTGAAGTGACCAAAACCTGCTGCAATCACCAAACCAAACACCCCCACCCCATCCCCGCTGCCAATCCTCAACAGAAATGCTCACAACAATGAAAACCTCAGACAGGAGGAAGAGCGGTGCTGGGTGGGCAGGCAGGTGTCTTGCTTGGCTGTGGCTTGGGGGGCACTTTTTCAGTGCCATTGTAACTTTGAACAGTCACTAAGCAAACTGTTGTAAGTCGAGGACTACCTATATTTTATCACTTTTTCCCTTTTTTTGGTCATCAAGTTTTTGACGCCTTGCTAGGCGACTGGTGGTACTTGAATATTGCCATATCCTAAAAGTGGTACAATGGATGAAAAGGTTGAAAAGCCCTGTTCTACTGCACCAGCAGAAGTATGTTCTTTTTCCCTTCTCCCCTCACTTTCCCCCCCACTGTGTCCTACTATTTGCTTTTGTATTTTTGTATTTTATTCTATAATCTAATAAAATATTAGAAACTGTAGAAAAAAAGAAAGAAAAGTACCAGTTTTAATTTCTATGGTGGCTGTTCCTTTGCTGAATCACTTTCCCTTTGCACTGACAAATATATGATGAATTTATCCATATTTATTAATATGCACCACTACCAGCTAGTTCAGGGGTCTTCAAACTTGGCACTTTTAAGACTTGTGGACTTCAACTCCCAGAATTGCTCAGCCCTCATGGCTGGTTGAGGAATTCTGGGAGTTGAAGTCCACAGGTCTTAAAGTTGCTAAGTTTGTAGATTCCTGAGCTAGCTGGTTGGCCCTTCTGAGCTCTTCCACAGTGTAGTAAGAATGCACCCCTCCAGTCCCTTCCCTGTACCCTTAAAGACACAGGAATCAAGTGCAAAGCAAGAAAATAAAGAAACATAAACTCTGTTTTTTTCTCTTTAAGCTGCCTCAGGTGTGTCATGTGTCACAATGTTGCAATTCTAGACTGAAAGGCTCCGGCAATTGTAAAAAGCTTCAGCTTTAAATTAAGCCTGTTTACCTTCAAAGAAAACTTTCTAAAAGCCACAGACTCAGTTAAAGGGAGTAAAACTAATTACATTTGTTTAAAAGGATTAAACCTTTCCTGTTGTCTTTTTCCCCTTCCCCCACCCAAATCACATTCTTTTATAGCCTCTTTTATCTCCTCTCTTCCCTCCCCCTTTTCAATTCACCTCCAGCTCCGAGCTGCTTCTGGAAGCGCCAATCAGCTGGAGCCCTGCCGCCTCCTGGGGCTTCTGCCGAGCCCAGACAGTCCTGCAGCTGCAGCTGCCTCTCCCTCAGGCTTGGCTCACTTTGGCTCATTCCCCTCCCACTACACTTGGCTAGCAATCTCGTATCACCTGCCATGTGGCAAGGTACCACAAGTGGTACGCATACCAGTTGAAAAGCCCTGTCTTAAACTATATATCCAGACCATCTATTTTCATAGTGTGGAGAGAGAATAATCTGCAGAGAAAGGGTGTATGTATGTGTGTGTGTGTATATATACACACACATATACACACACATACATACACACATACAGTATATTATTCTTCAGTTGATAAAACTTATTTGAGAGTAGATGTGCTAGATTTCTAGCACACTGTTAACTGTTTATAGACATAGAAATTGCAGCTTCTACAAATGCAGAACATAATACCATAATTCTAAGATTAATGAAAAGAACCTTTAGACTGAAGATATGGAGATTGAATGAACTTTTACTACAAGGGGACATAAAATTGAACTGCCACAGGAATTAAGAAGTTTTCTTAAGTTAATTTAATATCTTATTTTCCTTTATTTACGGTATGGAATTCTATCAAAGCATTTATGAGGTGATTATCTTTCTGGCATCAAATAGCTAGAAAGCTATGCAAAAGCAGTAAGATATACTGATGAACTGAAGCAGTTAGAATTAACTGCTTAAGCTTGTGAACTTAGAACAAGTGATTCATAATCAGCTAGATGCAAGGGATCTTGGTGAGACTTGTAAAAATTGAATTTTGTCAAACAGAAACATTTTGAAAAAGGCAACAGGGTTTAGTTAAATTACAAGTTTTCCAACTGCAAAAAGAACAAGACAAAGAATGCATTATTTCTATTTGGGATGAAACTAGACGTGTCTACAATGAAGGACATCAAGGAGCAAGTTAAATAGTATTCAAGGATATATAGTAGACAGATATCTGAATTGGAAGAAATTGAAGAATATTTGAATATAATACCACTTACAAAATGTACAGATCCCAATAATAGGAAGTTTTTAATAAACTCATACAAGATGAAACTAAAGCTATCAAAAATGAAACTGAGCAAAGTTCGAAAAGCTAAGAGCATCTCTAAAATACACTCCAAGACTGTTCAAGAAATTTTGGTGAAACCACTAACTCAGGTAATGAATGAGATGCAATAACATCAAGAATTTTGTTATATAAAAAAACCCTTTCAATGCTCTAATCTGGGGTTCCCAACCAATGGGCCCACTATTAGGCTGCGGCCTCTTGGCCAGTGGGCCACGGAAATGGCTGGCCAGTGTGTGCATGTGTGCGTGTGCATACTCCCTCACTTGCGCTAGTGGCCACGGCTCCGTTTGTGCATGCGCACAAGCGCAAATGGAATGGGACTGCTAGCACTGGGCGGATGTGTGTGGCCTGTTTGCACATGCACGAACAGGCTTCTAGCATCTGGTCGGTGTGCGCAGCCCATTTGCACATGCATGAATGGGGCCGCTAGCGCTGGGTCGGTATGTGCGGTCCATCCGCACATGCATGAATGGGGCCGCTGGCGCCATGCCGGCGCGTGTGGTGCCATTTGCATTTGCATGTGCACGTGCACCAATTTAGAAGCTACTCTCCTTCCCTCCAGGCCATGAGCCTGGAAAGGTTGGAGACCTCTGTTCTAATCTACAAGGAAATAACCCAACCTATCCAGAATCCTAGTGACCAATTTTTTCCTTGAATGTAACCACAAACTTTTAAAGATGATAATTACAAAGAGAATAAATATTGTTTAATTATATTAATACATCTGACCAGACTGAATTTATCCCAAAGATACATAAAGGACAACATCAGAAATTTCTTGAATGTTGTTTAACAAACAGGTGATTGTGGTCTTTTTTGGTGTAGAGAAAGCTTTTGATAGTTTGGATTGGACTTTTAATATGTATGACTTGAACAATGTTAAGGGGCTTTAACTTTTCCACATGGATACTGTAGGAGATGAGTAGTCTGAGCCCTACACGTCAGCACTTTGGAGTTACTGCATTCCCACAAGAGACCCAAGTCCAGCTCCATGAATTCCATTGACCTTCGTCTAGTACCAATTTGGCTTGACTGTTAGTAGATCAGATTTTTGTCTATAGGTTGCATGTAATAAACATTTAGTACGTTGTGCTCAACTCCTGTTACTGGTTACTTATGCCTGACAGATACAGAACATTTATAACAGCGGTACCCAACCTTTGCAGCTTGGCAGGGATGGAGGGGAAATGGGCAGTGTGGGTGAGCAAGTTGAGCTGAGAGCACGTGCATTCCAGCCAGCCACTCATGTGGCCCGGTTGCAAATAGGCTGTAGCCTGGGGATTGGGGACCCCTGATTTATAAAATTCAACCTTGAGCTAATATATTCTCTTCCATTTATAAAAAAAGATGAAACAAATGTTACTAGCACATATCACAGAAACATGCCATAATAAAGGGGACAAGAAAAGTATAGTTTGTTTCCTTTGTTCTTCCTTATTCTTATTAGCACAAGAGTCAGTAGTAAAGAAAATATGTCAATAGCAATAACACTTAGACATATACCGCTTCACAGTGCTTTACAGCCCTCTCTAAGTGGTTTACAGAGTCAGCATATTGTCCCCAACAATCTGGATCCTCATTTTATCAACCTTGCAAGGATGGAAGGGTGAGTCAATCTTGAACTGATGAGAATTGAACTGCCAAACAGAAGTAGCCTGCAGTTTGGCTGTTCGATTCTCATCAGTTCAAGGTTGACTGCGCTACCACGGTTCAAGATAATAAAATATTGGGAATTAAATTAACAAATTACTCATATCAATGACTCCTTAGAATTGATGAGGAACTACATACAGTAGCATGGTCCAGGGTCATAATATCAGATCAATAAGGATAAAATTCAGATACTGACAAACTAAACTGAAGAGGAAAAGCAATGTTTCTTCTAAATAACAGGATTTATTATCACTGCCAAAAAGATTAATACCTGGGAATTTACTATATAGTAAACAATAAAGACAAAAGATTAAATATAAAGAAAAATGAAAAATCTTAATTTTTTAAAGATTAAAAATAATCACAGATTTGGAAAAATACAATGACAGATATTTCAAAATGGAGAAAGATAAAATAGTTTTGGCTAAGAAGATTGCAGCTGTTAAAGTAACAATTGCCAAGGCTGAAATTTCTCTTCCAAATTATTCCAGTGAAAATTGAAAACAAGGCAGAGACAAGTAACAAATTTTATATGGTCTAATAAAAGACTGAGGGTTAAATGTAATGTAAGATATTACATGATTCAAATAAGCTTGGAAAACTTGAGTGTTCCATTGTATTATTGATAGCTATCTAACCTGGATTTTATTTGACCAATGGGTCACCTTCAAAGAGGAAGCAATATGGTCTTCACAAATATATTTGGACAGATATTTGTTTGTTTGTTTGTTTGTTTGTTTGTTAAATTCTATGCCACCCAATTCCCCTACATCTGGGCAGCTAACAAATTATCAAAATAGGTGAAAAATAATTTAAAAAATAAAAGATCAAAAACAACCAACATAAAAATATTATTAAAAACTGTGCTGAAACCACAGCTACAAGAGCCAAGAGATGGATGGGACAGGGATGAGATCTTCTACCCTATCAGCCACCTCCAGCAGGGAGCGCCCCACCTCAGTACCCCAAGCCAATGGACAAAACCAGGTTTTGATACCCTTCCAGAAGGCCAAAAGGGAGGAAGGAGTTCTCACCTCTGGTGGAAGAAGGTTCCACAGGGATGGGGTCATAGCAGAAAAGGCTCTTCTTCTTGATCACTGCTTCAATATTTTAGCAGATAGGATCTGTAGCAGGCCTCTTCCATTGGCATAAATGGGGCAGGCACGTCCCATCGAGGAGAGATGGCTCCTCTGATACCCTGGAACCATGCCATGTAGGGCTTTAAATGTAATGACCAATACCTTGAATTGGACCTGGAAGCAAACTGGCAACCAATACAGCTCATGTAGTAATTATATATGTGCAGCCCTAGGAGATTCCAGGACTGTGCATGCTGCAGTATTCTGCATCAGCTGCAGCTTCTGAATTCTCTTCAAGGGTAGCCCAATGTAGAGCGTGTTGCAGTAATCCAGCCAAAAGATGACTAGGGCATGAGTTACCATATGCATAAACACAAATGGCTTATACAGTACAACATTAAGGTACAGAACTATACACAGTTATGATGAGAAAAAAAAAAGAAATTGAAAAAGTGCTCTTGAAAATGAACAAATATTTTTAACAAACAAATTCCAAGGAATCAATAGCAATTTGTTTCAAAAGTAATATGGATGTAAAAAATTCACATCAAATTAAATTGTTATAGCAACAATTGTCTATGTTAACAGTACAAGAAATAGAAACAAAAATGAAGTATGTGAAACAAAGACATTTTGAATTTGAAAATAAACCAGGGAGATGGTTGGCATATAAATTAAGGAAGGAAAGGGAAAAATGAATGATTGAGAATATTAGTGAAGGGGATAAGGTAATAACTGATAATGAACGTTAAAAAGACTTTTCATAATTTTTATTCTAACTTGTATAAAAAACAGGAGTAAGACAGGTCTAAAATAAATGAATATCTTTTAAGACAAAGGTTACCTAATTTATCACAATCCCAGAGGCAACTTATGAATGACCCAATAACAGTCTTCAAAATATCACAAGCTATTTAAAAAAATGAAACCAAGGAAAGCTCCAGGACCAGATGGCCTTACAAGTCAACACTATAAGTGCTTCAAGGAGGAACTTCTACAGCCACGAAAGGACATAATGAATGATATACTTGAGGAGGGAAGGATATCCCAAACATGGAAGGAAGCCAATATCGTATTATTACCGAAGGAGGGTCAAGATCCTACAAAGACAAAGAATTATAGACCAATTTCACTACTGAATAATGACTATAAACTCTTTGCTGCAATTCTGGCAGAAAGATAGTTAAGGGATAATGTGAGGACTGTTCTGAATATCATTGAATAATTAAAATACCACAATGAGAAACAAGCAGCTTTAATACTCCTAAATGCAGAGAAGGCCTTTGACATTCTAAATTGGACTTTTATGTTTAAAGTCCTGGAAGAAATGGACTTTGGAGAGAGCTTTATTCAAGGAGTTAAAGCTATTTATGTTGAGGAAATTAAATGAGTTTGGGGTTCTAGCAGGTTTTAAAATAAATAAACAGAAAACAACAATGTTGATCAAGAATATGTCCTCCCAGGATGGTGATATATTGAGTAAAAGGTCTGGTTTCAAGGTGGAGAAAAAGGTGAGATACTTGGGAGTTATGTTGACAAACACAAACACAAAACTGTTTCAAAATAATTATGTACCTCTTTGGAATGATATAAAAAAGGATCTACAAAGATGGAACAAACTACATTTATCATTACTGGGCAGGATTTCAGTAATTAAAAAGAATGTTTTACCAAAGATGCTCTTTCTGTTCCAGACAATACCAATACTTGCAACGGATATTCCATTTAAACAGTGGCAGAGGGATATCTCTAAATTTATATGGCAAGGAAAGAAACCAAGAATCAAGTACAAGTTATTGCAAGATGCTAAGGTAAGAGGGCGTCTGGGTTTACCAGATTTGAAATTATATTTTGATGCATGCTGTTTGGCTTGGTTAAAAGAGTGGGTGAACCTCCAGAATGGGAGGCTGCTTGATTTGGAAGGCCATGAATTAAGGTTTGGATGGCATGGGTATTTATGGTACGATAAAGTTAAAATAAATGTTAATTTTAATAATCATTTTATTAGATGCGCTATATTAAGAGTTTGGAATAAATATAAAACAAGGTGGATTTTTTTTATGAAATAGCCCCATGAAACTTTTTAAAGAAAAGAAATGGTGGTGAATCCAGACTGGTGGACATACGGTAAAATAGTATCTTTCAATTCTGGAGACCCCATCCTCAAGTCTAGGGAAGAATTAGAATTAGAAGATCATGCTGGTCATTGGTTTACATATCAACAAGTGAAGGAAAGATTTAAACTAGACAAAAAAGGCCATGGTTTTGAATTTGCTAAAAATGAACTGTAAATCCTACTATGTGGTAGTGATGATCATATAATTGCTAAGGTCTATAAAACGTTATTAAAATTGAATTTGGAAAATGAACATGTAAAACAGTGTATGATCCAGTGGGCAAGGAATTCGGGGTATAATGTGATGTTTGAACAATGGGAGAATATGTGGATAAAAGGCTTAACATTCAGATTAAATTATAACCTAAAAAATTTACAAATGATGTATTGCTGGTATTTAACACCAGATAAGTTATCTAGAATGTATAAAGGTATTTCAAATGGATGTTGGAAATGTAAATTAAAGAAGGGGCTTTTTATCATTTATGGTGGACATGTGATAAGGCAAAGGAATATTGGAGTAGGATTCATATATTAATGCAGAAAATTCTTAAAGTGAACATAAAGATTAAACCAGAAACTTTCCTTCTGGGCCTAATGGAAAGAGAACTGGAAAAAAAGTTTGGAACTCTTTTTTCCCCAATCTTTTTTATTAATTTTTTTTCGTCAATATATGTTAATTTTTCCAATCAACAAGTTGTCTGAAATTTGCTAAAGTAATACATGTTCAATTCCTAATCCTTCCTTCTTTTCTCTAACCAAGAATAAAATAAATTCCAAATTTGATAATAGTCTGTATCTTCTTTGTCTTTCAGCCTCATAGTTAATCTTTCCATCTCTGCACATTCCAAAATCTTCCTGATTATTTCTTCCTCTGATGGCAATCCTTCATTCTTCCAATATTGTGCAAAAATTATTCTTGCTGCTGTGGTAATATGTAGGGTTAAATATAATTTCTGCTTATTAGTCTTTTCAGACATGATGCCTAGTAAAAAAAAAGTTCAGGTTTAAAATCCACTTGTTCATCCAATATTTTTTCTAACCACATATGTATATTTTTCCAATAAACCTTTACCTTCCCACATGTCCACCAAATATGGTAATACGTGCCTATATTATGTTTACATTTCCAACATCTACCTGACATATTTTTAAACATTTTTGCTAATCTTGCTGGTGGAAGGTGCCATCTTTTGGGTTCAATTAAAAAAAAATTAAAAAACAACAACAAAAAAAACACAAAATGGCGGCCGCGACAGGAGGATCCGTGCATGCGCAGATTGGCCCATCGCGCGCGCCGTGCATGCGCGGATCCGCCTATCGCAGCCGCCATTTTGTTTTTTTTATTATTATTATTATTTATTTTTTTATTTATTTTTCCAGCGCGACGGGTGGATCTGCGCAAGCGCAGCGCGCGTGCGCCAAAAAAATAAAAAAATAATAAAATAAAATAAAATAAAAACAAATAAAAACAAAATGGCGGCCCGCAGTGTCCGGCGACCCCCGCGAAATGGTCGTGCGACCCCAAATGGGGTCGCGACCCCAAGGTTGAGAACCGCTGTTATAAAATGATTTTGAAAATACTTATGGACTCTGTTTTTCCCATACCATAAAAACGTTCCACCCCAATTGTAAGTCATGTCCTTCTAAATACAATAACCTTTTATTTCTGAGTGTTATCCACTCTTTCACCCATGTTAACACCGATGCTTGATAGTACAATGTCCATTCCGGCAGCCCCAAACCTCCATTTTCCTTAGCATCTTGTAATGTTTTCATCTTAATTCTAGCTTTTTTCCCCTGCCAAATAAAATTCAAAACCAATGAATTTAAATTTTGAAAAAAAATTTCTCTCAAGTTTTATCGGAATCGTTTGAAATAAAAATAAAATCTTTGGCAACACATTCATTTTTACTGTAGCAATTCTTCCTAATATTGATAATTGGAGATTTTTCCATCTTTCTAAATCTAGTTTTATTTGCTTCAATAATTTTATGTAATTATCTTCTTTTATTGACGAACATCTAGCTGAAAGGTAGATACCTAAATATTTAACTTTTTTCACTATTTGTACCTCTGTTTTCTCTAATATTTGTCTTTTTTGTTTATCTGTAAGGTTCTTTACTATTACTTTGGTTTTATCATTATTTATTTTTAATCCTGCCACTTCTCCATATTTTTCTATCTTTCCCCATAGTTTAGGAATCATCTCTAAAGGTTCTTCCAAAATAAATACTAAATCATCGGCAAATGCTTGTAGTTTATATGTTTCATCTTTTACTTTCAATCCTTTAATTTGTGTCTTGCCTTATCCTTCTATTTAATACTTCCAAAGTAAAGATAAATAATAAAGGAGATAGTGGATACACTTGTCTCGTGCCTTTTCTTATCTCAAAGCTCTCAGTATAATCTCTATTTACTATCACTTTTGCTGTCTGATTACTATATATTGTTTTTATCATATTTGTAAAGTTCTTTCCAAAATCCATTATTTGTAATTGTTGGACCATAAATTGCCAAGAAACATTATCAAACGCTTTTTGGGCGTCCAAAAACACTAATGCTAATTGTTTCCCTGGGTGTAATTCGTAATATTCTAATACGTCCATTATCACCCTTAAATTATTTTTGATCTGTCTCTTCGGTAAAAAGCCGTTTTGATCTGGATGTATAAACTCAACTAAGTATCTTTTCAGTCTCTCTGCCATTATTGAAGTAAAAATTTTATAATCCACATTGAGTAATGAAATCTGTCTATAATTCTTAATATACATCAAATCTGAGCCTTCTTTTGGTATCAAAGTAATATTTCCTTCTATCCATGTATTTGGAAGTTTGGCCTCTAACAATAATCCATTGCAAACCTCTTTCAGCGGTTCGCTTAATATATCTTGTAGATTTTTATAGAGTTCCGCCAGTAGCCCGTCTGGACCTGGTGTTTTCCCGTTCTTTTGTCGCTTTATAGCCTCTAATATCTCCATCATTGTTATTCTTCTTCTAACATAGCTTTAAATGTCTCTGGAATCTTTGGTAGTTTACTTTCTTCTAAATATTGAGCAATTCTCTCTTTTACAGCCTCCTCTTTACCATACAATTCCATATAATAGTTCTTAATTATCTTTTTTATTTCTTCCTTTTTAAATTGTAAACAACCTTTCCCATCTACTAAGTTATGTATTATTTTCTTCTCTTTCTGCTTTTTAAGCTTATAGGCTAGCCATCTTCCTGGCTTGTTGGCGTTTTCGAAAAAATTTTGTTTTGCTCTTTTTATTTGTTCGGCCAATTTTTCTGAGTCCAGCAGATTCAGCTTATGTTTTATTATTTCCATTTCTCTTTTCCAAGTCTTTTCCTGTGGGTTTTGTTGTAATTCTATTTCTAACTTTCTAAATTCTTCTTTTAATGATAAATATTGCTGTCTTTTCTGTTTGTTTTTATTTGCCATATACATTACAGCTATGCCTCTAAAATATGCTTTAGCTGTATCCCATACGTTTTGTAGTGATGTATCTTCTTCTTTGTTTTCTTTAAAAAAAATTCCATTTCTCCTTTGGCCAAATCTACGAATTCTTTATCTTTTAGTATAGATTGATTTAAAATCCATCTTGTTTTTTTTTTTGTATTCCTTTCCATGTCACTTTTAAAGGGTTATGATCTGCCCATCTGCCTATTTCTATCTCAATTTTCTGTATATCCATCTTTAATTCAGAAGTCATCCAAATCATGTCAATTCTTGACCAAGATTTATGGCTATTTGAATAAAAAGTGTACTGTCGATTTTGAGGATTAATTTCTCTCCAGACATCTTGAATTCCAATTTCTTCTGCCATATCAAAAAATGCCTTAGGTAATTTTCTCCTTCCATGTTTTCCTGTTTTACTACTTTTATAATCCATTATTCCATCTACTATCGCATTAAAATCTCCTATTAAACAAATATTTTGATATTCCATTTCTATTAATTTCCTGTGTAATCTTTGATAAAATTGTTCTTGACTATCATTTGGAGCATAAATTGCCACTAACAGTATTTGTTTTTGGTGCAAATATATTTCAAACATAACAATTCTTCCTTTTTCATCTGAATATATTAATTTGGAATCTATTGTCTCTTTAACATATACCTCCACCCCTCATTTCTTTTGTTGTGCTGATGTATAATAAAGCTTCCCCATTTTGGGATGTTCCAAAAATTTATAATGTTTTTTTATATGTGTCTCTTGTAAACAAATTATATCTATATTTAATTTCTGAAGTTTCCTAAAAATTTTATTTCTTTTTGTTGGGGAGTTTAGTCCATTTACATTTACCGAAAAAATCTCGTTTTTTTCCTCCATTTTCTCTTTCATTACTTATATTTAGGCCTAGTCGATCTTGTAATCCTTTGTTCTCTAGCAGTTCCTTCTCCTTCACCTGTTTGTTCACTTTTCTCCTGCTGCTGTTCTACTTGTGCCGTTGCTCCTTGGGCTGTCTTTTCTGTCTGCTTTTCTTCTTGTTGCTGCAATCCTTCATCCAAAATTACTCTATTTCTTTCTTCAAAGTCCTCTGCTTTCCAAATTGAATCCAGTCGATATCTTGTATTGTTCCAATTTATTAAAATGCCTTCTGGCATCTAAAATTTATGCCTTTGGCAATCAATTTTGTAGTTAGGAAATGATAGTGTCTCCAGGTATCCCTCACTCTCCTGGGTATCTGTTTTAGGATCACAATTTCTTTATTTTTATATTGTAAGGGTTCCTCTCTGACTTTTCTCAGTATTTCATCTCTTGTTGATTTCTTTATAAACCTCTCATGCACTTCTCTTGGTAATCTATTTTTTCTTACATACGCTGAACTCATGTGATAAGTTTTATCGATTTCATTCTGAATATCAATTCGATCTGCGTTTAGAAGTTCTGCCAACAGTTCAATAATCACCGTTTCTATATTTTCTTCAGTGTTTTCAGGAATATTTTGAAACCTCAAGTAATATTCCGCTTTTCTCATTTCTACCATTGCCATGGCATGTTCTAGCTCCTGATTTGATTGTTCCAATCCTTCATTCTTTTGCAGTAACATCTCCACCTTTTTATCAACGTCTTGCGTTTTAAGTTCCACTTCCTGGATTTTCTGTTCATTTCTTGTAATTTTTTTATTTTGAGCTTCGAATTGTGCCTTTATATCCATAATTTCTTCGCTTACTTTGTCCAGTTTGCTTTGTGTCTCAATATGATTTTGCTATAATAATTGATGAATTAATTTTAAAGAGGTTTGTTCTTCGTGTGGCATACTTGCTTTTTCACGCTGTAACAATGTGCTGACAGAACTCTGAGTTGTTGGGCTGGCTTGTCCGACAGAGGGCGCTGAAGAAGTTTTCTTTGCAAGTCTGGAAATATTAGATGTACTCATTTTATTGCTCACAGTCTTAGACTTATGTCCCAGGCGTAATCAAGAATCTGCTGTTGTGAGACAAAATTGCCTCCTCCAGTCTCTTCTTATATTTAAAATGTTCTCTTTTCCTTTTTATTTTCCTGAATGGTATCTATTTAGTCTTTATCCAGTATCAACAAGTATAGCTATGAACAGTTTTTCTTTTATTATCTCAAACCAGGACTTTGTTTTGCTCACACTTTTTCAAGGTCACTGTATTTTTAATTCTTTAATTCTTATTTTCTGCCAGCAGATGTCCTCGTTAGCTTATTTATCAACTCTTTAGTCCGATAGTTGTTATTCATTTAAAAATGTCCCCTTAATGTTAAATTTGCCACTCCAAAAGTCTCTCTGGGAGTCTTTATCTTTCAAGTTCTCCTTTTTAGGGTCTCAATATTTTAAAGCACAAGGAGAAGGAAAAGATTTTAGCTCACCCAGACATAACTTGTTGTTGGAGATCAGCTATTGCCTCATACTTCCCTTCCGGCTGCAGGCAACTCGGATTGCTTCAGGCTTCCCTTGCAATCTTTCTTCCGCCCCTTTAGAGGGGGCATTCAGCATGCTTAGATTGATCGCCACCAAATCCAAGCTCCTGAAATATCCCTCTTTCTTCGTTGCCCCTCCAGGGCAACTTTCCGTCTCTTTAAGAGACGCTAGACGAAGTGAAACCAGACTGAGAGGCTGGAGCCCCAGCCTCCTATGTCTGTCCCGTTCCCTCGCCGGAAGTGCTTCCTCTACCTTTTCAAAAAAAAAAAAAGTTTGGAACTCTTATTTTATATATGGTGACAGCAGCAAGATTGCTCTACGCACAAAAGTGGAAGGATGCCTTGATTCCTACCATGGACGAATGGTTACAAAAGTTGATGGAATTAGCAGAGATAGCCAAATTGACTGTGTTGATAAAAGAAAAGAGTGCTTTTGTTTCTACTTGGAAACCGCTTCTGGACTTCGTGCTTGAGGTGGAAAAAAATGATATTATGTTTTTGGGTTTTACTGATTAGACTGATTTGCAGATACGGAAATGGATAGTGCATACTACTATAGAAATGTAAAAAGTTGAGATTTGATTATAATGTCTTGATTTTACTGCAACAGAGAGAATCGGAAGTCAATGCCTTTTGTTTCTTTCCCCTCCCTTTCTTCACATCTTTTTTGTTTTCTTTTTCTACTGTTGTTCCCTACTATTTGCATTTGTATTTTCATATTTATGTTATAAATGAATAAAACTAATAAAAAGTAATATAGTAATGGTAACTAGTGTAATAAGTGTACAGGTAGTCCTTGACGTATGACCACAATTGAGCCCAAAATTTCCCTTTCTAAGCAAGGTGTTGTTAAGTGAGTTTTGCCCTATTTTACGACATTTTTGCCACAGTTGTTAAGTGAATTGTATGGTCATTAAATGAATATGGCTTCCCCCATTGACTTAGCTTGTTGGAAGCCAGCTGGGAAAGTTACAAATGGTGTTCACATGACCCCTGGAAAGTGCAAACTGTTATAAAGCAGCTGAATTTTGATCATATGACTATGGGGATGTTGCAATGGTCGTAAGTGTGAAAAACAATAATAAGTCACTTTTTTCAGTGCAATTGTAACTTTGAAAGGTCACTAAATGAATAGTTGTAAGTCTATTACTACTTGTAATTATTCAGTACATGTACTGTATATTAAAATGAGAAAAAGATGTGCCTGACTTTACTCCAACATCCTTAACAAATCTATGTTACAGTGAAAAGCTCTAGGTGTTGGCACTTCAGGATAGCCCAGGTCAAGAAACAATTATGGCTACAATAATCATATTTTCTTAGAAAATATAAAGGACAAACCTGAAAAAGAGGCATGTTTTCTAAGGATAAAAAAATGAATTGTGTACATTTATAATTTTGTTTCACAAAAGAAAATTCAAGAGCAAAACAAGAAAATAATTAAATTTTAAAAATCTAAAGGACAGCTTTCTGAAATACTGTAAAGGACTGTCTTTTATAATAAAGGACATGTGGTCACTATAAACATGACAAGGATTCCAGCAATGTTCTTTATTGTGGTAAAGTAGAATAGCAGAATCTTGAAAACATGTCCAAGTTTCTCTCTGTGCCATCTTACGTTAAACAAAACCAAGACAGAATTATCTGAATTTCTTTCTTATATTTTCCCCTTTTTGGGGACTGTGTAATGTTCTACCAGTCCATCTTAAAAGTTTGCTCCTTCCTTCCCCAAGGTCAATTCTACAATTCTTCAGAAGGCCTATACAGTGTTTTCCACAGCCACATTCTTAAAGAATGAAAGAGGTAATACCGGTACATCCCTATTTAGAGGTCCTGCTGCATTCAGTCTGCCTTTCTTCCAAGGAAAGATATATAGAATTTCAATTCTGCATACACTCTTGGCCTCTGTGCTATATTAGCCCATGGATTTTAATTATTAGTCCTTTTCAGCATGTGGTTCCAAACCCCCTTCACAACTAAAATGAACCAATATTTATTAAAATAGAAATGTTTGTAACTACCACAGCTATAAAATGGAATAACAAATACCATATTGTAGTGGAAAATGGAATGCTGCCATTTATTGATCCATAAAGTTCTATTTAATAACATTTATAAAATGTCTGGTATGAAGCCCTTTATTCAATAAAGGTACCTTATGTGGTGAACCTGCATCAAAGCTGCAAGGCATTAAGAGAATGTCTAAAAATAAATTTCTTTTCATTTTCAAGTTTTTTTAAAAGAGGTTTTTTAAAACTTACAGGCAGCAGTATTAATGATATTAATAGCACATTGAATGCAGAGTAATTTAATCTTAATTTAATACCAATGATCACAAGGATATGTATTTCAACCTTCTTCTATCTCTGTAAAATTTAAGATCCTTTGATTTTAATGGAACATATTCCCAGATAAGTAGGTAGATAATCATTTACCTGAGAGCCAGTCAGGAGTAGTGATTTAAGGGTTAGGGTTCCAGAAAACCAAGCACATCAGAGAACGTATGTGTCTGTCGTTCAGAGATGGTTGCATAGCTGCTGCATTTATACAGTACATCTGCAAATGTTCATTCTGGCTAGGGGGTGCTCAAACATCAAAGCACAGAACAGGAAGTCACATCAACTAATCACCATGCAAGACCCACACCTCCCCACAACGCTCAGTTGGGATTTGGGAGATGTGCCCATTGGCCTCTTTGCAGCCATCAACTCTTCACAGCCTAGGTATACAGCAATGGCAACACGCAGTTGGGGGTAACTCTAAATCAAACTTTAAGTACTAAGCCAGCTAGCTGAATTTAAGCCAGTCTTAGCTCCAAAAAGAAAGAAATGGCAAATCACTTTCAAACTCTTGCCAAGAAAATTGCAGAGGTCTGTCCAGGCAGTTGCCAGGAATCATGACTGACTCAAAGGCATTTGCGCACACACACAAACACAAAACCTAAGAAGTATTAGATGAAACATGTGTCATACCATGAGCATTAAAAAATAAGCCATCATGCTGTTTTCATTTTTTAATTTTGCTTTGTTTTCCTATTTTCTCTGAAATGATTTTTAGGGGCTCATTCATTCATTTTATGGAAATTGTTGCATCATGGTTTGAATACCATTTGTAGGTCTGTTTTATGTCCTTGTATGCTCTCTCTCTCTCTCTGTCTATCACAACCTTTGTTAAACTGGTCTTCAGCTGTGGTATATTACTATCACTCCCAGGAGCCAAGTTGACTGGATATGATAGTTGTAGTCCTACACACTTAGAATGCACCAAATTAGAGAAGGTCATTTTACTCATTCTGGAAAGCCATTTTAGAATGATCTGTCATCACTTATGCAAGCCTTGGTTATATCCATATCAGATTTTTGCAGAAATCTCTGCTCTTTGAAAAACATAAATAATCCCAGTTAAGAGTAAAATGAAATAATTTGCTATGTTCCAACAGGAGTACAGTCTCATGATCACATTATCCTATTTTAAGGAATGCACTACTTGTCTGTTGTTTTTCCAGGTTCAGTTCAAGATTTTAATCTGTAAATCAAATGGCTTAGGGTCTGGTTATCTGATAAAATTTGTAAGGAGACTTTTACTGTCTTTATCCACAGAAGCTCAGAAAAGCTTTTCTCCTAGAATCTAAACAGACTGCTTTGGGAATTACAAATGGTAACTCTTTTTCTCTGATTTAGGGCATCAAGATGTAACTTTTTAATTTGTTTTAATAATTATAATTATTTTTGAATTATTGGATGTTTTGCTACTGGGATATTTTAATCTTCATTTTTAAAAAATGTTTAAAACTCACAATATATAAGTAATATATGGGTTGATTGGGGAAGTTCTCCATTTTGTTGTGGCTTTACACAAATTTTATTTTCTTTTTACAAGATATGGAAGTATTTAACTATGTGTGTCTCCAGAAATATGTTATGGGTAGAATAAAAAAAATAACCAAGCGACGAAGTGTAACAATAGACAGATTATGGATATTTTAAAAAAATATCTTCTTGAAAGGTTTGGCTTGACAGAGCCCTCTATAACCTTTTTAGGGTATTGAAGGCTGCAGTCGGTAGGATAATGATGCAAAGTGGATAGATCCTGGATTTTTTTTCTTGGATCCTGGAGGAAATTTATAGATTTTATTTCCTTTTTAAATGATATTAGGTCCATTGCAGGGCTCATCTACTACTTTTTAGAACATAAAAATATAAACATCCAGTGGCAGATGTTTGTATCATCCGTTTTTAGCTTTAGTAATCAGATGTGATTTGGGGACAAGAAGGAATTCAGGGGCTACTTAGAGTCCTGAGACGTATGTTGTACACTATACAATAGTCTAGGCTCCCCATTTATTCATTTAAATGTGATAGCATTTAAACAAAAGTATGGCAGTGCATTTTGCTTAAAACCACATTACAGAAAAACTAATGAATGTACATCAAATATCGTTGTAGAACAAAAACTTATATGGAGGGATCTGGTTTTCATCTTTTTCTCTTAATATTTAAAGCAATTCAGAGTTCGGTCATTCTTCCTATTTATGTCTCAGGTTTATATCCCACATTTTGGACAACAGCTGCTGAAGGTTGCTTAATACAGTCATCAATGTATAACAAATGCAAATGCATATAACCTGGCACCCCAGACAACATATTCACTGTGCTTCCCTATCATCAGATATATATTTTGAGCTCCATGCTTCAGATGAAAACATGGAATGCAAAAAAGCTTATGGATAATATTTAAAAGAAAATAAAACCAAGGATCCATATATCAAAAGCAAAGCTCTGAACCTTTAATATTTAGCTTCTGTCCTTCTGTGGTATTTTGCATCTTAGTGTTATGGATGTGCCACCAGAGATCAAAGTCTCATGTTGTAGAGATCCCACTTCATTTACCAAGAGAGTCATGTGCCAGCCATCTGTTGTAGCTGCTGACAGAAAACAGCAGCACATTTCTCAAACTTTTGCCAGAAAAAAAGGCTTTATTGCTCAGCAAAAATGAATTACAAGGTAGCTTGTAAACTATATCTGGACTCCACAGTCATTTACATGGTATATACTACACTACAAAATTGTGTCTTACCCCATTCTTTCTTCACAGATGCATAACATATGGTAAATAGAGTTTTCAGTGGAATTTATTATTTTCTATACATGCTTTTCAAAAACAAAACCCTTTTGCATACTGAAACAGTGAATTGCTATTTTGTTTTTGGCAAAATTTGAACTTCAGAGCTTGGGTATTGGAGGAATAACATAACTGAGTCACAGTAGCTGCACTTGTAAGTTGTGATACTACTTTGGAAGTCTGTGTTTCACAAAGGTTTGTCCACCATTGATCGATCATCTCCTTCAAATACTTACTATTAACTAGGAGAACCAGTTTGGTGTAGTGTTTAAGGCAGGGGTCTTCAAACTTGGCCCTTTTATGACTTATGGACTTCAACTCCCAGAATTCCTCAGCCAGCATGCCTGGCTGAGGAATTATGGGAGTTGAAGTCCACAAGTCATAAAAGGGCCACATTTGTAGACCCCTGGTTTAAGGCACCAGGCTAGAAACCAGGAGACTGAGTTTTAATCCTGCTTTAGGCATGAAAACTAGGTGGATGACTTTGGGCTGGTCTCTCTCAGCCCAACTCACCTCACAAGATTGATGTTGGGAAAATAGGATGAGGAAGTAGTGTTAGGTACGTTTGTCATCAATAAAGGTGGGATATTAATTAATTACTTAATACCATCAACAGCACAATTGTATTAACATAAGCAGTTCTCAAATTCACTTAAAAGTGATTTCAGTCAATTTACCTATATTTAAATATGGATACAAAATGTCAGGCTGCTGGCCCTATATGGTCTGTAAAATCTTTGGATGCTAAATGAAGTGATGATGTTTAATATATAGTTAAATATTAAAGCAGTCATATTAACTATATTTAATTTGAATTAAATATACATGTCAATGATATGAAATCATATTTAGCTTTTCGTTTGGTTCCACTCCCTATGGCAGGGGTGTCAAAACTTGCAATGTCATGTGACGTGACATATTGCAACTTTTTTTCCATTGCCGGTAATGGGGTGGGCGCAGTTTTGGCATGATGCTTCCGGCCCACGGGCTGGCAGTTTGACACCCCTGCCCTATGGAATACGTGGTCTCCAACATGCCATCTAAATGTTAAGCATTGTTCTTAGTTTTGAACAGCATTCCCAGAGTACTCTTGGTACTCCCAGAGTAGAGGCTAAGAAAGAGCTGTATGCAGCCCCCTACCCTATTTGGGCTGCCCTCAAAACTCCCCAAGACTGTGCCACAAAAATTAAACAGCAAGATAATGACCTTAGGTTGGACAATATTTTGTCTTACAAAATACTTATTTAAGACTTTAAAAAAGATATATTGAAGTATTGGCTATTTTTTTTAAAAAAAAAATCAACATAAAAAAACTCAAAACATTTTGACCCTGCTTACACCATTGATTTCAGTGCTCATCAGTCATGTTCCCTGGAGTCCTTGGATAACAAAATATGTGCCCCCAAAGAAGATTAAAATTGCCCTGGCACAAAATACTCATTTTGAGGGACTGCCATGTACTGTTTCTATCTGGAACTGAGTTTCATTAGAGAGACACATACAGAAAAAGTACACTGTATACCTTTGCTTATCATAGACATGATTGATTCATACTTCATCTGGCAGATAATTAAAAATCTAATTTTGTATTGCCTTTTTGGTGTAATTCTAAAATACTTGCTAATCGATCCACTTCAAAATATTTCTCTTCTCTCCCTACCACCGCCACCCCAACAGTGCCAAGTTATACCAATCTATAGCTTCTACCTACCTTTCCTGTTGCTTGCCAGGTGAAATTTATAGACTGAATGTTGACAGGGATAGCTGGCATTCTTTGTTGAGCTTTTCTGAAATCATGAGTGAATGGGGCCATCTTTCCTTCTGAAACAATCAGAATATCCTCTTCAAAGCCTGTAAAATAAAACCACTTAAGTTGAAACAGGCAGAAAATTAAATACTAACATGGGATGAAAATCAAACATTCAGTCTGAAGGGTTTTCATAGAAAAACGTGCAGGCTTTCTCAGAGAATTACTCTAGCAGAACTATGGCAGAGATAGATATTCTGAGAAACACGCCTATTCAGTCACTTATGGGGGTAAAGAATGTATAACGTATAAAAAAGGATCACCATCGTGCATTACTCAAGTATATGTTTTTTGGATTTAACTCCATAATGCCTGGAAATAGTTGTTTCACATCATTTCTCCAGATTACTCATAGAGTAGTAATTTAAACATTAAAAAATTGTATAAGAAATCACTTGATTGACTGTTTATGTTATCAAGTTCTTTTTGACTCTTAGCAACCACGTTGATAAGAAGTCAGTACCCTTCCATAAAACCTTGTAGGAAAGAACTGCTAATCTATTATCTGGACAGACTTGAACACTGGGCGCTATCTAACAAAATGAAATTCAATGGTGAAAAAAGTAAGGTTCTACATTTAGGCAAGAAAAACCAAATGTACAGGTATAGTATAGGGGGTACCTTGCTCAATAGTAGTAACTGTGAGAGGGATCTCAGAGTCCTAGTGGACAATCACTTAAATATGAGCCAGCAGTGTGCTGCAGCTGCCAAAAAAGCCAACACAGTGCTAGAATGCATTAACAGAGGGATAGAATCAAGATCACGTGAAATATTAATACCACTTTACAATGCCTTGGTAAGGCCACACTTGGAATACTGCATCCAGTTTTGGTCACCACGATGTAAAAAAGATGTTGAGACTCTAAAAACAGTACAGAGAAGAGCAACAAAGATGATTAGAGGACTGGAGGCTAAAACATATAAGCAACGGTTGCTGGAATTGGGTATGACTAGTTTAATGAAGAGAAGGACTATGGGTGACATGATAGCAGTGTTCTAATATCTCAGGGGCTGCCACAAAGAAGAGGGAGTCAAGCTATTCTCCAAAGCACCTGAAGGCAGGACAAGAAGCAACAGATGGAAACTAATCAAGGAGAGAAGCAATCTAGAACTAAGGAGAAACTTCCTGACAGTTAGAACAATTAACCAGTGGAACAACCTGCCTCCAGAAGCTGTGAATGCTCCAACACTGGAAGTTTTTAAGAGACTGGACAGCCATTTGTCCGAAATGGTATAGGGTTTCCTGCCTGAGCAGGGGGTTGGGCTAGATGACCTCCAAGGTCCCTTCCAACTTTTATTATTATTATTATTATTATTATTATTATTATTATTATTATTATTATTATTATTATTATTATTATTATTATGGTTTACAGTTGCCATTCTTTCATGCCAACATGAAAGTAAATGTTCAATGCTAGAATTACAATCTCTTTCAAACTCTGCAATTTTGTTTGGGGAAGCCAAATACCTCAAGGGACTTTTCATTTTCTTTCCGTAATTGCCTTATATATATACTCATGTGAAGGCACAAGGAAAGAAGAACCAGCAGACCAAATCCATCATCCATTATTTAATCCATCATTTGGTAGCTTTGCACCCTTCCATTATTTTTTTCCTAATAGCTATCCAGGGGCTTACTCCAAAGATATTTCAAGCAATGCATAGCCATTCTCAATGACCAATAACCATTGGTAGCCTTATCCTTTATGAAACTCTTGCCTAGCTGTCCAAGTTGGCAGCCATAAGTACATCTGATGGCAATGGATTCCAAAGTTCTATTCCAGCGCTGTATCCTCTATTGCTTAAGAGTTAAACTTACCTTGTGGAGAATCCACGCGCTAAAGAGGACTCGGTGGGGATGGGGAAAGATAAAAACCTGGTGCCCTTCCCACGTTTGAGGACAAATCTCATATTCCCCACCAACAGACTAGATGACTAGGAACGGAGTTGCGATATATATCCGGACAGAGCCCCAGATTAGGTGAGTCTAAACGAGAGCGCACGCAGACGGCGGAGCAAAGACAGGAAAGAGATCCACGCGAGCCCCAGCCTCACCTACCGATTAGCACGCGGGCTTGGTGAGCGTCAATCCACATGTAGAGGGTGTCTTCCTGGCGCTGTGCGCCGCGCAAAAGCGGCAGGCTGGCGAGGCACAGAGTGCCGCAAAGCCAGAGCGCCGCTGAACAGAAGGCGCTGATTCCACGGGCCATGCCGCGCTTGATTTATCTGTTCCACGGGCGAGGGGGGGGGAAGCAAGAAAGGACGTCCTTCCTCGAGGGAGAGCCTTCACGCCTGCCGCTGCTTCCCGCTCGCTCTTCTACTCCGTCCCGGGTGGCGTCTCACTTCTGCACCGAGGAGGCGGGCTGGAGGCGTCTGTTGTGTTGCTCTGCTGCGACTGGAGGTAGGTTTGCCTTTTGGCAGCCGCAGCGGTTGTGAGAGCGTGGCTAGAATAGGGAACGTGTGCTTCGTAGAAGGGAGCGAGCGCGGCGAGCCAGTCCCGCTAGGCGGCAGCAGCGATTATCTGCCAAGAAGCGGTTCTTGGAGAAGTTTGAGGAGAATGCAGCCTATCAGCATCGAGATGGAGGAATCGCGGGGAGGGGGGGAGAGAATTTGTAGACCTCGGGTTGGGTAACTGGTTTCTATTGCACTAGTTTTATCCTACCGTGCTTCCCCTCTACAATCTTCTTATTGCGGTTGTACTAATTCTTATTTCGCCATTTATAATATGCAGCTTTTTTCTTGTTTCTCATTGTGGAAACGGAAGGCAAGAACAGATATTTTTAAAATAAAAATGATGTCACAAACAGTGGGATATAGAAGAAAATAAATAGAACACCAGTGTATTGTAGTTAAAGACAGCACTTTTTATATCCTTCAATGATGCCTTAATACCCCTTCGTTGAAGTCTAGACAAAGAAAAACTGCTTTCACAGCCAAACTCACTACTCATATAGGACCTGAAAGTATTGATGAAAACATCCCTGAAAACAGACAAAACGTTCTGGAAACAGCCTAGAATGCTGCTTACCTACCAAGGAAGAAAAAGGTACTGATGAACTGACAGGATAATCAGCTTACCTATGTTTTGTTTTGTTTTATTCTCTAGCAGTTAAAAAAATAACGATGCAGAAAAATCAGAGCATTTTACAAAACTACCTTTCCAGGTTACCTAATTCTTTTGCAGTTCAGAAGGATTGAGTGTTCTATGTCATTTGTCGGCAAATAGTTTTTCATTCTTACTCATTCATATTTTGCATCAGAGAAGATGTCTTCTTTCTCCCTAATTTTTGCATCAGGACATTGTGAAGCAGATGGTACCAGCAGCTGTTCTTTTTTTGTTTGTGGTTGTTCAAGTTTGAATACACAAGATGTCTATTAGACTACAGATGTTCAAGCAAAGTAAGTATATGTGTAATATATATATAATGTACATATTTTACATGCTATATTTATATGTAACATGAAGCAGACAAGCAAGAAAATGAAACATACAATAAATTATCCAAGCATTCTTCTTTTGAATATTATTGGGCTGTTGCTTAAATTAGTTGTATGACTCAAGTGTCTTCCAAGCCAGCAATCGTGCTTTCATGACTTGTACTGCACAATCACCTTGTATTATTCACAAGATGTTATAATGGCATTAGATTACATACATAATGTGAAACCTTTCTGTATTTTCCCATATTCCTGCCATCCCTCTAGGGCAGACATGACAAACACAAGGCCCACGGGCCGGATGCGGCCTGCAAAGTGGTTTCATGTGGCCTGCGAAGCCATCCTGGAAACAGTGAGGGAGTGACCCCTGCTGCCTTGGCCCTGGCCCAGGCCAGCTGGGAGCCAATATACAATTTTGTGGTGGCCATCTATGCTGAAAAGTATTCAGTCTTAGCTCCACAAGGCCATCTAGAAACTGCTTGGTGCCGCAGGTGCTCGAGAGCCAGGCTGGGTGATTGACCTCTGCTGCCCAGGGCTCTGGGAAGCCCGCACCAACATCCAGCCCCCCCGCATGGCCTGAGAGGAACAATGAGGCTCCACCAGTGGACCATGCCTTGGCACTTGCCCTGGTCCCACCTCCTTCTGCCAGAGACCCTCAGATCTGTCCCACTCCTACCCAGGCCCCCACAGGCATCCTTGATGTGAATGATGTAGAGCTGGCCACGCCCACCCAGTAGGCCACACCCACTCCGTCCATGCCCACCCAGTAGGCCACACTCACCCTGGCCACACCTACCAGCCCCCCGAGGGCAACCGCAATGCTGATGTGGCCCTCAATGAAATTGAGTTTGACACCCCTGCTCTAGGACATGGGTTGGCAACCCGTGGCTCCGGAGCCGCATGCGGCTCTTTGAGCCTTCTCCTGAGACTCCCAGTCCTCCTCCGCCATTTGCAGACAGAGACAGAGAGAGGCACTTGCGCTTCCCTTCTCTCTGTCTCTCTGTCTCTCTCTCTCTCTGTGTGTGTGTAAAACAAGAGTGGCCTCATGCTGTTCTCCAACAAGCTGACAAGCTTATTGGGCGGGGCCCTTTGCTGCGTCTCCGCAGGAAGCAGGAAGCAGCATATCTCTCTCTCTCTCTCTCTCTCTCTCTCTCTCTCTCTCTCTCACACACACACACACACACACACACACACACACACATTTTTACTTACTTAGTGGGGGAAGAGGACTGGCAGACCAAGGACAGGAGAGAGCCAGCCCAATAAAAATGTGTGTCAGCTTTTCGGAGAACAGCGTCAGGCCAGCTGGCCAGATGAGCAGAAGATGGGAGAGAGGGAGGGGGGAGAGAGGAAAGAGAGGGAGAGAGAGAGGGAGGGAGAGAGAGAACTCATGCACAGCAATTTTATTTCTTTTTAATTAAACTCTTCAATCAAGCCCCCTCCTCCAGCACACGCGCGTGCGCACACGGGTTTTGCGGCTCCCAGTGTTTTTTTTTCTGTGGGAAACGGGTCCAAGTAGCTCTTTGAGTGTTTAAGGTTGCTGACCCCTGCTCTAGGGGCTATTCCTCAGTTGACCAGGGGATGGCTTTATTATATGATAATTTGACAATATGTTCATTGAACATGAAAGTAAATCAAGTTTGCCTACAGTATTATAAGCAGTCATGTCTTCAAGTTACTGCCTTTTGACTTTTGATTTAAACAATTTTTTTACACACAGACTTGCTATTAAAGCAGTGAGGCCCTCTGCTGGCTGACCCTCCTAACAAAAAACCGTTAAGAAATTTTTACAGTTTTACAAATAACTTGATTCGCATACCTCAATAAAACTAACCAATGCCATAATTAGATTATGTAAATGGATAGATTTCACTATAAGTTTATCCTC
Organism: Bothrops alternatus; assembly: GCA_034064705.1. Taxonomy (NCBI): domain Eukaryota; kingdom Metazoa; phylum Chordata; class Lepidosauria; order Squamata; family Viperidae; genus Bothrops; species Bothrops alternatus. The sequence goes on from JARGCV010000124.1 coordinate 2,062,921, forward strand.
ATCCCTTTAAATTGTTTCTGCTAACTTTTATAAGTGCATTTTTGGTTTTGATCTTAATTCTGCTTTAGATAGAAATCTCTTAAGCTGAAAATTCTTTTGGCATAGAATAGTATATGCATGCACTCTAGAGCAAAATGTTATTTTAGTCAGGGTAATTATTCAGAAACTATCATTTTCCGTTACCTTAATAAATATTAGGAACAATGCAGGTGCAAAACATATTTTGATATTTTAGCAACTTCTCTCTATTAACCAAAACTGATTACACTTAATATATATCATAGGATTTTTTTAGCTTTAAAACAGAAGATGCTATCTGTAAGAAAAAAAGTATATGAAAAAAATATTGTAGAAAAAATGTATCTGCAGAATACCTACAATTAAGTGCTAAAAATAGCACCTTATATAATACTTCCAACAGATTTTATGAAATGAGCTGCATTTTTCTTTAACCAAAAAATATTCACCATTTGATAAAAGAAACAGTAATTTTGAATAAGTGCACAAAACCGGTTCAGTTTTAACCAAGATATTAGAAAGGTAAAGGATATGTTGACAATTTTACAAATTAAAATTTGTTGTTTTTATTATTTTGTTTTCATATACTTACACAAAGCACAATAAAACATGTATAATTTATATTGTGATACAGTATTTGTCTGTAAAGAAAGGTATAGGAGCCACCCAGAATTGTGTGCTGTACAAGATGGGTGGCCATATCTTTTAAATAAATGAACAAATAAATAAATAAAGCCAGAGGCCATCTATCTTGAAGTGAGTCTTCCTGACACTAGTGCTGGGGTAAAGGTCTATAGAAAATTGCATAAGGGAATTTATAGTATTTTTAAAATTATAATTAATTTCAATATTATAATAATTGATTAAACTTGTATGCCACCAGACTCTCAATGATTCTGCATGACTCACAACAAAGAAATTACAATTACACCAATACAACATAAAAGATATAGATGATAAAAGATGATATGTTGATATGATGGCTTACACCCTAGGATCGTGTGTGAGCTGAACGGAGTGTAGGTGGAAAAAGGAAACTGCCATGAGGAATCAGAGGAACCAGGCTTGTGAAACAAAGGATAATGGAGTTTGGAGGAAAGGGGAGGTGACAAGATAAGAGGGAGAAGGAGGGGTTGATAGGTGGAGGAAAGTTGTGGCACAGTTTGAAACTACTGGCTACAAGTGTACTTATGCTATTGGCTAAATGTGTATTCGATGCCTTGTGTAACCACCCATTGTGAGAGGTATGTAACTATGCTATTGGCTACTTGTGTATTCGATGCTTTGTGTAACCACCCACTGTGAAAGATAATAAAAGGGGGAGGCAGCCTTTTGTCTTGGTCGCTTCACCCCAAGGAAATCTGCATGCCCGCATATGTTCCTGTATTAGGCTATCGTGATCGACCCACCACGGGTTGAGGCACAGTGCGGTGCCTCAAGTAGTGACCCCGACGGGATTCGGGTCGGTGTCATATGACTACGACATCCCTGACACCCTCATATTCATCTCGCGCATCGCGACTCCTTTTCCTAGGATCGTCTTCCTGTGAGTATGGGGGGTGAATTCTCCAAAGAGCAGATAGCACATCTGCAGGAGCTTGGAGTAATTGTCAAGGCCTCAATTAAGCAACTAAACAAGACTCATAAATTGCCTTCACGTAAGGAGTTAAAAAATTGTTAATGTTTATTTGGGCTCATTGTCCCTCTTACCCCTTAAAGGGATCATTAAAAATTGCTCATTGGATAAAACTTGGCTCATATTTTCATGAGGAGCCTCGTGCTCCTTCCCAAATTCTCCTTACGTGGAAGACGGTTCTCGCTTGTTTGCAGGTCCATTTTCAAGATCTGCCTTCTTCTTCTTCTTCTGTAGCTATTGGTTTGGAACATAGTCATTATTATCAGGGCTTTTCTTCTGTTCCTTCCGCCTTGTCTCCTGTACATCAGGGAATTCTTCAGGCTCCTATACAGGGAGCTCTTGCTTCTACTGAAGACCTAATAACTGCCTCTGCTTATCCGGTTGATCTTACTGGTGCTAACCCAGTCTTCGCTCGCTTTCCTTTTAATTTGTTAACAAATCTTAAGTCTGCTGTTTCTACTTATGGTCTTAGTAGTCCATATGTCCAGGAACTTCTTGCCTCCATTTCCACTACTTATACTATGATTCCTTATAATCGGAAAAGGAGAAAATACCTCCTGGCCTCCCATCAATTCAAAACCGTCTTAATAATGCCTTGTTCACTGTTAACTTTCTCAACTTGACAGGCTCTCCTGAGACGTCTGCAGCAGAGAGCCATTTTTCTCCCCCCCCCTCTTTTCTGCTCCAAAACCGCAGGTGTATTATCGCCGGTTGCCGGATTTGACTTGGCAAGGCCCTGCATCTTTACTCACGTGGGGTCGTGGATACGCCGCAATTCAATTGGACGATAAGGTTTTGTGGGTTCCTGGTCGCCACGTGAGGCCTTATCTAGTTCTATTACCGGCTGAAAACAAACGGAAAGATGAAAGAAATTGAACCTCCACCTGCATATGCCTCGGTGTTTTTGTCCCCCTTTTCCCCTCCTCCCGTTCCCCGTTCCGCGGCCCTAAAGCCTCAATCCCCAGCCCTTTCTGTGCCTCATTCCTGGATGTCTTTTAATTTGTGTTTTTTAGCCTTCTTGACCATTTTTATGACAACTTTTGCTGTTCTGTATTTTACTTGCTCTTTTTCAGGTTCACCAAGAATTCGTCGGTCCCTGGTTACCCGTACAGGTGACTTGGGACCAGACTATTGGGATAATAATGCATATATGAAAGATGTTTCTCACTATGCTCGGTTGCTGAATGCATCCAATTGTTGGATTTGTATGCACATGCCAGCACAGAGCAAGCGTGCCTTTCCCCTTCATGGAGTGCCTTATGTGTCTGCCTTGCCTCGCAATTCTCCCCTTAATACGTTCCCATGGATGAACGATATCTCTCTCTCTTTCACTTTGAATCCTTCCTTACGGGTCTCTCTTGCTTTGCGCCACCCTGCTCAAGTATGCATTAATCGCACAGCTTCGTCAGACAGTAATAATACCTTTCTAGGTATTTGGCAATTTTGTAATATAACTATCCCCTGGCAGCTAGACTATAAAACTAAATATTATAATGAGACAAAAAAATGGCATCAGGAGAGCATGTGCTGGTTGTGTTCCTTTGTTTGATTTTGGTGAAATCTTTGAGACCTTGTATAACTTTTCTAAACACAAAGTAGTCATGTCTGATAAAGATTGGATCTTATGTGGGAATAATGCATATAGGTCAATACCCCAGAATTGGTCTGGCATATGTACGTATGGAGCTGTTATCCCTGTTTTATATAAACTTGATAAACTACCTCATTTCCACTTGCGCAATAGACGTGCTGTTGAAGCTTCCAATGAGCTCACTTTGGGAGGCAGTTGGTCTGTTCAAACTGCTAGAGCGTTAATTCCTGCAATGGGTGTTGCCATGAACTATAGGGATTTGCATATATTAAATAATTGGACCGTTGCAATGTTTAATGATACTATTTGTTCAATAAAATGGTTAAATAAGGAGCAGCAGCAAATAAGAGAAGTTACCCTACAGAATCGCTATGCATTGGATGTTCTTCTTGCTGCAAAAGGAGGCGTGTGTGGTCTTATTCAGTCATTGTTGTATGTATATTTCTGACAACTCACCCAATATTTCTGCCACTGTTGCTCATATGGAAAGTATGGTACAAAACAATCCCTTATCACAAGGAACTGGTGCCCTAATTGATCGGGACAGTTTGTTTTCCTGGCTACCTAATGCTGGGTGGCTCAAAAAATTGGTTATTGCTATAATAGTGCTTGTAATATTTTGTGTAACAATCTGTTGCTATGTACAATGTATTCCTCACCTATTGAACATGTGTAAGTCTCCCGCTTCTGTCCACCTTCTGGATAAGCAACAACTACAGCCTCTGATGACTGAACAGCAAATGGATTTGCAGAAGACAAAACCATGTCCCATTTTTTCGGATGATAGAGACCTGGACTCCTTTTAAAAGAAAAAAGGAGGAGATGTTGATATGATGGCTTACGCCCTAGGATCGTGTGCGAGCTGAACAGAGTGTAGGTGGAAAAAGGAAACTGCCATGAGGAATCAGAGGAACCAGGCTTGTGAAACAAAGGATAATGGAGTTTGGAGGAAAGGGGAGGTGACAAGATAAGAGGGAGAAGGAGGGGTTGATAGGTGGAGGAAAGTTGTGGCACAGTTTGAAACTACTGGCTACAAGTGTACTTATGCTATTGGCTAAATGTGTATTCGATGCCTTGTGTAACCACCCATTGTGAGAGGTATGTAACTATGCTATTGGCTACTTGTGTATTCGATGCTTTGTGTAACCATCCACTGTGAAAGGTAATAAAAGGGGGAGGCAGCCTTTTGTCTTGATCGCTTCACCCCAAGGAAATCTGCATGCCTGCATATGTTCCTGTATTAGGCTATCGTGATCGACCCACCACGGGTTGAGACACAGTGCAGTGCCTCAATGATATGTGCAAGTGACAGATGGAATGCAGCGAGGGAGACAGATATTATGGGAGAGAGGTAGTTCCTCAGGTAACTGGGCCTTATGCCATGTAGGGTTTTATAATGTAGAAAAAGGCCCCCCAGAATAAAATACTGCACAGAATAAGAAAAAGAAGTAGAATAGAATATTTCCTCTAAAGGAGAAGAGGAGAAAGATCTCATTAACAAAGGCAGAAAGCAGTCCCTCCCCACTATTCCTCCACTAAAACAGCCTGCAGGCAAAGCTTAAAGAAACTAAGTTTCATTCATAAAACAATGTATACATTGTAAAACCAGACTTGGCTAAAGAGATCTCCAAATAGACCAGAATAGATCAGGAACTGAAACTGATTAGGCCAACAGGATTAAATCAAAACAACAAAACATCTTAAGATTTGCATCTTCCCTCACCCTTTCGGCCAGCCACAACCCCACATATCACAAAAGAAATTTCAAAATAGCAAGCAAAACACAAACAGATCCAGAAAAAACACATTTTCATATAGATTATGACATATAAATCACAAAAGGTCCAAACCATATAAAAACTAACACATAACCCCAATGTGCCAGCTGCCACCAGGAATGCATGTTGTTACTGTTGTTACTGTGCCAATAAACAGAAACCTCTTTTCCAAATGCAGCCTGCCTCTAACTTACCGGTATTTTTTCCTTTGCCTGCCTTTCTCTCCTAGCTTGGAATAAGACATGGACCAGATTTAATTTCCAACAATAGGTAATAGCTTAAATCACACCCAAAATGATTAAGATTTAAGATTATGATTCTTTCCTATGTTCATTTCATTACTGAAATGGTAATAGCAGTTGACAAGTATGAAATTGGTCATCACTGCACAAGTTCACAGCTTTCAAAAGCCTTGCTATCTCTTCACATAATCAAGGAAGAAAATTATCTCAATTTTAGCTCCAATACACACAGAAAACATCCATACTCAGATATAGACACAATCAAACAGAAAAAGAGGTGCTCAGGCTGGAAATGTTTGCATTTAAAAATAACCCAGGGCCCTGAACTTACAACAAATTGGGACCCAAATTCTTTGCATTATATCAAAGGTGGTGTTTACAGTAAACAATACCTTTAGAAGGCAATTTCATCTACTGGAGGCACTTTTCAGCAAGTTCATATATGAGTCACTGATAACAAAGTCTATATGCATCAATCAGTCCACTGAAACAGTATTGTCACAGTATTGCTTAAAGGCGGAACCTGGAGATTCATCTACAGTATACCAATTTCTCTTAAATTAGGACTTGCAAAGTAGATTCCTCATCTTCAAATTTAAATGTTTCATGAAGCACACAGCCCCCTCACATTATAATTAAGAGTCTGAACAGCCTACGTGGAATTTTTCAGTGACTCACTCATAAAATACCAAGTAAATCCAAGAGCTCAAAGTATCTGCTATCAAAGTGTAACCCGCATGTGTTCACTTTAGGAACAATTTTTATACAGTAGTTAGTCTGCTGTTTAGAACATGATATTATGCATATACAGTATACTCAAATTTCAAACTGATTTATGTTGTGAAAGGATCTATTCTAATTGTTTAGGGTTGTTTAATATTTTGCTTACTATTTATTTATTTATTCATTTATTTGTTTATTTGTTTATTTGTTTATTTGTTTATTTGTTTATTTATTTATTTATTTATTTATTTATTTATTTATTTATTTATTTATTTATTTGGGTTTGTATGCCGCTCCTCTCCGGGGACTCGGAGCGGCTAACAACATATATATAAAAATAAAATTACAATAAAAAAACCCAAACAACGATATCTAAAAAAAAAACAATAAAACACACATTCAATTCAACAATCAACCACAATCATCCCCAGGCCTGCCGGCAAAGATGAGTTTTTAGATTTTTCCGGAAGGCTTACTAATATTACGAATGAAAAAAGGGAGTTATAAGCTATTATTTTTATTCCTACAATAATTGGCAGTTTGAAATGACTCTTGGTATATAAAAAAACTACAAAAAGTTTAAATGTCTTAGTTTTCAAAGGTGATTGCAAGATTGAGATAAACATGTCTAGCTTTTAAATAGACCATTTCTGATATTAATAGCAGCTGAGAATGTTCAGAAAATGCAATATGAGCAGAATAATCCATTTCTGAATGTAATAAAGTACTGTTTTTATTTGATTGAAAACATTACGTATCAAGAGGTTAGCTATGCTTCCTTCTTTTGACTGAGTAATATTCATATTTGGGAATATATTGACAACTGTAATCCTCAAACACTTGTGATTCTAAAGCTTGCCACTAATATAGTCCTGTTTTTATAACCAGATTTCATAATTCTCATAATTTACTTATATATTGAAGGTGCCTATAATATGTTAACAGAACAACAATCTTATTTTAACAATTAAATTAAAAAAAAACCAAGATAAAGTTCTCAATTTTACAAGACAATAAGGATGCTCTTTTAAAAGTGCGGTTTGGTTCTGGCAATTATCCTACAAAAGCTTAGGTGAACGAGCATACCTTTAGGCTAGCACATCTTTTACAGTCAATACCATAACTGGAGTGCTTCTCCTGAGAAGGGGTTTACTCCTGATCACTGCACTGTGAGGAATTGGAAGGAAGTTACCCCCAGCTGATCTCAGGACTCAGGTTGTTGGTAGTGACAGCAATTACAGTTTGAATACTAATACTGCTGGTAACTTTATATAAAAATTTCCAATTTTTATTAACTAGAAGATTAGCACCTCTAACTTATACTACCGGTATCCTACTGTAGTTGTTAAGAAAACCAAATAATTCTTTTCCAGAAAAACTTGCTATTTTATAAAATAGATATTTGCAAAGCCTCCAGAATCCTATTCAGTTCTTCTACTGTTCTTCATCAAAATTGTTTCACTGAGCTATTTATTAACTATTATTTATAAAATTATAAAATATATGCTACTCATTGCAGCAATAAAGTGACTTTGGGTGGCTTACAAAATGGTAAAAAAGCTAAATTACGACACCAAGCTGGCAGGAATAGCCAACACTCCAGAAGACAGGCTTAGGATACAGGAGGATCTGGACAGACTTGAACACTGGGCGCTATCTAACAAAATGAAATTCAATGGTGAAAAAAGTAAGGTTCTACATTTAGGCAAGAAAAACCAAATGTACAGGTATAGTATAGGGAGTACCTTGCTCAATAGTAGTAACTGTGAGAGGGATCTTGGCATCCTAGTGGACAATCATTTAAATATGAGCCAGCAGTGTGTTGCAGCTGCCAAAAAAGCCAACACTGTGCTAGGCTGCATTAACAGAGGGATAGAGTCAAGATCACGTGAAGTATTAATACCACTTTACAATGCCTTGGTAAGGCCACACTTGGAATACTGTTTTGGTCACCACGATGTAAAAAAGATGTTGAGACTCTAGAAAGAGTACAGAGAAGAGCAACAAAGATGATTAGGAGACTGAAGGCTAAAACATATAAGGAACTGTTGCTGGAATTTGGTATGTCTAGTTTAATGAAGAGAAGGATGAGGGGGGACATGATAGCAGTGTTCCAATATCTCAGGGGCTATCACAAAGAAGAGGGAGTCAAGCTATTCTCCAAAGTGAAGTGCCTGAAGGCAGGACAAGAAGCAATGGATTTAAATTAAGCAAAGAGAGAAGCAACCTAGAACTAAGGAGAAAGTTCCTGACAGTTAGAACAATTAACCAGTGGAACAGCCTGCCTCCAGAAGCGGTGAATGCTCCAACACTGGAATTTTTTAAGAAGAAACTGGACAGCCATTTGTCCAAAATGGTATAGGGTTACCTGCCTGAGCAGGGGATTGGACTTGATGACCTCCAAAGTCCCTTCCAATTTATTATTATTATTATTATTATTATTATTATTATTATTATATAAAAACAGTTAAAATTAATAAGACTTAAATAAGAACTGATGAGAACTGATAATGCCCAATAGGCATTCCCTTTATTTTTTTTTTATAAATATTTTTATTAATTTTTTAATAAAATTTTTAACAAAAGATGAGATAACAATTCAACTGTGAACAATTATGTACATATACAATTAACAAACGATCAAACAAAACTGCTCGGTACCCCCTCCCCACCACATCCTCCTAGAACAACACTAACCCCCTCTTCTTCCCCTCTAACAACCTACTTAAACCTTTCTCTAGTTCCATCCTCTCCTCCCATCTCCATCCTCTTCCTCATACCTTCTTCCTACTTGCCTAACCTTCACTCCTCCTTCTTCTTCCAACCAATGTGGTGCCCAGAGGCCACCCGAGCAACCCCTTACCACCTAAAAAGAAAAAAGAAAATCCCCACAACAGTTGAAAAAATATAAAATAACTATTATTAAACCCCTCCCCCTCCCCCCCAGGCTTCCCAGAGTGAATACAGGGTAAAAACGCAAGAAACCCCGCTAAACTACTTATACATAATTATTTAACTATAAAACAAATATAATTCCTTCAATTGATATTTCTTCTGTGTATAATCTATCCATTTTTTCCACTCCATCAAAAATTGTTCATTTGAGTGGTCTTTCAAATATGCAGATATCTTAGCCATTTCAGCCAAGTTCACGACTTTCAATGTCCATTCTTCAATAGATGGTGTTTCAGATGTCTTCCAATATTGACCCACCAACAGTCTTGCCGCCGTAATCAGATTCAAAATCAACTTAGTCTCTATGGTGGTACAGTCTTTTATAATACCTAATAAAAATAACTGTGGTGAAAATTCAATACGCTTTTTCAATATATTTTGAAGAATCCACCATATTTTTATCCAAAAAGCCTTAATTTTTTTTACAAGTCCACCAAATGTGAAAATAAGTAGCGTCCATAGAATCACATCTCCAACATTTGGGTTGCATATTTGGATACATAAGTGATAATTTTTTTGGGTCTAAATGCCATCTATAAAACATTTTATAAAAATTTTCTCTTAAATGCTGAGCTTGTGTAAATTTTACATTTTTCACCCATATCCTTTTCCAAGTTCCCATCATAATTGGATGTCCAAAGTTACCTTCCCATTTAATCATACATTCTTTAACTAGTTCATTTCCAGAATCAATTTCAATTAAAACATCGTATAATCTTTTAATATGCATAATTCTTTGATCTCTAACTTGTTGAATTAATTTTCCATCCTTTAAAGAAAAACCCATTTTAACATCTTTTTGCCATCTAGCCTGAAATTGCATATGTGAATACCAATTATGAGCTATTCCTTCTTCCCTTAACCTATCTAGTGATTTCAGTTCTAAACTATTCCCCTCTTTAATTAAAAGCTTCTCATAGGGCACCACATCCTGGATTTGTTGTCTATTCATACTCTCTATTGCATGCCTGGGAACTGTCCATAAAGGAATTTTACCATTTAACTTATAAGAATACTTTTTCCAGACACGCAACAGTGAATTTCTCAATAAATGTTCTTTAAAACCCCTATCCAATTTTTTATCATAAACTAAATACGCATGAAACCCATACAATAATCCATACCCTTCTATATTCAATATTCTTTCATTAGTTAAATTGATCCAATCACTTATTGCTACTAGGACTGCTGCATAGTAATATAGCTTAAAATTAGGCACTTTCAAACCACCTCTCTCTCTTATATCTTGAATAATTTTTAATTTAACCCTTGGTTTCTTGCCATTCCAAATAAATCTATTAATACCTTTCTGCCACTCCTCCAAATTCCCATCCTTTTTAAGTATTGGTAACATTTGAAATAGAAATAAAAATTTCGGCAATACATTCATTTTAACTGCAGATATCCTTCCCAACATTGATAATTGTAATTTTTTCCAATTCTCCAACTCTAATTGTACTTTGTTCCATAAAAGTTCATAATTATTCTTATACAATTTCCCATTTGACGCTTCAATATAAATTCCTAAATATTTAACTTTCTTAACTATCTCACACCCCGTTATTCTTTCCAAATCCTGTTTTAATTTATCACCTAGATTTTTAACCAGCATTTTTGTCTTGGATATATTTAATTTAAAACCTGATACTCTTCCATAGTTTTGTATAATTTCCATCAACCTCTGAGCTGACTGTGTTGGTTGCGTTAATGTCACAAGTAAATCATCTGCAAAAGCGCATAATCTATAATCATGTTGCCTAATCTGAACTCCTTTTAAGTCATCTGAAGCTCTGATCTTGTTCAGTAGAACCTCTAAAGTTAACACAAACAGTAAAGGGGATAGGGGACAGCCCTGCCTGGTACCTTTCTCTATATTAAATGAATCTGTTAATTGACCATTCACAATAATCTGCCCTGTTTGTTTCTGATATACTGCTAATATAGAGTTGATAAACTGGTCCCCCATTCCCATCTTGACTACAAGTCTTTTCAAAAATAACCAGTTCAATCTATCGAAGGCTTTTTCCGCATCCAAAAACATAAGAACTGCCGGCACCTGAATATGTTTATCCAGATGTTCTAGTATATTGACAAGTTGTCTAACATTAGTTTTCATCTGTCGCCCTTGTAAAAAACCAGTTTGGTCCGGATGAATTATTTGAGTTAAAACTGTCATTAGTCTATTCGCCAAAATTTTTGCAAAAATCTTATAGTCAGTATTCAACAACGAAATAGGTCTAAAGTTTTCCACTTGAACATTGTCTTTACCCTCTTTAGGAATCAAGGAGACGTAAGCCGTTTTCCATGAAGGTGGTACCCGACCCCCCTCTTGAATATTTACAAATAACTCTCTCATAGGTTTAACCATTTCTTCCTGTAGAAACTTATAATAAATCGCTGTAAAACCATCAGTTCCAGGAGATTTTCCCATTTTCAATTGCTTAATTGCAGCAATAATTTCTTCTGATGTAATCGGTGCATTTAATCTATCTCTTTGTTCCAGTGTAACTTTCAAAACATTTTGATTTTCTAAAAAGGCATCTATCTCTTTCTCTTGAACCTTTTCTTCAGAATATAATTTGGTGTAGAACTCTAGGAAAGCTTTTTTGATAATTTCTTGTTGAAATACTTCTTGCCCCTTATATTCTACCTTCTCAATTATACGGGATTTTTGTTTTTTCCTTAATGTATAAGCCAACCATCTGCCAGGTTTATTAGCATTAAAAATGTATTATGTTTAGCATATTGCAGATTCCTGGCAACTTGGTCAGCCATCAGCATATCAAATTGTTTCCGTAAAATCTTTAACCCTTCTTTAATATTGCTATCATCTGGTTTCTTTATTAATAATAACTCCTTTTTCTTTATTTCCGCTTCTAACACTCTCCTTTTTTCCTCTTGTTTACGTCTATGCCTTATATTCAATTCAATTATAATTCCACGCATATGAGCTTTACTAGAGTCCCACACAGTTTCTATTGCCGTTTCCCTGTTCATATTTAACATAAAAAATTCCTTCATAGCCTTTTTACATTCTTCCACCTTTGCCTCATATTTAAACAAATTTTCATTAATTCTCTCTTATCTCTGAATTATGAGCTTCTATCATGACTTTAAAATCTTTTTTCTGTTCTTCTATCTTTTCTTCCAGTTTATCCAACTTATCATTTACTGTAGATAATGCTGTAGATAATGCAGAGGCCAGTGCTGTCTGCAGATCTTTCATTGTAAGCATTTCTGGAGGGGGTTGTGTAGAAGCTTGAGGTTCTGTCGGAGTCTGCGATACGGGGGCTAAAGGGGCAGATTGTGATTTTGCTAGCTGCCCAGGGGATGGTATAGCCGCCTTCGCTACAGCTGCCTTCTGTCTCGTCGTCATTTTTTTGAAAAAAGAAATTTTTTTCTTAAGTTACCAAATTTTCCTCCCTTCTTAATTTATTTTAAGTTATTTAAAATCCATTTACGTTGTGATTTAATAAAAAATTCAGGTCAAAATAGTTTCTCAAGCTTCACTTCCGCAAAAGAAGAGAAAGTTCAGTTTCACTTTCAAGCACTTTCACTTAGGACAAAGAACTATCGCCATCTTGAAAGGATTATGTTGATTTAAAAGAATAATAGTTACATAGGCAGAAACAAAGTAGCAAAATACTTGCGTTACTCAAAGAACTCCTTTATTCACTCCGTCTGTATAAAATCCTTGTTATGTATTTCTTAAAAGCAGAGGCGGTCGCGACGTCTGTTTCTGTCAACCGACAGAAGCGTCTCTGGGCAGGAGCATTCCAAGTGCTTAGGGAGCACACCCTCTCCGTCTCTGAAAATTAATTCCAGAGATCTTAGAGGGGCTCAACCTTACTCTTGCAGCTCTACACCTCTTCTTCGCCCGAAGAGGGGTTTTTCCGCCGCGACAAACAGCTGATGAGCGCTGTTTTTAGCGGCTTTACTAACCCAGGGAACAGAGCCTCACAGTGGAGACTCTAGCGATGCCGGCGGAGCCACCGGAAGCCCTAGGCATTCCCTTTATTAACGAGCATCAGCTAAGGAACAGCTTCCACAAATATAATCTATGATCAGTAGTTCTGGAAACGTTCCCAGAAAACAATATGTCAAAACTGGGGAAAACTCTAAAGTTGGGTGTTTGCCCGGTGTCCAAATTAATGGGGACCAAAATTTCAGGGATATAAAGTGCACATATGCCAACAGAATTTTCACCACTTTATAAGGAATTGAGGTTCACCATGATACAGCGAATACTACTTGTATCATAATGTTTAGCTAAAGCAGGGGTGTCAAACTCAATTTCATTGAGGGCCACATCAGCAGGTGGGTGTGGCCAGGGTGGGTGCAGCCTACTGGGTGGGTGTGGATGGAGTGGGTGTGGCCAGCTCTACATCGTTCGCGTCAAGGGTGCCTGTGGGGGCTTGGGCAGGAGTGGGACAGATCTGAGGGTCTCTGGCAGAAGGGGATGGGATCGGGGCAAGCGCCAAGGCATGGCCCATTTCTTCATTCCTCACAAAGGATGACACCTCCCCAGCATGCACCCAGGGGGCGGGGCTGACACAGCAGGGGCTGGTTCCTTGCTGTTTCTAGACGGCCTTGTGGAGCTAAGACTGAATACGTTTCAGCATAGGTGACCACCACAAAATTGTACATTGGCTCCCAGCCAGCCTGGGCCAGGGCCAAGGCAGCGGGGGCCGTTCCCTCATTGTTTCCAGGATGGCTTCGCGGGCCACATGAAACCACTTTGCGGGCCACATCTGGTCCCCGGGCCTTGTGTTTGACATGTCTGAGCTAAAGGATAAAACATAAAAATGTAGATATTTGGTTGAATTTATATAAAATTACTTAGCTTTGAGCTAACTGAAAGCTTAAAATGTTTTTATCCTGAAATATCTACTGATGTAAATGAGTATTTAAACTCATTAAAATTATCTCATGCTAAGTATTGTATTTTGTTAAATTATACCTTGTTCAAACTTGTTATAAAACTTATTTTGCTAACTAGTTTTAAGGGAGACTGAACTGGTGCCAAACAAATCTGTGAGTGAATGCTTTCATTCTTTTACTAATTTTAAGCTCTTTAAAAATGGTACAAAAGTCCAGACTTGCCTTAATGTATTTGCTTTCAGGCTTTCTTTAAAAAGCTTATATGTACTTTGGCTCTTTCTTTGGTCTATTTAACAAAGCATTTCCTTTAGACCAGGACATCTAATGTGTTTCATTGATTGCAAATCAATTGTGTAAGATAATGGGGAAGTTTCAGCTTTCAGTTTTGAGAGATAAGACCTTTTTAGATAAAAGTACAAGAGAAATTTATATCCATCCTCCAAATGTGTTACTGAATGTGACTCACAATTATGACACTATACTATAAAATATTATTAAATAACAACCATATTGAGTGCAATGAAGGCAGACAAGGACTATTACAGTAGCCTGCTCAGATGGACTCATACTTCTTTCCTCTTTCCTACTCCCCCCAAGCCCTTATTATTTGCCCTGCCAGAAGAACTGTGTTTGTTATAAGATAATAATGGTTGTATTTGATATTGTTTGTAATTGTTACTATGTAAAACAAAATACAAATAATTAAAATAAGTAATCCAGAGGGAAGGGACTCAAAAAGTTCTACCTCTTGTCACTGCTTAAGTACATATCTTAAGTACCGGTATATATCTTTCTGCTCACCCCATTTAGTTTAAGTAGGCTGGTTAGAAAGCATCAGAGACCTGTTCGTGTTTCATTTTTTCTTCTGAAAAATGTCCAGGGACTGTATAGGATTCAGAGGGATTCAGAGAAAAGAATGAACAAGACAACTTGGACATTAGGGCGTCCATCATTCAAGAGTATGGGTGGCTGAATATTTATTGAGAATACTTATTAAGGAACAATTTAGGGTTATGTCCTATCCAGGAATAGTGATTCATCATTCCTAGTTCTGGATAACTGGTTTCATCCAAAAAGTCCTATTGCTCAGACAACACTGCTATTTAAGATGCTTGCTAACAGATGGTAAATTAGAAATTGATCAGAAAGTATCTATAATGCTAAGAATCAAGATATATTTTTTTCAAACATATTTTACTGTATTAATGTGTGGACTTCAGTTCCCAGAATTTTCCAGTCACCAATGCTGATTGGGTATCTTGGGAGTCTGTATATCAAAGTTTACAAGGTTGAAAAACACTATATTAATGTTTAATTTCTGAATCATAATGATAAGCTCATGATTTATTGGTTATCACAATACTGTGACTACATTCCTCACCTTTCTCCTTGCTTAAGATGCAGTATAAGTACTTTGTAGGCTTCCATTTCACATACAATAGCAACACACTTTTCTCACAGCAACGTCCTGCCAACTGAAGGAAAAGAATGGATGCTAAAGGATGTTAACCAATATATCAAGGTTTCTAACATAGCCTTTCTAAACTTTTTTACTTTGCAAGTATCCTTAAAATAATTTTCAGGGAACTCTCAGGGAACTCCAGCATCAAATCACAAAAAGTACAAAAACTTCACATTACAATTAAAGTCTAACCTACACAACGAACACTTTACATTTACAACAACAGCAAAGCAGCATCTGAGTTGTGGCACTAATAATTCTCATCACTGCAAGTGCTTGCATTGCAGTGTGTGAAGGTTAAAAAAAGGTTTTCTTTTAATCATCTCTCTCACAGAACACTAGTCCCAATTGCTAGTGCATCATAATTGCCATCTATTGACAATGCTCAGCACTGAGGCATTTTGTTTCATTCAGCCTTTGAGATGGGATGGGATGGGATGAGGTGGTGCATTCATCCTTATTGCCTTGGCCATTCTGCTGGTTTGGAAACAGACAGAAGCATTATATTGGACTGGTTCTGTGCAGTTCAAATATGGGGTACCATTTTATAGTGGTTCTCTTCTCTGGAACTGGTTTCAGTGGATGTTGGTTGGGGGAGGGGAGATAGCTCCCAAGGCCTACCATTTAAGCTGCAGGATATATTCTCTCTTCTTATTCAACATCTATATGAAAGCAGTGGGTGAGGTCATTTGTCACTCTGAGATCCTGTACCATCAATTTTCTGATTTTACCCAATTTTATCTTTTGACCCCAAACTACCAGTTGTGCCTATCCTAGAGTGGGAAGCCCTTCAGTAGTCACTCATGCTCTAATAATCTCAGCTCCATTATTGCCACAGAATCTGCAAGGGACTATTCTTGAAGACCACCCAGAAACGTCCATTGTCCAGGAACAAAAAAGTTTCCATGAATATTTGTTTTGCAATTTTTTTGATGTAATAGAGTAACAACATTCATAATATCACATTAGATCCAAGATGTAAAAGCTACCTATTAATATGCCTTTTTCTTTAATGGAAGCCGATAGTGTTCAGGAACATTTGGTTGCATAAATTCTCTATTTATAGTCACTGGCAAACCTTTTTTTGCTGCAGCAATTGTAAAGCTGAATACTTTGATTCCACCTGCCTAATAATACCATTACACAATCGGTTTCCCAAACCATCCCTTCCTTATCTCCATGAATTGCGTGTGCAACTGCTTTTTTCCCCTTCACTTTGTTAACTGGCATCAGGTGAGAATTACAACCCCCCCAAGTACCGCAGGAGCTGAACTTTCAGCGATTTCAGTAAGGAAACGACCCCTCTCTGGATGGGTTTCCAATTCCTACCAATCTCCGATCAGCATTTAAATTTGCCATGTCCTTTTTTGTCGCAGATGTCTGAATTTCGGATTAAAACGTCGCAAATAAACTACACACTAAATTCAAAGAATCAATACGTTTCATTTGTTCCAATGGAGAGAGCGAAAGCCCTTAAGAAACCAAAGTGAATTTTAAAGGGTGTGTTCCGATGTTAATAACTAAACTCTTGTCTCTTTCATTCCTCCTCTCCCCTTGCTCTGGGTGGCTCTAGGCCACGGTCTAGGGCGCACGCGTCAGTTCCTCCCGGCGGAGATCAAAGAGATAAGGAACATGGAAGGTTCAGACAGCCATTACTCCCTGGTTTCAGTAGACATCAGTATATGCATGGCAAATGAGAATGGGGAAATCTGTCCTTTCTGAAAAAATAAAAATGGATAGATTAAAAACTTTCTCTTTGACAATTTTTGAAGCAATGTTTACTACTGTGACGAAGTTCCCACTCCTCTCTCTGCAGTTCAAATTAAATTGAATGTCTGGTATTGGCAATTTGAATGTCAATCAAAAATTCAGGAAGCGAAGCATCGTATCATATCTACCTATGATAGCCGTTATGATGTATTTAAACTCATGGTAATTATGTTAGGGGAAGGAGAAGGTTTTGAATCCTGTAAGATGGGCAATCCACATTTCTAATACATTCTTATGCATTTGCGGCCCCCAACATGGAGGTAATTGCCAACTGCAGTCGCGGAGCCAGAATTCTATTCAGGGAACGGTTAAGACTATATCCCCTGGGCGGGGACAGGAGCTCGGCGCGTGGGTAGGAAGCGGCCACGGCGGGTGTTGGAGAAGGAAAATGGCGGCGGCCACTGCCGCGCAGCTCACGGATGAGGAGCTTTTCTCTGAACTGAAGCGATTCGGTTTCTCGCCTGGACCGGTGACGGAAAGCACCAGGCCAGTCTACATTAAAAAGCTAAAGAAGCTGCGAGAGGAAGAGCGGACGTCCGGGGCCCGCAGCGTTGTAGCCAACAAGACCCGGAACAGTAATAACAATACACTGGGTGCAGGCGGCGACAACGGCTTGGGAGCTCGGTTGGGCAGCCCCGAACTCTTGTCTTTGTCCGGAGTAATTGGCGGGGGTGGCGTCCGGGCCCGCGCATCTCCCTTCGGTGGAAGCGGTGGCAAAGTCCTGCTGGGCTTCAGTTCTGACGAATCGGATGTGGAGGCCAGTCCCAGGGGCCAGGCTGGCGCCGCTGCCAGCCGGAGGGAACGGGGTTCAACCTCACGTCGGGACCCGAGGCCTGCAGGCGCGTCTGGCGCCGCCTGCCTCAATCGTAGTGCCTTGGCAGAATCGCCGGCCCGCAGGAAGCCCAATGCCTGGTGGGGAGCGACGACTAGATGGGCTACGGTCACGGCAGAGGCTTGGAAGCAGACGGAGGGCGGGAGAACGACCGGCGACGAGGAAGACGCCCAGAAAGAGAAAGAGGAGACCGAGCCCAGGCGGGAGCGATGCAAGACCCGAGCAGTGAACGGGAACAGGTTGCTCGCCTCCGCCAGCGCAAATATGAAGGGAAAGTATTCGGACTCGGAGGAAGAAGACGAGGTCGCTACCCAGCTAACAGAGGAATCCTTTACTCGCCACTATGTCTGCAGGAAGAATCTTTGTAAATCGGTCAGCCCCTTCTCCGCTCGCAAAGGTATTGCAGCAGGCGACGGCTTGCTGGAGGCGGGTCAAGGGCAAGGCTCTGCGGTTGGGAGTAGCTTTGCGGGGAATGTCAGGGCAGCCGGCGGTAGTAAAAACGCCGAAAGAGCGGACAGGCGAGAGGATGAGGAGGAGAAAGGAACACTAATAGCTGGAGAAGATGGCGATTATCTGGACTGGAATCCAATTGCTCCCCGTTACCGCGGCAGTTCTTCCAAGAAAACCAATCAGCTGTTATTGCCGCCACTGTTACCTGACATAGACCATAGCAAAATAACTGACTCCTTAAGCAGTAGTAGGAAACCAGCCAACAATCATATTCTCTCTCATGCAATTGGTGGCTATAATATTGAACCAAGCATTTACAGTGCTACCAGCAGTCTGGCTTCAGGTGCTACCACCTCAGCATCCACTAGAATTAATCACTCCAATCACACAGGTTCCAATCATACATATTTGAAAAATTCTTACAACCCAAAGCTTTCGGAACCTGAAGAGGATCTGTTGCAGCAGTTTAAGAGAGAAGAAATATCCACCACAGGAAGTTTCAGTGCTCATTATTTGTCGATGTTCCTCTTGACTGCTGCATGTTTGTTCTTTCTGGTGTTGGGATTCACTTACCTGAGAATGAGAGGTTCTGGAGTAGCTGAGAATATGAGAATTGAGAGTAAGTATTAGGATGAAGAGCAATGTGACATTTGAGTAAATAAGTGCTAAATTTTAATTGAGAAGCCTTATTGTACTCAAGTTATATATTATACTGATGTTGACTTTTAAAGTATATATATATTTAATGTTGATAAAGGGCTGCTTGTAAGTTAATTTATTTGGCTACATCTTTGGATTGTGTTTGACACTCAAAATATGATATTGGTTAATGTCATTTAGAAAGCTGTTTTATTCATAAGATTTTCAAATGAAATATTTTAATTTATAAATGTATGAAAGAATTATATAGTATACATGTTTACATTGCAGCTGTATAATCAAAATACACAACTCCTTGTACTCCTGATGTAGTAGTTTGTAATGCATTAAATCATGCATGTCAAAACTCCAGACGTCACACATGGGTGCGGTTTCGTAGTGATGCATCGAGCCCACTGGCCGGCAGCTTGACATGCCTGCATTAAATTATCTAGAAGCTAATAAGTTTAGCACTTATTCCTCTGACTATATCCTTTGAAGTGCATTTTCACATCAATTTTGATCACTAGTGATTTCATTGCATGGAGTACTGTAAGTTGAAGAGAGACAATTTTTTAAAACAAGCCTATGTTTGATTTTACTTTAAGGCAGCGGTTCTCAACCTGTGGGTCGCAACCCTTCTGGGGTTCGTACGACCCTTTCACAGGGGTCGCCTAAGACCATCGGAAAACACATATTTCCGATGGTCTTAGGAACCGAGACACTGCTCCACATCCGTCTCCGCACAGCCTCCTCTGCCATTTGCAGAGAGAGAGAGACAGAGAGGCACTTTTGTTTCCCTTCTCCCTCTCAGGCGGACTTACTTCCTGCAGGGCTCCTGATTGGCCCTGCGCCCAGGTGCCCCACCCCCTGGGAGAAGCGCAGCCAGGACCTCATGGCCTTGGAGCCGCCCGGGGAAGCCCCGGGATCCCTGCTGGGAGCGGCCCGCTGGAGGCTCCGCTGAGCGGGCCAGCCCTCCCACAAGCCACGGCCCAAGGGAGACCAGCCCCTGCGATCCCCAGCCAGCCTGACCATTGGCCCCGCTGACCGGGAAGGTGCGCCGGAGTCCAGGCTGCCGGGAAGGAAGGAGATTCAGCAAAGGTAGGGGAGGAGAGCCACCTCCTGGGGCCCAGCACTAGCGGCGGCTTCCTTGCCATCCTCTTCCTTCTTCCTCCTGCTGCCCCCCAGGCGGCTCATGCGGGCGCCAGGGCAAGAGGGGTGCTTGGGGGGAGCAGCTGGGCTGGCAGAGGAGCTGGCAGGGGCCACGCGACACCAGCCCCCACAGCGGCTCCATCGGATGGGCGGAGGGCGAGGCCAGGCAGCGTGGAGTCCCGGCTGGGACAGCGGCAGCGGTTTTCTCGCCCTTCTCTCCTTCCTCCTGGTGCCCCCCAGGCGGCTCACGCAGGTGCCGGGGCAAGAGGGGTGCCGGGGGGAGCAGCCAGGCTGGCGGAGGGGCTGGCGGGCCGCACGGCACCAGCCCCCACCACAGCTCCATCGATGTATGGAGGACGAGGCCGGGCAGCGCGGGGGTGCCGGCTGGGCCGGGGGCGGCGGGGACTCATGCAGCAGCGGTTGCCGCCGCAGCCACTGCCTCCCGTCCTGTTCCCCCTCCCCGCTGGTTCAGCTGAGGATGTGGCAGAGGCCGGGCCGGGGGCGGCTGGGACCCCCGACGATGCTGCCATAAGAGAGAGAGAGAAAGAGAGAGAAACAGGAAAAGAGAGGAAAGAGAGAGAGAAAGAGAAAGAGAGGAGAAAGAGAAATGGAGTAAACAGAAAGAGAGAAAGAGAGGAAAGAGAAAAAGGAGAGAGAGGAAAGGGAAACGGGGAGAGGAAAGAAAAGAAAGAGGGAAAGAGGAAAGAGGGAGAGAGAAGATAGAGGAAAGAAAGAGAAGAGAGAGGAAAGAAAAAGGAAAGAGGAAAGAAACAGGAAAAGAGGAAAGAAAGGAAAGAGAAAGAGGAAAGAGGAAAGAGAGAAAGAGAAAGGAAAGAAAAAGAGGGAGAGGAATGGCGCTTCTCCAACCAGGCTGGGCGGAGCGACCTTCCTGCCCCCCTCCCTGGCCAGCTGGATGGAGGGTTGGGGTCACCACAACATGAGGAACTGTATTAAAGGGTCGCGGCATTAGGAAGGTTGAGAACCACTGCTTTAAGAGGTTTTAACAATTGAAGTTCCTGAGCAAAATGAAGTAGTTAACTTAAAGCAGTACTAATATGTTTTTGATAAAACACAGTTGACTTCAGTATATCTGCACAAAAAAGGAACTTTATGCAGCCTTTTCCTTTTCCCAACTCAAGACAAAGTAGCATTCTCAAGTGAATTCTTACAATTGAGTATTAATGGTATAATTCTTGGTTTTGAAAATATTAGTTTATCTTTGTTTTTTTCATGTGCTTTGCTTTATTATTTCAAATTTTTAAATGTTGCTTCCTGATAAGGGAAACATGTTGCTTCATTTTTTAAAATTTATGATTATCATAGTAGAAAGATGACTTAAAAGTTTAAACCACAGTTTTTAATTTGATGTTTGAGTCTTCAGGTGCATAATTATTTACAGAGATGAAATTATATTTGGATTTTGCATTGCTATATGCACTCATTTTAAATTATTACATATATCTTCTCTTAATCTAGAATTGTCTGTCCAAAGTATTTGGCTTAATAAATGAGATTTTAGAACTGTAATTGAATCTGTCTTCTAGTTCCATGGTGTCAATTGAGAGCATGAAAAAAATGTCTAGTGCAGTAATGTATATTTATTACTTTCCTCCATGAGAGGAAAGTACTTTCCTCTGTTGCACTTCTTTTCTTCGGTCTGCATGTGAATTTGTTTCTGTTTCAAAATGAGATATCCCCATATCACCACCTCCTTTCTCCCCTTTCCTTTTTCTTATCTTCTTATCTCTTATCTCTTTTCTTATATTATCTTCCTGTCTGGTGAATTGTTCTTTATCCACTGGCAGTTTCCCAGACTATTTTAATCTCATTCTTTTTCATGATTTCTTGAAAGAAATGTTCCTGGATCCCTCTGTAACTTAATTGTGCTCTTCCCCCATTTTATCCAGAGCTCTTAAGGTAGTTGCCCTTCACAATTGATTTCTTATTTATCTTCCAGTGGCCTTCTTCTGTCACGTTAGTCATGGGTTGGAGCAAGTCATTTAACTGAAAGCGGTTTTTCAAGTTCTTAATGAAGTTCTGGTGGCTGAGAGCAAACACCTTACAATGGCCCTAATCCTTTTGGATTTCATTCACTTAAGCATCAGATATTGATGCCTAGTTCCTTGGAAACAATTGGCTAAGCACTTGATTAGTTTGTCTTTGTCTTCCCATTTTTATTTTTTGCAGTACTGGATGGAGGATTAAATTGGACATTCCAAATATCAATCTTGGTTGCTATTTCAATTATTTTTTATACTCTTGTTTTGATTGTCCTGATTCATGATAAGGATTTTCAGTCACTGTTACAGTGAGACTGTAATGCTGTTCCATTATGGTCAGCCATGATGGACTATTTCAGCTTGGTGCTCTTATTGCCTCCAGTTAAATATGGAAAATATAGAGATTGTTGTCTTTCAGCTCTTTCTCATCCTTTGCTGTGTCCTCAGTTTGTCTCCAAAACTCCTGGATTGCCCAGTTTCTTTTAATTGAGGTCTTAATAATCAGCTGACATTGAAAGAATAACCATTCAACTGAACAAAACCATTCAACTGAACATACATATTCTTAACCCCCTCAAGTTGTCTATTCCTGCATCCCTAAGGCCTAAATAGACATTTGCAGTTAGGTAATGTGAGCAGTATGCTAATCTCCAGAGAGATATTATTTTAAGGAGTAGGTGCAGCATCAGGGAAGGCCTTTTCCTGGATTCCAATAGATGACATTTTGTCAGTGATGGGACCCAAACAGGCCAATCTTATTTGAATATATAGGATGGGTAGTGCTGTGAGCCATAGTAAGTCATTCAGTAGCTCAGCCCTATGCCGTGTAAAGCTTTATACATTATAACCAGCATCCTGAAATCAAATGATAACCACTGTAAAGCATATAGCAATGGTATTGACATATAAATAGTCTTCATTTATTGATGACATTTGGGAGCAGCAATTCAATCACTAAGTGACAGGGTTGTAAAGTGAAAAGTCATTTGACCATGGCTGACATACATCAATTCCATCAGCAATTGTTAAGCAAATCACCGTGGTCATTAAGTGTGATGTCTTGTGACTACAACTTGTGACTTCCCCCGGCTTTCTCATTGACTTTGTCAGAAACCAGCTGTGAAAGTTGCAAAAGATGAACACATGACCATGGGATGCTGCAACAACTGCAAGTTCAAGGACTGGTTGTAATGTCCCTGTTACTACTGTTATAGTAAGCGAGGGCTACCTGCAGTGAGACTGCTAATGCTGTAATATTTTTACTGTTTGTCTCTTTTGAGTGGTTTTCAAAGGCAGTCCTACTTATAGGATATTGCAGTAACCCAACAATGGTTGATCAAGATGGTTGATCAAGACATGAGTGACCATGAGGAAGCCCTTAGTGCCGGAATGAGCATAATTGATAGAAAAGATGTACCTTTACAAGGCCTTCCTAGAGTCCAGGAAGTTCATCAAATAGAGTCCCAATTCTAGAATAGTTCAGGACCAGAGATGAAAGACTGTGAGCATTGGGAGAGCTAAGTCAGTGTGGCAGGGATTTAATCTGAGCCTGTTTCTTCCCATTCAGACACTGGGACAAGACTTTAATTGCACTTCTCCCTATAATCCTGCTTTATTTTATATTTTATTGGGCAAAGTTTTCTTTTCCCCTTTCCAAGATCACAAACTCCAGGATTTCAGGAACTTGCCCCATTAATACTAAGTTGACTTCTTTCCTTTGATACAATAAGTATCTGGTGGCCTTTATAAATGCTTTAAATATTTTTTATTTGGCTAGTAATGTGAGGCTTGGTTATTTCATTGTTTTATCATGACAATTGGTAGTTTTCACATAAATGTTTATTTTGTGTGATAGAGTATTATAGGACATTTTTAAAATATGTGTGCTGGTGTTTCACTTGTTTTTGTTGAATGTGTTGGTTTTATTGATTAGCTGATATAAATGATTTAATTGGGAAACATAATTATTGTGTTCTCTTTTTGATTTGTACTGAGTCATGGTAAAAGTGCATAATAAATTATTACTAAATAAAATGTTTAACTGTAGGCTAGACTGAGAAAACAAAAGTATTTTGGAAGGGCAATAATAGTGCTGTTGCCAAGAAAATAGAACGGGTGTGTTTATGAAATCACCAGCAGTCAAGTATGTTTTTAAGGTGATTTTAAATGTATGTTAATAGTTTAATATTTTTAGTTCAAATTATAGACATTATGATTTTGCCAAATAGACAACTTGCATACAAAGCTCAACAGAAGAAGCCTAACTTGTTATAATATCTGATAATTACATTTTATGTTCACTTTCTAAATTTGTCTGCATTAGAATAATCAAATATGACTGTTACTAATTTATTAATTTAGACATCAAGAGTGAGAATTTGTATTGTCCTTGAAAATTATATCTGTGCAACTCTATACATGGTTATATTTTGCATGTTTTTAAAAATTTTGACTTGTATGAGAACTTTTATTTACTAGCAATACATATTTTGTTATTTAAATAAGGACTACATAATGGAGATTACCAAGATATACTACAGAGATGCTGGATATCATTGAGACATCGATCTGTTCTGAATTCTGTCATTCTGCTGCAAAATGTGATGATACATTTAGGAGCTAGTTGAGTACTTCTGTAATATAATTACAATAATTGACTGGCATATTTAGTATATCAATTGTTTTTCATTTATAGATAATAATCCAACCATTGGGGAACCAAAAGTAAGTATGAATTAATAAATTTGATAAGCTTTATTACAATTCTTATTTAAATTACATGGATTATTGACTTTAAAATTAAGTAAATTTACCCTACAAATTTTGCTGGTTGTATGATATATCACTTATAAGGGATTTATACAGTGGGGCAAAAAAGTATTGAGGCAGCAAGTTCTCCCACTTAAAAAGATGAGAGAGGCCTGTAATTGTCATCATAGGTAGACCTCAATTATGAGAGACAAAATGAGAAAACAAATCCAGACAATCACATTGTCTGATTTGGAAAGAATTTATTTGCAAATTATGGTGGAAAATAAGTATGTGGTCAATATCAAAAGTTCATCTCAATACTTTGTTATATATCCTTTGTTGGCAATGACAGAGGTCAAATGTTTTCTGTAAGTCTTCACAAGGTTGGCACACACTGTTGCTGGTATGTTGGCCCATTCCTCCATGCAGATCTCCTCTAGAGCAGTGATGTTTTGGGGCTGTCGCTGGGCAACATGAACTTTCAACTCCCTCCAAAGGTTTTCTATGGGGTTGAGATCTGGAGACTGGCTAGGCTACTCCAGGAGCTTGAAATGCTTCTTATGAAGCCACTCCTTCGGTGCCCCGGGCGGTGTGTTTGGGTCATTGTCATGCTGAAAGACCCAGCCACGTTTCATCTTCAATGCCCTTGCTGATGGAAGGAGGTTTGCACTCAAAATCTCACGATACATGGCCCCATTCATTCTTTCCTGTACACGGATCAGTCGTCCTGGTCCCTTTACAGAGAAACAGCCCCAAAGCATGATGTTGCCATCCCCATGCTTCACAGTAGGTATGGTGTTCTTTGGCTGCAACTCAGCATTCTCTCTCCTCCAAACACGACGAGTTGTGTTTCTACCAAACAGTTCTACTTTGGTTTCATCTGACCATATGACCTTCTCCCAATCCTCCTCTGGATCATCCAAATGCTCTCTAGCAAACTTAAGACGGGCCCGGACATGTACTGGCTTAAGCAGGGGGACACGTCTGGCACTGCAGGATCTGAGTCCCTGGCGGTGTAGTGAGTTACTGGTGGTTGCCTTTGTTACGTTGGTCCCAGCTCTCTGCAGGTCATTCACTAGGTCCCCCTGTGTGGTTCTGGGATTTTTGCTCACTGTTCTTGTGATCATGTTGACCCCACGGGGTGAGATCTTGCGTGGAGCCCCAGATCGCGGGAGATTATCAGTGGTCTTGTATTATTATTATCATTATTATTATTATTATTATTATTATTATTATTATTATTATTATTATTTATTAAATTTCTATACCGCCCCTCTCCCGAAGGACTCGGGGCGGTTTACAGCCTTAAAATTTAAAAAACATATAAATGTACAAAATTAAAATATTTAAAAATAAATGAAACAAATTAGGCCATAAAATCTATAAAACCCAATATATACAAATCCTAAAATCCTAAAAATTACAAAAATCCTAAAAATTAGACAATCCCCCTAAAACATTTTCACCCGGTTGGAGCCGGAGCTTCTATGCCAGGCCGGCCTGTTGAAAAAGGAAAGTTTTCAGTTCCCGACGGAAGGTGCGTAAGTCCGTCATTGTACGGAGTTCGGGGGGGAGCTCGTTCCAAAACGTTGGAGCTCCCACAGAGAAGGCTCTCCCCCTGGGGGTCGCCAGTCGACATTGTCTGGCCGACGGCACCCTGAGGAGGCCCTCTCTGTGGGAGCGTACCGGACGGCGGGAGGTATTTGCTAGCAGTAAGCGGTCCTGTAAGTATCCGGGTCCGATGCCATGGAGCACTTTAAAGGTGGTCACTAACACCTTGAACCGCACCCGGAAGACCACCGGCAACCAGTGCAGCTCGCGCAGGAGCGGTGTTACATGGGAGCGCCACGACGCTCCTGTCACTACCTGCGCGGCCGCATTCTGGGCCAGCTGAAGCCTCCGGGTGCACCTCAAGGGGAGCCCCATGTAGAGAGCATTAAAATAGTCCAGCCTGGAAGTGACGAAGGCATGAGTAACTGTGCATAGCGAGTCCCGGTCTAGGAAGGGACGCAACTGGCGTACCAGGCGAACCTGATAGAACATCCTCCCGGCCACGGCCGCCAGATGGTCCTCTAAAGATAGCCGTGAATCCAGGAGGACTCCCAAATTGCGAACCCTTTCTGCGGGGGCCACTGTTTCGCCCCGAACAGACAACAAAGGAGTCAATTGACTAAACCGGGACGACGGTAGCCACAGCCACTCGGTCTTGGAAGGGTTGAGCTTGAGTCCGTTCTTCCCCATCCAGACCCGCACGGCCTCCAGGCATTGGGTCAGCACAGCAAGAGCATCGTTGGGGTGGTTCGGCGTGGAAATGTACAGCTGAGTATCATCAGCGTACAGATGGTACTCCACACCAAAACCACGGATGATCTCACCCAGCGGTTTTACATAAATGTTGAACAGTAGGGGCGAGAGGACCGACCCCTGAGGTACCCCACATACAAGGGGTCTCGGGGTCGACCTCTGACCCCCTGTCAACACAGACTGCATCCGGCCGGAGAGGAAGGAGGCGAACCACAGCAAAACAGTGCCCCCTATACCTAACCCCTCCAACCGTTGCAGCATGATACCATGATCGATGGTATCAAAAGCCGCCGAGAGGTCCAATAGCACCAGAGCAGAGGAACAACCTCTGTCCCGGGCCCGCCAGAGGTCATCCACCAACACGACCAATGCTGTTTCCGTGCTATAGCCAGGCCTGAAGCCCGACTGGTGTGGATCCAAGTATAACGATTCCTCCAGGTGTCGTGGGAACTGTCTGGCAACCACGCTCTCGACAACCTTCGCAAGAAAGCGAAGGTTGGAGACAGGACGATAATTTGATAAAACAGCTGGATCCAGGGTAGGCTTCTTAAGGAGGGGCCTCACTACCGCCTCTTTCAAGGCGGTAGGGAAGACACCCTCACTTAAAGAAGCATTAATAATTACCTGGAACCAGCCTCGTACCACCTTCCGGGATGCCAGCACCAGCCAGAAGGGGCACGGGTCCAATGAACAAGTGGTCGCTCTAAGTCCCCCAAACAACCTGTCCACGTCCTCGGAAGTCACGGGGTCAAACTCAGCCCAGATAACAGTCTCAAGACCGGACTCCGTCTCTCCCACCGGACACACCCAGTTGAAATCAAAGCCTTCCCGTATCTGAGCGATTTTATCATGCAGATATTTTCCGAAATCCTCAGCTCTACCCTCTAAGAGGTCTCCTCTCACCTCCTGATGAAGGAGGGAGCGGGTCACCCTAAACAAGGAGGCTGGGCGGTTATCTGATGACGCGATAAGAGCAGTGAAGTAAGAACACTTCTCTGCTTTTATCGCCGCTAGGTAGGACCTAATATGGTCTCTTACCAGTCTTCGGTCAGATTCGGCAAGGCTCGATCTCCAACTGCTTTCTAGGCGTCTTTTCCGGCGTTTCATCTCTCTCAGCCCCTCATTATACCAATGGGCCAATTGAGACGCACGCCGAATCAGAGGCCGCAAAGGCACGACCCGGTCTAGAGCGCCGGCCGCAGCCCTATCCCAGGCTGCCGTCAGCTCCTCGACCGAGTCGTGTATCCGAACCTCAGGAATTGGCCCAAGCTCTGCCTGGAATCGCTCGGGCTCCATCAGCCGCCTGGGGCGGTACCATCTCACCGGTTCCGCCTCCCTGCGGTGGGGTGCAACGGTCAGAAAGTCCAGGCGTAGGAGAGAGTGATCAGACCATGACAGGGGTTCAATGACTATACCCCCTATATTCTGACCACTCAGCCACTGTCCAGAGACAAAAACCAGGTCAAGCGTGTTCCCCCCTGTGTGTGTGGGGCCTTGAATTACCTGGGCCAGGTCCATGGCTATCATGGAAGCCATGAACTCCCGAGCCTCACCGGACACCCCGCCCACGGACGGCAGGTTGAAGTCACTCATAACTATCAGCCTAGGGACCTCAACCACCACCGCGGCGATAACGTCCAGGAGCTTGGGCAGGGAGGTTGATACGTGGCAGGGAGCCAAGTACGTAATCAACACCGCCCTCGGGCCCCCAAGGTCCCACTTCACCAGGAGGGATTCACAGCCCGCCGTCTGAGGAACAGTGACCTCCCTCGGCCTAAAATCTTCCCTAATCACGACCGCCACTCCTCCACCCCTGCCCTGGGCTCTCGGCTGGTGGAATGCAAGGAAACCCGGTGGGCACATTTCCACCAGAGGGACACCGCCCTCTGGTCCCAACCAGGTCTCTGTTATACCCGCCAGATCTGCTCCCCCCTCCAAAATTAAATCTTGAATGAGGGGGGCCTTATTTACCATAGACCTGGCGTTGCACAGCACCAGCCTACAGCCAGGGCCCTGTGGTTCTGGATAACCCCGAGAACCGGTTGAGCCTTGGGGGTCGGAGCACACAACCACTCGTAAACAGTGGGTGCGCACTCCCTTATTATGATACGGCCCCCTGCTCCCGCTATACCTGCCCCTCCCGCTTACGGTACTAATAGGAACTAAATTAGCCTTAATCAACCCCCCATCCGCACCCTCAGGACTCCGTCCCCTTCCGTTGCCTGGCCTGTCTTCTTGCTCACCTCCAACAATTCCTTCTCCCACCCTAGACACCCCTTCCCCACCCCTTCCCTCCCTTAAAACTTTCATTAAAAACTTGTTTAAAAAACCCCAAAGCCCCTTATTTAATACATGCCATCTCTCAGGACTCCAAAGTCCGTCCTCGAGATAGGCCCTTGATAAAACAGAGGGCCATGATTGCGAGAGAGGGGAATCTCGCAATGCAAGAAGGGTCCTTCTTGAGTACGCAGCCAGTCAGATAAAGTGCATCGATGGGGTCTGGCTAGAGAGTCAGGCAGTCCAATCTCAACGACGTTGCTTCCCTCACCTCCAGGTCCATGCTGCTCCCTCAACACCTGCGGTTCTCTGCAGTCCTCCCAAACTACCAACTCGCATGATGGTGGGGGGGAGCGCCAAACTCTTCCTTTTGCAGCGATCTCCCAACGCCAACGCCTCTCAGCTACCTTCCCAGCCATTCACTCATGTGGTAGTAGGGAGGGAGGAAGGGGCCAAGCTGTTCCCTTTCACAGTGGCCTCCCAAAGCCAGAAGCCTCTCAGCAGTCCCTTCGCAGATCGTCCCTCGCATAATGGGAGGCAGGGGGAGGGGAGGGGCCGTCGCTAAACTCCTCTCTTTTCAGGCTCCTCACATGATGGTGGGGGGCGCCAAACTCTTCCAGCGCCAACGCCTCTCAGCTACCTTCCCAGCCATTCACTCATGTGGTAGTAGAGAGGGAGGAAGGGGCCAAGCTGTTCCCTTTCACGGTGGCCTCCCAAAGCCAGAAGCCTCTCAGCAGTCCCTTCGCAGATCGTCCGCTCGCATAATGGGAGGGAGGGGAAGGGGAGGGAGCCGCCACTAAACTCCTCTCTTCCGCGGCGGCCTCCCACCCAGACTCCCTGCAGGCTCCTCACCTCTATCGCAGGCCGCGGGCCGAAGGGGGGGTACGCTGTTAACATCACCCAACATATGCTGTTATCATCCAGATTCGTCCATTCTCGGCAGGGAGGGAGTCAGCAGACATGTATGTCTTCCATTTTCTAATTATTGCTCCCACAGTTGATTTCTTCACAGCAAGCTGCTTGCCTATTGCAGATTCAGTCTTCCCAGCCTGGTGCAGGTCTACAATTTTGTTTCTGGCGTCCTTCGACAGCTCTTTGGTCTTCACCATAGTGGAGTTTGGAGTGTGACTGTTTGAGGTTGTGGACAGGTGTCTTTTATACTGATAACAAGTTCAAACAGGTGCCATTAATACAGGTAATGAGTGGAGGACGGAGGAGTCTCTTAAAGAAGAAGTTACAGGTCTGTGAGAGCCAGAAATCTTGCTTGTTTGTAGGTGGCCACATACTGGTATTTATTTTCCACCATAATTTACAAATAAATTCTTTCCAAATCAGACAATGTGATTGTCTGGATTTGTTTTCTCATTTTGTCTCTCATAGGTGAGGTCTACCTATGATGACAATTACAGGCCTCTCTCATCTTTTTAAGTGGGAGAACTTGCACAATTGGTGGCTGCCTCAATACTTTTTTGCCCCACTATATTTTTTGAAATTATTAGGGATTGTGAAGAAGCCTACAGAAGTTGATATGTCTCTCTGATAACAGAGAATGCACATCAGAACATCACTTAAGTAATTTTATCTGGAATTTATGAAAATTCTGTATTTCAGAAATTAAGGTACATCTCTTTAGCAGTCTGCTGCAATATAGAACACATGAAGATTATATACTTATTTAACTTTTCTTCTGGGTGTCTCACAGCAAAGAAATTAAAATCAATAAAAGATAAAAATAAAAGATGGCAAGTGTTACATAGCGAGAATTCTCACACATCATTAAAGGCCTGGTGAATTGCTCACCCCATCATATGCTATAAAAATCCTAGTTGAAAAATACCATTTTTGGATATAAATAGTCATAGAATTATGAATGATTTCAGAACAAAACATGTTAATTCATTTTTTTAATTTTCTAGGTAGACAAACCAATTCTCATGAACTGTTTATATAGACTTCATGAAAAGTTGGCTCAAATGGCAGGTAAGTCTTTAAAATTAATACATAGTTTAATTAAAAGCATTCAAATGTAAAGTATTTTGATACTTTCAGGAACAAAATATGAGACTAAACAATATGAATTTCTTACCTTTAAAAAAATAATTTTATTAAAAAATAATTGCAATAGTAACAATACAAGCTAAAGAAAGAATAGAAAGTAAAAAGTCAAAGCAGAAAAGAATAGAAAAAAGTATAAACAATTTTAATAACTTCACCTTCTCTTAATTGACAACTAATGATCTCTTCATCCTATCTCTCATCACATTTCAGACCTTGGGTCAGCAAAAGTCCATTAAGCATTGCCAGAAATAACAATATATCTGTTTTAATCTTGATCAAATAAACCAACTTAGTATTTCTTTCTTTTACTTTTAACAATCTTAATATTTAGTCCATTCAAATAATGTCATAGAACTTGATTTCTTTTTTACCCCTTCTCACAAGATTAATTCAAGCATTAACAAACCTTTCATAAATCCAATTTAAAAGAATTATCCAGATTTATTATTTGTAATTCTCTTTTGATTTTTAAAGCAGCAACCAATTTCTTTTGTATATCGAATTAAACACCTTTTTCCTTGTTATTGTAGCTCGTCACTTGTAGAACCACATTCAATGTCAACACTGTCTCAGTCTTGACAGATAAACTTGTTCCTTTTCTTCCAAAACATTTTTGGACCTAATCTATCTAGAGAAGCAAACATCACACTATTTATTGATATTAACTTCTAATTCTATTTTTTTCAAAAGTATCTTCTAATATTTCCATTGTTTCCATATTTTGTATCATTCTGTAGCTTTTAATTTATGTATTTTTCTCCTTTAATTAAAATCTTTTTTTCTAGTATTCATTTTTTAAAAAAATGTTTATTTCTTTTATGCCTTAGAATAAATTCAAAACAAACTGATTTTCCCATAGGAAGGATTCTTTATAATTAAATTCCAAAATCTTAATTTCAAACTTATGTGGGCCCTTAATCCATATATAACTTTTTAACATTAGTCTTAATTGACTTTTTGCTGTTTATTTCACAATTTTTAAGTTCTTACTACCATATGTAGTTAACGTTTTCATATAAGATTGAAGGCAGTTTTGGTGGTTAGACTTGTCAGTCTAAAGTTTTCTAATAGCTGAAAAGTAATTATAAGCAATATCTGTATGTTATTGTTATGTCTGGCCTCTCTCAGCTCATTAAAATCCACGTAAATATGTCTTTAAGAGGTTTATTTAACACATTTCAAAAGGATTCATTTCAAAGCAAGCTGCTGGCATTTTTTGTTGGCCGGAACGACCAAATCAGATCTATTTACATTTAGATAAACATGCTCTCCTCCTCCTACTTCCCAATTAACTTACTCTTTCTTTATCACATTGTCCAAGACCTCATTATTCTTCGGTAGGTTTTCAAAACACCAGAATTCCAACGCACTGCAAAAGTTTTCAAGCCTCTCCTTGATTAACGTTGCTCGTGACAAGGGCGTAGTCTCCCTTTCCCCTTCTAATATAGTGTCCGATACGTCACTTCCCCCCATTACTTCCTTTTTCCAGTTAACTGACACCTTCGCTTATCAAACCTTCGGAACCTCGGATCAATCCATTTATCTTCTTGTTCTAAATCTGACTCATCATTTTGAGAGTCTGATTCAGAATGCATACAAAGCTCCTCATTGTCTGACTCGGCTGCCGGGAGGGGAAAATACCCAGAGGGGCCTGCTTGTGCTTCATCATCCTCTGATATGTCATCATCCAGTCGTGAGACACCCACAACACTATCCCCCCCGCAGGCCCCTCCCCCGGGGGCCGTCGTATGGGATGTGGTTTGGAGGGAAACGCAGTATGAAAATCCCACATTAACTCAGGAGCCTCAATATCCTGAGCATCTACCCAAGAGCCAGCGGCGGGCCCACCCCCGGTCCAATCAACCAAATATTGGAAGCGGTCGTTGAGCCATCGGGAATCTCGGATGCCGGACACCTCCAACCGGGAAACGGGAACGTGAGCACGGCGAGCTGTCGGGCCCGGATCAGGAGGTCGAAGCGGAGAATCAGGGTTGACAGGAACAAGCAAGGAGCGATGAAACACGGGATGTACACGAAGAGACCTAGGCAAAGTCAAACGATAGGTCACCGGATTGATGACCGTCTCCACAGGGAAAGGACCCAGGAAACATTGATCAAGCTTGCGGTGAATTCTCCCTGGAAACAAGTACTTGGTGGAGAGCCAAACCCGATCTCCAACAGCTAACGGCGGCGTGTCGCAACGCGAGTGGTCTGCAACCCGCTTGTAGTCTTCCTTGGCCTTAGTCAAGTGCTGCTTAACCATGTCGTGGACTGACTGCAGTTCGGTTAAATAGTCTTCTGCAACTGGAACTGGAGAATCGAGGAGCGTGAGCGGGAAAAATCTGGGATGATAGCCGTAGTTGGCAAAAAACGGGGTGGTCTGAGTGGAAGTATGCTGAGAGTTGTTGAAAGCGAATTCGGCCACGGAGAGATATTTGGACCAATCGTTCTGTTGGTCGTTGATGAAACAACACAAATACTGCTCCAGAATGCCAATCACTTTCTCTGTACCCCCATCAGTCTCTGGGTGATGCGTGGAGGCTAGATTAACTTGGACTTGAAGCGCAGACATGAGTTCTCTCCAGAACTCCGAGGTGAACTGGGTTCCTCGGTCGGACACTATTTTGTCAGGCAAACCGTGTAGCCGGAAGATATGTTGAATGAACAGCTGAGCAGTGACCTTGGCTGTCGGTATTCTTCGGCAAGGAATGAAATGTGCCATTTTGGTCAGCATGTCCACCACTACAAAAACAACGGTGTAGCCGGCAGAAACAGGTAGACAAGTCAAGAAGTCCATGGAAATAGCTCCCCAGGGTCTCTCCGGCGTGGGTAAAGGCTGTAATAATCCCGGAGGGGCTCCTGTGGCATGTTTTGCCTGACGGCACCGTACACAGGAATTCACATAGGATTGCACATCATGGCGAAGTCTGGGCCACCAAAAAGTCCGAGACACTAAGTGAAGAGTCTTAAAGAAACCAAAATGACCTGCCGCAGGGTTATCATGGCATTGAGTCAGGATGAGACCTCGGAGTGGGCCTGCTGGAACATATAACAGGTTGCGGAAGCGTAATAGTCCCTCGGACAAGGTCCAAGGTGAGTCGGGACCCACCTCTTGTCTCTTCCGTATTGCAAAGTCATCTAGTTGTTGCGCTTCCCGAATCTGTCGTCGTAGATCTACCGGATCATGCACGGCTGCGATCGATTCGATAGGCAGAATGGTTCGAAGCGGTAAGGGATCCTTGATCTGTAGATACTCAGGTTTACGGGACAGGGCATCTGCTCTTTTGTTGTACCCTTTCGGAATGTAGGTGACTTTGAAGTTGAATCGAGCGAAGAACAAAGACCAACGGATTTGACGTTGATTCAATTTCCTGGCAGATTGCAAAAATTCCAAGTTTTTATGGTCAGTCCGAACTTCAACTTGGTAGCGGGCTCCTTCCAGGTGGTGTCTCCAGGTCTCAAAAGCAGTCTTGATGGCCAATAGTTCCTTTTCCCAAATGGTATAATGGCGTTCGGAGGGACTCAGTTTCCTGGAGTAATAAGCACACGGGAACAGGGGGCCGCCATCTTGGCGTGTTTGAAGTAGCACGGCCCCTACTGCAACATCTGAGGCGTCAGCCTCCACTACAAAGGGACGACAAGGATCTGGATACTTGAGAATGGGTTCCTGAACAAAAGCCTTTTTGAGGGTCTGAAACGCCTGTTGCTCGGCATCGCCCCACTGGAACTTAACGCCTTTCCGTAACAGTCGAGTAAGGGGCGCAGTCAAGGCAGAAAATCTCGGAATAAATATCCTGTAATAGTTCGCAAATCCCAAAAGTCTTTGGACATCTTTTGCTTTACATGGTGGTTGCCAGGTTTGCAAGGCCTCAACCTTGTCAGGGTCCATGGCGATGCCTTGTGGAGAAATCACATGTCCCAGAAACTCAATGGTGGTTTGATAGAATTGACATTTCTCTAACTTGGCGTAAAGGTGATGCTCTCTCAAGCGTTGCAGAACTTGACGGAGATGCTGGAGATGAGTTGCTCGTGACGGGGAGTAAATCAGGATGTCATCGAGGTAAACCACCACAAATTGATCTAATAAATCCCGGAAGATGTCATTCATGAAATGTTGAAAGACGGCCGGAGCATTGGTGAGTCCAAAGGGCATAACGGTATACTCAAAATGACCATACCTGGTTCCAAACGCGGTCTTCCACTCGTCCCCCTCTCGAATGCGAACCAGGTTGTAAGCACCCCTTAAATCTATCTTGGTGAAGATGGTCGCTGATCGGAGACGGTCCATGAGATCAGGAATCAAAGGCAGAGGGTACCGGTTGCGCAGCGTGATGGCATTGAGCTTGCGATAGTCACAGCATAGGCGTAAATCTCCGGTTTTCTTCTTCACGAATAACACAGGAGCTGACAAAGGCGAGGAAGAGGGACGAATGAAACCCCTGGCCAGGTTTTTGTCCACAAAGTCTTTCAATGCGGCCAACTCGGGTTCTGACATGGAGTAAAGGCGTCCCCTTGGAAGCTTGGCATTTGGTAGCAAATCAATGGCACAGTCATATGGTCTATGCGGAGGCAATTGGTCTGCCTCTTTCTCATTGAATATATCTGCAAAGTCCGCTAGATCGGCCGGCAAGGTGATGTCAGGGTGGGATGGTAGCTGGGCTGCACAAACTTGGCGTACGTGGTCTACGCATTGCAAACTGGGAAATGAAACAAAGTTCTGGGACCACACCACACAAGGATCATGGGTTCTCAACCAGGCTAGGCCGAGAACTAAGGGGAAATGAAGTCCCTTGGTAACATAGAATTGGATGGCTTCTTCATGTTGTCCTATGACCAGGCGTATGGGCTGGGTCATAAACTTGATCGGTCCAGATAACAACTCACGACCATCGATTGTCTCAACCAACATAGGCGGCTTCACGGAGCACAAAGGTATGGCATGCTGACGAGCGAAAGCTTCATTCATGAAATTGGTGGTGGCTCCAGAATCCAACAAGGCGTGGGCCGGAATGCCCTGGGCATGATTTCCCAGAAGTATATTGGTTGCTAGGATCAGATGTCTCGGAGGACCGGGGTCGTTGTCTGCGGAACTGGAACTGGGTTTGGCGCCTGCCCGACCCAATGTTTCCATTAGGCCGGGCTCTGGCCGTTTCCCGGCAAGGTGGCTTGAAACTGCTGAGTGGGAGGCCGAGCTGGAACAGGAGTAGGACCTGCCGTACCACGTCTTTTCTGGGGGCAGGCCATGACAAAGTGACCCATCTCTCCACAGTACAGGCACAAGCCCTCAGCTCTCCGTCTTGCCTTCTCAGCCTCGGTCAAACGAGATCTGGCTGCACCAAGATCCATGGGCTCATCTCTGGTCATGGGTGCAGGGCGCCTCTCAGTGTAAGCCGGCCATGTTTGGAAAATACGTCTGGGTGCCGGGATGGGTGGGGTGATAGGTAGGGTCTGGAATCCTCTGCGTTGGTGCAGGAACTGGCTTGGCACTTCCGGTGACTAGAATCATCTGTTTGACCAGGCGGGCATCCGTGGCTTGCGTTTGCGCCTCCATAGCCAAACAATGTTGGTATAATGCATCCAGGGTCGCGGGTATTACAGTAGTTTTCAATCCATTCAAGATCTGGGAAGACAGGCCATCTTGAAAGATTTCCATGAGAGCCTCCTCATTCCAATTAATTTCTTGAGCTAGGCGGCGAAAATCTGATATATATTCCGCTACGCAGCGCGATCCTTGACGTAGCTCTCGTATCCGCCGGGTGGCATTTTGTCTACGAAGGGGGTCAACAAATTCTCTTTCCATCAGCTGGCAGAATCCTGCATAATTGTGCAGAACAGGATCTTGTCCGTCTATCAGAGGAGACGACCAATCAGCAGCTGGCCCATAGAGTAAACTTAAAATGAACGCTACTTTCGTTTCATCAAGCTGGAAATCTGCTGGAGTTGAGGCAATGAATGTTTTGCATTGGTTTAAAAAAGCTGGAAATTTACTACGCTCTCCAGTAAACTTATCAGGCAAGGCTAAATAGCATCTGTTTCGTCTGGGAGGGGGGGCTGGAGCTGGGGCTCCTGCGGCTTGAATCTGCTGTTGCAAATGTCCAATTTGTTGCTGGAGAGTTTGAACTAATAGATGCAGAGCCGGGTTATCAGCGAGGAGTTCCTCCATGACGTCACTGAAAGCTCGGACTAATTTTCGTCTTTTTTTGTTTTTTAAGTCACGAGCAATCTGTTATGTCTGGCCTCTCTCAGCTCATTAAAATCCACGTAAATATGTCTTTAAGAGGTTTATTTAACACATTTCAAAAGGATTCATTTCAAAGCAAGCTGCTGGCATTTTTTGTTGGCCGGAACGACCAAATCAGATCTATTTACATTTAGATAAACATGCTCTCCTCCTCCTACTTCCCAATTAACTTACTCTTTCTTTATCACATTGTCCAAGACCTCATTATTCTTCGGTAGGTTTTCAAAACACCAGAATTCCAACGCACTGCAAAAGTTTTCAAGCCTCTCCTTGATTAACGTTGCTCGTGACAAGGGCGTAGTCTCCCTTTCCCCTTCTAATATAGTGTCCGATACGTCACTTCCCCCCATTACTTCCTTTTTCCAGTTAACTGACACCTTCGCTTATCAAACCTTCGGAACCTCGGATCAATCCATTTATCTTCTTGTTCTAAATCTGACTCATCATTTTGAGAGTCTGATTCAGAATGCATACAAAGCTCCTCATTGTCTGACTCTGCTGCCGGGAGGGGAAAATACCCAGAGGGGCCTGCTTGTGCTTCATCATCCTCTGATATGTCATCATCCAGTCGTGAGACACCCACAACAGTTATTAGAAAAGAAAGTATATGAACTCAGTGTCATTTTAAAGTCACTGACTGCAGTTTGAGTAAGATGGCTATTCTCTCCTCTCCCAGGGCTCAGAACCCACTGTCTTATTGTCTCCTCATGAGGAGCAACTGTCTGGAGTACTTGTGCTGATTTCCCATCCTCTCTTTGTCTGCAGAGGTTCAAAGAGCCCATCAGTTTGCCAGCAATTCATTCTTTGCAGTGATCTCCAGCTCCATTTTTTGTTATACTATCTTTAAAAGTCAAATTTCTTACTAAATTTTTGATGTAATACAAGACACATTTTTGTTAATTATATTGTGAAAATATAATTTAAATGAAAATTAAATTAAATAAGGTGTACATGTTGGATGGAGACGACTATAGAAAACTCAGTCCTTAGTAAAGCACTCTCTTTATTACAACCATTTATCAGTCCTTTTAAAGACTTAAAAATACCACTGATTTTGAGGAAGAGCAACTTATCTTGTGAATGTAATATTATTTAGTTTATGAGATTTGTTTGAATACTAGTAGCTCAGGTTGATAGCTGGGCTATTGGTTTGATCTCTGGGCTTGGTAATTAGGTTGCAAATGTTTCATGTCCGTTCGAGGGGACATCTTCAGTGCGGTTTGAATTGTGTTCAAACAACATCTTCAAAGACATCCAATTCATGATAGAAACCGAGAACAACAATGAACTGCCATTCCTGGACATCCTCGTAACCAGTACCACCAATTTCTAACATCTGTATACAGAAAGACAACACACACAGACCAAATCCTCAACTTCCACAGCAACTACCCCAAATGCTACAAACAAAGCTGTGTCAGAACACTTTTCAGAAGAGCAGAATCCCATTGCAACACCACAAAAGCCAGATCAGCAGAACAGAAACACTTATACAGAGTCTTTGAGAGAAACGGATATCCACGAAACTTCATCTGGCGATCCCTAGACACAAACAACACAAACGCCCCAAACAACACAACAACTATAACAGGAACAGCAACAACCAAACAAATCACAATTCCTTACATACAGAACATTTAGTTTTTATTTTAAACTTATGAATGATGGGGGGGATTGACTGTGGAATGAATCAGGTTGAATGGATGGGTGGTTGTGGACCTCTGATAAATGGAAGGGCCAACCTGTCGGCATTTACAGAGGCTAGAGAAGTGGAGGAGCCTTCCTCTGTGGGATCAGAGGGCCAGTTTATACCGGTCTTATGGGGAAGAGGCAGATATGACGGGAGGCCTGGGGAAGACCGCTCTCGGGGAACAAGGCCTCGCTGCTTGAAAGCGATCTCTTGTTCTGGCCCCTTGAATCTCTCCTGGGGTACTGGTAATGAGCGAAATCCGGACCGTGGACTCAGGCTGCTGCTGCTCAATGCCAGGTCGGTGGTAAATAAAGCTCTCCTCATCCGGGATTTAATTCTGGAGGAGGAGGCCGACCTGGCATGTGTGACTGAGACCTGGCTGACCCCAGAGGGAGGAGTTCCCCTCTCTGAGATGTGTCCATCTGGGTTTCAGGTATGGCATCAGCCGCGACTACAGGGAAGGGGGGGAGGAGTGGCGATTATAGCTAAGGAGATACTCGGGCTGCGCAGACTCGCTGATACTGAGATATCAGGTTGTGAGTCCTTGCTTATGAGGTTGGACCTAGGTGTACAGGTGGGTCTGTTGCTTACGTACCTGCCTCCCAGCTGCGTTTCTACAGCCCTGCCCACGCTACTCGAGGTAGCTGGGTTGGCGGTCGAGTTCCCCAGACTTATTGTCTTGGGGGACTTCAACGTGCCGCCACTCGGTGAGTCCTCTTGGCTGGCGCGGGAGTTCATGGCCTCCATGGCAACCATGGACCTGACACAAGTAACTGAGGGCCCCACCCATGAGGGGGGACACACACCTGACCTGGTTTTCC
The DNA here is from genome assembly GCA_034064705.1 of Bothrops alternatus. Classification (NCBI taxonomy): domain Eukaryota; kingdom Metazoa; phylum Chordata; class Lepidosauria; order Squamata; family Viperidae; genus Bothrops; species Bothrops alternatus. The sequence continues at coordinate 2,103,192 of JARGCV010000124.1, forward strand.
TTTCGGAGCAGTTGAGTTATGATCTGAAACTAAGGGGCTTAGAAGTGTTGCCCATGTCATGGACAGATCATTTTCTGCTGCGGCTAGAGTTTACGACGCCAATCCTCTCTCGCAGGGAGCCGGAACCGATTAAATGGTTCCGCCCCAGACGCCTGATGGACCCTATTGGTTTTCAAAGGGCGCTTGGGGAATTGCCAGATTCGCTCATACACAGTCCGGCGGAGTCCCTAGTGATGGCCTGGAATACGGCCACTACGAGGGCTCTAGATCGAATTGCACCGTTGCGAACTCTCTGTGGCAGCAGACCCAGGAGATCTCCTTTGTTTACCGAGGAACTCAGGGGGATGAAGCGCCAGAAGAGACGTCTAGAGAAGCAATGGAGGAAAAGCAGATCCGAACCTGATCGAACCAAATTGGGAGCTTATATTAAGACCTATTTGGAAGCGATCACTGCGGCAAGATCTCAGTATCTTTCCGCATTGATTGCGTCTGCGGAATCTCGTCCGGCTGCCCTGTTTAGGGTGACTCGCTGTCTCCTGAATACGGGGAGGAGGGAGGAACCTTTGCAGGGCAATGCCGAAGAATTTAACACCTTTTTCACAGACAAGGTCGCTCAGATCCGGACTGACTTGGACTCCCATTGGAATGCAGTGTCGGTTGACAATGAGTCAGTCGAGATGACAGAGGCCCATCTTAGTCCTGTTGTATGGGATGAGTTCGACCTGGTAACTCCTGATGATGTGGACAAGGCCATTGGAGCTGTAAGTTCTGCCACCTGTTTACTGGACCCGTGCCCCTCCTGGCTAGTTTCGGCTTGCAGGGAGGTGACACGGAGCTGGGTCCAGGCAGTTGTTATCACTTCATTGAGGAAGGGGTCCTTTCCGGCTCCCTTAAAGGAGGCACTTGTGCGCCCCCTCCTCAAGAAGCCTTCCCTGGACCCAGCAGTTTTAAATAATTATCGTCCAGTCTCCAACCTTCCCTTTTTGAGGAAGGTTGTTGAGAAGGTGGTGGCACTCCAACTCCAACGGTCCTTGAATGAAACGGATTATCTGGGCCCTTAGCAGTCTGGGTTCAGGTCCGGTTACAGCACGGAAACTGCTTTGGTCGCGCTGATCGATGATCTCTGGCGGGCCCGGGATAGAGGTTATTCCACTATCCTGGTGCTTCTTGACCTCTCAGTGGCATTCGATACCATTGACTATGGTATCCTTCTGCACCGGTTGGAGGGCCTTGGAGTGCGAGGCACCGTTCTACAGTGGTTCACCTCCTACCTCTCTGGCCGGTCGCAGTCGGTGTTTGCAGGAGGTCGGAGATCGGCCCCGAGGTCTCTTCCATGTGGAGTCCCTCAGGGGTCCGTTGTCTCACCTCTGCTTTTTAACATCTACATGAAGCCGTTGGGTGAGATAATCCGTCGGCATGGGGTAAGTTATCAATATGCTGATGATACCCAGCTTTATATCTCTACCCCGTGTCATTACAGCGAAGCAGTGGAAGTGATGAACCGGTGCCTGGAGGCTGTTGAGGTCTGGATGGGTACCAACAGGCTCAGACTCAATCCCGACAAGACGGAGTGGCTATGGGCCCTGCCTCCCAAGGACAATTCTATCTGTCTGTCCATTACCCTGGGGGGAGAAGTTTTGTCCCCCTCGGAGAAGGTTTGCACCTTGGGTGTTCTCCTCGATCCACAGCTAAGTTTGGAACATCATTTTTCGGCTGTGGCGAGGGGAGCATTCGCCCAGGTTCGCCTGGTGCGCCAGTTGCGACCCTATCTGGATCGGGAGTCACCCATGCCCTTGTCACCTCGAGATTCGACTACTGTAATGCTCTCTACATGGGGCTACCTTTGAAGAATGTCCGGAGACTGCAGGTAGTCTAGAATGCAGCCGCGCGAGCTGTCTTGGATCTCCCAAGACATGCTCATATCACTCCAGCTCTCCATGAGCTGCACTGGCTACCAACTGGTGTCCGAACACAATTCAAAGTTTTGGTTATGACCTATAAAGCCCTTTATGGCAACGGACCAAGATACTTGCGGGACTGTCTCCTGCCTCATGAATCCCAGTGACCGGTTAGGGCGCACAGGGTTGGCCTCCTACGAGTCCCGTCTGTTGGACAATGCCGTCTGGCGGGACCTAGGGCAAGGGCCTTCTCTGTTGCTGCCCCAGCCCTCTGGAACCAGCTTCCCTCGGAGGTTCGTACTGCTTCCTCCCTCCTAGCCTTCCGGAAAGGATTGAAGACACATCTATGCCGACAGGCTTGGGGCATGTGAGTTGCGCTCTGCCTCTCGGCCCTAAGAGTGTCCCGCCATCAGTGCATGTGAATTGATTGAGTTTGTGTGTGGTATGAATGTGTTAATTTTAAAATTATTGTAGTATTTTTTTGTTGTGAGCCCCCCCGGGTCTTTGGAGAGGGGCGGCATATAAATGTGATTTAAATAAATAAATAAATAAATTTCAGAGATAACAACAAGACGACTATGCCAACATGACCTCACAGTAGCCTTCAATCCAGTTGCAACTCTCAGATGGACGCTATCAAAACCTAAGGAGCCAACAGAAAGAAATCAAAGATCAGGCATCACATACCAAGTCCAGTGCAACTAAAGAACCATGTGGGCCAAACAGGAAAAAAGCTATTTACCAGACTACATGTGCACTCCCTGGCTATCAAAAGATACGACCCATTGTCCCTCATGTCTGTTCACGAGGACTCGGAAGAACACAAGTTTGATCTAACCGGGACCACAATTATAACCCAAGCAAAGTCAAGGAGAGAAAGAGAATTCCCCGAGGCCTGGTTCTCCACCAACCAATCAGTGAACAGACACATTGACATTGACTTCGCCTATCAACCACTGATAGCGAGAGAGCTGCTTCAACTGAAATACCAGAAGCAACATTCCAAACAAACCAAACACAAGTCAAACTGCACTGAAGATGTCCCCCTGAATGGAGACGAAACATTTGCAACATATTTATGAAGCCCAGAGATTAAACCAACAGCCCCTATTTAGTTCATTTATTATTATTTAGTTTATTTATATATTATTTAGTTTATTATTTATTTTCTTTTTAAAGAAAAAATACTTTTTTCAGTATTTTTTTTTTGAGGTTGCTGGTTCTACAGACATGAATCCCATTTTTTAAAACATTGTGTTATCTTGTTTTTTTTAGTTAACTGAAAGCATTTATATCATAGTAATTGACTAATCTGTAGATGAAAAATGATTATAGTTATCTGCTTTTGAGTGAGAGATTGTGGAAGATTGGTAAAAGAATGAAAGAGCATATACATAAACAATTGTGATAGCAAATACAAGTCAGATTGCAGTTATCTCATAAATGCAACATAGCCCAAGTAGAATGTCTATGGATATTCTCTATAATCCATTTTGAAAAAGCACTTTTAGGACAAATCAAGTGGAAAGAAATCTGGAAAGAAGCATTTCAAATAATTTGAAGAAATTTCACCTTAAACAAATTTGGATAGCCGTTGCTTCTTTGATCTTGGATGATTGCTGGGGCCTTGACAACATGTTTTATTACTCAATTAGAATAGTTAAAAGTACATCTCTTAGATATTTTGAGAGAATTAAGTTTCCCTTTGCTTTTGTAACCAGATTAGCATGCTTTTATATTAATATCCTAATAGATTATGAACAATACAGTATTACAGAACTACATTCAGATTTTATGCACTGCAGGTAGAATTTGTAAACAGATATAGATATATGCAATATGATTTTCCCAATTATTCTCTCATCAATTCCAACATGTACTGTAGCCTAAATTTGCTCTGCTAAGTTGCCCTACCCATTCTGTCACTATTAGATGGAATACCATTTTTCATTTTTATAAGATAGATTTTGTTTCTACATACCTATATGTAATATAAAGTGCTCTCTCTCTCTCTCTCTCTCTCTCTCTCTCTCTCTCTCTCTCTCTCTCTCTCTCTCTCTCTGTGTGTGTATTATATATATATGTATATATATAAAATACAGTAAATAAAATGTATTTTTCCCAGGTGATCATGAATGTGGAAGTTCTGTAAAGAAGGGTCTTTCCATCCAAGAAGCTGCTACTTATTTAAAAGTAAGTAACATTAATTTTAAAATGTATTGTTTACTTTTTAAAAATTATTTTAAAAACCTACAGTTAAAAATACTGATAGTATATTGCATGTATATATTTGCTTGTAAGAAGTCATTTTGAATTTTTAAGTATTCATATTTAAGCAAAAGAAATATCAAATGTATAGGCTTTTTAAAAAAATGTGTGTTCTTGTCTGATCAATTTATTCATTATAATCTATTTAGTATGGTGATAAATTAATAGGCCTAAATTCTGCAATACTTTTAATCTATAGCTCTCTCTCTATATTAAGTATGTGCAAGTAACCCTCATTTTAAAGAAATATTTATTTATTACATTTCTATGCCACTCATCTATTACATTGATTCTAGGTGGCTTATAATATAATAAAAATTAAAAGATGCTAAAAACAAAATTAGAATAAAATATTAAAAGTTAAGAACCACAACGATGGACAACCTGGGGATGAGAATCTTCTCTACCCCATTAGCCACCCTCAATGTAGCAGGCCAAGCAACAGAACCAAGTTTTAGGCTCTTCTGGAAGGCCAGGAGTGTGGGGGTGGATCTCATCTCTGATGGAAGATTATTCCAGAGGCTAGGGCCATATATCTCTGTATTATAATTTCATTATCCAGATGAAGATAGGGACGGGATATACAAAATGTTTTATTGTATTTTGAGTGCAAAGTTTCACAGAACACCTGCTCTGAGTACAAAGTTCTGTTTTAAGTACAAAGTAACTATTTCAAATGTTCTGGAAACATTTTGGCCTGCTGTCCTTCCAGTTTGAAATACTTCCCAAAAATTTGAAATAGCACTTCTATCTGCTTTGCCCTATAATTTATTTATTTATTATTTATTAATTTGATTTGTATGCTGCTCCTCTCCGGAGACTCGGAGTGGTTCACAACATATACAAAACATCAAAACATTAAAAATAGATACCCAACACACGCACAACTTTCGAACCACAACCCACAATCATCCTCAGGCCTGCCGGCAAAGATAAGTTTTAAGGTTCTTTTGGAAGGCCGGGAGAGTGGGAGAAATGCGGACTTCAAGGGGCAGTTGGTTCCAGAGGGTGGGCGCCACAACAGAGAAAGCCCTCCCCCTAGGACCCGCCAAATGACATTGTTTTGCTGATGGGACCCGGAGGAGGCCGACCCTGTGCGCTCTCACTGGTCGTAGGGAAGTATGTGGCAGAAGACGGTCCCGTAAGTATCCTGGTCCAGAGCCATATAAGGCTTTATAGGTAATGACCAGCACTTTGAATTGCGCTCGGAGACCAATAGGCAACCAATGCAGCATGCGGAGAGTTGACGAAGTGTGGGCACAACGTGGAAGGCCTACAATTGCTCGCGCAACTGCATTTTGCACTAATTGTAGTCTCCGAACACTCTTCAAGGGCAGCCCCATGTAGCGAGCGTTGCAGTAGTTGATCCTCGAGGTGACAAGAGCATGTGTGACTGTGAGGAGAGACTCCCGATCCAAATAAGGACGCAACTGGTGCACCAGGCGAACCTGGGCAAATGCCCTCCTCGCCACATCCAATAAATGATGTTCCAATGTCAACTGTGGATCGAGGAGGACACCCAAGTTGCGAACCTTCTCCGAGGAGTATATAGATTCACCCGCCAGTGTAATAGAAGGACGGATTGAAGCGTCCTTGGGAGACATAACCCACAGCCACTCTGTCTTGTCAGGGTTGAGCCTTAATCTGTTAACGCCCATCCAGACCCTCACAGCCTCCAGACACCGGCACATCACCTCAACCGCTTCACTGATTTGGCCAGGAGTGGAAATATACAGCTGAGTATCATCAGCGTACTGATGGTATCTCACTCCATGCCGATGAATGATATCTCCCAGTGGCTTCATGTAAATGTTGAAAAGTAGGGGGGAGAGAACCGACACCTGAGGCACCCCACACGGGAGTAACCTAGAGGTGGACCTCTGACCCCCCACAAACACCGACTGTGATCGACCAGAGAGATAGGAGGAGAACCACCGTAACACGGTGCCCCCCACTCCCAATCCCTCCAGCTGGCGCAGAAGGATACCATGGTCGATAATGAGCAATTCCACCTTTAAAATATGATATTTTGTAAAAATCCATTTGCCATACATTTAAAAGTGAAATAGTTTGCACATCTTTACCAGAAACTATAAAATCAAAGTCCATAATATTTTGGAATAAAAGCTGTCTGTCAACCTCCAGGTGAAAAGCCCAACTAAGAAAAAAACCAGAGACATTAAGTTTTCTAATGTAATCTTTATTGAGCAGAATCATTTAGGTAGGTTCAAAGTGAAAGCTAGCTCTGAAGAAAAAGCAGGAAAGAAACAGTTAAAAGAATGAATATTCTCCTCTCCTCTCTGACAGTTCACGTCACATTGCCCAATACATCTCTTTAATTGTTACAGTGAGAAAAAAAATTATTTGATCCTCTGCTGATTTTGTACGTTTGCCTATTGACAAAGAAATGATCAGTCTATAATTTGAATGGTAGGTTTATTTTAACAGTGAGAGACAGAATGACAACAACAAAAAATTCAGAAAAACGCATTTCAAAAAAGTTATAAATTGATTTGAGTTTTAATGAGTGAAATAAGTATTTGATCTCCTATCAATCAGCAAGATTTCTGGCTCCCAGGTGTCTTTTATACAGGTAACAAGTTGAGATTAGGAGCAGTCTCTTCAAGGGAGTGCTCCTAATCTCAGCTTGTTACCTGTATAAAAGACACCTGTCCACAGAAGCAATCAATCAGATCCCAAACTCTCCACCATGGCCAAGACCAAAGAGCTGTCCAAGGATGTCAGGGACAAGATTGTAGACCTACACAAGGCTGAATGGGCTACAAGACTATCACCAAGCAGCTTGGTGAGAAGGTGACAAAAGTTGGTGCAATTATTCGCAGATGGAAGAAACACAAAATAACTGTCAATCTCCCTCAGTTTGGGGCTCCATGCAAGATCTCACCTCATGGAGTTTTAATGGTCATGAATCAGCCCAGAACTACACAGAAGGATCTTGTCAATGATCTCAAGGCAGCTGGGACCTAGTCACCAAAAAAACAGTTGGTAACACACTATGCTTTGAAGGACTGAAATCTTGCAGTGCCCGCAAGGTCCCTCTGCTCAAGAAAGCACATGTACAGGCCAGTCTGAAGCTTGCCAATGACCATCTGAACAATTCAGAGGAGAACTGGGTGAAAGTGTTGTGGTCAGATGAGACCAAAATTGAGCTCTTTGGCATCAACTCAACTTGCCGTGTTTGTAGGAGGAGGAATGCTGCCAATGACCCCAAGAACACCATCCCCACTTGTCAAACATGGAGGTGGAAACATTATGCTTTTGGAGTGTTTTTCTGCTAAGGGGACAGGACAACTTCACCGGATCAAAGGACAATGTACTGTCAAATCTTGGGTGAGAACATCCTTCCCTCAGCCAGGACATTGAAAATGGGTCATGGATGACAATGACCTACAACACACAGCCAAGGCAACAAAGGAGTGGCTCAAGAAGAAGCACATTAAGGTCCTGGAGTGGCCATAGAAAATCTGTGGAGGGAGCTGAAGGTTCGAGCTGCCAAACATCAGCCTTGAAAACATAATGACTTGGAGAGGATCTGCAAAGTGGAGTGGGACAAAATCCTTCCTTAGATGTGTGCAAACCTGGAGGCCAACTACAAGAAACGTCTAACCTCTGTGATTGCCACCAAGGGTTTTGCCACCAAGTACTAAGTCATGTTTTGCGAAGGGGTCAAATACTTCTTTCACTCATTAAAATGCAAATTAATGTATAACATTTTTGAAATGTGTTTTTCTGGATTATTTTGCTCTTATTCTGTCTCTGTTAAAATAAACCTACCATTAAAATTATAGACTGACCATTTCTTTGTCAGCAAAATCAGCATAAATAATTTTTTCCCTCACTGTATGAGAAGAAACTTTGGTTCACCAAAAGAACTCTTCCACAGCTCCAGCTTTCTCACGATAAGAACACCTGTGGATCCAAAGCTCTCTTCGTCTCCCTCCCCACCCTGTTGGTAAGCTAGAAGAATGCAGTGGTCCTAAAAGCAGTACGGTTCATAGCTTGACAGGTTGCCCCCCTAGAAAGGAAAGGGAACCTAGAAAACAAAAGAATGCAGATCAAAACTTGCTAATCTTTCACTCGCACCGGCCCCGGCTTCTGGGGTACTTTGCGTGGAATCGCTTTACCAAACAATCTGCGCTTACGTGCTGTGCTTTCATCCATCTAGATTCTGACATTGGGTAACCCTCCCATTGAATTAAATACTGCAGTTTCCCCTTGTGGATTCTGGAGACCAGGAGTCGCTGAACTTCATAATGTGTTTCCTTCACCATTATCGGGGCTGGTGCTGCCTTCCCGACTGGTCTCAGTGTGAATTCCTTGTATGGCCTTAGCAAACTGCAATGGAATATAGGATGCACTTTTCCCAACCACCTTGTCAACTTCAGTTCAACTGTCACTGGATTAATAGCTTTTAGTATGGGGAAGGTTCAGATATTTTGTAGACAGATACACTTTATCCCCTACATGGAACGCTTCCTGGGGAGCCTGTTTCTTATCTGCCTGTTTTTTCTGACTTTCGGCTGCCTTAACTAGAGCCTTCTTTGCGTCGCTCCAAACTCGTTGGAACAAAGTCATCAAATAGTTTAGGGTGCTCGAAGATGGGGGCTCTTGGGGGCATTCTGGCATTGACACAAGCTCCATCCCTGTGGCCAGCTTAAATGGAGTGAAACCACTTCTGCAAATGGCAGCAACTCTGCCCAATTTGTTTGCTGGTAGTTGACATAGCAACGCAGATACTGCTCCACTATAGCATTGATGCATTCCACAGATCCATTAGTACTCAGATGGAAAGCAGAAGAGCACCCCTGGGATGATCCAATCATTCTCACAAACTCCCTCCAGAATTTGGCCATGAATCGGACCCCCCAATCTGAAATAATTTCTTGGGTGCTCTGTGCAATCAGTAGATGTGTTGCAAGAACACCTTCACTAGCTTCTGGGATGAGGGGAGATCGGCACAGGCGATGAAATGGGTTTGCTTCGAGAACAGATCTATCACAGTCCAAATCACGATGCTCCCCCCACTTTCTGGCAACTCTATGATAAAGTCCATTGCTATCTCCTCCCAAGGTCTGGTTGGGTTGGCTACCTGTTGTAATAGCCCTGGATTCTTCCCTGGCAGTCTTTTGCTGGCAGCACAGACTGCTCATCTCCCACATAGTTTTCAGTGTCCTTCATCTTTGGCCACCAGAATTGATGGTTAGCGAGGTGTAGTTTTCAGGAAGCCAAAATGCCTGCCTGCTTGGCATCATGGCTGTGTTGCAAAACTTGCAACCACAGATGGTCAGGAACATACAGCTTGTCCTCTTTCCGCGCCAACTCATCCCTCATAGTCAATTCTGCCTGGTGAGCCATGAACCATGGGTGGGTCGGCAACTCTTTCTTCAGCTGCTGGGCAACGTATTGGGGGGGTGAGCTTCTCTCTCTTTCCGCCTAGTCGCTTGTGCTGCTTGCTGTCTATCGGGGACGACCGAACTCACCACCTCCTGCCGGGTGCTTTTGTACTGAGGCATATGGGACAGGGCATAAGCTAGGAAGTCTCCCCCCCCAGGATGTACTTCAGCTCAAAATCAAATCTTTTGAAGTACTACGCCCATCTGACTTGTTTAGAGGAAGGCTTGCAGTGGGTTTTCAAAGCCTCTAAGTTTTTGTGATCAGTCCAAACTTCAAAGGGGTCTTTACTTCTTTCCAGGAACTGACTCTAAGCCAGCAACAGCCATCTTACCGCAAAAGCCTCTTTCTCCCACACTGCCCATCTCTGTTCTACTTCATTCAATTTGTGGGATGTGTACGTGCACCGCTGTAAATCCCCCTTGTCATTCCATTGGAGGAGGACAGCTCCCACGGCCACATCGCTGGCATCCGCGTGGATCACAAAAGGTTCTTCAGGATTTGGGTGTTTTAACACAAGCTCGGCGACGAACAGCCACTTCAATTTCTCGAACACCGCTTGGCATTCCATTGTCCAGTTTAAAGGCTGATTCGGCTGGGGTTTCTTTCCCCCCTTCCCAATCTTTAACAGCTCAGGCAGGGCAATCTTGGCAAAAGGGGATGAATTGCCTGTAGAAGTTTGCAAACTCCAGAAAACTTTGCAGCTGCTTGCGGGTACAAGGGGCTTGCCACTCCAAGATGTATTTCACCTTCCCCGGGTCCATCTCTATTCCATTGCACAACACGCGGTAGCCCAAATAGTCCAGTTTAGATTTGTGAAATTCGTATTTAGACAGCTTGGCATACAGCTTAGTGTCCAATAGCTTTTTTAGAACTTGCCGCACAAGCAATGTAAATGTGGATATTGTCAAGATACACTAAGACCCCCTTGTAAAGATGCTCATGTAGCACCTCATTTATGAGTTGCATGAATACTGCGGGGAGCCCCTGTAGTCCAAATGGCATTACTTTAATCTGGTAACTCCTCAGGGGACAATTGAAAGATGTCTTCCACTCATCGCCTTCTTTAATTCTCACTCGATAGAATGCCTCCTTCAGGTCTACTTTTGTGAATTTCTTCCCCTTGGCTAAGTGGCCTAGCATGTCCTTCATGAAGGAGGGGTACATGTTTTTCATGCACGCTGTTAATTCCTCAAAAACCCACACATAATCTAAGCCAGTGATGGCAAACCTTTTAGAGGCCAAGTGCCCAAACTGCAACCTAAAACCCACTTATTTATCACAAAGTGCCAGGGCCACATCAGCATTGTGGTGCTGTCGGGGTGGGTGGGCATGGCCACTGGATGGGTGTGGCTGGGGTGAGCGTGGCCATCTCGATGTTGCTTGTGGGGGGGACACCTGTGGGGGCTAGGCAGGATTGGGGGAGATCCAGGGGGTCTCTGGTGGGTGGGGTGGTGGGCAGGAGGCTCGTCCTGTGGGGTGAGGTGGAGCAGGGCGGGGTGCCATTGCTGCAAGGTAAGGTGAGGCAGGGGCTGGAGCAGCTGCTGCCTGACACCATTAATCTCCACACACAAAGGTCAGCAAGTCGGGGGCCGACAGCATCCATCAGCAGCCACAGCCTGCCGGTCCCTTGAGCAGAGCATTCTGGGGCTCCACAGCCTGCTGCCAATACTGGGCCAGCCCTCCAGCAGCAGGCGGAGTAGGGAAGGGGCAAGGCACATGGCACATGATGCAGACAGCCAGACGCACCTACCAGTCCCTGGTAGTGGCATTGAATACGGCCGCGAAGGGGGCTATTGACCGGATTGCGCCTTTGCAACCTCTCCTTGGTGCTGACCCAGGAGGTCTCCTTGGTTCACCGAGGAACTCAGGGGGATGAAGCGCCATAAGAGACGTCTAAAGAAGCGATGGAGACGAAATAGGTCCGGATCTGATCGAACCAGATTGAGCTCATTCATTAGAGCCTATTTATTGCGATTAAAGCGGCAAGATCTTTATATCTTTCCGCTTTGATCGCGTCTGCGGAATCTCGCCCGGCCGCCCTGTTTAGGGTGACCTGGTCCCTCCTTAACCCGAGGGATCCGGGGCCTCCCTTGCAGGGTAGTGCCGAGGACTTTAACAACTGTTTTGCAGACAAAGTAGCTCTGATCCGGGCCGACCTAGACTCCAATTGTGAAGCAGAGTCGACTGATAACAATTCAGTCGAGGGGACAGGGGCATGTTCTTGTCCGGTCATCTGGGGCGAGTTTGAGGCTGTTACGCCTGATGAAGTGGACAGGGCCATTGGAGCTGTGAGTTCCGCCACCTGTTTGTTGGACCCGTGCCCCTCCTGGCTGGTTTCTGCTAGTAGGGAGGTGACACGTACCTGGATCCAGGAGATTGTCAACGCTTCTTTGAGGGAGGGGTCCATCCCGGCTCCCTTAAAGGAGGCACTTGTGTGCCCCCTCCTCAAGAAGCCTTCCCTGGATCCAGCAATTTTGACCAACTATCGTCCGGTCTCTAACCTCCCCTTTGTGGGGAAGGTTATTGAGAAGGTGGTGGCACTTCAGCTCCAGCAGTCTCTGGAGGAAGCCGATTATCTGGGGCCTCTGCAGTCTGGGTTCAGGCCCGGCTACTCCACCAAAACTGCTTTGGTCGCTCTGATGGATGATCTCTGGTGGGCCTGGGATAGAGGCCAGTCCTCTTTCCTGGTGCTTCTTGACCTCTCAGCGGCGTTCGATACCATCGACCATGGTATCCTTCTGCGCCAGTTGGAGGGATTGGGAGTGGGGGGGGGCACCGTGTTACGGGGTTCTCCTATCTCTCTGGTCGGTCACAGTCGGTGTTAGTGGGGGGTCAGTGGTCTACTGAAGCTTGGCCCTCCGCAGGCAAGCCTTCAATTCTGATCTGGGGCACCCCATAGCACCCCAATCAATGGCGGGTCCTTCACGATCGCCGAATTAAGAGACACATGCTGATCACATTTCTCTGGGTGAAGCAACTGGTGACAAAAGGCTGCCTCCCCTATTTATTGAATGTTACAGTGGGTGGTTACACAATGCATCACATGGTTACAAACAGCCAGTGACAATGTTATACTCTGTAGCCAATGACAAGGCTACACTGCAGGGCCACCCTGTGGCCAATGGATTCAAACCTTGGTACAACTGTCCATCCACCTGTTGGCCCCTCCCTCATTTCCTGTCCCAGGCCATATGGCAAGTCCTTTGTCCTGAAGCACATGGCTTGTGGCTCTGCTGTGGGCAATGGACTCCACCTCTTGGCTCCTCCTCCATTTCCTGTTGCTTCCAAACAGCATGGTAAAGTCACATGGTACAGTCTCTTTGTTGCAAGCCCATCCAAGCCTCATGTATCACAACATATTACAACATATCAACTTTTTTTATTTTATTTTTAGCAGCTGTGGGTTGATCCACCTATGCACCATCCAGTTCTGTACATGATCCAGTTCTGTACATGATCCAGTTCTGTACATGATCCTAGGCACATAAGCTGTCATCTGTCCAGTCCTCAGCCATCATAGAAACATCTCTGTCCATTCATAAGAGGCAGGAGTTGGTTCTTGGCTCTTTTACAGGAGATGGTTAGAAAAGGGAGGCTTACACAGGTTCAGCAGGGGGGGGGAATGCATTTGTACACAACAACAGATTGTTACACAAAATACTAGAAACATTATGATATTGAAAACCCAATTCCTTGAGCCACCCAGCATTAGGTAGTCAGGAAAATCAACAAAACAAGGCATACAGTTTCTTGTGATAAAGGATTGTTTTGTACCATATTTTCCATGTGAGCAATTGTGGCAGCAATGTTGTGTGTGTTCAGAAATGTTCCAGACCAATTCTGGGGTGACCAATGTGCATTTTTCCTTCCACATAAGATCTAATCTTTGTCAGATGTGAGAGCATTGTCTTTTGAGAAGTTGTACAAAGTTTCAAAGTTTTCACCAAAATCAAACAAGGGAACAGAATCAGCACATGTTGTTGTTATTCTTTGTCACATTATTTAGCTTTATAATCTAGCTGCAAGGGATAGTTGTTACAAGATCTTGTTACTAACTGATGAAACTGTGTGATTCACAACACAAAGTAAGGAAGGATTCAAAGTTAAAGAGAGAGATAGAGAGATTTCATTCATAGGCACACTATGAAGGCATACACGTTTGCTTCTGTGTTTGTTCTGTGCTGACATGTATCCAACCATTGAATGCATTCAGCAACTTAGCATGGTGAGAGACAAAAAATGCAAAGCAGCAATGATTTGTCACAAAATTTAAATCATCAAAAAGAAATAAGAAAGAGACAAAATTAAAATTCATTAAGACTAGGAAATATAAAATTCAAGATAGGCAAGGAGAAATGAGAAAAGACAAATTTGGCAGAGAATCAGAAAGGCAGAATTGGCAAAGAAATCATAATAAAGAAAGGAAGCTATGGTTTATTAAGCAAGATGACCAAAGGAAGGGGGGGTGAGAGAGAGGAGGGAATTCAAAGAGGCGGCAATTGGAATTCAAATGTAATTTGAGTCTCCGTTTACAGCCATCCCCGTTTCCTTGGAAACCTAAAGCTTTGGCCCCTTTATGGTCTTCAGGCGACAAACAGTCTTCAAATAAACCTCTGGAAATCTGCAAAGGGAGAAAAGAAGGGGGGTGGGGGGGAAACGGCTCTGCTGCAAAGGAAAAGGTTTTGTTTTTTCTCAACAGTAAGCAAGGCATTATTAAATCAATGGATTACCAGGAAGTATTTTCCCATTTTTTTTTATAAGGAAACAGAAGCAACAGGCTTACAGATTTTTTAACAAGTTGAAAGATACAGAGAGAGAAGACTGAATTAGCATAGGAAAGCATTTTCTGAGTCAGAAGAAGTAGGAGATTAGCATCTTTGTTTGAATACACAAAATGAGTCATAGAGAGAAAACGACGGCCAGAAAAACATGCTGAGTCAGAGGGAGAAAAGATTTTTTAGGAGACAGAGCTGGAGAAACAAGAGAGAATCCTGCAAGCCAATAGCTACAGGAGCAGAAAAGGAAGGCAGATAGCCTTTTGAAATAGCCATGCATACAATTCTTTCACGTAAAGAGAATTTGGGAAGAAGCAGAGCTCCTCCATAAGCCAATTTTAATCCAATCAGCAATTTTTGTGGTCCCTTTTAGATGTAAAAGAGACAATGCCAAACAAACAACAATAATACTTTTTAAACTCCTTACGTAAAGGCACATTGTGAATCTTTGTTAGTTGCATAATTAAGGTTCTAACAATTAACATCAAGCCCCCCCCCTTTGATCCTTGGAGAATTCCACCCACATACTCACAGGGGGGGGGTTTCTTGCTGAAGAAACGCCAGGTTTGTTCCTCCAGTGGGGCAAATTTAGAGTCAGATCGTAAGATTTTTTGTCTCTCAGGGCTTGCTTTGAAAGCCTGAGAATTAGCCAATTTAGCTTGCTCTCTTTTTGCATAGTGTAATGTCAGCATGGACAATTACAGCCTCTCATGGGCTAGGAAATCTGGCGAGGCTAATGGGGCCAGATGCCTATTGCCATGTGGCGAGGTCTAATTTGCCCCTCCCCCAGTTAGGAGGGATAAAATTTTCTCAAAAAAGCCAATAAAAGATACAATTCTTTCTGAGTGACAGGGAAAACAGTCTAATTAAGTTTCTGAACATAATTTGCTCTCCTGACTAAGCTAAGCAAAGCTTCTGTCTCATACTTACTTAAAGAAGGGGCCTTATTAGGCGAGGTAGGTAGTGAGATGTCAGAAGGACGTGACTTCGAATTAAATCACGTCAGGGTTCACCACTTGAAGCTTGGCCCTCCGCAGGCAAGCCTTCAATTCTGATCTGGGGCACCCCATAGCACCCCAATCAATGGCGGGTCCTTCACGATCGCCGAATTAAGAGACACATGCTGATCACATTTCTCTGGGTGAAGCAACTGGTGACAAAAGGCTGCCTCCCCTATTTATTGAATGTTACAGTGGGTGGTTACACAATGCATCACATGGTTACAAACAGCCAATGACAATGTTATACTCTGTAGCCAATGACAAGGCTACACTGCAGGGCCACCCTGTGGCCAATGGATTCAAACCTTGGTACAACTGTCCATCCACCTGTTGGCCCCTCCCTCATTTCCTGTCCCAGGCCATATGGCAAGTCCTTTGTCCTGAAGCACATGGCTTGTGGCTCTGCTGTGGGCAATGGACTCCACCTCTTGGCTCCTCCTCCATTTCCTGTTGCTTCCAAACAGCATGGTAAAGTCACATGGTACAGTCTCTTTGTTGCAAGCCCATCCAAGCCTCATGTATCACAACATATTACAACAGTCTACCTCTAGGTTACTCCCATGTAGGGTGCCTCAGGGGTCGGTTCTCTCCCCCCTACTTTTTAACATTTACATGAAGCCACTGGGAGAGATCATTCATCGGCATGGAGTGAGATACCACCAGTACGCTGATGATACTCAGTTGTACATTTCCACTCCTGGCCAAATCAGTGAAGCGGTTGAGGTGATGTGCCGGTGTCTGGAGGCTGTGAGGGTCTGGATGGGCGTTAACAGATTGAGGCTCAACCCTGACAAGACAGAGTGGCTGTGGGTGATGCCTCCCAAGGACATTTCAATCTGTCCTTCCATTACCCTGGGGGGTAAATTCATAAACCCCTCGGAGACGGTGCGCAACTTGGGAGTCCTCCTCGACCCACAGCTGACATTGGAACATCATTTGTCGGCTGTGGTGAGGGGGGCATTTGCCCAGGTTCGCCTGGTGCACCAGTTGCGTCCTTATTTGGATCGGGAGTCTCTACTCACAGTCACACAGGCCCTTGTCACCTCGAGGATCGACTACTGCAATGCTCTCTACATGGGGCTACCCTTGAAGAGTGTTCGGAGACTACAATTAGTGCAAAATGCAGCTGCGTGAGCAATTGTGGGCCTTCCACGTTGTGCCCACATTTCGCCATCTCTCTGCATGCTGCATTGGTTGCCTATCGGTCTCCGAGCGCAATTCAAAGTGTTGGTCATTACCTATAAAGCCCTTCATGGCATTGGAGCAGGATACTTACGGGACCGTCTTTTGCCACATACTTCCCTTCGACCGGTGAGAGCGCACAGGGTCGGCCTCCTCTGGGTCCCGTCAGCGAAACAATGTCGTCTGGCGGGTCCTAGGGGGAGGGCCTTCTCTGTTGTGGCGCCCACCCTCTGGAACCAACTGCCCCCTGAAGTCTGCGGTTCTCCCACTCTCCCGGCCTTCTGGAAGAATCTTAAAACCTATCTTTGCCGGAAGGCCTGGGGATGATTGTGGATTGTTGTGTGAATGATGAATGCGTGTTCGGTTTTTGTTTTTAATGTTTATTTTTGATTTGGACTTAGATGTGATTATTGTTTTTATATATGTTGTAAGCCGCTCCGAGTCTTCGGAGAGGAGCGGCATATAAGTCCAAATAAATAAATAAATAAATAAATACTCCATCCCATCTGTTTTTGCTTGCGGTTGGAGAGCAGGTTCCTGCTGGTCATCTAGGCCCCCTCGCAGATCTTGCCCTTGGCCCACGCGTGAAGCCTGTTCCTCTCGCGCACCCAACACACCTTGGCCCTGCCTCAGGCAGCCACTGTTAACAGCTCGCGCAGGTCCATTAGGCTGCCGCCACCACCCAGAACAGCAGCCCCGCCCAGCACAAAGGAGGCAAAGTGGCCCGCTAGCAAGCTTGAGTACAGGTGGTAGAGCACGCCCACACTCAGCAAACCAAAGGCCACCCCGAGCTGGGAAAGCCGGATCCCCATCGGCACCATGGCCCCCCAGTCCCAGCTAGGATTGCGTGCCTCCCCCCAATCTCTGCTGTGCCTGGGTGGCCATGATGCTGATGGGGATCCGGCGTTCCCCAGTCAGGGTGGCCTTTTGCCTGCTGGCCCTGGGCATGCTCTACCACCTTTACGCGGGGCTTCCTAGCTGACCACTTTGCCTCCTTCCTGCTGGGCAGGCCTGTAGCTCTGGGCGGTGGCCTAATGGACTTGCGTGAGTAGCTAGAGGCCGCGGCATGTGTGCCTACAGAGAGGGCTATGAGTGCCACCTCTGGCACGCGTGCCACAGGTTCACCACCACTGATCTAAGCTACTCGTCTTTTCTTTAGCGTACTGGGGCCGCGACTCGAGATTTCACGGTTTGAATAAACCCCCTTGCTAAGTTCTTGTCAATGTACTCCCTCAGCTCCTTCATCTCCTTTGGAATCATGGAATACATCTTTGGCTTGGGGAGTTTTACCTTGGCAGGATCTTGATGGCACAGTCCGTGGGGCAGTGGGGGGACAGGACATCACACTCCTCACTGAATGCTTCCAGGAGGTCTCGGTACTCTCTCAGGATAGATTACAGTCCCTCCCTCCTCTTCCTCTGACGCTCCCTTGCTGTGCTCAGGAGTTCTCTTCACCCACACCTTCTTGGGGTGGTTCCCCCGTGATCTAGCTCACAGCTCTCTCCCAGTAGATTCAGGGTCTCCATTAGCCACAGTAGGCCCAGGATCATGTCCTATGCCATCTTTGGGAAGCCCAGGAAGCAGATGGTCTCCTGGTGCTCCCCTAGTTGCAGTTGCACTGGCTCAGTCAGATGGGAAGCAGCTTTGCCCTCTATCAGTGAGCCATCAACCTGTTTGAACTTCCTGGGTATTTTAAGCTTCTTCATGTGCAGCCCCAACTTTTGCACTACTGCTTGACTAATTAAGCAAAGAGAGCAATCTGAGTCCACGAGGGCTTTAACCACTCCCCTTGCCCCTGAGCGGGATGCCTTGATGCCCACACTAACCTCAAGGTGGTTAACTGGTCCACTCACCTTCGGGCCATCTTCTCCCTCGTTCTCGCTGTCATAAAGGACCATCAGCGGTTCCTTTTCGGAAGGGGAGTTCTCAATGATCTGCATTGCAGCCCGTGACTTCTTTTTCCCCTCCTTGGGTGGCTTCTTCAGCTTTGAAGGAGTCGGGGTCACAGGAGCCATCTGGGGCATCGGCACTGGGCACATTGCAGCTTGGTGGCCTTCCTGGCTGTAGCGGAAACACAATAGGCACATGCTTGGTCAGCTTTGCAGGTGTTGAGGTTGCTGCCGCCAATTGCTTCCTCCTGAAGGCACATTTCTCCTGGACCTTTGGGTGTGGGCTGACACTCCCACCGCCCTTGTACACCGCCAGGTCCAGCTCCACGGTGGTAACTAGCTGGTACTAGTCACCAAACCAATTTTGGATCCCTTGGGCTAGACACAGATGGAACAGGTCAGGAGCTGATCCAGCCAGTTCCTCAGCCTCCCTGCGATCTGCCTGAAGTCTTGAATGTATTCAACTACAGTCTTGTCCCCTTCTTGTCCCTCCGGACTTCCAGCTCTGCCCCCTGGGTCTGTGCGGGGTCCCCAAATCGGGCTCTGAGGTTATAGCAGAAAGTGTCTGGATCCACCAGCTCAGAGGCACTTTGTCGTGGAGGATGGTGATCCATTCTGCTGCCTCCCCTTCGAGGTTAGCCATGATGACATCCACCTGAGCCACATCGTCAGGGTAATCATCTCCATGCCAATCTAGGGAGGGAGGGGTCCAGACTTGATTTAGGAAAATGTCAGCTTCAATGTTCCCATTGAACATCACCCTCAGCAGTGGAGGTGGCCTGGGTGCCAGTGCTGATTGAGGCCACTGGACCCATGCCCCGCAGTCTGGGCACATCCCTCACTGGATTCCCTCGGTGGGGGTTTCCAACCCACTTCCCCAAGCTCTCCGCCCCGGACTGGGTCCTGGCGAGGAAGGTAGCCCAGGCATCTGGCTAACTGCCCCTCGTTATCGCAGCTGCCGCTCCCACCGAGCGCTGGGGTGAAGGGATTGGCGTTGGCTTCAGGGCCAGGCTGAGCCCCCTCCCCAGAGTCTGGTATACAGTTGTGGGACCGATCCTCCTCCATGGACTTTCAGGCTGCTGAACTGCTGCCCCAGGTGCTCCACCAACTGGCTGCTGCACCTTGGTAGGTAGCACTCCCTGGGTGCCATTCCCTCCAAGGCTTCTCATTTCCACCACTCCATCCCTGTGGCTCCTTCAGGCTGGGGGCAGTATGACTGGAACTCAGCTTCGACAGCTCTCCGCAATTCCTCTCTCCACTTCTCCAACAAGGGCCTGTTGAATGCTGCCACTTTCCCCATCTGCTCCAGGGTTGGCTCCCTTCGTTCAACTTGCTGCTTGGGTCGGGTCGAGACTGGTGGGGTTACGAAGCCGCTCCAGCTGGAGTTCCACTGATAGAAGCTCCAGCCAGCTTCTCCATTTCAGCCATCTTTCCCTACATCATCACCCCCCCCCCCGGAGGTTTCCAGCGGGGTGTAGGGGCTCAGGACCCCTCAATGGAAATTAATTTGTTGAGAGAGCTAGCTTAGTGTCAGCCTCTGGCTAAAAGGCCCAACTAAGAAAAATACCAGAGCCATTAAGTCCTCTGTAATCTTTATTGAACAGAATCATTTCAGTAGGTTCAAAGTGAAAGCTAGCTCTGAAGAAAAAGCGGGAAACAAGAAATTAAAAGAATGAATCTCCTCCTCTCTTCTCTGACAGTTCAAATCATATTGCCCAATACATCTCCCAGTAATTGTTATGAGAAGAAACTTTGGTTCACCAAAGCAACTCTTCCACAGCTCTGGCTTTCTCACGTTGATAAGAAAACCTGTGGATCCAAAGCTCTACCCGTCTCCCATCCCGCTCTGTTGGCAAGCTAGAAGCATGCAGTGGTCCTAAAGGCAGTAGGGTTCATAGCTTGACACTGTCAGCTATTTTCAGCAAGAACCATGTGAACAAATTAGGCAAACATATGATTTGTGGGAAAAGAGTAATAATCACAAATATAACTGGAGCATTAAATAAAACAACCCAGCACAGTCACAGTTTCTTTGTATCGCTAAATTGGAAGGCTCATGGAGTGATTTAAAAATCATTTTATCCCATGCCACGTTAACAATAATTCTTAGCAAAAATTTGTTGGTCAGGAATGTTCTTCAGTCAAAATCTTTTGAGTCTGAAGTAGTTAGAGATAATACATTCTCCAGCCCATGAAATTGCATTGTTACATTTTTGTCATCTTTTTCTATTTATAGTTTTCTTTTTTAATTGCTTATGTTAGATTGCAGTTTCAGTTAGCACAGCACATTGATACCTTTGTGCTTCATTGAACCAATTTTCAGTTACTGATCTTGACTGAATGGTGATGAGCACAAAGAGATTGGGGCTTAGAGTAGACCGTGGTGATTGATAGTGAATATAGGAAGCTGAATTGGTCTCAGATTGGTGATTTATGCCTAGGTCAGACTAGATAAGGTTCAATGGCATTCAAAGGGGATCATATTTGCCCTCTTGTGCCCACATAGAGATTCCAGACTAATTTCCCATTTGACTTCTCCACTTGGCTCAGCCAGAATCTCTGACATGGGCAGTGCTGTGCCAAAATTTTTAATAGGATAGCCAGTGAAAGGAAACAGGGAAAGAAAGATAAAAAAGTCCCTTTCAGTATTAAAGTAAACCTAACTGAAAAACAGTTAATTGCATACTCATTATTTACTTAGATCAGGAATGTCAAACTTGCGATGTCATGTGACGTCGCACGACATATTGTGACTTTTCCCCATTGCCAGCAATGGGGTGGGCGCGGTTTTGGTGTGACACATCTGGCCCACGGGCTGGCAATTTGACATGTCTGACTTAGATCATCACCAAGTTTAGCTATGTCTCTAGTTCATCACTAAATTATCAGATGGAATGGGTACATAGTGTTTCCTATTTCTTATAGGTTTCATTGTCTCCTTCTAAAGCCCACGTCCAAATCATAATCTATAGCATTTGTGCACTGTTTTGCTCCTTCCTATATTTATGATGAAATATCTAGACATTAATGACAAAGTAACATGAAATATAGATGAATTTTGTATGTGTGTACATATTTATAGTTTTATTAAAATGCTTTATGTAGCATTGTTACATTATACCCGAATTTATTTATTTTGGAAATTTGCAACAGCTCTCACTACTGAATGTTTTGTATACAATGACTAGCGAATTCATGGTCTTTATTTTTATTTGATTTCCTTGCTTCTCTTAGAGTTTAGGTCCAGACTATGAAAATGCATTTAATGAATCGTTGCAATGGTTATTAAATAATGGAGAAGATGTTGGTATAAAGTAAGTAATTTTATTTCATATTTTTTCTAGAAATAGTTTAATTATGGATTGTCTTTCAAATCATAATACAATAAGATTATTATTAAAATTATAAAGCCATAGAAGGAAGAGGAAATGTACATCTCTGGAGCTTGTTTATGATCTGAATCATAAGTATAAGAAAAGATTGAATTATCTTTTATAGGTATGTTGGTAACAGCTCAGATGACGAGTCCATAACCGATACAACTGATATAAAATATCTAGTGTCAACTAAGCCACAGATGACCCTTACATGTCGTTTTCGACGTGCATTTATTACTGCAACCTGTAGATCATTCATTCTGCTGTTAGGTGAGTATTATTCAGTATTTTTATTCTTAACGTTTAATTTATACTTGTGTGACTTAACGTTTCTTAAGTGTGATGGTAATTGACAATTCAATTTTTTTCAGTAGATTTTGTACCCTTTATATGAAAGTAGAGGAAAGTGGTAAGCATTGTGTTGAAACTTTATAGTGCAGAGGTCCCCAACCTTGTGGGCATCAGGAACCGGTGCTATGGAGAAAGGTTTTTCCACGGACCAGAGGGGGTTTGGTTTTGAATACTGCCTGCATCCTGAGGATGGAGCTTTGCTTGTTTGTGCGGCCCGCTTGTTGCCATGCTGTGGATTGGTGCTGGTCCACAGATCAGGGGTTGGGGACCCCTGTTATAGTGTATAATGTGATAACTTAGATCCAAATATTAATATAAAAGAAAGGAATTATAAGGAAATAACCACATAAACACCTTTTTAGTAGTTTGTAAAATAGCACATATAGTGATTGCTGCCTGCATAGTTCAGTGGAAATTAATCTAAGTGTGTTCTGTACACTTAAAAATACAGGTAAGTCCTTGACTTGACTACTTGAGCCCAGAATTTCTGTTGCTAAGAGAGATACTTTTTAAGCTAATTTTGTCCCATTTTACAACCTTTCTTCACGTAATTGTTAAGTGAATCACTGCAGTTGTTAAGTTAGTAACATGGTTATTAAATGAATCTGGCTTCCCCATTGACTTTGCTTGTCAGAAGGTGATCATATAATACTGGGACACTGCAATCATCATGAATATGAGTCAGTTGCCAAATGTCTGAATTTTGATCATGTGACCATGGGATGCTGCAACAGTCATAATTATGAAAAACAGTCATAAGTCACTTTTTTCAATGTCATTGTAACTTTGAACAGTCATTAAATGAACTGTTGCAAATTGAGGACTACCTGTACTAATACTGAAGAAATTTAATATTTTTTAAATTTAAAATGTGATATTTAATGCCTATAATTCTTCTTGAAATATATTTATAATTTGTGCTGTTGTATGTAAAATACTTTCTAATGGAGTATGCATGAAGTGGGAGAACTTGTTTTGAACTTGGGACATAATATCTTACTAAAACCGTTCCATTAGAACATTTTAGTTGTAACAAAAAACCTGAAAACAGTTTGAATATTTGTTTTACTTTCTTGATTTTCACTTGACAACCACATCGGTAGGTTGAAAGAATAGTCATGTTTCTTCTTGGCCAGCTGGAAAAATTGGCAAAAGGGATGATGTAAAAAAAAAAAAAGGAAAAAAAATTAAGTAGCTCTTACTGACAGAATAGAAATTAGTATTCCTCCCAAGAAGAGCCAATTCTCTCATATTCATCAATCAGCATGAATCAGTATCTCCCACCTTGAACATTCCACCCATTATTATGCTTTGGTTTTCTTTAATTGTTTGCTGCCACTATCATTTACTGGTAGTGCCTAACTGTGTGACTCGTGTTACTACCATGTTTCCCCAAAAAGAAGACCTGGTCTTATATATATATATATTGCCTCCAAAAGAGGCACCAGGTCTTATTTTCGAGAGATGTCTTACTGCTTACCTTAGGACCGCTGCAGCCAAGCTTGCCATGCCCCAACACTTGTTGCACTGCTGCCTGACTTCTGCGGCCGCTTGCGGCTGGATACCATGTGGGGCATTGCGTTGGTGCCACCACTCGTGGCAGGAGGCCGCATGGCTCATTGTGCTGCTGCCACCACTCACACCATCACAGTGCAACACACCATCTGGCTTCCTCCCATGACCAGTGGTATCGGTGCAAAGCGCCATGCGGCATCCTACAAGTGGTGGCACTGGTGCGAATGGCCACATGGCCTCCTGCGAGTGGCGGCATTGGCACAATGCATAACGTGGTATCCTGCTGTGAGCGGCCACAGAAGAAATTGGGCAGCGGTGTGACAGGTGTCGGTACGTGGGAGGCATGCAGCGGTCCAAATGTAAGCTGGTGCGGGGCGTGTGGGGCAGCTCCACCCGCATCCCTATCCTAACTTAATTTTTATGTATGCGCCTCGCCCCAAAACTAGGGCTTATTTTGGAAGGTACGGCTTGTATTAGGCACATGTGTAAAAAATCAAGCTATGGCTTATTTTTGAGATAGGTCTTATTTCGGGGAAACGGTAAGTATTACAGCAGCATAAAAATCAATGCCACCTACTCCCACTGCTAATATATTGTCAGGCTTTGCTGATGCTAGTATATTAACATTCACAGCCTTTCATAAAAATAAATAAAACTATGCTCTATTTTCAGCTAGCAACCAAACCAATACAATTCCTTTTAGTTTCTAAAATTGACACTTTTCTCTACAGTAATAAAGCACAGTAGCACGCAGAGAGTTCATGCCCAAAATGCAAGTATTGCATTTTTAAATGCACTCTGAAAGTTTCACATCAGCAGGCACAAGAACGTATACAAGTGTATGCAAAGGATTTTCAAAACAAATCAATTTTATCAGTATGGTCCTTTTGCCATTTTAAAATCCATTGTGACATTATATTAGAACACTAACAAAATCCATAGCTATCTAAAACCAGTATAATGAATGCTTTTTTGTGGGGAGGGGGACCACTATGTTAGCTTTCCATAATATAAAATTGAAATTTTGTGAAGGTGAGCTTACCGGGTGAGAATATTCTGGGGAATCAAGCGTTAGAAAAGTGGAATTCAATGTTCCCTCTTTTCATAGACTGGTGGAAGGAGCCAGCATAGTATTTCTCCATATAGCACCATTGACAACTTTAGTGCCTCCTGGGAGGATCTTGGCCTAGTCATTTTCAGACCAGATCATTTTGAACAACCAGCTTAAGTGGGCAATCCATTGGTGTTCCTAGAAATTGTATTTCACAATCTGCTTTTTTAATCTTGGTGCCACAGTGAAGATTTGACCATCTAGATGTTTTAATTAACTTGATTTGCTGTGTGAGCCAGATTCTTGTAGTATAAGTAGCTCTGGCCCAAATTCTTCATCTGTGGGGTTCAGTACGGGAGTGTCTTGACTTGTGCCTGTATCAAGTGTGAATTAAATTTATCAGGTAGAAACTTGTGATAGAATTTATTATTATAGTTTTCATGACACTTTTCACTTGGTGAGATAAGGGGTGTACCCCTGCCTGATAGAAGTAGTAAGGTGCTTTAGAGCAATCAGCTAGAGAAGACACTGGAATCCAAAATTTTCCATCTTAAAAAGGGATACACAGCCACAATCTCTGTGATCATTTATATGATGCACTCAATAACTACTTTAACTACTGTGCTGGTGCTCTGCTGTCCTTGAAACCAAGTATCTTGCTCTTAACTGCTAGTATAATATTATCTATTACCATTAGTTGCATTAAGATACTTTGGTGAGGACAGTTAAGCACGGTAAATAGTTCAGCAATAGTATAATGGCTAATTCTCACACAAACTCTTGGTTGAAGAATTCCCTCAAATAGATAAATTGAATATATATTTGGAAGGAGAGGCGTTGGAGGCAGCAGAGAAAAAAAAAGTCGTTTTAAATTTTAAAGAGAATCTTTTCTCTGTGTCTATGGAGATATTTAATCATCCAGGTCATGGTTGTCCCAAAGGTGCTGGTTTTTCTTGGTTTTTCCTTGCTTTTTCTCCGTACATTAAATTGCTTTAAATATATATATATAAACTCCAAAATTAAAATTCCATAGGATAGACCCTCAGGCAGCCAGACATGCATACGTTTCAGCGCAATAGTGAATCTAAGTGACAGATTGCTTGCAGCTGTTCTCATGATAGGTCTAAATCTTTCATTAACAAGAATTATATTCAGACTGGTATTAATCATTTGCTGTTTATACGGTTTCTTTCATCTACCTGTTCCCTAGCACACTACCTCTTAATTATCCCGCTCACCCTCAGTAAACAAGGCCAATGGATTTTTTTAAACATTACAAAATGCAAGGCAACAGTCCAATCAGTAGAGGAGGGAAATATTCAAATTTAAATGGGGAGAACACTTTGGATTCAGGGTAGGTGCACTTGGTGTTACTCTTGGATGTTCTTTAAAGAACTTTTTCTTGGGTATCTATATGCTGCCAGCAGGTATAACAAGAGAGTCTACATTGGATCCAAAGTGCCTTTTTCACTTTGGATCCAAATAAATGACAATCTTTAGTAATCCTTTTTTCCAAAACAGAATGGAATCCTCAAAGCATTGGCACTCAGACTAACAGTGGTTTGTTCTAAGTAGGTGTTTTGACAATAGAATGCCAGAAATATTTGTTTCAAGCTAAAAATGTCATTGAATCCACATGTGTTCTAAGCTAAAAACTGGCATCATAATATTTGAACTGTTAGTTAGATGTTTCTGTTTTTATTTGGCACAGGTATTGGAATGATTTGGGGAGTCATAAAATATACAAAATATAGATGGTACAAAGAAGAAGAGGAGACTAGGCAGATGTATGACATGATTGTAAAAATTATAGGTAAGTTTTAAGTAAGTTCTCAATTAATAGCATGCTTCACTATTGGTACCATGTCGTATAAATAATTCTGAGACTTTTCAGAAGTTGGACTGTGATACTTTGTTCCATCCTATCAATACAGAAGATAATATGCATTTTGATTGTCAGAAGTTAGTTTAAATACTTAAATACTTTTCATTAGATAACTTGTTGTGATGCCAATTTGATGTAGACGTTAGTTAACACAATATTTTTCAGATGTTCTAAGAACTCACAATGAAGCATGTGAGGAAAACAAAGAATTACAACCATATATGCCTATTCCCCATGTACGAGATTCTTTGATTGCACCAAAAGACAGGTATGTACAAAGAGTTAAAAATATTTAACATATTAGTTTATTCAGAGTATCTCAAAGATGAATGTTGGAGAAAGATTCTTAATATGTGTTAATACTTAAATAAGTATTTTACCAAAATAACTTCTTTTTTATTTCATATTTCAGGAAAAAAATGGAAAAAGTATGGAAAAGATCTGTGGATTTCCTTGCTGCTAATGAATCTAGAGTTCGCACAGAAACACGAAGAATGGGTGGTGTTGATTTTCTGGTATGGAAGTGGATACAGTCATCTGCATCATGTGATAAAATGCTAATCATGCCATCTAAAGTGTGGCAAGGTCAAGGTATGCAATACTGTACATTTATATTTTGTGAAGTGTTTTCTATTTATTATAACCTTCAGTTAATACTAACTCTAGTTTATTAGTTGTAATGATATTGATATAATTTTGTATTTTTATATTCATTATGTATGTTTCTTGAGTAGCCAGAAATGTAAATAGCCATGGTGTGTATGCATTTTGAAAAATGATTTTTGTTTTCTTTGTTAGGTAAGTTATGTAGGTATGAAAACTGCCTGGGTTACTTCAATAGATGTCTATGTCTAACTCCCATTCTAGTTGTTATTCATCTATCCAACAATATATTGTCAAGTCACTGCTAAGAATCTTTCTAAGAATAAGCTAATTACAATTTATTAATTAATTTATTCCCTTTAAAGCCACTATTTTTCCTACCAATGCGTTGAATCTTAAGACCAAGCTTAGGCTATAGTGATTGTAGTTTTTAATTAGATTAGCTGACATATTTATTATAATAGAGGAAAATAATATTGCATCATTTTAAAATATCATTTGTTTTCACAACAAAATATGTCATATATATCATATCATATTTGACAAAGGTAGAACTCAAGGTCCCCACCTATTTGAAAAAGTATACTTTCTGCCTGTCTATTTTCTTTTAAGTTCTTCCACTTCTAACAGTTCTGTTTTGGTTCAAGTCATTTATAATAATATTTTATAATTATTATTTGCAATTATAAAGGATTGTTTCATATGCCAGGGTATATGGGAGGAAAGCTAATGTATGCAGTACTACAGGCACATTTCTATTCTATCAATTTCATTAAATCACAACAATGCTGTTTAATAGTGTTACTGAAAATGTAATAGTATAGTTCCGTGGTGGCGAACCTATGGCATGCATGCCACAGGTGGCACACAGAGCCCTCTCTGTGGGTGCACACGCCATCACCCCAGTCCTAGGCCTTCAGTCCTGTCCATGAGCAACCTGCATCAATACTTGCACAGGGTAAGATTGCTGCTCCCGCTCCCGCCTCCCCCAAGCATTTTTTTTACTAACCTGCCTTTCAGCTGCATTCCATTTCTCTGTTCCCAGCTTTGCTACGTGTTTGTGGGACTATCGGTTAAAAAAAAAAAGCTTTATCAGACTTTCTAACTTCTCGCGAGATCTCACAAACTAGATCTAGTCCCACAAACACGCGATGAAGGCTGAGAAGTGAATGGAGAAACGGAATGCAGCTGAAAGGCAGGTTAGTAAAAAAAAAACGCTTGGGGGAGGAGAGGGCATCTGAGCAGGGGCAGGCATGGCAACCTTACCCTGCATGGTGGCAGGAGGGTGGGGCACGTGGCCTTCCCATTCCAGGCCAGCCCCTGCAGCCCTGGGGCGGATGTGCTGGGCAGCGGTGGGCAGGGCATTGAGGTGGGGACTGGCAGGCTGACCAAAGCAGCAGATGGAATGCGGAGGCTCGGGGAGGGAGGATGCTGAAAGATCGTGAAGTTGCAGTTGATTGACCTTTTTTCTTAAAAAAAAAACCCTTCCTTTGTTTTCCTTGCATGCGGCAGCGGGGCAGATTGCAAAGGAGAAATGGCACAGGGCTGGGAGTCAGGTAAGGAAAGAAAGGCATTCTGGGGGGGAGCAAGGATTTCTTTCCTTACCTGCCCCACTTGTTCTGAGGCTGTTTTCCGCTCAGACGTGTTGCTCTTGCCAATGGCCCGACCTCCCACTTCAGCACCCTCCCTCCCCGAGCCTCCGGCGTTCCACCTGCTGCTTTGGCGGCTCTGACAGAGAAGAGATCTTCGCAGCTCTGCCTACAGAGCCACCAAAGCTGTAGCTCAGGGGTCCTCAAATTATGGCCTGACCTGTCTTTTTATCCGGCCTGCCTCAACCTCCTGGGCAAGCTGTCCAATCGTGAGGAGAACGTGGGTGGATAGTGGCGAGAGCCCAAGCCAGTGGCGGGATGGTGACTTGGGAGAAGATTTTTTCCCAGTTTCTCTCACGCGCTCCAAAGGATGCGCTTGGGCTTTGGCCACATCCCCTTCCTCTCCTCCTCTGACCTATTCGCATTTTTACCTCAGAGCCGGGCTGAGAGGCTTAGGCCTCGATTGCAGCCTTGGCCTCGCTTAGGGCAGCCAAGCCTGGTGTTGACGATGCCACTGCTGCTGCTGCTACTGAGACAGGTCCCTCGCTAGGCGCTACGGAATGCGAGGCCCAGCCTCCACCACTGTTGTCGCTGCTGCCATGCTGGGCAAAAGGAAACTGGTGCCGCCGGCCCTCAACATCACTCCCACCATCGCCGAGGGACTCAGCCCAACAGCAGTTGGAGTAGGGCGCCGGTTATGGGTCTTTGAGGGGAGCGGGCGAAGGGCAAGGTATTTGTGAGGGACGGTTGGGGTGAGCGAGAAAAAAGGAGGAGAATTTGCTCCTGGAAGATTATTTCGGGGTTGTGACGGGTTGTGTGGAGCTGAGGCGATGAAAGATCGGGGAAGCCGCTGGGAGGGAGGATATGGAGCATCCTGATCCATGAATGAGGTTGGTGGTGCCGCGTCCAGCTGAAACCCTGAGAGGTAGGCAAAGCTGGAAGTGGTGGAGGTGATGGAGCAGCTCGGAGGAACCGGGAGTGCCAGTGCTGGTGGTTGAGAGAAACTTCATTGGCCTTTAAGGTCCAGGAAATGATGGAGGGAAGATGGGGGCATTGGGATGTGCCCGATGGGAAAGAGAAATGAGGTCCTGCCAGGCAGGTTCTTCTGCCCTGAGACAATCCAGAATGCCAATCAAGGAGAGTATTTCTGGCTCAGAGTTCAAATTAAGGGTCCTTGAGGGGGGGTGTCTCTGAGGGTGGTGGTTTTCTTGCAGACGTTTCAGGACTCAAAGTAGGATAATAAGTGAACTAATGATGTTATCTAGTTTGGGTCATGAGACGTCTACAAGAAAATCACAAAGCTCAGAGAGGACCAATCCACAACCGCCCTCCTCCTCTGCTCCACAAACCCCATTCTCTTCTGGCACTCCTGATGTTACCTAGTTTGGGTTATGAGATGTCTGCAAGAAATGCTGAATGGAAATGGCACCCCTGCCCTACCCCCTGCCTCGCCTTGCCCCACAGGATGAGCCTCCTGTCCACCGTCCCACCTGCCGGAGACCCCCTGGATCTCTGCCAACCATGCCCGGCTCCCACAGGGGTCCTTCCCCACGAGCAACATCGAGGTGGCTACACCCACGCCGGCCACACCCACTCAGTCTGCCATGACCACTGCAGCCACACCCACCCAGTGGCCTTGCCCACCCAGTGGGCCATGCCCACCCGGCACCTGACGATAAGTGGGGTGTGGGTTGCAGTTTGGGCACTTGGTCTCTAAACGGTTCGTCGTCACTAGTATAGTTAGTAACATATGCATTCTAAAACTATTGAAGATAGTGGTGTCTCTAACAGTAATCTGAAATATGTGAATTTATATAGTTTCATTAATTTACTCTGCATTGTGCATTAGTCGTCTTATAATTTATGTATCCTGTAGGGACTAGATTGGTTTTAAAATATTTGATATGGAATAATACGATTTATTGCTAACACACATATATATATTTGGTAGCATTTCATTTAGATAGAAGAAATTCACCACCAAACAGTTTGACCCCTTGCTTAAAGATTCGCAATATGTTTGATCCAGTAATGTAAGTATACTTTTTTCTTTACATATAGAAAATTTTCATGTTTAACAAATACAGCAGAATATCTATTTAAATATAGAATAAATTGTTTAGGAAAGGAGAGATAGAACAGAATTGTATTTTGATACTCTGCATTCATTTTTTTTACTGAACATCATACAATGACAAAAAGTTTGTGAATCCGTTAGAACCATCAGTAATTCTGCAGTTCTGTGACCTACAATGTAAGATGAATTTCATCTCAGTCCTAGATGAGGAATTTCTAGTTAAATAAACAAAATTAATACAGACTAATATGTGAATACAGTACAGATTCAACATTAGTCAACTTGTTGAAAAATGTATACAAAGCTTTAGATTTAACAAACTTTACCTAAACCAAATCTTTCCTGGCTCTGGCTCACTCCTGCACATTGGCTTGGAGGAATTTTGGATTTGGAGGTATTTTGGCCCATTGCTCTTTAAGTAAATTTTTTCAGTTCATGGGTATGTTGCAGTTCTCTTACATACAGAATTCTTATCAAGTTATGCGACATCATTGCAGTAGGACTTAAGGGTAGAGCTTTCTCAGTTGTCTTTGAGGGTATGTATGAATATGCACATTTGTATTTGCACAGATGAGACTTGACTGTGCATTCACCAACATGCTTCCAATATAGCTTTCGAGAAGACACAACTGTTTGTTTTTCTTGTTGGAGCGTCACTCCTACAATTCCCTGATATGCCAGGCTGGGGGGGGGGTTTCAGAGAAAGATATTGGGGATGGTTTTTTTCCCACCGTTAGCTAGGTATGAAATACCCATTTTGTTACCCCCTTCCAGATATACTATTGTATTCCCCAAGTATTGGCCTTAACTGACACAACCAATCTTAAAATCAATACAGCAATATCTCATAAAGTTCTTACAGTCTTTACGTGTAGCTTTTATAATCCAATAGGTCCCCCTATAGCCATGGTGGTGAACTTATGGCACGCATGCCACAGGCAGCATGCAGAGCCGTCCCTGTGAGCACGTGCGCCATTGCTCCTCTCCACGTATGCGGAGTCCGGGAACAGCTACGAGAGCTGGGCGGGGTGAGGGAACCTATAAAAGGAGCAGTTTTGGCGGGAGAGTGAGTGAGCGGCCTTTGGAAGCAACCAGTGGTGGGTTTAAAATCATTTAACAACCAGTTCTCTGCCTCACCTTCCCTCTGTCTTGGTTGGGTTGGGCTGCTGGGCTGGGGGCAGGAGGGTGGGGGTCATCAGGTCCCGGCTGGGGGAAGGCGAGGGGGTCTGGCTGGGGGGGCAGAGGGCCGGGACACCTCCACAGAGGAAAGCTGCCCCCCTGCCAGCTGAGCCTCTCATCCACACTGCAGTCACGTAGAATTGCATAGAATGGGCAGCGGGCTGGGGGGGCAGCTGGCAGCGGGGAATCAGAGCTGCCATCTCCCTTCCGCAGTGCAGCCCCATGGACATGGGTGGAGACAGCCCCGGGACAGCCGGAGAGGAGCCCTCACCTGGTGCGGGCCCTGTCTACATGGTGGCTCTGATGGGGATGGCGGTTGCTGCTCCTCCTGCTGCTCCAAGCCCCTTTACCGGCCAATCACACAGGGAAGCAGGAAGCGGTGGCGGTGATCTCTGCATTGCCAAGCCCGGCCAGCTACAGATCGGGAAGCAAAGCTGTGCCAACCAACCTTGCGCTGGTGGGGGCAGCGGTAGGGGAAGGTGAGCTGTGGCGCACACACACACCCCTCTCCGCTGCCACCCTGTTCTGTCTCAGCCTATGTCCGTCCTTGTTACGTCACAAGAACAAACCCGTCTTAAACAGTAGGCTGGGAAAACCAACCTCTTTTTATTTCCAAAACAGTCCTGATAAGTTTTTCTCCAAAACAAAAAACACAGAATACTTTCCTAGCAGATAATTGGTTACAAAAGCAAATAGAGCAGAAGTTTAAACAAGAAATTCACTGATAAAACAAAACAGACCATGATCCTTGGAAGTTCTTTACAAACGGTTGCCTTCAGCAACCAACACCGCCCTCACCTTCCCTTTTTATAAAGCAGTCCCAAGGCGTGGCTTCTCAATGCCTTCTCCTCCCCTGGAGTTGTCGTATTGACTGCTGCTGATCTGCTCTAGCTAATTGTCTGCGTCTACGAGCATCAATCATATCCATCAGCTGTGAATCCTCCAAATCCGACTCACTCTCCCCACACAGCTGAGCTTCATCCATAACACGACTGGAGGGGCCAGGCTGTTCATCAGACCATGAGTCTTGTAATTCTTCAGAGCCTCCCTCTGACCCTGATGGCCCTCCAAATGCCTCCTCCACCTCCTTCTTACATTCCTTGGACTCAGCTGTTGGGAACACAGGCTGGCGCGGAATCACGACACCCCACATCGTCCCGCACTCACAGCCTGGAGGTGCACACGGGACGATGGGCAGCAACGGCAAAGAGTGGGCGCATGCCAGATCCTGCCTTCCCCCGCCGCCCCCACCAGCACGAGGATGATCAGCAGAGCTTCGCTTCCTGACACTATTGGCCCCTGCACAGAGGCCAGCAAGCACATGGGGACCGATGGTGTGAGTCAGCAGCCACAGCATGCTGGCTGTCCTGCATAATAGCAGACTGGCCACAGAGCCCCATTGGCACGGGCGGAAATGGCTCCGGGACAGCCGGAAGGAAGCCCTTGCCTGGCCTGGGCCCATCCACTCGAAGGCTCTGACGGGGGTGGCTTCTGCTGGTGTTCCAACTGGTCAACCATGCAGGGAAGCAGGAGGAGGTGGAGAGGCCAGCTGGGGGTCTGGAGCCACCTTGGCTGCTCGCTAGTAGCCCAACGCAGCGGATTCGTGCACCTCCTGCTTTGATGGGGCTCTATGGCCATTCCATTATGCAGGACAGCCAGCATGCTGTGGCTGCTGACACACACCATCGGCCCCCATGTGCTCGCTGGCCTCTGTGCAGGGGCTGATAGTGTCAGGCCCCTGCTTCGCCTTGCCTTGCCCCGCAGTAGTTGGCACACCCGCCCTGCCTTGCCTCGCCTCACCCTGCAGGACAAGCCTCTGCTTCACCGCCCCACCCGCCAGAGACCCCCTGGATTTCCCCCAACCTTGCCCGGCCCCCACAGGCATCCCTCTCCACAAGCATCATTGAGGTGGCCACACCCATCCAGTGGGCCACGCCCACCCAGGACCCGGCGATAAATAAATGGGTTTTGGGGTTTGGTTTGGGCACTCGGTCTCTAAAAGGTTCGCCACCAATGCCCCATAGCTTTGTATTACTTCCACTTTAATGTTATGTATTTCTGTCCCCCATAAAGAATTAAAATGCCGCTTCCGTTTCTTTGGAGGAGTGGAGCAGCAATCTCCTTCTCACGTTTGGGTTTTTTTGCTTCTTCGGAATTTGTCTTTTCCAGGAAATTCAGTTGTAAACTAGTAAAGAAAGGATCAGTATTCTCACCCAGTTACAAGCACGCTGTTTACGATCTGCTAATTAGTGCTTTCTTTTTTCGGTTGTCAGTAGTTTGGACTGGCCAGAGAATGTGATTTGGAGGGCTTTCCTCAGATCAAATGGATCTAACGTCATCTCTCCGTGATCAATGAGAGTCCCCTCCTTCATCGCCTCTCCTGGGCGACTTTAGACCCCTTTAGGACTCCTTGGCAGGGCGAAACCAGCTGTGGAGGAGCAGAACTCCATTTTCCCTCGGCTGCAGCACCACGACGCAAGCCAGAAGTTTACCCTTTTCTTAATACTGCTCATTAAATGCTGCAGATCTATGTGAAGGCTATTTTTGAATGCTACTTTTATCTTTTTACCTTCTTAATTACTATTGATTTCTATTTTAGTTTGCTGTAATATTTTGAATATATTAAGATACAAGCATTAATAAACTTTTGTGTGTCATGTGTTTTTAGGGAAATCGGTGATTATTGGCATTTGGCTATTCAAGAAGCAATCTTGGAAAAGTGCAGTGATAATGAGGGAATAGTTCACATAGCAGTGGACAAAAATTCACGGGAGGTAAAAAGTGACTTAAGATAGTTAACTCGTATATTCAGTTTCTTTGCTGGATGGCAACCAAACTTTTATTTTTTCTTCTAGGGCTGTGTGTATGTCAAGTGTTTATCTCCAGAATATGCTGGAAAAGCTTTTAAAGCATTGCATGGATCTTGGTTTGATGGTAAGAAGTTCAACAGGAAGCATCAGTAATCGTTTAATAAAAATATTTCAGATGAAAGTGTTTTTATAATGCTTGTAAAATTAATTTTATTCACATTGTATTTTTAAAATGATATTAATGTTTTAAATTATATTTTGCTACAGGCAAGTTGGTAACAGTAAAGTATCTACGATTAGATCGGTATCATCATCGTTTTCCGCAGGCTATTGCTTGCAGTGCTCCTCTGAAGCCATCAAATAAACATATGAACTCAATGTCTCATCTTTGTCTCCGGACAGGCACAGCCAACAACCAAGGAAACTCCTGAGACACTTATTGTACTAGAACTGTTGATTTGCAGCAGGAGGTTTTCCTGTCTGGCCTTGTCTTCCACTTTTACTACTTTTTGTATGTTAACATCTACATTAATCATTTTTCAGTCTCATTTTTTAGAATGTCTGAGTAATGGGTCGTACTGAATTAAAAGAAAATTGGCTATAGAATATTTTAGACCCCAAGCAAATCAACATATTATGTTTTGCATGACAAATGTTGAGTTTATTAAGCATTTTCAGATGTGGCTGAATTTTTGCATCAACAAGTGTATGATAACAGTCCGAAAGCATGGAGATGTACTGTATTTCCATAATTTCCTGTGAAATAATCTTGTGGGTATTTTGTAACAAAAGCCACCTACAGTTTCTGATGGAAGATGAATAGATGTGTTAATTTCTGTCCAGCAATTAGTTTTTGTTGCTGCAAAGCTTTATTTGTGTCAGTCTGGAGATGGGAAAAATGCTGGCTTTAGTAGTTTTGGAGCAGAAAACAACTGAATGCAGATGTGCTGGTTTTGTATATAAATATTGGTGGTGGAAGCACCAACAAGTAACTTGTAAAGATGTCTGCTTCAAAGCAGTGAATAAGCTCCCTATTTTATTCATAACCAATGTTTTATTTAATTTGGCTGTATTATTATCCAAGGGCCAAATTCCTTGAAGTATTAGATACAAGTTAAATATCTTTTGTAGGTTTTATATTAAAATATATGGTTATGATTTTTGTGTGAATGGTCTAATATTGTTACTGTGATAATGGATTCAAAATCATGTGAGCAATAAGTAATTGGCAGGTACTCACTTTGTGAAAAGTTATTTACTACAAAAGAAAATTTCTTACAATATAATAATGGGGAGTATTTCTCAATTAAAATTTGCTGCCTAAATGTGCTCAAATTAAAAAAATGCACATAAATTCTTGATAGAAATGCAGTACATAAAGATTTTTATATGTTCTATATTAAATGTGTGCATTGTTTACACCTTTAAAATTATACAAAAATACGAAACATTTTGAAACATAACCTGAAAATATAAAATAATTTGATATAAATTCCTGTTGAAGCAACATAATGTGTTGATCCAGTTGAATATCATATAGGTGAAGGGATGGAAAACCATTTTAAAAAAAACAAAAAAAAACCATAGTCCAGTTTTTATTGTAGATATGACCCTGCAGCATGAACTTGCACAAATAATGCATGTTTTCTAATGGCTAAATCAACATGATACACATTTGTGTAATGAAAAATCCTATTGTGCCTTATCCTTGTGCTTTTTTTTGTGGGCAACATATTTAATAATGGACTGTTTCTTATCTAGAAAAAAAAGGTTGTTTTTTTGTCTAGGATGCTAACAAATATATGTAATATAATCGGCCACACAAAGTTCTGCTCTCAAAGAACAAGTACATATTTTTGACATGAGAGTAGATTTTGACAGGCCTGTTAGATTTTTCATGAAACTTACTATATACATATACAAATATGTATATTATACATGTATATGTATTTATGTGTATATAATCAGGTTTTGCTGTATTTGTGCATCATAGTGATTTATTGTTCTGATCTTAGTAATCATTTTGTGACCTATTGCAAGTGTGAATGTAAAATTAAATTGTGGTAGTTTAAAATGTTGCCTTTTGATGCAGATGCATCTTTCTTCTTCTAAACAATGTTTAAACCCTGTACATTGATTATAGTAAACTGTACCATTATGTAGCCTATTTTACCATTAAAATGTTCACCAGTTTTTGTCCCTGCAAGACAGGTGGGAATGTGTATCATACCATGGACACTTCGGAAAGTCAGATGTTTGTAATTTGTCCTGTAAAAACATAAAAGCAAAACAAAACCAATTAAAGATTTATTAGGGCTTTTTATAACCGTGTCAGTTCTTTGGATCTTTTTTAACATCTAAGGACGATAATAGTTAAAATAAATTTCTTCAACTTTTGCACTGGTTGGAAGCACAGGAAAGTTGGATGATTGTTACACTCAAAATGACAACTACATTTTATGTATATTTTAAGTGTGAACATCTATTCTATTATTATATGTTCTAATTACTAATAGACTGTTCTGAAAAGTAGAATAATGTGAGAGAATCTCAAGTTGATACTGTTCTGAAAAGTAGAATAATGTGAGAGAATCTCAAGTTGATACCTTTAAGATCACATTTCTATAACTTATTCTTCATTCCGGAAAAATTAATTTTTTCATGTAAAATATGTTTACAAGATGTTTAGAAGATTTCTATTCATGCTAATTTTGGAATTCCTTATGTGAAATATTCAATAGATTTTTTTCTAGATTTCCTGCATTCCTAGATTTCCATCCTAATATTAATGGAGGATGTGGATAAATAAGTCGAAAGGATGATGTGGAATGACTTCTTGCATACAAGTCCAATCGGGTTTATAAAAGTTAATAGATTGAATTGGATGATGGAACTTAAAATTATGTATTATATACTTACAAGAGGTCACTTTAAAAACAACCATAGTAACAACCTTTCAAACTGGTTTCAAATCTGATTTTGGTTTTAAAAGATCCTTCATAGATTTGTTATAATGAGAATTGAATAGGTGGCTCTGGAGGCCTATGCTGTAATCATAGCATGGTTGCACTGAATGTTGTGGGACTTCTAGGATTAAGTTAGATTGTTAGGGATTGAGAGTCTCTTTTTCATTAATTGCCAAACAAAATTCCAATTCTTGAATCATTTCCTGGACATATTTTCCATTTGTTTCAAGTTGATTACTTATATTTAATAATCAACCTAACAAGCCTTAAATCAGGGGTGTCAAACTGCCGGCCTGCAGGCCGGATGTGTCACGCAGAAGCTGCGCCCACCCCATTGCTGGCAATGGCAACGTCACGAGTTTGACATGTCTGCCTTAAATGGTCTGGAACTTGAACACAGGTTGGCAACCTATGGCTCCGGAGCTGCATGCGGTCTTTGAGCCTTCCCCTATGGCTCCCAGCCTCCTCTGCCATTTGCAAACAGAGAGAGGCACTTGCTCTCTCTCTCTCTCTCTCTCTCTCTCTCTCTCTCTCTCTCTCTCTCTCTCTCTCTCTCTCTCTCTCTCTCTCTCTCTCTCTCTCTCTCTCTCTCTCTCTCTCTCTCTCTCTCTCTCCCCCTCCCTCCCTCCCTCTCTC
The DNA here is from genome assembly GCA_034064705.1 of Bothrops alternatus. Lineage (NCBI taxonomy): Eukaryota > Metazoa > Chordata > Lepidosauria > Squamata > Viperidae > Bothrops > Bothrops alternatus. The sequence continues at coordinate 2,141,659 of JARGCV010000124.1, forward strand.
TCTCTCTCTGTGTGTGTGTGTGTGTGTAAAAAAGAGTGGACTCATGGTATTCTCCGACGCTTATTTGGGCGGAGCTCCTCCCGTTGCTGTGTCTCTGCAGGAAGCAGGAGAGACCTAGCTAGCCCAGCTATGCTGACTCAGGAATTCTGGGAGTTGAAGTCCATGAGTTATAAAAGAGCTGAGGTTGCCTACCCCTGAGCTTGTTGGAGAACAGCTTGAAGCCAGCTTGCCAGGTGAGCAGAAGATCGGAGAAAGGGAGAGGGGGGAGAGAAAGGGGAGAGGAGAGAAAGGGAGAGGGAGAGGAAAGAGGGAAAGGAAAGAAAGAAAAAGAAAGGGACGGAGGGAAAGACACCCTTTTGACATCTAAAATGAAGATAACACTGCATATATCTTTTTTTACCTTTATTATAGGTGTGTGTATATATGTTATGTGTATGTATATATATATATGTATATATTTACACACACACACACACACACAAGGTAAAAAAGGATATATGCAGTGTTATCTTCATTTTAGATATCAAAAGGGTTTTGCTGTTCCCAGTGTTTTGTTTTCAGTGGGAAACGGGTCCAAGTGGCTCTTTCAGTGTTTTGGGTTGCCTACCCCTGAACTAGAATGTCAGAAGGACCATTTCTTCCATGTGAATCTATTATGGGAGACCCATAGCCATCTAGAGTGATTGAATCCAAGTGGTATTGCTGTTTTATAAGGTTTTATCTTGAAAACTTACTGATAGAACTCCAATGAAAATTGGCTTTATTTTGCTTTTTTACGATGGCATTTAATTTACCTTGATCATGTCAAAAAAAGTTAAACCTTGGAAGGATAGCGACTTGAGTGACAAGTTAGTAGGAAATCTCAGAGCTGAGGGCTAGACTGGGACATTGGAAAAAAAATACCAGAAGAATGCCATGACAAAGCATTTGGATATTGTGAAAAAAAAATCAGGAATTGAAACTTTTTAACTTTGTTTTAAATTAGGGATATATGAGTGTGGGGTGGATTGCAGTTAACCTGTGATACGTTGGGAGATAAGAGTGTAGGATCAAGAGAAAAACACTGGTTTAATGTAAAATTAATTAAAATTAAATATTTAAATATGCAGAAACTCCTGCTTTTAAAAGAAACAGGTGTTTATGGTTTTGCCCTAAAATCTTACATGATAACCACTAACCAGCCAACCGTGTTATGATTCATCACTGCTAGAAACCCTGGTTATGAATAAATTATGGTTAAGTGTAGCCATAGTCTAGTCAGAGTAGATTAGGATGTGATTACAGGTAGTCCTGGACTAAAGACCACAATTGAGCCGAAAATGCATGTTGTTAAAGTGAGACATTTGTTAAGTGAGTTTTGCCCCATATTACCACCTTTCTTGCCACCGTTAAGTGAATCAGCGTAGTTGATTAGTTATAACATGGTTATTAAGTGCATCTAGCTTTCTCATTGACTGGTCAGGTCACATAAGGTGATCATATGACCTTGGGACACAGCAATGGTCATAAATATGAACCAGTTGCCAAGCATCGGAATTTTGATCACATGATCATGGAGATGCTATAAAGGTCATAACTGAAATGGTAATAAGTCACATTTTCCAGTGCCATTGTAATTTTGAACTTTCACTAAAGGAACTGTTAAGTCGAGCACTACCTGTATCATGCCATTGAATTGGAAACAGATCTCTGAATTAAATGGACTTTGGTCAAATATTAGCAAAGTATCAGGAATTCGTGTGTTACATTTGGAATCATACTTGGACCTAACATTAGGGGGGGAAGAATTGATTCTACTAAAGTTCTCTATAAATTTACATATGGGTTCTATGGGTTCTAAATTGCGGCAACTGAAGACAAGCCGAAAGTAACGTTTTGCTGACCGACATGGACTTGTAAAGCCCTGGAAACACGTGCAACCCCCCCCCCCCCTTCGGACGGTTGCAGTCTCTTTCGGCTCTATGCTCATATTTGGAGCTGACTGAGCAGCTGCTGTCCAAGGAATTTCCCGTCATGCCTTTTGGAGAGGCTGCCTGTCCTGTCCTTTTGCTGGACCGTGAGGGTGGAAGGTGCCTTTGGCCCGAAGCGGCTGCGGAAACAACTATCTTTTTTCCTGCCAAAGCTCTGTTGCTTTATTTTTCTGCCTCGCCTCTCCATGCGCGCCGAGCTTCCCTTGCTCCTGAATTTATTCTGCTTGGCGGCGGCGGTGGGTGTTACGCAGATACCAGGTAAGGTAGCCGTAGTCCTTCGCAAAGGCAACATTACCCTCCTGTCTACTCGGATTTCTAGATTGTTCGATCCGGCCTGCGGCGAGTTGAAAATTAAAGGGCGATGGCTTGGTGGAAGCGCTTTGTGGCGGGGTTGAGCAAGGAAGAGAGAAGGTGGAGGAGTCCTTCTATTGCCGTGAGAGGTGTATTCCGTCCAGCAGCTGTCCAAATAGTCTGCTTCCGAGAACCCTGTCAATATCCACAGGACATACTTCTGATTAGACAAGCATAGGATTGAGATGGTACAAGCCTCCAATCTGTATTTTGGATGTATGTAATCAAACCCCGGAGTACCTGCATTGAATGTAAAGAGAATTACCGTAGGCTGAATCTGTATGGATGGTGGCTGCAACTAAATTCAGGTATTATATGATGGTGTTCAATATGTAACCAAAGTAGAAATCTTGACTGCTTTTTATATTCGGGTTGGGAATAGGGCGTTTCTTAAGATTTTTTTTCTAAATTAGTTTGCTTTGGGAAGCCAGCCCTTTTTTAAAAAAAAAATATCAAATCAATTTCTTCTGGATGGGGTTGGAGATGTTGCATCACTTTTAAAGCAAATAATCTCCTTAAAGGTCCATATAAAGTATTAGCATTTGACACACAGAAATAAGGTCACTGACAGTTTGCCAGGTTTGGGGGTGTGATGAGGGTATGTTCCTACTAGCCATGCAATGTTGGAATGCTAGATATAAATCATGCTATTTTTTCAGAAACTTTTGCTGCAAAAAGTTTGTTACTAATCCAGAACTTTTGCTTGTCTGTAGGGAAGAGATTAGAGTAACGGTCTAGAGCAGTGGTTCTCAACCTTTTTAATGCCGCGACCCCCAACCGGTTGTAAGTCGAGGACTACCCAACTGGTCGTAAGTCAAGGACTACCCAACCGGTCGTAAGTCGAGGACCCCCAACCGGTCGTAAGTCGAGGACTATTTCCCTGCCCGGGAGCACCGTGCATGCATGGTGCCGCCCCCTGCGCCGGCCAAGGCATAGCTGGCAAGGGGCTGCGACGGCACAGGGCGTCCACCGGCTGGGCCACCAGCTGGCCCAGCCCAAGGGAGGTAAGGCACCTGCCAGGCCCCACGTGCACCAACAACCCTCCCTGCGCCCGCTGGCCTCCCACCTCCCACCTCTGGCCCTCCTTTACTTACATTTTTGGTAGTTGCTCAGCAGGGAGGGGTGGAAACTTCCAGACAGCTCGCCTTCGCTGCAGACAACTTGCAGCACCGTTTGCAGACTGGGACTTTTGGCGGGCTCAGCAGGGCAGAGACAGCCTGGACAATTCCTATTGGCTTTTGAAAGCCAATAGAATTAGACTCTATTCAAGAGAGTCTATTCTATTGGTTTTCAAAAGCCAATAGAATAAGAGGGAGTAGCACAGCTAAGGAAAAGGGGGGAAAATGGTGGACTGTGTTATTTGGCGACCCCCGTGAAATGGCCGTTCAACCCCAAATGGGGTCGCACCCCACAGGTTGAGAACTGCTGGTCTAGAGTTCACAATGAATGCATTTTTCTCTCAGAGTTCTGAGTTGATGCAAGTTAACAAAGGGGATTTCTGTCTAACAGAATCAACCTTTAATATAATCTAAATATGTTTAAGGTAGTTGGACCACCTTAAATAGTGCTTTCCAGTTCTCATACTGACTATCTGTTTTCTTCTGGTGCCTTAGTTTTACCAGAGATAATAGTTTATAATTAGCTGATTATTTATAGCCATGTTTTTGCTGGTTAAACCACAATTGACTGAGTTTGTGCCATACAAATAAACCATAATTTACAAACTAATAGATTCATTTAATGTGGTATGGTGAAACCAAACAAGCCACATGATGTCTTATTACAGGGTTAGCCACATGTTTTGGGCCAGGACCTTATTTGAATTTTTATAAATATTCAAATAACCATAGAAAGTATATTCTCCATATGAATGTCATGGTAGGCACAATCAATTTCAGAGCAGTTGATTTCTAGAATTCCATTTTTTTTCTCAGGCTGTTCTGTTTAGTGTCAATGGATCTTTGCAAGGACAACATGCATTCCTGCAGCATGCCAACTTTCTATTTTTTAGTTAATATTTTAGTTAAAAATATTTAGTTAAAGTATTTTTTTTAAGAAATCAAGGTTGGAGAAGAAGAGAGCCAAGTGATTATAAAGGCAACTTTCTGAATGCACATTAATATCTATGATCAACATGTTGTTTATCTTTTGATTTAATACTCCTATGCAAACTGAGTTATTTTGCTTTTGAAAAATGTTTTCTATAATTATGTCATGCTGCCTCAAATGTATTTGGGAGAAAGGAGTTCCAAAATTGCTCTTTGATGCTTGATAGTTTAAGCAAAACATTGTTCTCATGTTATTTTAAAAATCTAATTACCTTTTATTGAATTATATTTCACACCCAATATAAATATAAATGTATCAGAAGGCTGATGTATCACTATCGAGCAATTCTGGGCAGCTTAGAGTAGCAGAAATCCATTAAAGTTTGAAAAATTGAGGAAATAATATTCCTCAAACACAGAGATTTTTTTGCTATAATTAAGAGAATACTAGATTTTTTTATATAAGTTCTTCATATTCAGTGTTAACTTCTTAAAGATATGTATGTTGTTTTCCTGGATCTGAAGGAAAAGGTTATGTTTTTTGCTTTAAACTGAAAAACCAATGCAAAGCTATTTATTTTTTCTGTTTGGAGATGAAGGTCAGAGTTATAAATGCAAAGTTTTATGGCAGGCAACACTTAATATGAAATAAATTAACCAGTCTGCTTTCTACTACTGGTTTCTCCAAACTGCTAAAACTAACATCTATTTACATTTGAATAAAGTTCTTATTTATTTATTTATTTAAAATAAAAAAAGTTATTTTAGTTTTTGCTATATTTCAAATCTTGTAGTTTTTTGCCTGTATGTCTTCTGCCAGGCAGAAAACTAACCACTTTTTAAATTAAGAATGCAAGAATATTTTAGTTAAATTGAGGCTATAACAGTTGCTGTTGGACAGACAGTTGGTTCATGCAGTGAGTGTAAAAAGCAGATAGTAAAGCAGTAGAAAACAACTTGCTTGGCAAGGATGTCTCCTCCCATTGTGCCATCTATGTGGAAAGCTGTGAGCTTTCCAAACTACTAGTTTGCACCGTCTAAAAATATTTAGTTGGGCATTTGCTTTGGTATTCAGAGCAATGAAAGAGCTATTCCTATGATCTGACTTGTTTATCAGCATCCAGCTCCTAAATGTCTGTACTCCTCTTTCTCCTCTTTTGGGAAGAGAAAATCTATATTATAGCATCCATCATCAGCAACAGAAGTTTGCTGTTAATGCCTGAGATTCCAATTTAGCGCTTTAGAATTGTAATTATAAATTGTTCTGTGACTCCATTTTAAATAAAAGATATAAATAAGATACTGTCTTGCGTGGTACACTATGTTTGTGCACACAGGTATTTACATCAGGCCACTACTTGATATTATTAAATCTGCCAATCTTGGGTCCTGCTTGAAAACAGGATGTAGTATGAAAAAGTAGCCCTTCTCAATAATAGTCCCCACTTTATGGAATGCTCTACCTCCAGAAGTACATGTAATCCCCATCTTGCTACAGTTCCATAAACAAGTTGAAACTTTTGGACTGCAGGTGCCTATCTGGGGGTTTCTCTTTGCTTTTTCTGTGGTTACTTTTGAGTTTTGACTCAAATTTATAAATGATTTATTTATAGTTACCATATTTTTGGTTTTCTTGTTGATGAAATCCTTTGCAACTGACACAATTGTATGGTAAGAATAAATAACTGCTGCACATGGTTTGGTATATAGTTAATAAAAAAATCTCTGATTTAGAATAGATTTAATGCAGGAGATACCAATGATGTTAAATATCCAATCAGGTGCTTAAAATAATACATTTGACACTGTCACCATATTGGGCCTTTAGAATAAGGTTTAATGCAAGAGATGCCAAAGAAGTTAATTCAGAGGGTTTTTTTAATCATCTGGCTGCCTATGAGCTTTCTGCCTTTACTACCCTTTGTACAAGGAAGAAAAGTATTTTATTTGCCATATGAAATAAAAGTAATAAGTTATAACTAAATAATTTCGTCAGTTTTTAAAGTCAGTTTTTTCTAGTGTTTATTATTGTTAGGTTATAGTTATCCTGACACACAGTACCAATTCTCATTCTAGCTGCTGGTTGAAATAAGGCTTTTTGTAACTGTGCCAAGAACAGGCCGTATGTCAGCTCTTACCCTTTGATGGAATGAGTGAATATTGAAAGGGAATGCAGGATGAAACACACAAGACAGTTTTAAAAGTTTCAAACAAAAGTTTTACAATTAAATTTTCTTGCAGAATGAATTTTTAGAAGGTCCCATCACTCAGGTTAAAAATACTTAGTGATTAGAAAAAGTAGTTTTATTTGACTCAGTGAACATGAATGATTTTTCTTGCAAATATCTAGGAGGAAATCTGTGTTAGTTAATGTGGCAGAATATCAGATCTGGTGTATATTTTCAGATTTAATAATTTTTTCTAAAAGACATAAGCTCTAATGAGGGAATGTTATTTTGTAGACTATGCAATTTATGTATTTGATAAAGTGAGGCAGTTCATGAAAGCTTATACTTTTAACAAAATTTCTTAGTTGGAAAAGGTGCTACCAGATATCTGATTTTTTTTCTTGCAGTAATACCTAGTAGTAGTTGCATGTAACACTGCAGCACAGAGCAACTAATCTATTTTAAAACTAGGTGTGGGATTATTTTTAGGTGGGGAAGGATTTAAAACATTATCATCCACGTACAATCTGAAGTGGTATTACTTCATTAAAATGTTCAGCTACCTTTCATCAGAGGATGTATTCTATTTTTTAAACATTTAATTGTTTTTTTCCATGGGCAAGTCAATCAACACTTTATTTTTTGTTTTGCATTAACTTGCAAAAGCTGTTTTATTTAGCTTTAGCAACACAAAACTTGCTATTTGCACTTTTTTGCCTGCTAACCACTAGGAGGTGATCTGTTCCTGGTTTAATGGAGAGAACAGCTTTAGTCATATATTGCTAAGTAAAAGTGTCCTAGAAACTCCTTCTGGGGCACCCAGCTTTTAGAGGTAGAATTCATCCTTGTTCTTTTCCTGTCCTGAAGAGTGATATCACTGCCTTTTTCCCTGTTGCACTGTAGTTGCTTGAGTCACAGGCTTTGACACAAGCCAGATGGCTGCAATTGGTAGGCGTGCAGGCTGCCTGGTGCTACAGTTGATGAAACAGAATAGGAAGACCTTTTATGATCAGCTGCTGGAGCCCAGTAAGACTACAGCTTTGCTAGGTAATTTCATTTTCACTGCACACTTCTCTTTCTCAAAGTGAAAATACATTTTTATTTGCTTACTTGGAATGCGTAGACCTTTTTTATTAGCTGATTGTCTTCTCCAAGAGAATGGTCTGTGTGCATGATTAGGAAACAAAACATCATTGTGCAAGTCGTTCATGCAAATGACATGTTTATTTAATCCTTTTTTTCAGGCTATTGGTTGTAGTGTTTGTCTTTTCTTGCTCATTATTGTCTCTACTTCTGCTTCTATAAACATTTGGCTCTTGTCCTTTGAAGTAATTTAATCCAAGTAATATTTTATTCAGATACACTTTAAAGAAAATTAGTAATTCAAGATATAATGAAGAAATTACCGCATGAAAGAAATTGAGGGATGGGGATAGCACTCCATGCACCCATCCAATATAGAGATTTGGACCTAAGGTTGTATAACAAGAAGGCAATAGATTCTTGCTATTTCTTCCCCAGAAATCTTGCCCAGAAGTTTTTGAGTAAACTTCCCAAACAGCTTGTGGAGAAGCATAGACTTCTGTACTATAGTCAATATATTGATTTCTGGGGAAAATTTTAAAAAGTCAAATCAGAGAGCAGCAAAATAAGTAAATAAAATAATGCTTTAATTATTCCTTGGCAGCAGAAAAGATTCCAGCAGCTTGAGCCAGTCTGTTCACAGCCAGTCATAGACAGTTGCCAACAGAAAACAAACTGGTTGGGCTGGTCCAAATCAAATCAAATCAACCTTTATTGTCAAAGTACAACATGTGTACAAGACGTGCTTACAAAATATATGGGCACACACAGTGATGTTGCTATGAATACTCCACCTTTGATCAGTATCATATTGCAGACACGGGTTTCTGCTATGATGTCATGCCAGGTATAGCTTTGTTGCTGACCCCTGTGAGCAGATGATCTACAGTTGGAATGTGATCTCATTTCCTACTGTTGGCATTTATTGATACCATTCTAGTGGGTTTTTTTTAAAATAGTCTAAGGCTGATTATTGCATAGCAAGTTCAAGCTGAAGATACTCAGCTCAAAGAACAGTGCAAATGCAAGGTAAAAAAAAGTTAGCTGCTTAGCTGGTACAAGGCAGCAGCTGATCCCTTATCAACCACAGCTTGATAATGGATGATTTTGGAATATCTGTTAATGCACAGAAGGAAAAGAGTAAGAAAAGTAAGAATATAATAAGGAAACAAAGTAAACACATAGACACCTGACTTCATAACAAGCATAAACAATTTTAGTATCTCTTCACCCCTCATAGTTTTAAGTCAATGAAAGTCCATTGAGGTTTACCAGAAATAACTTATCTTAACCTTGATCAGATAAACTAATTTTATATTCCTTGCTTTTAGTTCCAACAGTCTTACTCTTGAACTTATTTAAACAATATTGTAGAATTTGATTTCATTTTTTCTTTGTCCCTTCTTACACGATTCCTCAAAACTTTAACAAACTTCTTTTATAAATCCAGTCTAAAAAACATTCAGCTCACTCTTGATATAGTATTGGTTTATAACAGCTTTCCTGTTTACAGTGCCTACAAATCATATTTCTGTACTGATCTGGCTTGGCCAATTATCCAATAGAAATAAGCAAGAGAAATAGATAGCACTTTCAAATAAGAATTATCAGTTTTTGATATAAATACCGGTATATTTGAAACTTAGTAGTGCATTCTATTATGAACAAACGTTAAAGTAGATGGCTGCAGCACAAGAAATTGTGTATGATTCTTGTACAATGTACTTGTCCACTAGATGTTTCTGATGGGTTTTCATCTTTGTTACCTTTATTAGTATAAATTGTTTTTAAAAATATGTTAAAAGAATAACGGGCTGTGAAATAGTTAAGAAAGTTAAATACTTAGAAGTCAAGATTGAAGCTTCTAATGGGAAATTATATAAAAATAATTATGAGGTGTTGTGGAACACGATACAAATAGAATTGGACAAGTGGAAAAAATTACAACTGTCTCTGCTGGGCAGGATAGCGGCAGTAAAAATGAATGTATTGCCAAAACTTTTATTTCTCTTTCAAATGTTACCTATACTTAAAAAGGATGTGGGCCTAGAGGAGTGGCAGAAGGGTATTAACAGATTTATTTGGGATGGCAAGAAACCGAGGGTTAAATTAAAAATCATCCAGGATACAAGGGAAAGAGGTGGTTTAAAAATGCCCAATTTGAAGTTATATTATTAACAGTCTTTTATGATCCCTAACAAAAACAACTGAGGTAGAAATTCAATACGCTTTTTCAAAATGGTTTGAAGTGTCCACCATATTTTTCTCCAGAAAGCTTTAATTTTTCTACAGGTCCACCATACATGAAAATACGTAGCATCCATACTTTCACATCTCCAACATTTAGGTTGGAGGTCAGGGTAGATATATGATAGTTTTTTTCGGATCTAGGTGCCATCTATAAAACATTTTGTAAAAGTTCTCTCTTAAATGTTGCGCTTGCGTAAATTTTACATTTTTCACCCAAATTCTCTCCCACGTTTCCATCATGATAGGTTGCCCAAAATTTTGTCCCCACTTTATCATACAATCCTTGACTAGTTCAGTTTTGGAGTTAAATCTTGATATACCGAGTGAAGAATGTTTACAAGTTTAAAATGATTGTATTAAGTTAAAAAAAATGTTAACTCAGCAAGTGATCATTATATAGAACAGCTTTAATATGGGGCCTTCATATAACTTTCCTTAGACTGATTTTATCCATTCTTCTGAGGAGTTCAGTCCAGTGCACATGGGTTTCTTTTTTCATGTATAAAGAAAGCTCTTGCTGCATGCACAGTTGAAGAGGGTATTATTAAAAAATGGAACTACTTTAAGGTACTAATTGTTTGTGTAATAGTAAGTTCCCTATTTTTAAAACTTTTAAAACTTAGATGCAAACTAACTATAAATAATAAATGAACAAAATACCATGTTTATTTCTGAACATTTTATGCCACCATTTTCAAATCATTTTCTTAAAATTGTTGTGTATATATGTTTGTAAGTTGCTTTATTTCTTGGGAATAATTGCTAGATTGTTGTGCAAAAAATGAGAGAAACTCATTTAATATATATGTGTATTTGTATTAAGCTTGTATGTTTCCTTTCAGAAAAAAATCATAACCATCATTTTTGCTATGAATCTATCTTACTTGTTGAAGTTTTAATTTTATTTTCATCTTTTTTCCCCTTACTCAGCTCTTGCCCCTGTTCTTTGCCTCTGGTTGTGTTGGTGACGATATTACAGTGATGTCTGCATTCAACCTACTGCATTTGGTGACAAAGAGCCAGCCAGTGGCCCTGCAAGCCTGTGGGCTTCCCTCAGGTTGACTGGGTGCTACTTGTGGTTATGCATATGGAGGTTCTTTCTACTAGAGTAGGCATCTCTGCTACAGGAAATAATAGGCTGTGCTTTGCTAAGGAATCAGCTTTTTAAAGACAACTGAAAGTCTTTCAAACTATATTGTACATCACAGCTTTTTTTAAAACAATAATTGGTAACAAGGGTTAGCATTTTAGCTTCTATATAGAGTTTGATAAATTTGATAGTATTTTTTAGTTCATAAATAAATAGGCACTTTGCTTTTTTAAAATATAACAGTAGCCTTAAATAGTCTAGTATTATATTTTTATCAAGAGATACTACAATCATGTGAGAGGCAATATATTTGCTCTCAGGAAATGTTCAGTGCCATTTTTAAAAAATAATTATTAAATAATTATTAAAAAATAATAAATCAATTGAAAGCAAACTATCTGTTGCCCACTGTTTTGCTCTGTTTCTTCAGTTTTTGGTCATAACTTTATCTTTGTATTTGTTAGTTCTGGAAATCAAGCATAAACCTCCTTGAAATGCAAAAGATAAGGATAAATAATAGTGCTGTTCAACACATTCATAAAAGGTAATCCACATAGCACATTGATGCATGTGAAGAATCACTCTTCAAAATGTTGGTGCAGCCTTATTCTCTGGAAGGCCTGTCATGGGTTTGGAAGCTTCCCCTCAATTTGCATGTCTGTGAACATATATAGGCAACATTTACACTTGGACTACCAGTGAAGTAGCTAATAACACTTTTCTACCATGGTATCGTGTTGGATGTTCCAGATAAAAGTATGGATGTAAGAGCTCATTAATGGTGAAAGGAGAACAGGTAGTGGCCAAGCACATTTCATACCAGCTTTCTCAGTAGAGAAAGTTCTATTCCGTTTTATTTATTGATCAAATCTTTATACTGCCCATCTTCCCTTCAAGGCGACTCTGGGTGGCTTATAAGTTATAAAACAAATAAAAAATAATTAAAATATTAAAACATTAAAATCTACAAAAATTAAAATATTATTAAAACTGCTAAAACTGAAACTGTGAGAGCTAAGAGATGATCGGGATGGGATATGACATCTTTTTATCCCATCAGTCACCTTCAGTAGTGAACACTCCCTCAGGGCCCCAGGCCAACCAACAAAGTCAGGTGTTAATACTCTTCCAGAATGCCAAAAGAGGGGGGGCAATTCTCACCTCTTGAGGTAGAATGTTCAACAATGAGTGAGCCACAGTGAAAAGGCTCCTCTGCTTGACTTCTGCTTCAATTCCTTAGCAGGCAGGATCCATTCCAGGCCTCGTCTACTGCCACAAGTGGAATGGGCTTGTCCCATTGGGGAAAGATGGCTTCTCAGATACCCTGCATCTCTTCTTTATGATATAAATAGTTATAAAGACAGATTATTCTGAGAGATTGGAACTGATAAATGACGTGGCCAAGAAATTGGCTTAGGTAAGCACAATATATATTATTCATATATTTACAGTTTTTGAACTAAGAAATTAAGAGTACATTTAACCATTTCATTTTAAATACTATATATACATATATATACTTTTAGGTAGCTTTAGAATTATTCATGTAATACAGTATATCTTTTTTTTTAAAAAAAGATAACCCCTTCATATAAATAAATACATTTATTTTGTCCCAAGCTCACCATAATCTACACATTTTGTTTTCTTCCAAATGTTATTTAAAGTGCAAACTATTTTTATGTCATGTACTTATTTTTTTTAAAATATTTTTATTGGTTTTTTAATTTTAACAGAAAAGAAAAAAGATACTCAAATCTAATCATAATGTTAAAATAAACAATCATCCATAAACACAACACAACATAGATACATATTTCAATACAACTCAACTGAAAATAATCATAGACCAGCTTTACCAAACAGTTGACATTGCTCAGAACCCCCACCACCACATCCCCCTAACCCTAACCTCCCCTCACTTACCAACTATCTACCTACTTCTGCCCCCTTCTCTATCTCCATCCTACTAATCCACCAATCTATCCCTACCTTTCCCCCTTCTTATCTACTTACATCAGCCCTCACTCCTCCTTCCTCTTTCCATCAGATGTGGTGCCCAGAGGCCACCCAAGCAACCCCTTAATAACAATAATTAACTATTCCACCCCAATTACAGTTGAGAAAGCATAAAATATAAAATATAAACTTATAAATCCTCCCTAACCCCCCCCCCCCGGACTTCCCAGAGTGAATACAGGGTATAATAAAGGAAAACCCGCTACATCAAACAAAATTATATAATCCTAACAAGAATTTAAAAATATACTACATACAATCTCTACCTTACATTTCTCAATTCTAATACATATCTAATCCCAAACAGATCACCTTGTTAAGAATAACAATTTTCATTTACATATCTAATCCATCAATCTAAGTCAAACTTTAAAACACTTCAATTCATTGAGAGGTTACATAGAATCACCAACAATTAAATTTAATATATATCTTCCAATAATCAACCTCTTTTAACATAAAGAATCATTTCAGACCCTTGATAATATATATCTTCCAATAATCAACCTCTTTTAACATAAACAATAATTTCAGACCCTTAATTATCAAATAAGAGAAAAAAAAATCCATCCTTTTAGAAAAATAAACATGTAATATCAGTAAACCCCTCAATTCAAAAAGTATATTCTTAATCAATTTAGTATAGCATCCATTAAACATCCTCTCTTCGTTTAAATCTTCCCTTCAACCTCCTTTCATACCTCTTACTCATAAACTTAGTATTATAATCAACCCATAAACTTAGATTGCCCTTAGTATCTTACATATAATTTAAATTTCAATTTTCAAGCGGTTTCTGGGCTTTCCCATCTATCAAATAAACCCCATAACAAATATACTAATTACACCATTTCTAGCTTGCATTCCTTCAACCATCAAATCACATAATACATATCCACCCATCTGTAATATCAACCCTTAAATCATTTCAGTCCATATACATTCTTCCATTACTCATCTTCTCTTACACTTTGTTCATAATCTTGAACCTTGAATCAATCCATACTTTTAACTTGTCCTTCAGTCGAATTCGGGGTTTTTTCCTTTGCCAGACAGATCTCGAAAACAGAGCCTCCCTTCCAAGTAATAAGTCTCTCTTTTTTCCTTGCAGTATTTTTTGAATCCATAGAAACCATCTTGACCTAAGCATTATTCCTCTATTTCTCTTAACCATAAAATTTCGTTGCAATAACATTTCAAATCTCTGTCTTTGTTTATCCTGATCTTCAAAACCATAATTAAGTTGCTTCTTAAACTTGATCAGTCTCTCTTTTTTCCCAGTTAAATCCTCTTCTTGCTGCTTCCTATCTTGAAACAAATCCTCTTCCTCCCCAATACAATCAATCCATTTCCCTTTGTCCTCTTTATTCTGAATACTGTCCTCTTCTTGTATGGGTTGTTTTATAAAATACTCAACAGTCGATTGCAAATCACTTTCATTTGGAGGAGAGAATCTGGTTAATATTCCTGTAGCAAATTCTTTCAGTACTGCATGCAATTCCTCTTTAAATCCTCTAATTCTGACAGCAAACTGCATCTGGTGGAATTGTGTCATAATAGCCTGGTCCTGTACATCCTCAATCTGTGGCTCAACATTTTCCAATTTTTCTTCAACTCCAATAGTATAGTTCCATAATCCTTTAATGGCTTCAACAATATCTTCTCTCATCTCTAAATTACGAGCTTCTGACATAGCTTTAAAATCTTTTTTCTGTTCTGCCATCTTTTCTTCCAGCTTATCTCCAGTTTATCCAACCTGTCATTAACTGAGGATAATGTAACATTCACTGAAGATAATGCAACAGTTAATGCAGTCTGTAAATCTTTCATTGTAAACATTTCTGGAGGAGGCTGTATAGACTCTTGAGATTCTAAAGTAGCAGATTGTAATTGTATAGTCATAGTTTTAAAAAAAGGGGAAAAAGAAAAAAGAAAAAAAAGAAAGATTTTTAAAGTTGCCAATTCCTCCCTTCTCAATTTCTTTTAAAATCCAATTTGCGTTATAGTTTAGTAAATAATTCAAGTCTAAATAGTCTCTCAGGCATCACTTCAGAAAGAGAAGAGAAAATTCAGTTTCACTTTCCCGTAGATTCATCACTTTCACTATCTTCACTTTCACTGAGTACAAAGAACAATCGCCATTTTGAAAGGATTATGTTGATTCAAAAAATTTTTATAAGTACAAAAGCAGAAACAAAGTAGCAAAATACTTGCGATACTCAAAGGACTCCTGTATTCACTCCGTCTGTATAAAATCCTTATTATTCTCTTCCGGTGGCTCCGCCGGC
Organism: Bothrops alternatus; assembly: GCA_034064705.1. Taxonomy (NCBI): domain Eukaryota; kingdom Metazoa; phylum Chordata; class Lepidosauria; order Squamata; family Viperidae; genus Bothrops; species Bothrops alternatus. The sequence goes on from JARGCV010000124.1 coordinate 2,156,926, forward strand.
GTCGCTGGAGTCTCTACTGTGAGGCTCCGTTCTCTGGGTTTGTAAAGCCGCTAACAACAGCGCCCATCAGCTGTTTGTTGCGGTGGAAAATCCCCTCTTCGGGCAAAGAAGAGGTGTAGAGCCTCAAGAGCAAGGTTGAGCCCTTCTAAGGTCCCTGAAAAAATTTTCAGGGGCAGAGAAGGTGTGCTCCCTAGGCACTTGAAATGCTCCTGCCCAGAGACGCTTCTGTCGGTTGACAGAAATAGACGTCGCGACCGCCTCTGCTTTTAAGAGAGATGTACTTATTTTTTTAAAAAAATCTTAAATTTTTAATTGCTGAAATTTGAACATATATTTTACTAATGAAGTAGAGAAATTTCAGTTTAAAAGACCAATAGTTCTCAAATTCCAGTAGAGGGCACTAATTAGGTATTCTTTTTCATATTACCGAAGTACTGTTCTGTAATACCCAAATCTTAAGTCTTAAGATTTTTGTATTTTAGCTAGATAATTTAATTTAGTGGTTTTAAAGATCTTGAAAAACAGCAAATTAATAAGTAGCATTACTATTGTAGTGCTGTGCCTTTAAAATAATTTTTAACAATTCTAGTAAATTATTATTTTGAGTTCCAATGTTTGTTAACTTTGTAATTTGGAAGGTAAAAATCAAATATTTCTTTTTGTGATTTTGTCTTCCAGTAAACCTTTACTAATTTTGAATTTATGCATAAACCTACAAACATTTTCTGTAGCAGAGTGCCACATGTATAGGGGAGAACAACTTAACTTTGCTTTGCTGTGAGTTTGTATTGTATGAGCTGATTCATCTCTAAAAAATATACCTTTTCCCCCTTTTAACACTGTTCTTTGCTTTCATCACTTTTTGCATGCAGAAGAATGCTTTCTTTTTCTGCTCTTTAAAACCTGTAAAAAGTAATTACATAATTTTAATTAAATCAATGCTGAATATGTTTTGAAAGACACAAATGCTTTCTAACTCCAAAGTAATTGCTTTCTAAATAAATATTTAGATACAGTGTTGTGTATTTAATTGGTGGAATATTTATGTGCTGTTTGTAAAACATTAATGTTCACAGTTAAAATTGCAGTACATCTATAGGAAGGTATTGGGCATATCACGTTAATTGTTTGATAGTGTATATGTATTTAATATTAAATTTTGTATCTATGCAACTTAATTATATTTCATCTATATAGTGTCCTTATCTATGGTTTTAAAATATGCTATTATTTATTTTTAAATTATTAATTGCATTTATGTCCCATCTTTTATTAATATACCTCATGACAGTTACAACAATATTATACTGAACACTAATAAAACAAAAATAACTGGAATATTATCTCCCCTCCCCTTCCGCCTGGATTGGTCTTCTGAAAGGCCCTCAAAACATCAGACTTGGGGACTCCAAAGAAGCCCATTAAATGGTTACAGTATATTGTGTATAGTTAGAGTGCATTCTCCTCTGTCTTTTTATTGTTGTGTTTAGATGAAGCTTTTAATTTTTAATTGTTTTAATAGTAGAAAACTATGGTTTTATTACACCACCCTAGAGTTCCATGCAAGAGAGATGGCAGCCATATAAATATAATAAAATAAATAAATTAACAGAAACAAAAAAAGATGAAAAACCAGACTTTTTACCATATTTATTATAGAACCTATTATCCCTTCTTGAATAAACCTATCTTTATATGCTGAAATGTCAGTAGTGATACAGATAATAACTAAAATACATTTTAGTGGATTTACTAGAGAATTGTGACATGGTTAATATTAACACTAACTCCATATTATGTTAGGATATTTCAAATTTTTATTCATTTATCAACAGAACTTACTCATCTCTGTGCTTCATAATGCTTATTGAACTGGATGATGTACATATCTTGGTACTCATCGTTAATTGGTTCCAGGAGGCGTATCAAGTACCAAAAACAATTGAGTACCTAACAAATTTTTCCCATAAGGATTAATGTAGCGAATCACAAGGAAGTTGACCTTGAGAAGTTCAAGCTTGTGTGTTGAGTACCAAATAAATGATGAGTACTGGGACAAAATTTTTGTATCAAAATGTGTTAATTACCAAATTTGATGAGTTTCAAAGCAGTTGAGTACCAAGATATCATTGTATTGGGATGTATGCTCTAGTTGAGGAGTCCTCTATGTCCTACATTCAGCTGGCTACTAGTGGTTACAGCAGCTTATAGCTTTCATATGCGCCAATTGATTTTCATATAAAGTACATTCTTATATATTTAAAATAGCTAAGGATCTTTATTTTTTGCTGGAAACTAAATCTGTAATAGTATATGAAATGCATTTATATATAGTTATATGGCATATAATTTGTATTGTATATTTCTTTAAGACACATTTTATTCATGACTTTAAGGGTAAAGAGAGTAAAGAGAGTTTTAAGAGCTGTAGTGTCTAGGAAATCACTGAATCAAGACAATTATCTGCAAAAAAAACTCACTACTTATATCTTTCCTACATATTGGACCACTATCTTCTGTGCCTATGTGAACCTTTGCTATTTTTTACTAAACGTTTCCTCAGCATAGCACTCCCCAGTTGTATTCCCAAAACATCATGATACCAGATTCCACAAAGCAACATGCACATAACTTTGCTCTTCTCCTTCTAATTTAAATTGTCTTAAATCTGCAGTATTGAATTTGAAATAATGTGCGATAACTTGCAAACATCTTGGTATATAATATAGAAAAGGTCAAATGTTTTGCAGAGCTTTAGAATAATATCAGCATTTAATTGAGCTAACCTAGGTTGCCCTGTAAATCTTGTGGAAAACGAAAGAAACTTTTACGATTTCCAAGGGGGAGCAGAGAAGTTTATTATGTGCACATGGTTCAGAAGCAGTTAACAAGCCATTCTGAACCCCGAGGGGGGGGGTTCAAACTACAGTTTTATAGCTTTCCATTCTCAGGAACAAAGGAGCACACATGCAAATCTACAATGTATTTCATCGGGTTAGTTCTCATGGACATACAATGAAGGGAGTTATGCTTAATACATTGTTGCTGAACTCACTGTGCTTTTGGGTTAGTCATACATTTGCTGACACAGCTTTCTTCTAGAAATTATACAGACACATCTATTTTGCTTTAGTGATTTTTAGTGATTTTTCATTATCATTATTATTATCTCACTCTCTTCTACCTCATTATTTCCCCCCTTTGGAAGTTTTCCAGCTTAAACTTCCATTATTCTACGTCGGATCCAGGTTCTTGAGTGGGTACCATCTTATATTCCCATAAGGCTAACATTGTTTCATGTTTTGCTGTTAATTGGGCTGTACTTTCTGAGATCCTTCGAATCATTGCTATCAGACAGGGGATTAAACAAGGAATCAAAATACATCCTAGAATTAACAAAACTGCTACAACTATGATGGTTTGTAGACCTGGTAACTTTGGCCACCATCCTGAAAATACATCTTCTAAATTAAACCCTTTCCAGGTTTGCACCGGAACATGTGCTAATTTGATCATTTTGTCAGTTATGCTTTTCAATACTTTTCCACTTTCATCTATTTCAATGCAACAGTTTGTTATGTTGAACTTTCCACATACCCCTCCTTCTTTAGCCAACAGATAGTCTAAGGCTAACCTATTTTGCATGATATATGTTCTGGATTTCACATTTTCTTTTGCCAATTCAGTTAGTCCATTCACAGTCTCATTAGTAATTAACTCTACCACCGCTTGTAACCTAATGATCCTGTTGATCATATAAATAGGGGTACGGTAGCCATACATTCCATCCTCAGCCCAAGTAGCCGGGCCATAAACTAGGATGATGAGGCAAGGTGGCCATTCATCTTTTTGCCAAGTGATTCCTGCGCATTGGGTGTATGCACTTGGTTCCCTTTTTTGTCTTATATTGCCAATTTCATCATAGATGGGAACTCCAAGAATTTGCTTAGTTTTTAATGGTAACAGAAAAAATCCTGGTCGGATTATTCCCAATACACAAGATCCACACCAATTCTCAGGTAGTTGTCCGTATGCCATTTTTCCGCAAATCCAGTACATTCCATCTGGTGCTAGCCAATGGAGACTGGTATTTGTGGGGTCTTTTAGATATGACATCCCCGGTATGTTAGTAAGGGCATGATGGTCCATATCAGTGGTCTCATTGATTCCAGACCACCATTTACCATTTTCCCATGTCCCTGTGCATAGGAGGTCACCTACTGCTATGCAAGATTCTGTCTTGTTTCTTAAGTAACAGACATGTCCTACCAAGTTGGAAGTGAGAGTCCAATCACCATCTTTCCCACTTGTATAGGTTAAATTATTGTTATTAGACATCTCTAGTACCTTGGTATAATTTAACTCTTGTGCCTCCCATGGCCATCTTTCTCCCATATTTGTTCTTCCACACACAAAACAATTAGACACGCCTAAAGTATGAGCAATGTCTTCAGCCAACTTAACAAAGGTATTGGTTATTTGTCTAGATACTTCAGGAATATTTAGGTTCTCCATTTCTTCATAATATGACCAAAATAATGATTTTTGTTCTGGTCTTTTGGTTGCAGTTATAATTTTGACTTCCACCTCTGACATTGGGTCATAGCCTTTGCCATCTATTCCTATCCCAAACATCCATTTCTTCCTTTCCCATTTCTTTTGTTCCAGGAACCAACTGCCATTCTTAACTGTGAGAGTCACTAAATTACAGTTATCTGTTCCACAGGAATCTGCTTTTGTTTCACTCTTTTCAAACAAGATGTGGTCCATCTCTTTTGGGTCTTGGGTATGCCACTTAATACATGACCACCACTTACATTTGACCGCAGAGACTTCACATCCATCTGGTGGACACAAGTACTTATGGTTTGGGATATAGCTGTGGATATTACTGATCCCTCCACAACCATATGTTGCAGCCCAATAATTAGCTGCTTTGCAAACATCAAAGGTGACGCTAAAACTGAAGTCTGGGTTGGATTTCCATTGTGAGATCCCTAATAGTGCCTTGTCCTTATAACTACTTCTTGTTCTATGTGTTTTGATTTGTAAGGCCCAACGATCTGGATCAGACTTGGGATTATAACACTGATCTTGGACTCCTTGTCTACAAACCTTGTATGTGGTTCTGTTGTATGTACAAGAGCTAGGGGAGCTATCTTGGCACCCTTCTGGTTTTATTGTATGATAAATCAAAGTCTTGGTTATCTGGTTTCCTTGTTTGGTAGTCTTAATGCAGTTTTGACAACCTTGGTTTCCCTGTGTATTTGTTATTTCTTTGTGTGTGGTACTCAATATTTTGTTATAGGGTTTTTGCATTATGACCTCTCGTGTAGCCTTTGCAATGATTTGTGGTAGGAATGTGTGTGTATATTCCCCATATTAAATAACTAACAGGTATGATGAGCAGTTGAATCCTCATATCTTCCACCGTGCGTAGAGAGACAGCGTCCGGAGTGTCTCAGCAAGGTCTTTCTTCACACCGTGTGTTGAGAACCCGTTGCCGGTAGGGTTCGACAGGGTGTATTTCTTGTAAACTTCAATACCAAAGGTTTGTCAGTCTTATCCACCTTGTAAGTTACTGGATCTGCAGGTACAGCTGCTTTCAATATACTCCAGTGGATCCAGGATTTTCCCTCCAAGGTTTTCACTGCCAAAGGAGAACACATGACAACAGTATACGGTCCTTTCCATCTTGGGCTCAAGGGATCTGATTTCCAGTGCTTCACCCACACTCTGTCTCCTGGTTTGAACCCATGTGTTGCTGTAACTACTGGAGGGGGTTGTTGTTTCATCATATAATGACGCAAGTTTGAAACAGCCAAATTATGAAGCTGTAACTAATGTAACAATTTCTGTTGGTCTATCCCCCCTTTATGAGCCAAGTCCGGCCAACCCTGACTGTCAGGTTTAAATAAACAAGGGGGACGGCCAAACATGAGCTCATAAGGACTAAGTTGTAATTTAGTGCGGGGGGCCAGTCTGATTGCATACAAAACTATAGGCAAAACATCTGGCCAATGAAGATGAGTTTCCAAACAAAATTTGGTAATAAGTGTTTTAATTGTGCGATTAGCTCGTTCTGCTTTTCCAGCCGATTGAGGGTGGAAAGCACAATGAAATCTCCATTTGATTCCTAATGCTTGGGCTAAAGACTTATTGATTTGGTGTACAAATTCAGGACCATTATCTGATGAAATCCTAGAAGGGCAACCAAACCTAGGAATAATCTCTTTCAGAAATATTCTGGCAACCTGTATAGCTTTCTTATTTACAGTTGGAAAGGCTTCAATCCATCCTGAATAGGTATCAATTATAACTAACAGAGCTATGTATTTCTTACTTCTAGGCATATCAGTAAAATCAACAACGACATAGTCCATTGGAAAATAAGCGATTGGTTGTTGACCAGGTGGTAGTACTGGTCCTTGGTGTGCATTGGTTTGGGCACAAGTGGAACACTGAGAACATACTTGTGCTGTTAGTGAAGAAGCAAAAGGAAGATAGAAAAAACGTTCAAGCTGTTGTAATAATGCAGTTTTTCCTAAATGATGTTGCTTATGGGCTTGAAAAATAAGGGGGCGGGCAAGTGCAAGAGGAACAGCGATGCGTCCATCGGGAAGTGTGTACCAGCCTTTAACTAGTTCAGCTTGTACATCCTGTTTCAATTTTTGGGTTTCCTCCTGTGTATATGTAGGATCAAGTTGTTCTAAGTAAGTGTCTAAATACATGAACCTAGTGACATCTGAGTTGAGAGGGGGGCCTTCCCACGCAGCTCTTTTGGCTTCTTTGTCTGCTTTCCTATTGCCCTGGGTAATAAGGCTAAAGTCTTTTTGATGTCCAGGACAATGGATGATTGCAACTTTAGATGGCAACTGTGCTGCCTTGATAAGTCTTTTAATCAAAGTTGCATATTGGATAACCTTGCCTGTTGAGTCCAAATATCCTCTTTCTTTGTATATTTTCGCGTGAGCGTGTACCGTCAGAAATGCATATTTACTATCTGTATATACATTTAAAGTCATTCCTGCAGCTATTTCTAATGCTCTGGTTAAGGCATATAATTCTGCAAATTGTGCACTTGCTTGGCTAGGTAACTGTGCTGACTCCACAATTGAAGTTTGAGAGACAACTGCATAGCCAGAGTATCTAATTCCTTGATCCATAAAGCTGGATCCATCAGTGAACCACTGGAAGTCTGGATTATGCAAGGGTTGTTCTGTAAGGTCAGGTCTGCAAGAATATTGTAGCTCTATTGTTTGTATGCAGTTATGCACAGGCCTAGTTGAATCTGGTATTGGCATTAAAGTGGCTGGATTTAAAGTCGAACTTTGTTGCAATGTGACTTGTGGATTTTCTAATAAAAAGGCTTGTATCTTATGCATCCTTTGATTGCTGATCCATAAATGTCCCTTATTGTCAATAATTGTCTGCAGTGCATGGCTAGTATAAACAACTACTGGAGCTGAAAAGGTTAACTTGTTTGCCTCCTGCAGTAACAACATAACTGCTGCTAGAATTTTTAAACATTGTGGCCAACCTTGCGAGGTCATATCTAGCTGTTTTGACAGATAAGCGACTGGTCGGTTCCAATTTCCTTGCTTTTGGGTAAGAACTCCTAAAGCTACATTTTGTCTCACATCGACATAAAGTGAGAATGACCTAGATATATCAGGTAGTCCTAAAGCAGGTGCTGTGGTTAAAGCCTGTTGGAGCTGTTTCATTGCTTGGGTTTGTTCTTGTTGCCACAACAAAGGTTCTTTTTCTGGTCCTTTTAAAACTTGGTACAATGGTTTAGCTGTGAGAGCAAAGTTAGGAATCCAAATTCTACAGAAGCCGGTAATTCCCAAAAAGGCTCTAACTTCCTGTTTTGTTTTGGGTATGGGAATCTGTAGCACAGCTTGCTTTCTCTGGGGGCCCAAAGTTCTTTGCCCTTGTGATAGTTCATAGCCTAAATACATTACAGTCTTTTGGACTAACTGGGCTTTCTTTTTGGACGCTTTATAGCCACAGTCTTGTAACAACTGGAGCAATCTGGATGTATTTTCAAAGCAATCCTCTTTGTTTTGTCCAGTTATCAGAACATCATCTACATATTGAAGGCAACAATCCTCTTGCCTGACTAACTTCAAATATGCAAGATCTTGGGCTAGGGCGTTACCAAAACACGTTGGCGAATTCTTAAAGCCTTGTGGTAACCTAGTCCAGGTGTATTGAGTCTTAACCTGTGTCTTTGGGTCAGCCCATTCAAATGCAAAGATTGGCTGACAACTATCAGCTAAGGGGATGGTAAAAAATGCATCTTTTAAGTCTACAACTGAAAACCATTTAGCAGAAGCAGGTATTGTGCTCAAAAGAATATATGGATTGGGAACAGTTGCGTGTAGGGTCAAGGTCAAATTATTGATGATTCTTAAATCCTGTGCAGGCCTCCATTGTCCGTCTGGCTTATGAACAGGTAGAATTGCAGTATTCCAAGGTGACTGAATTTTTCTAATGATTTTTGCTATTAAGTATTTTTGGATTAATTCTTGAATAGCAATTGTAGCCTCTGGAGTACAATATCGTTGAGGCACCCTAACAGGATATGCATGAGGCTTTAGCTCTACCATAACTGGCGTGGCATATTTTGCAAACCCAGGGGGGTTGTCCTCTGCCCACAGGAGAGGGACATTAAATTGTTGCCAATTAGAATTTCCTGTTTCTCTCTCTGTTATTATCATCAAGCGCCATATTTCTTCCACTGGGTGGCGCACTTGCATTAATTGTTTGCCATGGTCAAAGGATATTGTAGCTTTTAACTTTGTAAGCAGATCTCTGCCTAGTAATGCTACGGGACATTCGGGTGCATACAGGAATTGATGATTAATGATTCCTTGTCCCACTTGGCATGTTAGGGGTTCCAGGAGTGATCGGATTTGAGTTTCTCCAGATACTCCCTGAATTTGAATGGTCTGGTTAGAAGTTTTGCCAATAAATTTATTTAGGACAGAACGGGTTGCCCCTGTGTCAACTAACATTGGGACAGTCTGTCCTCCCACCTGTATTTTAACAATGGGCTCTGGAGGTGGGGCCCTAGAACCCTGTCCTCTTCAGTCTTCCCATTCCATGTCAGCTAAGCCGATCATGTTTTCATCTCTTCCTCCTGTCTGACAAGGGTAGGCTGGATTCCCTCTTCCACGGAAACTTTTTCTGTAGCCTCTCTGGAAAGTCCTTCTAAATTCTCTTCCTCTTCCTCTTCCATACTGGTGGGATTGTCCCCTAGGCTGGCCATTCCTCTGGGGGCATTCCCTTTGCCAGTGTCCCTCCTGTTTACAGATGGCACATTGGTTGGGTCCAATACGCATCCCTCCCAAGGCTACTGCTAACATTTCAGCCTTCTTTTTTTCTTTCTGATCTAATTTACGTTCCACCTCCTTGTCACGGTTACGGAACATTTTAAGTGCAATTTCCATAATCTCTGCTACGTTCTTTCCTAAGGCACCTTCTGTACGCTGTAACTTTCTCTTTATGTCTGGGGCACTCTGGGTAATAAATCTTTCAATTAGGAGTGGATGATGTTGTGCTAACTCCATATCCAGACCTGTGTTTACTTTATAGGCTTCTATCAGTCGGCTGAGGAATGAGGTGGGGGTTTCATCCTTATCTTGCCAAATATGAGTTACTGCAGCATAATTAACTGGACGAATTGCTGCTTCCCTCAAAGCTTCTAAACACAAAAGTCTGTATCTTTGTAATAAAGTTTGGTGTTCAGGGTCATTAGCATTCCAGTCTGGTCTTTGTTCAACAGCGTCAGAATTTCTGTTCTCCTGACAATTAACTCCTCCATCTGGGTGTCTACGGGCAAGTACTTTCAATTTTCCTAATCTATATTTTTCTCTCCCTTCCATGTCCAGTAAAGTAGAAATAAGCTGTTGCATATCATTCCACGAGGGATTGTGTGTCTGTATGATGTTCTCAAATAAATCTATGATCTCTTGAGGTTTTTCTGAAAATGGGCCAAATTGTTGTTTCCAATTAAGGAGATCAGTGGTTGTAAAGGGAACATACTGGAGCATGGAAATATTGGTGTTGTCTGGTCCAGGGACCAAAACTTCTCTTAAAGGAGCTAAGTTCTCTTTTGTTTTCACCTGAATTCTAGTCCGGCTAGAAACAGGGGTTTCCTCTTCATTCTTTTGAATGGTTCCATCTGCTTTTAGTTTGCTTTCTTCTTCTGGTTGAAATTGGACTTCATTTCTTTCAACCGGAGGGGGTGGAATTGGCTGATTTATTCCTCCTTCTTCTGTTCTAGGAACATAGGGAGGTGGTCTAACTACCAGTAATTCCTCCCTGTCTTCCTGTTTGAAAATCTTAGCTTTTGTCTGAGGCTTGGCTTTTTGGCTTGCCAAATATATCTTAGCACATTCTAACTGACACTTTGCTAACCATCGAGGCTTTTCTGCAATATTGATCTGCCATTGGTCTATATAGGGATATTGGTCCCAATGACCATTTCCAGTCACATTTTGATGAACCCGTGCCACGAGTTCGGGATTCGCCGATCCCTCCTTGGGCCACCCTACGCCAAAGGTGGTCCATTCAGATTCACAGAATCTTTTTAACATGGCTGGATTTGGTTTTGGGTCTCCATAATCCCTAGAAAAACCTTTTTTGAAATTTTCTAACATGCATTGAAGTGGCGTCTGACCAACGCCCTTCTTTGTCTGTTTACCTCCCATCTCTCCTAACACACTACCATTGACCTGTGGCGCTGGACGTTCCAACAGTCGCTCAGCAGGAACTGCAATGGTTTAACCACCCACACAGTCCTACCTATTGAAGACTTAAGGACGACGCCTTGTCTTCTAGGGGGTAATTACTCCCCTCTTCCGATCCAAATGGGATCAGGTATCCCCTCTTTACAATACTTGCCTGCAGGCGTTCCAGACCCTTTTGTTGATTTACGACCCGTCTGCTACCCCCGCGGATCCTTGACTGGAGTGCTTCGCTGATGGGTTAATTCCCCTCCCTTCCCGTCGAGGTCTCCCCGTAGACAAAGGCCACGGAGCCGGCTTGGAGATGTCGTCGTCAAAAGAGGGTAATTCCAACAGGGCAATCCGTCTTGGAAGGTCAACGGCCTCTTCCTAAAAGTTTCAGTCCCGGCGGAGAAGTCGCCATCAATCTTGTGGAAAACGAAAGAAACTTTTACGATTTCCAAGGGGGAGCAGAGAAGTTTATTATGTGCACATGGTTCAGAAGCAGTTAACAAGCCATTCTGAACCCCGAGGGGGGGTTCAAACTACAGTTTTATAGCTTTCCATTCTCAGGAACAAAGGAGCACACATGCAAATCTACAATGTATTTCATCGGGTTAGTTCTCATGGACATACAATGAAGGGAGTTATGCTTAATACATTGTTGCTGAACTCACTGTGCTTTTGGGTTAGTCATACATTTGCTGACACAGCTTTCTTCTAGAAATTATACAGACACATCTATTTTGCTTTAGTGATTTTTAGTGATTTTTCATTATCATTATTATTATCTCACTCTCTTCTACCTCATAACCATAAATTTAATTTTAAACAACATTAACTTAATGAATACAGTGATTCTATTAATTTTATATACTTCTCTTGCCTATATTGAACTTTATTGTAATGTGTCTGATATTTTGGTCTTTGCTTCTAAAAAAACCCCATTAAATACTTGGATGGGAGACTGCCTGAGAATACTAGGGTGGTAAGAGAATTGAAAAAAAAAAACCTTTAGAAGGCAAAATATAATTATTTCTATTTTGTTGCCAAAAGCACTACATGGATATTTTTATGAAATATAAGTCAAGTGTGACTTGAGATTTTCAGTTATTTTTTTAAAAACAAACTAAAAGAGATTCAGTAATTAGTTCATTGTTTTGATCTCTTGAGCTGTAAGACATAAAAATAAGTGCTTCAGTGAGTTAACAAATCTACGATGCAGTGGAAATCTACGTTGGAAGAAATTGTTGGCTTATTCTCAATAGTAAATATTTAGCAGTAATTATTTATAGTTTTATAATCTTGAGTATAGTCTCAACTTTTTGTGAAAACCCTATTTACCTTATTTGACCTCATTTATTTGGCTGTTAAATTTGATCAAACTCAAATCTATATACAAACCCAGGGTTATAAATACATGACAAGAAGAATTTTCAAATCCTTTTTCTCAAGAATTTAGCAAAGAACAAGCTTCCATATTTCCCAAAGGGCCCCAAAAGTGGCTTACGAATTTAAAACATGGGAAAAAATGTTTTTTGGTTGACATTTAATCATAAAGTAATATTAAAAGCACCAAATTGTTTCAGAGCTCAAGGATAATCTAAAATGTTACTATGGCTAGATTTGTTCTTTTATCTTAAGGTTTATTTTAGATTTTAAAAAAAGTAATTGTAGGTCACCAAGAACTGTAATACAGTTATTCCAGATAAGCATTTTAAAAAAATTGTTCTTCCGTTACCATTTGATTTCTTTGTTCATTAAGTGGTGTAGTCTATTTGTCACAGCAAATAAGATAACAAAAGATAGTATACTCCCATGCTACTTTGGACTTGATGTTTTTAGTCATTCTTTCTTCTCTGTTTTGTGCCCTGAAATAGAATAGACAACAAAAAAATAAAACAAATAGCCTCTTTATAGACATGGTATATGAGCAAGGGTTGTAATGAATTCTTAGTCTTATTCTATATGATAGCATTTGTGGGAATTTTAACATTGCCTCTCTAACAGAGCAATCTTTTTTACTTTCAAGTAAAAGACTGTTTCATAGTTTGAGGGTATAAGTTTCCATTATTTGAGTTCTTAAAATAAGCAACTGAATATTATAAAACACGTTTACTGTTAGAAAATTATGTTTATATTTTAGGTTCAAAAAACCAGGTTGTAGAAAATTTTCCTAATTTGGAAGCTGTGGTCTTCAAAGTCTTCTATTAAAATATGTTCTGCAGAAATAAATGTAGGCCTTGCAGCAAAAAGGCTACTTTTAAAGAATGCTTAGATTAAAACTAATGTATAGTCTGAGAAATAAAAATATTTCTTTTCAGGATCTTGCAACCAACAGCTAAGGTTTTGTACTATTGTGCATTATGTACACAGATAATGTGGTTAGTTGATAGAGACCAGCACTTACTAATTTTCTTTTTACATGGTATAAAGAGGAAGAAAAAAGAAACAACTTTACTTAAAATTAAAATTACTTTTTTGTGAACACACTTTAGTAATGATTGAGGGTAAAAAAGCAGAAAAGCACCCAATGTTGGGAAATTGCAATTCAGTACCGTGTAATTTAAACCTGCCATTTCTTTCCTTGTACTAAATTACATACAGATGGGTTGCTCTGGTCATTCTACTTTGAAAATACAATTGTTTCTTTATGAGGGCATATATCTGTGGTTAAAAAAAAAAAACCTTTTGTAGAGCTGTAATCAAGCATAAATCCCTCAATAACTGGGAAAAAAGTTTATTTTGAAAAATGTTATTTGCTCAAGCCAAATATAACTGCTATAATCTCTTAAACACCTGTATGCTTTCAGAAAAAAAATCACTATACATATTTATAGCCTAAAACATTTGGAAATGATGAAACTAGGATGTTCAATATTTATTTATGTGTATCTGTTTACATTTATAAGTCTATACTTATATCTCTTGTTGCCTTGCCAGACTAGCCTATATTTTATTATTTTACCAAATAATGAGAGAGATAAATGTCTAAGATGAAAGAGCAATTTTAGAAATAATCTGCCTAAATTCAAAGCTGATTGTTTCTCAGATAATATGTAAAGGATTAAAATCTTAAAAGTTTAATAAAGAAGAGTTTTTGTTCACAAGCCATATGATTAATGAATTCATCTAAGATTCACATCTTAACAAATGCAGTATTGTTGAATACTTTTGAAAAATAAAGAACATAACTTTTGCAGAATGAAAATATTTTATTTTCATTTTTAAAGTTTTTTTAGGTGTACAGCTGCCTCCATTAAATGTTAGAAATATTCAGAGCTTTTTTGTCATAGAATGCACAGAACAGGTTTCCGGCAACTTTTTTTTGACGGATTTTCAACTTCTGCTGCCCCCAGCAGGGGAACGACATGTGTGGTTAGTCCCGGGGCATGACTTGCGTGCTTGCGCCTGGCAGACTTGGCTGCTGTCTCCTGCATGGGCTGTGCTATTCCCTCTGTTGGTTTTTGAAAACCAATAGGAATTGCCCAGACCTGGTCATTAATGGCTGTCTCTGCACTGCTGAGTGTGCCAAAAGACCCAGCCAACAAACGCTGCACATCCAAGTTGTCTGCAGCGGAGGCGAGTTGGCGGGAACTTTGCATCCCTCCCTGCAGCCCAACCACATTGTCTCCTTGTGAGTGAGAGGACTGGGGGTGGGAAGTGGGGAGTAGTGCTTAATTCTGCATAGAGGCTCAGATTGGGTTCCTGGAAATATTACAGGGCAGGGCGGCACTTTGTGCATGATCAGAAGCCTCTTCTGTTTTTTTTCTGGGGTCTCCAGTATAGCCCTAGCTGCGGTACGCATGCCAGAAATGGCACTCGGAGTCCTCTCTGTTGGCACGTGTGCCGTCACCCCAGAAGAGTTCGCCAAAGTATTGAGCACATGGCGTTTGGAAGTGATGGGGCAGGAAGTGAGCGAGCTCCATTACCGGCAGCAGCTTCCTCAATGAGCGCCCCATGGCACCCACCGTCATGTTTCCATTGCACAGGCTTCCCAAAGCTGAGGAGAACTGCAGTTCCTGTGCTGCTAGGCTGGTCTGGTGGGTGGCATTGCCTTCCACCTTTCCTGCTGCTGCATTGGCAGCTGGTGTTGTCCTCCCAAGAGGAGGGCACGGTGATTGGTTGGCCACGTCACAAATAGGGATTGATCATCCCCAAACCCCACTGCTGTCAAAGGAATGGGGAGAAGAAAGAGGGAAATTGGCCAGGCTCCGAAGCCTCACCAAAAAAAGCGGAGTCTGTGTGTGCGTCTGCCTCACGCTCAACCCGTGTCAGCCAGGTTCTCCATGGTATGCTACAGCTGATTGGAGGCAGCTGGCCAGGCACTGAAGCACCACCCAAAAAAGCGGAGTCTGTGTGCGCGTCTACCTCGCGCTCACCCCGTGTCAGCCAGGCTCTCCATGGCACACTGCAGCTGATTGAAGGCAGCCAGCCAGGCACCAAAGCCCCACCAGAAAAGGCAGACTCTGTGTGTGCACCTGCCTCACACTCACCCTGTGTCAGCCAAGCTCTCCATGGTGTGCTGCAGCTGATTGGAGGTGGCCGGCCAGGCACCAAAGCCCCACCGAAAAAAGCGGAGTCCATATGCGCGCCTGCCTTGTGCTCACCCCGTGTTAGCCAGGCTCTCCATGCTGCACTGCAGCTGAAAACAGTGGAGTCTGTGTGCGTGCCTGCCTAGCCCGTATCAGCCTTGCTCTCCACGGCGCGCTGCAGCTGATCTGAGGTGTGGAGAGCATGTCTGACAGGTGAGTGCGTAGCACACAGACTGCTGTTTTTGGCACTTCAGTGCCTGGCCAGCTGCCTCCAATCAGCTGCATCGTGCCATGGAGAGCCTGGCTGACACAGGATGAGCGCGAGGCAGGCGCGCACATGGACTCTGCTGAAATGTTGATAATGTCAAAAAAACAACCCAGCAATTTGTTGTTCTAAAATGGGTCTTTTCTAGCTTTCCTTTAAACACAAACTTTATATAAATCATCAGTATTGTAACACAATATTTTCTTTATTTTTCTCTCAAAATCTACTTTTGGATACGAAAAGCTATATTTTAACAGCTTATATACTGTTTATAAAAATAAATTACTTAAGGATATGCAACTATATTTTCTCATATTTATATAATGTTACTTTTGCATCTACTTTTTTCAATCCATTTTCTTTCTGTCATTAATTCCCCAAGAATAAGAAATGTAAATTGTAAGCTCCTCATAGCACAGTTCAATATCATTGTTAAAATACACTGGGCAATTGTGGACATATTCATTCATATTCATAAATAAATTGAATTGTAACACTTTCTCCCTCACCTAAGCCTGTTCTCTTGTGTGTATAATTTGAACATTGCCAGGCCATTTTTTTATCAGCAGTTGTAAAGAAATAGAAACAAACTGTTTAACATATGTATTAATAACAATTTCTTTGCAATTCATTATCTTGTCAGTAACATGACTCCCATCAATTAAACATATATGTTGAAGGCAGCATATGCACTTGTATTAGACATCTATTATCTCCCACTGCTAGTCCTTCCAAAAGGAACTCAATATATGTCAGACTATATATGCAAAAGTTGTCTCCTCCTCTATTAAAGTGCAACACATCATTTTCCAAGTAGACAAAAAAAAAATTCCATCTTTACTATACCCACCTGCAGTATATAAACATGGGGGAGCTATCACATAATTTTTCACCCCTATGGCAGCCTACTATGCTGTCTTCATGATTAATTTGATAAAACAGAACTTTGTGTTCTAAGTTCATCATGAACTAAGTCTGATGAAAATAACCAACTATATTGACAGGGATGAATTAATAGCATGCATTTTGGGTTATAGGAGCATCATATTCACTTGAACCAATTTGATCATATCTTTAAAATGGTATGTACAAGCCATCAATGTGATTGCTAATATAGGTAAGTTCAGCTTATGAGCTGTTTGTATTTAAGGAGATGCTCACAACAAATTCTAGTTTATTTGGTGAATGCTTGAAAGATACATTACTTCATCTAAGCCAAAAACATGAAAAAAACTAAAGGCAATTATGAATTAAACTTGGCTCAAATCTTTAAGATGCAGCATTAGTAAGAATGTCCCAAGGGTGAAATTACAAACCATCTGCAATAAATTCAGTGTTCTTATTCTGGCAGGAACACTTGATAGTAAATCAGATACATCTCTGCTGAAACACTGGTTATTTCAAATGGAAAAGGTGATAGGTATTCCCCAAACCATGTTTAAATATTTGAAAGTACATTCATGTTTTGTAAGATATGATTAGCAGCAATAATAAATCTAATTATGCTATGCATATTTATGTTAGCCAAACCCTGGAGTAGTAGTAGAAATCTTCTATCACAATGGCAAGCCCTTTAAGATATTTTCAAAGAAACAATGGAACTCTTGGCAGAAGCACTGGAAATATAACTTAAGTTATGTGTAAAAAAAAAGTTCAAAGTATGAATGTCAGCTTTCATGTATTTCTTCAATTTAAACCTGCACTACTAAAAAAACTAGGAAACTTTAAAAAAAAACATAATTGCAGGACTGATTTTTTAAATTATTTTTTAATTTTTAGTGTAAAAGTTTGACCCCAAATTTAAAAATGAAAAAAATCACTAATTATTTCTCAACCACTGGTCCTGCTAATAAAAAGGCCAGAATATTAACTGACACAACGACAGAACACAGAAATAACAACACCTGTTGATATTTCTGAATCTGTTCTTGAGAAGCAAAGCCAAACTACAAATGACTGGCCGGACTGCTGGACCTATGATCAAAAAAAAGATTTTTGCTTGAAAAATGAATGGCTCTGTGTTTGCAAAATGAAACTTGGCTGTACGCCTTGTAGAAAAGTTGGAACTCTTGGAGTTGAAACAAAAATGGGAATGAAACTTTCCAAAGAATGGATCAACAATGAGATAACCTATTTTGGCAAAGATAAGAAGCAACAGTTGAGCTCACTTGGAAAATTTTTTTTTGATCACAGAGAATCTGCTGCACATAAAGCAGCATTAAAAATGTTGCTGAAAACGAAAAAATGACTCTTGAGAATGCTTTTTAACGTCATTATCTCATGAAAAAATAACTGCAAAATTTTTTCGAACTGCATATAAAATAGCAAAGGGAAATCAATCATTTCATCAGTTTGAAAGTGAAATTGATCTGCAAGAACAGAACGGAGTTGAAATGGATCGTATTCTTCATTCTACAAATGCGTGTATTAACGTTAATCATGTAAGTGAAGAAATGAAAACTGTGGTTAAAGAAATTGTTCAATCCAATAATAAAATTTCATTGATAATTGATGAATCAATCACAATAAGCAAAAAAACCCTACCCTCATAGTATGTTTGATGCTGTATCAAAGGTGTTAAAATTAATTCACCGGTAAATTTGTTTTTGGACTTGGTAGAACTTGAAAAAGTAATGGCAGAAGGAGTATTTGATTCCTTAACTCCAATGTCTTCACTCTTATGGGATGTCAGAAGATTATTTAAAAAAAAATTTGGTTTCTCTGGCGTGCGACGGCGCTGCTGTGATGATAGGATGTAAAAGTGGAGTGAAAAAATTGCTGTCAGAACGTTTTCCTTCTACTATAGTTTGGCACTGTGCTAATCACAGACTAGAATTATCAGTAGGTGATGCTGCCAAGGAAACTTCAGGAATAAATAGATTCAAATCATTTATTGATAAACTTTATGTCATATACCATGCTTTGGCAAAGAATAGTAGAGAGTTATATTTATGTGCAGAATTACTAGGGGCTGAGCTGCTGAAAATTGGAAGAATTTTAAGTACCCGATGGGTGTCTCTAGTTTGCATACAGTTTTGGCTGTGTGGAATAATTTTGATTACAGTTTTGGCTGTGTGGAATAATTTTGAATCCCTTGTGTATCATTTTGAAGAAGCAATGCATGATCCTACAAGGGATAAAAATGATAAATGCACTTATGATGGCTTGAAAAGAAAAATAACATCTACAGAATTTTTATTAGACCTAGGATTGATGTGTGACGCTCTCCAAGAATTATCAGAATTAAGTTTGGACCTACAGGACCGCAACATGGACCTGTACAAGGCAAATAAGAAAATAAAAATACCGGTAGACATTTTTGAAGAAAGAAGACAGAACTTTGGGGCCTATTATAAATGCGCTGTTGCTGCTGTACACGATCTTTGCTTTCGCGAAGTTTTACTTCATGGAAAACATACAGGAAAGGATCCTCCCATTGACCCAAGTATATTTTATACAAAATTGAAATAATTGAAAAAAGATTGCTTGATAGCAAAGACAATGAGTTGGCATATTGGTTTTGCGTACTTGATCAAAAACATTGGCCTGAAGATGTTAATACTCAACTGACATTTGGAGAAGTGGAAATTAGAAACTTGTCAATCAGACTACAACTAAATGAAAGAAATGATTCGTGGAATCTGTGAATACATTCTTGAAAAGACATATCCAGAAAATCTGTTGCATTTGATACGGACTCTGAATACTATTCAAGTGAATGTGAACGTGGGTTTTCGCAGATGAATCTAATTGCCACTCCAACAAGAGCTTCGTTAAAGACTAAGACATTTTCAGCAGTTTTGTTCATCAAACTTGTCGGACTGCCTCTGTGGTTACTCAGAGGACAACATTTGGCCATAGATATTAACAGCAAGGAAAGTAGTCGAGAAGATTTGCCGGATGAGAATTGGACAAAACTTTGGAATTTACTATGAACATTTGCCTTAAATACAATAAATTTATTTTAAGAACTGAAAATGTGAGTTCTGGCACCTTTTTTTTTTTTTTTACAAAAACACTGGAAATATTTATATTAAAATTTTCATCCACTATCTTAATACTTCCTCTATGGAATAAATATTACTTTGAAACTGTAGGCATCAGTTATTTGGTTCATTCTCCAAATCATGTTGTCTTTTTCCATTTCAGCTAGAATTCTGCATAAAATGGAGTATTTCAATTTCACATTCTGCTAGTTCTTTTCATTATGTTTGGAAATAAATAAAAGAGCTCATCCCTAAAATATTCTGCTGAGGAGCAGATATATATAATCCTTCTCTGTGTACAATATGCCGTATCTATTTGGTGCTTAATTTTTAATTGGATTTCAAAAAATGCAGATTATTGTGCCTTGGAGAGGAAATAGAGCAGAGGAATGCATATTAGTCTCATCTCCTGCATATACGATCTTTAAATTATTCCTTATCAGGAGTCAACTCAATAAACTTCCTCCAAATTCTGTTAATCTATGTGCTGAGAGATCTTTCACAACATTAAATCTCCATATTATTCTGTTATATAGTAAATATGTAATTAATAAACTTTTAAAACGGGTCAAACTCAATTTCATTGAGGGCCGCATAGCATTGCGGTTGCCCTCGGAGGGCTGGGTTGGTGTGGCCAGAATAGGTGCAGCCTAGGTGGGCGTGGATAGAGTGGGTGTGGCCTATTGGGTGGGCATGGCCACCTCTACATCATTCGTGTCAAGGGTGCCTGTGGGAGCCTGGGCAGGAGTGGGACAGATCTGAGGGTCTCTGCAGAAGGGTGGGACCAGGGCAAGTGCCAATGCATGGTCCACTGTAAAAGCCTCACCATTCCTCTCAGGCCATGCGGGGGGGGCTGGATGATGGTGCGGGCTGCCTGGAGCCCTGGGCAGCAGAGGTCAAATGCCCAGCCTGGCCCTCGAGCATCCACGGCACCAAGCCCAGCCCCACTTCCCCAAGGGGGTGCCCAGTTGCACTTACCTCCTCAAGACTGCTGCTGCTGCTGTGCTTGTTCTCCTTAGCCAGGTTGCTCATGATGGGTACGAGGGCAAAGTCAGAGGGAGGCCCTTTCCCTCTCCATAGGAAGAGACCCGGCTTTGTATCCAAGCTTCCTTAGCAATAGGATGGGAGACCCCCAGGATAGGCCAGGAGGAGGGGGCAAGGGGATGGTGAAAAGGCAGGAGGGCAGGACTAAGGCAGGACTTCCCTCAGACCCTCCCTCTCCTTTTCTTCTTTCCTTCCTAAGTACAGAGTGGTGGGAAAATATTTGAGATGAGGGAGGGAGAAAAACAGGCAAGAAACACAGCTGAGGAAGTGTCACCCTTCGTGAGGAATGAAAAAATGCACCATCGCATGGAATTGGCCAGCAACTGGCCCTCACCTACTTCACATATCTGGCTTGGTGGGCTCTGGGGGAGGGGATGCCATGAGCAGCGTTAGAGTCAACATTACCTACGCAATGCTGCCCAGTCCCCAGCCTGGCCAGTTTCGGCAGGCAGCGGGGCGCTGTCCTTCAAGAAGTTGAGCCGGGCGGTGCGAAGGTCGCCAGCTTTCCACCTTGCTGCCTGCTGAAACTGGGCAGGCTGGGGGCTAGGCAGCATTGCACTTCTCATCAGTTTCGCGCCACCTGGCTCAGCTCTTAGCGCTGTGAGGAGAGTGGCCCGTGAGGAGAGTGCACTTGATTTAATTTTGTAAATATTACTTTTCAATAGTTCTCATATCTAATATTTCTAGAAATATACATTTTACTAAGCTCTAGAATTCTTAGTCTCTTATTTAAGTTCCTAATTTTTTAGTTGAATTTTCTGAATGCATGCCTATTATATTTATTGCCCTTATATCCAGGAATTTTGCCTTGGTTTTGTACCTATATTGCAGCCATCACAATATTTGCCTCAAATTCATTTGAGTTGTATGCCATTGAATTTAAGCAAACTTTGGTGGTTGTAAACCATAATCATAACAATTCAGTAAAATAGAAATGGTAACAATTAAAATACAAACAATGGTATAAATAAACTACATAGAACAATAAGAAGATATACAAAATCAGAGGAAGTTGGTGTCCCATTAGTCTTTAGAAGAAATGTCTACTATTTTAAGCTCACAGCCATAACACTCAAATCAAAATATACCGTATCCCTCAACCTGAAAAAAAAGTGCTTTAAGTGGATGGGGTTTAAGTAAGAAACTAAATCAGTGATGGCGAACCTTTTAGAGACCAAGTGCCCAAACTGCAACGCAAAACCCACTTATTCATTGTCGAGTGCCGGGTGAGTGTGGCCCATTGGCTGGCTGTGGCCCATTGGCTCAATTTCAACTTTGCAAGATCTTTTTTTTTCCTCACAAGATGTTGAAATTCACTGATTAAACCTAATTTTTTTTTTTGCACATGGCGGCGGAGGCCTAAAGTGAAAAGGTTTTATAAAACCCAACTGAAGGCCTAGGACTGGGGCGACTGCGTGCATGCCCACAGAGAGGGCCCTGAGTGCCGCCTCTGGCACCTGTGCCATAGGTTTGCCACACTGATTTAAATAATACCCTCTTTTTTTCAGCAGCTATACTTTTTGAAGTGTAAGATAATGTTAAAATATGCTTCAAAATTAATGAGAAATTAACAATCATTGGCAATATTTTAAAGTGATCACAACTTCTGATTAAACGTAATATGCCCTTTACCTTTTACCTATTTACAGATGTTTTATAGGGTTTTATACTAAAATGTACTGATTGAGAAGTCCTGAGGAACACAATATTAGGCTCCAGATTTTACCTTCTAGCAAAGGATAATGTGACGGTCAGATCTCACAAACATATGTGTGTTGACTTTTCTGCATAGTGAAAGTTTTGGCTGCCTCACATTCTTTTCACATGGAATCACCTGCTTGGGTACAACAGTCTTCTAAAAGTTGGGTTTGATAGAACGATCCGCTTGAACCTCTCTAATGCATTAGGATGCAATCTAGCCATTGGAAAAGTGAATGTACTATAGAAGCTGTATTTGGCTAGCATGCAGTTACTCAGGATTTTAAATTGAAAAGATGCCTTTTTCCATATTTTATCTTTTTGCAGGGTCGCGTAGGGAAAAGAACTATAAGGTGACTTTTTCCCAGGAAGAACTGAGAAAGCGGTTGACACCCTTGCAGTACCATGTTACTCAGGAGAAAGGAACTGAAAGGTATGGCAAGGGGGTAGGTGGTAGGTGGTAATCAAAAACAAGGGGATGCTCCTTCTGTTTCACTATGTTGTAATTTTCTCTGAAGCGGTTTCAAGTAATTCTGTTTTAGTTTATCCTGAATAAACTGAAAAGCCAAAAAGTTATAGCATGGGCACTAAGTTCAGCAATTTGATCATTGTAACTTGGTTATTGTGACTTTATGTTTATTGTCTGCTTTTACTTTACTACAACTAGCCAGGTCATTTTGTGCCACTAGCACAGGTCATTTTTTGTTTTGGGGAAGGAGATTTGAATTATAATGGAAATAATGTTTAAGGCAATTTTTTTTATTAAAACAAGTTTTATTAATTTTCCATTTTTACAAACCTTCGGGTTTTAAGGAAGCAACATGGTGGTTGGGTAATACATAGTCCAATAACACGCTTATCCGTACATATATCAGTTTACATCATCAAAAATTTCCTCTCTGTTTCCCTTAGTCATTATAGCAAATTCAAATTAGTAGGTTGCTAGTTATAACTTAATCATTTAAAACATTTATAAACAACTTTTAGATTATATATCTCCAAATCCTGTTTTTAACTTTTGTCTGGTTTCAATTAAAATATTCCAGTTGGCTTGTCCAATAATGTTTAAGTTTCAAATAGCCCACGGTTCCCTTAATTCATACCAAATAATATCATATCTAAAATACACTTATTATTTATTCCAGTAAATTCTTAATTTATTTCACCATCATATTCTAATTCTCATTTTAATGTCATCGCTTACTCATAAAATAATCTTTATCCTCTAAATTCATCTTCTATTTATAATTCAAAACAATTATTTAAGTAACTAATTTATTTCCCTTATAGATATAGAACCTAACTATTAAATCCAATAATATCTTTTAAAATCTCCTTGGCTCATTACATAAAGTTTAAAGCTCTTCCCTTAGGTATCACACAAAGAAAACCATTTTTTTTAGTCTAACTCTGTCCTTCCTTTTATGCTAAGCAGGCTTCCATAAAAGAGCTTTTAGATCCTCAAGTGGCTCTCCCTTCCTTCCTGGATATATCATTTGAAACAGGGGAGACCATCCAATCATCAGCCTATCAAGGAAGCCAATCCCTGCACAGTCATAAAATTTTTGGCCAAATGGTTCTTCTTCTGGTTTCAGCTGGAGTAAATAAAAATTCATGTTCGATGTTGTAGTTGTTTTTGGATCATCTAGATCAGTGGTTCTCAACCTATGGGTCGCGACCCCATTTGGGGTCGAACGACCGTTTTGCGGGGGTCGCCGGACACTGTGGTCTGCCATTTTGTTTTTTTTGTTTTGCTTTTTTTTTGTCGTGCGCGCACCGCGCATGTGCGGTTCAGGCCGTCACGCGCGCGCCGTGCATGCGCAGATCAGGCCATCGTGCGCGCGCCGCGCATGCGTGGATTGGGCTGTCGCGGTCCGCCATTTTTTTTAATTTATTTTTTTTTCGTCGCGCATGCCCGCGTGCACAACGGGTTGATCCGCGCATGCGCGGCGCGCGCGACGAAAAAAAAAATAATTTAAAAAATTTAAAAAAAATGGCGGACCGCGACAGGCCGATCCGCGCATGCGCAGCGCACGTGCACACCGGCCCAAACTGCGCATGCGTGGCACGCGCGCGACGAAAAAAAATTAAAAAAAAACCAAAACAAAATGGCGGGTCGGGGTCGCGGTGCACATGGGCGGCGCAAGTGGGGTCTCAACCTGAAAAAGGTTGAGAACCACTGATCTAGATTATCTAGAATCTCAGTGTATTGTCAGAAATCCTCTGCAAGTTCCATTTTAGCATTGCTTTGTTCAGTTTCTGTTGCTGTTGTAAAGTCTTTAAGTGAGGTCAAAATTTGGGTGTTCTGAGTAGATTGTTCCTGGCATTTTTTAAAATCCACTTTGTTATTAGTTCCTTCTTCTGTTGCTTTTTGAAGTGTGGATTCCTCTAATGGAGTTAAAGCTGTGGTTTGTGGCTTTAAAGTGGCATGTAAGTCTTTCGTTCTAGAATTCATTAGCTCAGTAGCCTCTAGAACTTTTTCAAGTATAAGTTTGGCATAAGGCTGTGGGTTGTATTCCTCCATTTCTGTAATATTTACAGTCTTTTAGTGGAGGCTATTTTTAGTAAGAGTTAATAACTGTCCACCTCCACTATAAAGAAATATTTTCACCACCAAGCTGTTTCAAGTTCTTATCTTTTGGTTGCTGTCAAGGACAAATTTTAGTCTCAAGAGATCTCCCAGTCAGAAAAGATTTATTCCACTTGCTGTACAAATTTCACCACTAGATGTCCCCAGTGACATACAAAATAGGGCTTTTTTCCAGTTCAGGAGAGGAAACAAAGAACATTCCCTCCCCCCCCCCGAGTTAACAAAAAAGTAAAGCAGTAAGTTTTTTTCGAGATACAGAGCTTTTAGGGAGCCCAGGTATCCAGATATTACAAGTCCAGGTAGGTGGTAATTTAATCTTGTTCTTTGTGTGTGTGTGTGTGTGTGTGTGTGTGTGTGTGTGTGTGTGTGTGTGTGTATTTCTTGGCTTTAAATTCTTGGAGTGAACAAAAGCTGTGCAATTCAGCTGGGGGAAAGGGGTATTTCAAAAAGTTTTTATAGGAAAATAGTTGGGAAAGAGAAAAGTAAAAATAGGGTCTCCCCCAACTCCTCCAGTTGCTTCTTCATGCTTAGATGGTGCTTTGGGCTTTCGGCTGGTTTGACTAACATGTTTGATTAACATGGCCGCTCTTTTCCTCTTCGGTCCTGAGGAGTTACTGCAGATCAAATGGAGAGGCTGCCACCCCTCCGCGATCCAGCAAGAGTCCCTCCCAATGGTGGTCGCTCTTCCAGGGCGACTTTCGACCCTTTCCAGGGTCTTCCAAAGGAGAAAAATGGACAGCAGGGAGAGGGATCTCTCCGTGTGTCCGCCAGTGTCGAAAACCAGAACTGGAAACCTTTAAGGCAATATTTTTGAAGTGGTCATTGTAAATATCAAAGAGAAAAGAGAATGTGGTATAATTTCATTTTTTCCGTTCTGTTTTTTTGTTAGTTTGTTTCTTTTCTTGGAAACTTTTGGGTAGAAAATATTAATTGGGTCATTAGGTAGCTTTTATATTCTGACAGAAGGTAAGGTGAAATAAAAAAGATGGTTCTTTTTCAAGGATAATAATGAATATAGTTTATTCTGTTTGATTCATGAAAAATAGATAGCTCTGCTAAGTTACTTTTGAATCCTTTTGATTCAGTAAGCTTAATAATATGCTTAAATATTCAATTCACAATTCATAATATTCTACTTTTAATTAGACTTGCTGAATAGAGATCTCTGGGTGCTAAAGCTCCCTATAGCTCTAGACATGGACTGCTGATTATGCACTTTCTAGTACAGGAGGCTTCAGTCAAGTCATTTTCTGTTGTGTACAATATTAGCACAATGATGTACATGCAAACAGTAAGATATTCAGTCATTTAAAAATAACTGTATAAAAGGCACCCCATAAAAAGAGCACTTAGATTTTTTTAGAGGAATACAGCTGATTTTTATTACAATGACCTCTTAGCCTTTTAAATGAGTAACTTAGAAAAATATTCTTAAAGCAGTAATGCTGTTTTTGAAATAAAAACATTTCTGACTTTCACCTAGCTTGGAATTCAGCTTAGACCACCATCCAATATTAAAATTGATTCATTTTATAGTATTATACACTGTCTTCCACTTGGATCTTATACTACTGTGCTATTTGATAAGGTATTAGGCCAGTGGTTCTCAACCTTCCTAATGCCGTGACCCTTTAATACAGTTCCTCATGTTGTGGTGACCCCCAACCATAAAATTATTTTTGTTGCAACTTCATAACTGTAATTTTGCTACTGTTATGAATTGTAATGTAAATATCTGATATGCAGGATGTATTTTCATTGTTACAAATTAAACATAATTCTATTCTGTTCTACTCTATTCTATTTTGGTCTAGTCTATATTCTATTCTACTCTACTCTACTCTACTCTACTCTATACTCTATTCTACTCTATTCTGGTCTGGCCTATATTCTATTCTATTCTACTCTACTCTACTCTACTCTACTCTACTCTACTCTACTCTACTCTACTCTACTCTACTCTACTCTACTCTACTCTACTCTACTCTACTCTACTCTATATTCCATTCTATTCTGCTCTGCTCTATATTCTGTTCTATTCTATTCTATTCTATTCTACTCTACTCTACTCTACTCTATTATGGTCTGGTCTATATTCTATTTTACTCTACTCTACTCTACTCTACTCTACTCTGGTCTGGTCTATATTCTATTCTACTCTACTCTACTCTGGTCTGGTTTCTATTCTATTGTATTCTACTCTACTCTGGTCTGGTCTTCTATTCTATTCTATTCTATTCTATTCTATTCTATTCTATTCTATTCTATTCTATTCTATTCTATTCTATTCTATTCTATTCTATTCTATTCTATTCTATTCTATTCTATTCTATTCTATTCTTGCGGTTACTTTTGGGACCGTCTTCAGCCTCATGTATCCCAGTGACCGGTTAGGGCGCATAGGGCTGGCCTCCTACGGGTCCTGTCCATCAGACAGTGTCATCTGACGGGTCCTAGGACAAGAGCCTTCTCTGTTGCTGCCCCAGCCCTCTGGAACCAGCTCCCCTCGGAGGTTCGTACTGCCTCCTCCCTCCTAGCTTTCCGGAAGCTTTTGAAGACCTATTTGTGCCGACAGGCTTGAGGGGTATGAACTGTGTTCTACTCCCAGGCCGAGGAATGTGCTTCCATCCTTGATTGTGCGTTTGAATGTTGTATGTATGGATCTTTGGTTTGGCTGTTGTCATTGTTATTAAAAAATTTTATGTGTACCTATATTGTTGTTGTGAGCCGCCCCGAGTCTCGGGAGAGGGGCGGCATACAAATTTGATAAATAAATAAATTCTATTCTATTCCATTCCACTCCACTCCACTCCACTCTCCACTCCACTCCACTCCACTCTACTCCATATTGTCTATTCTATTCTCTCTTCCATATTTTCTATTCTACTCTACTCTACTCTACTCTACTCTACTCTACTCTACTCTACTCTACTCTACTCTACTCTACTCTACTCTACTCTACTCTGGTCTGGTCTATATTCTATTCTATTCTATAATTAGACAATTTAGGATCGTCTTCTTCCTGGTTATTCAAAAAAGATTCAGTTATAGAAATGACAACTTTCCGATCATTCTCTACATCTCCCAGCTTTGCATTTGGAGTGAAATGAATCCCAAATTGCCCTTAGTATATTTTATTATTTTATTTCCAAATGGTCAGAGAGGAGGGTAATTTCCCTAAGAACTGCCCACCGTGGCACTCAAGGAGCTCATCTCTCAGCCCCGCCTTTTTCAAGGAGGAGAGGGGGGGAGCAGAGGGAAAGTTCTCTTCTCACGGAGGAAATTGGCCACAGTGGCTCGCCGTACACAAAGCCTTAAGCAGCGTGAGAGTTGGAAGAGCGAGAGCTTCACCTTTCCATCCCTGCTGCAGTGCTTGCAGCTTTGTGGGTTGGTACTTTCACGCTCGCGGGATTCGAAATGTCACAATGGCTCAGAACGTTCAGAGTGTTACATTGTCTCTCACACTGCCCATCACTTGCCACATTTGCCTGGGGGACTGCGCGGAGTGGAACGTGTTTGGTGCTGATGCCCCATGCGCCCCTTGCAAAATGCGCGTGGGATGCAGCAAAAAGCCCCCTCGGTGGGGAAGAGGAGGAGAAGCGCTTTTAATTCCACATGTTCTTCTTTTTCTTTCCCCCTCCACCCATTACTTGCGTGGCTTTGAATGGGCGATTATTTCTGAATTCTAGCTTTGTCCTTAGCTTTGGAAACAGCTAACCAAAAACTTTATAAGCTGTGTGTCAAGCCCCTGGGCTTGACATGAACCGGTGGGGGACAGGGAAGGAGTAGCCAGCCGATGTCCATATGCCCGCCCCGGGGTGCCGCCCAACTTCCGAGGACCAGTTGGGAGTTGGTGAGACCGCCATGCACCGTGGCCGCCTCCCTCCATTGACACAGATGCCGGGGAAGTCCTTACCGCTGGCTGGGTGTCAGAGGCATGCCAGCCGGACGCCGGAGGGACCGCCTCTTGCTTCAGCCGCCCCTTGCGGCAATCGCGGACCAAGACGCCTGTTCAATGCGGCGGCAGGCAGGCCCAGGCACTCTTGGGCGGCCATGGCAAGCAGTAGCGACGGCGCAGGCCGACCATCGGCTTGGCCACCAGCTGGCCCAGCCCAAGGGAGGTAAGCCACCCGCCAGGCCCCAAGCGCACCAGCTACCTTCCCAGCACCTGCCGCTGCCCCGCTAACCTCACCATGGCCACCGCCCATTCGGTACAGCAGCAGGCAGGCCCAGGCGCTCCTGGGCGGCCCTCCTACCCCTGGCCCTCTTTTACTTACATTTAGTAGTTGCTCAGCAGGGAGGGGTGGAAACTTCCAGAAAGCTCGCCTTAGCTGCAGACAACTTGCAGCAATGTTTGCCGACTGGTACTTTTTGCTGGCTCAGCAGGGCAGAGACAGCCTGGACAATTCCTATTGGTTTTTGAAAGCCAATAGAATTAGACTCTATTCAAGAACGCCAATAGAATAGACTCTTTTGAATAGAATAAGAGGGAGTAGCACAGCTCATGAAAAAAGGGGGAAAAAATTCCAGACTGCGTTTCATAAGGATTCTATGAGGAAAAACTCCAGGACTTTGGTGACCCCTGTGAAATGGTCGTTCGACCCCAAAAGGGGTCGCGACCCACAGGTTGAGAACCGCTGTATTAGGCAAATACCAAAGAATCGAAATTTAAATGGTTAATTCTTCTCTTTCTGTTTCTAGCTATAATTATGATGTATAATGGTCTTTTCTGTAAATTGATTTACCTGGACTAAGAAAGTTTCATCTGTGCTAGCCATGTTCAATTTTTTTTAATTCCATTTAATTCCATATCTTTTATTTTTTATGTAATGTAAGTCTGGTTAATGATCAAAATAAAATATTTTTATTTTGGTTTAACATAAAGTAAATAAAGTATCTTTTTAAAATGTTATTAGGATTTTAAAAAACAAATTTTGATCATCTAAATTTATAGTGGAAATTTAAAAACTTAATTGAAAATGTGTTGAAGAACAGCTTTTTCATCCAGGAGCCGTACATGTTTATACTTTAAAACACAAGCTTAGAGTGAATTAAAAGAAATCTCATCCTCAAAGATTCAGACATGAAACAGTAAAGGAAAATTTGTATCTCAGTTGTCAAATCTAGATAGTAGGTAGAGACAACCAGAGCTTCAGAAAAATCAAGCTCTAAAGAGCCAATTGGGAATAGGAAGATTCCCCTTTCAGATGGGCTTTTAAAAAGAGGTAATTTCATTTTGTCTGTCTTCTGTGAGTTTTTTTTTTCTTTACAGGTGGAAGAATTAGAGCCAGGAAAGCAGAAATTTCAATCCCCCAAAGTCTAAGAGGGGGGATCCAAGATAAATTATAGCAGTCTAGGGCAGAGGTCCCCAACCTTTTGGGCACCAGGGACTGGTTCTGTGAAGAGAGGTTTTTCTGATGGGGCTTTGTTTGTTTGTGCGGCCCGGTTGCTGGCATGCTGTGGCCCGGTACCGGTCGATGGACTGGGGGTTGAGGACCCCTGGTCTAGGGGATAGTAGTACTAGATCTGTATTAGCATTTTTCAAAAAAAAAAAAAAAAGGAAAATTATTTGAAATCAGTGTCTATACTATTTCTTCTGCCTATAAATGCAAAAGTTATTTCTATATTAGAAGCAACTTCTGAGATAAAACTTGCAGAGTTATGCTTAAACTGCCCAGAATCTACAAAAACTATAAAATGCATTTCTTTATAGATAGTCCCCAACTTATGACTGGTCACTTATTGACCATTCAATAAGGTCTGGAATAGATGCTTCATGGCTTATAAGGCACTTCTGGCCATCATAAAATGTAATGCCACACCCACTTCTCACAGGCCCGTGACTGTATTACAGAGCTTGTGAACCATCTCATCTTTATAGTTGAATCTCTTGCAGCCATGAGATGTTTTCTGCTGTGGTCTACAAAAATTGCCCATTTGGAAGAATGGCTTTGCATTTAAGATGACAGGTTCCCTTAATGACCATGATGATTTCACTTAACGACTGCTGCAAAAATGTCATAAAATTGGGTCCAGGGTTGTGAGTGCCTCAGTTTAAATACCATAACAATTTATGACTGGACATTCAGTGCCAATAGCAGTTGAAAGCCAAGAACTCTCTGTAGTTGACTATTTCTTATCTCTTTCATTTTGCCTCGCTCAAAAGAAAATAGAGTTATGAGTTTGTAAGTATGCATACTAAATAGTTATTTCTGTCTTGTGCTCTAGTGCCTTTGAAGGAGAATATACATATAATAAAGCCCATGGAATATACAAATGTGTTGTTTGTGGAAGTCCTTTATTCAAGTAAGTATATTGAACAAAATAAATGTGCAGTTTGTGACGTCTGACTAGTTTGGGAAAACATTACTATTTGACTGTAATTACTAGACAGAAGTGGGTAGATATAATTTGTCTTTTTAAGCAATATTGGCTTAGAATTCTGGGTGCTTTCGTCAAGGACAGAAATTATCAGAGATAGGGACTCCCTTGAATAACTTGATCTGTCCCTTGAAAATTTTTACCAATAGTAACCTACTCTTTAATTACAGAGTTGAGTATACAGAATTTAATTGTAATTACAACTAAAACTAACTATATCAAATCTGATAGCCTGATCAATGATGAACTGGTTGAGGTCCAAATTGTATACTCAGTTGTGGACAATGTTTTTGCTTTACATCAATTGATTGAAAAATGCTTACTCAAAATTGGCCTTCCTCAACTTTAAAAGATCATTCAACTTTATCTCTCTGACAAGCAACTTTTCTTAATCCAACAGCTGTCTTCAGACATTTAACTCAAGATGAGGTGTAATACTCAGGTTCTCGAATAGTGTGCATTGAGAGTATGGTAGGACAAGTGTATTTTGGCCCCAAATTTATTCAACCTCTATAATTGAACTCCTGGACTCACCAGATTTCCACGTACTAAGACTGTGGGTAGCAATATGTTATTCTGTTTGGGCAACATAATGGTTATTTCCTGTATGTATAATGTGCTAAAACATGTAGTGAGGATCATTGTTTATTACTGCACCCTAAACAGTCTGGAGATAAAATTACCAGGAATATAAAATTATTATTTTTGCCAAGTACATACAGAATACAAAGTAGGAATACAAAGTAGGACGAGAGGAAGCAATATACAATACATTGCAGGTTTCGAGTATAGTATATTATGTTGTATGTTTATTATAATCAGTTTGATATAGGAAGATGGGAAAGAATGAGAGGGAGCACCAATGTTATAGCCTTGGGCAGATATTCTCTTATAGCCTAATTTATCTCACAATTGAGAGTTGCAATTGTGATGACAAAATTAAGGGAGATAGCTTGCATTGTATCCTTGGAGGAAAGGGATCATATAGATCTTAATAATTGAAACCTGCCATTAAGGACATCATTTTGTGCATTATTCATAAAATAATATTCATATCCATTTACAATAGATGAGTTAAAAGATAATTTATTTTTGTTCCTTTGCCATTAACTAGTATACTGCATTTTTGTCATTAGCTGTTTGAAAACCAAATAAGTAACAATAGTTAATCAGTTCTCTATCTAGGACCAGATTCTGAATGCCTTTTTTAATCTGCTTGTCATTTTTCATGTTTGCTTTAATACATTTTTGTATTTAAAATGCACCACTTCCATGCTAATGTGTGTATTACATTTCTACAACATGGTAATATTGATTTTGTATTATTATATTCCTGATACTTGGGATTATTATTAAAATGTGTTACTAGTTGAATGTTTTCTATTTGTGAATTATGGAACATACTGAGATTTCTCTGGAAATGTCATAGAAAAATAATCTTCTGGTTAGATTGAAATGATTATAAAATTTTAGCTTTTTATAATTTTGTTTTTCTACATAATCATTTATATTATATATAATATATATGTGTGTGTGTGTGTAGGGGCTTTTCCTTTGAAAATACTCATACTAAAGTAACATGCTCTTTAATGCATGCTCTTATATTTTGTTTAGAAGCTCTGATTCAGGGGTGTCAAACTCAATTTCATTGAGAGCCGCATCAGCATTGCGGTTGCCCTTGGGGGGGCGGGGTGTGCGGCTAGGGTGGGTGCGGCCTACTGGGTGGGTGTGGGTGGAGTGGGTGTGGCCTACTGGGTGGGCATGGCCAGCTCTACATCGTTCGCGTCAAGGGTGTCTGTGGGGGCCTGGGCAGGAGTGGGACAGATCTGAGGGTTTCTGGCAGAAGGGAGTGGGACCGGGGCAAGCGCCAAGCCATGGTGCATTTCTTCATTCCTCACAAAGGGTGATACTTACCCAGGATGCACCCAGGGAGCGGGGCCGACATGGCAGGGGCTGGTTCCTCGCTGTTTCTAGATGGCCTTGTGGAGCTAAGACTGAATGCATTTCAGCATAGATGGTCATCACAAAATTGTACATTGGCTCCCAGCCGGCCTGGGCCAGGGCCAAGGCAGCGGGGGCCGTTCCCTCATTGTTTCCAGGATGGCTTCGCGGGCCACATGAAACCACTTTGCGGTCCGCATCCGGCCCCTGGGCCTTGTGTTTGACATGTCTGCTCTAACAATAAAATAATAATTTTTTTCTTCTTTTCCATCCCATATACAGACATATCCCAATGGTTTTTAATTTGTGATATAAATCTGGCTGAGCATGCTCACTAATTGGTTTGAGAATTAGATCTAGACATTGCTTCTTACAGCTTGTTCAGATAGGCCTTATCACTAGGTTAGTTCTGCTTCACAGCACTTCAGGAGCATCTTGAAAGTAATTACCCAACTTACATTTTCCCATAGCTGATCTGACAGCTTCAAAGGTATTTGAATATAGGACAGTTATTCATCTATATCTGAAACATGATATTCTCAGAAAGGCTAGTTTTCCGTCTTTTTCCCACTTCCTCATTATTAAGTATAGAGCTTTTTGGTAATAAGTGTAATGCTTAAAATACTGTATGAGACAACATGTAACAGAAAGTTTATTTTTATTTTTCAGTAAAAAAAAATCACAAGTAGGCTGATATCCAACTATCTGATAGGAAATAAAACTTTTTTTTCAGAATGGGTTATATTAAAGAAACCAAATAAAATAACTATCCAGTGGTATTCTTAGGGGAATCCTTATCAAAGTATAATAGTACAGTTCTAAAACAGAAATATTTAAAATGTGCTGTTTGTAATTCTGACATTGGATTTTTCACTTGGGTGTTTCTTGTTGCTTTTATCAATCTTGTAAATGAAAATATTTGTCAATAATATTTTTAAAATGAAACTAAGGATACATTTGGGTCAAGTATATTAACAAAGATTCCATGGCTGTTGCTTGAGATTTATTATGAGGGATTTTTTTGAGGTAAAAAGTTTTCTATAGTTACATGTATGTCATGTCTTCATTTTGTTTTGTTTTAGATCTGAAAAAAAGTTTGACTCCAATTCAGGTATGTTTAAAATCTTATGTAAAACATACTGTTTTCACTTTTCAAAAGATGAATTTATCAATTAATGTTTAGTTTTAACTTTAGATCTGGAGTACACAATTTTAAAGTAATCTCAAGTTTCAGGATGCTACAATGGATTTAATGTGAGTGGATTTTTTTTGTTAGTTCCATAACCAAATCATTATTTAATTTTATTCTTTTATATTATATGACTCTGCGGAAACCATGTCAGTTCTGCATCAGCTTTTCAGTGATATGAGGCTGAGCTAAGTGAACACACTTAATAAAAAATATATACAGTAGGTTTCAGGTTATAGCCATTAGGACAGGGATTACCATTGGTAAGTGATGTGGTTGTAAAGTACAGTGTCACATGACTGTATCTCTTAGCAACAGCAATGTAGGTAGTTCTGGTTGCTGTTGTAATCCCAAGGTGTGCATGCTATTTATTTATTTATTAGATTTTTATCCCACCTTTATTACTTAACTATTCTTCAGTTACTAAACTGAAGATCATAACATTTTTATTTAGAAAACTGACTTGTGGCCCCTCATTAGTCACAAAAACATTCTTAAAAATAATTTAATAAATAGAAGTAGGTGGTTGCAAACCCTGCTTATGGGTGAAAAAAATTACCTATTTTTGTTAATCATAAATTAGTATTATAAGTGGCCATACCGTGTTTTCCCAAAAATAATACCTGGTCTTATATTTTTTTTTACCGCCAAAAGAGGTAGTAGGTCTTATTTTCAGGGGATGTCTTATTTTTTCCCTGACATCGGCCTTGCCTTGTGGCGGTGGCACTAATTGCCCTGTTAGGGCAGGAGGCCGTATGGCTGCCGGTCCACTTCTGCAGCCATTTGCAGCCGCTCATAGATAGATAACCTTTATTGTCATTTTTTTACTGTAGGCACAATGGCACACATTAAAAATGAAATTTAGTTGCTTGCCCTCAAAGTGTACACATACATAACACACTTTTTTTTAAACAAGTTTTGTTGTTTTTTTCATTTTACAGACAAGTGCTTAAGAAACAACGTGGTGGCAGGGCAATCAATTGTCCACACAACAAAGTCATACTCATAAAGTTCAAATTAAATCATTAAAAAACCCCTCTCTTTTCCTTCTAATAAGATATTATATTCAAATTGATATATTTCAATACAACTAGATCAGTCATAACAATCTTCAATAGCCTTTCATCTAAACAGATCCACAAATCCAGATCCTGTATGAAGCTTAATATTTCAATTACTATATTCCTTATTTCTGATCTAAGTACATAGTTAACACTTTGGGAGTCTCCCCTTTACCTTTTTCCTTAATATATTCAATAAATATTTATTAATATCATTTCTTCTTTTTCCTTATTCTTCTTCCATTACAAAGTAACCATCAGTTCTAATGTATATATAAAAAAGTATATTAGTTCATATCAGAAAAAAAAGAACAAAGAAAAAGAACAAAACAGAGCAAAGTAAAAAAAACCTTTCTATTTCTATTATACTTTATAATCTAATAATCAATCCCTCAATATCAATATCACATTTCTTTAACCTCAAAGTTACTATATCCAAAACATATTAATACATAGATAAACACATTATTATTAAGTTCAGACCTTTAATTATTTTTTATTCAATCTAACATCTTATTTAACTGTCATAAGCCATAAATCGATCCATATCTAATAAGCCTTTTAAAATCATTACATAAAACCTTAAATCAGATTCTTAAATCTTATTCTAGCTTTCCTTTTATGCCAAACAGGTTTCCATAACAACGCCACTATATCAATAAACAAGTCATTTTTTATGTCTTGTAGTATCCTTTGAATCAAACAGAGACGTCTTCTTTTCTGTTTTAGAGACCTAGCTCCTTTGTAAATAATCCCTTGTTGTTTGGAAAAGTCAAATCTCCATGTTTGAAACTGTTGAATGGCTGGCTCAATTATGTCCAACTTTGTAGCTAATAGTTGTTTATCCAAGCTACCATAGTTCTCAGTTCGTTGGGCTTGTCTGTCCATTTCTGTTAGTTTTAGGGTTGTAAGTGGTTTAATTACAGTCCTTTTTAACTCCTCGGATATCTCATCAGCATGCGTATGAAGTAAAATGGAATCTTCTTTACTTTGGTTAATCCAGCTTCTGTTGTTTCTTGGTCCATAGAGTGCTCCGACAAAGTCTGGGAATCAGTTTGAAAGTTCAAAGCAGAATTTCTGTTTTTTATTTCCATCGTAAATTCTTTTATTTGCAAACGTATTTCATCAGTAGCTTCATAAAGTTTTTCCAGTATAAGTTATAGTCAAGTTGAACCAAGGGTTGCTCCATTTCAAAGATAATTAAAAACAGTCTGTATCATTTAGTAGAGGCTGTGTTCAGGGAACATTTAATCAGTGTCCACCCTCATCAGTACAGCTGTTAATTTTCTTTGTATTTTCCCTTTTATGGTAACCTGAAAGTCAAGGTCAGTCTAATCCTCAAAAGAGAAAGTTGCAATTTTAACTTTTTCCACAAGGCGTCCTCAGTACAATGTAAAATCTTCTCCCAGAGACCAGGAATCTCATAAACAAGATCAGAAAACACAGAAAAAAGAAGAATTCAAGTCCAATAGCAAATTCAATATTCACACAATTTTCCAAGACCCCAAAGTGAAGGGAAAAAAAATAAAAATAGAAAAAAGAAACCCAAGAGAGGGAGAAAAAAAGTCTCACCTGGCTCAGCCACAGTGGTTCCTTGTGCTTAGATGTTCTTCTGAGTTCTGGTTACAGCGGCAAGATGAACGGCCATTTTACTGGCCAGTCTTTCCACCATTGGCCCAAAGGAGCAATCTTGGTCCTTGGAAGAAGCTGCCGCTCTCCCAGGAACGACGAGGACCTCCTCACCAGTAGCCACCCCTCCAAGGCGGCTTTTCGACCGATTAAGTGTCTACTGGCAGCAGAGAATCAGCTGGCGAAGAGAGCAGTCTCCTCTCACAGCTGCGAGCGCCACAATCCGGAACCGGAAGTCCCATAACACACATTTAAACATATTATATACAACATATGTATATATGTTACATATAAGTAACATATAAATATTAATCACTGTCCATCTTGAATATGTAACGGAAGGAGGAATCTTTAGAATTCACAAGGTTAATACTATATGGAACAAAACTGACTAAATCTGGATGTTCTGCTTTGGATACCCTGAAGCCTCCTCCCAGAAGATAACAAAGAAAACAGGTCATGAAGAGGATGTAATAATAACAATAATAAAGTTGGAAGGGATCTTGGAGGTCATCTAGTCCAACCCCCTGTTCAGTCAAGAAACCCTATACCATTTCAGACAAGTGGCTGTCCAGTCTCTTCTTAAAAACTTCCATGTTGGAATGTTGGAGCATTCACAGCTTCTGGAGGCAGGTTGTTCCACAGATTAATTGTTCTAACTGTCAGGAAATTTCTTCTTAGTTCTAGGTTGCTTCTCTCTTTGGTTAGTTTCCATCTGTTGCTTCTTGTCCTGCCTTCAGGTGCTTTGAATAATAGCTTAATTCCCTCTTCTATGTGGCAATCCCTGAGATATCACTGCTATCATGTCACTCCTCATCCTTCTCGTCATTAAACTAGACATACCCAATTCCAGCAACTGTTCTTTATATGTAGTGTCCCAGACAATCTTGCAGACCCTGCTCAAGCAACTGCTTATATGCTATGTCCTGGATGGAAGGGAGGAAATTGCCAATAATCTTTTCAGCCATCTTCACCACTCTCTGCACTGCTTTCCTGTCTGAAGCAGTGATGCTTCCAAACCAGACTGTGATGCTGTATGACAAGATGCTCTCTGTAGAAAGTGGTAAGTACAGGGAAGGAAGATGTGCTTTTCTCATGTGATACAGAAAATGCAGACGCTGTTGTGCCCACTTCACCAATGTCTTGCTGTTGAGCGACCAAGCCAGCCTACTTGTTAATTGTGCACCCAGGAATTTGATGCTGGTAACTATCTCCATAGGTGAATCATTAATACACAAAGGAGTGAAGCTGTGCCTGCCTTTTCTGAAATTGACAATGATCTCTTTGGTTTTTCCAATGTTTAAAACTAGGCTGTTTTCCTTACACCAGTTCACCAAACCCTCAACCTTCTTGCAGTAAGCACCCTCATTGTCATCTTGAATAGGGCCCACTACTGTTGCATCATCCACAGACCTCATAATATGGTTGGTGGCAAACCTAGCACAACAGTCATGAGTCAACAAGGTGAAAAGCAGCGGACTTAGGATGCAGCCCTGAGGAGAACCTATGCTCAAGAAAATGGTGTTAGAAATATTTGTTCCAACTTGCACATACTGGGGCCTGTTAGTAAGAAAATCAAAAATCCAGTTGCACAAAGGAGTGTTTAAGCCTAAAGGGCCCAGTTTGTCTACTAGATGTCTACTAGACTGGAAGCTTTGTCTGCTTGCAGATGGGGCACTTGGAAATTGAGCGGTTGACTCCATTTCCAAGCATCCCATTTGCAAGCAGATGAAGCTTCCAGTCTCGGTCATTTCTCTGTTTTGCTTTCTGCATTGCAGCCCTCTCACAGCTGACAGCAGAAGGGCTGGGCTGAGCTGGGTAGGTCAGCGGAGTGGCAAGAGGTGCGGAAATGCTCTGTGGAGGGGATCTTCTAAGGTGGTGGTGTCTTTTTTTTTTGCGTGATGGGAGCGGACGTGAGGATGAAATGAGATGATTTCCCTGCCTGTCCTCCAAGACGTGTTGGGGACCGAGAGGCACCCCCGCCCTATCAGGTGTGGCCGCTGCATCTTAAACTGTTTTCCTGACCATGCTGCCGACAGGGAAGACGGGCAAGAAAGCATCGCCAGTGCCGACATTCAGGCATCTGCCCTGTTATTTCTTGGCCAGGTAAAAGAGGCGAAGTGTGTCTTTTATGTACAAGCCCTTCCCTGTGCAGTCTATATGGAAGGGGGGCGTCAAGGTCCCGCACCGCCTCTCTCCCCTCTTTAAATGGTTCTGGAGTTTTCTTGCTACTTTGGCTTGGACAGACTGGGGGAGCTCCAGGGCCGGCTTTGGAGGTTGGCTGTGCTGGCGCCTTAGATGGGGAGTCATCACAGAAGGCAAACACATAAAACCGTGCTTTTCTTACTCACTCTCTTCCTGCCTCTAGCACTCAAATCCGATGGGCGAGGGGCTTTGGATTCGCCTGTGCATGGATTGTTTTCCAAAGGGCCGGAGCTGCTGGTTGGGGTTTCCAAGCACCCCATAGGCATCCAAACATTTTTCACCCAGAGGGACACTGGAAGCTTCATCTGCTTGCAAATGGGACACTTGGAAACAGAGTGACTTGCTTTGCTTCCAAGTGTCCCATTTGCAAGGAGACATAGCTTCTAGCCTCCATCATTTCTCTGTCCGGGTGAAAAATGTTTGTGGTGCCTATGGGGTGCTTGGAAACCAAGCAAATCCCTCAGTTTCTAAGTGCCCCATAGGCATCCAAACACTTTTTGCCCAGAGGGAGACTGGAAGCTTCCTCTGCTTGCAAATGGAGTGCTTGGAAAACGAGCGATTCGCTCCATTTCCAAGCTCCTATTTGCAAGTTGACGAAGCTTCCAGTCTCCATCTGGGTGAAAAAGTGCATGGTGCATCCGGATCAACTGCCTCCCCACTGGACATTGCCAGCCCTCACATGCTCACTGCTGCTTGTGCTGGCCACACCAAGCCCCCGGGCTTATTTTTGGAATAGGGCTTATATTAGGCCCACCCAAAAAAAATCAGGCTAGGGCTTATTTTCTGGGTGGGTCTTATTTTCAGGGAAACACGGTACCTATCAAGGCATACTAAAATGTGCCCATTACTGTTTGCACAGTGAAAAAAAATCCTATGATATTCACATGAGACCAACCAATGCTATTGGTCTTCTGAGTTTCTGTGCGAGCTGATAATGATGGACAGAAGAGCTGTAGAATGGATTTCTTCCATCTGGAAGATCAGACAGAGTGAGGCAGGTCAAAACCAGGTGGCTTGGTGGAGGGATCTCTAGTGATCGGGCCACAAGAAGGTACCTTGGACCATTCCTTTCTCCAGGCATTCTCAGGATTAAATGGGTAGATGTTAATTGAATAGCTGTTTTCCAAGCTGGCCTGTGGGATTTCAGTCTTGTGATGGGCTATGCATTGTCCTGGTGAATAGGGAGGGCCTTGTTCAGCATCCTTGACCATACCTGAATGAGAGCTTGTTGCCTTCTAATGTGAGGTGGTATGACATTATTATGTATTGGTAATCTGTAAACTTCTGAAAAAAGCCATCTCTGTCGTTCTAAGTTGGGGGGAAGGGGGAAAGAAAACGAAAGTATGCTAGACTAAACACAGAGGTCCCGTGGGGATCAAGGTCATTCCCACAGGTGCTGGAAGGAGGAGCAAAGATGAGTTGCAGAGCCTGCCAATTTCATTGGGTAGCATGATTTATAGCAAATAGAGGGAGGGAGCTCCTCTGACCAGGGCACGATCAAACGTCCGTCCAGACACATCTGACAGGCCAGCAATGTGGGAGGAATCTCTAGCTGTCAGGGACCTTTACTGTACAGAGGAAGATTTGTGCCACAAAAGCACCCCCAAGGCTGCTGAGGCTTAGTTCTCCTTGATCTCTACCCCTCACGCCTAAGTGCAGGGTGAAGAGGGTGGCCAGTTGGGATGAGTCAGGGGAATGGAAGTACCTAACAGCAATGCATGGCCACTCGGTTGAGAAGCTGAAGGAGAAATTTGACTGGTTGGAAATCAGGGACCTG
The DNA here is from genome assembly GCA_034064705.1 of Bothrops alternatus. NCBI lineage: Eukaryota > Metazoa > Chordata > Lepidosauria > Squamata > Viperidae > Bothrops > Bothrops alternatus. The sequence continues at coordinate 2,197,960 of JARGCV010000124.1, forward strand.
ACCCCGATCGCACAATATGAAATCTCAGCCAGAGCCAATGCCAGGGCAATGCAACTGCTTCCCACCCATCAGAACCTGAGTCTAGTTGTTGTAGCCCATGCAGCCTCCCCGCTTCCCAGATTGGCAACAGCATCAATCCCAGGATCCAGTGAAGCCCCCCAAGCCAACAGAGAGCTGCAAATCCATCAGGGCAATCAAGAATGTTTCAGAGGTGGGCTCAACCTCAACCACAGCTTCAATACCTGAGGCTTGGCTGGCACACTGGGCACCTCCACCCCCTGTGGACCCACTCTCAATCAGAGTCATATTTGATAGGGACCCAGATAGTCTGATCTTTATGAACCAGTTGTAGGCCTAACTACCGAATCGCTGTGCTCACTCTCCTAGTGAGAGAGTGATGGTGAATGCAATGGCAGCAAATCTAGAGGGAGAACCTGCAAAGTGGGTGATCTGTCTTCACAATGAGGATGCACCGCAACATGGAAACATAGACCTTTTCCTCAAGGAGCTGAGAGCTAGGTTTGAGGATGAATCCCAAGCCCTGCAATCCGGAGTGGAAATACGCACCCTAAAGCAAAAGGTCGACTGGCTAATGAATTTGTACGAGAGTTCTAAAGAATTGCAGGCAGAATAAGGCACTGGCCAGAGCTATTACTCATCCCATGCTTTAAAGAGGGCTTGGACTGTGACTTATATCAGGCCTGCACCTACTAAGGGATTCCTGAGCAAATCCATGAGTGGTACCGGATGGCAGTGACCTTAGACATCAAGCTTAAGTGCTACAAGAAGCCCAGCAGCCCTGAATTGAAGCCTAGTCAAAGCCAGGAGAGACGCCAGTTCTGATGACGCCCAGTAGCAGTGACCAGTGCTCCCAAAGCTCCTACTGGCTCCCTTATCAAGTGCTTTGGGTGCAGCCAGCAAGGACATCAGCCGGTTTAATGCCTAGTGCTGGCTCCCCAGAGAAAGAGCACCCCAGCCACCACATCAAAACCGAAAAAGCCGTAACGGAGAGGCCAAGAGAAATCAAGCTGGGCACATCAAAGCCAACCCATTAAGGTCTCCTCCATCCCAGAGGTGAGAAAGAGAACTCTGGTTGAATGCCAACCACTGCCAGCCCCATATGACAGTGACGATGAAGGTGAGAGTGATCTGATGGTAAGTCGAGCCAACCCTCCTTTCGCTATCTCTGCTAAACTTATAGTTCCTAAAATGGGCCCAAACACAATTAGAAGTCCTAGTAGACTCAAGCTACATCCAACGCCTGATCAACTTCAAAACTGTGCTTAAGTTAGGAATCTGAGCTAAGCGACTGTCCTTAGCCATGAAGTTTGAGCAAGTCGACAGGTCATTAATTGGAGGGTCACCTGCAACACACCTAACAGAACCAGTACGGCTGGAGATTGGGCAGCACTGGGAAATTATTCAGTTTGTGGTGATCCCCAAAACAACTGAGACTGTAATCCTAGAGTTGGGTTTGCTTGATAAATGGCAACCTACCATATGGTGGGGAAATGGTGTGAGAACCATGAGATTAGGAACAGGACCCCTTTCTCCAACTCATGACGACAAAGAAAAGGGAAGCCACCCCCACTGAAGCCGGACATGACCCGACTGAAACTTTGAAAATTGCAGCTGAGTGGTTGCCCAGGGTCCAACTTATTCCTAAAGAATACCAGGATCTGGCCGATGTGTTCACTGAGAAGGAATGTGCTGTGCTCCCCCCCCTCACTGAGCTACAGACTATACAATAAAGATCCTTCCAGGAGTTAAATTGCCCAAGCCAAAAATGTACTCCATGACCCCCAGAGAGAATACATTGACAAAAACCTGGCCAGGGGTTTCATCCAGCCATCAAAATCAAGCATAGCTGGGACTTCCGGTGGCTCCGCCGGCGCCGCTAGAGTCTCCTCTGTGAGGCTCCGTTCCCTGGGTCTGTAAAGCCGCAAAAAACAGCGCACATCAGCTGTTTTTTTTGCGGTGAAAAATCCCCTCTTCGGGCAAAGAAGAGGTGTAGAGCATCAGGAGCAGGGTTGAGCACCTCTTAAATCCCTGAAAAAGTTTTCAGGGATCAAGAGTGATAGCTCCCTAAGCTCCTGAGAATGCTCCTGCCCAGAGACGCTTCTGTCATTAGACAGAGAAAGACGCCGCGACCGCTTCTGCTTATAAAAATAGATCACAAGAGAGACTATAAGCAGACTGAGTGAATACAGGAGTTCTTATTGGATTGCAAGTATTTTTTTATTGTTTTTCTGGCTATACATTTCTAACTTCTACAATCAACATAATGCTTTCAAAATGGCATATAGCTTTCACTGCTTTCACTGTTAAAGGAAAGTGTTTGAAAGTGAAAGTGAATTCTCCATTTTTTTTCCTCTCTCCTTGTTCTCGTAAGCGAAGCTAGAGAGACGGTGGTAGGAATTGTATTAAAGCCAGTGTGATTGTTTTAAATTTAAAATGGAGTGGAATTTACATTCAAATGTTAAACTTATTTTGGATTGTATTGATGAATCTCAAGAAGAAAGGCGTGTAATAGTGAAAGAGATTAAAGCAATACTGAAAGAGACCATTACAGAAATATTAACCAGCTTCTTTTTTCCAAATGAAACTGATTTACAACCGACTGCTGAATATTTTATAGTGCAACCTAAACAAGAAGAAGAACAAGAACAAGAAGAAGACAGTGCTGAGAATAAAGAGAATAAAGGGAAATGAATTTTGCTTGATAAACAGTTCATCTATGGAGTGGAGGAAGAGGATTTGTTTCAAGAAAGGAGGGGATGGTTATCCCTTTTAGATAAGCAGCAAGAAGAGGATTTAATTGAGAAAAAAGAGACATTGATTCAGTTTAAGAAGCAACTTACTTATGGGCCTGAGGATTGGGAAAAGCAAAGACAGAGATTTGAATTGTTATCTCAACAAAAGTTTAGGGCCAAGAGTAACAGAGGACTAATGCAAAGGTTAAGACGGTTTATTTGGACTCAAATGATATTGCAAGTAAAGAAGAGAGACTTATTATTTGGAAGGGAGGCGTCGTTATGGAGGTTTACCTGGTTAAAGAAAAAACCTAGAATTCGACTGAAGGAGTGAAATTTAAAACTGTATGCAGGAATTATGGGTAATTCAAAATTATGGACTGATTTAAGGACTAAGATTATGAGTAAGATGTAAGAGAAGATGATTAATGGAAGATATAATTAAATTGATGAAGAATGTATTTGTTCTGAAATGATCTAGGTTTGACATTAGATTGATTGATTGATTGATGGGATAGATAAGCATTATGTGATTTGATAAGGTTGAAGGAATGTAAGTTAGAATTGGAATAAATAGATTGTATTTGTTATGGAGGTTTATTTGACAGATGAGAAAGCCCTAAAGTCGATTGAAGAAGTGAAATTTAAAATTAAATGTAAGGAATTAAGGCTAATCTAAGATTATGTCCTGAATTAAAGACCAATTTTATAAGTAAGATGTAAGAGAGGATGTTTAATGGAAGATATGATATTATTTGTTTATTTTTCTAAAAAGATGAATTTTTTTTTATTTGATGTTCAATGGTTTGAAAGAGGTTGATTACTGGAAGATGTATATAAAACTTGATTGTTTGGGCGATTTTATATAACCTCTCAATGGATTGAAGTGATTTAAGGTTTGACTTAGATTGATGGTTTAGATATGTAAATGAAAATTATTATTCTTAACAAGATGATTTGTTTGTTTTGTTTAATGGATTGAAATGATTTAGAGATTGTATATAGTATATAGTTTAAAATTCTTGTTAGGATTATATAATAATTTTGTTTGATGTAGTGGGTTTTCTTTTGTTTTACCCTGTACTCACTCTGGGAAGTCGGGGGGGAGGGCTAGGGAGGGTTTATAATTTTATATATGATGTTTTCTCAACTGTAATTGGGGTGGATGTAAGAATATGTAATTACTGTCATTAAGGGGTTGCTCGGGTGGCCTCTGGGCACCACATCTGTTGGAAAGAGGAAGGAGGAGTGAAGGTTGATGTAAGTGGAAGCTGATAAGAAGGGGGAAGAGTAGGACGGAGATAAGGAAGGAGGGAGGAAAGTAGAAAGAAAGTAGAAAGAAAGTTGGTAAGAGGGGCGATGAGTAAGGAGGGTGGAATATAGAGAAGTAGAGAAGGAGGGAGGAAAGTAGGTAGTTAGTTGGTAAGTGAGGGAGGAAGGTTAGGGTTGGGGGGGATGTGGTGGTGGGGGTACCGAGCAGTAATGTTAATTGTGTGGTATGATTATTTTCAGTTGAGTTATTAGTATTAGATGTATTGAAAAATGTATTTATGTTTTGTTTATGGATGATTGTTTATTTTAACACTATGATTTGATTTGAGTAGTTTCTTCTTTCTGTAAAAATTAAAAAAATTAATAAAATATATTTTCAAAAAAAAAATCAAGCATAGCTGCATGGATTTCAAAGGCTTAAATGCTGTTAGCATGGAGAATATATACCCCCTTCCCTTGGTGAAGGACATGTTAGCTAATCTAGTTAAGGGGGAGATCTTCACTAAACTAGATCTGCGGGAAGCTTGCTACTGAATAAGAATTAAGGAGGGGGATGAATGGAAAACCATCTTTAATTGCCCACTGGGAAGTTTCACTTCAAGGTAATGCCCTTTGGTCTCCAGGGGACTCACTTTATAGCCTGCCCTGGTCTTCCCCCCACTTAAAGACTAACAAAGCTGTTTTTAAAACATCTACTGGCTCCATGGAACGCCAAAAGAATTATATTGGATCAAGGGGTCCAGTTCACTGCCAAATTTTGGAGGGAGTTCATGAAGCTGATCCAATCCACCCAGGGGCTCGGCTCAGCTTTTCATCCAAGTACGAATGGAGCTGCTGAATGAGCTAACGCAGTGGTGGAGCAATACTTAAGATGCTATGTTAACTATCAGCAATCTAACTGGGCTGATTTCATGCCTTTTGCTGAAGTGGCATACAACAATACTGTGCACAGTGCTGGATTTACTCATTTTAAAGTACCTACAGGTAGGGGGTTTATACCTATGCCTGAATAACTTCAAGAAGCCCCCTCCTCACAAATGCTAACTGAGTGAGTAAAGACGCTGCAGAGCGCTTGGGCATACATTGTGCCTTAGCGAAAGCCACAAAGATTCAAAAGGAGCAAGCAGATAAGAGACAATCCCCCCAGAAACCATTTCATATAGGAGAGAGAATCTATGTCTCAATCAAATACTTAAGATTAAAACTTGTAAAAAGCTGGGGCCTAAATTTATTGGTCTTTTCCCCATTGTAAAGATTATTAACTCTGCCACGGTTGAGCTAAAGCTCCCACAACTATTGGGAAAAGTACATCCAGTTTTTCATTGCAGTTTGTTGAAACCAGTTATGGAATCGACAATGAGACCAATACCTCAAACTGCCTGAGGTCCCATTATAGTTTTATTTTATTATTATGAAATAAAATGAATTCTTGACTCCAGACTTTATAAAGGGAAATTACAGTATCTAGTTCAATGGAAGGGTTACCCTTTGTCAGAAGCTACATGGGTGAAGAGTAGAGATATAAAGGCAGTGAGGTTAATAACAAAAGTTTCATGACAAACATCCCCCAAAGCCTAGGGAACCATCAGGAAATAGAGGATTAGCAGAACATGTGTATCTATACTTGTTATCTTTCAGGAACTACTTTCTCTTTAGGGGAGTCTGACTGTCAACTTCTGAAACAAGCCTGGCTAAAGCCATCTTTGTCATTCTAAGTTGCCACATAGGTTGAGGGGGAAGGGGAAAAAAGTATGCTAGACTAAACATGGAGCGGTCCCATGGAAACCAAGGTCATTCCCACAGGTGCTCGAAGCAAAGACGCGTTGCAGAGCCCGCCATTTAGGTAGCATGATTTATAGCAAATAGAGGGGAGGGGAATGTTACATTTAGTTACATTGAATCTCTAGGGAAAAATTTAGAGTTGGTTTCACTTTTGACCATGCCAATATTATGTATCCATTAAACATGTACTTTGTGGACTTCCTATTCCTATGGGTTGGAGAATTCTGGCTGTCATTTCTGATACCCTTTTTGTGTATGGTAGGGTTAGTTTTTGCATGGTATTTGGCTGTGTGGTATGTTGTCATTTGGGTACTATGTGTCAGAATACGAAGTTTTGGTGATAGTCATTACAGAGACAGATGTCAAGCAGTCTTTTCTCTACTACTTTTCTTAGTGTTGTGCTGCTGCAGTGTGTCCTGGCCCTTCCGAAGAGAGTCTGGACACAGTTTCTTTTGTGTGTGGTGGGATGGTTGCTTGCCAAGCTGAGGATCTGATCCATGTGCGTGGGTGTGCAGTAGATGCAAATTTCCAGTTCTCCATAGTCTAGTATCCTTATGTCAACGTCAAGGAATAGGAGTCTGTTTCCTCTTTGCATGTGAATTTTGTCCCATGGAATATGTTATTGAGTAGGTGGTGTGTGTCTTCAATTTGGGTGAGTTTGATGATGATGAAGGTGTTATCGACATAGCGTGCCCAGAATTTTGGTTGGATGGTGGTAGAGCTATGGATTTGAGTCGTTGTATTACTGTTTCTGATATTAGGCCTGATATGGGTGAACCTGTTGGGGTACATTGTACTTGTTTGTAGATTTTCCCATTGAACTTGAAGTATTTGTTAAGGCATAGATCTAGGAGTTTCATGATGGTTTCTGTGGACATGGAGTGTTCTGTAGTAGCATCACCTTTGTGGGTATAGTGTTTAGTAAGTAGGTGGTGTATTGTTTGTTTAGCCAGGTCAATGTCAATTGAGGTGAAGAGAGTGGTGACATCGAAGGAGACCATAATTTCTTCCTTGTTGATCTTGGTGTTTTTGATGCATTGTAGAAATTGTTCTGTGGAGTTTATTGAGTGAGTTGAATCATTGACCAGGTGTTTAAGTTTCCTCTTCAGGGTTTTTGCTAGTTTGTACATCAGTGTTCCAGGTAGAAACACTATTTGGTGTAAGGAGATCCCGTTCTTGTGTATTTTGAGGAGTCAATAGAATCTGGTGTGGAGGAGTCTTGTAGTTAAATGTGATTTCTCTCTAGTAGAATTAGCTGTCCCCCCCATTTTTCTTAGGTTGTTTTTTATTTTGTTCTCTAGCTGTTTGGTTGGATCATTGTGGATTATTTGGTAGGTGTTGGTGTCATTGGGATAGTTTTCAGTTTTCAGTAGTCAGTTTTGTCCATTACTACCATCAGTCTGCCTTTGTCTGCCGGTAGGATGACGATGCTTTCATCTTATTTCAATGTCTTTAGTGCTCTATTCTTCTTTTGGCTGAGTGTTTCATTTTGTCTGTTGCGTTGCATGTTGGAGATGATTCTTTGACTGATGTCTTATTGTGTTTCTTGGTCCAGGTGGTGCATTTTTAGAATGGATTCGAGATTGGCAAGGAATTCAGTGGGATCAGCATCTTTGTGGTTGAACTGAAGCCGTGTGTGAGATGTCTTTTCATTGTCAGATACAGAGGTCTGCTGGATAGATTTCTGATCCATAGTTCTGAGTTATTGTCTTGTGGTTTTGGGGTGATCGTATTGAGTTTCTCTTGTAGTGAGTTGCATTTTTGGGTTTATATTACATTGTAAAATACATTTCAGGAACTTCACTGAAGGCCGGTAGTTTGCATACATTGCTGAGTGGAATGTGGCTTCTTCTGTTTTTGTTAGGCTTGGTTGGAGGCATCATTTTTTGAAGTAGTCATCCAGCTTCTGGAGATCTTGAAAAAGGATGTTCTCTACATCATCTCAGTGCTGTTTTGTGAACATAATATTGGCAATAACAGCAACACTGGTTTATTTTCTTATAATGAAAGCATAATCTACCATGATTACTTACGAAGACTTCAGTTTGTTAATTTTAACCTTGAGCCCTGGAAATATAGTACTGAAATACTGAAGAAAATACAGTCTACTCACTGAATTGAACCTGAAAAGCTGACTTTGAAGTGAAAACAATCGTCAATAGTTAATCATGCAAATAGATATAACAAATTGCTGGTGATGATATTTACTTTTGTGTCAGAGACATCTTTTGCTGAAAGAAATTGATATTTTGTGTAGAAAAAATATTTTGTGTTTTTAAACTTTTAAATATTCATGTAGTAAATGTGCTATTTTAATAACATGAATGGCATGGTAAATGTTGTATTAATGGATATTCCATGAAGATCTGACACAGGGAAAAGATATATTTCTGTGGAAGTCCAGTGCCTTCAGGGGAAAAAAATTGAATTATTATAAGTATACAATGAATCATTGATGTTGGCTAGCAGGAATTGTACTAATGAAATCTTATTTAGAATAGAGTGTTCCACACATCTTTCACTTGTTATTTTACTTTGATTTGTATCCTCTTAAGTGTAATTAAACCTAACTTAGTATGAAATATTTATAGTTTTGTAAGTAGGTAACATGAGTAGATTTATGTTTATTTCTCTCTAGATAGTGAAAGCAGTTGGTATCCTTAGACATTTGTCTTGGCAAAAATAAGCAAAAATTTATGGATATGTACTTTTAAAATAAAGGGGGCATTTCTATATTCATATGTGCCAATTTTTCTATTATTTTAAAATCATTGGGGAAGGAAGATTAGCATTGTACAAAATGGAGCACATTTTGCCCTAAAGATTTCATTGAAGAAATAAGCTACATACTTTTTACACCATAATTATATATGTATTTATTGTGATGGAATGTGCAGCTGATGGAGAAATGGGATGGGGGGAATGTTGGCAGTAGTGTTGTAGCTTCCCAGGGAGAAGACAACACATTCCAGAGAGGGGCTCAAGGCAAGAAATTGTGCAATGTTGAAATGGATGGTGGAAAGATGAAAACGTTCACAATAGTCATACCCTATACCAGCACCGCCGGCCGCCATTTTGTTTCTTTATTTTTATTTATTTTTAATTTTTTTTAAATTTTTTAAATCTTTTTTAAATTTTTTTTATTTTTTTGGGCGCGCGCGCGCCGCGCACGCTCAGATCCACCCGTCGCGCCAGAAAATTTTTTTTAAAAAAAATTTAAAAAAATTTAAAAAAATTAAAAAAAATAAAATAAAATAAAAACAAAATGGCGGACCGCAACGGGCGGATCCGCGCATGCGCGGCGTGTGCGACGGGCCGATCTGTGCAGGTGCAGATCCGCCCGTCGCGGCCGCCATTTTGTTTTTTTTTATTTTTTTTAAATTTTTTAAAAAAATAATAAAAAAAACAAAATGGCGGCCCGCGACGGGCGGATGCGTGCATGCGTGGCGCGTGCGACGGGCCGATTCGCGCATGCGCAGATCCGCCCATCGCGGCCGCCATTTTTTTATTATTTTTTTAAAAAAATTTAAATAATTTTTTTTGCGCGCGCACATGCGCGCGCCCCTGGGTCAGGGTCACGGCGCGCATGGGCGGGGCAAGTGGGGTCTCAACCTCAGAAAGGTTGAGAACCACTGCCCTATACCAAGCTATATAAAATGAATAAATGAATAAATGTGGAGTAGCAATGCTTTCAATTCTTACATTGTGCATACATACATATGCTGTGCATGTAAAAGTGATAACAGCACTTTTCTGGAACTAATTATCTAGAGACATTATGAACTTGCCTTCTGTAAGGACCCACCTCACTTTACATCTTAAGAAGACAGAACTCTTGGAATATCTTTTCCAACAGGCATCTTTATTAAGAGAAAATGATTACAGGCGTGCTAGACAGGATCTGAGAAATTCTCTCCCATCCTTCAATGTTTTAAGCATTCCCAAGCAACCCCCTCACCCCACAGTTCTTCCAGGCGATGATCCTTGTTCCCCCTCCTTTTTCCTTACTGCCAGCAAAAGGGAGACTTCAGAGTAGATGAAAGGCGATGGCCATATTGTTATGGTCAGTTATCTTGGTGAGAATCAACATCGAGTCCTTTTGAAGTTTTAATTAAGGAAGTAAGCGCCATAAACCACCCCCCCCGCTCATCCCCCTTCCCCTTCGTAGTATGACAGAATCTAGAGAGAGCAGAAATGGGTTTTTCCCAGAGTAGATAATTAGAAATGAAATATAATTGGATTCTGACACCTTCATTACACGGATTCATTAGTTTGAATGTTTTAATTTGCAATGAGCAAAGAATTGAACTTACAGCATAAATAGACCCTTCCAATTCTATAATTTGTAGATTTATATATACCTGATACATTTTACTTAATGGCCATTGCAATATGTGACTGTAATGGGAAGACTCCATTATGCTTGTATCTCGAGGTCTACCTGTATAGCAACAAGTAAAAGGTAATAACTAATTTCTATTTTTATTGATAATTGCTCCTGCAGTGGAATTAGAATTAGTTTAGGTATACTTCTGTAACTATGGATGTTTAATATTTCAAAATCCAATATTATGAGAATCCTAACTTTTTAATGCTCTCACAAATGTTAATGATTAGCTAACGTTCGCATTTTTGTTCTCTTTGTGTGCAGATTATTTTTAAATGGATTGCAAAAGTATATTGAAAGTTGGAAACTTGTTATTTTCATTTCTGAGAAAATGTATTGCATCAGACTACATTAATGTTAAGCAACAACTTTACATGGTATCCAGGATCATCTCTGTAGATATGATTTTGCCGAACTTCAAGTATCTAATTTTAGGATGAACAGTCAATCAAATGGAATTATATCTTATTTCTTCTGTGTCTGGAGTACACTGACATTATACCACTGAATTTTGAGGACAAATGACTAGATTTTGGAGTGATTTTAATTGGAATTTAATTCAGTTAATTAATTTGAGAAGTTTGCCTTATGTCAGCTCAGCCTCCCCTACAAATTGCCTAGCCTGTCGAAGGACACTCTTCAAAAATGATGACAGAATTTTTTTAAATGTATTTTTAAAATGTAATTTATGTATATTTGTGTGTGAAAAAAATAAATATTTCTTAGTCAATTTATATGGCCATGCATCTTGTAATAATGATTCTGGTAGCCACAATACTAAAACAATTTCTAATGTACATTATGGCAGCCAACATAACTTATCAATAATTATGCATCAATCTCATAGGCTCAGTTAAATTCCCATGCCTAGGAAAATAACCATATTTTTAACACTTTCCAAAATGCCAGTAGAGTTGGTGCCAGCTGAATCTTGGGTATGTAACAGAAAAGGCCAGCTTCCTAGGTCCTGCCAGATCAAACAAGAAAAGAGAGAAAAGAATCAGGATGAGTAAGAAAGAAACATAGACAGGAACCATGCAATGACCGCAAGAAGAGCGGGAAGAGAGAAGCAGTGGGAAGTACTAATGGAGAAAGAGGAAGCCTGAAATATGGGAATGGTGAGTTTCCTTGTCTCTTTTTTTGCTGTCCTTAAAGAAACTTGACAGACATGCAGGAACCTATCCACTCTAGGAGTGTGTCAACTCTACAATGAGCCTGGCTGCAGCCATTTTTGTTGTTCAAGGTTGCCACAAGAAAGTGAGGGGAAAAGGGTATTTCTGGTAGTCTAAACATGAGCAAATCTTGTGGGAACAAAGGTCATTCTCATACTGAAGGGAAGAAGGTGGATCGTTTAGTCTGAAATCCCGCCAAGTTGTTCTCTTGGACAGCATGAGTACAGGGGAGGGAATTCTTACATTATATTACTTTGATTATTGGAGGGAAAGTTTAAATCTAGTTTCACTTTTGATCGTGCTGATATTACCGTATTTCTCGCTCCATAAGACGCAGGTTTTTTCCTCCCAAAGTAGGATGAAAAATCAGCCGCGTCTTATGGAGCGAAGATGCAGGCAGGGAGGGGGGAGGCGCTGGAGCAGAGGGGGAAGCGGAGAATCGGCGGAGGGCAAGGGGCGAGAAAGGGAAGCGGAGAATCGGCGGAGGGCGGAGGGCAAGGGGCGAGAAAGGGAAGCGGAGAATCGGCGGAGGGCAAGGGGCGAGAAAGGGAAGCGGAGAATCGGCGGAGGGCGGAGGGCAAGGGGCGAGAAAGGGAAGCGGAGAATCGGCGGACGGCAACGGGCGAGAAAGGGAAGCGGAGAATCGGCGGAGGGCAATGGGCGAGAAAGGGAAGCGGAGAATCGGCGGAGGGCGGAGGGCAAGGGGCGAGAAAGGGAAGCGGAGAATCGGCGGAGGGCAAGGGAGTACGATATAGTACTCACCAAAAGGCCGCCTGGGGAGGCTTGGAACTGTAGTCCAACCTGGAAAGGTGGCGAGCCATCACTGCTACCGCCTGCAAGCAGCCATCCCCCTTCCCGCTACTCGCCTGACTCCTAAGCCCATCGCCCGCAACCCCCGTGGAGTGGCGTGCGTGCGCAGCACCGCCTCCTTGGTATTAGATCAAGGAAAAGGGTACCAGATGGCCGCGCGGATCCTTTAATTTGTCCTTATGATGGCTAAAAAAGTTACCGGTACGCATGCGTACCGCAGACCCACGTTCCTGGAAGCGCGAGCTTCCCGGCGGGCAAGGACGAAGGTGTTGCTAAGGTGAGTGAAGGGCCGGGCTGGCAAAATATTTTTTCCTATTTTCCTCCTCTAAAATCTAGGTGCGTCTTATCAGCAGTGCGCCTAATAGAGCGAGAAATACGGGTATGTATCCAATAAGCATGTTCTTTGAGGAATTTTCCTGCATCGGAGTTCTGATTTATTTGGTCTCATTGATTGGAACCTCGATCAGGTGAGCTTGGGGAAAGAGATGTGACAATGGCCTTAACAGATTAAGGCTCAACCCTGACAAGACAGAGTGGCTGTGGGTTATGTCTCCCAAGGACGCTTCAATCTGTCCTTCCATTACCCTGGGGGGTGAATCTATAAACCCCTCGGAGAAGGTTCGCAACTTGGGAGTCCTCCTCGATCCACAGCTGACATTGTGTTGTATCTGGCCCTTCTCAGCTTAGTAAAATCCACATAAATATTTCTTTAAGAGTTTTATTTAACACATTTCAAAAGATTCACTTCAAAGCAAGCTGCTGGCAGTTTGTTGGCCGGAACGGCCCAGTCTGATTTATGTACATTTAGTTTAAACATTCTCCCACCTTCCAATTAACTCACTCTTTATCTCTCACATTGTCCAAGACTTCATTAATCTTCCGTAGATTTCAAAAACACCAGAAAACTGAGTTCAAACGAACTCGGTGATGCCTCAGACTGCCTATTGATATTAACGTTGCTCGTGACAAAGAATTCGTCCCTTCTTCCTCTTCTAATATAGTTTTCAATACGTCACTTCCTTTTTCCACTTAACTGACACCTCCGCCTATCAAACCTTCGGAATCTCGGATCAAGCCATCTATCTTCCTGTTCCAAATCTGACTCATCACTTTGAGAGTCTGACTCAGATTGCATACAAATCTCCTCATTGTCTAGCTTGGCTGCCGGGAGGGGAAAATACCCAGAGGGGCCTGGTTGTGCTTCGTCATCCTCTGATATGTCCCCAGCCGGTCTAGAGACACTCACAACACTATCCCCCCCGCAGGCCCCTCCCCCTGGGTCCGTCGTAGGGGATGTGGTTTGGAGGGAAACGCAGTATGAAAATCCCACATTAACTCAGGAGCCTCAATATCATGAGCATCTACCCAACAGCCAGTGGCTGGCCCACCCCCGGTCCAATCAACCAAATATTGGAAGCGGTCGTTGAGCCATCGGGAATCTCGGATGCCGGACACCTCCAACCGGGAAACAGGAACGTGAGCACGGCGAGCTGTCGGGTCCGGATCAGGAGGTCGAAGCGGAGAATCATGGTTGACAGGAACAAGCAAGGAGCGATGAAACATGGGATGTACACAAAGAGACCTAGGCAAAGTCAAATGATAGGTCACCGGATTGATGACCATCTCCACAGGAAAAGGACCCAGGAAACGTTGATCAAGCTTGCGGTGAATTCTCCCTGGAAACAAGTACTTGGTGGAGAGCCAAACCCGATCTCCAACAGCTAACGGCGGCGTGTCGCGACGAGAGCGGTCTGCAACCCTCTTGTAGTCTTCCTTGGCCTTAGTCAAGTGCTGCTTAACCATCTCTTGGACTGACTGGAGTTCGGTTAAATAGTCCTCTGCAACTGGAACTGGAGAATCGAGGAGCGTGAGCGGGAAAAATCTGGGATGATAGCCGTAGTTGGCAAAAAACGGAGTGGTCTGAGTGGAAGTGTGCTGAGAGTTGTTGAAAGCGAATTCGGCCACGGAGAGATATTTGGACCAATCGTTCTGTTGGTCGTTGATGAAACAACGCAAATACTGCTCCAGGATGCCAATCACTTTCTCTGTACCCCCATCAGTCTCTGGGTGATGCGTGGAGGCTAGATTAACTTGGACTTGAAGCGCAGACATGAGTTCTCTCCAGAACTCCGAGGTGAACTGGGTTCCTCGGTCGGACACTATTTTGTCAGGCAAACCGTGTAGCCGGAAGATATGTTGAATGAACAGCTGAGCAGTGACCTTGGCTGTCGGTATTCTTCGGCAAGGAATGAAATGTGCCATCTTGGTCAACATGTCCACCACTACAAAGACAACGGTGTAGCCGGCAGGAACAGGTAGACAAGTCAAGAAGTCCATGGAAATAGCCCCCCAGGGTCTCTCCGGCGTGGGCAAAGGCTGTAATAATCCCGGAGGGGCTCCTGTGGCATGTTTTGCCTGACGGCACTGTACAAAGGAATTCACATAACACTGAACATCATGGCGAAGTCTGGGCCACCAAAAAGTCCGAAACACTAAGTGGAGAGTCTTAAAGAAACCAAAATGACCTGCCGCAGGGTTATCATGGCATTGATTCAGGATGAGACCACAGAGTGGGCCTGCTGGAACATATAACAGGTTGCGGAAGCGTAATAGACCCTCGGACAAGGTCCAAGGTGAGTCGGGACCCACCTCTTGCCTCTTCTGTGCCGCAAAGTCATCTAGTTGTTGCGCTTCCCGAATCTGTCGTCGTAGATCTACCGGATCGTGCACGGCTGCGATCGATTCGATAGGCAGAACGGTTCGAAGCGGCAAGGGGTCCTTGATCTGTAGATACTCAGGTTTACGGGACAAGGCATCTGCTCTTTTGTTGTACCCTTTCGGAATGTAGGTGACTTTGAAGTTGAATCGAGCGAAGAACAAAGACCAACGGATCTGACGTTGATTCAATTTCCTGGCAGATTGCAAAAATTCCAAGTTTTTATGGTCAGTCCGAACTTCAACTTGATAGCGGGCTCCTTCCAGGTGGTGTCTCCAGGTCTCAAAAGCAGTCTTGATGGCCAATAGTTCCTTTTCCCAAATGGTATAATGGCGTTCGGAGGGACTCAGTTTCCTGGAGTAATAAGCACACGGGAACAGGGGGCCGCCATCTTGGCGTGTTTGAAGAAGCACGGCCCCTACCGCAACATCTGAGGCGTCGGCCTCCACTACAAAGGGACGACAAGGATCTGGATACTTGAGAATGGGTTCCTGAACAAAAGCCTTTTTGAGGGTCTGAAACGCCTGTTGCTCAGCATCGCCCCACTGGAACTTAATGCCTTTCCGTAACAGTCGAGTAAGGGGCGCAGTCAAGGCAGAAAATCTCGGAATGAATATCCTGTAATAGTTCACAAATCCCAAAAGTCTTTGGACATCTTTTGCTTTACATGGTGGTTGCCAGGTTTGCAAGGCCTCAACCTTGCCAGGATCCATGGCGATGCCTTGTGGAGAAATCACATGTCCCAGAAACTCAATGGTGGTTTGATAGAATTGACATTTCTCTAACTTGGCGTAAAGGTGATGCTCTCTCAAGCGTTGCAGAACTTGACGGAGATGCTGGAGATGAGTTGCTCGTGACGGGGAGTAAATCAGGATGTCATCGAGGTAAACCACCACAAATTGATCTAATAAATCCCGGAAGATGTCATTCATGAAATGTTGAAAGACGGCCGGAGCATTGGTGAGTCCAAAGGGCATGACGGTATATTCAAAATGACCATACCTGGTCCCAAACGCGGTTTTCCACTCGTCCCCCTCTCGGATGCGAACCAGGTTGTAAGCACCCCGTAGATCTATCTTGGTGAAGATGGTCGCTGATCGGAGACGGTCCATGAGATCAGGAATCAAAGGCAGAGGGTACCGGTTGCGCACCGTGATGGCATTGAGCTTGCGATAGTCACAGCATAGGTGTAAATCTCCGGTTTTCTTCTTCACGAATAACACAGGAGCTGACAAAGGCGAGGAAGAGGGACGAATGAAACCCCTGGCCAGGTTTTTGTCCACAAAGTCTTTTAATGCGGCCAACTCGGGTTCTGACATGGAGTAAAGGCGTCCCCCTGGAAGTTTGGCATTTGGCAGCAAATCAATGGCACAGTCATATGGTCTATGCGGAGGCAATTGGTCTGCCTCTTTCTCACTGAATATATCTGCAAAGTCCGCTAGGTCGGCCGGCAAGGTGATGTCAGGGTGGGATGGTAGCTGGGCTGCGCAAACTTGGCGTACGTGGTCTACGCATTGCAAACTGGGAAATGAAACAAAGTTCTGGGACCACACCACACAAGGATCATGGGTTCTCAACCAGGCTAGGCCGAGAACTACGGGGAAATGAAGTCCCTTGGTAATATATAATTGGATGGCTTCTTCATGTTGTCCTATGACCAGGCGTATGGGCTGGGTCATGAACTTGATCGGTCCAGACAACAACTCACGACCATCGATTGTCTCAACCAACATAGGCGGCTTCACGGAGCACAAAGGTATGGCATGCTGACGAGCGAAAGCTTCATCCATGAAATTAGTGGTGGCTCCAGAATCCAACAAGGCGTGTGCCGGAATGCCCTGGGCATGATTTCCCAGAAGTATATTGGTTGCTAGGATCAGATGTCTCGGAGGACCGAAGTCTTCGTCTGTGGAACTGGGACTGGGTTTGGCGCCTGCCCGACCCAATGTTTCCATTAGGCCGGGCTCTGGCCGTTTCCCGGCAAGGTGGCTTGAAACTGCTGAATGGGAGGCCGAGCTGGAACAGGAGTAGGACCTGCCGTACCACGTCGTTTCTGGGGGCAGGCCATGACGAAGTGACCCATCTCTCCACAGTACAGGCACAATCCCTCAGCTCTCCGTCTTGCCTTCTCAGCCTCGGTCAAGCGAGATCTGGCTGCACCAAGATCCATGGGCTCATCTCTGGCCATGGGTACAGGACGCCTCTCAGTGTAAGCCGGCAATGGTTGGAAAATACGTCTGGGTGCCGGGATGGGTGGAGTGATAGGTAGGGTCTGGAATCCTCTGCGTGGTGCAGGAACTGGCTTGGCACTTCCGGTGACTAGAATCATCTGTTTGACCAGGCGGGCATCCGTGGCTTGCGTTTGCGCCTCAATAGCCAAACAATGTTGGTATAATGCATCCAGGGTCGCGGGTATTACAGTATGTCTCAATCCATTCAAGATCTGGGAAGACAGGCCATCTTGAAAGATTTCCATGAGAGCTTCTTCATTCCAATTAATTTCTTGAGCTAGGCGGCGAAAATCTGATATATATTCCGCTACGCAGCATGATCCTTGACGTAGCTCTCGTATCCGCCTGGTGGCATTTTGTCTACGAAGGGGGTCAGCAAATTCTCTTTCCATCAGCTGTCTGAATCCTGCATAATTTCGCAGAACAGGATCTGGTCCGTCTATCAGAGGAGATGACCAATCAGCAGCTGGACCAGAGAGTAAACTTAAAATGAAAGCCACTTTAGTTTCATCAAGCTGGAAATCTGCTGGAGTGGAAGCAATGAATTTTTTGCATTGGTTTAAAAAAGCTGGAAATTTACTACGCTCTCCAGTAAACTTATCAGGCAATGCTAAATAACATCTGCTTTGTCTGGGTGGAGGGGCTGGAGCTGGGGCTGGGGCTCCGGCAGCTTGCTGAATCTGCTGTTGCAAATGTCCAATTTGTTGCTGGAGAGTTTGAATTAGTTGATACAGAGCAGGATTATCAGCGAGAAGCTGCTCCATGACGTCACTTAACTGGCGCAGTACTGAAAGCTCGGACTAATTTTCGTCTTTTCTGGGTCACGAGCAATCTGTTGTATCTGGCCCTTCTCAGCTTAGTAAAATCCACATAAATATTTCTTTAAGAGTTTTATTTAACACATTTCAAAAGATTCACTTCAAAGCAAGCTGCTGGCAGTTTGTTGGCCGGAACAGCCCAGTCTGATTTATGTACATTTAGTTTAAACATTCTCCCACCTTCCAATTAACTCACTCTTTATCTCTCACATTGTCCAAGACTTCATTAATCTTCCGTAGATTTCAAAAACACCAGAAAACTGAGTTCAAACGAACTCGGTGATGCATCAGACTGCCTATTGATATTAACGTTGCTCG
The DNA here is from genome assembly GCA_034064705.1 of Bothrops alternatus. Lineage (NCBI taxonomy): Eukaryota > Metazoa > Chordata > Lepidosauria > Squamata > Viperidae > Bothrops > Bothrops alternatus. Next base: position 2,216,219 of record JARGCV010000124.1, read on the forward strand.
TGACAAAGAATTAGTCCCTTCTTCCTCTTCTAATATAGTTTTCAATACGTCACTTCCTTTTTCCACTTAACTGACACCTCCGCCTATCAAACCTTCGGAATCTCGGATCAAGCCATCTATCTTCCTGTTCCAAATCTGACTCATCACTTTGAGAGTCTGACTCAGATTGCATACAAATCTCCTCATTGTCTAGCTCGGCTGCCGGGAGGGGAAAATACCCAGAGGGGCCTGGTTGTGCTTCGTCATCCTCTGATATGTCCCCAGCCGGTCTAGAGACACTCACAACACATTGGAACATCATTTATCGGCTGTGGCGAAGGGGGCATTTGCCCAGGTTCGCCTGGTGCACCAGTTGTGTCCTTATTTGGATCGGGAGGCTCTTCTCACGGTCACACATGCTCTTGTCACCTCGAGAATCGACTACTGCAACGCTCTCTACATGGGGCTGCCCTTGAAGAGTGTTCGGAGACTACAATTCGTGCAAAATGCAGCTGCCCGAGCAATTGTGGCCCTTCCACGTTGTGCCCACGTTTCAGCAACCCTCTGCACGCTGCATTGGTTGCCTATTGGTCTCCGAGCGCAATTCAAAGTGCTGGTCATTACCTATAAAGCCCTATATGGCTCTGGACCAGGATACTTACGGGACCGTCTTCTGCCACATACTTCCCTACGACTGGTGAGAGCGCACAGGGTCGGCCTCCTCCAGGTCCCATCAGTGAAACAATGTCGTTTGGCGGGTCCTAGGGGGAGGGCCTTCTCTCTTGTGGTGCCCACCCTCTGGAACCAACTACCCCTTGAAGTCCGCGTTTCTCCCACTCTCCCGGCCTTCCGAAAGAACCTGAAAACTTATCTTTGCTGGCAGGCCTGGGGATGATTGTGTTGTTGTTCGAAAGTTGTACGTGTGTTGGGTGTCTATTTTTAATGTTTTGATTCGACTTAGATTCTTTGATGTTTTGTTTTGTATATGTTGTAAGCCGCTCCGAGTCTCCGGAGAGGAGCGGCATACAAGTCGAATAAATAAATAAATAAATAAATAAATAAAAGTCATCACCAATCATGCCCAATTTTCTCTAGACAGCCTTTACAAAGTTGTAAAGCAGCCTTTACCACTTTGCAATGTTTGAAAATAGTGTCTTTTGATATGTAAATTTTGGAAGTGATTGCCAAGAGCATTTCAACAATTCTTACTCATGCAATGAAATAATGCATTTCTAGTATATATTGATAAAACTGCTGGCTGTTACTGTCAGATGTGAAGAACATTTGAATATAAGTGTTAGTTGATGAAGTTACATGTACATTTAAAAAATATTTTTAATTATAAAAAATTATAATTTTAACTGACCAAAAGAAGCTGCTTTGTTGACTCCATTTATCTGTTATCCCTTTATCTGATAGCAGAAGTCTATAAATAGTCTAGGAAGTTTCAGAATATTGTTGTATTTTATGAAAATACACTAGAGAAGAGAAGAGATGCTTTATTTTGTGGCAAAATAACAGAATCAGCATTAAAACATTAGTGATATATCAGAGTAAAAAATTGTTCTCTTTATATTTTATATACAGTATTTTAATATATTTAAATTGGAACTGAACTCTAAGAACTGTGAGGTTTTTTCCCAATAGGAGACTGTTTCCTACTCCTGCAAATAGGTAATTTCTGCAAAGAAAAATAAACACCTATGTGATACGCCATTGTAGTATAATAGGGAACATCTTCTGTTTATAAATATTTTATTAATTTTATAATTATAAATATAATCGTTTACAATTTTTTTCAACACAAAACAAAGCATAAAAACATACATGGAATAGTTAGAATAACTATAGGTTGCTCAGCAGCACCCCCTCCACCACATCCCCCTCTTCCTTCCTCCCTACCTCCTACTTCTATCCCCCCACCCTCTCTCCCTCCCTCTCTCTCCACCCTCCTCCTACAACCTCCCTACTTCCCTCCAATCCTTCACTCCTCAATCTCCACCCCCTCCAGATGTGGTTCCGAGGTACTGTCCGAGCAACCACTCTTTTCTCAAAAAGTGTATCATGCTTATATAATACCAATATTGCAGTTGCATACATTGTAACACCCCCCAACCCACCCCCGACTTCCCAAAGTGAATACAGGGTAAAACACAAGAAAACCCACTAAACTAAACCAAATTGTTATATAAATCCTAATAAGAATTTAACTATATTTTTCAGTCCCACATGTAAAAATTTAACTATATGCTAAGTACAATTTCTTAGATTGATATTTCCCTTGTATATATTCTATCCATTTTTTCCAGTCCAACATATATTTTTCATTTGAATGGTCCTTCAAATATGCAGATATTTTAGCCATTTCTGCCAAATTTATACCTTTCAAAGTCCATTCTTCGATAGATGGTAATTCTGGCTTCTTCCAGTATTGTCCCACCAGCAGTCTTGATGCTGTAATCAAGTTCAAAATTAAGTTCGTCTCTGTGGTGGTGCAGTCTTTTATAATGCCTAACAAAAACAACTGTGGTGAAAACTCAATACGTTTTTTCAAAATATTTTGAAGTATCCACCATACTTTTATCCAAAAAGCTTTGATTTTTCTACAAGTCCACCATACATGAAAATAAGTAGCATCTATACATTCACATCTCCAACACTTGGGTTGTAAATCAGGGTACATATATGATATTTTTTTTCGGATCCAAATGCCATCTATAAAACATTTTATAAAAATTTTCTCTTAAATGTTGCGCTTGTGTAAATCTTACATTTTTCACCCAGATCCTCTCCCAAGTTTCCATCATGATTGGTTGTCCAAAATTTTGTCCCCACTTTATCATACAGTCCTTAACTAATTCAGTTTCAGAATCAATTTCTATCAATACGTTATACAATCTTTTAATATGCATAGACCTTTGGTCTCTAACTTGTTTAATTAAATTTTCGTCTGTTTTAGATAAACCCATCTTCAAATCTTTTTGCCATCTAGTCTGCAATTGTAAATATGGAAACCAAGTATGGACTATTCCTTCCTCACTTAACATATTAAATGACTTTAATAATAACGAATTCCCTTCTTTAATTAGGAGTTTCTCATAGGGCACCACATCTTGAACTTGTACTCTATTTGTATTCTCTATTGCGTGTCTGGGAACTGTCCAAACAGGAATCTTTTCGTTTAATATATACTGATACTTTTTCCAAACACGCAACAGAGCACTTCTCAATAGGTGCTCTTTGAAACTCCTATCCACCTTTTTATCATAAACTAAATATGCATGCCAACCATATAATAAACCATACCCTTCAATATTCAATATTCTATCATTAGTTAAATTAACCCAATCACTTATCGCTACTAAAACAGCAGCGTAGTAATATAACTTAAAGTTGGGCATTTTCAAACCACCTCTTTCCCTTGTATCCTGAATAATTTTTAATTTGACCCTCGGTTTCTTGCCATTCCAAATAAATCTATTAATACCCTTCTGCCACTCTTCCAAATTCACATCTTTTTTAAGTATAGGTAACATTTGAAAAAGAAATAAAATTTTTGGCAGTACATTCATTTTAACTGCCGCTACCCTACCCAGCATAGATAGTTCTAATTTTTTCCATTTCTCCAATTCTATTTGTATCTTATTCCACAAAACTTCATAATTATTTTTATATAACTTCCCATTAGAGACTTCAATATCAATTCCTAAATATTTAACTTTCTTAACTATCTCACAACCCGTTATTCTTTCCAAATCCTGTTTTGAATTAATGTCTAAATTTTTAACTAACATCTTTGTCTTAGATATATTTAATTTAAAACCTGATACCCTACCATAATTTTTAATTATCTCCATCAAACTCTGAGCTGACTGTGTTGGTTGAGTCAGTGTCACAAGCAAATCATCAGCAAAAGCACATAATCTGTAATCATGTTGCCTAATCTGTATACCTTTTAAATCATCTGCAGCTCTTATCCTATTCAATAAAACCTCCAAAATTAAAACAAACAACAAAGGGGATAAATGACATCCCTGTCTAGTCCCTTTCTCTATATTAAATGAATCTGTTAAATCTCCATTCACAATGATCTGACCTGTTTGTTTCTGATAAACTGCCAATATAGAATTAATAAACTGATCCCCCATTCCCATCCTAACAATTAATTTTTTCAAAAACGACCAATTCAGTCTGTCAAAGGCTTTTTCCGCATCCAAAAACGTAAGAACTGCGGGCACCTGGATATGCTTGTCCAAATACTCTATTATATTAATGAGTTGTCTAACATTAGTTTTCATCTGTCTCCCTTGTAAAAAAACCAGTTTGGTCAGAATGAATTATTTGTTGTAGAACTGTCATTAATCTATTAGCCATAATTTTTGCAAAAATCTTATAATCCGTATTCAACAATGAAATAGGTCTAAAATTTTCTGGTTGAACATTGTCTCTTCCCTCTTTAGGAATTAAAGAAACATAGGCTGTTTTCCATGAAGGTGGAACCTGACCGCCCTCCTGTATATTAACAAATAGCTCTCTAAGAGGTTCCACCATTTCCATTTGAAGATGCTTATAATAAATTGCCGTTAGCCCATCAGTCCCAGGAGATTTTCCCATTTTAAGTTGTTTAATCACTGAAATTATTTCTTCTGATGTAATCAATGCATTTAACCTATCTCTTTGTTCATTGGTGATTGTCAGTACATTTTCATTTTGCAAAAAAGTATCTATCTCATTCTCTTGTATCTTCTCTTCAGCATACAACTTGGAGTAAAATTCTAAAAAAACTTTCTTAATAATTTCTTGTTGAAACCCTTCCTTCCCTTTATATTCTATTTTTTCAATTATGCGGGATTTTTGTTTTTTCCTTAATGTATAGGCCAACCATCTGCCAGGTTTATTAGAATTAAAAAATGTATTATGTTTAGCATATTGTATATTCCTGGCAACTTGGTCTGCCATCAACAAATCAAATTGTTTCCATAAAATCTTAATCCCCTCTTTAATGTTTTTATCATCTGGTCTCTTTATTAATAATTGCTCTTTCTTTCTTATTTCCTCCTCTAGCTCCTTCCTTTTTTCCTCTTGTTTATGTCTATACCTTTTATTCATATCAATTAAAATCCCACGCATATACGCTTTACTAGCATCCCATACCATTTCTATTGTTGTGTCCTTATGTAGATTTAGCATTAAAAAAATCCTTCATAACATTTTTACATTCATCCACATTTGTGTCATATTTAAACAAATTTTCATTAAGCCTCCAAGATCTTTTAGGAATCTGTCCTACCATTAATTCCATCCAAACTGGATTATGGTCTGTTAAAACTTTGGGTAGGATTTTCACCTTCTTTAATCTAATAATAAAATCACTTGAAGTTAATATAAAGTCAATTCTAGAAAATGACTGGTGTCTATCAGAAAAAAAGGGAATTCTTGCTCTTTACCATGTCTTTCTCTCCATATATCTATCAAATCAAAATCATCCTTTATATCAAAAAATGATTTAGGCAACATAGAACGTGTTTGAGGAATTGGTGATATCTTCTTCTTGTCTAAACCAATATCTATAACACCATTCCAATCTCCCATTAAAATACAAGACCTGTAATCAAATTGTATTAACTTTTTATGTATTAGCTTGTAAAATTTTCCTTGTTGTTGATTTGGTGCATATATACCCATCAAAAGAACTTTCATAAGACCCATCTATTAAAATTTCAATTGCTAAAAATCTACCTTGTATATCTGAATCTATTAATTTAGCTGTTATATGATTTTTAACATAGATAACAATTCCATTCTTCTTCTCAGCAGCCGCTGCCACAAAATGTGAACCTAATTTATTATTTATCAAATATTTCTGGTCAGTAATTCTAATATGTGTTCCTTGTAAACAAATTACATCATTTTTACATTAAGTCAAATAATGAAATATCTTCTTCCTTTTCTGTGGAGAATTTAAACCATTGACATTCCATGTCAAATATTTATTTGACATGACCAACTTGAGAAAGCTTTTGCAAGGCCAAATCAACTTTTTCTTCCATTTTCTTCTTTGGTCTTGCTCCCATGGCTTCCAGACGTGTAGATACAGCTTGAATTGTACGTACTTGTTGTTCCTTTTCTTGTTGTTCCATGCGTTTAGTAGTTGCTCTTGTTTGCCTTTGATCTTTAGACTTCTCTACTTCCAAAGGTTGAAAAATATCAATGCTCCGCGCGGGCAGCTCCATCAAAACTCCTTTATCAACTCCAGATGCTGCAAGGGTTTGTGACTCTGAAGAGTGTACTTGTTGTTTTAACTCCATATCTCTTTCTTTTGGTAAATCTGCACTTTTTGGTGTTGGAGATCGGGGTTTACCAGCCTTCAGCACATTCTCAAAAAAATCCGGTGGCTCTGCTGGCAGGTTTTGTAAAGCCGCAAAACAGCGAACATCAGCTGTTTTTTGCGGTGAAAAATCCCCCCTTCGGGCGAAGAAGGGGTGAAGAGCATCGGGCATGGGTTGAGCTCCTCTAAAAACCCCCTGAAAAAGTTTTCAGGGGGAAAGAGTGAGAGCTCCCCAGGCGCTCGAAGACGCTCCTGCCCAGGGACGCTTCTGTCTGCAGACAGAAAAAGACACCGCGACCATTCCTGCTCAAGATAAATTTTCAAGAGAGACCTACATGCAGGCGGAGTGAATACAGGAGTTTTATATTGCAAGTAATTTTTTATATTTTATATTTTACTTCTGACCACAACCGCTTTTACAATCAACATAATGTATCCAAGATGGTGATCGCTCTCACTGTAAAGGGAAAGTGACTGGAAAGTGAAAGTGAATTTTTTCTTTTTTTTTAGAGTAAAGCCAGAGCGATCGCTTAGATTTAAACTTTAAAATCCTACAAATTATAATTAAATTTAGATTTGAAAGAAGAAAAGAAGAGAAAATTTTTTGGCAATATACATCTAAAGATTTTTTTTTATTTAAAGTATTTTTTTTTAAAGTGACTGAAAATAGAATGGCTTCCAGACAAACAAAAATAGCTTCTGCGAAGGTAGCAGTATCTTCTCCGTCTCAGCCCTCTAAATTACAAGCAAGTAGTTTTTCTGCTCCCCAGCTTCTTTAACATCTACAGAGTCTCAAGCCCCTTTGTCTACTCAATCTCCTCCAGAAATGTTTAACATGAAAGATTTCCAGGCTGCATTATCAACAATGACTGACAATATAGAGAAAAGTATGGAAAAATTGGAGAAAAAGATTGAGGAACAAGTTAAAGGTGTAACTGATGAACTGGAGACAATTAAAGAAACAATTGAGACCCACAATATTGTGATAAGAGAAGATATTGTGGAAGCTATTAAGGGGGTTTGGGATTATACTTTGAGAGTTGAAGAGAAGGTGGAAGGGGTTGAGCAACAAATTGAGGGAAAACTTGATGAAATTAAAAGTGATATACAAGATCAAGCAGTTATGGTACAATATAATCAAATGATGTTGGCTATTAGAATCGGGGCTGAAGGAGGTTGCAAATGAGAATCAGGAAGACTTGAGAAGAATTTTTGAAGAAGCTTTGGCACAATTTTTAGAAGATGGAGTACAAAATGTCTCTTGGCAGATTGATAGGATCTACAGAGTTAATTTATGGATTGCAAGACAAAGAAATTTACCTAGAGACATTGTGATTTATTTTGTTACAAGGAGATTCAGAAATCACGTTCTTACAATATCTTACAATAAGAAATTAAGTGTTGCTGGTCAGGAGGTTGTGGTTTTGAAGGAGATTCCTCCGAAGATGTTAAGAGCAAGAAAAGATTATGCATTTTTGGTGGCTGAATTTAAAAAATGTGGTTTACAATTTAGGTGGGAGGTTCCAGCCGGACTGTCATTATTTTACCAGGGTAATAGATACCGCTTGAACTCTGTTGTGAAAGCGAAAGATTTTTTAATAGGGAACATCTTCTAATGCAGCGGTTCTCAACCTTTTGCGGGGCTCGACCCTGGCCTGCATCGCGCATGCGCGACGCGACGGGCACATCATGCAAGCGCGGCGCGATGGCCCGCATCGCAAAGGGGAAAAAATGGTGGACCAAAAAAAATGGCCGACCCCTCCCCAAAAAATGGCCAACCCCCCAAAAAATGGCGGGCCCGCATTGCGCATGCGTAGCATGACGGCCCGCATCGCAAAGGGGAAAAAAATGGCGGACCAAAAAAAAAGGCTGACCAAAAAAAATGGCTGACCAAAAAAAAATGGCGGGCCCGCATCGCGCATGCGCGGTGCGACAGCCCGCATTGCAAAGGGTAAAAAAATGGCGGGCCAAAAAAAAGTGGCAGACCAAAAAAAAATGGCGGACTGCGGTGTTTGGCGACCCCCGTGAAATGGTCGTTCGACCCCAAATGGGGTCGCGACCCACAGGTTGAGAACCGCTGTTCTAATATATAAAAACCCTTGGAATAAGGAGTTCAGCCTGTCTTATGTCTGTTAACATTGATATGTCTTCATCTATGGCTTCCAGCATTCTATGGTGGTTATTAATAATAAGAAATCCGTGGGAACCTTTATGTTGATGAAATCTGAATCAAATAATATTATGGGAACATGTTCAGATCATTTGAGACACGGAGGTCCTTGTCTAGAAAAGCAGCAAAATGAGATGGTGCAAGTCCCCCCGCCATGTCATTCATCTCTCTGAGACACATACACACAACCAAAGAACCTTGTGAAACCTTAGAAGTAATCTATTACTACATGAGCTTTATTTATTTTATTTATTTATTTCTTAAATTTCTATACCGCCCCTCTGCCGTAGGACTTGGGGCGGTTTACAGCCCAATTAAAACAGATAATAATAATAATAAATATTTAAAAATAAATTAAATTAATACATGGCTGTTACTAAAACCTGTTAAAATCCCAATTCTAAAACCCGAACAACCTTGTTTAAAAAATTTACATAGAGATTTACATAAAACCCGAGGAGGTCTTGGCCAGGCCGGCTTGATTGAAGAGATGAGTCTTCAATTCTTTTCTGAAGGTGCGGAGATCATGACACGTCCGGAGTTCTGGGGGAGCTCGTTCCACATCGTTGGTGCCCCCACAGAAAAGGCTCTCCCCCTGGGCACCACCAGCCGACACTGCTTAGCCGATGGCACCCTGAGGAGGCCCTCTCTGTGGGAGCGAACTGGTCGATGGGAGGTATTTACTGGCAGAAGGCAGTCTTGTAAATAACTGGGAGCGCTTTAAAGGTGGTAACCAATACCTTGAAGCGCACCCGGAAAGCCACCGGCAACCAGTGCAGCTCACGCAGGATGGGGGCCATTCGTACCCATCAGGGTGCCCCCACTACCACCCGTGCGGCTGCATTCTGCACCAGTTGAAGCCTCCGCGTGCACCTCAAGGGGAGCCCCATGTAGAGAGCATTACAATAGTCCAATCTGGAAGTGACGAAGGCATGGGTGACCGTGCGTAGTGCGTCCCTATCTAGGAAGGGGCGCAACTGGCATACCAGAAGAATCTGGTAAAACATCCTCCCAGCCACGGCCGTCAGATGGTCCTCAAGGTACAGCCGTGAATCTAGGAGGACTCCCAAGTTGCGAGCCCTTCCTGTGGGGGCCACTGACTCGCCCCCAATAGACAGCGATGGAATCAGCTGATTATACCGGGACGACGGTAACCACAGCCACTTAGTCTTGGAGGGGTTGAGCTAAGACCGTTCTTCCCCATCCAGATCCGCACGGCCTCCAGGCACTGGGTCAGCATGTCAAGAGCTTCATTTGGGTGGTTCGGGGTGGAAATGTACAGCTGAGTATCATCAGCGTACTGATGGAATTCCACCCCAAAACCTCGGATGATCTCACCCAGCGGCTTCACATAAATGTTGAACAAGGGCGAGAGGACCGACCCCTGAGGTACCCCACAGTCAAGGGGCCTCGGGGTCGACCTCTGACCCCCTGTCAACACAAACTGCGTCCGGCCAGAGAGGAAGGAGGAGAACCACCGAAGCACGGTGCCCCCTATACCTAACCCCTCCAACCGGCACAGCATGATACCATGGTCGATGGTATCAAAAGCCGCTGAGAGGTCCAATAGCACCAGGACAGAGGAGCAACCCCTGTCCCGGGCCCGCCAGAGATCATCCACCAATGCGACCAAAGCTGTTTCCGTGCTGTAACCCGGCCTGAAGCCCGACTGGAGCGGGTCCAGATACGACGATTCCTCCAGGTGCTGAGGGAACTGTTGAGCAACCACATTCTCAACAGCCTTCGCAACAAAGCGAGACAGGACGATAGTTAGATAAAACAGCCGGGTCTAGGGCGGGCTTCTTGAGGAGGGGTTGCACCAGGGAAGACACCCTCACTCAGCGAAGCGTTGATAATCGCCTGGAGCCAGCCTTGCGTCACCTCACTGGAGGCCAGTACCAACCAGGAGGGACACGGGTCCAGTAAACATGTGGTTGCTCTAAGACCTCCCAGCAACCTGTCCACGTCATCAGGTGTCACGAAGTCAAACTCAGCTCAGGTAACAGTCTCAAGACCGGCCTCAGGCACTCCTGCTGGACCTCCTTCGTCGAAGTTAAAGCCTTCCTGAATCTGAGCGATTTTGTCATGCAGATATTGCACAAAATCCTCAGCTCTTCCCTCCAAGGGATCCCCCCCTCGCCTCCCGATGAAGGAGGGAGCGGGTCACCCTGAACAGGGAGGCTGGGCGGTTATCTGATGACGCAATAAGGGCAGTGACGTAAGAACACTTCTCTGCCCTTATTGCCACTAGGTAAGTCCTAATATGGTCTCTTACTCATGTTCGGTCAGACTCAGAGCAACTCGCCCTCCAACTGTTCTCTAGGCGTCTTTTCCGGCGCTTCATCTCCCTCAGCTCCCCGTTAAACCAGGGAGCCAATCGAGAACCATGCCGGTTCAGAGGCCGCAAAGGCACAACCCTATCCAAGGCATCAGCAGCTGCCCTATCCCAGGCAGCCACCAGCGCCCCAACCGAGTTGTGCATTAGAGCCTCCGGTATTGGCCCAAGCTCCGTCTGGAACCTCTCGGGTTCCATCAGTCGCCTGGGGCGGTACCAAATAATTGGTTCCACCTCCCTGCAGCGGGGTGTAGCGGTCTGAAAGTCCAGGCATAGGAGAGAGTGATCGGACCATGACAGAGGTGTAATAACTATATTTCTCATATCCAGATCACTCAGACACTGACCAGAGACAAAAACCAGGTCAAGCGTGTTTCCCCCCATGTGTGTGGGGCCTTGAATTACCTGGGTCAGGTCCATGGCTGTCATGGAAGCCATGAGCTCCCGAACCTCCCCAGACGCCTCGCCCGCAGATGGCAGATTGAGGTCACCCATGACTACCAGCCTGGGGACCTCAACCGCCACCACTGCGATGACGCCCAAGAGCTCGGGCAGGGCGGTTGACACGTGGCAGGGAGCCAGGTACGTGAGCAACACAGCCCTCGGAGCCCCAAGGTCCCATCTCACGAGGGATTCACAGCCTGCCGTCTGAGGAACAGTGACCTCCCTCGGCCTGACACCTTCTCTAATCACAACCGTCACTCCCCCACCCCTGCCCTGAGTTCTCGGCTGGTGAAATGCAAGGAAGCCTGGAGGGCACATTTCCACCAGAGGGATACCTCCCTCTGGTCCCAACCAGGTCTCCGTAATACCCGCCAGGTCTGTGGCCCCCTCCGTAATTAAGTCTTGTATCAAGGGGGCCTTGTTAACCACAGACCTAGCGTTGCACAGCATCAGCCTACAACCCGGGCCCTTTGGCTCTAAACAACCCAGATCACAAGTAGAGCCGCGGGGGTCGGAGCGCAGCACCGCTTGGAGATAGCAGGGGCGCACTCCCGTAAATTGACATGGCCCCCTACTCCCGCCATATCTGCCCTCCCACTTACAGAACTGATGGGAAGTAAATCACCTCTGCCCCCTCCCTGATCCGCACCCTCATGGTTCCGGTCCCACCCATTGCCTGGCCCATGTTTCTCCTCCTTATTCCCACCCTTTAATCCTCCCCTATCCCGTAGACCTCCCCCCAGGCCTACACCATTACTATCATTAATTTTCCCACCCCCCACCCCAGAACCCCTTAAAAAACATTTAAAACCCCTACTTAAAAACCTTTAATAGATAGCAACTTATTTCATGAAGGGCATTATAAATAAGCACAGAAGGAGAGATAAGAGGAAAAGGATTGATGAAAGGAGAAGTAAAAATCAGAATTATTTCAGATATGTAGTAATTATAAACAGCAGCAATTAGAACACAAACATATTTGTGAGCTGAATAGTTAGCTAATATAATTACAGCCTTCCTTGTTTAGTTTTTTTAATGCTCCATTATGCTGAAAAATTCCCTAAATTAAAAGATCACTGCAGCAAATTGAATGAAGAATTTTTTTTCCTGTTTATTTGCAGGGAGTTTTGATACAGCTTTATTTACCAGTCATCATTAAGGAAGTCCACTGCAGTTGTAGTCTATGATCACGGTAACGTCAGTATTGTTGGAACTGTGTTACAGCCTCTTCATTATCTTAACCAGGAATGTTTCATAATTATTCAAATAGCTTCTGTTTATTACAGCACTTAGAAAGATAGTTTAAATTGCTATAATAAACAGAAACAAAGTTGCCTCAATGAGTCAATAGTACATTAAAAAATCTATGCAAAAATTACAGCTGTATGTTATATTTTTCATACATTCATTGGGAATCTTTCCATGGCAGATAAATGATGCTTCAATCATGGAAAGGCATTGCACCCTAATGCATTTCTTTATAAAATGGATATTAAAACATTATCTGAAGTATGCAAAGCTAAGTGACTTCAAGGTTAACTGCTAACATTTTTTGTGTAGTGGACTTAAGCATTTAGGCCATGGGTTTATTTTTAAAATTGTGCATCTTTGAAGGATCTTGTCACCAGGTGGAGACAGGAGTACAGATATGAAACATTCGCCTTTCGTAGAACATTTGCTAGATTCCATTTAGAATTTAAGTTGTTGCCATGAGATGGAGGCATTCTATGATAATTTTGATTTTCATAAGTGTAATAAGCTTCCAGATGCTACTGCATACAATATTCCACTTATAATGAATAATTCCCCAATAAGAGTTAGAAATTAGCACTGATTATGATTTCTTTTTGGAACCTTTTATTTCATGTTAGAGGCTGCCACTACCTACCAAAAGCTAATTTATAAATTTTACTTTTCTTCATTCCTTTTCGTGAAGGTGAAAAAAACCTGTGGCCCCTCAAATATTTCTGAACTTAAAGCTGTATGTGGTTGTTCCTCCATCCCTTCCTTAAAAATAAAGTCAGATTAAAGATTAGTCAGAGAAAACAAAAAAAAACCACAAAAATATGATTCCTCTCAGCCTCAAGAAATTTATTTAGAAACTATTTACAAATGTTGAATAAATGGGGTAGAAAGATAGTCCTTTTAAAATTGAAGATACCGTAGATGTTCTTTAGTGAATCTCCCTGATTTTACATCTGTAGATTCCATCCTAATGATTAAAATGATAGAACCCAGAGAGATTTTATCTTTTTTCACAGAGATAAACAGGAGAGCTTTATCTATTCAAGATATCATGAATTGTATGAGATATTCTTCACTATAGCGTTAGCATAATTTGTGTTTTATTTATTGACAAAAATTCCGTTTATTTTGCCATTATTGCTGAAGCTGGAGAGATTTCTCAGTGTATTAAAATTATTAAATTGTTGAGATTTTTTTTTACCATATATTTGGCATGGAAAGACCACATTTTGTCTAATATAAATTGGAGCTACCTACTATTGAAGTAGGATAGTTTTGTAGTATTGGATTCTGGATCTGTTCTTTGGTTAGTCAATTGGTATGATCTATATTCAGGAGTTCCGGCACCTTTTTTGGATGGAACCTTGTAGGGTAGGCAAGGTGGGTTGTATAACGTGTGTGAGTTCCAGCACCTTTTTTTTAAACAAAAAAAGCACTGTCTATATTGTATGCATATAATCTTTACATACCACCTTCACATGTGGTTATATTTGTTTAGGATATTTTTCTTGAAAAGTTTTCATGGTTAAATCTTCTGTGCTATAATGTCATTCATACTGTTTCGTTATTTAATAATCAATAGTCAGTTTTCATCTATAATCATTAATTAGCTACCCATAATTAGTTTTGTTAATTTCTAGTTACGATACCCATTTGACAGAATTCAAGCAGAAAGAAGTAACAAGCAAAAATACCATCTCTGCTTAGAGAATGGAAGTGATTTTTACCTGGAGTTGATCTGGTAATGACTTGTGAAAAAGTTCAAATTAATCATATTGTTGAAATTATTTTAATACGGTACATTTCATATTTTGAAATTGCTTATCTCTCTGAGTATTTTGTTACTCCCAAAGTTTGAATTCCACTGAATTAAACCAATAAATTGCATGTTTGTAATTTGTAAATAACTGAATCAATTTAAAAAAATGATTAATTTTGGCTAGAACATATTCCTAGTCATTACATAGAATAATTGCAGTAGTTTAAAAGAGAAAAATGTTGCATTCATGTTAATAAGAAATTTCTTCAAGGATTAAGTTTTTCTTCGATTTAACTTGAATGATAAAAGTTAATTTGTCTCGTGTGGAGTTGATACCGTATTTTATTGATAAAATTTATAACATAAACTTTAATAACTGCAGAGGGGCCTCCAGAGACAATATTTTACTGTGAACAATCTTAATTATACAGACTACACTTTTATAGCATCCTGGAGCAAGACAGTATGTGAGATGTTTTATTGAACTACATTTTGAGATAGCAACAAAAATATTATTCAAGATCAAATACTTTAGGATTGAGATTACTAGGTCGCTAGTAAATTTTAAAAACTGAAACATTTTAAAATGACACTTCAAAATTATAGCTTTAGGTTATAATTCTACACAATGCCATTCAATTCCTTTGATGCTGAAGATCTATAGCTAACTCACGTTTTTAGAAGATCTAAAGTAACATAGGACAGAGGTCCCCAGCCCCTGGTCTATGGACTAGTACCGGGCCACGGCATGCCAGCAACCGGTCTGCACAAACAAGCAAAGCAGGATGCAGGCAACACACAAAACCGCGCCCCCTCCAGTCCGCGGAAAAACCTCTCTCCAAGTAACTGGTCCCTGGTGCCCAAAAGGTTGGGGATCTCTGACATAGGAGATAAAGTAATAGTTTAGCTAGAATGAAGCCGATTCAATAGCTTGCCTGAACTACAAAGATATATAATTAACTACAGCATTTTAACTAGTGAGATAATGAATAGCATGTTGGAGTGAACATAATATTATTATTCTATAATTTTGCAACATGTATAATATTTTGTTATTAAAGCTAATTAATTAAAACAAAGCTTATTAAAGTTACCATATTGTTGATAACTTTATAAATATTGGTATTGTTAAATGAAGAAAAATATATTTTCATTCTTCAGGAGTGTTCTTGCTGCTATTGTCAGCCTTACTTAATTGAGCAAGGGACATATAAACCTTCTCATTGTAAAGTCCATGTTAACTGTATTTTAAAACAAGTTTAATTTTAAAAAAAGCTAACAATCCAGGCAAACTGTTTTTAATAGAATTTCTAATAGTACTCTATAGCCACTTCTTTTGGTGTGCCACAGGGCTTAGTACTGCTATCCTTTTTAACATCTACATGAAGTTCTGGGTGAGATCATTCATCACCAAGTATCATCAGTATGTGTATGATACCCAACTCTATATTTCCACCCCTGGTGATCCAAATGATGCTTTTACTGCCCTTTTACAGTGCCTGGAGGCTGTTGGAGTCTGGATGTGGGACAACATGCTTTGATTGAACCCTGGCAAGACCAAATGTTCTGGATGGGTAGCACAACCCCAAACAGATCTAGTATGCAATGTAGGGGTTCTCCTGGACTTGCAACACCTGATTGATGAGCAGGTGGCAGTTGTGACTAGGAGAGCCTTTGTGCAACTTCGTGTTGTGGGTCAGTGGCACCCTTTTCTGGATTGGGATTCTCTGTGCTCAGTCTCTCAACCTTTGATTATCTCATTTTTGGACTATTGAAACATTTTCTACATGAGGCTACCCTTGAAGAGTATCCAGAAGCTGCAGCTGGTACAGAACACAGTAATGTGTGCAGTTCTTGAGGCCTTAGGGTGATTCAAGTTACACCACTGTTCCATAAGCTGCACAGGTTGCTAATTTGTTTCTGGATCCAATTCAAGGTATTGGTTACTGTTATCCCTTCTAAAACCTTTATGGCATGGATGCAGGTTATCTGAGGAACTGTCTCACCCTGATGGGATTAGCCCGCTCCACGCATGCTGGCAGGAGTGGCATGCTGCGGATCCTGTCAGTTAAAGAATTTTGGCTGGTGGGGGCCAGAAAAAGAGCCTTTTCTGCCATGGCACCGCCTTCTGGAACATCTCCCTCCCCCTGAGGTGAGACTCACACCCACCTATTTTGATCTTCTGTACTATAACAATGAACAATAGTACAACTAACATAGTATGTTCTATTCTTGTAAAAAGAATAAAACAATAACAGATTGTGAAGCATCAAATAATGGGAGTTTATAGTATAGATTCATTGCCTAGATTTATAATTTATTAATTTGTAATAATAGAAATAGAAATATACATGAGCCTACATAAAAAAAGGCAAACCATTTCTGTGTTATTGACTAAATGAAAGGAGACATTATCTTTTTAAAGTGTTTTCAGCATATGAATGGGGTAGTAAATTTTTAAAGGCTTGGAGCAGAATCCAAGTGAAAAAATCTGCAACAGACAGTAATTGATTATTAATATCAAAACTGGAAAGAAACTCATCTGAAGCATTTCTGCAATATAACTTTTCTCAAAAGAAGTATATTTTCTCAATGTATTAATACTAGTTTTTGATGTATGTCACTTAGGTATAATGAAGACTTTTCAGAAAGTTTTCTCAATACTGAACAAGTTTCAATCTGTTTGCATGATAAAGGCATTCTTCTTTCAAACCCTATTGTCTGTTATAGCAGTAGATAAGAGAATCAATCCGGAAGCAATTATTGGGGACCCCTTTCCTCCTCAGAAATACAGGATTGCTTTTCCTTGGCTCTTTTCCATTGAGTGACAGGAATGGAGACATCTCTAGTGGTGCTGTCCACAACCTGACAAATGTGTCATTTTGGTGTTCGTCTTAAATGATTTTATAGAATTCTATATGTGCTCATCTGATATACCTTGTAGGATACATTTTAGGTTGTAATCTTAAATCATTAGTTTTACATGACTGAGTAGGAATGCAGTGTTTCCATTAGTTTTTGTATAGGAGCTATACTAACTTTCCCATGAGAATCTTTGTAGAAAAAAATGGTGAAGGTGAGTGGAAGATATGAAGCATGTTATTTACACTGTCTTTTTGGCTGTATTGTATAAACCCAGTTCATATCAAAGATGCATTTAATGGCTATAATGTTTTTAATTTTTTTGATAGAAGAGAAAAACAACTGTTCCCTATTAGCTCCTGTTAGAAAAATGTTGGTCCTTGACATTTTCTCATATAAAACCTGCCAGAATGACATGCATTTCTAGTCATTCCCTATGTGCATGAATAGGAGCACATAGAAATGTATATGCTACACCAGAAATCTTGTTTTTAAAAGTAGAAAGTGATGGAAAATTAATGGAGTGCTTGAGAAAACCCTTTTCTCTCATTTTGATAAGAATGCCTGTGTTTTGGAGGCCTGTTAACTCTCTGTTTCTTGTTTAGATTCTTCAAAAGTGGGTATTTTAAAATGACAGTTATGAAAAAATATAATTCTTTAGAGGGTTCACACATTTTTAGACTATACAGGCCTAAAATAAGACAAGAATAAATAGTACAGTATTTCACAATGTGAAAACTTACTGCTTTGCTTTGCCTGTTCAATGTGCTCATCCAGAGTATAGCAAATGCCTGAGAATCACTTTTGTGATTAAAACCGTCAAAAGTTTATTTAACTCTCAAATCATTCCCGATTAATTTCTTGTCCCTTCTTTATTTTTCAGGTTGGCCTTCATTCTATGATGTAATCAATTCTGACACAATTACATGTACTGATGACTACTCATTTGGGATGCACAGGATTGAGACAAGCTGCACTCAAGTCAGTTTAAAAATAACAAAAATGCTATACTGTTAAAGATATTTTTTTTGGTACCAGCTCTATTTCATCCATTCACATAGAAAGACTTGCAAACTCTTAATTACCCAAAAATTAACAATTGTCTGACTAGTCATAGGCACGACAGCTGGTAGGTATAAAAAATTAAAGTCTAATGAAAATCTATATTGTTATCTTTATTTAACAGTGTGTACATACAGTAAGGGAAAAAAGTATTTGATCCCCTGCTGATTTTGTACGTTTGCCCACTGACAAAGAAATGATCAGTATATAACTTTAATGGTAGGTTTATTTTAACAGTGAGAGACAGAATAACAACAAAAAAATCCAGAAAAATACATTTTAAAAAGTTATAAATTGATTTTCATTTTAATGAGTGAAATAAGTATTTGACCCCTTTGCAAAACATGACTTAGTACTTGGTGGCAAAACCCTTGTCAGACATTTCTTGTAGTTGGCCCCCAGGTTTGCACATATCTCAGGAGGGATTTTGTCCCACTCCTCCTTGCAAATCCTCTCCAAGTCATTAAAGTTTCGAGAGACTGGCTAGGCCACTTCTTGAGCCAATCCTTTGTTGCCTTGGCTGTATGCTTTGGGTCATTGCCATGCTGAAATACCCATCCACGACCCATTTTCAATGTGCTTGCTGAGGGAAGGAGGTTCTTGCCCAAGATTTGACGGTACATGGCCCCGTCCATTGTCCCTTTGATGAGTGAAATTGTCCTATCTTCTTAGCAGAAAAACACCCCCAAAGCATAATGTTTCCACCTCCATGTTTGATAGTGGGGATGGTGTTCTTGGAGTCACAGGCAACATTCCTCCTCCTCCTAACACAGCAAGTTGAGTTGGAAGGGACATTGGAGGTCATCTAGTCCAACCTCCTGCTCAGGCAGGAAACCCTATACCATTTCAGACAAATGGCTGTCCAGTCTCTTCTTAAAAACTTCCAGTGTTGGAGCATTCACAGCTTCTGGAGTCAGGTTATTCCATTGATTAATTGTTCTAACTTTCACCCAGTTCTCCTCTGAATCATTCAGATATTCATTGGCAAACTTCAGATGGGCATGTATATGTGCTTTCTTGAGCAGGGAGACCTTGTGGGCGCTACAGGATTTCAGTCCTTCACAGCATAATGTGTTACCAATTGTTTTTTTGGTGACTAGGTCCCAGCTGCCTTGAGATCATTGACAAGATCCTTCCATGTAGTTCTGGGCTGTTCCTCACCGTTCTCATGATCATTGAAACTCCACGAGGTGACATCTTGTATGGAGCCCCAGACCAAGGGAGATGGACAGTTATTTTGTGTTTCTTCTATTTGCAAATAATCGTACCAACTGTTGTCATCTTCTCATCAAGCTGCTCCTAATCTCAGCTTGTTACCTCTATAAAAGACACCTGGGAGCCAGAAATCTTGCTGATTGATAGGCGATCAAATACTTATTTCACTCATTAAAATGCAAATCAATTTATAATTTTTTTGAAATGCATTTTTCTGGATTTTTGTTGTTATTCTGTCTCTCACTGTTAAAATAAATTAAAATTATAGACTGACCATTTCTTTGTCAGTGGGCAAACATACAAAATCAGCAGGGGATCAAATATTTTTTTCTCTCACTGTAAGTGCTCTCTTAAATCTAAATGCAAAATGTGGATGGCGGGTGTTACTTCCACGTTATGAATAGTTGAGGAAGAGTACTGACAGAAACCCATGAGTTATTCTCATGTATCTTACTGCTTATCTTCAAGTTCCTTCTGCCAAAATACTTGAGTGATCATGTTAAATATTGTTTTCCATTATATGTCTCATTCTAATTCCTTTGACTGTTACTATCATCTGTCTTCCATAGCATTAATGGCTCAATACAGACTTATCAGGGAGAAAGGTTATTAAGCAAAATAACAAATCCCAGAAACAGGAGGATATGGTTAACTATAAAAGAACACAAAAGAAATTTGACTTAAAGTTGTACGTAGAAGCATTTAGAAAAGAAATGCAATGGTGAATGAAAATTCTAACTCAAGTTTTTTTATTGCAGTTGAATTAGTTTCAGTTGAAATTTAAGTTTGATCTTGGTTTTGTTATAAGTTTTCTAGATTGGTGTGGTCTAGAATTACTTAAAAATTGATATTAAGGTAATCATTTGTACAAGCTAGAGTCATTATGTTATGGAGTCATTTTCAGTTTTTCTTTCCAGAGCTTTCCTACTAGCAATCACCATAAACAAATCATAAAATAAACAAATCAGTACTAGTAGAACTACACTCTGTAGGCAAAAGTCTACATGGGGAGCTCTGATGTATTTATATTTTTCTTCTACTTAAGACCTTCAGTTAAATTATTTGTGTGTGTATATAATTAACCACTTTGACCTATTCCTGTTTTTGGGATTTGTTTTTCTGCTTTTCATACCAAAGCAATCAGAAGATAGCTCGCAGTGGTATGTAATAATAGCACATTATTATAATAGGCTATTTAACAGGAGAGTAAATCATAAAGTAGCAGATTAGTAGATAGAAACATCAAGAAAAATCATTAAAGGATTTCATTAATTAAAAGCATAGATAATAAGATATATTTTATATGCTATTATGTTAGTTTCCCCCCAAAAAATAAAAGTCCAATATAGCTAAAGTGAAAATGTTGTTTTGATATAAAATAAATTTGCTGGACAATATAGGTCTGTCTCTGGAGTAGCAGTTCCTAGCTGGGAGCTATAAAAGTTTAATTATATGAACAATACATATTAATATGTTTCAAAGCTACCTTTCTTTGTGTATCCTACAGTTCTTTATTGTACTAGCAAGATGATACTTATAATGAAACATTTTGCCTCAAAATGACATATTATTTATAATTTTCTCTGCATAAAAATTCTGTTAAAGCTTTTGAGTACTCAGGGATCTTTTTTTAGAAATGATCTCCTGAATCCTGACAGAACTATATGGAATAATCCTACACTTCTTGTTCCAACAGTTATTTTAGTTTCTGTAGGACATCTTCATAGAGTTAGTAAGTCACCTACAGGAAACACTTTTAAATTTTGTAATGTTACAGTGTCTTAGTGTTTACTTATTGTAGTTAAATATCCTCTTAAGAATTAATTTCATTTGAAGAGGACAGAAAAGAACAATATGGCAATTTTAAGACAATGTTGCATCTTGCATTACTCTCATTTGTATTGTTAAAGAAATGACCCTTTTGTTTGATATGTGGATAAGCATATTCACTTTGTACAAATTGAAATCAAACTGTAAACATTTGTTTAGAATAAGTTTCTCAAAGAACTAAATAAAAAGGAACAAAGACTGAAGATCAGCACTTTAAATCCCTGTATTAAATTTAATCCAATTTAACAAGTTTAAAAATAAAGCGCATATATGTTAACTTTCAAACAACGATACATGTACTTTAGGTTTTCCCATTAGGTTTTCTACATTTAAGAATGAACGCAGGTTATCTTCTTTTCTTTCAGTGTGGTGCTCATCTTGGCCATATATTTGATGATGGGCCACATCCAACTGGAAAACGATATTGCATAAATTCAGCTTCATTAGCTTTTGAGCCTGCAGACAAGAATTATGCTGGAGAAGACAATACTAGTTCTACACCTGCACAACCAGATAAGACGGATCTGTAAAATGGGAATCTGTTGTTTAAGATTGTTTTCCTAGATGACATGGAAAGAATATTTCTAAATGGTTTTCTATCTTACATACTATTTTTTAAAAAACATACAAAGATGCTCTGCAGTATATAGTTTTTTTCCTGATCAAAATGAGACATGCTAATTCCTTTTCTTATATAACTACACATAACTATTTCACAACTTCTATGCTTTGAAGCAGTCCCATAACATGTCTTTTGACACTATGATATTGATTACTTACATTTTTCTTATAATAGGTCTGAATTATATTCCTTCATATTTTTCATTCAGTATACAACCATAGCAAGAAAACAGTTTTCTAATGGTACTTAGGCAATTTTGTTTTGATTTACACATATACTCAACTAACTCTCTGTAATTATTGTACCATTCCATAAACGAGGCTGTATAATTTAATATAATCAAGTTTTATCTTGGATTTCTGGAAAAGTATACATCTACATAAATGGCAACCATACACCCTGCCTTCGGTTAGATAAATACTATTTAAAAATAAATAAATAAGATCACATTTATATTGGGACTGCCTAGAAAAGATAGTAGATTTATTCCTTTATGTAGCAGGTGGCTTTCTCTTGGAACAGCTTAAGAGGCCAGAGCAGTCATAATATACTTTTAAAAACTGTGTATGAAGACTAGTAATCATAGATCAGTTGTTTCCTCATATTTGTAATGAAGGTTTTAAAAATCATCATTGTATTTTTATCCTCAAAGACTCAAAAGAGGACTCATAGACTAGTTTACAAATGTGGGGGAGATTTTTTATTTTTTACTATTTTGTGATCTTATGTAAATATAAAACTCAGTATTGCCTTATCAATTAGTGTTGTCCTGGGAAAATTAATACCTAATTAAATGGTACAGATCTTCCTGAATTTTCCTTTACAACGTTTAAGCGGCAGTGTGTAAAATAGATACATGGAAAGCCCTATTTTAAACATCAAATTGCTCTGCTTATATTGCCTTAAAGAGGAAATGCTGAGTATGAAATGTGGCCATTCCCAGCTGATCCATGGGATCTCTAAGTTGTTCTCTTCCTTTGGAAAACCATTGGATTTGCCATGGAACCTATCCTGGGTCTCCCAAAGTTGGTGGGAACATGACACTGTCCTCACTATTGATTAAAAAAAAATTAAAAGGTCAGTACTAGGACTGGCAAGGAGACAACATTTTGTCCTTCAGCCGTGATAAACATAATTTGTGAATTTGTCTCAGATTTTAGTATGTGTATGACAGAAATAAACCTCTTGCAAGGATATGCCTACTTTCTAATTCATGTTACAAGAGAATTGGTATAATTTTTACTTCATGTTACAAGAAAATTGGTATGAAAATTAACTGTCATGCTTGAGAATAACAGCATTTTATGAAATATAACATTATCATACTATTTAAGATAATTTTACCATAATTCATTATCTGTATCAAACAGATCACCTGTATCTGGCAAACAAAATAGTTAAAATTGATATCTATTAGCCTCATGCATCTTAACAGCAAAACAATTGAATTATAGATTGATATGGGACTTAGGAATACAATCAATACATAAGAATTTGTAGCATGATTCTTAGGCATGTGATTATCTTCTCATTTGTTGGATAAATCTTTCTGCCATTTGTTCCTATACTTTTATTAGAAGTTAGTTTTCTCCAGTCATATTTTCTGAAATGAAATCTCTGATTTGTAACATCAGTGAAAATATTGAGCATTAATTTTTGAGATAACTTGCAGTTAATGTTTTAACCTATTTCTCTGTTCTTGTTAAAGAAACATATCCTTCAGACTCTAATAAGCAATAATGTAAGCTTTTCATAAGTTGATTTATATTTACAGTTTATGAAATGCAGTGAATTGAATCAATATGGCCACATATAGGTGTGCTATCAGAGTATAACTTCATTAATAAATGGAAGGCATGGATATTGATCATTTTGTATTAATAATATCTACTAGAAATAATGTGAGTGTGACATTTACAGTACTGCAAAGCTCAAAATATCACTTTGTTAATGGCTTTGCTATAACTTGGATATTATTGACTGCAATTTATGACTGGGGAGTCCGTTGGTGTCTCCTGGATATTTTGTACGGTGTGACTGAGAATAATTACTGAATGCACATGTTTCAGTCTATATTATATAAGAGTTTATACAGATATTGAGAAAAAAAGAGAATGGTTATTTTAGTATATTTGGAACTTGCCAAATATTTTTTGCTTTTAAGACATTAGGTTTTATTCAGTTAAGATACCTTTTAATATGTTTGCTGAACACAGATATATAATATTTAATTTATAAATAAATATTTCTTATATTCTCTCTTTTGACTCATTATTTCTCAATCAAGGATGGTCTGTATCTTAGATTCCATGGGGCGGCACTCTGGTACTAAGCAGTCATTATAACGGATGGGGAACAATGGCCTGTTTATGACTTGTAGACTTCAACTCCCAGAATTGAGTTGAATTCCACAAGTCATAAAAGGGCCATCGTTCCCCACCCATGCATTATAAGGGGGTAAAGCAAATTGATAACAGAATATAATTCCCTGCACATGCCATGATCCCAGGAATATATTTCATGTTTTTAGTTGTAATTGAAGGGAGAAACAATTGAAAAAACTACTCTAATTTTATCTTAGAGGGGAAAAAATATAGAAGATTAAGTTACTTATTTCTCACTGAAATCAAAATGAAAAGTTTATTCATCAATTAATCATTGTAATGATCATAAATGGAATTTGATACTGTTCCTATAGCCAAAGAACTACTAAAAGATATAGATATTATTTCTCCAATGTAGATGGATTGATTTTTATTATATAATCCTAGAGGTTTAGCTGAGATTCAGTCATGTTTATTGTGGACTGGGTAGAGAAACATGGTCTGTATAAAATTGCTGAATTACAACTCTAAGAAACCCTAGCCAGATTTAACGGAACTTATTGTCAGCAATATCTGGACTGGAGGATCACAGGTTTCTCATCAAGGCTCAATGAATTCAAAAGGATAGGTTTGTTTAGTATTAAGTCCACAAAATTTGCTTAGCATTACAAAAAAACAATTATTAGCATTATTGTTTTCAGCAAGAATATCAAGTTTTAAAAAGTAACAAGCCAACTACAGGACATTTGTAAAAGAAAATCTGGCATTGTTTATATGTTAATGCTTTGATATCCATGGAATCAGCTGAAAGAATCACTATTTAAAAGGTTAGACATTAGCTAAGAATATACTTTCTGAGAAACAGATAATGTGGGTTCATATTGCCCCCAACTTAAAAAGTATATTTGAGCTGACAGTTGGATTTGTTTTAGAAGTTCTGTTGGATGTCTTCAGAATTATTTAGAGTAAAGCATAAAATAACATTGTGAAATATTTTATCTTGGTTATTTTTAAAACGTTCATATAAAAGAACTAAACTATGTATGTATGCTTTTCAAGAAGCTTTATTCATCCTGGACAAATGTTTTCATAATGTTTTTATTGAAAAGATCTCTCAAGGTTGTGTGCAAATAGTTGAAATATTTTCTAAAAATTCAATCAACATTATAGCTTATTCATCGTTCTACATTTGAAATCTGTGCAATGTTCATTCATTAATATCATATTCATGAACTATGCCTGTATAATTAAGAATGCTAAATATTGTCATGATTTTCTAAAAGTCTGAAAGGTTTTTGAACTTAAAAGATCTGTTAGGTTTGGGGCAGGCTATTAAAATATATATTAAATTCAAAGTGGCTTTTAAAATCCCAAGGAAGAAATCATTTATGTTTATTTTAATACTTTGTAAAACCTTCTATTCTGAAAAGTGGCCATAATCTGAATGTTGTGCTGCACTGAACAGAGAGAGTAACATAAGAATGTAATTGTAATCCTTTGTTGGATTGGAAGCTCAAACATTGGCAAGTGAAGGAGGTGCCTCTAAAGAAATAGATACAATTTAGAATGTAGACACAAAGTAATGTGATCACAAATTTCATCTTAAAAGTATTTCTAAACAGCTGTGCATTATTCTTTATAATACTTGCAGGCACAGCCAAAAGTATTGGTATCCTTTCCCTAAAGAATCCCAATTTGCTGTGAAATAAATTGAAACTGACATAAGTAAATGGCATCCACCTTCCTTACTCCATAGAGAGATATTTTGCTTTTGATGGATGACTTAACATATTTTCTCTAAATAAACCAAGACTTCATTAATCCCTGTTCTATAATGCCCATATAGATTACTGCAATGATTTATATGCTGGTATATCTTTAAAGATGCTCTGCAGACTTGAATCAGTACAGCATTATCCGAGTAAGAATGTTAACCAGAACTTTATGGCCATTTTATGCCAGTTCTGCAGTATCCTTGGTTGGTCCCAGTACACTTGCAGACCAGATTCAAGTTCCTAACATTAACCTAAAAATCCTTTGTGGCTTGGGGCCCCAATATCTGAAGGAAATCACTTCCTGAAAATTCCAACCCAAACCGTAGAATTGGCCAGGCACCAGCTCTCCTTCCTTGTTGAGGTTTGGAAGCAGCTGTACAGCAGGATACCACCTTCTTAACTCCCAGTTTTCACATGCTTTCCTTTATAAGGGACATCCAGTGGCTTGTTTTCTTTCTAGGACTAGACAAACATTAAAATAATTATTTTTAATATATAACATATACGAAACATTCCACAATAGAATTCTGCATCTAATTATATTTACCTTACCTCTTTTTAATGTCTTTGTGCTCTGTACTTTTACCCAGTATTTTAATTTAACATTTCATTGTCATTTTAAAGTGATTGCAAGTTGTTCAAGGAAAACATAGTTTGAAGATAACAACTAAGATGTTTCAATAAGTAAAAATAACTAAGTATTGTTGCATCTACTATTAGGCAAAGCGAATATGCTTTGATTTGTGTCATAAAAGGGCAGCATATTTATTGTTCATGAAACAATTTATTTGTAATTGTAAGGGAGGGAGAGAATAAATTAGGATTCCAATACTTTCCACCTTAAATGCTAAAATAAACTAATAGCACTTAGACTTATATACCACTTCACAATGTTTTACAACTCTCTCTAAGCTGTTTACAGAGTCAGCATATTACCCCCAACAATCTGGGTCCTCATTTTAATGGGCCTTCAATATTTCTTTCCTTATCTGGAGTGGACATACATTGTTTGCTGTTCTGCAGCATGTGTTGGGCTGATTAAACCAGAAATTTGGTAATATTTGAGAAGGGAAATTTGTACCTTTAACTACATTTTTATTTAGCTAGCAACCAATTTAAATGAAATCGAAGTGTCAGAATCCAATTATATTTCACCTCTAGTTATCGTCTATGGAAAACCCCATTTCTGCCCTCTCTGGATTCTCTCATACGATGAAGGGGAAGGGGGGTGAACAAAGAGGTTTTATGGCCCTCACTTCCTTCGGCACAACTTCAAAGGGACTGGATGTGGATCTCACCAAAAGGACTAAATCGTAACAATGAGGCCATTAGCTTTTATCTGCTCCTCTCTGAAGTCTCCCACCAGCGGTGAGGAAAAAGGGGGTGGAAATGTAACGCCTGAGTTTGTCGCTGGAAAGATGGTGGGGTGGGGTGGGCTGCTGGGGACCCCTTAAAACCTTGAACCGTAGGGCTTGGGCCCCAGGTCCTGTCTAGAACACCTGCAACCATTTTCTCTTAATGATGCCTATTGGAAGAAATATTCCAAGAGTTCTGTCTTCTTAAGATGCAAAGTGGGGTGGGTCCTTACATTAGACAGGACCTGCAGAATTAGTCCACCTGGAAGGGAGAACCTTGCCAGGGGACTTTGCAAAAATTACCATGTCAGACGGCGGAGCAAGGAAGGGAGGAAACCTCCCGGAAAGGGAGCCACTGCCCCAACTGAAACTCTGCCAGATGTCAGGATCTGAGAGGTCAGATTCCTCAGGAGAAGAGGTGGTGGAGACACAGGACCACAAACCTCGGTGGTCAATGGGCGTTGGAAAGAAAGGTGAGTGGGAAAAGAAATCAAGAAAGGTGACCCTGAGACGGGGAGCCAACCAACCAGAATGGAAGCAGGAGATGGAGAAATCCCTGCACGCAAGTGAAGAGGAAGGGAGATGGACATCGTACCCGGGCTGGATCCTAGAGAAAACTATCGACCTGATGAAGAGAACTCTCAGCTCCCTAGGAGAGGAGAATTCTGAGCCCTACGGCTGCCCCAACTCCTGGAGCCGCAAAGGGAGAGACACTGAGGGGGAAGTGGAACCTGCAGTCCCGGGGACATCTGCTGATCCAGTAGTCTCCACTCCCTGCCGACCCACAGATGGCGATCTGGATGGAAGACACTACCACCAACAACGAAGGCACCGGTCCATTCAAATACTCCCGCTGCTGGATGTGAAATTCATGGGGGAGCCAACACGCTTGGGGTTTTTCCTAACCCAAGTCCTCAACTACATGGAGGAATACGGGCGGGACATCCCCAGTGACAAAGCCTGTATCCGAATCGTGCAATCTGCCCTGGACGGGCCGGCCACAGATTGGGTGGTGAACTTGCATGACTCCAATGCCCCAAAGCTCAACGACTTCAACCGTTTCATGTCCTCTCTGAGAAGGCGATTTGAGGACCCCCTGGCTGATCGCAAAGCCTGCAAAAGGATAAAAATGATGAGGCAAGGCAAACGCCCGATAGCTGAATATACGCAAGAATTCCGGGCCATTGCCAGCAAACTGAACTAGCCGGAAGACAGACTAAATTATGACCTATATGATGTTGCCTGCCCCGAGAGGACCCACACCAACTTGAGGAATGGTACATCTTGGCAGAGGAAGCAGAGTTCGACATATTGAAGAGGCACCGCCGAGGAAAACAATGGAGCCGCTCACTGCCTGAGTTGACACGCGAACCAGTGAAACCATCGGCTATGGCCAAGAAGCAAATGGGGTGTTTCAAGTGTGGGAGAGAAGGGCATCGGGCTGTAGAATGCTGCCCAAAAGCCCCCCAGCACAACCCAGACAGATCACCGGCCAGCAAATCCAGAAAGTCTCCAGCTAAGCCAAAAGAACCTGCCATGAGAATGATGGAGGCTGTGGAATCCCCCACCTCTGCTCATCAGGGGGAAAGAACTCCAGCCTACACCACAGGGCCGGTGGATGCCTCAGACGACAGCTCGGAGGGTGAACCCCTGGTAAGTGGACGTATCGCACCCATACTCAAGACAGTGACTATATTAATTCCCCCCATGCCCGAAGCCGTGAAGGTGAAAGCCTTAATAGACTCTGGCTGCACCCGCTGCCTCATTAGCCCGACGCTAGTGGGAATCTGGGCATTTCGTCGAGGAGACTAGAACAACCAATCTCATTTGGCCAGTTATATGGGTCCATAGCAGGGGGGTGCCAGCTACTCTAGCCACTTTACCAATACACTCTCCCTGGGCAAACATGAGGAAGACATAACGTTTGTGGTAACCCCAGGCATGGAATGCCCAATGATCCTAGGGATGGAATGGTTAAAAAATGGAACTCCTGGGTGAATTGGAGGATGGCAGAAATCAAATTCCCGAAGGGGGACCCTATGGACTTAAAATCCCAAGGGGGGCTACCAGAATCAAGAACAGAAAAAGCATCCATGGGAGAGGAAAAGGGACTACCAGAAATACCAGAGGAATACAGAGACCTTGCTGAGGTTTTCAGTGAGGAGAGGGCAGATGAGCTCCCCCCCCGATCCACAGACTGTGCCATTGAATTCAAGCCTGGGGCAAAACTCCCGAAGCCCAGATTATACTCCATGAGCCCAAAAGAGAAGGAGGAAATGGAGAGATTCATAAAGAAAAACGTAGAAAGGGGATTCATTGAGCCAACCAAGCCTAAAGTAGCTGCCCCGGTCCTCTTTAGAGAGAAGAAGGACGGCTCTTTACGCTTATGCGTGGATTATAGGGCCCTGAATACAATCAGTGAAAGCAACCTATACCCTCTGCCCCTCATGAAGAACATGTTGTCACACCTCTCGAAAGGGAAAATTTTTTCTAAACTAGACCTAAGGGAAGTTTACTGTAGCGTGAGAATTAAGGAAGGGGATGAATGGAAGACTGCATTTAACTGCCACATGGGGTGCTACCAATTCAAAGTCTTGCCATTTGGATTTCAAGGGGCCCCGCAGTATTTATGCAATTAATGACGTTCTAAGGGAACACCTATTTAAGGGGGTCCTGGTTTACTTAGCGACATTCTTCACCGAATCAAAAGAGGAACATGTCAACCTAGTCAGAGCGGTCTTAAAGAAACTGTGAGCCGCCCACCTATATGCCAAACTGTCGAAATGCGGATTCCACCAGAAAAGGATAGACTACCTAGGTTATTGCATATTCCCACAGGGCATTGAAATGGACCCTGAGAAGGTCAGAGCAGTATTAGAATGGGCACCACCTCGCACAAGAAAGCAACTGCAAAGTTTCCTGGGCTTCGCAAACTTTTACCGCCAGTTCATCCCCTCATTTGCCCAGATAGCCCTGCCCCTCATGAACTTACTAAAAAAAAAAGGGAGCATCCTCAGTAAAACCTAGCCAGCCACTAACATGGACAATGGAGTGCCAAGCAGTGTTTGAAAGATTAAAGAGACTTTTTTCTGCCGAACCAGTACTGAGGCACCCAAACATGGATAAGCCCTTCCTAATACAGGCAGATGCAAGTGATGTGGTGGGGGGCTGTACTATTACAAGAAAACAAGGGGTATTGCAACCCTGTGCGTCTGCATCCAAGAAACTAATGGAAACGGAACAGCACTGGCCCGTATGGGAGAAAGAGGTGTATGGGGTACGTTGGTCATTACTCACGTATCGCCAGTTCCTTGAAGGCAACAAAATCCCCTTCCAGGTGTGGACTGACCACAAAAATTTGGAAGCCCTGAAAACACCCAGGAAGCTCAACCCCAAGCAAGCCCGCTGGTCCCAGCATTTTCACCAGTTCCAATTTACGCTCAAGCATTTGCTGGGGGGAAACAACTTCCTGGCCCCAATATAACAGCACGCGAGCCACTGACTCTAAACCGATGATGGTAGAACCGCAACTGGCAGCACCAGTAACCACCAGAGCCCAAGCTAAATTAAAACCACAGCTGGGCATTGAATTCCAGAAAAGTTTTGAAACAGATGAATGGTTCCAGAAAAACAAAAATGTGTGCACAATGAGAGACGGGCTGCCTTGGGTGGGGGAAAAGTTATATATACCAACAACCCAAATAGTCACATTCATGCAGCTTTGCCACAACACAAAATCAGCAGGGCATTTTGGATTTGTAAAAACATTACACTTAATTAAACAGCAATTTTGGTGGCCATCCATAAAAAAGGACATAGAAAGTTACATGGCCAGCTGCCCAAAGTGTGCAACTGCAAAGAGGTTGCAAGGGAAATCGCCTGGACTGTTAAAAACAGTGGCAAATCCCTCCGCCCCTGGAGGGAAATAGCCATGGATTTTATAGTGGAATTACCAGAAAGCAATGGGAATACTGTTGTCTGGACGGTCACGGACTTGTTTTCCAAACAGGTGCACTTTATCCCTTGCCAAAAGATTCCCACCACAAAAGCCTTGGCGAACCTTTTCATCCAGCACATTTCCCGATTGCATGGGGCACCCCAACGCATCATCTCCGATAGGGGAGTGAATTTATGTCTGTATTTTGGAAGGAATTTTTATCCCTCTTAGGGACCACTCAGGGACTGACATCTAGTCATCATCCACAAGGCGATGGACAAACGGAACAATGTCTCTCAGTACTTGAGCAATATTTAAGATGCTTTATTAATTTTCAGCAAAGAAATTGGACGGACCTAATCCCTTTCACAGAAGTTGCCTACAATAATGCAGTCCACTCCAGCACAGGTTACATTCCTTTTCAAATAGCCACCGGTCAAAGTTTCAACCCCATGCCAGAATCAACCCCAAACGAACCGGCGATCCTATCATTGAAAGAATGGATGGAACTCTTCCTTGTGAAGCAGAGAGGCAGCTGCTTTTACTTAAGCAGAGCTTTTTCAAATAAGGACTTAAACAGGAAATAAAAAGGGAGAAGGGAACTAGGCAGGAACCTTGGGAAGAATACCTGCTGAGCCCTGGTAAGTTTGTGGGGTTTCTTGTTTAATTACAAATTCACCTTTTTTTAGCATCCATCGCGCCCCTGACGGCACGCGATAAAATCCTAAAACAAGTAAGAAAAAATCCAAAAAGTAAACTGAGACCAAAACAAAAATTTGAACAACCCAAAAAAGCTGTTTTTTAAAAAAATAATAATTAGTATAATAATAACAGCAAACATATAATAACAAGAAATGGAGATAGATAGCTGGCAGACGGAGGGGAGCTTCCCAGTGTTTTGCATTGAGTGTCACATGTATGACTATCTGTCTGCTGGACAGAAGTCTTGGGTGTGTGATCGGTGCAATGAGCTCCTGGCTCTCAGGGAACAGGTTCTTTCCCTTGAAGCCAAGGTAGCAGACCTGGAGAAGCAGAGAGAGATAGCGAGGCAGGAGAAGATCTTCAGGGATGCAGCAGGAGCATCCCACTCCATGCTGAGCAGCTCTCCAGCTGCTTTAGAGAATGGAGATCTTGGCCAGGGAGGACATCAATCTGTGGAAGAGGGACAGGCTCCCTTAGTTGAGACCCCTTCCTTGGAGGATGTGCCCATATCCTCTTGCACCAAGGATACTTCTCCGCGGGTGGTGGGAGGGGGGCTTCTTGTAGTGGGTGATTCGATTGTTAGAAATATAGAGAGACAGGTTTGTGATGGAAGCATTGACCGCATGGTAAACTGCCTGCCGGGTGCAAAGGTTGCGGACATCACAAGGCATCTAGACAGGCTGATAGACAGTGCTGGGGTGGAGCCAACTGTTGTGGTACATGTCGGTACCAATGACATTGGGAAAGCTAAGCGGAAGGTCCTAGAAGCCAAATTTAGGTTGCTAGGTAGAAGATTAAAGTCCAGGACCCCCAAGGTTGCATTCTCAGAAATGCTACCTGTTCCATGCGCAGGGCCAGCTAGACAGGCAGAGCTCAGGAGCTTCAATGCGTGGATGAGGCAGTGGTGCCGGGAGGAAGGGTTTAGATTCATTAGGAACTGGGAAACATTTTGGGACAAGCCACACCTGTACAGAAGGGACGGGTTACACTTGAACCATAATGGAACCAGACTGTTGGCGATTAATATTAAAAAGGTTTCAGAGCAGCTTTTAAACTGATTCGTAGGGGCAAGTCGACAGGAGCTGGGCAGCTTCCGGTTCGAGAAGGCGCACTGCCTAATATGGAAGGTGAAAGTTATGCACACATTGGTGAGTCAACAGGAAAACTAAATTGTAATAGTCAAGCAGAAGGACATGGTAGACCATCTACAAATTCTACAACCAAATTCTACAGTCAAAATCCACAGTCAAACTTGAAAGTGCACCAGAAAATTACATATAAATGTCTGTACACGAATGCTAGAAGTATTCGAGCAAAAATAGGGGAATTGGAATGCTTGGTGAAGGAAAATAATATTGATATTCTTGGCATAACAGAAAGCTGGTGGACAGATGATAACCAATGGGACACAAGGATTCCAGGTTACAAATTGTATAGGATGGACGGGAGAGGGAGAAATGGTGGTGGCGTGGCCTTGTACATAAATGAGGAGTTAGAGTCTCATGAACTCGAAATTCAAGAAAATTCAAACTCACTCACAGAAACATTGTAGATAAAAATCCCAGGACAGGAAACTAATCTGACGTTAGGGATCTGCTATCGCCCTCCCAACCAAACTCCAGAGGCAGATTGCTATTTGGAAAATGAATTTAAGGAGGCCTCCAAAAGAAATAGGGTAGTCATAATGGGGGATTTCAACTATCCCCAAATAGACTGGGTAAATTCTTGTTCTACACATGAAAGAGAGACAAGGTTCCTCGACATGTTAGCCGATTATTCCCTTGAGCAGATGGTCATGGAACCAACCAGGGGAAAGGGGATCCTGGACTTGGTTCTAACTAACGCACAGGATTTGGTTCATGATGTCCTTGTAACCGAGCCCATAGGAACCAGTGATCACAACACAATAACCTTCAACTTAATCATTGATAGCAAATTGTCAGGGAAAACTAACACAGAGACCTTAAACTTTCACAGAGGGAATTTTGACAAAATTGTGAAAATAGTAAAGAAGAAACTAAAAAGAACAATAAAAAAGTCAAATCCCTCCAAAATGCTTGGAAACTGTTTAAAAATACGTTACAGCAGGCTCAAATAAAATGCATTCCTAAAAGAAGAAAGAGGACTGGAAAGTCCAAGAGGATTCCAGTATGGCTTACGAATGAGGTAAAGGAGGTTATTGGAAAGAAGAAAAACTCATTTAAGAAATGGAAGGCTCTTCCTACCGAGGAGAACAGGAGGGATCACAAACTCTGGCAGACCAAATGCAAGGTGATAGTCATGAAAGCCAAGAGAGACTTTGAGGAGCATATAGCCAAGAATATTAAAAATAATAACAAAATCTTTTTTAAGTACATCAGAAGCAGGAACCCAACCAGAAAATCAGTTGGGCCACTCGATGACAATGGTCAGAAGGGGATAATCAGAGAAGACAAGGAGATTGCTGAGAGGCTAAATGACTTCTTTGCCTCCGTTTTCACTGAGGAGGATAGAGAGCATTTGCCTGCCACTGAATTAGTTTTCCCAGGGAGGGAAATAGAAGAATTAAACCTGATAGAGATAAGCAAGGAAGATGTTCTTGCATGCCTTTCTAAAATAAACGTCAACAAATCGCCGGATCCAGATGGCATCCACCCTAGAATTCTCAAGGAACTCAAGTGTGAAATTGCTGAACTTCTAGCTAAAATATACAATCTTTCTCTAAGATCAGGCACTGTTCCGGAAGATTGGAGGGAACCAAATATAACCCCGATCTTCAAGAAAGGATCCAGAGGTGATCCAGGAAACTATAGACCAGTCAGTTTAACCTCAGTTCCAGGCAAACTGATGGAAACCATTATTAAAGATAAAATTACAGAGCACATAGAAAAACAGGCATTGCTGAAAGAAAATCAACATGGTTTCTGCAAAGGCAAATCATGTCTTACTAACTTGTTAGAATTCTTTGAGGGTGTAAATAAATACATAGATAAAGGGGCCCCAGTTGATATTGTATATCTTGACTTTCAAAAGGCTTTTGACAAAGTCCCTCACCAAAGGCTCCTTAAAAAGCTCTCCAGCCACAGAATTAGAGGACAGGTCTTGTCCTGGATTGGTAACTGGCTAAATTGTAGGAAGCAAAGGGTGGCAATAAATGGACAATTCTCTGGATGGAAAGAAGTGAGAAGTGGTGTACCCCAAGGTTCAGTTTTGGAACCTTTACTTTTTAATTTATTCATCAATGATCTGGATGTAGAAATTAATAGTGAGGTAGCCAAGTTTGCTGATGACACTAAATTATTCCGGGTTGTGAAAAGTGAAACTGATTGTCGGGAGCTCCAGAAGGATCTCTCAAAATTGTGTGAGTGGGCAACAAAGTGGCAAATGCATTTTAACCTAAACAAGTGCAAAGTTATGCACATCGGGGCAAAGAACCCCAATTATACTTACCAACTGATGGGGACCAAACTTTCTGAGACAACCCAAGAAAGAGATCTTGGGGTTTTGGTGGACAGCTCGATGAAGATGTCAACCCAATGCGCAGCAGCAGTAAAAAAAAAAGCAAATTCCATGCTTGGCATGATTAGGAAGGGAATCAAAAATAAGTCAGCAAGTGTTGTATTGCCTCTGTACAAATCGATGTTGAGACCACACTTGGAGTACTGTGTACAGTTCTGGTCACCGCACCTCAAGAAGGATATAATGGAACTGGAAAAGGTGCAAAAAAGGGCAACAAGAATCATCAAGGAAATGGAGCGCCTCCCTTATGAAACCAGATTGCAACGCCTTGGTCTCTTCAGCCTTGAAAGACGGCGTTTAAGGGGTGACTTGATCGAAGTGTATAAAATCATGCATGGGATAGAAAAGGTGGATAGAGAAAAATTCTTTTCTCTATCACACAATACCAGGACAAGGGGGCACTCCCTGAAGCTCATAGCTAAGAAAGTGAGGACAAATAAAGGGAAATATTTCTTCACCCAGAGGGTCGTTGATTTATGGAATTCACTTCCAGAAGGGGTCATGACAGCTGTCAGCCTTGACAACTTCAAGGCAGGGTTAGATAGATTCATGGATGCCAAGTGTATCGGTGGTTATTAAAACGGATGTCCATGTGCCGCCTCTATGTTGGTTGAGGCAGGCAGGATTCCCTTGAGTACCATTTGTTGGGGGTCAAGGGAAAGGGAGGGTTTTGCCTTCTCTTTCTGCTCAAGATCCCCATGTACAATTGGTGGGCCACTGTGAGACACAGAATGCTGGACTCGATGGGCTTTGGCCTGATTCAGCATGGCTCTTCTTATGTTCTTATGTTCTTAATTACAAAATACTTGGCCAATAGTTAGAAAAGCACTAGATGAAGCTAGGCAGGCATACAAAGCACAAGCCGATAAAAAAAGGATTGAGCCCACACCATTCATTATAGGAGAAATGGTGTACTTATCCACAAAATACCTAAAGTCCCTATAACCCTGTAAAAAACTTGGACCAAAATATATAGGGCCTTTTCCAATTAAAAGAATCATAAACCCAGTAACAGTAGAATTAGAATTACCCCAAAATCTCAGGCAAATAAACCCAATATTTCATTGCAGCTTGCTGAAAAGAGAGCATCAGTCATTGTTATGGCCAAAAATCCCCCACCACCACCTCCAATCATGGTGGAGGGTGAACAACACTTTGAAATAAAGAAAATTCTAGACTCTAGGAGATATCATGGAGCGACTCAGTACCTAGTTGCATGGAAACACCTCCCTGCCTCACAAAACGAGTGGGTCCATAAACATCATGTCAGAGCCCCGAAACTATTAAAGAAGTTTCACACAGAGTATCCTAACAAGCCTGACTAACTTATATACCAGTCTTGTTTTCTTTCAGGTGGATCTATCTTATTTTTAAGGGGGCAGGATGTCAGAATCCAATTATATTTCATCTCTAGTTATCGACTATGGAAAACCCCATTTCTGCCCTCTCTGGATTCTGTCATACGATGAAGGGGAACGAGGGTGAACAAAGGGGTTTTATGGCCCTCACTTCCTTCAGCACAACTTCAAAGGGACTGGATGTGGATCTCACCAAAAGGACTAAATCATAACAATGAGGCCATTAGCTTTTATCTGCTCCTCTCTGAAGTCTTCCACCAGCAGTGAGGAAAAGGGGGGTGGAAATGTAACGCCTGAGATTGTCGCTGGAAAGATGGTGGGGTGAGGTGGGCTGCTGGGGACCCCTTAAAACCTTGAAACGTAGGCTTGGGCAACACCTGCAACCATTTTCTCTTAATAAAGGATGCCTGTTGGAAGAAATATTCCAAGAGTTCTGTCTTCTTAAGATGAAAAGTGGGGTGGGTCCTTACACGAAGTATAATATCAAGATCTACAGGGAAAGTTAAAAATGCAAGCCATGGGAGCTGAGATCCGACTGAGAAAACCAGATTGTTCCAAGAGGTTATCAGCATGGAGAGCAAAGAGAGAGAAACAAATATCCTTAGTTATTCTTACTGCTTTGCAAGGCCCATGTAGTTGGTGCCTCTTTAGCCCACCTGGTGTTTGTTAATGTGAAGGCAGCTCTCTCTCCCAAGATGCCTGCCATTTAGCCTGGAGCTCTGATGCTGCTCCAGACTTTGTTCTTTGATTTGGTGGTGTCACAGGTTGTGGCTTGGGGTCAGGGAACTGAAGTGATAGGTTTATGGGATGTGCAAAGCTCAGGACTACAACATCTTCCATTGTCTCTGAACTTGGCAGCTCCACAGAGTCCTGGTATTCACCTTTAGATATCTATCATTCTGGCAACTTCCAGCTGAGATATACCCCAACACAAACTTCCATTTGAGATATTTTGATTCACTCAACATTCAGTCTGTTACTTGTAGTCTTAACAGTAGTTATGATGATTTTCAAATCTTCCCTCATGTACAAAATAGCAGCTATTTCATTTTTGTAAAATCATCTTAAAAGAGGGAATAAAGTAGCAGAAGACTGGCTCACTCTGCTAATCAAAAGACATAATAACCTGTTTGAGGGATCAGTAGTAGCAATTACTATCACAATTATAAGGATGTAAATACTGCAAGGGGTAGCCCAAAGGAGCTTTTTCAAAAAGTTACAACTGAAGAAGTTTCTTGGATGAGAAGTGAAATGTTTAAAAAAAAAAACAACCCAAAGAAGTCCAGTTACCTTTTGGAAAAAAGCACCTTTGGGACAATCATGACCTGGATGACTGAGAATCTCCAGTCAGGGAGTGCTAGAAATGCCAATGCCGGATAACTGTATCATCTCAACTGGAATTTCCAGTTCAAAAAAGATAAACTGTAAATCACAGCAGCAATACCTTCTTTTAAATTTGTAAACCTTTAACTACATTTTTATTTAGCTAGCAACCAATTTCAATGAAATCCTGAAAATGTTATCCTATTTTTTTTTTATAATTTCTAGAAAGTGAAATAAAGTATCTCAAAATTAAGCTTGGAAACTTGTGATTCAGCTGAAGTCTTGGCAACTATTGGGATTGATATACACTTGAAACCAGTTTCAGTGTTGTGTACAACAGATCCACTGAACTTATTGTGATTTAATTATCCTATTGATTTTGATGAAGTCTGGACCTAGTCTTCAAATACCTAATTTTGTTCTTCAAGTACTTGTGCACAAATTTATACTGTACTGAGACTGCAACAGCTGTGTGCATTTTTATGTCCTCTGGACATATTTGGATTCATCATATTCTATAATATGTCGAACTTTCAATTAAACCATACAATATAACAGCCTGTTTGTCTGTCTGTTAACATCTAAACTTTAAGCATGATATATTTAGGTGGATTTTGCCAAGACTACAATTATTTTCTTTCTCTCTTCTTGAGATTTCAGGTGGAAGTAGCTGTAACTCTAATTATGTAATCCAGAGGTCCCCAACCTTTTGGGCACCAGGGACCTGTTCCATGGAGAAAGGTTTTTCCACGGACCAGAGAGTGTGTGGTTTTGTGTGCTGCCTGCATCCCACAGATGGGGCTTTGCTTGTTTGTGCAGACCAGTTGCTGGTCTAACCCTAACCCTAACCCATGGACCAGGGGTTGGGGACCCCTGATCTAAGTTGTTATTTGCTTAATGAACTTTCCTGCACAACATAAAATTAAATCTGAGGGATTGAAAAGTAACTGGAAATCTCATGCTTCAATCCTTTCTCCCCAACATATAACAGTTGATCAGTTGATCAGCATTTCCTTATTTTAATCATGAAACCTGAGAACCATATAGTGTGAATGATTGAGAATGGCTCTCAATATATCCCCCCCCCCATTCCCATTCAAAAACAGTTGAAACAGGACTGTATTCTGGCATCTAGTCTGTTTACTTTCTACCTGGTGCAAACCTGGTCAAGATCACTGTTTTATGTTGGTATATAACTTGCTGTTCTGAAAATGAATAGTGGGATTTTGACGAAGATTTACAGAAAGGTCTGAGCCCTAGCTGAAAATTGTACAGTATAAAAGCAGCACATTGAGATGGGTTGTAATACAGAGAGAATGTATGAGGATCAAATCATAAAATAAATATATGAAGGAAAAATGAATGGTTTGAGATGACGAGAAAGACTACGAAAATTGTAATTGGATGGAGTTGATAAGAGATAAAGACCAGTGCTGGAATAAACTAGACTTACTTGGATTTCCTATCATCTCCATTATTTTGCTTACTGATTGTTACTCCTTTGTTATTTTGCTTACCCTGTATTTTATCTAATATGCTTATCCTAAAAGAGTGTAGCATGATATGTATGAACATTTGAATCTTGGTACTTGCAGACAATAGCTGCATCAATATGTATAATGATATTTAATATTTTGCTAAATATTCATAAAAAAGATCTTGGTTTATTCATCTGAATGTAGAACCATTTAATTCATTGATAAATGATTTTTTATGCCAGTCAGTAAACTTCTCTCTTTTCTTATGCTGTCTTCCACCCTGGACTGAAGAATCTCTTTAGTAATGACCCTGTTTCTTCCCTTAACTGTGTTATAGCTTTTCTATGTTCCCAGAGACAACTGGACATTCCATCACAAGAACTGTTTTAATTCTTAAAAGTTATTTCATTCCATGGGTAGATATTTTCACACTGCTTTATGGTATGTTCATGCTGTACCAAATGTTTACTTCAGCAATTGTGGTAAGACAAGAAGAGTAGTTTGGGATTGGGTTTCCTCCTCTTTTTACTGAATAGGCTGGCATTCATTCACTCCACACCTCACAGACAATAGTTAACAACCACGTAAATTATTTTCAATAATATGAGTTCCATATATGCCCTATAGTAACTGAGCATTGCTATAAAGACAGATTAATAATGAATAATGAATAATTTCTCAGGAAATTACAAGAAAAAATGAGGAGACATATAGATAGTATTTGCCCCTTTCCACCTTGTACAGATTTTTATATTTTAGGATTATAAGCTATCTTTGTCTTAAAGAATTAAGGAAAATTACTGTAGTTAGATAATGAAAATACTGTTATCCTTCCATATGCAAAAAAGATACTCCGAGGCAACTGACATTCAACCCTAAAACCAACAGTTTAATTTTTGATGTATACAAAACACATATAGATTTAAATCTAATTTACAGCAGGAGACAAATGACTGTGGCGTCTTCCTTGAATACTGTTTGCTATGCTTTTATTCATCATAAAACTTAGCAGATTGTAGAGTGTGACTGATTTTGGCTGACTTAGAAAGCTAAACAGAATTGAGCCCAGCTAGCATCTGGATGGGGAACCACCACCTTGGAAGAGCAAAACAATAGGCCAGACTAAGAAATAATATTTTTTTTTGTAGACTTTTATACCACCCCTCTCCCGTAGGACTTGGGGCGGTTTACAGCCAAATTTAAAATGTAACAATAAATATTTAAAACAGAATTAAATAACCTAGGCTGTACTAAAACCAAATTAAAATCCCATACTAAAACCCTAACTACTTAATTTAA
Source organism: Bothrops alternatus (assembly GCA_034064705.1). Lineage (NCBI taxonomy): Eukaryota > Metazoa > Chordata > Lepidosauria > Squamata > Viperidae > Bothrops > Bothrops alternatus. The sequence goes on from JARGCV010000124.1 coordinate 2,257,119, forward strand.
ATTACATAATACAGGACAATCTATGCTTGTAGTTGTAGTTTATGATGATGCCAGCTTTATGGTTGCCATTCAAGGAAGGGGGTTGTTTTCTATTATATTCTGTTTGCAGAAACTAGCTTTTCAGGATGAAACAGTAAAGGTCCATAGAAGAGTTGGGAAAAATGCCCCCACCTCAGTGGTGGGATTCAGCCAGTTCGCACCGGTTCGGTAGAACCGGTAGCTAATTTTTTTGTTGCCCAGGCCCAGAATGGACTTCTGGAAGCAGCATCCACACAGAGAACCGGTTGTTCACATATTTGAATGCCACCACTGCCCCACCTCCATAACAAGAAAAAAAAATCCTTGAAATGAGCACTTTTGTTACCCGTATCTGCTTTTTTGCGTAAGTACCACCATTTGCTACCCACTTTGCCAACAGTGGACAAGCTTCTGAAAGCCAACACCAGAGAACTCCACACTTTGTCTCTTTAACCAGATCTTGACAATCCTTTCCTCTTCATTTGAGTCAGATACCCATAAAGGTTATACACTTAAATACTTAATTTATATTTTCCCCCACTTGACTTTTTTACAAGCTAGAAGGTCCCAGTCTACCCCTCATCTCATAGATGTGGTGATCATGCCTGTTAATCACTTTAGTTGTCTTCTTTCCTACTTTCCTCAACAATATAATAATAATAAAGTTGGAAGGGACCTTGGAGGTCATCTAGTCCCAACCCCCTGCTCAGGCAAGAAACCCTATACCATTTCGGACAAATGGCTGTCCAGTCTCTTCTTAAAAACCTCCAGTGTTGGAGCATTCACCGCCTCTGGAGGCAAGTTGTTCCACTGGTTAATTCTTCCAACTATCAGGAAGTTTCTCCTTAGTTCTAAGTTGCTTCTCTCTTTGGTTAGTTTTCATCCGTTGCTGCTTGTTCTGCCTTCAGGCGCTTTGGAAAATAGCTTGACTCCCTCTTCTTTGTGGCAGCCCCTGAGATATTGGAACACTGCTATCATGACCCCCCCTTGTCCTTCTGTTCGTTAAACTAGACATACCCAATTCCAGCAACCGTTCCTTATATGTTTTAGCGTCCAGTCCCCTAATCATCATTGTTGCTCTTCTCTGTACTCTTTTTAGAGTCTCAACATCTTTTTTACATCGTGGTGACCAAAACTGGATGCAATATTCCAAGTGTGACCTTACCAAGGCATTGTAAAGTGGTATTAGTACTACACGTGATCTTGATTCTATCCCTCTGTTAATGCAGCCCAGCACTGGGTTGGCTTTTTTGGCAGCTGCAGCACTCTGCTGGCTCATATTTAAGTGATTGTCCACTAGGACTCCGAGATCCCTTTCATAGTAACTACTATTAAGCAAGGTACTCCCTATACTATATCTGTACATTTGGTTTTTCTTGCCTAAATGTAGAACCTTACTTTTTTCACCATTGAATTTTATTTTGTTAGATAGCGCCCAGTGTTCAAGTCTGTCCAGATCCTCCTGTATCTTAAGTCTGTCTTCTGGAGTGTTGGCTGTTCCTGCCAGCTTGGAGTTGTCTGCAAATTTGATGATCTATCCCCTCGTCCAAATCGTTGATGAAGATGTTGAAGAGCACTGGGCCCAGAACAGAGCTCTGGGGCACCCCACTACACACTTCCCTCCATGTAGATGCGGTTCCATTGAGGACCACATGCTGAATACGGCTGGTCAGCCAGTTATGAATCCATCTGGTGGTGATGCTGTCTAACCCACATTTTTCCATCTTATCGAGTAGTAGCTTGTGATCTACTTTATCAAATGCCTTACTGAAATCCAAGTAAATTATATCCACAGCATTCCTCTGATCCACTAATTTTGTCAATTGGTCAAAGAATGCAATAAGGTTTGTCTGGCATGATCTGTTTTTGACAAACCCATGTTGGCTTTTAGTAATGACTTTGTTTGCCTCTAGGTGTTCGCTGATTCATTGTGTGATTATCTTTTCCAGAATCTTCCCAGGTATTGAGGTCAGGCTGATGGGTCTGTAATTTCCTGGGTCCATTTTTTCCCCTTTTTTGAAGATGGAAACTACATCAGCTCTTTTCCAGTCCTCTGGTAATTCCCCAGTGCTCCAGGATCTTTGAAAAGTATAGTTCAGTGGTTCTGAGATCACATCTGCCAGTTCCTTGAGAACCTTGGGGTGTAATCCATCTGGTCCTGGTGATTTGAACTTGTCTAGGCTGGACAGGTACTCACTTACCATTTTCTTGCCTATCTTAACTTGTGTTTCTATTCTGTTTTTTATGGCACTATTTTTGATAGGTTGGTCTGTTTTTTTCCCTTTGTGTAAAGACAGATGCAAAAAACGAGTTAAATAGTTCTGCTTTCTCCCTATTGCTTGTCACGTTCTTGCCACTTTCACCCACTAATGGACCAATCATTTCCTTCACTTTTTTCTTGTTTTTTACATGTTGAAAGAAGCTTTTTTGTTATTTTTGACTTTGGTCGCAAGCCTTAGTTCATTATGAGCCTTAGCTTTCCTCACTTCATCTTTGCAGGCTCAGGCTCTTTGCTGATATTCTTAGTTATGTGCCCCTCTTTCCACTTTCTGTACTTGTTCTTTTTATCTTTCAATTTATCAGAGAGTTCTTTATGCAGCCATGCTGGTTTCTTTTTAGAGCTGTTATTTTTCCTCTTTGTTGGTATTGTGCTAGACTGGGCTTTTATTATCTCACTTTTCAAAGTTTCCCAACCTTTTTGAGTTGTTTTCCCCTTGAAGATTCTCATCCATGGAATCCTTCCCAAGCCCTCTCTAAATTTATTGAAATTAGCTCTTTTGAAGTCCAAGACTCTAGTTTGACTGTGTTCTATTGCTTGTGCTTCCATAACGTTGAATTCCAATATTGCATGATCACTACCTCCCAAGGATACTGTGGCTTCAACACCTTCTATCATTTCATCTCTGTTAGTGAGAATTAGATCCAAAATGGCTAATCCCTTAGTTCCCTTCTCTACTTTTTGGGAGATAAAGTTGTCTGCTAGGTTTGTCAGGAATCTGTTTGATCTTCCACTTGGTGCAGAGTTTGTCTCCCAGTTAATGTCAGGGTAGTTAAAGTCCTCCATTACTATTGTGATGTACTTCCTACATACCTTAGTAAGCTGACTAGCAAAAAGTTCATCTATTTCCTCTGGTTGGTTGGGTGGCCTATAGTATATACCTGTGGCAATGTCATTTTCTCCACCATGATTGGATGGAGAATCCACTAGTGGGTTGTCTTAATCTTCCTGCTCAAATGAGACAAAGTCTGGAAAGTTGCCACGCCTCTGCTGTGCTAGAGCACCCCAGTTTACGACTTAGTCTCTTGCTCAGCAGACACGTAAATTGTGCTCCTTTCCAGGATTAGCAGCAGGTTGTATAATTCCTCGTGGATTTTCCTTTCTTTAGACCTACATCACAATATTTAAGATTGAATCTGGACATTTAACCAAAGTTTTAAAATTGGATACCTTGAATTTAGTCAATTACAGGAGGTCACATAGATTGGGACTGAGGGTAGTTCCCTCCCGGCCTTCAGGGCTCCCTGCAGGCTCAGCCTGTCAACGATCAGGGACAGCTGGCTTTCAGCGTGAGTCATTCCGATGGCTCAAATTACACCAGCTGATTGGCGCAGAGCTGGAGATAGCACAAACAGCCACAGACTTTTTCCCTCGCTCCGATGGAGTTAGCTGCAGCCGGAGGTCAAATTCCCTCAGCAGACTGCTTGCCTGATTCTCCAGAACAGCTCTTAGCTCCGCTGTTCGCCTCTGCCGATCGCCGCCTTAACGCAGCGCCAGAAAATGCCATTTTAGTCTTGTGCTTGACAGGCTCTCTCCCTCTCTCAGCCCCTCAGCTGTTCAGCGCAGCGCCGGAGACCATTGTTCCGGCCAGGGCTTGCTCAGTTTATCGGAGCCATCCATTTGAGCATGAAAACGCACAACCGCCATTTTGGCGAGGCACAACGGCTTAATTTACATACTTGGCAAACAGCTGTGATCTATAGGCAGGCCTAGCGGTGGTTAAATTGGGCACGAATTCAGCATGGCCGCCATTTTGTCTGCACACAATAGCAGCTTGATAGACAGATAGCTCCCTTTGTATCGGTTCTCAAATTGCTTGAGAATTTGTCCCCCACCCCCACCCCTCCAGTAGTTGGATTCCTCCATCAGAATGGAACACATCTCTGGAGAGGCGAATCAACAGGCGGCTCCTTGAGCAGGTCAACAGTGGACCACTCCAAGTGGTGCCTGGACCCCGGCTTGTTCAGGGAGATCGCGGACAGGTTTGGTCATCCTGCATTAGACTCTTTGCCTTTCTAACCAATTCCCAACTCCCAAGATTTTTTTCCAGGTTCCCATCTCTGGGAGCAGAAGGGACGGATGCCCTCTGCAGCCCCTGGCCCAGGGGGCTGTTGTACGCCTTTCCTCCCCTGCCCCTGATTCCGGCGATGATCCGCAAGATCCTGCACAAATGGGCGGAGGTCATTCTGATTGCCCCACATTGGCCGAGACACCTGTGGTTCGGCGACCTAGTGGAACTCTCCGTCTCTCCCCCATGGAGGAGTCCCTCAGGTCGCATCGCCCTCAGCCAGGGAGTCCTTCAGCATCCAGATCCTCAGTGGCTCCAACTAACCGCTTGGCTCTTGAGCAGCAGGCCTTGATCTGAAATTCATATTTGTTGAGGGTGATCACCATGATACAGGAATCCAGGCGCCCCTCCACGAATAGGATTTATGATGCCACATGGAGGAGCTTTTGTCTCTGGTGTTCAGGCCACAAGGTGGAGCTGTCGGACATCACCATTCCGATTGTCCTGGAATTCCTGATGGATGGGTTGGATAAGGGGTTATCTCCAAACACCATTCGCAGACAGGTTTCAGCTCTATCCACGGTGCTCTTGTGTGACAATTCCACCCCCTTTGCACACCACTCTACGGTGTGTTCCTTTCTGAAAGGGGTGACTAACGCCAAACCTCCAGTGGTCCACTGTTATCCCTCTTGGGCATTATATCAAATGGACTTCTGCTTTCCATAAATCCAAGGCACTGTTTGTTTCCTTTCAGCCCTCGTCCATGGGTCAGAAGGTTTCCTCCTCGACCATAGGCAGGTGGATTCGGGCTTGCATTGCCCAAGCATATCAGTCGCAGTCGTTGACCATTCCTGGTTGCATCACTTCCCATTCCACCCGCAGTGTGGCTATATCGGTGGCTTGGACTACGCAGGCATCTATCGGGGAGATCTGCAGAGCGGCAACATGGTCCTCGCCTTCCTCGATTGTCAAACATTATAGAATCGACAAATTTGCCTCCTCGGATGGACAGAGGGTGTTACAGCAAGTGGTATCTACCAGTGGGACTCAGGCCCAAACTACTTCCCCCCTTAGGGACAACAGGGCTTTGATATGCCCCACTAGTGGATTCTCTATCCAATCATGATGGAGAAGGGGCATTGTCTTACCTGAACGCCTTTTCTCAGCATGATGATGGAGAATTCACACCCTCCCTTTTAGTATCTGTTTGGTCCTGTGTCCAGTATAGGATGAGCACACGCGTCGGACTAACATCTGTGCTTTGCCTTCATTGCAAACTGGGGTGCTCTAGCACAGCAGAGGCGTGGCAACTTTCCAGACTTAGTCTCATTTGAGCAGGGAGATTAAGACAACCCACTAGTGTATTCTCCATCATCATGCTGAGAAAAAGTGTTCAGGTAAGACAACGCCCCTTTTCTCCCTTTTATGTACTCATGTACAATATACTCATATGTACTCATTTTATGTACTCATTGATTTGATTTGATATATATGGCTGCCTATCTCACCATAACAGCTCTAGTATGTAAAGCATAATCCCTAAATAACATCAAAACAGCATAAAAAATCCTATAAAGATTGTAAAGATAAAACCAATCTATAATAAATTCAGAATCCCAATGACATGGGCTCCAATTAAGAACCCGACCCACAAGCCCAGAAATACCCCTCCCCCCATCTTCAATATTTATGAAAGGTTTGCAAAATTGGGGTTAATGGAATCACAAAGGGTATGTTATTACTAAGGACATACACTGACTGGTGACTGTTGTTCTCTTTTCAGTAAACTGCAGTGAAAGATTGAGTGTATTTGCCTGAGATTTTGGGGTAATTCTAATTCTACTGTTACTGGGTTTATGATTCTTTTAATTGGAAAAGGTCCTGTATATTTTGGTCCAAGTTTTTTACAAGGTTGTAGGGATTTTAGGTATTTTGTAGACAAATATACCATTTCTCCTAAAATGAATGGTGTGAGTTCAACTCTTTTTTTATCTGCTTGTGCTTTGTATGCTTGCCTAGCTTCGTCTAAGGCTTTTCTAACTATTGGCCAGGTGTTTTGTAATTGTTCTATCCACTCTTTCAGTGATGGGCTTGCTGGTTTGTTTGGGATTAATTCTGGCATGGGATTGAAACTTTGACCATTGGCTATTTGAAAAGGAGTGTAGCCTGTGCTGGAGTGGACTGCATTATTGTAAGCGACTTCTGCGAAAGGGAGTAGGTCCATCCAATTCGACTGCTGGAAATTAAGAAAGCATCTTAAATATTGCTAAAGTACTGAGTTACAACATTCTGATTGACCGTTCCCCTGAGGATGATGACTAGATGACAGTCCCTGAGTGGTTCCTAAGAGGGATAAAAATTCCTTCCAAAATGCTGATGTAAATTGCACTCCCCTATCAGATATGATGTGTTGGGGTGCCCCATGCAATCGGGAAATGTGCTGCACGAAATGTTTCGCCAAGGCTTTTGCGGTGGGGATCTTTTGGCAAGGGATAAAGTGCACTTTTTTTACAAATCCAAAATACCCTGCTGATTTTGTGTCATGGCAAAGCTGCATGAATGTGACTCTCTGGGTGGTTGGTATATATAACTTTTCCCCAGCCCAAGGCAGTCCGTCCTTGATTGTGCACATGTGTCTTTTTCTGGAACCATTCATCCGTTTCCAAAGTTTTCCGGAATTCAATTCCAGTTTGGCTACCCAGCCTCGGTTTTAATTTAGCTTGGGCTCTGCTAGTTACTGGCGCTGCCAATTGTGATTCCGCCATAAGTGGTTTAGAATCGGTGGCTCGCATGTATTGGGGTATGCGAGACAGTGCATCTGCCAGGAAGTTCTTTCCCCCCAGCAAGTGCTTGAGCGTACAGTGGAATTGGTGAAAATGTTGGGACCAGCGGGCTTGTTTGGGGTTGAGTTCCTGGGTGTTTTCAAGGCTTCCAGGTTTTTGTGGTCTGTCCACACCTAAAAAGGGATTTTATTCCCTTCAAGGAATTGGCGCCACGTAAGTAATGACCAACTTATCCCATATGCCTCTTTCTCCCACATGGGCCAGTGCTGTTCCATTTCTGTAAGTTTCTTGGATGTATACATGCATGGTTGCAATACCCCTTCATCATTTTCTTGTAACAGTACAACCCCTACTGCCACATCACTTGCATCTGCCTGTATTATGAAGGGTTTATCCATGTCTGGATGCCTCAGTATGGGTTTGGCAGAAAAGAGTCTCTTTATTCTCTCAAATGCCACTTGGCATTCCATTGTCCATTTCAGTGGCTGGCTAGGTTTCACTGAGGATTCTCCCTTCATTTTTAGTAAGTCTGTGAGGGGCAGGGCTATCTGGGCAAATGAGGGAATGAACTGGTGGTAAAAGTTTGCGAAACCCAGGAAACTTTGTAGCTGCTTCCTTGTGTGAGGTGGTGCCCATTGTAATACTGCTCTGACCTTCTCAGGGTCCATTTCAATGCCCTGTGAGGATATGCAATAACCCAGGTAGTCTATTCTTTCCTCGTGGAATTCAGATTTCGATAATTTGGCATATAGGTGGGCAGCTCGCAGTTTCTTTAAAACCGCTCTGACTAGGTTGACATGCTCCTCTTTGGATTCGTTGAAGATAAGGATGTCGTCTAAATAAACCAGGACCCCCTTAAATAGGTGCTCCCTTAGTATCTCTTTGATTAATTGCATAAATACTGCAGGAGGCGGCTTGTAGTCCAAATGGCAAAACTTTGAATTGGTAGCACCCCATGGGGCAATTAAATGTGGTTTTCCATTCATCCCCTTCCTTAATTCTAACACGGAAATACGCTTCCCTTACATCTAGTTTAGTGAAAATTCTTTCTTTCGAGAGGTGGGATAACATGTCCTTCATGAGGGGTAGGGGATATAGGTTGCTTTCACTGATTGCATTCAATAGGCAGTAGTCTACGCATAAGCATAAAGAGCTGTCCTTTTTCTCTCTAAAGAGGACCAGGGCGGCCACTTTAGGCTTGGCAGGTTCGATGAACCCCCTTTCTAGGTTTTTCTTTATGAATCTTTCCATTTCCTCCTTCTCCTTAGGGCTCATGGAGTATAGTCTGGGCTTCGGGAGTTTTGCCCCGGGCTTGAATTCTATGGCACAATCCGTGGGTCGGTGAGGGGGGAGCTCATCTGCCCTCTCCTCGCTGAAAATTTCAGCAAAGTTTCGGTATTCCTCTGGTATTTTGGGTAGCCCCTTTTCTTCTCCCATGGATGCTTTTTCCATTCTTAATTTTGGTATGATTCCTTGGGGGATTTAAGTCCATAGGGTCCCCCTTCAGGAAATTGATTTCTGCTGTCCTCCAATTTATCCATGGGTTCCATTTCTTTAACCATTCCAGCCCTAGGATCACTGCAAATTCCATGCCTGGGGTCACTACAAACATTATGTCTTCCTCATGGTTTCCCAGGAATAAGTGGACTGGTAAAGTGTCTAGGGTAGCTGGCACCCCCCCCCTGCTATGGACCCATCTAACTGGCCAAATGGGATTGGCTGTTTTAGCCTCCTCACCAGAATGCCCAAATTCCCCACTAGGGTTGGGCTAATGAGGCAGCAGGTGCAGCCAGAGGCTATTAATGCTTTCACTTTGACATCTTCGGTCATGGAGAGGCTAATATAGTCACTTTCTTGACTATATTAGCCCCTCAGAGGGTTTGCCCTCTGAGCTGTCGTCTGAGGTGTCCACTGGCCCTGCGGTGTAGACTCGAGTTCCCTCCCCACGTTGGGCAGAGGTTGGGGGCTCAACAGCCTCTCTCACTCTCATGGCGGGTTCTTTTGGCTTGGCTGGGGACTTTCTGGATTTCCTTGTCAGTGATCGGTCTAGGTTGTGCGGAGGGGCTTTCGAACGGCATTTTATGACCCGATGCCCCTCTCTCCTGCATTTGAAACAGCCCATTGGCTTCTTGGCCATAGCCGGTGGCTTTGCTGGCTTGCGCGTCAGCTCAGGTGGCGAGCAGCCCCATAGTTTTCCTTGGCGGTGCCTCTTCAGTGGTCGATCTCTGCATCCTCTGCCAGGACATACCATTCATCGAGTTGATGTGGGTCCCCCCAGGGTAGGCAAGCATCATACAGGTTGTAATTTAGGCCATATTTGAAATGGCTACGGAGGATGTCTTCCAGCCAGTTCAGCTTGCTGGCAATGGTCCAGAATTCTTGTGTGTATTCGGCTACTGAGCGTCTGCCTTTCCTCACCATTTTTATTCTTTCGCGAGCTTTGCAATCAGCCAGGGGGTCCTCAAAACGCCTCCTCAGAGAGGACATGAAATGGTTGAAGTCGTGAAAATTCACCAGCCAATCTGCAGCCTATAAGGGAATCCCTCAGATCCTGTCTAATGTAAGGAACCACTTCAATCCACATCTTAAGAAAGCAGAACTCTTGGAAACAGTCTCTTCCAACAGGAACTTTTATTAAAAGAAATTGATAGTAGGCATAATAGACAGGATCTGAGGGATTCCCTTATACATTGATATTTTAAAGTGTCCCTAAGCAAACTCCTCCCCATATTCCTTCCGGCCGACTCAGGCCAGCAATTCTCTAGGTCTTAAACCCATGAAAGATAACATCAAACTGGCCCCATGATCATTCACCAGCTCTTCAGAGTTTATCTTGATGATGGTGAAATAAACCAGATTCTGGAGGTTTGTGTCTTTTCACACACACCCTTTTCTAGTTTCCCGGTAAGGAAGAGAAGTTCAAAGGGACATAGGATAAGAGTCAAATGGTTCCATTGTAATGGTTAGTAGAAGCAAATAAACAAAAGGTTACTTTGTAGTGAATGGAGGAAGTGAAAGTAATAAAACCCCTCTGCGTGTCCCCCCTCCCCCTTGGGAGTATGGCAGGACCCAGGAAATAGTAATAATTGGTTTTAGATTAGAGGAGATAGATAGAAAGGAAATATAACTGGATCCTGACAGATACATTTGCCATTTAGATGCCTACAGTAGGCAATGAATTTAAAACATCTTCATGATCACTTTTGATATTTACCACCTCAGTTGTTTAGCATTGTCCACTGGTTAGCTCTCTGCTTCAATTATGAGTTATTTTTATTATTACAACCAAAGGCTATACATAAATCAAACATCCAAATAAAACAAAACTAGAGAGAGCCATTACAAGAGGACATAGCAATCCATCACAATCAATGATGTAATCAATGGATGACCAAGGTCTGCCTAGTTTTACAGGCAGTATATCAAAAACAAGCTATCTTCAGAAAACTGATCATACTGACCTGACACTAAAAATACAATGAGTATAGTCTAAAACTGGATAAAACACGTAATAAAATCAATTTTAAAAGATTATTAAAAAGATCTAAAATGATTATTTATGTTTCTGGCGAATCCCCAATGCTGCTGCACAGAATCTGGCCACCTGTGCTATATCTCTGCCTGCTCATCCTTAAACAGCCAATTATGAGTTAAAAAAAAGTTATAATACAGATTTTTTGGATTCTTCTCTGATTGTATTGAGAAAATGACTAATTTATTCTTATTCTTTCCTGTCTGCTTTATAACTATTTCAAGCTCTTAAAAGACAGACCCTCTGATCCTGAGTTTATTCAAGAACCTTTGATGAAGAATTCTCTAAAAGGTATTTTGAAAATGCAAGTGTTTGGTGTGGACAGGGCTGCCTTCTTTATAAATTTGGTGAGGCAGGATTTACATTGTATGGAATCCATGCTAATTTCCTTTTTGCAAGGCTTATTCTTCTATATGATCAATTATTCTATTTTTTAAAGCAACCTCTAGCGATCTCTAGCACATGTATTTATTTATATGACCAATATATCATTTCCTGGATCTTTCTTGGGTCCCTGTTCAAAAATTTGTGTCATGGTAGATGTCCTGCAGTCCCTTTGCTAGGGAGCCTTGATCTGATGGACAAATTATATCTTTTTTGTTAAGAAGAGGGCAATTTCACATTTCTTTAAGGATTCTCAGGTGAGTACTACCAATGCTTCATGATATACACTTTCTAAATACAGCCTAGACCAGCGGTTCTCAACCTTTTCCGTGGCTCGACCCCGGCCCACATCGTGCATGCGCAGCGCGATGGGGCGCATCGCGCATGTGCGGTGCGACAGCCCGCATCGCGCATGCACGGCGCGACGGCCCGCATCGCGCATGCATGGCACGACGGCCCGCATCATGCATGCGCAGCGCAACGGCCCGCATTGTGCATGCGTGGCGCGACAGCCCGCATCGCGCATGCATGGCGCGATGGCCCACATCGCAAAGGGGGAAAAAAATGGCAGACCAAAAAAAAATGGCCGACCAAAATAATAAAAAAAATGGTGGGCCCGCATCGCGAATGCGCGGCGCGATGGCCCGCATCGCAAAGGGGAAAAAATGGCCGACCCCCCAAAAAAATGGCCGACCAAAAAAAAATGGCCGACCCCCCAAAATAAATGGCGGGCCCGCATCGCGCATGCACGGCGCGACGGCCCACATCGCAAAGGGGAAAAAATGGCTGACCAAAAAAAATGGCCAACCAAAAAAAAAGAGTGGACTGCGGTGTTTGGCGACCCCCGTGAAATGGTCGTTCGACCCCAAATGGGGTCGCGACCCACAGGTTGAGAACCGCTGGCCTAAACTATCTCAGTTTTCTTCAGATACATTCCTTTTCTGAAAATGTGTATATAGGCTCAAGAATTTGTCCTGTATCTGTAGTAAAGAGAGAATAAATTCAAGTTCTCTGCAGATTATTATTTATTTATTTAATAACAATACAGAGAGAGAGAGAGAGAGAGAGAGAGAGAGAGAGAGAGAGAGAGAGAGAGAGAGAGAGAGAGAGAGACTCATGTCACAGTCAAATGACTCTGGGTGGCATAAACCAAGTTAAAAACAGATATACAAATTAATGTTAATATTGTTAATATTAAAAAAAATAAATTATAAAAAGCACAAAAAACAATAAAAAGAAATTAGGCAAAAAGGAAGTGTTAATTATCCAGGACCCATCTCTATATTTCACCAATCCTCTGGGACTGCTGATATAACAATATTTCACCAGTCCCCAGGTCTTGGGGGAACCTCTGAACAGCTAAAAGGGGTAAAGCCAATTTCACCTTGAGGGAAGGGATGTTCTATAAAGTGTGGGGCACAGCAGAAAAGTCTGTACCTTCCTTGACTATTCTTTTCACTTCTTCATGATTTAACAGCACAACGTCTTCTCTGGTTAGCTGGTTTTATGCTTTGAATCAATTTAAAGGAAGTTATTGTTTATCTCAATGAGTTTTGCCATATGCTCCTCAAATTTAGATTCTCTCTCTTCTCTCTCTTTGGATTTTTTAAACTTTTAAAACCTGAATGTTTTTTTTCCTGCCAGAGCTTATGTTCCTTTCTGTTCTCCTAGTTATGTCAGGCCTTCCATTTCCTGAATAATATCTTTGGAACTTTTAAAGCTTCCTGGACACTAGCAGAAAGTTATGCTGGCTTCTGCCTTGATTTAGTTATCCTTTTTTCCATTATGGAATACATTGTACTTCAGCTTCAATTACTGTGGTTTTACACAAAAATAAATAAAATTTTAATATCAATATACAGTTATTGAAATGTGCATCTGTTGTAAAAATGTTTCACCAAGTGCAACCATCCCATTCACACGATGGTGTTATTCATGCACAGAAACTGACTGCATGGGATCAAGTTACCCTCAAATGGCTGCCATATGGCTCTGGCTGCAAATATCTATAAATAAAAAGCAGCAGTTTGATTGAAAAGCAGAGCTGAAAGTTCTAACTGGAAGAATTAGCTGAAATGAATGGATAAGATAAAACAGGAGAGAGACCAAAGACTGCCCAAAAGCATTGATCAGACCCACCCAAATAACCTTTTAAAACACATGGACAAAATTGTAGGCTCTTGCAACAGATTATGTTAAAGTTCATGTTGAAGTGACAGGCCTTAATGAACTTCACTACAAGCCAAGAGAATGGAAGGCAGTCATCATTCCAGAAGTACCTCCATCAGTGCCTCCATCAATGAGTGTCAGAAGAAAAAACCTTTTCCCATATTCCTGATAAGCAAAGCTCTGCAAGGGAGGGGGGGTCAGGAGGATCCTCACATCCTATCAAGACTTTTGATGTGTGACTTTATACCCAGACAAGCAGCACTTTAGTGCTGCAGAATCTGTGGTCTTCTGGATGTATTGAACTTCCTGTGCTGAGGTTCAGCTGGCATAGCCAAAGAGGAAGAGTATTTCCATTTCATCAGTGTCTGGATAGCCACAAGTTCTCCATCCCTTCCCAGGCTACTTAGGGCTTTAAAAAGTAATACTAAAGTTGCATTTTGCAGGAAATGGCCATGGACACTCGCACTCTTTTAAAAAGATTTCCACAGGGATGTGGAGAGCAACGGTATCTAATAACCAATGAACAGCTGCTACGAATTTGCATTTTGTTCTATACATTATTTATGAAGTGAACTAAATTTTTGTGGCTTGTGGATGCATTTTTTGGAAGGGAATTATTTTCAGTTCTTGGGAGCCAAAGAGGAAGTACGGTGATCTCATGACATTATAAAGTAAGTAGAGTTAATGTTCAGGTTAGTTGGGTGGTTGGTAATTGGGAGGTTCCATTTGTTTGAGGCTCCAGGTACATTTACCTGTGAATTTTGGTGTATGATTCTGGGAGTCTTGTGGGAGGGGGTTCAAAAAATCTGCTCAGAGGCATTGTGTAAGCCATTAATGACAGGTTATGCAGAATGTTCCAAAAACTCATTCTAATGCTCCCTGAGGCTGATGGAACAATTTTGGAGTTTAATGTTTAATTCCTTGAGTGTATATGAACCTGATTTTAAAAGGGTTGAACATTCTGGAACTATTACGAAGAGTTTTAAAAATAATACCCCACATGATCCTGCCTATGGTGGTGGTTGTACAGGTGGTCCTCGACTTACAACAGTTCATTTAGTGACCGTTCAAAGTTACAATGGCACTGAAAAAAGTGACATGACCATTTTTCACACTTATGACTGTTGCAGCATCCCCATGGCCATGTGATTTACATTTGGATGCTTGACAACTGGTTCATACTTATGACAGTCACAGCGTCCTGGGTCATATGATCACCTTTTGTGACATTTTGACAAGCAAAGTCAATGGCAAAACCACATTCACTTACAATCGTGTTACTAATTTAACAACTGCAGTGATTCACTTAACAAATATGGCAAGAAGAGTTGTAAAATGGGGCAAAATTCACTTAACAAATTTCTCACTTAGCAACATCAATTCTGGGCTCAGTTGTGGTCATAAGTCAAGGACTTCCTGTATTGCTATTCTTTATTTGAGTTAATTTATATGTTATTTTACATGGATATTTTAGTTGATATATTTATGTAATACCAGGGGTCCCCAACCTTTTGATTCCATGGACCAGTAATGGCGGCTTCGGCAGCAGGGGGGTGATTTCATGCGCACAGCCTAAATCCCGCCCATTGCAAATGAAGCTTCACACGTTTGCCCATTGCTTTGGCAGCCCAGTAGTGATCTGCAGTCCGGGGGTTGGGGACCCCTGTTGTATACCACTGTTATGTACCTCTTTAAAACCCACTATAACTATTTTCTAGGGTCTGAGCAAATTGGTGAGAAATTTGGCTGCCAATTGCATTGATTTTACTTCATTTAGAAAGTAAAGTAAGCAATCATGCTTCAATTTACTGTGTTTTGAAAATCTGAAGACGTAAGTATATCTACAAATAAAGAAAGGCTATATGAGTGAGAGAATAAAAGAACAGCCAGGATAGAATATGTAATATAATAAAAAGTGTGATAGAATAAAAGAATAGCTCTTCTATGTGTGACAATTTATAAGACTAAGATCAAAAACTGTGTACAGAATATAGAAAAATCAATCTCAAAGTGCATTCTTCAATATGTCTCTAATCACTGTGGAAGCATCTTAATTTATTTTGCTTTAACAATGTCAACATGACTTCCTCACTGACTTACAAATAAGCAGCACATCTCTTCTTCTCCAACAAATGAATAATTTGGAAATACTTTTTCTACATTAGTTCAACTTGAATAGTTCCATTAGGTTTAGTTGATCAACACTGCAAATGTCAACATCTGCACATTGATACCATCTGAGCAGAGTAGGAGTGCCTGGATGGAACGTTTCCACAGAGCACTGTCATAAGCAGACAGATTTTACAATTAACAAAGAGAAGAACACTAGGAAAAAAAGTTCTTCCTTTGAATGTGGGTGGCTTAATTTAACAGGAGGTTTGGGTAGAGCTGAGAAGATACCAAGTGTGCTTGCTAAAGTTAACAACATTAGTTCTTCCTTTGTATATTGTAGGTTCCAAATAGTCTCCTACAAAATGAAAAGGGCCTGTTTTCAATCAAAGGGTAGTTAAAACTCAGTGTACAGTCATAAGCAAAACACTGAGATGGATGCTTCTATACTTGGGACATACAATCTATCTATGTAGTAGTTGCTTGCAATTTGCTCCATAGGGCAAAGGGAACTCAGCAGCAGCACCTTCATCAATTATGGCAAGACCCTGGGGTTTCTCTGTCACTTAGTAATCAACTCTGTCTCCTAGCTGTCATCTTTTCAGTTATTCTCTGCCTTACTGTCTAATCCTTCTTACCATCACCTAACCACCATCTGCCATCATAAAAACTTGATGTGCTAGCCAGATGACTGTAATTGCAGCTACTTGTCCTTTGGTTTAAAATTAAATATATTCTCTTAGCCTAGCTGTGATTAATCAGCCACACTCTTGAGTGAACACCGGCTGATGAGAGATCTGTCCCCCTTTGCCCCAGTGTTCCCATAATTGGCTAGGTATCCCCAAAGTATCAGCTGATTTGCCCAAAGCTAGGAAAACACTGTGTGCATGTGGCCACAGCCTTAACTATTGTGTTCAGAAAATCATCTTAAAGGCTACAAATCACCCACAATTCTGCCACAGCACTGTTCCTGAGAAAAACATTTTTTTGTCCATGTTGGATATTTAACTTTCATTCGCTACCATCAATACATGGACAAAAATGCTAGAAGTCAAACATCTGAAAGGCCACAGATTGTTCCATTGTTCCATATAGTAAGCTGTATGCAAACAAACAATATACAATAGTGACAGACAAGGTTTGCAGGATTTTAAGAGCAAGAGATCCTGTTTCTATACATTAGCAAATATTTAGGTGTCCTAATGAAGTAAACTACGTACATTCTATTGTCAGTTTTCCAATATATCTTGAAAATATGGACATGGAATTTTCCACATATAGTGAAGTTTTGGCATATTGGGTAATAAATATTAATGTGAAGATGATTTCAGAGTTGTATATCTTCTACAGACATCTGATTTTCTAACATTACAGAGTGCGGTCTTTTGTGCATGGGCTGTTTTCTTGCATATATTTGCAAAAACGCAAGCAAGGAAAAGTAAATTTTGTTCTGAAAATAAAGGAGGTTTTGGGGGAGGGGGGAATACTATGTGGAAAATGGATTTTTTTATTATTTTTCTTGGCCAAATTTATTCACTACAAACAAGTTTTCAAGGTGTATTATTTTTTCAATTGTTTTGCAAATATAAAAGGCTCTGTCCATTTAATTTTCTCTAGACCAGACATGTCAAACTCGTGATGTCACGTGACCTCATGCGACATATCGGAGCTTTTTCCCCATTCCCGAAATGGGGTGGGCACGGTTTCCTCATGACACATCCGGCCCACGGGCCAGCAGTTTGACACCCCTGTTCTAGACATTCCTTTCAAATTCAGAAAATATGACTGAAAGATTTTGCTAGGTAACAGTCATTACCAGGAGTCTTAGGTAAAGAACATTTGTCTTTTACTAAAAAGGAGAATTAAGTTTACAATCCTACAACTACCTGTATCCATCTCTCTCGCACACATAGGCAGTAAGAAAATATACTGCAAAGAGATCTTTCTATAATGTTTACTCAGAATCAATCAGAATCAAGACAAGGTAGAATACGAGTCTCAAATACCTTGTGGGAATTAAAAAGCATATTTCAAAGTAATGGGATAACTTTGGAGCTAATTTATCTTAAACGTAGCCCAGGAAACTCAAGTGAGGGATTTTTAACAGGACCACCTCCTCCTTCTCCTTTAAAAAAAACAACAAACAAACAATTTTATTATTTTTCCATTTTACACCAACAGAAGCTTAAGAACCAGCGTGGAGATATGGTGGTCAATTACAAAGAGAAAACAATAACATTATATATATACAATTCACACAATATTTCTTAAAACTTCTCTCTCTATCTATGTAGAAATTATAATCAATTAAATTCAAATAAATTCATTCATTAATATATCTAAATATAAATTTCCTTAATCAATAAAAACTTTCAACTGCTCAATATCAATATAATAATCAAATTAATACACTCCTATAGCCAATTCATTCTTTAATATATCGCTATATATAAATTAAATGCTTAAATCAGAACCAACGCTCTCTATTTAAATTATTGGAATCTCATTAGTACATTTCTAACACATATTTTCATTAAGTTTATTGCCAGATATAAATTTCATTAGTCAATAATCTTTTACGAAAGCTCCTTATCTATCCTAAAGAGCCTGTTTGAAACTTTATTAATTTTTCCAAATATTTAAATTGAAGCTAACCTAATTACTTAAGTATTTCAGGGCCCCCAAATTTCTCTTATTTAAACATATTAGCTCCAAAACTAAATTCCTACATTTCTCAACTATATTTCTATTCTTTTTCAATAATTCTCCAATTGTTAATTCCATCTCATTCCAAAACAAAAACCACAAATGGGAAAAGAAAAAAAGAAAAACATACACACAAAAAAAGAACACATATTTTTGCTATACTTCAATATTAAATTCTAAATCATTTCATAATAACCTCCCATTTAGCACAAACCAAACCCAAAACAGTCCAAATTGCTATAAAACCTTTATCATCCATAATTATCATCTCAAATTTAATATTTATATCTTATTCTGGGTTTCCTTCTATTCCAAATAGGTTTCCATAGTCGAGTCTCTAGTTCCGCAAATAGCTCTCCTGTGCATAGGAGCAAGAGATCTCCCATTATCCATTTTTTTAGGCTGGTATAAGAGTTATAGTCATTCTGAAAAACTCATGCCAAAACGTCATTTCCCATCTTTTTCAATGTTGCATAAACTTTAGTTGGTAAAGTTGGTATGGTCCTCTTTAGTCAAGTTTTGCTCTTCTTCCAATAGTTTTTCCTCTCTCAGAAAGTCAAATGGTGTAAGACGCTAAGAAAAAGATGCAAGCATGTCTTGAGCAGAGGTTTGAAGCTGCAGGAAACAGCTTGACAAACTCTTGAGTTTATTGCTTCTTATACACTTATTACACACACCAGCTTAACCATTAGATGCTGACAAAGGTTTCTTCATTGGAAAATGTCTTCATGTAAGCAACTATTTTCTAGTAACACATTACATGGTCAAAGACCAGGTAAGAAAAAATACAGGGAGATGAAAGCAGAAGGAACTAACAAAGACAGGAAGAGATAGGAGAAGGAACTAAGCATATTATCTGTTTAGGTAGGTGAGGGATTAAGTCAAAAGGGTATGACCTTCTGGCTGCTTCACTGGGACAAAAGGCATCAAAAGGTTATGAGGTTTGTGGGGGGGAAAGCATGGCAGTTTGCTGCATGTGCATTTTTCCCCACATCTCACTCTTCTCTATTTTATTAGTGAGGACATTATCCTAAGCTGGAGTCGTTAGTGGGTCTTAGTCAGGGGACATTTAACTTTGCATTTGTTTATACAAAACATAACTTGTTCCTGAGGTAAGTTAATGGTAGTTTAGTGTGGAAAATTGAAAGTAGAGGAAAAAAAGACATTGAATAACCATATATGTGCATAATTAAAGGATACCTCTTGAAAGGAGGTACAATTTAAAATTCCTTGACTGACATGTATACAATGAGGTTTTTTAAGTGAAGTAGTACAATTGACAATTTTTGCACAAGTAAGATTTGTAGGAATAGTTACAATTGGTGTATGTAAAACAATAGCATCAAGGGGTAACATGTAAGAGATAGGACCCCAGTTTGACATAGTTTCATAATGAAATTCATTGTCTGATAGAAAATTGCTTAAACCAGTATAATTTTTTAAAACTGAAGCTGGAACACACACAGATATAAGACAGGAAGAGAGTAGATTTTCCATATCATATGATTCAGAAAGATAAAAATCTGTCACTTGTGTTACATTAGCTAATTGCACCCAAATATTATATTTCATCCATGATTCTAAAGGATGAGGTGGGAGAGCTTGAGCCCTCACACAACAATTAAGAAGGAAAAAGAATGACTAAGAATGACTAAGGAATTTGCAGTCAAAACCACAAATATGGCAGCACATAAATTCTCTGGTGTAAGTTCTTTTCCCTGTTGCCGCAGAACCTCCTGCACTTTGGATGTTAGGTTCTTCACATCGCTCCAGGTCGTTGGCCGACTGCGATGGTGAGAGCAAAAGGTGTTGTGCTGTCTGAAGAGTCACCTGCTTCATTTCCGGTATTGGGTTCTGGACTTGATGCCATGACATCTTTGGCTGGTCGTACACACCAGGATGGAATCCAGAGAGGGCCTGTAGGAGCAAGCACAGCAGCATAGCCTTGCCCCCAAGTTATCGGCAATTGCCGATAACATAACAATGGATTAGGGAACACAGCTTTCTGCTGAAAGTGGCGCTGGTAGGCAGTAGTTTTTTTGAAAAGAAATATTTAGCTGATTTAAAGTTATTAGGACTTTATTGACTTGATGAGTTATCCATGCCAAATTAGGTACCCTTGGTCCCTCCTTTTTTTAATTTGTTTGTGAAGGCAGTCCTTAAAGGACCGATGCGTATGTGAGAAACAAAGGATAGCTGCTGTAAAGTTAAAAACAAAGCCATAAGATTGGGGTCGATCCTGGGCATGATGTAAGCACCTGGAAGATTAAAAATAAGTTGGTACACATAATGAGGGTTAAAGATTAAGTTAAAAGGCTTGTTGAGAAAAGACGTGGAAAGCTAAAATAGCAGCAGATAATTCTGAGCGTTGTGGTGAGGATTGCACTGCAGTGTAAGACACTTTCCAGATATCATCATGAGATCATTGTAAGCAATTGTTCCTCTTGTTCGTCCTCCATCAGAAAAAAACAGTAGGAGCTTGTGGCAAGGGAAAAGAAGAAAGCAGTGGGCAGATAGGAAAGGAAAAAGTCATTAAACAAGCAAGCTGAGGATCTTTAGGCAAATGATATGAAATACAGCCTATATAGTCAGTTAAAGAGCACTGAAGAGATAAGTTATTCTGAAAATAAAATTGAAAATCAAATTTTGGGATAGGAAGAACAATATTAATTAAATCAGTCCCATTTCAAGGACAAGCTCGATTGTGTCCTAAGGTTATTATTTCAGAAACAGCCTGGATAAAAGATAAAACATTTTGGGATGGGATAAGTAAAGACATTCAATACAATATACTTTTTGCGCTTCTAACACAGTTAATACTCCTGTAAGTAGCTTACTAGTAAGAAATATCAAAAAGTGTTAAGTGACAATTATGTGGAATTCTGTCCACAAATTGAGTACTCAAGATGTCATTAATTTGCTCAACTGCGGCAAGTGCTGCAGGTGGAACTACAATGAGATCTCCAGGTTGTTTTCCTTTGGTCAATAAGTCAAATTCCAAGTTAATCAAATACCATTCAGATGGAAACAAATTTCTATTAAGTAGGTTAAACATTTACAAAACTTAAGTAAAACAATTCAGAGTCATTTCTTTTGGTTGATGGATATATAGGTCCAACTAAACAATTTAAACTCAATATTCCCCCCCCCCCAAATTGTCCAACAATTACTGTCTCCTCTTTCTAGTAAAATTTTGTAATCTGAAACTGCAAGAGTGGGTATTAAATTTCATCTTCATTCGCAAACTGGAATTCTAAGCAGAGAGGAAAAAAAGTTTAAAACGAACAGCCCCCCCCTCTTCTTTCTTTCTGTCTCTCTTGCTCTTAAAGCAACACAGCCAATTGAAAAACAAAAGAGACAGGAAAAAATTTTGTTACAAACTTCTCACCACTAAAAAATAGTTTTCTCTCCTTCACATGCATTTTCCATAAATTCTCTCACACATTCTCCATGGGACTCTTCTCATGCAAACACTTGCTATTACTTTTCAACTTACTTTTACAACAATAAAATCTGTAGTTTAGTATTTCTTTCACAGCCTGGGAGGGATTGGGTGGAGGATGGGGTTTGAGGGCTAACACACACTTAGGTATCAACAAATTAATTCATTCACTTTCATTCTAACTGCTTGCATAAACAATTCCACATACAAATATTTCATTTCATACTTTCTCCAGGCAAACCATTTATTTTTAAATAAGGCCTTTTTGTATGATGTTATCAGAGAGGGTTTTGACCCTCTTCCAAGTCTTGGAAATAACAGAGAACAACACAGACAAACATATATTATTATTATTATTATTTATTATTATTTATTTAATTTCTATGCCGCCCTATTCCAAAGAACTCAGGGCGGCTCACAGCATGATAGAAATTACAATAAACACATATCTATAAAAAACCCTTGAGCTAAAAGAAACCAATCACTCCACAAACATACACAGAAACATACACTGGCTAGGGGCAAGGTGTTAGCTGCCCCAGGCCTGCCGGCAAAAGTATGTTTTAAGCAATCTACGAAAGGCGAAGAGGGTGGGGGCGACACGGATCTCCGGGGGAAGTTGGTTCCAGAGGGCCAGGGCCGCAACAGAGAAGGCCCTTCCCCTAGGCCCCGCCAGGCGACACTGTCTGGCTGACGGGACCTGGAGAAGGCCGACTCTGTGGGCCCTAACCGGCTGCTGGGATTCATGAGGCAGCAGACAGTCCCGTAAATAACCTGGTCCGATGCCATGTAGGGCTTTATAGGTCATAACCAACACTTTGAATTGGGTTCGGAGACCAATTGGCAGCCAATGCAGCTCGCGGAGTGATGCCGAAATGTGGGCATTTCTAGGCAAGCCCAACACTGCTCGCGCGGCTGCATTCTGCATTACCTGAAGTCTCCGAACATTTTTCAAAGGTAGCCCCATGTAGAGAGCATTGCAGTAGTCGAACCTCGAGGTGATAAGGGCATGAGTGACTGTGAGAAGAGACTCCCGGTCCAAATAGGGCCGCAACTGGTGCACCAGGTGAACCTGGGCAAATGTCCTCCTCGCCACAGCCGAAAGATGATGTTCCAAATTTAGCTGTGGATCGAGGAGGACGCCCAAGTTGCGGACCTTCTCCGAGGGGGTCAAAAGCTCCCCCCCAGGCTAATGGACGGATAGATTGAAATATCCTTGGGAGGCAGAACCCATAGCCACTCCGTCTTGTCGGGGTTGAGTTTGAGCCTGTTGGCACCCATCCAAACCCTAACAGCCTCCAGACATCGGCACATCACTTCCGCTGCTTCACTGAAATGACACGGGGTGGAGATGTAAAGCTGGGTATCATCAGCATACTGATGATATCTCACCCCGTGTTGTCGGATGATCTCACCCAGTGGTTTCATGTAGATATTAAACAGCAGAGGGGAGAGGACCGATCCCTGAGGGACCCCACAAGGGAGGAACCTAGGGGTTGACCTCTGACCCCCTGCCAACACCGACTGCGACCGACCAGTGAGGTAGGAGGTGAACCACCGCAAAACAGTGCCTCCAACCCCCAACCCCTCCAGTCGGTGCAGAAGGATACCATGGTCAATGGTATCGAAAGCCGCTGAGAGGTCAAGTAGCACCAGGATAGTGGCTAATCCCCTATCCCGGGCCCGCCAGAGATCATCCGTCAGCGCGACCAAAGCAGTTTCCGTGGAGTAGCCGAGCCTGAATCCTGACTGTTGAGGGCCCAGATAATTGGCCTCATCCAAGGACCATCTTTTTCAATGTTGCATAAACTTTAGTTGGTAAAGTTGGTATGGTCCTCTTTAGTCAAGTTTTGCTCTTCTTCCAATAGTTTTTCCTCTCTCAGAAAGTCAAATGGTGTAAGACGCTAAGAAAAAGATGCAAGCATGTCTTGAGCAGAGGTTTGAAGCTGCAGGAAACAGCTTGACAAACTCTTGAGTTTATTGCTTCTTATACACTTATTACACACACCAGCTTAACCATTAGATGCTGACAAAGGTTTCTTCATTGGAAAATGTCTTCATGTAAGCAACTATTTTCTAGTAACACATTACATGGTCAAAGACCAGGTAAGAAAAAATACAGGGAGATGAAAGCAGAAGGAACTAACAAAGACAGGAAGAGATAGGAGAAGGAACTAAGCATATTATCTGTTTAGGTAGGTGAGGCATTAAGTCAAAAGGGTATGACCTTCTGGCTGCTTCACTGGGACAAAGGGTATCAAAAGGTTATGAGGTTTGTGGGGGGGGGGAAGCACGGCAGTTTGCTGCACGTGCATTTTTCCCCACAAAATGATATCTGCAAATCAGCTTGACCTTCCGAAGTAAGCTCCTCCATTTCCATATTATAGGACATCTGACCATTTATATCAAGGCTTATTCCCAGTATCAACTGCAAATCCAACTGTACATTTGCTTCTTCCATCTCAGTAAGCTGAGAACAAGTCTTGTGAATACAAACTGCAGTTTCACTTAAAGCTTGTGCTTGACTTTGTCGATGTAAAGAAATCTCCTTTTTACAAGCAATTATCATCTCCATGTTTTCTAAGATTTTATCCAGAATATATTTATAAATAGAGTCTGAACAGGTTTCCTCCATTTTTATCATATTTGAAGACATTCTCTTTTTGGGGGAGACTATATTTAAACACAGTCATTCAATATCCATCTCTTCCCAAGTTTCTTAGTCTATTTCCTTTATGCAAATTCCAAGAGAAAAGAAAAAAAATAACAAGAGCGATACGTAGTTTCTGCAGAAGATGTCCCCCAACGAGTACTCAAAGTTAATCAAATAATCAGTTTTTTTGGAAAAACCTAAAAAATAAGAAAAAATAATACTCTCCAAATGCATAGCCTCTTAAGTCTCTTAAAAGAAAATTTTGGGGGGCTCCAACGTATTCAAAAATAGAATCAGCCATTAAAACAAAAATAGGTTTTGTCCTTTTCTTAAGTTTCTTCTCCCCCCATTTAAAACACCGCTTCAACAAAAAGGGGAATAATTCCAGAAAAAAAAACTTTTCACAGGAAAAAAAGAAAAGAAAATAGAGGTAAAAAAAAATCTCACCAAATCTTCCACGGTGGGTCTGCTTGCTTAGATGATCTTATGGCTTACGGTTGGCACAGGTAAACGATCGGCCATTTTACTGGCCGATCTTTACCCTGTCGGCCCAAAGGAGATACTTGGTGCACAGAGGACGCCGCCGCTCATCTGCAACTATCCAAGAAACCTCCTCAATGGTAGACGCTCCTCCAGAGTGTCTTTTCAACCCTCTAAGGGGTCTACTGGCAGGGGAAACTTTGCTCGACCGCACCGCCACGAAACTGGAAGCCCTTCTTCTTCTTCTTGAGCCATATCCATTATTGGATGTTGGCAATCCTGTTTTTATCAGCAGCTGCATGAAAAAGTGCTGCTGAGTTTTGTCCAAACCATTCCCTTAGATTTTGAAGTCGTGATGTTCTTCTTCTGCCTGGACCTTGTTTGCCTTCAATCGTTCCCTGGAGGATTAAATGTTGTATGCTGTATTTTTCTGGGTGTCGCATCACATATCCAAAATATTCTAATTTTTTAATTGTTTTGATGATTTCCCTTGGCTTTCCCAGGCGGCTTATCACCTCCTCATTTCTGATCTTGTCAACCCAGCTTATACATAACAGCCACCTGTAAATCCACATTTCAAATGCTTCTAGTCTCTTCAGGTGGCCTTCTGTCAGAGACCAACTCTCTACTTCATAGAGCAGGATAGAAAAAATATAGCATCTGACAAGCCTGATTTTCAGTCTTAGGCTTATGTGGTGACTGCAGAAGACCTTTTTCATTTTGAAGAATGCTGTTTGAGCTTTCTCTATCCTTGTCTTTACTTCAGTGGTCATGTTCCAGCTTTCATGTAGATTAGGATCTCCTTGGGCATTCAGAAATAGGCAGACTCAATTCTGTCAAAATGCTATTTGTTGTATGCTTGGATTGTGCTGTTTAGGGTTTTAAAATTTTGAATGGGTTTTGAAACCTACTAGCATTAGTTAAATAATCTTAAAATACTTGCTATCCTGCACACTTTAGCTGCTACATTTGTATACTAAGTTATAGCTTTTGGGTTATGTGCAAGAAGCCTCATGTAGAGCCTGAAACAGTAGTCCAAGCGAAAGGAGCATAATTACCAGGGTATAATTGGCACACCAGTCAAGCCTAGGCAAAAGCCACTCTGATCATGACTTCCACCTGTTTATACAGAAGTTTAGAAGATTACTAGGAATGTATAGCTGTATATATAACATTTACTCTCACATGTAAAGTATGGAATGATTAGACAAAGATATATGTCAAAGACGATATACCATGTTCAGTGTTTTTTAATTCTTTTTTTCTTTTGTATCTAATAAAATGTTTAATAAAAATAATAATAATAAAAAAGTGACTTATGACCATTTTTCACACTTATGATCGTTGCAGCATCCCCATGGTCATGTGATTTACATTCTTTTTTTAAACAAGTTTTATTGGTTTTTTTAACTTTTACAACAAAATGCTCGAGAAACACCGTGGTGATGGGGTAATCAATCATCCAAAAACAAAGTCATATATATATAACTCAAATTAATACATTAGACGTTCCCTCTCTGTTTCCCTCCAATAGTATAACATATTTAAAACAATCCATTTCTAGATTACATTTATATAGATCCAAATCCTGTTTTTAAGCTTTACTTATTTATAATTACCATAATCCAATTTAATCTTAAATAAACATATTATTTATTTATTTATTTATTATTTGGACTTATATGCCGCTCCTCTCTGAAGACTCGGAGCGGCTTACAACATATATAAAACAATATTCACAGTCTAAGTCCAAATCAGAAAAGCATTAAAAATAAAAACCTAACACACATTCATCATTCAAACAGCAATCCACAATCATCCCCAGGCCTGCCGGCAAAGATAGGTTTTAAGATTCTTTCGGAAGGCCAGGAGAGTGGGAGAAGCACAGACTTCAGGGGGCAGTTGGTTCCAGAGGGTGGGCGCCACAACAGAGAATGCCCTCCCCCTAGGACCCGCCAGACGACATTGTTTCGCTGACGGGACCCGGAGGAGGCCGACCCTGTGTGCTCTCACTGGTCGTAGGGAAGTATGTGGCAGAAGACGGTCCCGTAAGTATCCTGGTCCAGTGCCATGAAGGGCTTTATAGGTAATGACCAACACTTTGAATTGCGCTCAGAGACCGATAGGCAACCAATGCAGCATGCGGAGAGTTGGCGAAATGTGGGCACAACGTGGAAGGCCCACAATTGCTCGCGCAGCTGCATTTTGCACTAATTGTAGTCTCTGAACACTCTTCAAGGGTAGCCCCATGTAGAGCATTGCAGTAGTCGATCCTCGAGGTGACAAGGGCATGTGTGACTGTGAGGAGAGACTCCCAAGCACTTCGGGTACCCCTTCTAAAATACACATAATATTCCAGCAATAACTTTCTAATATTTCCAGTTGTATTCTAATTCTTAATCTAATAAATCATTAATTTTATCACAAATCTCTTATTTCTTCTTCCACTACAAAATAATTATTCTAATTAAGATAAAAATATTACTCTACTCTATGTATATATAGTATAACAGTCAATCTATTTCTATAACAGAACAAAGCAAAGCAAAACACAAACCTTTTTAATCCATTACATGTAAGTTTAAGTCTCTTTTTTCAGTCTTATTCTGGCTTTCTTTTTGTGCCAAGAAGGTTTCCATAACAGAGCCTCTATTTCAGCAAATAGGTCTCCCTTTATTCCTTGTGATGTCATTTGGGTCGATGGAAGACATCCCATCCTCTGTTTTAGAAGCCTGACTCCTTTGTAGTTAGACCCTTGTTGCTTTAGAAATTCAAGTCTCAATGTTTGGTTCAGCTGAGTAAAACATTCAGTTGTATCCAGTTTTATGGTTAATAGTTGGTTATCAAAGTTATCATTGTTCTCAGTAAGTCGTGTTTGTACATCAATTCCTGTTATTTTTGGAGTTGTATATAGTTTGATCAATGTTACCTTTTTTGTGCTCGCTTCAGCAGCACATATACTAAAATTGGAATGATACAAGGTTACCTTTTGATCCTCAGAGATCTCAATAGGATGCTTATGAGGTAATATAAATTCCTCTTTAATATAGGTTAATTCCTTTTCTGGTGTATTTTGGTCTATAGGATAATCAGTTGAAGTCTGGAAGTCAGTTTGAGGGTTTGTAGTAAGGTTTCTGACTCTTATTTCTATAGTAATCTCTTTTATTTTAGCACATACTTGCTCAGTGGCTTCATGAATTTTTTCCAATATGAGTTTACAGTTTAGTTGTAAATAGGGTTTCTCCATTTCAATAACAGTTAGAAGCAGTAACCAATGTCCACCCCCACAGTTTCTAACAGCTGCATCAACTTCTTTATCTTTTCCCTTTTATAATAGTTTGAAGGTCAAACAGAAGCAGGCAATTGCAGGTTTTGCCACAAGATGTCCTCAGTGAGTTACAGAATCTTTCTCAGACACCAATAAAATGAATTTTCCTTTTTTTTTTTAGAAAAAAGCTCTATTAAAGGGTTTTTTCGGGACCCCAGTTAGAAGTAAAATATAGTCAATAAAGTTATTCTGTCCTTTTATTCAGCGCTTTTCTTCCCACGCAAACAAACGCCGCTCTCTCAGGGCAGGGAAATAGTTCCAAGAGGGCTTTTTACAGGCAAAGAGAAAAATAGGGTGAAGAGAGGAAAAGGAAGGGTCTCACCCGGATCATCCGCAGTGGTTCTTAACACTTAGATGTTCTTGTGACTTTCGGCTGGTGCAGCTGCATGATCGGCCATCTTGCAGGATGATCTTTGCTCCGTCGGCCCTAAGGAGTCAGCTGGAGCCACGGGAGAAGCTGCCGCCCTCCCGCAGACACCAGAAAGCCTCCTCATCGGGAGTCACCCCTCCAGGGTGACTTTCAACCCCCTTCAGGGTCTACCGGTGAAGGAGAATTGGCCGGTGAAGAGACGAGTCTCTTCACATGACTGCAGTTGCCACGAACCAGAAGTCATGTGATTTACATTCTGATGCTTGACTACTGACTCACATTTATGACAGTTGTAGTGTCCTAGGGTCATGTGACTCTCTTTTGCAATCTTTTGACAAGTAAAACCAATGGAGAAGCCAGATTTACTTAACAACTACATTACTAATTTAACAACTGCAGTGATTCACTTAACAGATGTTGCAAGAAAAGTCATAAAATGGGACAAAACTCACTTAACAAATTTCTCACTTAGCATCATAAATTCTGGACTCAATTGTGTTTGTAAGTTGAGGATCTACTTGTATATTAATTTGAATTTAACACAATAGTTTAATAGTTTGGGGTGTCCACATTTTTTAAAAATGTATTTCTGTTAGAGCTGTCAGCTGTTGAAAAAAAATCTTTAAAATGTTACTTGTAGATGAATGACTGGACTACAGAAATTCTCCATGCCCTTCTGCTTGCGACGAGATTAGTCGTTCCTCTGCCTTCAAACCAGGGGAAAGGCTATAAAGACGGTAGTAAAGAATCAATTACAGAGGATCCTAAAAGAAATTGATTACTTGGATCTCTTACAGTAAGGACTGGGTCTCATTCATGGAACTAAAATAGCATTGTCTTTCAGTGGGACAATGTATCACTCTTGCCTTTGTTAATGGGACAAATAATATTAGAGCACAAAAGAAAAAAAAAGAAAGCAATAAAGCCATATCAAAACATATATTTGGCTTCTTGAATATGTATATAAAATTGTGCATAATAGTTTTAATAAGATGACCATATTTCATTATAATCATTCATACAATTTTTTTCTGTGATGCTTGTTCATAAATCACAAATAACACTGGGTCTACTGATTTACTTGTGTTGCATTATATTTTTATTGTTTCTATATTATGAGCTACCCAGAGTCAATTCTGAGTTGGATAATGCTTACATTGAACACATATATAAAAAAGTTCTTACTCCACCCAACAAACCAAAGATAAGAAAGTGGGAGCATCTGCAGGGGTCACTAATACAGTCCTGTTCATCATCTTGACCCTCTCCTCCCTCCCCTGGATTCTTCTCTCTGTCACTTTTATTCTGTCCATGATCATGTGGACTTCATTTGACCCCATAAGACTGGATTCAACTGTGTCTGTAAATTGCATGGTACAACAAATATTAAAATATTCAGAAGGCCAACAGTTATCAGTGTAGAATTTGATTTCCCAGGTATTACAGGTATTGTTTATCTTTCATTCTATCTAACTCACATGGAGATCTTTCTTAGCAGTCATCACAAGTGATAAATACAATGAATTTTGTTGCCTGAGTAATTCTTTTAGATAAAATAACAGGTTTCAGATATTCCTTTTCTTTCCAGAAGTTGAAACACTGTTGTTCAAGGGATATGCTTGCTATTGGATCCCACTCCTCCTTTTTAACCCCCAAAGCTATTGGAGTCCATCTTTTTCTTTCCCAGCTCTTGTAATGGCTGGGGAAGCCAACTGCTGTAGGGAAAGTAGAGTTTTAACTACCTCTGCCTTCACTCTATTGTATTGTGGCATTTGTGACAAAGAGTCTGCTAGAAAGTTCTCCCCCCCCCCAGGCAGGTAGTGGATGGAGAAATTAAAATGGTGAAAGTGCACACTTGTTTAGGAGACAGCCTCCTGGTTTTTTCAAAGCTTCCAGTTTTTTATGATCAGTCCAAACCTGGAAAGGAATTTTGCTTCCTTCTAAGAAATGCCTCCAGGTCAAAAGGGCCCATCATACTGCGTAGGCTTCTTTTTCCCAAGCAGCCCAACATTGTTCAGTCTCTGACAACTTTTTGAATATATAAGCGCAGAGCTGTAACTGGACCTGCTGATTTTTCTGCAATAACATCGCCTCCACTGCCACATCATTGGCATCTGCCTGGATCACAAATGGCTTTTCCGGGTCAGGGTGTTTCAGCACCAGTTCCACGGAAAAAAGTCTCTTAAGTTTCTCAAATGCTGCTTGGCACTCAGTGGTCCACTTTAGTGGCTGGCCAGGCTTCGGTTTACTCCCTCCCTTAGTTTTCAATAAGTTTGTGATAGGGAGTGTGATCTGAACAAATGTGGGGATAAATTGCCTGTAAAAGTTGGCAAATCCCAGAAAGCTTTGCAGTTGCTTTCTGGTGCAGGGAGGAGTCCATTCCATGACAGCCCGCACCTTCTCTGGGTCCATCTCTACCCCCTCATGGGAAATGCAGTAGCCCATAGTCAATTCTGTCCTTATGGAATTTGCATTTTGAAAGCTTAGTGTACAGTTTAGCAGCTTGGAGCTTTTTCAAGACTGCTTTGACCAATTTTACATGTTCTGCCTTAGTCTCAGTGTAAATCAGGGTGTCATTCAAATACACCAAAAACCCCTTGTACAGATGCTCGTGGAGGTCCTTATTGACCAGCTGCATGAACACAGCAGGGGCTCCCTGTAGCCCAAAAGGGAGCACCCTGAACTGGAAGCAGCCTAAAGGGCAATTGAAAGCAGTCTTCCATTCTTCTCCCTCCTTAATCCTGAGGCAATAATAGGCTTCTTGCAGGTCTAGCTTAGAAAAAATTCTCCCTTTCACCAGGTGGGCTAATGTTCCTCACGAGAGGCAAGGGGTACACATTTTCCACTGATACCGCATTCAAACATCTATAATCCACCTCTTCAGAGGTGAAGAGACCCATCCTTCTATTTCCTGAATAGAATGGCTGCCACCAGGGGTCTGGCAGGTTGGATAAAACCCCGAGCTAAGTTCTTGTTGATGAACCTGCAAAGTTCATCTAATTCTCTAGGGATCATAAAATACAACTTCAGCTTTGGCAACTTAGCTCCAGGGACAATCTCAATAGCACAGTCCATAGCTCAGAGAAGGGGAAGCTCATCC
This sequence comes from Bothrops alternatus, assembly GCA_034064705.1. NCBI lineage: Eukaryota > Metazoa > Chordata > Lepidosauria > Squamata > Viperidae > Bothrops > Bothrops alternatus. Next base: position 2,288,479 of record JARGCV010000124.1, read on the forward strand.
GACCTCACTGAAAACCTTGGCTAGGTCTTGGTACTCTCTCGGGATGCTCTGAAGCTCTTGTTCACACAGCGCGAAATTCCTGCTTCGGACCCACTGCCTTATCTCCAGCAATCCCAAGGGAGGTGCCCTCCTCCTGGGGAACCTTAGCCAGCCCTCTCTCAAGCCGATTAGGGGGTTCCATTTCTTTAACCAAGTTAAACCCAGTACCAGGCGCCATTCCATGCCAGGAGCCACGATTAACATTAAAGTGTCTGAGTGGCTTCCCATGGTTAGTCCCAGGGGCTCGGTTACAAAACTGGCTGGGATGCCTCCAGCTATGGACCCATCAAGCTAGCAAAAAGTGATGGGATCCTTGAGTTTCCTTAGGAGAGGCCTCCAACTTCCCAACTAAGCAGTGCGTGTAGCCCAAGTCAAGCAGAGCAGTTAGGGCCATTTTCCTGCCCATGTCCAAGACTGTCAGTTCTATGGGCATGGTTATGGGGTCAATCAGCCCACTTACCAATGGATCATCATCATAATTGCTTTCTGATGTTCCTGACCTGTCGTCCAGTGGGGTCAAAGCTCTACCCACTGCTTTTGGGGTTCGGGGAGCTCCACGACCTCCGAGGACTTCAGGGTGGTATCTTTCAAGTGCTGGGTGGACTTGTTGATTGGCTTTCTCCTGGAGACCTGATCTGATTTCTGATTGGGCCACAGCATGATGCCCTTCCTTCCTTGCCACTCTTGAAGCAGAGGATAGAATGTGGTTGGGTTGTGGAGGCTCTGCCAGACTCTCCTTTTCTCTCAGGCTGGTTTTGTCCCTCTCTGGTTTCATGGGATGGTATAGCTTTTGAGTCTGTCGACTTCTGGTTTTGGTGGTGGATGGGACATATGGAAAAAGCCAGCATGCCGGCTTCCCAGTTCGATTTCGCTTTGCCTAGTGATCCTTAAAGGGTCGGAAAGTTGCCCTGGAGGGGCAATGAAGAAAGAGGGAAACTCCAGGAGCTCAGATCAGATGGTGGCCAATCGGAGCAAAAGGAAGAAAGCCTCTGGAAAGGTGGAGGAAAGGCTGCCAGATGAGCCGACACAGAGGGGAAGTGAGGAGCCGAAGTTTAAGCACTCCGCTAAACAGCTGACTGTCAACAGCGTGCTAAGATGGGTGAGCCAGTGCTTTATTCCTTCTCCTTGTGGGTTATAAAACATTGAGCCTGTGATGGGGAAGAATTAAAGGCAAAGACCCCAGAAGAATTAACTTAAAAGCGGCAAGCTACTACAAACTTTTAAAGAATATTAGACGTTGACAAATGAGTGTATGAGGACATCTAGTGGTGAAAGAAGAAATGACAGCATAAACAAATACTTGAAAAACTCTTTTGACCTTGAAAAATCAGCACCTGCAGAAAACAAAGTGCCTTGGTGTGAGATTACAAGGGGAAAGACTCTTTATAGTTAAAGTTGACTTTGGCTACAATTAAACAGAAATTATTTGGAGAAAGTCAACTCTTTGTTTCAGAGACTTGACTGGAGGAGGTGGATTTGTTCTGAAACAGCTGGCTCCTTCCTACATTCAGGACTCTATTTTAAGATTGTTGGCTGTAAAATGAGTACATCCAACATTACTAGACTTATGAAGAAGACCTCTTTTGTGCCCTATTGTTGTATCTGGCCCTTCTCAGCTCAGTAAACTCCACATAAATATTTCTTTAAGAGTTTTATTTAACACATTTCAAGAGATTCACTTCAAAGCAAGCTGCTGGCATTTTGTTGGCCGGAACGGCCAAGTCTGATTTATTTACATTCAGATTAAACATGCTCTTCCCCCTTCCAATTAACTCACTCTTTATCTCTCATGTTGTCCAAGATCTCATTAATCTTCCATACATTCCAAAAACACCAGAAAACTGAGTTCAAACGAACTGCTCAAGGTATCAGGCTACTCCTTGATTAACGTTGCTCGTGACAAAGAATTAGTCCCTTCGTCACCTTCTAATATAGTTTCCGATACGTCACTTCCCCCATTACTTCCTTTTTCCACGTAACTGACACCTCCGCCTATCAAACCTTCGGAATCTCGGATCAAGCCATATATTGTCCTGTTCCAAATCTGACTCATCACTTTGAGAGTCTGACTCAGACTGCATACAAATCTCCTCACTGTCTGGCTCAGCTGCCGGGAGGGGAAAATACCCAGAGGGGCCTGGTTGTGCTTCGTCATCATCTGATATGTCCCCAGCCGGTCTAGAGACACCCACAACACCTATATTGGACAATCCAGCCCAACAACCCAGGGATCTATTGAAACAATGTTGCAGCATGAAAAAATAAGCACTGTCCAAAATGAAATGCAGGCTTCATTAAAATTGATTCAAGAGATGAAAAAAACCAAGAAGTGATACAAAAAAATCATGAAGAAACACAAAGTAATTTTGAGAAATTAAGAGAAGAAATTTTGGATATAAAGGCACAATTTGAAGTTCAACTCCAAATGATCATTTAAAATGAACAAAGAATTCAGAAAATGGAAAATAAATCAGAGGATATTGATAAAAATGGAAATGCTATCACCAGAAAGCTGATTGCAAAAGGCATAAACTTTAGATGGTTAATGCCGGAAGGCATCTTAATAAACTGAAATAATACAAGATACCGATTGGATTCAATTTGGAAGGCAGAGGATTTTGAAGTAAGAAATCGAGCAATTCTAGATGAAGGAGTGTATCAACGACAAGAGGAGAGCAAGGAACAAAAGCAAACAGAAGAGACAGCCCAAGAAACTACTATACAAGTTGGAGAACAGAAAGAGAAAGAGGAACAAGAGGGTGAAAGTGAAGGAATGGCCAGAGAACAGAGGATTATGAGAGCAACTAGATCTAAATATAAATAATGAAAATGGAAACGGAGAAAGAAAATGGAATCTTTACAGTGAATGTAAATGGACTAAATTCTCCATCAAAAGGAAACAAAATTTTTAGGGAACTAAAGAAATTGAAACAGATATAATTTGTTTTTAAGAGACATATATAAAAAACAACACCATAAATTATTGGAACATCCAAAAATTGGGAAACTTTACTATGCATCAGCACATCAGAAAAAAAGAGGTGTTGCTGTATATATATAAAAGAGACAATAAATTCTAAAATGCTGTACTCAGATGAAGAAGGAAGAATTGTAATGGTAGAAATATATTTACATCAAAAACAAATATTGTTAGTAGCAATCTATGCACCCAATAATAACCAAGAAGAATTCTATCAAAGCCTACACAGTAAAATAATAGAAATGGAGTATCAAAATATCTGTCTTGTAGAAGACTTTAATGCGATAGTAGATGGAATAAGTGATTATAAAAGCAGCAAAACAGGGAAAACTGGAAGAAGAATACTACCTAGGACATTTTTTGAGATGACAGACGAAATTGGAATACAAGATGTCTGGAGGGAAATTAATCCAGAAAAACTACAATATGCTTTTTATTCAAACAGCCAAAACTCCTGATCAAAAATCGACTTGATTTGGATGATGTCTGAATTGAGGATGAATATACAGGACATTGAGACAGAAATAGGTACATGCACAGATATAGTCCGTTAAAAGTGATATGGAAAGGAATACAAAAAAAGACCAAGATGGACTTTAAATCAATCTATATTAAAAGAAAAAGAATGTATAGAACTAGTGAGAAAATAAATGGAGTTCTTCTTTAAAGAAAATAAAGAGGAAAAAACAACATTACAAAATGTATGGGATACAGCTAAAGCATATTTTAGAGGTATAGCTATAACATATATGGCAAAGAAAAATAAACAGAGAAGACAGCAATATGTATTATTCAAAGAAAAATTTGGAAAATTAGAATCAGAACTACAGAAAAATCCACAGAAAAAGACTTTGAAAAGAGAAATGGAAATTATAAAACATAGACTAAATTTGTTGGACTCAGAAAAAGTGGCAGAGCAGATAAAGAGAGCAAAACAGATTTTTTTTTAAAATGCAAACAAACCAGGAAGATGGTTAGCTTACAAACTTAAAAAACAGAAAGAGAAGAAAATGACATACAATTTAGTAGATGGAAAAGGTTCTCTACAATTTTAAAAATGAAGAAATAAAAAAGATAATTAAGGAATACTACAAGGAATTGTACGATAAAGAGGAAACTTCAAGAGAGAGAATTGTTCAATACTTAGAAGGAAATAATCTTCCAAAAATCCCAGAGACATTTAAAACCATGTTAGAGGAAAAAATTACAATGATGGAAATATTAGAGGCCATAAAAAGGCAAAAAAATGGGAAAACACCGGGTCCAGATGGATTACCAACAGAGCTATATAAACACTTACAAGATATACTAAGTGAACCATTGAAAAATGTTTGTAATGGACTTTTGTTAGAAACTAAACTTCCAGCCACATGGATGGAAGCAAATATTATTCTAATACCAAAAGAAGATTCAGATTTGACACAGATTAAAAACTATAGACTGATTTCGCTGCTTAATGTGGATTACAAAATTTTTACTTCAATAATGGCTGAGAGAGTGAAAAAATACTTAGTTGAATTCATACATCCAGACCAAAATGGCTTTTTACCAAAGAGACAAATTAAACAACTTAAGAGTGATAAGGGACATATTAGAATATTACGAATTACATTCAGGGAAACAATTGGCACTAATATTTCTAGATGCCCAAAAGGCATTTGATAATGTTTCTTGGCAATTTATGATTTAGCAACTACAAATAATGGACTTTGGACAGGACTTTATAAATATGATAAAAACAATATATAATAAACAGACAGCCAAAGTGATTGTGAATGGAGATTGTACGGAGAGCTTTGAGATAAGAAAAGGCATAAGGCAAGGATGTCCATTATCCCCATTGTTATTAATTTTTACTCTGGAAGTTTTAAATAGAAATATCAGGCAAGATAAAGAAATTAAAGATGAAAAATATAAATTACAAGCATTTGCTGATGATTTAATATTTATTCTAGAAGAACCTTTGGAGATGGTCCCTAAACTACTGGGAAAGATAGAACAGTATGGAGAAATGACAGGATTAAAAATAAATAAAGAAAAAACTAAAGTAATAGTCAAGAACCTCACAGATAAACAAAAAAACCAAAAGCTAGAATTAGGATGAAAACATTACAAGATGCTAAGGAAAATGGAGGTTTTGGGTTACCAGAGTGGGTTCTGTATTATCAAGCATCTGTTTTAACATGAGTGACAGAATGAATAACTCTCAGAAACAAAAGGTTGTTATATTTGGAGGGTCATGATTTACAATTGGGTGGCACGCTCTTTTATGGTATGGGAAAAATAAGTATTTCCAAAATCACTATATAAGGAATGCATTCTTAACAGTATGGGAAAAAATTAAAAGTAAAATATAGATGAAAATTCCAGGGTGGTTGTCAACTTTGGAAGCATTTGTACATTCAAACTTGGTAGATTTTGAAAAAACTTGGACATATAGAGATATTCTAAATCCTGAAGGGAATTTAAAATCTAAACAAGAACTGGAAAATCAGGGTATCAACTTCTTGTGGTGGGCACATTTACAAATGCAAAGTAGATATGAAAAAGATGTTAAATTATTTGGCTTTTACAAAGAACAAACTGTATTTGATAAGATTTTGTTAACTTCAGATGAGAAACAATTAAGAAAATGTATAATTTTTTGTTAATTCTGGAAATGGAAAATGAACAAGTTAAAGAAACAATGATAAGATGGGCGAAAAATTTTGGGTATAATATAGAACTAGAAAAATGGCAAAAGTTATGGGATAGAAATTACAAATTGACAATGTCAACCTCATATAAGGAAATTTTTTATAAAATGTTTTACAGATGGCACCTGCCACCAGCAAGACTAGCAAAAATGTTTAAAAATATGTCAGATAGATGTTGGAAATGTAAAAATAAAAGAATTATTTCTTTTAGGTATAATTACAGAGAACTATGACAAAAATGTATATATTTAATATTACATGTATTAACAGCAGCGAGAATTGCATCTGCACAGTATTGGAAAAATGAAAACATCATCGGAAGAAGACATAATCAGGAAAATTTTAGATTGTGCAGAAATGGATAGGCTTACACTGAAAATGAAAGGGAAAGAAGAAACAGAATATTTCCAAACATGAAATAATTTCTATAAATGGCTGGAAAAATGAAGTAGAGAGTAGAAATGGAAGTTGTATTTCTATTAATGTTAAATATCTGAACCCAGACAACACGTTGTTTATTAAGTACTAAAGATTTGTAACTATAAAAACTTAAATATTTATTTTTAAAAAAAGGAAACTAGCTGTTCAAATCCAATGGGCTGCTTTAATTTCCTGAATCAACCCCAGTCTTTTCATCATTCATAAGCTGATCAGGCACCAGGTGCAGCCTGAATCTAACAGGGCTGTGAGGGTGTCTTTTACTTCTGAGTAGGCACCAGTATCTCTACCCTGGCAGTCTTCAGGGTGATGGTGCAACTTTACCATTACTGTCACTCTAGTAAAAGACCACTGCAGGCTTATTGGAGGTCAGAGTTCCCTCCCTTTCACTGGACTGGGGAAAGACCTCTACAACCTGCTGCATGACCCATGTCTTCTCCTTTGGCTTCGCTGGCTCTTTTCCCCCCTTCAGTTGGGTTGGGGTCCGCAATGCATATGCTGGATATGGAGCCAGGTAGTCAGCTGCTCTGTGGCCTTCCTTTTCTCATTGGAAGCAGGCTCCCGGGATTCGTCGGGGCTTCTCCCTGGGACCCAAGGGGGTACCTCCCTTCCCCTTTGGGCTGAGGGGCATCTTTTGGCCACCCGGTGGGGCCGTCTTTCATGGGCAGCATGCTGTCAGTATTCCATCAGGTCTAGCTCCACATTAGTGACCAGCTAGTACCATGCCCTGAGATGGTTGGGAACGCCCCCAGGGCAGGTAGTTATGGTATAGCTCTCAATTCAACCCATCCCGAAACTGGTAGACTAGCAGGTGTTTAGGCCATTCTCTCAAGTGGGCTACCAGGCTGCAAAACTGTTGACTGTACTTTGCAACTGGCTACTTCCCTTGCTGAATGGAGTGGATCCTGGCCTCTGCTCAGCTGGTTTCCATGAGGTCCTCAAATCTGTATCACAGCTCCTGCATGAGGGTGTCCACATCCATCACTTGGCTGCTCCTTCATCATAGAGACACACTAACCACTCCGCTGCATCCTCCTCTAGGTTCAAGGTTATATGGGAATTTATGGCCTAATTTGTTTAATTCATTTTTAATTATTTTAATTCTGTATATTTATATGTTTTTTAAATTTTAAGGCTGTGCACCACCCCGAGTCCTTCGGGAGAGGGGCGGTATAGAAATTTAATAATAATAATAATAATAAAAAAGGTGACTGACCCACATGGGAAAGTTTGTTGGGGTGTAATGCACCGTACTGTTCCAAGTAATTCCACACCTGAGTCAGGAAATAGGGCTGTCAAACTTTGCCCTGAAGGGGGGAGGCTCCCAGTCTTGCCACCCCAGCATGTAACCTGGTGGCAACCCCACCATCTGTGGGGCCACCTTCATAGGGGCTCTTGTTACAGCAGGAGGTGGAGAGGCCTGCCCTGGCTCTGCCAGGTGGAGTTGCCATTGCCCCTTGCTGTGTGGGTCCCGTTGTCCCTGTCAGGCTCAACACCAGTTGCTGCTGCAGAGGGGAGGATGATGCAGCCAACTGCTTGGCAACCCCTGTCCCAGCTCCTGTCATCATCGACCGTGGTGATGTGGAGCCCTGGACCTCCAGCCTGCTAAACTTCTGAGTTGTTCCAGCAAGGGGTTGCGGGTTGAAATTCTGCTGGTTCATCCCATTCAGCTGCTCTCCAGGCTTTCCATTTGCTCCTTCAGACCACCATGACTCCAGGGGGAACCAATGGGTACTCCACTTCCACTGTCTTTTTCACATTGCTTGCCCACTGCCCTTTGGCCCAGAGTAAGGGGCTCCCAACATCACTTCTCTTCCATGCATGGGTGACTACTCCAGTTTCTTAATTCTCTGCTTGGGGTACATGCTGGCTGGTTGTTCCCTAGGGCCCACTAGGGCCATTGTTGGTACCTCTTGGAAGGGGACTTCTCCCAGCTTTGCCCTGCCATCCATCTTCTTGCCAGTTGCCAACATTCCTATATCGCAGCTCTCCTGGAGGGATATAGGTAGGCTGCAGTAAGTCAGAGCTGGTTTAATGTCAGATGTCCAGCTAGTGAATCCAAGAAAGGAACTCCTGAGACATTGTTCTTCCCAAAAGTAACACTTTTATTGAATACACTACTTTGGCACAAAAGAAGCAAAACCTGCTCTGAATTTCCCACTCAAATGTCTGTATAATTAAACATGGATTCCCCCTTTGTCCAATCACCTATGCTCCATTTGTAATGGGAACTGTCTGGATTGTTCAAACACCTGGGCAGCGTGTCCTTGAAGGGTGGAGCATGGTCTCACAATCTGCGGATGGATTCTTGGCATTCCATACCCACCCCAGATGATTCAACCCTATTGTTGTCAAGAGAGCAGAGAAGAAACTAGGTGAAAATCACTCTTGACAACTATTTCATAGCGAACAATTTGAATCACTACTTGCTTTACATTCTTAATATGATTTGGAAATGATAGCTCACAGAATCGCTTGCTAGAATTGAACTTTTCCAACCTACTGCCATTCCAGATATATTGGACTACAACTCTCATCTTTCAAGTCAACGTGAATTTTTAAAGGTAATTAAATTGCAAACTACAGGAGCACCAAGTTATAGACCCATTGTGGACTAATCATTAGAGTGTTGGTTTAGAATTGGGGAAATCAGATTAAGATCTCCACTTGATAATTAAGCTCATTTCGTGTTTTGAAACTTAATAACACAGCATGATAGATCAGGAGGGACCTTAGATATAATTTAATCTAACACCTTACCTACTATGTAAATGCATCTGTCAGCCTAGGTTACTTCACAGAATTGTTATAAGATGTAGTGAGTGAAGGAAGGGAAGGCAAGATCTCATTCCAAGGGTTTCAGGCACTAGAAATGTAAAAGAAGAAATGTTTCTATTATCAAAACTAACCTGTGAAGCCAGGTAAGAGACAGGGACATCTGAAACCCACAAAAATTATACTTTAAAGAACCAAACAGGATTTTGCTTTTGTGTTTTATTTCCATTAGACTTGTTCTCCATAGCAAATGAAGGCTCTGTCCATAGAGTTGTGGATTTTGGAGATCAGAGAATTATATATTAATCTAAGGACAAGTAAAGCTAGGTATGATTGGATTACAGAAAGAAAAATGGATTTAAGAACAAAGGAAGGGATATCAAGAAAAAAGAGAGAATTGTTCCACCATTGCGTCAACTCTCTCAGCTGATCTATTTGTGCTCAGATGAAAAGCTGTCAAAAGTCCTTGAGTGGATCCAATTAGCTTGAGAAAGTCTCTCCAAAACTTAGCTGTAAATTGAACTCCTCTATCTGATATGATTCTCTTTGAGGCACCATGCAGCCGGTATATATACTTCAGAAACATCTTAGCTAACTTCTTTGCAGAAGGGAGCCCTGAGCAGGCTATGAAATGAGCCTGCTTGGAAACGAGATCAATGACAGTCCATATTCCTCTACTTTCTGGCAGCTCAACAATAAAATCCATAGCTATATCCTCCCAGGGATTGAGAGGATCTGCTACCTGGGTTTTCCTGGTTGTTTTTTCATTGCCATTTCATCAGTGCAAATGGCACATCTTTTTACATAGCTTTCAATGTCCTTTTTCATCCCTGGCCACTAAAACGGCCTTCGGACCAAATGGAATGTCTTTAAGAATCCAAAGTGGTCAGCTAGCCTGGTGTCATGACTGCGTTGAAGTGCTGGATTCTGAGGGTCTCGGGCAGGTACAATGTAGAGCTTTTCCAGGCTAAACCACCCCGTTGGGTCAGTGGAGTCTTATTTGCCTGGAACCAGGCATCAGTCTTTAACTCTTCCCTAAGTTTCTTCCTCAAAGGGCTGTCTGGTTCGGCAGACTGTATGTGTGTTTGGCTGTGAGTGGTTGTCACGCTGATTGTGGTAGGGGAATAATAGGATTTACAATATCCTCTCGGCGGCTTTTGTACTGGGGCATCCTCAATAAAGCATCAGCTAAGAAATTTCTTCCCCCAGGGGTGAAATTGAAATGATTAAAGTACTGCGCCCAACGGACCTGTTTAGGGGACAACTTTCGAGGGGTTCTTACTGCCTCTAGATTTTTTATGAGCAGTCCACACTTCAAAGGGTCTTTGCTTCCCTCAAGGAAATGGCGCCACGTTAATAAGGCCCATCTCACTGCAAAAGCTTTCTTTTCCCATATTGCCTAGCACCTTTTAGTATCAGTTAATTTCCTGGAGGTGTAGGCACAGGATTGTAGATCCCCCTTTTGATTTCTCTGCAGAAGGACTGCTCCCACTGTGACACCACTCGCATTGGCTTGGATTATGAACTGCTCATCAGGATCGGGATGTTTTAGAACAGGTTCAGCACCAAACAGTCTCTTTAAGTTTTCAAATGCTGCTTGGCATTCCATAGGTTGACAGGGTCGAGGCTTCCCCCTCCTCTTTTCCAGTTTTCAACAGTTCAATAATTGGCAGAGCTATCTTAGCAAAAGAAGGAATGAATTGCCAATAAATGTTTTTGAACCCCAGGAAGCTTTGGAGTTGCTTAAGGGTTCAAGTGCCACTTTGACCTTAGCAAGGTAGTTTGACCAATGTAGTTGAGATGTGTTTGATGGAATTTGCATTTATAGAGTTTAGTGTAAAGCTTGGCTTTCAGTAACTTTTTGAGCACTTCATGCACTAATCTTACATGCTATGCCAGACATGTCAAACACAAGGCCCGGGGGCCGGATGCGGCCAGTGAAGTGGTTTCATGTGGCCCATGAAGCCATCCTGGAAACAGAGAGGGAACAGCCCCCACTGCCTTGGCCCTGGCCAGTTGGGAGCCAATGTACAATTTTGTGGTGGCCATCTTGGCACTTGCCCCGGTCCCACCCCCTTCTGCCAGAGACCCTCAAATCTGTCCCACTCCTGCCCAGGCCCCCACAGGCACCCTTGACATGAATGATGTAGAACTGGCCCCGCCCACCCAGTAGGCTGCACCCACTCTGGTCACATCCACACGGCCCCGCAAGGGCAACTGCAATGCTGATGCGGCCCTCAGTGAAATTGAGTTTGACACCCCTGTGCTATGCCATGGTTTTGGAAAGGCCAGATCCTGAAGTTGAAACTCAAGTACTTTGGCCACCTAATGAGAAGGAAGGACTCACTGGAGAAGAGCCTAATGCTGGGAAAGATTGAGGGCAATAGAAGATGTGGATAACAGAGAATGAGGTGGCTGGATGGAGTCACTGAAGCAGTAGGCGTGAGCTTAAATGGACTCCAGGAAGGCCTGGAGGAACGTTGTTCATGGGGTTGCAATGGGTCGGACATGACTTCGCAACTAACAACAACAACAATATAGACTAGGACCCCTTTAAACAGGTGATCATGCAGCACTTGATTAATTGCATGAACACAGTAGGAGACCCTTGAAGGCCAAAAGGCAGAACTTTGAACTGAAAGCTCCTCAGAGGGCTGTTGAAAGCGGTTTTCCATTCATCCCCCTCTTTGATACACACCTGGTAATAAGCTTCTCTCAAGTTCAATTTCATGAAAAACTTTCCCCTAGCCAAATGGGCCAGCATGTCCTTCATCAAGGGGGGGTACATATTTTCCACACTGACCACATTTAACCCTTTAAAATCAACGCACAATCTCAGTGATCCATCCTTTTTCTCTTTAATCAGAATGGGGGCAGCCACGCATGACTTTGCAGGTTGGATGAAACCTCTGGCTAAATTTTTGTCGATGTACCCCCTCAATTCTTTTAGCTCTCTGGGTGTCATTGAATACATTTTTGGCTTAGGAGTTTGGCTCCCGGTAGGTTTTCAATTGCACACTCAGTGGCTCAGTGAGGGGAAGGTTGTCACATTCCTTTTCACTGAAAACTTCAGCTAAATCTCGGTATTCACTGGTATCAGTTGGGTCCCTGGAATAGGTTCTATGGCCACTTTTAATAGTTCAAGGGACTGTCCTTGGTCTTCAATAGCGAGAGCTTCCCACCATTCACTGGGTGCGGTAGGAGGGAGGGGCTCCATCACTAACCTTAATGTTTTCACTCAATCCTCCCACCAAATCAAGGGGCGCCATTTATCGAGCCAAGCTAGTCTGAGAATGACGGCTTCAGTCATTTTTGGGACCACTACAAAGCGAATGATTTCCCAATGCTCTCCCATTTCTAAATGCATGGGCTGGGTTAGGTGCATAGCAGGAGCTCCCCCAAGGAGGGACCCATCTGCCTGTTCAAATCTCATGGCCAGAGGCAGTAGCTTAGCATGAATTCCTAGATATAGCATGGTGGGGAGGTTGATTATGCAACCCAAGTCGATTAAGACATTTAAGTCCATCTGGGCTCCTGTTTTGGGTACTATGATTTTCACGGAAATGGTAAAAGGTGGGATGGGTTGATTCACCATTGGGTCGTCTTCTCTGTTGTTGTCACTGTCATATGGTGCTGGCATTGGGAATTGCTTTGGTGGGGTTTTCACTTTCCCCAGGGAGGAAAAGTGATCTTGGCAGCTTGGTCTTGGCTGGCCCAATTGGACTTATCCTGCACAGAACTAAGTTTCCCCTTTGGCTTGGCTGTAGTGGCAGGTGCCCTCTTAGCTCGGGGAAAAGGGACTGGACACTCAGCTGTCCGATGCCCTAATTGGCCTGAAACACTTGATCATGGGCCTGGCTGATGCTCAAAAGGAACTGGTGGTTGCCGTAGCTGGAGGGGTGTCAGGACACTTGTCGTCTCTCTTGGACCTGCCTCAGTCTGAACTCAGAAGTGGTTGGCTTCGGGTGGTGGTTCAGTTTGATGTCCAAGGTTATGGCCATGATATACCACTCATGGAGCTGATCGGGAACTCCTCGGTAGCTGCACACCTGGAACAAATCTCAATCTAGCCCCGATCTGAAATGGTGGATTAGTGAGTGCTCTGGCCACTGTCTGAGCCTGCCAGCCACCTTCCAAAATTCATGGACATACTCAGCTGGTCTTCCTCTCTGCTTCAGGTCATGGATGTCTTTCTTGGCTTGCAGGGCTTGGGACTCATCCTTGAACCTGGCTCTCAGCCCACTGATTTCATCCCACAGCCTTCGATCACCTGTGCTGAGAAAGGTGAAGCAACCAACTGGTTGGGATGACTCAGGGCAGTGGAAGTACTGACCACCATCCACAGCCACTCCGTTGAAAAGTTGAGAGAGAGGTGGGAGAAGTAGAACCAGTTGCTCACCATCTGATCTCCAGTAGAACAGAATGAGGGAGCTCTCCAACGCTCCCTCCTCCTCATGTGGCTCATGTGGCTTCACCACTACCCTGACCAACCTCAGGATCCAGCCCTGTGCACCAGCATAGTCCCGAAAGAGATTGGTGCCCTGTAAGCCCAGGAGCCCAGCCGAGAAGGCTTCACGATGTGGCTCCCCCATGAATCCAGTGCCTGCAACCGGGTATACAGCAAGCATACAGAGGACCATGGCCTATAGATCCCACATTTGATGGAGACCCTGAGAAGCTGTCTTTTTTCATGAACCAGGTGTGGGCCCACCTGGATCACTATGCTCGTATTTACCCCAATGAGGCTGGGATGGTGATGCCATAGCAGCAAACCTCGAGGGGGAAGCAGCCTTGTATTTATTCTTTCTGATTACATATGCAATCCACCCAGCAAAACTGACACACATAAGATAAAGATTTCACCCAGTAGATAAGAAGGGAGAAAGCAGAAGTAGCTTAAAATGTTCCCTTTTGGGTGTTTCCCTAAAGACATCGTACATTCCCGGGTGGGTTAGGACATTGGTTGTTTTCCTTGCTGTCCTTTCATGACCCTGCATCCATGACTCTGCATGTGCCCAAAGGCAGCAGGGCCATCTGCACATATTCACAATTGATACTTCCTATGCTGTCTCCTAATTCCAGGTCAACATGCTTTTCATACTTTGAGTAGTGCACAGAAGTATGATCATCAAACTGGAGAGACATAGGATAAGCTTCTGCAGTATGTAGGCCACATTGTTGAGGACAGGGAGAGGTGAGTAGGGGCAAGTAGTGAAAGATATAACAGAAAAAGATAACAAGGAACACCACAAAGTGAAGATCAATAAATAGTTCCCTAAACCATTCCCATCCTGGGAGCCAGCCGGTAAGGAACAAGAATTTACTACTGAAGACTCCCCATACAGCATCAGTGAAAATCTCCAGATCCTCAGGGCGATTCTTGATTCCTCCTTCCATGAGATGGATGGTGTGACTAATATTAACTTGATAATCAGTGAAAAAAATCTGAGTGGACCAAAGCACACACCACTCCTTTCCTCTAGTACCATATCTAGTGTTTGGCGATTCTGTAACACTACTTCCCTTATTTCTCCCTGTTCCTTACTGAATTGTGTAAAGCATGTATGGTGTGGTTAAACATTTCCTCTGTCCAGTCACCTAATTCTATAAAAGATTTACAATTCAAACCAACTCCTATAGCTGGGATTACTGCTTGTGCAATGGCATTTCCTAGGCCATGAGGTACAGGATGGTGTTCAATATGTTCTTTATGCTCAAGGTGGTCCTCGTCCCAGTCATTATGTCAGATGATACAAACTGAGGAAAAGATCATTCCTACAGTACATGTACCTGACTAGTAAGCTGGCAAAGACTTGTAGGCAAACAGACCACAAAGGAACCACCACCTTGTTTGCCTTCTAACCCTTCAGGCATAGAAGCTCGAACACCAGACATATAAGCTATACGTCTCATTGCTGCAAACAGGCTACAAACAGCAGAGGGGTCCTTTTTGTAGTCAAGATCAAAGGTCTGATGACATTTATGCCATCCATCCCACATGCTAGTACTCACCTTCCATGTGACCATACAAGGTGCATAAATCCCTAACTTATCCGGAAGAAGAATTAAAATGACTAAAGCAATTGTTTGTTTTATTTGGTTTTAAGTAAGGGTTATTTGGTTTTAAATAAGGATTAGGTTAATAGTGTGTTTGTTTAGTTGACTGTATAGAATGCAGAGTATGGGTGTTATGGTTTTATATATTGGTAGTTTGAGAGGATTAAAGAATGGGGAGGTTGTTTTAATTAGGGTCTATTGGACTGGGGGGGCTAGTGTGAAATTGTATGAAAGGATAGGGTGAGGGGTAATTTAATTAAATGAGGGAGGGTTCATTTTTAAGGTGGGGTTGGGACGGAGTAATTTTCTTATTATGGTTTTATATATTGGGTTTTATATATTGGGTACTTAGCTGACTAAATTGGGTGGGTGAGAGATGTATGCATGGGATGGGGCTACGTATGAGGAATGCATGACAGATGAATGGACAGACCTGCCGAGCCTGAGGGAGGCCGGGGACTGGGGGGATGTGGACTCTGGAGTCACTGAGGGTTGGAGTATACCGGTTATTCAGGGAAGAGGCAGATATGGCGGGAGCAGGAGGGTAGGCCATACTTGGGGAACTCGGTCCTCCTGTCTTGTAGCAGTTCCTTGTTCTGGCCCTTCTGAAAAATCTAGCTCACCCCATGTCCCTGGTGATGAGCGTAGCTCGGGCCCTGGGCTCAGACTGTTGCTGCTCAATGCCAGATCGGTTAATAATAAGGCCTCCCTCATCCATGACCTTCTCATGGATGAGGAGACCGACCTGGCGTGTGTGACTGAGACCTGGTTGGGCCCTGAGGGGGGTGTTCCCCTCTTGGATATGTGCCCACCAGGTTATCAGGTATGGCACCAGCTGCGAGCCCAGGGAAGGGGGGGAGGAGTGGCTGTTTTGGCCCGGGAGAACCTCAGTCTATGCAGGCTCACTGTTTCCGAAATTCCGGGTTGCGAGTCCATCTTTATGACGCTGGACCTAGGGGTTCAGTTGGGCTTATTGCTTACGTACCTGCCTCCCAGCTGCGTGGCATCAGCCCTGCCTGTGCTACTCGAGGAGATTGCTGGGCTGGTGGTGGAGTTCCCCAGGCTTATGGTCTTGGGGGACTTTAACCTGCTGTCACTCGGCGAGTCCTCGGGGTTGGCACAGGAGTTCATGGTCGCCATGACAACTATGGACCTGACCCAAGTAGTGCAGGGTCCGACGCATGAGGGTGGGCACGCCCCGGACATGATCTTCCTTTCGGAACAGTTGGGTAATGATCTGGTTTTAAGGGGCTTAGATACCTTGCCTTTGTCATGGACCGATCATTTCCTGCTATGACTGAATTTTATGGCCCCAATCCTTCTCCGCAGGGAGGCGGAACCGATTAGGTGGTTCCGCCCCAGATGCCTGATGGACCCAATTGGCTTTCAGACGGCGCTTGGGGAATTACTGAGCTCGTTCATTCACAATTCAGCGGAGTCCCTTGTAGCGGCATGGAATATGGCCGCGAAGGGGGCTATTGACCGGATTGCGCCTTTGTGACCTCTCTGTGGTGCTGGCCCCAGGAGGTCTCCTTGGTTCACCGAGGAGCTCAGGGGGATGAAGTGCCATAAGAGACGTCTAGAGAAGCGATGGAGACGAAGTAGGTCCGGATCTGATCGAACCGGATTGAGCTCATTTATTAAAGCCTATTTGAAGGCGATTAGAGCGGCAAGATCTTTGTATCTTTCCACTTTGATCGCATCTGCGGAATCTCGCCCGGCCGCCCTGTTTAGGGTGACCTGGTCCCTCCTTAACCCGAGGGATCCGGGGCCTCCCTTGCAGGGTAGTGCCGAGGACTTTAACAACTGTTTTGCAGACAAAGTAGCTCAGATACAGGCCGACCTAGACTCCAATTGTGAAGCAGAGTTGACTGATAACGATTCAGTCGAGGGGACAGGGGCATGTTCTTGTCTGATCATCTGGGGCGAGTTTGAGGCTGCTACACCTGATGAAGTGGACAGGGCCATTGGAGCTGTGAGTTCCGCCACTTGTTTGTTGGACCCGTGTCCCTCCTGGCTGGTTTCCGCCAGTAGGGAGGTGACACGTACCTGGATCCAGGAGATTGTCGGTGCTTCTTTGAAGGAGGGGTCCTTCCCGGCTCCCTTAAAGGAGGCACTTGTGCGCCCCCTCCTCAAGAAGCCTTCCCTGGATCCAGCAATTTTGACCAATTATCATCCGGTCTCCAACCTCCCCTTTGTGGGGAAGGTTATCGAGAATGTGGTGGCACTTCAGCTCCAGCAGTCTCTGGAGGAAGCCAATTATCTGGGGCCTCTGCAGTCTGGGTTCAGGCCCGGCTACTGCACCGAAACTGCTTTGGTCGCTCTGATGGATGATCTCTGGCGGGCCTGGGATAGAGGCCAGTCCTCTTTCCTGGTGCTTCTTGACCTCTCAGCGGCGTTCGATACCATCGACTATGGTATCCTTCTGCGCCGGCTGGAGGGATTGGGAGTGGGGGGCACCGTGTTACGGTGGTTCTCCTATCTCTCTGGTCGGTCGCAGTCAGTGTTTGTGGGGGGTCAGAGGTCCACCTCTAGGTTACTCCCGTGTGGGGTGCCTCAGGGGTCAGTTCTCTCCCCCCTACTTTTTAACATTTACATGAAACCACTGGGCGAGATCATCCACCGGCACGGAGTGAGATACCATCAGTATGCTAATGATACTCAGCTGTACATCTCCACTCCTGGCCAAATCAGTGAAGCGGTTGAGGTGATGTGCTGGTGTCTGGAGGCTGTGAGGGTCTGGATGGGCGTTAACAGATTGAGGCTCAACCCCACAGACAGAGTGGCTGTGGGTGATGCCTCCCAAGGACATTTCAATCTGTCCTTCCATTACCCTGGGGGTAAATTCATAAACACCTTGGAGAAGGTGCGCAACTTGGGAGTCCTCCTCGACCCACAGCTGACATTGGAACATCATTTATCGGCTGTGGCGAGGGGGGCATTTGCCGAGGTTCGCCTGGTGCACCAGTTGCGCCCTTATTTGGATCGGGAGTCTCTCCTCACATCACACATGCCCTTGTCACCTCGAGGACCGACTACTGCAATGCTCTCTACATGGGGCTACCCTTGAAGAGTGTTCGGAGACTACAATTAGTGCAAAATGCAACTGCGCGAGCAATTGTGGGCCTTCCACGTTGTGCCCACATTTCGCCAACTCTCCGCATGCTGCATTGGTTGCCTATCGGTCTCCGAGCGCAATTCAAAGTGTTGGTCATTACCTATAAATCCCTTCATGGCACTGGACCAGGATATTTACAGGACCGTCTTCTGCCACATACTTCCCTACGACCGGTGAGAGCGCACAGGGTCGGCCTCCTCCGGATCCCGTCAGCGAAACAATGTCATCTGGCGGGTCCTAGGGGGAGGGCCTTCTCTGTTGTGGTGCCCACCCTCTGGAACCAACTGCCCCCTGAAGTCCGTGCTTCTCCCACTCTCCCGGCCTTCCGAAAGAATCTTAAAACCTATCTTTGCCGGCAGGCCTGGGGATGATTGTGGATTGCTGTTTGAATGATGAATGTGTGTTGGGTTTTTATTTTTAATGCTTTTCTGATTTGGACTTAGACTGTGAATATTGTTTTATATATGTTGTAAGCCGCTCCGAGTCTTCGGAGAGGAGTGGCATATAAGTCCAAATAATAAATAATAAATAATAAAAAAGGTACATAGGTCACTCCTGATCGATAGTGCGGCCAATTCTGAAATCCTCCTGACCGACGTGATAGCTACTAGGAATGCCACTTTCAAGGTAAGAAAATGAAGAGAACATGAACTGAGAGGTTCAAATGGAGGAGAGGTTAAAGCCTGCAACACCTTGGGCAAATTCCAAGATGGATAACAATGCACCGCAGGTGGTCTAGCATTAACCGTGCCCTTGAGAAAGGCACTAACTGCCGGGTGTTGTGATAAAGGAACTAGGTTGGCACAGGTGAGAACCGTTGACAAGGCTGCTACTTGTCTGCGGATGGTACTAGGTGACAAACCCTTATTTATCCCCTCCAGTAAATATTCCAATATGTTAGGAATGGTTATGGAAAGTAGCAAGAGCTGCTGCCTAGTGCACCACGTGCAGAAGTTCTTCCATGTGGCATCATAAATCCTATTAGTCGAGGGGCACCTTGAGGCTTGAATTATCGAGATCACCCCAGATGAATAGGATTGCCTAGTCAAACTCTCCCGCTCAAGTGCCAGACGGCCAACTGGAGCCACTATGGATCTGGATGTTGAAGATTCCCTTGGCTGAGAGCTACTCAGTCCGGGGGAATCCTCCATGGTGGAGATAGCGATAGATCCACAAGGTTGGCAAACCATGGACGCCGTGGCCAATATGGAGCAATTAAGATTATCTTTGCCTGTTCCTGAATCAATTTGCGGATGGTTGCCTGTAACAACGGAAGGGGAGGAAAGGCTGCACCGGAGGGCATCCGTTCCCTCCACCCCCTGCGTCGGGAACCTGGTGAAGAACCCGGGGAGCTGTGCATTCCTCGGGGAGGCAAGAGATCTAGGAGTGGATGACCGAATCTGCTCGAGATTTCCCTGAACAGTGCCGGGTCCAGGCGCCACTCCAAGTGGTCCACTGTGACCCTGCTCAGGGAGTCTGCTTGTCGATTTGCCTCTCCTGATATGTGTTCTGCCCTGATGGAACCCAGAGTGGGCTCTGCCCACAGCCCTAGGTTCAGGGCTTCCTGCATGAGCGACCAGGACCAGGTCCCTCCCTGCTTGTTGACGTGAGCCTTGGCTGCAATGTTGTCTGTTAGAATCAAGACGTGCTTTCCCGACACTAGGGAGGAAAACCAGCGGAGAGCTAGGTAAATGGCCCTGAGCTCGAGCCAATTTATGTTGTGATCTAGATCCGACCGGGACCATTGTCCCTGAGCCAGATGGGTCTGGAGATGGGCTCCCCAACCAAACAGACTTGCATCTGTGGTCAAAATGAGCCTGGGAGGCTCCTTGAAAATGGTCCCCCTGGTCATGGTGGGTGAAGCCCACTATAGGAGGGATGACAGAGTGTGATGAGGAACCCTGACTTTTCTGGTGGAAGCACTGAGATTGGAAGGGAAGGAGGAACCACTGAAGGCTTCTGGAGTGAAGCCTGGCCCACGGGATGATCCCCATGCAAGAAACCATCTTTCCCAGGAGTTGAGATAGCTGGACCAGAGACGTTACTTTCTCTCTCCGAACCTGATGCACGAGGTTTCAGATGCTGACCTGACGCTCCTGGGAAAGATAAATCTTGCAGAAATCTGAATCTATTGTCGCCCCTAGGTGAAGGAGACGCTTTGTAGGGGTCGTGTGGCTCTTTTTGAAGTTCATGGAGAACCCGTGAACCTGCAGCATATGAATCGTGACTGAGCTGACTGGAAGGATCTGGACTGTACAAGGATGTCGTCCAGATATCATCCTGAGGTGGGCTGCTAATACTGCCAAAACCTTTGTGAAAACCCTTGGAGCTGAAGAAAGACCAAAGGGAAGGTCCTTGTATTGGTAATGCTGGAGTGCGTAACAGAACCGCAGGAACTTGCGGTGTTCCGGAAGAATCGGGATGTGTAAATATGCCTCTGTCAGGTCTATGGAGGAAAGGAAGTCCCCTTTCCTGATGGTGGCCAAGATGGACTTTAGGGTCTGCATCTTGAACCTTCTGTAGGCCAGGAAGTAATTCAGACCCTTTAAGTCCAGTATCGTCCTCCATCCTCCAGAGGCCTTGGGGACCACAAACAGGATGGAGTAAAACCCCTCTCCTATCTGATCTTGTGGCACCAGTTCTATGGCCCTGATTTCTAACAAGTGGGAGATGGCTGTGGTGACTAACTGTGCTTTGGTTGTGTTTTGTGATACTGGACACTGTATGAACCGAGCCGGGGGAGATGAGTGAAACTCTAGAGCGAGACCATGTCATATGGTTTCTCTGATCCAAGAATCGGTGGTGGTGGCCTGCCAGACGTCGTAGAACAGTGCCAGGCGACACCCTATGGGGTAGTCCTCCTTGGCGTCATTTGGACCGCCGGTAGGGATGGCTGCCCGAGCCCCTGAAGGGATGTTTGGCCTGGAACTGGCCCCTGGCTCCAATGTTCTGGTGGTCCTGTTGACGATCCTGCCTGGGGGAAAAGGATCGCGAGCCTCTGGACCAATCCTAGGACTGCCCGGCCCAAAAGAGCTGCCTCCACTCCCAGGAACCACTGGGACAGAATGCCTGCCTGCAAAACTCTTGCTGGGGCTGCCTATCCGACCTTTTGGAAGGGTGTGCCAGGATTTTACACTTGTCCTTGCCCTCAATTATATGTGGTTTGAGTACTGAACCAAATATGTGTGTCCTGTTGTACTTGGCCGTCGACAGACACCACTTTGACTTTAAGTCAGTTCGCCACTGTTTCAGCCACAGCAGTCTACGAGAGGCCACTGTGGCAGCAATAGACCTAGCGGAACACCTGGCTGAATGAAGGGAAGTGTCTGCCATGTACTCTGACGCTGCCACTAGCTTCCCTAGTGTCTGATGTGCCCTGACCTGATCAGGAGGAATGACTGCCTGAAGATCGCGGAGCCACATGATTGATGCTCTTGCGAAAAAGGAAAATGAGGTTGCAGCCTTGATCACCCACGCCGAGGACTGGTGAGCTCGGCGAAAGGAGAACTCGAATTTCTTGTCCTCTGCCTTCAGAGCCTCAGTCATATCCCCAGGAATTGCAGAAGTGGAGAACAGGGAGGTTAAAGGAGTGTCCACAGCAGGCACCTCTAAAAGGGAAGCAAAGGAAGAAGAAACATTGTAAAGTTTCTTTTCTGTACTATTTGGAGAAGGAGTGGTGGCCAGAGAGGACCACTGTTTCTCTACCGTAGTACGGAAGATGAGTGGACAAGGAATCTGTTTCTCCTCCACAACCTTTTCTGCAAACAAGGGGTTAGACTCTTGGCTGGTGGAGGTGGAGGGTTTGTCCTCCTGTGGTGAAGTGAGATTGGCCGTGGTACAGGCCTTCAAAAGAAGAGATCTGAAGAGAGAAGGGTCAAAAAGACATGAAGTTGGTGCTGCCTCCTCATCCTCTGACATGGGTGTGTCGGCTATCTCCAGATCTACTGACCCCTCCTCGCCTAGTTGAGAGGAAGTCTCAGAGATGCCAGAACCAGGAACTGTGTCGCATCCCACCTGGGAAGGAGGGATGGATTGAGGTGGTAGTGGTTGTGAGGGGCCCTGTTGAGTCCTAGAGGATGACATAAATTGCATAAATGCATGGTGCATGAATGCTTGAAATTGGCTTTGAGACCACATATCTCTTTGCTCCATAGAACTAACCCCAACCTCCGTTGGGACACGCATGACCTCTGGACCCTGCAGTATAGAGGAAGAAGAGCGAGGGGGACCAACCTGTTCAGTTTCCCCCTGAGGAGACCATGCCCGAGAGGCATCTTGGGAAGGTGCAAATGGTGGCTCAAATGGAGAAGTGTCCAATGGAATGGGGGGAACCACTTCAGCTTCACTGGACAGAGTCGGCCTTCTCCAGGTCCCGTCAGCCAGACAGTGTCGCCTGGCAGGGCCTAGGGGAAGGACCTTCTCTGTTGCGGCCCCGGCCCTCTGGAATCAACTCCCCCCGGAGATCCGTATCGCCCCCACCCTCTCCGCCTTTTGTAAACTCCTTAAGACACATCTCTGCCAACAGGCCTGGGGCGGTTGACATCTTGCCCCTAGCCAGTGTATGTTTGTGTGTACGTTTGCTGAATGAATGGTTTCTTAATTTAGGGGTTCTCTTTTTTATATATGTATTTTTTATATATGTATTATGTAGTTTTTTATATTGGATTTCTATTTGTGCTGTGAGCCGCCCTGAGTTCCCGGAATAGGGCGGCATAGAAATTTAATAAATAATAATAATAAATAATGAGCCTTTGGGCTTTGGAGAATTCCCTCTCCAGCGCCTGATGTCTCCTTGAGGCCTCTCGCCTGGCTGCTTTGGAGGTCTCCTTGGTGGATAAATGTTTTGTTTTGGCTTTTTTTCTTTCCCCCTGCTTCCAATTTAGTTGACCTGTGCTTTGTTTGTGCAGGGGGAGCACCAAAGCCTTGTGGTGCCTGGGGCGAGGAACTGTCTGCCATTGCAGTCTAGATAATCCGGGAAGGGATATCCAGAAAGTGGGGGAACCCAAACACGCAGATCAAGTTGTCAGAGATGGAAAACCAATCCTTGCTCCGAACAACAGTAATGGCAAAGACAGCCAGACAGTTTCCCAGAACTGCCTGTTTGGGCCCTGTGGCAAAAGGCCACTGAATAATCAGAACAGGTGGTTGAAAAAAAGATATCCCTTCACTCCGTTTACACAGGTGTATGGAAAGGCAACCTGTCCTCAATGAGTAGTTAACACAGTAATACGATTACTAAGAGGCAATCCTCATGAATTTTAGGATAACACACCAATTTATCCCTTTCACAGACTTTGCAATGAGTTAATATTAAAAGGTTTCCCCCCCCCCCCGTTGCAGGCCTGATGCAGCAGACCATGGTAATATTGCAAGCAGGCCCAAGAATATTTCTGAGGAACACAGAGTCCCTACAAAATGGCGCCCGCGCCTGTGGGCCTCTCAAAATGGCGACCGTGTTCAGAACACGCGGTCAAAATGGCGGCCGCGGACTTTCAGAGCCTCTGAGAGTAACGATGGTCACAGACAAGGGGAAAGAGACGTAGCCAAGCTCCAGCAAAGGAGTGCTGTTAATAATCAGCTAGGAAAGCCGAGTCCTCTTCCCCCCATTCGCAAAGGCACTTGCAGTTTGTTGCGCAGCCTCCGCTGCGATCCGGTTATCAGCTGCAGGGAAAAGCCTCGAGGCTTCGAGGAAGTTCAGATAATAAGAAAACCATCGACGACTGAGCTCCAGAAGGCTCCGTTTACCGCTAACCAGCTGGCTGAATCGCGGTCCCGTTGATTCCTGATCGATCGGGCTGGAGTTTCACCCAAGAAAGGCCTGCAGCCTTCGCACAGGAGCCTAACAGGCTCAAATCCAAGGTGCTTGATTTTTTTCTGCGAAATTATGCACTAAAGCCCAAATCCGACAAGGAAAAGAAAGCTACAATTTGGAAAGGTTTGAAAATAGTTAAATCCAATTAAAATTCCAATTAATCTAGCCTGGCTGAGGAGCCAAAAGATTTGCGCCCTACTGAGCTGAGACTAAGTCATAAACTGGGAAGACACCCAGAGGGAGGCGTGGCTAAAGTTCTGACTTAGTCTCTTCTGAGCAGGAAGGCTGAAATTACACCACCGGTGGATTCTATATCCATCATGCTGGAGAATCCATCAGTCCATTACATTCAAGAGTTTAACCCAAGCTGGAACCCTAAATTCCTAAAGAGGGGCTGGGAATTGGGAACTACTCTGCTCCTCCATGATACTAGGAAAGATGGGAAAGGATGTCTGTAGCTCTTTAGGCTTTTCAGGCATGAACATAGGTCCAGCATCAGTGTTTTGGGAGGCATCTGGCTGAAATCCTAGAGCTATCTTTTCAGGTTGGGATACTCGAGAAGGGGCTTTTGGGTTTTCTGTCCAGTGTTCAGACTCACCCAACCATGGGTAAGAAGAAACCATCCTTGCCGAGGTATGGGGAGCACCGGTTATGGCAAAGCAACAGGAGAGTTCATGCTTGGAGGGTGTGTCAGATTGTAGAATCTGACCCATCCCAGTCCACAGCAGCCGTCCCCATAGTCATGTCACATACCTTGACCATGACCAGAACCTGACCTCGAACTTGACCACTCTTCCCATAACCCCCCCAGAAGGGCAGAGCAAACTCCACAGAAGAAAGAAGAAAGAGAGAGAAACTCAGAGTATGAAGAGGAAAATAACATAGAGCAACATAAAATAAATGGAACAATTCAAACAAAGTACAAGATGGAAACCAAGGCAGAGAGGAGCAATAGCTGCAACATAAGTAAACAGGGAGCTGGTGAGAGAAAATAGCTAGAGAAGAAGCCCCAAAGGTACAGGGATCACATCGACCAAAATGCCCAGGCATCCAGGTCAACATAGTCTGTGAAACAAATGCTCCAGCCCAAGGTCATCCTCAGCAACAGGGACAACAGTCCAGGCAACTCAGTGGTCCTCAGCATTGGGTGGTGGGGAAGAAGAGTGAAGGCGGGCATGATGAATCCCAGTACGAAGCCCAGTAATCTCGACTGCTGTGTGAGTAACAAGAACAATGAAGGAGCCTCTTCAGCATCCAGCCAAAGGGCCAGAATCAGACCAGGATCTGATCCAATGTGATCATGGCATAGCCAGCTAGCCTTTCTCCCTGTCTCATAAAACTGCTGCTGTCTATATACAGATCCCTGTCCGCATACTCTAGTGGCTGATCAGTTAAATATGGCTGGCCAGTAAATATTACAGTAATAGTTTGCACACAATCATGATCACCAACCTGTTCCAGTTGGGGAAGAAAGGTTGCTGGATTGAACCTGCCATTGCACTTGATATTCAAGTATTTTATTACAGCCAAAGGCCACACATAAATCAAACATGCAAATAAAACAAAACTAGACAGAGCCATCACAAGAGGACATAGCAATACATCACAATCAATGATGCAATCAGTGGGCGACCAAGGCAGTATATCAAAAACAAGCTATCTTCAGAAAACTGAATCATACTGACCTGACACTAAAAATACAATGAGTATAGTCTAAAACTGGATAAAACATGTAACAAAATCAATTTTAAAAGATTATTAAAAAGATCTTTAAAATGATGTTTCTGGTGAATCCCCAATGCTGCTGCATAGAATCTGGCCACCTGCACTGTGATCTCTGCCTGCTCATCCTTAAGCAGCCACTGGAGATAGATACTTTCCGAATGACCAGGATATCTATCAATTATGGGAGGATAAGGTTTTTCTGAATGGCTCTGTAGAAGGAACATCAAAGGAGTATGTGTCCAATGGTCTCCATCTCTCCTTAGCCACAGAAGCAGAGTCTTTCAGACAGTGATGTCTTTTTGTACTTGCTGTATAAGATGGCCGATGGAAATGCATGGCACCATGCAAGCGACAATGCTTTCCGGTGGTTTACTGACTCCAACTGACTAAGATACCTGGCAGGTGTAACCACGTATCTAATAGAGTCTGGAGCCAGGGACAGCAGAGCTATACCTAAGTCCACTTGCCTCTTGATGTCCTCTACCCTTTGATGCAAGGTTTGTTTTGCTTGGTAGTGGAGCAGAAGCTAAAGCAGGAAAAGGTGGTGCCGCAAAAGGTCACCACAACTCACAGTCTTCAAGCACCTGTTTATTCTTGTGTAAGGTCCAAAAAAGTGCATATTAAGCTTGCTGATCATGATCCATGCCTCTTTAAGCATAGTCTCCCATGGTTTCAAAAACTCCCAAATCTATGGATCCCCCTGTGGGCCAAACAGTGGGTATGTCCTGGTGATAGAGGGCATTGTACTTAATTAGAGTTTCAATTTCATATCCCAGTGGGTTTTAAGCTTTCCAGAGTTCCTTATAACACACTCAAGGGGGCTGAGGGCACATTCCTTCTTTTTATTCATTCTAACAGGTCTTCCTGGGGCTGAGCCCATGTGTTCAAGTCACTCACACCACTTGCACAGCCTATTGGGCCACAAGAGATCCACTGACCTTCGGCTAAGATCAGCATCACGCCTAGGCCTGATCAACAGCGGGAAATATATATAAGGAGCAACTGCAAACCTCAGAGCAACCACAAGTTCAACACTCACACGAGTGGAGCACAAGAGTACAAGGTTAGCCCCTCTTGCTTTCTAAATACCCCCAGACATTGGGAGGGGTTTAGGTGCAGCTAAGGCAAACCCTTCCGCCCAGCTCTGGTCAATGGTGGGAAATAATTCAAGGAAACAAGCACACTTTTACACACACACACACACACACACACACAAACACACACACACACACACACACACACACACTCCCCTAGGCAAGCCTGTGCAACAAAGCAATATGTATCTTTGTATCTTACCTTATCTTCAACCCTCCTGAGTATGCAGCAACCAAGTAAAAGGCAACCAAAAAGAAGAAAAAAACTGATTCCTTTTAAAAACCACAGTGAAGAGTCAAGAAGGGGGGCACCTCCAGGAAATCCTGGAGTGCACTTGGTGCCTTCCCCTTTCCTGAACCTCCCTAGGACCAAGCACCTCTCCTGAAAACCTGGCTCACCAAAAATGCTGTGCAGGTTCTGATAAAAAAAAAATACAGGAAACCAGAAGTTGCCTTTAAGCTTTATGTTTTTATTCAGCTGAACAAAGACAGGCTCCTCTAAAAGAGAGAAGCCCCAAATGACAAGAAATCCTTGTATTTATTCTTTCTGATTACATAAGAAATCCACCCAGCAAAACTGACACACATAAGATAAAGATTTCACCCAGTAAATCTGGCACACTGTAGATAAGGAGGGACAAAGCAGAAGTAATTAAAAATGTTTCCTTTTGGGTGTTTCCCTAAAGACATTGTACGTTCCTGGGTGGGTCAGGACATTGGGTGTTTTCCTTGCTGTCCTTTCATGACCCTGCATCCATGACTCTGCAAGTGCCCAAAGACAGCAGGGCCTTCTCCACATATTCACAATTAATACTTCCTATGCTGTCTCCTAATTCCAGGTCAACAGCAGCCGAAGCCCCACTCTCTGCCTGAGCAGTAGCCTGTGCTCCAGCGACCAATGCTGTGCTAAGGCTAGAGGACGACTCTCCTCTCTTCTCCACTCAGATTCTTCCCTAAGTCTTCGTCATCCTCCTACAGGTGTTAGGTAGGCAACTGAGGCTCAAGACCCCGAGTATTTAAATTTCAGAAGTCCTGGTTTAATGGTTCCGGTAGATGAGACCAATTAAAGCAGAACTCTGAGGCTTGAGTTTTCCTCTAAGAACATGTTTATTGGTTACAAAGTATTGGCACGGTCAAAAGTGAAACCAAGACTAAAGTTCCCTCCAAAAGCAATATTACAAAGTCAAAATTCCCACCCATAACCTATGCAATGCATAGAACAGTTTGGCAGGCTTTCTGCCACTAGGCTCAACCCCCAGTCAAGGGAACAGAAACGACCTTGGTTCCCATGGGACAGAGTATTGTTTAGGCTAGCATAAAAGTCTCATTCCTCTTCTCCCCAATCTTGTGACAACCGAAAATGGGCAAGATGCCTTCAGTCAGATTTGTTGCAGGTTTGACAGTAACATAATCTGCTATGGTACATATATAACCCTTTTTTTGACATAATACAGAGACAGAACAAAAAAACCCCTGTATGATAAAATGAACACAACTTTTTAAAGAAACAATCACAGCACAGCAATGAGAAGAATCATGAATTAAATTTATAACATTCGCACCAAGTTATATTTTAAAGGAAAACTGGCACAAAATGTTCTACAGATGGCATACTATTCTATCAATAATATCTAAGATAGAAAAATTATATAGTAATAAACGTTGGGCAATGTCACAAAACAGAAGGAACATTGCATCATATGTGATGGAATGTAAAAACAATCCTAAATACTGGAAATATATAGATAATACAATGCAGAAAATTTTGGAATTCAAATCTGAAATGAAACCACAACTCTTTGTAATTGAGATTGAAGGCATGATCTCAAAAAAATAAACAAATAAATAACAGAAATATTATAATATACTGATATATATTCTTATGGCAGCAAGAATAAAGTACAATTCTGACAATATGTTTACGTTACATTAAAAATTTACATTAGGAAAATATGGAGCAATGGCAAAATTAACAGTAAATATACACATAATAGATGTTCAACCAAATTAAAGCATGGTCAAGCATGTGATGGATCCTATGATGGATCTTGTGATGGATCAGGTGGGGGTGTGTCAAGTGAGGGTCTTGTGGTGGATCTTGTGATGGGTCAGATGTGTGTCACTAGTGAGCATCTTGTGATGGGTCTTGTGATGGGGAGGATACATCAGGTGAGGGTCATTGGGAGATGAAGTACTGGTTGGGTGGGGCTTGCATGGGTTGGTTTAGGGTCAGTGCTGTCTCTTGTTACTTGTGAAGCTGATGTGAATTTTGAGGGGTTTGTAGACTGGTTGTAGGTCAATGTGTCTGTTGATGGAATTGCTTGTGCAATGCCAAGTTCAATGAACTCTTGAGCATGGCGGGTGGTAGCATGGCCAATTATTTTTGTGTTGCTCCAATTGAATTGGTGCTGTTTGATGTCTGTGTGGGTACATATTAAGGATTTGGGATCATGGCATTTGACTGCCAGCCAGTGTTCGTGGATCCTGGTTTTTAATTGATGTGATGTTTGTCCAACATAGAATTGGTGGCAATTGTTACAGTTGTCTGAATTCTTCAATCTCTAGGAATAGCAATAACCCACAAACCCATAGCCACATTCTGCCAGAATGATCTAGAACCAAAGACAAGATACAGAAGGATGAAAGAAACAATGTAATTTACAAAAAATGAACACTGACATCCCCTAAACTCTGCTAAAGCCTGGTAATGAAACATTTAGAAACCAACCTACAAGCTCAGAGAATGAACCTTCATCCTTACCAATAGTTCTTTTTATTTTCTTTTTTGGTGTTTAACTGTTTTCAGTATTAGGTTTTGTTTTTCCTATTCTTTTTTTTTCTTTTATTAATACCACACACACACACACACATGTACTATGCCAGGGGTGTCAAACTCAATTTCATTGAGGGCCGCATCAGTATTGCGGTTGTCCTCGGGGGGCTGGGTAGGTGTGGTCAGGGTGGGCATGGCCTACTGGGTGGGCATGGCTGGAGTGGGTGTGGCTACTGGGTGGGCATGGCTAGCTCTACATCGTTCATGTCAAGGGTGCCTGTGGAGGCCTGGGCAGGAGTGGACAGATCTGAGGGTCTCTGGCAGGAGATGGGACCAGGGCAAGCGCCAAAGCAAGATCCACTGGAAGAGCCTGCCGAAACCCCTCCCCCAGAGCCCATCAAGCCGGATATGTGAAGTAGGCAAGGACCATTTGCTGGCCACTTCCAGGCAATGGTGTATTTCTTCATTCCTCACAAAGGGTGACACCTCCCCAGCATGCACCCAGGGGACGGGGCCGATGCAGCAGGGGCTGGTTCCTCGCTGTTTCCAAAACGGCCTTGTGGAGCTAAGACTGAATGCGTTTCAGCATAGATGGCCACCACAAAATTGTACATTGACTACCGGCCGGCCTGGTATGGGGCCAAGGCAGCGGGAGCCATTCCCTCACTGTTTCCATGATGGCTTCGTGGGCCACATGAAACCACGTCGCAGACCGCATCCGGCCCCCGGGCCTTGTGTTTGACATTTCTGTACTATGCAATCATATAATGGAGACTTCAGTACTAAGTGACCAGCTCAAGATTGAAATCTTTATTGCACAAAAAATACTTCATCATAATCTTATATGAAAAAGTCAAATACTTTTATGCTCATAATAGCAATATTCCTTTCTTTTCAATACTCTTAAGTTATGTAAGTAATAGCAATTCAAGAACTTAATTATTGCAATAATTAAAATAAACATGATAAAAAAGAATGAAAATTAAAAGAAAAATCAATAACGTTAATTCCACCCTTAAGCTTATTATTAAATCCTAAAGCCTAACATTATCATATAGCAACATATCATATAATCTTTTCATTTTTAGAACAAAGATTTTTTAAAAATAGATAACAGATTCATATCCTGAATCCATTTTTTAAAACCAAGAAAGTAGGGTTTTTTCTGATTAGGTAAAATTATTCGTTGTACCATGCCCAAGCTCAGATATAGTTCTCTGTATGAGAATAGAATAGAATAGAATAGAATAGAATAGAATAGAATAGAATAGAATAGAATAGAATAGAATAGAATAGAATAGAATAGAATAGAATAGAATAGAATAGAATAGAATAGAATAGAATTGAGCTGGAAGGGACCTTGGAAGTCTTCTAGGCCAGCCCCCCCCTCAAGCAGGAGAACCTATACTATCTCAGACAAGTGACTGTCCAGTCTCTTCTTAAAAACCTCCAGTGATGGAGCGCCCACGATTTCTGGAGGCAAGCTGTTCCACTGGTTAATTGTTCTCACTGTTAGAAACTTTTTCCTTAATTCCAGGTTGCTTCTCTCTTTGATCAGTTTCCAACCATTGTTTCTTGTCCTGCCCTCTGGTGCCTTGGAGAATAATTTGACCCCCTCTTCTTTGTGGCAGCCTCTTAAATACTACAATACTGTTATCATGTCTCCCCTATTTCTTCTTTTCTTTAGACTAGCCAAACCCAAATCCTGCAGCTGTTCTTCATATGCCTTAGTCTCCAGGCCTTTGATCATTTTAGTTGCTCTTCTCTGAACTTTTTCCAAAGTCTCAACACCTTTTTTGTAGTATGGTGACCAAAATTGGTTGCAGTGTGACTCCCAGTTTGGTTTGAGGATGGGATGGATGGAAGCTTCAGCTTCTCAGTCTGGTTTCACTTCGCCCAGCGTCCCTTAACGGGGTGGAAAGTTGCCCCAGAGGGACAACAAAGAAAGAGGGACACTTCAGGAGCTTGGACCGATCTGAGCGAACTGGAGCCCCCTCTAAAGGGGTAGAAGAACAGGCAACCCAAGTCCTCTTCAGCTGGAAGGGAAGCTCCACAATACAGCTGATCTTCAACAATGAGCTGAGTCTGGGTGAGCTGAAGTCTTTTCCTTCTCCTTGAGGATTAAAAACATTGAGACCCTGATGGGGAGAAGCTAAAAGAGTAAAGACCCACCCAAAAGACTAACTTAAATGCGGCGAGTATTCACAAGAAGGGGAAAGCAGTTTAAGAATATTTTTTGTTTCTCTCTCTCCTTGTTTACATGTACAAATTGATATCTAATAATAAAAAACGTTATAATAATAATAATAATAATAAAAGAATATCGAAGAGTGATAAATAAGCCGAGGAGGACATCTAGTGGCAAAAAAAGAAATGACAATACCAAGAAAAGGAGGAGAAAAAAAAGAAAAAAGTGTTCTTACTGTAAATGACCTTGAAAGATACTTGTGAATAATATAGTGCCTTGGTCTGAGATTGTAAGTGAAAAGACTGTTTACAGTTACATTTGTTGATGCTGGCTAAGATTAAACAGACACTATTTGGAGAAAGAGAACATTTTAAATTCAAGAAGTGACTGGAGGAGGTGGACTTAACCTTACAACAGCTGGTTCCTGTTTATACTCTGGATATTGGTCTAAGACTGTGAGCCACAAAATGAATATATAAAATATTATCAGACTTTCAAAGAAAACCTCTTCTGCGCCCTCTGTGGGACAATCTAATCCTGTGGTGGCAAACTTATGGCACGCGTGCCACAGGTGGCATGCAGAGCCCTCTCTGTGGGTATGTGTGCCATTGCCCCAGTCCTAGGCTTTCAGTCCTGTCCATGAGCAACCTGCATCAAAATCTCCCCAGGCAAATGGCTTTTTAAGCTGTGTTTTATAACATCTTTTTGCTTTAGGCCTCCGCTGCCGTGTGAAATTTTTTTTCAATTAATCAATTTCAACTTCTCACGGAAAAAAAGATCTCGCAAAATTAGAATTGATTGATTGAACTTTATTTTTAGTCTCACACAGTGGTGGAGGAAGTGATGCATTGGAGCTGGAAAGAAGGTGCTGCGTGGGATGGGGGAGCAGTGGGAGCAGGGTGCTTCATGAGAGGGGTGGGGCGGGGTCTGTGCATGGGGTAGAGAAGCAACGCAGCAGCACTAGCATGGTGGTAGACCAGTTGCTTTCCTCCCCCTGCCAGACACCTGCCGAAGCTGCACAGGATAAGATTGCCGGGCCCGCTCCCGCCCAGATGTCCTCGCCTCCCCCAAGGTTTTTTTTTTACTAACTTGCCTTTCAGCTGCATTCTGTTTCTGTCAGAGAAGAGAACTTTGCAGCTCTTCTGGCCTACAGAGCCAGTTTGGGCACTTGGTTTCTAAAAGATTCGCCATCACTGATCTAATCCAACCACTCAGGGATCTGTTGGGACAATGTTGCAAGGTGAGAAAGCAAGCACTGCTCAAGATGAAATGTAGGCCTCATTAAAACTGATTCAAGAGATGATGCAAAAAAGTCAGGAAGTAACACAGAAAAATCATGAAGAGACACAAAGAAAACTGGAGAAAGTAAGTGAAGAAATTCTGGAGCATCAAAAATGAACAGAAAATCCAGGAAATGGAAAACAAAACTGAGGACATTGATAAAAAGGTGGAAATGTTATTGCAAAAAAATGAAGAACTAGAACAAGCAAATCAAGAGCTAGAATGGGCAATGGCAATGGTGGAAATGGGAAAAGCAGAACACTATTTGAGATTCCAAAATATTCCTAGGATAGAGAAAAAAACATAGTGATTGTGATCATTGAGCTGTTGGCGGAGGCCCTAAACGCGGATAGAGCAGAAATGCAAAATGAGATTGATGAAATATTTCGCATGAATTCGAGCTATGCAAGAAAAAATAGACTACCAAGATAAGTACATCTAAGGTTCATAAAGAAAACAACAAGAGATGAAGTGCTGAGAAAAATGAGAGAAGAACCATTACAATATAAAAATAAAGAAATTGTGGTCCTAAAGCAGATACCCAAGAGAGTAAGAGATACTCGGAGACATTACCACTTCTTAACCACAAAACTGATTGCCAAAGGAATAAATTTCATATGGCTAATGCTGGAAGGCATTTTAATAAACTGGAACAACACAAGATATTGACTGGATTCAATTTGGAAAGCAGAGGACTTCGAAGTAAGGAACAGAGCAATTTTGGATGAAGGACTGGTACTCAGATGAAGAAGGAAGAATTATGATCAAAATATATTTACATCGAAAACAAACACTGTTAGTGGCAATCTACGCTCCAAATAACAATCAAGAAGAATGTTATCAAAGCCTACATAGGAAACTAATAGAAATGGAATACCAAAATATTTGTTTAATAGGGGACTTTAGTGCAATAGTAGATGGAACAATGGATTACAAAAGCAATAAAACAGGAAAATCCACAAGAAGAAGATTGCCTAAGACATTTTTTGATATGGCAGAGGAAATTGGAATACAAGATGCCTGGAGAGAAATTAGTCCACAAAACCTACAATATACTTTTTATTCAAATAGCCAAACATCCTGGTCAGGAATTAATATGATTTGGATGACATCTGAATTGAGGATGGATATACAGGAAATTGAGATAGAAATAGGTATATGGGTGGACCATAATCCTTTAAAAGTGACATGGAAAGGAATACAAAAAAAAAACCAAGATGGATTTTAAACCAATCAATATTAAAAGAAAAAGAATTTATAGAGTTAGCGAAAAAAGAAATGGAATTCTTCTTTAAAGAAAACAAAAAAGAAGATACATCATTACAAAACCTATGGGACACAGCCAAAGCGTACTTCAGGGGCATAGCTATAACGTATATGGCAAAGAAAAATAAACAGAGAAGATAGCAATATCTATTACTAAAAGCAAAATTTAGAAACAGAACTACAAAAAACCCACAGAAAAAGACTTTGAAAAGAGAAATGGAAATAATAAAACACAAACTAAATCTGTTGGACTCAGAAAAACTGGCAGAACAGATAAAGAGAGCAAAACAAAACTTTTTGGGAAATGCTAATAAACCAGGAAGATGGTTAGCTTATACATTTAAAAAACAGAAAGAGAATAAAATAATACATAAGTTAGTAGATGGAAAAGGTTGTCTACAATTCAAAAATGAAAAAATAAAAAAGATAATTAAGGAATACTATAAGGAATTGTATGATAAAGAGGAGATTTCAAGAGAGAGAATTGCTCAATAACTAGAAGAAAGTAAACTTCCAAAAATTCCAGAGGCATTTAAAACTATGTTAGAAGAAAGGATTACAATGATAGAGATATTAGAGGCTATAAAATGACAAAAAAAATATGGGAAAACACTTGGGCCCAGACGGGCTTCTGGTGGAGCTTTATAAAAAATTTATAAGACATATTAAGCGAACCACTGAAAGATGTTTTTAACAGATTCTTGTTAGAGGCTAAGCTTCCAAATACATGGATAGAAGCAAATATTACTTTAATACAAAAAGAAGACTCAGATTTGATGTATGTTAAGAATTATAGACCGATTTTATTACTTAATGTGGATTATAAAATTTTTACTTCAATAATGGCAGAGAGATTGAAAAAATACTTAGTTGAATTCATACATCCAGATCAAAATGGCTTTTTACCAAAGAGACAAATAAAAAATAACTTAAGAGTGATAATGGACATATTAGAATACTATGAACGACATCCAGGGAATCAATTAGCATTAATATTTTTAGATGCCCAAAAGGCATTTGACAACATTTCCTGGCAATTTATGATTCAGCAACTACAAATAATGGACTTTGGAAAGAACTTTACAAATATGATAAAAACAATATATAGCAACCAGACAGCAAAAGTGATTGTGAATGGAGACTGCACTGAGAGCTTTGAGATAAGAAAAGGTACGAGGCAAGGATGTCCACTATCCCCACTATTATTTATTTTCACTTTGGAAGTTTTAAATAGAAGGATTAAACAGGATACAGAAATTAAAGGACTGAAGATAAAAGATGAAACATATAAGTTACAAGCATTTGCTGGTGATTTAGTATTTATTCTAGAAGAACCTTTAGAGATGATTCCTAAGCTATGGTGAAAGATAAAACAGTATGGAGAAATGGCGGGATTAAAAATAAATAAAGAAAAAACCAAGGTAATAGTTAAGAATCTCACAGATAAACAGAAAAAGCAAATGCTAGAGAAAACAGAGGTACAGATAGTGAAAAAAGTAAAAAATTTAGGTATATGCCTTTTGGCCAAATGTTCGTCAATAAAAGAAGATAATTATATAAAATTATTGAAACAAATAAAGCTGGACTTAGAAAGATGGAAGAATCTGCAATTGTCAATATTAGAAAGAATAAATGAATGTACTGCCAAAGATTTTATTTTTATTTCAAACAATTTCGATAAAATTTGAGAAAAAATTCTTCCAAGATTTAAACTCATTAATTTTGAACCTTGTTTGGCAGGGGAAGAAAGCTAGAATTAAGATGAAAACATTACAAGACGCTAAGGAAAATGGAGGATTTGGGTTGCCGGAATGGGCGTTGTGTTATCAATCATCTGTCTCAGTGGTTCTCAACCTATGGGTCGCGACCCCATTTGGGGTCGAACGACCGTTTCGCGGGGGTCGCCGGACACCGCGGTCCGCCATTTTGTTTTTTTTTGTTTGAATTTTTTATTTTTTTTATTTTTTTTATTTTTTTTTTGCGTGCGCGCGCCACGCATGCGCGGATCGGCCTGTCGCGTGTGCGCACCACGCATGCGCGGATCTGCCCATCGTGGTCCGCCATTTTGTGGTTTTTTTGAATTTTTTTGAATTTTTTTGAATTTTTTTGGCGCGTGCGGCCGCGCATGTGCGGATCGGCCCGTCGCGGTCCGCCATTTTGTTTTTTTTTATTTTTTTTTTAAAAAATTTCGGTGCGTGCATCCTGCGCACGCGCGGATCGGGCCGTCGCACGTGCGCGCACCTGGGTCAGGGTCGCGGCGCACATGGGCGGGGCAAGTGGGGTCTCAACCTGAAAAAGGTTGAGAACCACTGGTGTAGAGATACAGAAAACTGAGAAAGATGGCTATGTTCTCAGTCAAAGAAGGAAAATTGAACAGCTGTTAGAGAAATACAACATGAAGGATTGTAATTCTGCTCCAACACCTATGAGCATAGATTTTCACAACACTTTGAGTGAGGACAAAAGTAAAGCCTATGATCAGGAGATATATCAGTCAGCAATAGGGACCCTGTTATATCTGTCACAGTGGTCCAGACCAGACATAGCTTGTACAGTAAGCATCTTAAGTCACTTTACTGCTGCCCCAACACAGTTGCATTGAATGGGTGAGAAAAGAATTCTCAGGTATTTGAAGGGAATTGTGAATTTGGGTCTTCAAATACAGGT
Organism: Bothrops alternatus; assembly: GCA_034064705.1. Classification (NCBI taxonomy): domain Eukaryota; kingdom Metazoa; phylum Chordata; class Lepidosauria; order Squamata; family Viperidae; genus Bothrops; species Bothrops alternatus. The sequence continues at coordinate 2,325,388 of JARGCV010000124.1, forward strand.
CTCTGAAGAATTAAAAATGTTATGTTGACAGTAATTATGCCAATGATGTGCAAACCAGAAAGTCCAATTCTGGCTTTCTGGCATTATTTGGAGGGACTTTGATTGGATGGAAGTCCAGAAAAAAAAACTCTTGTAGAAATCAAAGGACTCTTACGAATTCCAGAGGGTTTTAGCAGAGAGATTTATTTGCGCAGGTTCAGAAGCAATTAGCAACAGCAATTCTGAACCCCGAGGCCGGGTTCAAACTACAGTTTTATAGCTTTCTTTTCTCAGGAACAAAGGACTATACATTCTAATACAAATTGTGATACATTAGGTCCATTTCTCACGGGCATACAATGAAGAGAGTTTGCTACATACTTTGTTTCCAAGTGTAATGTGCATTTGGTTAGTCACGTATTTCTAACACAGCATTATTCCAGTAATTATGCAGACACATCATTTTATTTTAAAAATGATTTCTTCAATCATTCCACCTTATTCCCCCTTTGGAAGTTTTCCAGCTTAAACTTCCATCATTCTATCTCTGATTCAGGATCTTTAGAGGGCAACATTTTATATTCCCATAAAGCTAACATTGTTTCATGTTTTGCAGTTAATTAGGCTGTACTTTCTGAGATCCTTCGAATCATTGCTATAACACAGGGGAGTAAGCAGGGAATCAAAATACATCCTAGAATTAACAAGACTGCTATAACTATGATGGTTTGTAGGCCTGGTAACTTTGGCCACCATCCTGAAAATATGTCTTCCAAATTAAATCCTTTCCAGGTTTGCACCGGAACGTGAGCTAATTTGATCATTTTGTCTGTTATGTCCTTCAACACTTTTCCACTTTCATCTATTTCGATGCAACAGTTTGTTAGGTTGAATTTTCCACATACCCCTCCTTCTTTGGCCAACAGATAGTCCAAGGCTAACCTATTTTGCATGATATATGTCCTAGATTTCACATTTTCTTTGGCCAATTCAGTTAGTCCCTTCACAGTCTCATTGGTGATTAACTCTACCACCGCTTGTAACCTAATGAGCCTGTTGAGCATATAAATAGGGGTACGGTATCCAAATATTCCATCCTCAGCCCAAGTAGCCAGGCCATAAACTAGGATAATGCGGCAAGCTGGCCATTCATTTTTTCACCAAGTGATTCCTGCACATTGGGTGTATGCACTTGGTTCCCTTCTTTGTCTTATATTGCCAACTTCATCATAGATAGGAACTCCAAGAATTTGCTTAGTTTTTAATGGTAACAGGAAAAATCCTGGTCGAATTATTCCCAATACACAAGATCCACATCAGTTCTTAGGTAGTTGTCCGTATGTCATTTTTCCGCAAATCCAGTACATTCCATCTGGGGCTAGCCAATGGAGACTGGTATCTGTGGGGTCTTTTAGATATGGCATCCCAGATACGTTAGTAAGGGCATAATGATCCATAGTAGTGGTTTCGTTAGTTCCAGACCACCATTTACCACTTTCCCAAGTCCCTGTGCATAGGAGGTCACCTACTACTACACAAGATTCTGTTTTGTTACTTGAGTAACATACATGTCCTACCAGGTTGGAAGTGAGAGTCCAATCACCATCTTTCCCACTTGTATAGGTTAAATTATTATTTTCAGACATTTCTAGTACCTTGATATAATTTAACTCTTGTGCCTCTCATGGCCATTTTTCTCCCATATTTGTTCCACCACACACAAAACAGTTAGACACGCCTAAAGTATGGGCAATATCTTCAGCTAACTTAAAAAAAGGTATTGGTTACATGTCTAGGTATTTCCTCATAATATGACCAAAATAATGATTTTTGTTCTGGTCTTTTGGTTGCAGTTATAATTTTGACTTCTACCGCTGACATTGGGTCGTAGCCTTTGGCATTTATTCCTGTCCCAAACATCCAATTTCATCTTTCCCATCTATTTTGTTCCAGGAACCAACTGCCATTCTTGACTGTGAGAGTCACTAAATTACAGTTATCCGTTCCACAGGAGTCTGCCTTAGTATCATTCTTTTCAAACAAGATATGGTCTATCTCCTTCGGGTCTTGAGTATACCACTTAACACATGACCACCACTTACATTTGACCGTGAAGATTGCACATCCGTCCGGTGAGCACAGATACTTATGGTTTGGGATATAGCTGTGGATGTAACTGATCCCTCCGCAACCATATATATCAGGCCAATAATTAGCTGCCTTGCAAACATCAAAAGTTACTCTAAAACTGGAGTGTGGGTTGGATTTCCATTGGGAGATCCCTAATAGTACCTGGTCCCTAGATCCCCCTCTTGTTCTATATGTTTTGATTTGTAAGGCCCATCTATCAGGATTAGACTTCGGGTTATAACACTGATCTTGGACCCCTTTTCTACAAACTTTATATACAGTTCTATTGTTTGTACAAGAGCTAGGGGAGCTATCTTGGCACCCTTCTGGTTTCATTGTATGATAAATCAAAGTCTTAGTTATTCCCTTGTTTTGTACTCTTGATGCAATTTTGACAATTCTGGTTTCCCTGTGTTTTTGTTTTTTCTTTATGTGTGCTACTCAATAATCTTGTATTAGAAGGTTTCTGCAGTATGATCTCTCGTGTAGCCATTGCACTGATTTGTGTAGGAATGTGTGTGTATATTCCCCATTTTAAATAACTAACAGGTATTATGAGCTGTAGAATCCTCATCTCTCCCACCGTGTGTAGAGAGACAGCGTCCAGAGTGTCTCAGCAAGGTTTTGATGTTCACACCGTGTGTTGAGAACCCGTTGCCAGTAGGGTTCGACAGGGTGTATTTCTTGTAAATCTTAACACCAAAGGTTTGTCAGTTTTATCCACCTTGTAAGTTACTGGATTGGCAGGTGCAGCTGCTTTCAATCTACTCCAGTGGACCCAGGACTTTCCTTTCAAGGTTTTCACTGCCAAAGGAGAACACATGACAACAGTATATGGTCCTTTCCATCTTGGGCTCAAGGGATCTGATTTCCAGTGTTTTACCCACACCCTATCTCCTGGTTTGAATCCATGTGTTGTCGTGACCACTGGAGAGGGTTGTTGTTCCATCATATAATGGCGCAAGTTTGAAACAGCCAAATTATAAAGCTGTAACTGATGTAGCAATTTCTGTTGATCTATTCCCCCCTGACTGTCAGGTTTAAATAGACAAGGAGGACGGCCAAACATGAGCTCATAAGGGCTAAGTTGTAATTTAGTGTGTGGGGGGCAGTCTGATTGTATACAAAACCATAGGCAAAACATCTGGCCAATGGAGATGAGTTTCCAAGCAAAATTTGGTAATAAGGGTTTTAATCATGCGATTTGCACGTTCCACCCTACCAGCCGATTGAGGGTGGAAAGCACAACGAAATCTCCACTTAATTCCTAATGCCTGGGCTAAAGCCTTATTGATTTGGTGTACAAACTCAGGGCCATTATCTGATGAAATCCTGGAAGGGCAACCAAATCTAGGAATAATTTCTTTAAGAAAGATTCTGGCAACCTGTATAGCTTTCTTATTTACAGTTGGAAAGGCCTCAATCCATCCTGAATAGGTATCGATTATAACTAACAGGGCTACATATTTCTTACTTCTGAGCATATCAGTAAAATCAACAACGACATAGTCCATTGGAAAATAAGCAATTGGTTGTCGACCAGGCGGTACTACCGGTCCTTGGCATGCATTGGTTTGGGCACAAGTGGAACATTGAGAACATACTTGTGCCGTTAGCGAAGAAGCAAAGGGAAGATAGAAAAATCGTTCAAGTTGCTGTAATAATGCAGTTTTCCCCAAATGATGTTGCTTATGGGCCTGAAAAATAAGGGGGCAGGCAAGCGCAAGAGGAACAGCAATGTGTCCATCGGGAAGGGTGTACCAACCTTTAACCAGTTCGGCTTGTACATCGTGTTTCAATTTTTGGGTTTCCTCCTTTGTATATGTAGGATCAAGTTGTTCTAAGTAAGTGTCTAAATACATGAACCTGGTGACATCCGACTGGGGGGGCTTCTAACACAGCTCTTTTGGCTTCTTTGTCTGCCTTTCTTTTTTTTTTTACAAAAATTTTATTGTTTTTTTTAATTTTACAAGAAAATGCTCAAAGCACACTGTGGTGTTCGGGTAAACAATCATCCAAAAGCAAAACATTTATACATACTTCAGTCAATGCCTCTAGTATTCCCTCTCTTTCCCCTTAATTAACATAGTTTATTTAATATAGTTCAATCTAGTTTAAATTTAATCAACCTGTACCTGTTTCTAACACTTAAAAAAAATGTATACAACCATAATCAAATTAACTTTAAATACAAACTCTATCATTCCGGTATTCCTTCCAAATATATTCTGGTACCTTAGTTTTTATTGTAAATTTTATTTAATTCTTCTTCCACTAATATCCCTTAATTAAAATAAAGCATTAATCTATCCTGTATATATCTAATCTATCAACTAATCAATCTCTTATAGCTAACAGATAAAATCAAATCTTAAATTTTTTTCAATCCATTAAACATAATTCAGTTCATATCCAATTAAATTGTCATAACCAATAACATCAATCTTATCAATCAGAAATCATCTTATTAGATTAGTTCAAGATTACATAATAATTTTCTTGCAAGTAACCCTATTTCCTACACACAAAAAAGAAAAAAACAAACACATTCTTAAAAGATTTAATATATATTTCATTAATCACTCCTTTTTTCTCTTACTTGTAACTCATAATCTTAATCTTAATCCTAAAATCAAATCATTAATCTAAATTGCCTTTAACCCATTATCTCCCAATATCTCTTTTTTAGGCTAAAGTATTAATCTATCCTAAAGCTATATAAACCATCAATCAACTTTAAACTAACAAGATAACATCAAACTTTAAGATATTTCAATTCATTAATCATCAAACAAATAAATCATCAGTAATTTCCATATAGATAAATTTTATATCTTCCATTAATCCCATTTTTCTTACATCTAACTTATAATCTTGGTCCTTAAGTCAGTCCATAGTTCTAGATTGCCTTTAGTCCATTACTCAAAACTTTAACTTTCATTTTTTAAAAAATCTTATTCTAGGTTTTTTCAAATGCCAAGTAGGTTTCCATAGCAAAGCTTCCTTTCCAACAGATAGGTCTCTCTTTGTTGCTTGTAATATCTTTTGAATAAGTAAGAACCATCTTGACCTCTGAATTGGCCTTCTGATTTATTTATTTTTTTGCATAAAGTCTTGTTGCTTTAGAGTTCCAAGTCCCAGTCTTTGCTTTTCCTGGTTCTCAACGTCATAACTGAGTTGCATATAAGGCAGAGTCAATTTCTCTTTGTTCTCAGTTAAGTCCTTTTCTTGTAGAGTCTGTTTGATAGAAGAATCAGGTGCAATCTGAAAGTCAGTTTTAAAGTTTGAGGAAGAGATTCTGGCTCTTAGTTCTGTAGTAAACTCTTTCATTGTAGCACATATTTCTTCTTCAGTCTCATAGATTTTTTCCAGAATAAGTTTACAGTTTAAATGTGAATACAGCTCCATTTTAGAAAAAAATTCAAACGTCCAGTTAACTTTCATATAAAAAGATAATCTCCTCTCCAGTTGCAATATCACTTTTTAACCAGTAGATGTCCTCAGTAAGCTAAAAAAAATAAATCCATTTTTTCCCCAAGAGTTATTTCATTTTTCATTCTTCTTTCTTTACTCAAAAGAAAACAACATAGGCTAATAATAAAGTTCTTAAAAAAATTTTCCGGTACCTGAAAATGTACTTATATATATAACGTAATTTCTAAAGCTTTACTTTATTCCTTTGTTCGCCTTTCTTCCCCAACAAGTAAAAGCTGCCTTTCCGAGCTAGGGAAATCTTTCCAACACAGCTCTTACAGGCAACAAACAAAACAAAACAAAAAACAAAGAGAGGGGAAAAAAAGGAAAGGTCTGACCCGGATTCACCACGGTGGGTCTGAAGCTTAAATGTTCTTTTGACTTGCAGTTTCTTGCGGCAGAGTGATCGGCCATTTTATTGGCCGATCTTCTTCTCCGTCAGCCCTCGGAGTTCCGTCCGGACAGCTGGAGGAGCCGCTGCTCCTCCGCTGCCGGAATGCTGCCTCCTCGTAGGAAAGTCGCGCCCTCCAGGGCAACTTTGGACCCACTTAAGGGTCCGCCGACGGAGGGAAAACTAGTTGGCGAGGAGAGCAATCTCCCCGCACGACTAGCGTTTGTCTGCCTTCCTATTGCCCTGGGTAATAAGGCTTGAGTCTTTTTGATGTCCAGGACAATGGATGATTGCAACTTTAGATGATAATAGGGCTGCCTTGATGAGTTTTTTAATCAAAGTTGCATATTGGATGATCTTGCCTGTGTAGTCCAAATATCCTCTTTTGCTCTTCAGTCTCCCCATTCCATGTCAGCTAAGCCGATTATGTTTTCTTCTCTTCCATCTGGCTGGGATAGGCTGGATGCCCTCTTCCCCTGAAGCTTCTCCTGAAACTTCCTCGGAAAGTCCCTCTACCTCCTCCTCCTTTTCCATACTGGCGAGATTGTCCCTTAGGTTGGCCATTCCTCTGGGGGCACTCCCTTTGCCAGTGTCCTTCCTGTTTACAGATGGCACATTGGTTGGGTCCAATACGCATCCCCCCCAAGACCACTGCTAACATTTCAACTTTCTTTTTCTCTTTCTGATCTGACTTTCGTTCTTCCTCCTTTTCACGGTTACGGAATACCTTCTGAGCTATTTCCATCATCTCTGCTATATTCTTTCCTAATGCTCCTTCTGTGCATTGTAACTTTTTCTTTTTGTCCGGAGCACTTTGGGTAATAAATCTTTCAATTAGGAGTGGGCGATTTTGTGCCATCTCTATTTCAAGACCTGTGTTTACTTTATAAGCTTCTATCAGTCGGCTGAGAAAAGCAGTTGGTGACTCATTTTTATCTTGCCAAACACTAGTTACTGCAGCATAATTAACTGGATAAATTGTGGCTTCTCTCAAGGCTTCTAAGCACAAAAGCCGATAGTTTTGCAACAAAGTTTGGTGTTGTCCATCATTAGAATTCCAGTCTGGTCTCTGTTTGACCACCTTGGTATCTCTGTTTGCCTGATAATTCGCTTCCCCATCTGGGTGTCGGCGGGCAAGTACACTTAATTTTCCTAACCTATATTTCTCTCTCCCTTCCATATCCAGTAAAGTAGAAATAAGTTGTTGCATATCATCCCATGTGGGATTATGTGTCTGAATAATAGTTGAGAATAAATCTATTATTTCTTGAGGTTTTTCTGAAAATGGCCCATATTGTTGTCTCCAATTAAGTAGATCAGTGGTTGTAAAGAGGACATACTGGAGCATGGAAATACTGGTGTTGTTTGGCCCAGGGACCAAAACTTCCCTTAGAGGGGCTATAATTTCTTCTGTTTTCATCTTAGTTTTACTTCTAGTTCGGCTAGAAACTGATGTTTTGCTGTCATCGCTATCCAAGTCCTCATCTTTCTTCTGAATGGTTTCATTTCTTTTTATCTTTCTTTCCACACCGGCTTCTGGTTGAAGATGGACTTCATTTCTTTCAACCGGAGGGGGTGGAATTTGCTGATTTATCCCACCTTCTTCTCTTCTAGGAACATAAAGCAGGGGCCTGGCAATTTCCTCCCTTTCTTCCTGGCTCAAAATCTTAGCTTTTGTCTGAGGTTTGGCTTTTTGGCTTGCCAAATATATTTTAGCACATTCTATCTGACACTTTGCTAACCATCAAGGCTTTTCTGCAATATTGATCTGCCATTGGTCTATATAGGGATATTGGTCCCAATGACCACTTCCAGTCACAATTTGATGAACCCATGCCACGAGTTCAGGATTCGCCGATCCCTCCTTGGGCCACCCTACGCCAAAGGTGGTCCATTCAAATTCACAGAATCTTTTTAACATGGCTGGATTTGGTTGTGGGTCCCCATAATCCCTAGAAAAACCCTTTTTGAAATTTTCTAACATACACTGAAGCAGCGTCTGACCAACGCCCTTCTTTGTCTGTTTCCCTCCCATTTCTCCCTAACACACTACCACCAACCTGAAGTGCCGGACATTCCAATGGTCACTCCGCAGGAAATGCGATGGTTTAACCACCCACACAGTCCTACCCATTGAAGACTGAAGGACGCCACCTTGTCTTCTAGGAGGTGATCAATCCCCTCTTCTGATCCAAACGGGATCAGGTATCCCCTTTTTACAATACTTGCCTGCAGGAGTTCCAGACCCTTTTGTTGATTAAAGACCTGTGTGCTACCCTCGGTGGATCCTTGACTGGAGTGCTTCGCTGGCGGGTGAGTTCCCCTCCCGTTCCATTGAGGTCTCCCCATAGACAAAGGCCACGGAGCCAGCTTGGAGGAGTCGTCATTAGAAGAGGGGCTACCCACCAGGGCAGTCCGTCTGGAAGGTCAATGGCCTCTTCCTAAAAATCCGGGCGGAGTCGCCATAAATCTTGTAGAAATCAAAGGACTCTTACGAATTCCAGAGGGTCTTAGCAGAGAGATTTATTTGTGCAGGTTCAGAAGCAATTAGCAACAGCAATTCTGAACCCCGAGGTGGGTTCAAACTACAGTTTTATAGCTTTCTTTTCTCAGGAACAAAGGACTATACATTCTAATACAAATTGTGATACATTAGGTCCATTTCTCATGGGCATACAATGAAGAGAGTTTGCTACATACTTTGTTTCCAAGTATAATGTGCATTTGGTTAGTCACGTATTTCTAACACAGCATTATTCCAATAATTATCCAGACACATCATTTTATTTTAAAAATGATTTCTTCAATCATTCCACTTTAAAACAACTGTAGCTATTTCTACTGCGGAGGCAGAATTTATTGCTCTGTCTGAACTTTGTTCAGAGGTAACCTGGTATGTACAGGATTTAAGTATAGAAGTTAAATAAGCTGTAACAGTATTTGAAGATAACGCTCCTTGCATTAAAATGGCAACAGGTGACAGAGTGAAAAGTAGAAGCAAGCAGGTGGACATTAAGTATTGTAACGTCAGAGAAGCCATCAAAAGTAAACTAATTCACTTGCTTCATTGTTCTTCAGATGACAATCTGGCAGATGTAATGACCAAGCCATTGGGTGGAGTACACCATGGGAAGAGTATTAAATTATTTGGTTTTATGTCTATTCCAGTCATAAAGGGAGGAGTGTCAGTGTGCAAGAATTTATGAACTGGAATAGTCATAGCAACAAACCAGCCAATAGGAACTGTTATTTAATGGAGACACAGGATTGGCTGTGTGCAGCATGTGATCCAGCCTAGGTCTGGGCGTGTCTTAGTCTTCCCTGTGTCCTGATCTCCTGAGTTAGTTGTTGTTCTCTACCAGGTTGCCAAGAACTGAATGAAACTGTATGTATCATGTTTATGTATATTTTATAGATAAAGTTTTTCTAAACTATGCCTCTTACTCATTTTGAATGTGTGCTTAATTTTTGGGCTTTATTTTTACAGCTTGAAAGCTGTAAAACTAACAGCTTCAATAACTAGTTATTCTTTTATTGAATAAGAGAATAAACAGTTATGATAAACTTTGCATGCTATCAATGAGGATAGTTCCAATCTGCCTTCTTACATGTTCAATGTAGATCTAAGCTGTTAGGGAGTTGGGGAGGGCAAATAGAGTGTCAGCTTTTTTCAACATAGTTCAGGCTGAACACATGAAAAACTTTTTTTGGAATTTTTTATTGAGCATCACTCATCCATTTAGGTGTGCTTTTAATTTGTGATTTTAACACAGTATAACCAACTTGTTAGCAAGGGAAAAGCAAGTTGACAGGTCATTAAAAACATTTATGCATCATGTCAAGCCATTAAAAGCATGTTTTAGTGCTCAGTGTACAGATTATGAAACTACAAACCTTTATTAAGCCTTCAGGATATTACATTATTAGAAGACTGAACCACCACAAACATTAGTTTCAATATAGTAGTTTAAAGATAAAAAAGCAAGTTCCCCCTTCTCAATGAAAATGCATTACCCCAAAATGAACAAAACAATAAACAATTTCATTAAAATTGCAGATGCTAATTTATATGCAGAGGCGGAAAAGTAGAAATAATTACTGCAACTGAAAGCAAAATATAGTGCCTATTAGTATATCAGATAAAATTATAACAAGGAAACTGGTGTAACTGCAGTTTGCTATAGTAAGAATTAAAAAATATATTCTTTAAAAGGGACAAAAAACAAAAGAAAAAAGGTATATGATCTTAAGAAGGAACAAATAGTTTAAACTTCCACACGTATGATAATATTAGTGCAGATAAAAGTAGTAATCTATTAGGCAAAAATGTTTCAATATGGTTAAAATGTATCCATAATTGTAAAATTTTTCATTTATTATGTTACATTTTCAGTCATACTTTTAAATGCTAAAAGATATTTATAGACTTTCAGTGTTTCTTTAATAATAGTTGACAATGAGAATTAAATCAATGTTTTATGCTGTATGTATTTATATGCTTTAAAAACACAGACAATAAATTGACAAAACAATTATTAGGTGATAGCCCCATTTCATCAAAATATTTATTGAGCATTGTAACCAAGGACAATAGCACCTACTGCTTACCATGTGGCATCTATACCATCCAGAAAGCTTACAATTACACCAGGTAATTTTGGAAAAGTGGAGCACCACTTATTCCTTAGCCATTTCTTTGGCAAGAAAGTATTGTGAAATTTACAGCTAGCTCTTATCTTTTGCACTGTTATGTTTCTCACTCATCATTTATCCAATTGTGTTTTTTCCCTCTTTTGCCTGGGATAAGGAATTGCAAGATTTAGGTCTTCTTTTGGGTCAGCTTGAAAGTTATTATTGGGCCCCACTGAAATACTGACAAATGTTAGAATTCCCATTTGAACAGTTTCGGTACCTGCACTTAATACTGCAGGACATGTTTGGAAAATACAGGGCTGCAGATATAATTTACTCATGGTAAGCTTACGTTTTGGGATAATCCCAGTTTTAGAGTAGTGTCTCTGTTTTGGGCTGTAGTGGGCCTCTCAGAACATTAATACTTTGAATTAATTTAGCTCTGAGTAAATGCTTTTCAAAACTTATATAGAAATAGAAAGAAAGTCAAGTTTAATTTACCCCAGAATACAGGTAATCCCCAAGTTGCAAGTGTTCCCTTAGCGAATGTTCGAAGTTACATGATAAGCCGCCCCTCAGTGCTTACAAGCAAATCCAAAATTACGAATATTGCCACACCACGGCAGTCGTTCACCCTTACAAGCGACCGCAGTGGCACTACAACATTCACCCTGGTTATTCCCTCCCTTCCATCCCTGCCCCTGGTCTCCCTAGGTCCGTGGTGGCAAAATTATGGCACGTGTGCCACAAGTGGCACGCAGAACCCTCTCTGTGGGCACGCACGCCATTGCCCCAGTCCTAGGCCTTCAGTCCTGTCCATGAGCAACCTGCATCAAAATCTCCCTGGGCAAGTGGCTTTTTAAGCTGGGTTTTATAAAACCTTTTTGCTTTAGGCCTCTGCCACCATGTGCAAAAAAAAAAAAATTCAATCAATCAATTTCAACTTCTCATGGGGAAAAAAACATCTCGCAAAGTTGGAATTGATTGATTGAACTTTATTTTTAGTCCCACACAGTGGCAGAGGAAGTGACACATTGGAGCCTGAAAGAAGGTGCCGCGTGGGGTGGGAGGAGCAGCGGGAGCAGGGCGCTCCATGCGAGGGGTGGGGCGGGGCCTGTGCATGGGGTAGAGAAGCAATGCAGCAGCGCTAGCATGGTGATAGACCAGTTGCTTCCCTCCCCCTGCCAGACAGCTGCCGAAGCTGTGTAGTGTAAGATTCCTGGGCTCACTCCCGCCCAGATGCCCTTGCCTCCCCCAAGGATTTTTTTTACTAACCTGCCTTTCAGCTGCATTCTGTTTCTGTCAGAGAAAAGAACTTCACAGCTCTGCCTACAGAGCAACCAAAGCTATAGCTGAATGAGCAGGTGAGGGGGAAACCTGCCCCACTTGTTCCACGGCCACTTTTGGCCGAGCCGCATTGCAACGGCATTGGGTGCAATACATGAGGTGGCAAACAGCCACACCATGCCAAAACCAGCTGTTTGCTGCCTCCTGCGCAATGCTGCTGCCATGAGGCCGTGGAACAAATCAGGCAATGGTAAGAAACCAGTATACCAGTTCCTTACCTCTGCTCAGCTTGGTCCGTGGCTTCATGGCAGTGGCATTGGGTGTGACGTGTGAGGCGGCAAATGGCCGCGGCCTGCAGCAAACAGCCACATTGTGCTGAAACTGGCCATTTGCCACCTCACGCATCACGCCCAATGCTGCTGCCATAAGGCCGCGGAACAAGCTGGGTGGAGATAAGGAACGGTATACCGGCTCCCCCTTCCCCTGCTGCTGGAGGGCTGGCCCGGTATTTGCAGTGGACTGTGGAGCCTTAGAGTGTGCCGGTCAAGGGGCCAGCAGGCTGTGGCTGCTGATGGACACAGTTGGCCCCCATGCGCTCACTGTGTGCCCCCGCTGATGTCAGGCAGCAGCCGCTCCGATCCCTGCCTTGCCTTGCCTTGCCTTGCCTTGCCTTGCCTTGCCTTGCCTTGCCTTGCCTTGCCTTGCCTTGCCTTGCCTTGCCTTGCCTTGCCTTGCCTTGCCTTGCCTTGCCTTGCCTTGCCTTGCCTTGCCCTGCCCTGCCCTGCCCTGCCCTGTGGCAATGGCACCCTGCCATGCCCCCTGCCTGGTCTTGCCTCACCCCACAGGATGAGCCTCCTGCCCACTGTCCCACCTGCCAGTGACCCCCTGGATCTCCCCAACCCTGCCCAGCCCCCACAGGCATCCCTCCCCATGAGCAACATCGAGATGGCCATGCCCATACCAGCCACGCTCACCCAATCTGCCATGACCATTGCAGCCATGCCCACCCACTGGGCCATGCCCACCCAGCACCTGATGATAAATAAGTGGCGTTTGGGTTGCAGTTTGGGCACTCAGTCTCTAAAGGGTTCGCCATCACTGCCCTAGGTGTTAGGCCTTCAATACTCACCGTGCGAAGATCAAGATCCTTCGCTTTCTTGGCTACTCCAGTCCTTCGGTGCATTCGCAGAGAATGGAGGCCTAAAGTAATGCAAGAGCATGCTAGATCAGTGGCTCAAGATCTCACACTACTGATCTCGCATGATCTCATGGTACTTTAGGCCTCTGTTCTCTGCAGAGGGTGTCGTTTCCATGTCCCTCTGGAGGCTGGATCAGGGTGCCGGAGGCCTTTTCTAGGCTGCTTGTGCCTAGATCTGAAGCCAGGGGAGGCTTCTACAGGCATCTGGATGCCTGATCTGGGCATTATAGGCCTTTTTCAGGCTGCTGCCACCAAGATTTGAGGCCGAGGAATGCTTCCGTGGCCCTCCAAATGCTGGATTGGGGCATTGGAGGCCTTTTCCAAGTTGCTGCCATCTGAATCTGAGGCCGGGGGACACTTCTGTGGCTCTCCAGATGCCCGATCCAGGCGCCGGAGGCCTTTTCCAAGCTGCTGCCACCTGGTTCTTAGAACAGGGGATGCTTTTGCGGCCCTTCAGATGCCCAATTGGGGCATTGGAGGCCTTTTCCAGGCTGCTGCTACCTGGAAATGGGCCTCTGGAGGGCTGCAGAAGCATCCCCAGCCTCAGATCTGGGCAGCAGCAGCCTGGAAAAGGCCTCTGGTGCCTGGATCCAGCCTCTGAAGGCATGCAGAAGTGTTTCCCAGCCTCGCTTCTAGGCGGCAGCAGGAACTGTGGCAGAGATGAGACGGATCTTTTCAAGGTGAGTCCGGCATGGCATGAACGGAGGGGAAGCATGAGGTATCTTAGTGGGTCAGGGATGCCTTGTGGGCCTGTTCCATCACTAGGCTCTCCATGGCCTTCCCCACCCTGAGATACCTCATGTTCACTTAACAAGCCGCTTGCATTTTAACAAGCAGGGAGTGATCTCATTCAAGGTACGAAATTCACTCCTATGAGTTTCAAGTTATGGATGGAATGGGCAGGCTCCATTCCATTCATAACTCAAGGACTCCCTATACTTCTTTATGGCTTATTCAGCTTAGGCCCTTGCTATATGGTTTATTTGATCTACACATTATTGCTACCATTAAAGTTGCATGTACATTCAAAAAACTGTGGGTCATAAGCCAGTAACCCCCTTTTTTAGGGGACTGAGGAACATTGATGAAATTGATACTATTTTTGTGACCTTTAAAATGATGAGTTCAAACAATAACCCAATACTTTCAGATCTAAGAAGGGCTCTTAAAAAGAGAGCACACCAAACATTCCTTCATGATCTTGGGTAGCTTTCTATCTCACAATGAGGCATTAACATTGTCCCTGATTCATCACATTAGCTGCCTTCTATGGTAGCTGCTCAAAGGAAGCAAGAGGAACAAGGATCCAGCCCATAGATAGCATCTTCAAGACCACCATATCCACTTCATCAGAGGTCACAGCTCAAAAAATATCCCTGGTAATGAAACAAGGTGACGATTGCACCCTACCCAAGATTTAAGTAAATCTAAGCTAAACATCAGCAAAATAGTGTGCTAATTGATCACAGGTCCCTAATGTAGGTCTTTCCTAATAGGTAATTGCAGCCTCAAGATTAATTGCTGATGCAATAAGAGGGGAGAAGTAATGGTGCTTTGCTTCTCTTACCACTATGGAATAGGCCCAAATGTGGCTACATATTCATGCTTGGTTAGATTGTCTTCTGGATGTTTCCATCATTGGTCTTAGTAGGGTTTCTGTTGCTTTATTTCCCACAGTAAACTAAATAGCCATCAGGAATGACCCAACAGAGGTTGCTTGAGGGATAGTTTGTCAAAAGCTTGGGTCATCTCATCATGCCAAAAGTGAGTCAGGCCTTTAACAAATTCATTTGCTCCCCAAACACTTGCTAGAAGTTATCTAGATTCATGAGGTATCAGAGGTGGGATACATAATCAGCTGCATCTAAATCAGGAAGTGATCTGACCATGCAAAGGGCTGATGGTAATGACCTTCTCATCCAGATCACAAAGCAATGGCAAGGTTCAAAGAGTGCTAGCTTATATGTATTGGGCCTGAGATTTCCATGGAGACCATGAACTCATGCATTTGATTTGATCTGGCATCCCTAATATGTAGGTGGAACTCCTCCAATACCAAAGGTATGGAATTTCCACTATCAGTTCAACAATCAGATCCAGAAGCCAGAGATGAACCCAGCTAAGCAACAAGATGGCTAGTACACCAACGGGTTCCCTAGCTTGATTCTATAGGACAATTAAACACATAAGCACTGGCATCCTATCATTACAAGAACAGAAACACTGGTTGCAGAAAAGATCTCTTGAAAGATGAAATCACTCCCTCTCAGTGCATTGAGGCTGATGCAGGACCTGAAACTAAGTCAGGCAAACTTCTGAGAGAGGAATATCATCACTCTTGTTCAGTCAGTTGTAAGTAATATATGCCAGGCCTACCCATAATTTGTCATTAATCATGAATGGATATGGTCTTATGACAGACCTGTATTCAAATCCTACTCGAAGGACAGGTGCACTAATCATTCAAGTATCAGGTCCCCATATACTGTAGATTAGCACAAAGAACTAATGTTCCCTAGATTTAATATATCTAAAAAGTTGCTCCCATTTTTGTTCCTGCTAGGCTGCAGAGGACAATGCCTAATTAGAACAGATTCATTTTGGTTTCTTGTAGTACTATCACCAATTACCACAACTCTGTCTTGTAAGTGTTGTAACTCCTCTGCTATTCAGGAATCTACCTATTTACTGTAGTTAAGATTTCCAGTGTCATTTTTTTCTGCTTTGCGGACTCAGCATCTGCTTCTTGAAAAACTGATTGATTCAGAGTATCTTGTCTTTTGCTTCTGGTTACTTTTAGCCTGATCTTTCATTGGACTTTCTTCTTTACAATGAATGGCTGCTTTTGTTAATTTCTGCTTCTCTTTGATTTTCATCTTCTTACATGCTTTTCCATTTTATGGTTGTGCTGATCCATCAATTCTGTTGCACTCATTTCTTTTTTCAAAAAGTTGCATAATAAAAAAAATAAAAAGCATGTGATAGAAGTGTGTATACCAGCACATTATCATCAGTTCCCACAGCAAAAAGACTACACAGTCTCACTGTTTATTCAGGAGCAAATAAGGAGTAGTTGAGACAGAACTCACTGATGAAGAGCAATTGCAGGTTCAAATACTCATACCTTCATTTAAAAGTCCTCAAATAGAAGCACACTGGGTGCTGACAATCAAAGCAGAGTGCATTAAATGGGTTGAAACAATGATTTGCTTCAGTAAAAAATAGCTTTTAAAAATCCTTCACTTTCTTTGGAATATTGTTTTATGCAAGCCTTACATTTTTCAGTAGAAATAAGAATGTTTACCAGTATTTTTAAAGACCACATCTTTATAAAACATAATCCGAATTTGGCATCTTAAACTGCTTCTACCCCTTCCCCACTCATGCAGCATTAGCATGCTATGAAACACACCCTTCTCCTAATCATGATATCACCCTTTGCACCAAATCAACTGTCAAGTTTCAGGCCTGAGAAGCTCAAAGCACTGGCTGGTAACGTGGGTGGTCCAATCTAATCAGGGCTGAAGTTGACAGCTGAACTCAGTTTTAGCAGCAACAGGCCCAACAGGAGAAGGCAGGAATGACAAGATTTATACTATGGAATGTTTTTCTAAATCAGCCATGGAAAAGAGTAGAGAGGAAAATTGGCTGCTGGCAAGCATCCTTAGCCTTTCTTAACAACAGCTTGTTAAATTCAAATAAAGAGAGGGGCAGGAAAAATATCTCCAGCTACCAATGGCAGGGGAAGC
Source organism: Bothrops alternatus (assembly GCA_034064705.1). Taxonomy (NCBI): domain Eukaryota; kingdom Metazoa; phylum Chordata; class Lepidosauria; order Squamata; family Viperidae; genus Bothrops; species Bothrops alternatus. The sequence continues at coordinate 2,342,228 of JARGCV010000124.1, forward strand.
TTTATTTACATAGGTAATATGTTATTTATCATACAGAAGAAGGGAATGAATGCCACATTTACCTCAGGAATTATTCACTTCCCTCATTAAAATCAATGATTCGATTCCAACTTTCTAGCTACATATGAGATTTATCTGTCTTGTAAAAGTCAAGCACCACAGTCCCATGAACGGGAAAATAACTAATGTTGTTGTTAGTTGCGAAGTCGTGTCCGATCCATCGTGACCCCATAGACAACATTCCTCCAGGCTTTCCTGTCCTCTACCATCTTCTGGAGTCCATTTAAGCTCACGCCTACTGCTTCAGTGACTCCATCCAGCCACCTCATTTTCTGTCGTCCCCTTCTTGTATTGCCCTCAATCTTTCCCATCATTAGGCTCTCCAGTGAGTCCTTCCTTCTCATTAGGTGGCCAAAGTACTTGAGTTTCAACTTCAGGATCTGGCCTTCTAAAGAGCAGTCAGGGTTGATCTTTTATAGGACTGACCGGTTTGATCGCCTTGAAGTCCAGGAGACTCGCAGGAGTCTTCTCCAGCACCATAGTTCAAAGGCCTCAATTCTTTTGTGCTCAGCCTTTCTTATGATCCAACCTTCACAGCCATACAGTGCAACTGGGAAAACCATGGCCTTGACTATACACACTTTTGTTGGCAGGGTGATGTCTCTGCTTTTTAGTATGCAATCTAGATTTGCTATAGCTTTCCTCCCCGGGAGCAAGCATCTTTTAATTTCTTGGCTGCAGTCCCCATCTGTGGTGATCTTGGAGCCCAGGAAGATAAAATCTGTCACTGCCTCAATTTCTTCCCCATCTATTTGCCAGGAATTGAGAGGGTTGGATGCCATGATCTTGGTTTTCTTAATGTTGAGTTTCAAGCCAACTTTTGCACTCTCCTTCTTCACCCGCATCAAGAGGCTCTTTAGTTCCTCTTCACTTTCTGCCATTAGAGTGGAATCATCTGCATATCTTAGGTTGTAGATATTTCTCCCGGCAATCTTAATTCCAACTTTTGATTCATCTAGCCCTGCCTTTCTCATGATGTGCTCTGCATATAAGTTAAATAGGCAGGGCGATAGAATACAGCCTTGCCGGACTCCTTTCTCAATTTTGAACCAATCAGTGGTTCCGTGTCCAGTTCTCACTGTTGCTTCTTGACCCGCATATAGGTTTCTCAAGAGACAAATAAGGTGGTCTGGTACTCCCATCTCTTTAAGAACTTGCCACAATTTGTTGTGATCCACACAATCAAAGACTTTAGCATAGTCAATGAAGCAGAAGTAGATGTTTTTCTGGAACTCCCTAGCTTTCTCCATGATCCAGCATATGTTGGCAATTTGATCTCTAGTTCCTCTGCCTCTTCGAAATCCTGCCTGTACTTCTGGAAGTTCTCGATCCACATGCTGCTGGAGTCTAGCTTTTAGGATTTTAAGCATAACTTTACTTGCATGTGAAATGAGTGCAATCCCCTAGTTCCCTTCTCTACTTTTCGGGAGACAAAGTTGTCTGCTAGGTTTGTCAGGAACCTGTTTGATCTTCCACTTGGTACAGAGTTTGTCTCCCAGTTGATGTCAGGGTAGTTAAAGTCCCCTATTACTATTGTGATGTGCTTCCTGCATACCTTAGTTAGCTGACTAGCAAAAAGTTCATCTATTTCCTCTGTTTGGTTGGGTGGCCTGTAGTATACACCTATGGCAATGTCATTTCCCCCCTTTTATATTGACCCAAATGCATTCAAGACATTCAAGTTTTTATCATTGTTGTGCTCTATTTCTGTAGAGATGTAGTTATTTCTTATATAGACAGCAACTTCACCTCCTCTTTTATTTGGTCTGTTTCTTTTAAATAATTTAAATCCCTCTAGCTGTGTGTTCCATGTGTGGGTTTCATCCTACCATGTTTCCGTAATGGCAACAATATCATATCTGCCCTTATTAACCTGAATTTCTAGTTCACCATTTGCTGTATAGACATTTGAGTCCTTTATGACTGGCCCTGTGTTTACTTTCTACATAACCTGTGTGGTGCCTGAGTTCCCCTATTGTCTTACCACCTATTTGGTTAGTGCACTTCGTGTGGCACTCGCTATTAGAGGCTTGATTTTGCTTGACAGCAAGGTTGGTATTCTTGTCCACACACTCATCTATGTTACATGCAGTGATAGCCCTATAATTTTTAGATTGCCGGGACAGGGATGTTCTGTATCAATTAACCCACTGTCCCCGCTGTTTAGTTTAAATTTTCCTCCAGAAAATCTGTGAATTTATAGCCAAGTAACTCAGTCCCTTTCTTTAATGGATGCAAACCATCTCTTTTGTACATCTTTTCATTGGACCAGCTACAGACATTGTGACTAATATATCCAAAGCCTTCCCCTTTACACCACTCCTTTAGCCACATATTGAATTGTGCTATGCGCTGGCCTTTTCCATTTTGCTCCTTATACACTGGTAAAACCTCTGAGAAAGTAAGCCTACAGCCTATTCTGCTAAGTTCCTTCCCCAAGCTCTGGAAATAGTTCTGCACAGAGAGTACATCTTTTTGGGACAGATCGTTAGTGCGAAGATGTACGATAGCCTCCACATCACAGTCCTTGTGATATAATTAATTAATTATATCCTGATACCTAAATTTATTTGAAGCATATTATTTTAAAATAATTTGTTTTTCAAATGGGATGTTATCTTAGATTTAAAGAAAATACAAATTACTTTTTGAGGGGGAAAATCAGAATAATGTTCAATTTGAATAAACATAGTAATGGACAAATTAATTGATAGGTGGTTCCAGAGCTTTTTTTTGTCATAGAACACCCAGAACGGAGTTCCGGCACCTTTTTTGGATGGAATCTTATAGGGTAGGCAAGGTGGGTTGTATGACATGTGTGAGTTCTGGCACCTTTTTTTTTTTTTTTACAAAAAAACACTGGGTAGTTCAAAACAGATATCTTTCTCAACAGTTACAAATAACAGTTACAATAAACAAATACTTTGCAATTTCTTCAGTAGTGCTCATGGAAAATAACATTCATATTAAGGTTTGTCACTGGGTAATTATAGATCCTCTCTGTAATGTATTAAGTAAACTTATGAAATAGGTTGCTGGAGTCTATGTAGAAACGGTTAGCTGACCACGTGGTTTGCCAGCCAGACTTTCTGTCTACAGACTAGTTAGTATGCATTTAAGCGGGAAAATACTGTAGTCTGATTGGTTGCCACCTCCTGAGCTGAGTGTATAAAAAGAGGTGGAGCATGTGCTTTTCAGTTTCGGTTTTGCCTTTGCTATAAAGAGAATTCTGTTTACCTTGCTGCCTCTTCAATGCCACAACGAACAGCAAAGATAACATTGGCAACAAAGATGGGATCATGTTGCTGCAATTTGAAGTGCTGAGTCACTACGGGGTCAGCCTAGCGAGCGCTTTGGTCAGAATGGCGTTCCACCCCCCTTCACTCTATCCTGCCAGTACGGAAACGCTGGAGGAGAGTGCTTCCAAGGCTTCGCCCTGGAAGTCCCACAGAAGCCTGCACAGCACAAGGCATTGAAAAGGCCGCAAAGAACTCACCATGGCGAAGATCAGGAAACTCTCCAAATTCGACATCACTCATCCAGAGAGGTGGAGCTCCTACATCGCAAGAGTTGAAAATTACCTGCGGTAGTTCGAGACGACGTATTGAAGGCCGCGACGCTCCTGTGTGTTTGCGATCAAGCAACGTTCGATATTGCAGAGAACTTGGTTGCACCAGCATCACTTGAGTCTATAGCATACTCAGAACTGAAGAAGATGCTCAAAGAACATTTTGAGCCCAAGCTTTCGGTCATCACTTGGCAGCATGCCTTTGAACGGCGAGACCAACACCCTGGTGAGTCCACCGCTGAATTCATAGCCTCCTACGCCAAGCGGCCCAGCTATGCAAGTTCAAAGACCTTGAGGAAAGGCTGTGGAACCATTTAGTTTGTGGTCTAAGGAGTCGGGAGCTGCAACAGAAGATCTATTTCATTTCAAGATGCATTGAGGGAGATCACGGCCGAAGAAGCAGCAGGTGGAACTGTTAAGGCCTTGCGGCTCTTCAAGAACCCTTCTTGCACAGAGCCCATCCACCAAGACAACGTCGAGTGAGTTGAAGACTCCGAATCGGACCACGAAGTCGATCGGTTATAGCAACCTCCAGAAAGAAGGCCTCAATGACATGTTTACAAGGCAGTTTCCTTCTCTCGATGCATCGGGTATGGAAGCCGACACAAACAGGCTTTGTCGCTTCCACACAGCACCTTGCCGGGCATGTGGCAAGCAAGGTCACATTGCCGCCATTTGTTTGGGTCGCAAGAAAGAACACTCATCAGAAGAGTTGCCTTGGAAAGGTACTGGGGTCCCCGGACAAAACAGGGTGGGCTATTGCACCAGTAGAAGAAACATGTTTAGGACAGGGGCCCACTGCCCATTAAAGAAAAAAATTGCATCTCAAAGTCAAGTTGCAAGGGGTTCCTTCTGACATGGAGTTGGACACGGGGTCCTCTGTATCAATAATTTCCCAAAGGACACTCCAGCAAATTTGTAGTCAAAGCGGCAAGCGAGTTAAACTCAGGCCGTCGAACCTTGTCCTAACCGATTTCCAAAATTCCTGCATGAAAGTCAAGGGAGAGGCCATACTCAGAGTGCAGTTCAGGAAATTTGAGGGTCCCCTGGAAGTTGTTGTCATTGAGGGCAACCACACTAGCCTCATCGGTCTTGATTGGTTTGAGGTATTGGGAATTCAAGTGACCGGGTTAAATAGTTTGCAGACTTCGCGCCTCTCAGCAGTTTGCAAAGAGTTTGCTGATGTTTTTAGCCCAGAGTTGGGGGAATACAAGGGTCCCCCAATTGTCCTCCGGATTGAGCCTACTATAGCACCGATAAGGATTAAGCCTCGTCGGCTGCCTTTTGTCCTGAAGCAGAGAATCAATGCAGAGATGGACAAACTATTGCAGCAAGGCATTTTGGAGCCAGTGGAAAGCAGTCCATTGGAAACTCCCATTCTCACACCACTTAAGGCCAATGGAGAAGTCTGCATTTGTGCCGACTATAAATGCATGCTAACCAAAGCTCTCCAGCAGCATTCCTATCCAGTGCCTGTAGTCAGCCACATCTTGGTTTCACTACAGGGAGGTCGCATTTTCACCAAATTAAATTTGGCCCAGGCCTATCAGCAGCTGCCGGTGGACGATGCCACAGCTGAGGCCCAAACCATAGTAACCCACAGGGGAGTCTTCAAGGTGTGATGGTTACAGTTCAGGGTTAATGTAGCCCCGGGTATTTTTCAGAGTGTAATAGAGCGCACACTTTGCAATATTCCAGGTGTATGCCCATATTTCGATGATGTCCTCATAGCCAGGGAATCAGTCGAAAACCTTGCTGATGGTCCTGGCCATCTTGCAGCATTTCCACGAAGTGGGTCTGAAACTCAAACAAGATAAATGCAAAATTGGGGTCACTTCCACAGAGTTCCTGGGGTTTCGTATAGATGCTGAAGGCATTCATCCTGCTGAATCCAAGCTCAAAGCAATTCAGCAGGCACCTAGTCCAAAGATGAAGGGAGAGCTTCAGGCCTTCCTGGGACTCCTAAATTTCTATCACACATTTCTCCCCCACAAGGCTGCAGTGGCAGAGCTGTTACACCGGCTCTTGGACAAACACGCCCAATGGAAGTGGATGAGTGTCCACAAGTGGAGTTTTGCAGCAGTTAAAGCCTTGTTGTCATCAAATGCAGTGTTGGCTCATTTCAATGAGCAGTTGCCAGTAAACATCACATGCGATGCATCCCTGTACGGGATTGGAGCTGTGTTAAACCATCTTAGTGCTGACGGGACACAAGTCCCTATAGCCTATTACTCCAGGACCCTTTCTGCAGCAGAACGGAATTATACGCAAATAGACAGAGAGGCATTGGCCATTGTGGCAGGCATAAAAAAGTTTCATGACTTTTTGTATGGCCGCCATTTCACGGTCTTCACTGACCACAAGCCGCTTCTGGGGTTGTTCACTACGAACAAGCAGACACCCCAGATTATCTCTCCTAGAATGTTGAGGTGGTCAATATTCTTTTTATATATATATATATATATAATTTTTTTATTTTTTCACCAAACACCATACACCAAAACAAACTAAACATACATAAACAAAAATCTTTTCTCTTAACAGAACAGTGCTGTATATTCTAACCATTCTATTACATCTTATTTACATTTTATTTACATTCAATCATTATATCTCTTTCTCTGTTCTAGCCAAATATAACATTTATTCCAAATTTCATAAAATTCTGTCGCCTCCTTGTCTTTTAATTCTAGCGTGAGTTTATTCATTTCTGCGCATTCCAAAATTTTATAAATAACCATGTCGTCTGTGGATATATTTTCATTCTTCCAACATTGGGCATATGCTATGCGAGCTGCAGTCAATATATATATAATGATGTGTTGGAGTTGTTTTTCAGTCTTTGAATTTATTATGCCCAATAAAAATAATTCCGGTTTAAAATCCATTTTTATCTCCGTTATCCCCTGTATCCAATCTCTTATTCGTTCCCAATAATTTTTTGCTTTGGGGCACAGCCACCACATGTGGTAGAATGTTCCTTCTCTGATTCTACATTTTCAACACTTCGGATCTATATTTTTATGCATTTTGGCCAATCTCGCTGGTGTTAAATGCCATCTATAAATCATTTTGTATTGATTCTCTCTATATGCAGTTGATAGCATCAATTTGCAATTTATGTTCCATAATCTTTCCCATTCCTCTAAGTTTATATTTCTCCCCACATTTCATGCCCACACTAACATGGACCCCTTCACTATTTCTTCCTCTAACTCTATTTCTAATAAATATTTATAAATTTTTGATAATAATTTTCCTTCCTTGCTTATTATTATTATTAGGATTTTATCAAGTAAATGTGGGGTCTGACTTATTCCATATTCTTGCCTGTCTCTATTATATCTAGATTTGATTTGTAGATACGACCACCAATCTATGGGTATTCTTTGTTCCTCCAACTCTTCTCTTGACTTAAGGTTGCCTTGGTTATCCAGTAATTCTTTGTATCTCATCATCTTTTTTCTCTCTAGTGTATTAGGGTGAATTACTGCCTCCATTGACGAAAACCAATCTGGGATTTTCCCATAATGTCTTTTTTTTATTTTTTCCCATATCCCAATCAATGCTTCTCTTATCTGATGTTGTTGAAAGTATGTATGTATTTTCTTCTGTTTCCCCCACAGAAATGCATGCCAGCCCGTCTGTAAATCATGTCCTTCAATCGTTAATATCCTATCATTATCCAAATTTATCCAGTCTTTAATCCATAATAACTCTGCTGCATAATAATACATTTCCCATTTAGGGAGTCCAAGTCCACCTCTACTCTTACTGTCTTGTAACGTTTTCATATTTATCCTAGCTTTTTTGCCCACCCAAATAAATTTGTTTATTATTTTATCCAATTCTTTAAAAAAAGTTTTCTCTAATTTTATTGGAATTGTTTGAAATAGATACAATAATCTTGGTAATATGTTCATTTTAGTCACTGCAATCCTACCTAATAATGATAATTGGAAATTTCCCCAGGTTTCAAGATCTTGTTTCATTTTTAGTATCAATTTTGTATAATTGTCTTCTTTTATTGAGGAACACCTTGAAGTTATCCAAATTCCTAAATATTTAATCTTTTTTGCTACTTGTAAATCCAAATTCTCTTCCAATTTCCTTTTTTGTTTGTCAGTTTAAATTTTTTACTAACATTTTAGTCTTTTCTCTGTTAATTTTTAAACCCGCCACTATTGCAAATTTTTCTATTTCACCCATAAGAATATTTCCTCTCTCTATAGGTTCCTCAATAAAGAAAACCAGGTCATCAGCAAATGCCTGTAACTTATATTCCTCTGCTTTGACCTGTACCCCTTTTATTTCTTCATTCACTCTAATTTGGACTAGTAATACTTCAAGAGACAAAATAAAGAGTAGAGGTGAAATTGGGCATCCCTGTCTTACCCCTTTGTTTATTTCAAAACTTTTTGTGTTCTCTCCATTAATTATCACACTGGCCCTCTGTGTTCTATATATTGCCTTTATTATATTACTAAATTTGTCACCAAATTTCATATCCTCGATCTGTTGGAACATAAATTGCCAATTGAGGCTATCAAATGCTTTCTGCGCGTCTACGAAGATCAACGCTGCCTGTTTTCCTGGATGTATTTCATAGTACTCAAGGACATTTAACACCGTTCTAATATTGTTTCTAATTTGTCTTTGGGGCAAAAAACCATTTTGGTCTGGATGTATTATATCCTGCAAAATTAACTTTAATCTTTCTGCCATTATAATAGTAAAAATTTTGTAATTGGTATTTAGGAGCGAGATTGGCCTATAGTTTTTAATCTGTTTAGGGTCTGTGCCTTCTTTTGGAATAAGAGATTTAAGAGCCTCTATCCAGGAATCTGGTAGATTTGATTTCTCCAACTCATCATTATATACCTCTAATAATATCTTTTCGAACTCTTCATAAAAGGTTTTGTACAGCTCCCCTGGAAGACCATCCGGTCCCGGAGTCTTATTATTTTTTTGCTTTTGGACCGCCCTTTTTAATTCCGTAGCTGTTATTTTCCCATTCAGTATGTCTCGTTGTTCTTCTTTTAATTCTGGGAGACCATTAACCTTTAGAACAGCGGTTCTCAACCTTTTTTAGGTCGCGACCCCTGATCTGTCAAGCACCGTGCATGCACGGTGCTACCTCTTGCGCCGTGCATGCGCGGTGCTGCCCCCTGCGCCAGCTGAGGCGTAGGCTGCCACCCGTTCAGGACAGCGGCAGGCAGGCCCAGGTGCTCCTGGGCAGCCGCGGCAGCAACGGCGCAGGGCGACCACGGGCTGGGCCACCAGCTGGCCCAGCCCAAGTGAGGTAAGCCACCCGCCGGGCCCCACGCGTGCCAAAAACTCTCCCTGCGCCCGCTGCTGCCCCGCTACCCTTGCCTTCGCTGCCGCCCGTTTGGGGTGGCAGCAGGCAGGCCCAGGCCTTCCTGGGCAGCCGCGGCAGCGATGGCACAGGGCGACCACGGGCTGGGCCACCAGCTGGCCCAGCCCAAGGGAAGTAAGGCATCTGCCGGGCCCCACACGCGACAGCTTCCCTCCCTGCGCCCGCCGCCCTACCACCCCCCACCCCTGGCCCTCTTTTACTTACATTTTTAGTAGTTGCTCAGCAGGGAGGGGTGGAAAGTTCCGGACCGCTCACCTTCGCTGCAGACAACTTGCAGCACCGTTTGCAGACTAGGACTTTTGGCGGGCTCAGCAGGGCAGAGACAGCCTGGACAATTCCTATTGGCTTATGAAAGCCAATAGAATTAGACTCTATTCAAGAGAGTCTATTCTATTGGCTTTCAAAAGCCAATAGAATAAGAAGGAGTAGCACAGCTAAGGAAAAGGGGGGAAAATGGCGTAGCACAACTAAGGAAAAAGGGGAAAAGCAGGACTGTGTTGTTTGGCAACCCCCGTGAAATGGTCGTTTGACCCCAAATGGGGTCGCGACCCACAGGTTGAGAACCGCTGTTTTAGATATTGTTTGATCTTTTCCCCATCTATTTCATCTTTTTTGTATAATGACTCAAAGAAGGTTTGGATTATTTCTTTCTTTTTATCCATCTTATATTGTAGCTCTTCATTTCTATCGTAAAGTTCCTGAATGATTTTTTTCTCTCTCTCTTTTTTTAATTTATAAGAAAGCCATCTCCCAGGTTTATTTGCGTGTTCAAAAAATTTTTGTTTTACCATTTTCAATTCTTTAACTCTTTCCTCTTGTTCCATCACATTTAATTTATGTTTGGCTAGTGCTAATCCCGCTTTAATCAATTCATCCTGAGGCTTTTCTTGTAATTTAAATTCAACTTTTTTGATCTCTTCCTGTAGTATGTTTTGCCTTAGTCTTTTCTCCCTATTTTTCTTTGCTATATACCTTTCCCCGAAAGTAAGACAGTGTCTTACTTTCTTTTTATCCCCAAAAGCCCACTATGTCTTACTTTCGGGGTATGCCTTATATATCTCCGCGGCGCGCGGCTTGTCCGGGCGAGGCGCAAAGCGGGACCGTGACGCTCCGGGCGGCTCTTCTCCCAACACCGGCGGGCGCGGCGGGCAGCTTTCGGACTAAGAAGCGGACGCCTCCCTCCCCTCCGCCCCCGGCAGGAGCACGCAGGCCTGCTCTGGGCTGGTGGCAGCGGTGGCGGGGCGGGGAAGGGAGGGGAGGGGAGTGCCAGCCGCCCCTGCCACACAGGCAAAGCTTCGTGGCGCCCGCCGCCCTCGCCTTTGGAGCGGAGGCGGGGCTGGGGGCTTCCCAGCCCTTCTTCCCTTCCAAGAACATCTCTGTTCTCCCTCTGGCTTTTCCGTTCAGAGCTGCCCGGCAGTGGTGCAAAGCTCTGGATTCCGCTCCCCCCGCCATGCTCCGCTCTTGCAGCGCCTTTTCGGCTAAGCGGCGGGGCAAGCGAGGCAACTCTTTCCAAACGCTCGCATCCGCATCTCGCCGCCGTCCCTGCGGACCAGTCCGGGCAGCAGAGCGCACGGGACCAGCGTGGGTCTGGGGCGGCGCGCAGGCATGCTCTGGGCTGGCAGCGGTGGCGGCGGGGAAGGGAGAGGAGCGCCGGCCGCTCTTGCAGCGCCTTTTCGGCTAAGCGGTGGGGCAAGCGAGGCAACTCTTTCCAAACGCTCGCATCCGCATCTCGCCGCCGTCCCTGCGGACCAGTCCGGGCAGCAGAGCGCATGGGACCGGCGCGGGTCTGGGGCGGCACGCAGGCATGCTCTGGGCTGGCGGCGGCGGCAGCGGGGAAGGGAGGGGAGGGGAGCGCCGGCCGCTCTTGCAGCGCCTTTTCGGCTAAGCGGCGGGGCAAGCGAGGCAACTATTTCCAAATGCTCGCATCGGCGCAATGTACCTGTGGCGATTCCCTGGCAGGCCCTGGGCTAACGGGGCTGGCGGCCACGCAAGCTCTTTGCTCCGGCCTTTTTGCGGGGCAGGAAAGCGGGGCGAGCGCACTTTGGCGAGCGGCGCCCCGGAAGAAGGTCGGCCGAGGGAGTCGGGAAGGAGGCAGGGAAGAGACGCTGAGGGGGGCAGCCGGACCTCCCCGTGCAAGCCGAGCCCCGAGCCTCTCCAGCCGCGCGCCGGGCCAGCTCCCTCGGCCGACCTTCTTCCGGGGCGCCGCTCGCCAAAGTGCGCTCGCCCCGCTTTCCTGCCCCGTGAAACTTTCGGGTCCCCTCACCCGCTCCCCTTTCCCCGCGTCAAGCCGACGGGGCCGAGCTGCCAATCCGGGGGGCCCTGGCCAATCGCGGCGAGCTTGAGGGGCGCCACGGTCCTCAGAGGGAAAGGCATCGTTGGGCTTCTGCTTCTCTGGGCGGAAAGCAATACGCATCCAACCCAAGCGAAAGCTTCGCGCTGGGTCCTCTTCCCAAAGAAGGCCGAGCTTTCCTTTTCCTTCTAATTCTTCTTCTTCTTCTTCTCCACGCCGCTTGTTAATAAAAATAAAAATAAAAAGGCCGGAGCAAAGAGCTCGCGTGGCCGCCAGCCCCGTTAGCCCAGGGCCCGCCGGGGAATCGCCACAGGTACATTGCGCCAATGCGAGCGTTTGGAAAGAGTTGCCTCGCTTGCCCCGCCGCTTAGCCAAAAAGGCGCTGCAAGAGCGGAGCGTGGCAGGGGGGAGCGGAATCCAGAGCTTTGCGCCACTGCCGGGCAGCTCCGAACGGAAAAACCAGAGGGAGAACTGATGTTCTTGGAAGGGAAGAAGGGCTGGGAAGCCCCCAGCCCCACCTCCGCTCCGAAGGCGGGGGCGGCGGGTGCCACGAAGCTTTGCCTGTGTGGCAGGGGCGGCCGGCGCTCCCCTCCCCTCCCCTCCCTTCCCCGCCCCGCCGCCACCGCCAGCCCAGAGCAGGCCTGCGCGCCGCCCCAGACCTGCGCCGGTCCCGCGCGCTCTGCTGCCCGGACTGGTCTGCGGGGACGGTGGCGAGATGTAACTTCTGATAAAAAATTTATTGGTTCTCATTCAGTGCATATATTACTACTAAGAGCCAGGTCTTCTGTTCATTTTGTATTTCTATTATTAATACCCTTCCATCCGTATCTTGATATTTTAAATTTGCATTTATCTCTTTTTTTATGTAAACTGCTATTCCTCTTTGCTTTTGGTTAGCTAATGCTGTAAATAATGATCCTAATTTGGGAAACTCTAAATGGTGCCTATATTGCTCTTTAATATGTACTTCTTGCAAGCAGACAATATCTATGTGTTGTTTGGCTAGTTTTGTTAATATTTGCTTTCTCTTTGTGGTGCGTTTAATCCATCAATGTTGGTAGATAATAACTTAATCTCCTTTTCTATTTTCTACTTGTGTGTTTTACTTGTGAGCTTGTCTTGTTCTTGGGCCTGTTCCTTTCTCCTTCCTCTGTCCGTTTCCCCCCTTACTTTCTCTCCCTTTTTTTCTTTCCCTAATTTCTTGCTGTTGGTCTTCCTGACTTTTGGATTCCAGTTCTTCCTTAGTACTGTTCTCTTCCTCAGTTCCTTCCAATTGATCGTAAAATTCTTGGGCTTTCTCTAGATTATCTATTTTAATCTTCCTCTCTCTCCAGGATATCAACATCCCTTCCGGAATTAACCATCTAAAAGGTATACTTTTTTATTAAATAGGAGCTCAAGAAGCTATAGTCCCTTCTTTGATCTCTTATCCTTTTCGGTATCTGTTTTAAAGTTAGTATTTCTACACTTTTATAGATCATTGGCTCATCTCTTGTTATTTTATAAATTATATCTCTCACCCTTTTTCTGGTAAACCTAATATGTACCTCCTGTGGGAGTTTGTTCCGTCTAGCATAATTTGTCTGTATTCTAAATGCCTCATCTATCTCCATTAGAATTTCTTGTTTTTCTCTTTGCAATGCATCAGAAATCAAATCTGCCATGATATCCCTCAAATCTTCTTCCTTCTCCTCTATCACATTTTGGAAGCGTAAATAAAATGCTGCCTTATCCATTTCTAAATAAATAATTTCTTCCTCCATTTTTTTATTAGATGCTATCAATTCTGTGTCTAATATGTCAACTTTTTTCACAACTTTGTCTAAGCCCGCCACTACAGATTGAATTCTTACTTTGTTGTTCTCCATTGTTTGTTGTAACATCTCCACTCTATTATCCAATTTGTTTATATCGCCTCTCATTTCCACATGATTTTTTGATATTGTCTCTTGCATTTTCAACATTGTTTCTTGGATAACAAGAAGTGTTGATTGCATAGTTTGCATATTTCCTTCACTATCGTATCTTCTCGGTGGTGGCATCAGGGCGGAGCGGAGGTAGGGAGACAATCTCTGTCACCTCTGATCTTTTCATGTTTGGAGACCCTTTGGGGGCGCGGGGAAGTCTGGAGGACCACGCATGAGAAAGGGGGATGTCGGAGGAATAATGAGGCGAAAGGCGATCACCCGTTAGGACAGAGGAAACCTCCTAAATCCAACGTGGAAACTTCTGCCACCAGCTGATGGCGGATCTGAGGCCCTGATAAAACCACAGATGAGGCGGAAGCAAAAAGAATCCTAACAGGCTTTGCTAAGTAGCAAACTGTAATAGCCTATAATACTTCTAATAGAAAAAGAATAAGACGAAGGTCTAATCTGATTTAAGTGTTTATTAAGACAGGCGTTGAAAGGAAGCTCAAACGGAGAGGGAGGCAAGCGGCAACCCAGCGGGTAGAGCTGTGACTGACAGATTTGAAGAACCAAAACTTTAAGTAAAAGAAGGAAGACACAAAGAAAGATTAAACATTTGAGCGCAAATACAAAAGAGCTGGAAGATCGAGACAAAGTTGGAGTTGATAGAGCCTGTGAAGTGGAGTGAGAGAGGAGAAAGAAAATGGCGGTTTAGAAAGAACAAAGGTGCAATTGGATTTTGGAAGAAGCGACTGGAGGAAAAACTTTGAAACAGACCTGAGGGTAGTGAAGATCGGGAAAGCTTAGTGGAGTGTGGCTGGCTGCGGGAGAGTATGGTCTGCAGTGAAGATCCGAAGGGAGAAGAAGGTGGTCAATATTCTTATCTGCTTATGATTATTGCCTGGTTCACAAACCAGGTAAAGAAATGGGCCACACAGACGGCCTTAGTAGATTGCCTCTATAGCTATTAGAGTCAGATCCTGCTCCAGCTAACCATATCCTGGCTATCCAGGATTTGCCAGAGTCTCCCTTTAATTCAGGGGTTGTAGCTGCTGAGACAGCTTCAGACAACATGCTGAGCCACGTGTTAAACTGGGTGCTCACAGGATGGCTGGAAATGTGTCCAGGCCCTAACTTTCAGAGATTTTGGAGAAAGAAGAGCGAGTTATCCACTCATAAGGGTTGTATTTTGTGGGACCGCTGGGTTGTAATCCCAACCTCACTGAGGGCTAGAGTCCTTGATTCTCTGCATGAGGGACATCCAGGAATAGTCCAGATGAAGGCACTTGCGCACAGCTACCTTTGGTGGCCTGGGCTCGATAAAGACATCAAGGCCCAGGTCCATGGGTGCCTCATTTGACAGCAGTCAAGGCCAGAGATGCCGCATGCCTCGGTCCACAGATGGGAAACAACACAAGCCCCATGGTCACGGATTCATATTGATTTCGGAGACCCCTTTCAGGGGCAACTCTTCCTCATTGTCATGGATAGCCATTCCAAGTGGCTAGAGGTCATTCCAGTGTCTACTATGACCACTGCCAGGACCATCCAGGTACTGCGATGCATCTTTGCAATGCATGGGCTCCCAGATGTCATAGTCTCAGACAATGGGGCATAATTTACTTCTGCAGAATTTCAGTCCTTTTTAAGGGCAAATATGATTAGGCATGCCACTTCGGCTCCTTTTCACCTGGCCTCTAACGGCCAAGCAGAGCGCATGGTCAGAATGACCAAGGAATCCTTGAAGAGGATCACAACTGGAAATTGGCACCATAGGTTGGCAGATTTCTTACTCTGCCAACGCACAATGCCCTGCACTTCCGCTTCTGACTCTGCTATCGGGGAGGGGGAGGAACATGATTGCGATCATGCATCTGAGTCTCTCAGCGAAAGCAGGACCTTGCAATTGCCGAACAGGGGTTTTGCAAATGAGACTGCTCTTAACTCAGGCACTGCGTCCACGGGACATTGTTCTCAATTGGCTTTTCATGCCAATCTGGTGGGTTCCACCCCACCGCAGGACACTGGCTCAGGCCTACCGGAACATGCCAGCCAAAGAGAATTGGACACAGGCTTGGGTCTACCAGAACAGGCGAGCCTCAGTGAATTGGCTCTACCCATGTCGGACGGGCCACAGAACTCCGGTCTGCCGAGCCTGGCAGGCGAGCTTGCAGATTGGGGGCTAGCAGCAGCTCCGAGGCGTTCAGAGCGGGCAAAAAGGTCACCGAAACATTTAAAAGACTACATAAGATTTTTGTCATTGAAAACTTAAATGCTTATGTATTTTTCTTGCAAACCTGAATATTTATGTGTTTTCTTGTAACTGAAATGCTTAAGTGTTCTTGATTTGGGAACAGTGTAATGTCATGTTTGTGTACCAGTGTATGCCATTATGCCTTTGAATATCTGTAATCTTTGTACAATTCAACAAGGGTTGTTTGTGTCAAAGATCTAGGGGGGGGTGTAATTTATTGAGTAAACTTATGAAACAGGTTGCTGGAGTCTGTGTAGGAACGGTGAGCTGACCACATGGTTTGCCAGCCAGACTTTCTGTCTACAGACTAGTAAGTATGCATTTAAGCAGGAGAATACTGTAATCTGATTGGTTGCCACCTCCTGGGCTGAGTGTACAAAAAGGGGTGGAGCATGTGCTTTTCAGTTTTGGTTTTGCCTTTGCAATAAAGAGAGTTGTTTCACCTGCTGCCTCTTCAATGCCGCAATGAACAACAAATATAACACTCTCCATAAATAAATGTACAATAACAAAATGGTTAAATGAATAAATAACTTCCTTTTCAAAGACACTGAAAGTGTGAATGTTCTATCTATCATTAGCTGAAAATTTAGTTTTTATGAACAGATTTTAAATGATTGCTCAAGTTTACCTTCTATCTCAAATACCATGAATGAAAATCATCACTTTGGAAGCAACCACTGGAACTCCACCTGTTTTAGCCCAAATAACTGTCTAAATGACCTCTGTTTCAATTCTAAAAATCATGTTAATAAAAAACCTCCAAGGAAACTGAGAAACAATATGACATTTTCAAATTCTTTATCAAGCCTTTTTAAAGAGCCCCTTGGCTTTTTAAGTTGTGTATTTATATCCTTAAGTGATGAGCTCATCTTTAAAGTGGCAGATCCAGTTAATGTGCTCTGCCACAAACATATGCCTATTGGTCCTAAGAAACTAACATGTCAACTGTCTGATTAATGTTTTCCTATTAATGCACACAAATACATTAAGTTAAGCCTTCTTTTCATCCTGGTAAATACTTGGCAATACAGATGCCCTTCATCTGTAATCATAAGGAATTAGTGCAATAAAATAATGTCATAGATAGTGTTACCTATCAGTTGCCTGATCTGGATAAAGAAGAAGCAAGACTTAGAGATCACAATTAAAATAAAATGAAATAAAGAAAGCCAAATATGTATTAATGATAAACCTTGAGGGTCCAAATCCCATCCCTCAATCATATACATATTTTTAAAACTGCAATCATAGATAGAAAATCCACATTGAATTGAATTTAGACAATGTGCAGTCAGTTTCAGGACCACAACACTCAACAATATTTCTTGAACCAGACCCTAACCCCAAAAGTAAGATGTAGAAGAATAATATATTATTTAAATATACATGGCCCCAGGAGGTCTCCTTGGTTTACCGAGGAGCTCAGGGGGATGAAGCGCCATAAGAGACGTCTAGAGAAGCGATGAAGTAGGTCTGGATCTGATCGAACCAGATTGAGCTCATTTATTAGAGCCTATTTGAAGGCGATTAAGGTGGCAAGATCTTTGTATCTTTCCGCTTTGATCGCGTCTGCGGAATCTCGCCCAGCCGCCCTGTTTAGGGTGACCCAGTCCCTCCTTAACCCGAGGGGTCCGGGGCCTCCCTTGCAGGGTAGCGCTGAGGACTTTAACAACTGTTTCACAGACAAAGTAGCTCAGATCCGGGCCGACCTAGACTCCAATTGTATAGCAGAGTCGACTGATAATGATTCAGTCGAGGGGTCAGGGGCATGCTCTTGTCCGGTCATCTGGGGCGAGTTTGAGACTGTTACTCCTGATGAAGTGGACAGGGCCATTGGAGCGGTGAGTTCCGCCACCTGTTTGTTGGACCCGTGTCCCTCCTGGCTGGTTTCTGCTAGCAGGGAGGTGACACGTACCTGGATCCAGGAGATTGTCAACGCTTCTTTGAGGGAGGGGTCCTTCCCGGCTCCTTTGAAGGAGGCACTCATGTGCCCCCTCCTCAAGAAGCCTTCCCTGGATCCAGCAATTCTCACTAACTATTGTTCGGTCTCTAACCTCCCCTTTGTGGGGAAGGTTATTGAGAAGGTGGTGGCACTTCAACTCCAGCGGTCTCTGGAGGAAGCCGATTATCTGGGGCCTCTGTAGTCTGGGTTCAGGCCTGGCTACTCCACCGAAACTGCTTTGGTCGCTCTGGCGGGCCCGGGATAGAGGCCAGTCCTCTTTCCCGGTGCTTCTTGACCTCTCAGCGGCGTTCGATACCATCGACCATGGTATCCTTCTGTGACGGCTGGGGGGAATAGGAGTGGGGGGCACCGTGTTACGGTGGTCTCCTCCTATCTCTCTGGTCGGTCGCAGTCGGTGTTAGTGGGGGGTCAGAGGTCCACCTCTAGGTCACTCCCTTGTGGGGTGCCTCAGGGGTCGGTTCTCTCCCCCCTACTTTTTAACATCTACATGAAATCGCTAGGAGAGATCATTCATCGGCATGGAGTGAGATACCGTCAGTATGCTGATGATACTCAGCTGTACATTTCCACTCCTGCCCAAATCAATGAAGTGGTTGAGGTGATATGCCGGTGTCTGGAAACAGAAACTCCCACTAAAATCCAAGACAGAGAACAAGAAAACGGCAAAGCCCTCCTCCCATACATAAAAGGCACCACAGACAGGATCAGCAAGATCCTGCACAAACATAACGTCAAGACAGTATTCTGCACAAACAGAAAAACATCCACCATCCTAAGAAACCCTAAAAACAAAATTGAATTAGAAAATCAAGGAGTATATTAAATCCCATGTACTGCTTGCCCCACCACATACATCGGACAAACCAACAGAAGAATAAGTGCACGCATTGAAGAACACAAAAACTCAGTCAAAAAAGAGGAACCAACTTCTTCCCTGGTCCAACACCTTAAAGCCACAGGACATGAAATTGATTTCAAAAAGACCAGAACTATTGCCAAAACTGAACACTTTAATAACAGAATAATCAGAGAAGCCATCGAGATAGAAAAATGCCCTCACAGCATGAACAAACGAGATGATACCTCCCGCCTACCAGCCATTTGGAAACCTGCCCTTATTGACAAACGAGTCCATCACACAAAGAATGACACCAGACCTACACTCATAAAAACCACACAGGATGTCACCACCACACATCCAGGCAAAGATCAAACCCAAACCCACACCGATGATGAGGCACGACCACAAACCAGAAGCCAGACCACAGCTGCATCATTAGCCACCTTAAACCCCTCCAATCCATACATACATACATACATACATACATGTGTGTGTGTGTGTGTGTGTGTGTGTGTCTGTGTGTGTGTTTTCTGAGGTTTTTGCGGGTGTTTGTATGTAGGTCTTTGGATATTCGGGTTTCCCCCACGTAAAATTGGAAGTGTCTTGGCGACGTTTTGACGAAGTCCCATTTGTCATCTTCAGGCTGGTGTTTCCGGCTTCGTGCTTCTAGGAGCAATGTGTGATCGTAGCTGTTCATTCCTTTTAACTGCCAGTGGGGGTATGAACTAATTGGGTGGGAGCTTGGCTGTGTTCTGATTGGGTGGAGGTGTGTTCTGATTGGTTAGGGGCTTGGCTGTGCTCTGATTGGATGGGGGTTGGATGTGCTCTGATTGGATGGGGGAGTGTTCTGTTTTGGTGGGGGCTTTGTTGTGCTCAGGTTAGTCTGAGTTGCAGGGGGATTTGAGATGGTGAGCTGCGTTGCTGTTGTTTGGCTTCACGTTCGTGATCGTGCCTCATCTTCATGGTGGGTGTCAGTTTGCTTAATGTATGGATTGGAGGGGTTTAAAGTGGCTAATGATGCAGCTGTGGTCTGGCTTCTGGTTTGTGGTCGTGCCTCATCATCGTTGTGGGTTTCGGTTTGCTTTTTGCGTGGATGTGTGGTGCTGACATCCTGTGTGGTTTTCGTGAGTTGATCTGTGGTTTTCGTGAGTTGATCTGTGCTGGGTGGTGACGTGAGAGTGCATGCAAATAGTGGTTTGTGTGTGTTTTTTTCTGGTATAATGGTTATAAAGGACCAATGTCCTTTCCAAAGGATTCAACTTTGCAGTCGCTCCCAAACACATCCCCAATGAAACCATTATATGCAGAGCTGAAACCAGCTTGACCAAAATCAACCCTGACGACGCTAACAGAATCAGACTTGAAATCACCAACATCCTCTGCACCAGCAAGCCACCCAAAAACAACTTACTCAAAGAGGAACAGACAGCACTATTTAACCTGAAAGAAGACACTAGCATAATAATCCAGCAGACAAGGGCAACGCCACAGTGGTTATGAACACATCTAACTACCAAACCAAATTAACCAACCTACTCCAAGACTCCACATACAAACCCCTAAACACAGATCCCACCACCTACCAGGAAAAAACCACTAGATCCAAAATAAAAGCCTCCCCCATTAGCGAAGAGATCCAGCAAAGAATCATTCCCAGAGAGAAATCATCCAGATGCCCTAAGCTCTATGCTCTCCCCAAGATACACAAAGAAGGAACCCCACTTAGACCCATAGTCATCTCCATAGGCTCACCTCTACAAAACCTAGCAATATTTCTCACCAAGCAACTACAGCCTTATGCAGAATCCATCACCTCACACGTAAAAAGCCATTCCAGTTCATAGAGATCAGAAAGAAACAAAACTTACAGCCCAGCGACCTACTCGTGAGCTTCGATGTCATATCCCTCTTCACCCAAGTGCCAATCAAAGAAGCCTTGACAGCTGTCCAAAACAAATATAACCCCCCAAACACATCCTAGGTCTGACCAATCACTGCCTATCCAACACATACTTCATCTATAACTGACAAAACTACAAACAAATAGAAGGAGCACCCATGGGATCACCCCTCTCACCTGTCATTGCAAACCTCTACATGGAACACTTTGAAACCCAAGCTCTAGAAAAATCTGATCACAAACCCAAACTCTGGCTCAGATACGTAGACGACACCTTCATAATCTGGCCACATGGGAAAGAAAAACTGGACAACTTCCTCACACACCTCAACAGCCTACACCCCAAAATACAGTTCACCATGGAAACAGAAGCTAATAACCAACTTCCCTTCCTGGATGTCTTAGTCTACAAGAAATCCAATGGCTCCCTAGGACACACCATCTACCAGAAGAAAACACACACAAACCACTATCTGCACGCACTCTCACACCACCACCCAGCACAGATCAACTCCGTAGCCAAGACACTCATCTCTAGAACAAAACACTTAGATGACGAACAACACCTAAAAACTGAACTACACACCCTCACTAATGTGCTAACATCCAACGGATTCCAAAGAAATAAGATTACCAACCTAATCCAAAAAGAAACCCCCACCAAAATCCAAGACAGAAAACAAGAAAATGGCAAAGCCCTCCTCCCATTCTTAAAAGGCACCACAGACAGAATCAGCAAGATCCTCCACAAACACAACATCAAGACAGCATTCTGCACAAACAGAAAAATATCTACCATCCTAAGAAACCCCAAAGACAAAATTGAGTTAGAAAATCAAGGAGTATATGAAACCCCATGCATCACTTGCCCCACCACATACATTGGACAAACCAACAGAAGAATAAGTGCACGCATTGAAGAACACAAGAAATCAGTCAAAAAAGAGGAACCAACCTCTTCCCTGGTCCAACACCTTAAAGCCACAGGACATGAAATTGACTTTAAAAAGACCAGAACTATCGCCAAAACTGAACACTTTAATAACTGAATAATCAGAGAGGCCATCGATATAGAAAAATGCCCATACAGCATAAATAAACAAGATGATACCTCCCAAGTACCAGCCATTTGGAAACCCACCCTTATTGACAAACGAGTCCCTAAAACAAAGAATGACACCAGACCCACACTCACATAAACCACACAGGATATCAGCACCACACATCCACGCAAAAAGCAAACCCAAACCCACACCGATGATGAGGCACGACCACAAACCAGAAGCCAGACCACAGCTGCATCATTAGCCACTTTAAACCCCTCCAATCCATACATGAAGCAAACTGACACCCACCATGAAGATGAGGCATAATCATGAACGTGAAGCCAAACAACAGCAACGCAGCTCACCATCTCAAATCCCCCTGCAACTCAGACTAACCTGAGCACAACAAAGCCCCCACCCAAACAGAACACTCCCCCAGCCAATCAGAGCACATCCAACCCCCCATCCAATCAGAGCACCGCCAAGCCCCTAACCAATCAGAACACACCTCCACCCAATCAGAACACAGCCAAGCTCCCACCTAATCAGTTCATACCCCCACTGGCAGTTAAAAGGAAGAAACAGCTACAATCACACATTGCTTCTAGAAACACGAAGCCGAAAACACCAGCCTGAAGATGACGAATGGGACTTCGTCGAAACGTCACCAAGACACTTTCAATTTTACGTTGGAGAAAACCCAAATAACCAAAGACCTACTTCTATCTATCTATCTATCTATCTATCTATCTATCTATCTATCTATCTATCTATCTATCTATCTATCTATCTATCTATCTATCTATCTATCTATCTATGTGTAAAAAAGGATATGTGCAATGTTATCTTCATTTTAGATATCCAAAGGGTTTTGCGGCTCCCAGTGTTTTGTTTTCGGTGGGAAACGGGTCCAAGTGGCTCTTTGAGTGTTTTGGGTTGCCTACCCCTGGAGTAGACAGACCCAATTCCAGCAACCATTCCTTATATATTTTAGCCTCCAGTCCCCTGATTATATTTGTTGCTCTTCTCAACATCTCTTTTACATTGTGGTGATGAAAACTGGATGCAGTATTCCAAGTGTGGCCTTACCAAGGCATTGTAAAGTGGTATTAATTCTTCACATGATCTTGATTCTATCTGTTAATTGAGTCTAGCACTGTGTTGGCTTTTTTGGCAGCTGCAGCACACTGCTGGCTCATATTTAAGTGATTGTCCACTAGGATGCCAAGATCCTGCTCACAGTTGCTATTATTGAGCAAGGTACCCCCTATATCATACCTGTGCATTTGATTTTTCTTGTCTAAATGTAGAACCTTACTTTTTTCAACCATTGAATTTCATTTTTCTAGATAGCACCCAATGTTCAAGTCTGTCAAGATCCTTCTTATTTTAAGCCTATCTTCTGGAGTGTTGGCTATTCCTGCCAGTTTGGTGTCATCTGCAAATTTGATGAGTTCCCCATCTATCCCCTCATCCAAATCATTGATGAAGATGTTGAAAAGCACTGGGCCCAGAACAGAGCCCTGGGGCACCCCATTACACACTTCCCTCCGTGTAGATGCAGTTCCATTGGGGACCACAAGCTAAGTACAGCCAGTGAGCCAGCTACAAATCTATTTGGTGGTGATGCTGTCATGAATGCTGTTGAAGATGGTGGAATAATTCTATATTAAATTGGATCCTAACTTAAGGACATTTATAGAAGGAGAGTTTTTTTTTTTACCCTACTTATTTCTAATAGGTATCTTCTGGACAAGAATCTTGATTTTTCAATTATTTGCCATTTTCCTGCCTCCCAGAGTAGTTATAGAGAGAAAAATAAGAGAGAGGTTTTTTTCTGTGTTCTTAAATTAACTAGAGATCCCAGTCATTACATAAATTCTATGTAAACCCTGCTTCAATGATTTCTTTTTTGGGAAAATGTTCTAGGGATGAATGAACATTTTCATCACCAAAAGAGAAAACAAATGATGAAGAGATGACTGACCTTTTGTGCCCTTGAATATCTCTTCTTTTCACATGTCAACCAACAAAGCAGCAAAACAAAGAAGCTGTTTATTTTGTTCCTCTAATCAATCAAACTTTACTAATGAGATGTGACAAGCTTTATCTGAGAATTACCACTGCAAAAAGGTACAGTTGCTCCGACTGCTAGATGCCAACCCTCTGACGTTTGTTTGAAAGATGGAAATCGCTCTATCCACCTCTTGGAGACCAAAGCCTGGAGTGCTGCCCAACATGATGGATGGATTGAGTTTTATTTATTTACCTATATTTATAAATTATCTGCTTCCCATTTCCTTAAAGGGCCAGCAACTTGTAAAGATAAAATTAAAATATCCATCAAAACAATATTAAATGTATTTGATTTTACTTTTGTGTTGTATTTTTTTCAAATTTTGCTAAATAAACCATATTTCAAAGGTCCTTTTGAATTAAACTCAACTCCAAATTATTTTTTTTATGAATACATCCATGACATTTTCTTCACAACAATTTAAATGTAGTTTATCATTACCTTTTTTCAGGATTTTTATTTACTTCCTAATTTAATTTATAGACTAGGAAATACCTCATGGCTTCCCATCCCATCAGTTCTCCCTCTGTTTAACTCTGTATGATCGGCTAAGGACAGCTGGGAGTAGCTAGAATCAGCCAATTTCTGGCATATATTAGTTTCTTGTCTGGTCTCCATAAATATTCTATTCTTTTCTCACACAAATCTAAATGAAATTTTGTATTTAAATACATATTTGTAAATATATTTTTCTCAAATATGTAGTTTAAATGCATTGCATTAGCTGGTGGTTTGTTTATTGTTTGTGGCTTAGTTGAAACATAAATGGGAAATCATATTTGTTTTTATTATTTGGGGAAGAATAAATAAAAATTGAAACTATAGTTTTTGTTGTGTAAGGTTTTCCACTTAGCTTCACAATTGCCCCAGCATTACTCAGGAATTTAAAAGAGCCAAAGAAACTCCTGAGCCGAGGTTTCAACAAAGATTACAACTTTATTTTGATCAAAACAGAGAGGGGCTGCCTGATTCCTCTTCGTGGCTGGTAGAGGAATGAAGGCAAGCAAGCAGAAAAGATGTCTTCCACCTTTTATACTTTTTCAGAACAAAGAGATCAGGTCTTGGTACCAGGCATAAGATGGCACAAAAAAAATAATTCATAGATGATGACTCATACACAGCAACCCAGGCTCCATCCATAACTCCTTTCCCTCCTCCCCTTACCTTGCTCTTTTCATATAAGCAATCACCTGTACCTAAAGCATGAAGCCCTTACTTTTCCAATATATATATAAAGCATCTGATCAAGCAACTAACTACAAAATAATGATTACATGATAACACTATAAGTATCAATATAAAATGGTTACTATATATATAATAAATGCTAATGTCAAACTTAAACATACTAAAATCATAAGCACAATAAAATCCCTTCACTCCTCCCTTTTTAATATAAAAGGCTTAGGGACTCTTAAAGAGGGGAATATATTCAGAAGGGAAAGGTTGCAAAATCATTGCTTTAGCTGGTCTATTGTTATAGATAGGAGGAGCAATAAAATTGGTCCAGATAGAGTAGATCTAACAATTCTCTAAATAAGCGAGATAAGGCATGATAAACACAACAACCCTCCTAAGGCCAAAACCACAATGAATAATATCCATTTCCAAGTGTCAAACATTCCCAAAAACCATCCTCCAACGTCCAGTGCTCCTGTCCATGTCTGGCCAGGGACATGAGCCAACTCTCGCATACTGTCAGTGACTTCTTTGACATATTCCTTATATGTAATGTCAGATTGGGGTCTAATAATACAATTTAGGGCCACAATGACAAAATAGAGGGCCCATTTGGTTGGACGGTCCTTGCCAAGTCAAATTAAAATAGGAAGTGATGTTCTCTCAAGCTTCACATTCAAAAATGAAACAATTCTTTAGGGCCAGATTAATAATAATAATAATAAGAGTCTTTGATACTGAGGGAATCTCAGTTGTGGTTTCCAGTTCATGAAAATCAACTTGAACCCATATTTGTATAAGGTTCAATTGATAGCGAGTTCAAATGATGCTGAAAAATCCATTGGTCTGGTTATCGGGAAGCACACCAGGTTGCAGGAATCCTTCGAATGTGCCAGGTTGGGTAGGATGTGCAAACATATTTGGTGTTTAATGTGTAGGCCTGTCTCCATACTAAGTCCATTTAGCGTGATTATAGTCAATAGCTTTACATGCATGAAAGAAGAGTCTGGCACTTGTCCATAAATCTTGTGTTATTCTGCCCCAAAAGGTAATGTCTGTATGTTCTTCCATATGTCCAGATTTAAAGTTGTGGGAAAAGCTGCACTGTATTGACAGGAGCATAACAAGTGACCCTGTTGCCCCTTTGCAAGTGGAATACGTAGTCTTGTGATAAACACAGCTCCCATTTATTCCTTAAAGTATTGGGCCTATGGTCCTTTCTTCTACCAAAGAAGGTACAAGGGAAACAACAGTAGCAGAAGAAAAATATTGCAATACATAGTCCAGGTTCTAGGAACATGATTTCCAGGCTAGTCCAATTCATTTAGGTTCTTCTCCTACTTAGATGGAAACAGTTCAACAGGTGAGGCAGGTTGAAATTTCATTTTTCAGGCCGTCCAGCTGCGGAGTTTGTCACTGGAGAGGATATGATGGGACTTTCCATGGACTCACGCCTTGATTCCTTAAATCAGGAGGACTTGGCATGGTTGAGACCACTCAGGACTGGTATTTCTAGGTGACAGTTCTTTTCACCTGAATCCACTCTCCAGGAACAATGGCCAGAGACAGGTGGTAAGGCAGCCTGGGCCTGTACTAAGATAGAAGACAAAACATGCGCCATATGATGCAAATACTGAGTAACTTTCTTCTCTTCTTCATTGACATTCTTGTAACAAAAGCCTCCCATACATCATTTCAAAAAAACAAAAACAACTTTCCAGTTGAGGCCTATATTGACATGACCTCACCACTAAAATGTTGTAAAGCTTTTTGTGTGTGTGTGTGTAACTTGAATTTTATCACATATTTGTTTAACTAAAGTATAAATACAACCATCCTGTTTTAGAAAATATTAATCATCCCTTGCGACCCTCCTTCAGTGGCTGCTTCTGTGTTTTAGCCATTGTTTTGTTGTTGTTTTTTTCTTTTTTCTTTTCAACATCCCTCTCCCATCTTGCAACATCCACCTCCCATCTTTAGTACATTCTTGTTCCTTCAACATTCTAAGGCTTGTGTTAAGGCATACAATTCACACGTTTGGGCTGACCACGTTAATGGCAGTCTCCTTGCTTAATGCATGCAATTCACAAGTCTGTGCAAACCAACTTAAAACAACTTTCCTGTTTCTTTCTTCTATTATCCATTCCTTCCTTCCCTTCTGCCACTCTAGCATAACTTCTGTCTTTTCTTCTTCCACCAATATTCAAGACTCCATAAACATACTTAGAGTCAGTGTATATTTTCTCCTTCTCCCTTTGTCATTTTTACACATTGCTTACATGACTCTAATGGTTGGACAGGTTTTAAGAGTATAATAAGAAATCCCCCCCAGACATACCACCTTGTAATGTTCCAATACATCTTCTAAGACTTAATATCACGCTCTATCTCACACCCTGTGCACTGAACACAATTAATAGTGAGAACAGCAACAACACCCACAAAGATACCCACAAAATCAGCACATGCGGGAGGTCTTGGTTTTCCTTTGGTTCTAGATAGAAAAAGAAATATAAAGTTTAGTCCCTTTTCCTCTATTACCCCCCTTTCTGTCAGGAAGATTGACTATTAGTCCATGAAGTCCTTCGGAACTTTAGCTTCAGTGGATCTCCTTGGTGAGATTCTACCTTCCACTCCTCTGGGGCTGGCACGGGCCTTTTTACTCGGGAGTAATGGATCCAACCTTTTTCAGCTATCCGGGTAGCTGTCTCAGACAATGTAAGGTACTTCAAGGTTGGAGTTAGTTTTTCCATCTCTCCAGGCTTTTATCAACACCCACTGTCCTGCTTTGTATTGGTGTACTGCAAAGTCCAAGGGTGGAGTTTGGGCAAGAATGCCTTTCTGTCGCAGGAGAGAAAAACATCTGGACAGTTCGAGTCATATTTTCTAATTATTTTATCTTTTAATTCAATTCTTGGTAATCCCTCCTTCCCCATCTACTATCGTATCTTCATTATGTCTCTCTTTTTCTTGTTCTTTTCTTTTCCCAATTACTTTGCTATAAACAAGTGTATACCTCCTTTAGGCTTCCTGATTAAAATTGTTCACACTTGATAAGAAATGCTAACCACCCAAATGTGTCCCCAAATGTCAATTTTAGATAAAAAATTTAGATAAAAATGCAACTGGCTACCTTCCCCCCCCATTTCTGGGTCAAAACCTCCTCCAACCTTTGTCCTTGTTTATAAATAAATTACCTAAGCAAAGAGCCAACAAAGGAGAGCTCACCAAACCATGTTTGCATTTGTGAACACAAGCTTTTTTTTTGTAACAGTTTTGCATACAAATCTTTAATCAAAACAGCATAGCTATTTATAATCCCAAAATTTTTCTCAACTTATTTGTTTTAACTTCACAAAAAAATAAACAAGTTTAATAAGATATTCAGAGTTACTGAAATAGATTTATATCAAACTCTAGTGTTGGTTTTAATATAAAGTTAGTCAAATTACAATTTAATGAAATTCCATTCAGACAGAAACAAATTTCCATTAAGTAGGTTAAACGTTTACAAATCTAATCAAAGCAATTCAAAGTCATGTCTTTTGGCTGGTGGATATATAGGTCTAACTAAACAATTTAAACTCAACAATTCCCCCCCCCAAATTGTCCAACAAGTACTGTCTCCTCTTTCGAGTAAAAATGTGTAATCCACCCCACCCTTCTCAAAGTGGAATTCTAAGCAGAGAAAAAAAAGGTTAAAATGAACAGCCTCCCCCCCTCTTCTTTCTGTCTCTCTCGCTCTTAAAGCAACACAGCCAGCAGAGAGACAAAAGAGACAGGGAAAAAAAATCTCACCACCAAAAAATAATTTATTTCATAGTCTGGAAGGGAGTGGGTGGTGGGGGGGTTTGAGGGCTAACACACACACTTAGGTATCAACAAATCAACTCATTCACTTCCATGCTGCTTACATAAACAATTCCACATACAAATATTTCATTTCATACTTTCTCCAGGCAAACTATTTATTGTTAAATAAGGCCTTTTTGTGTGTTGTTATCAGAGAGGGTTTTGACCCTCATCCAAGTCTTGGACATAACACAGAACAACACAGACAAACATATATACACAAATACTATTAAAACAACATTTATTTAGACATATGGCTTGTCCTGCAAAAAGCGAGAAAAATCATGAGGTGATTCCAACCAAACATGGTTTTTTTTATAGGGCCCTTAACCATCTCCTATTTTTCTCACCATTCTAAGCCCAAGCATAATGTTCTGGGTGGCCACACACACACACACACACACACACACACACACACACAAATATATATAAACAAAACACACTACAGATCAATTTGGGGTTTGAGGGTAAAACAGGCCTCCCCTTTTATTGCATACTGCCGTAAGGAAACAGGTTGGGCCCCTGGGTGAAGATGGGCTCGGTGAGGGACAGCATAATGAGCAAATCCTGGGATTCCATGAGACCAAACCTTAGGGGAAATGGAATCCGGAAAAGAAACAGGAGGTGCACTAGCATCCAGATAACAAATATAAGCTTGCAAAGCTGGAAAATCAAAGAAATACCCTGGGGTTGACAAGTGATTGTTGCTCCCAATTTCCCCAGTAAATCTCTGCCCAGAAAATTAATAGGGCACTGGGTGAAACAAGTTTTTGCAATTTGCGCCGAATATCAGGGGCACTTTGTGCAACAAAAGCCATTTTCAAAACTGGTTCACTGGCTGGGCTATCAGGATCAATGTCTGTATAACAACGAAATCCATCTTTTAATCGGTTGATAAAATCAGTAGGACTCTCTTGTGCTGTCTGGAAAATCTGATTCACTCTATAGTAATTAACAGTCTTGGGGACCCCAGTTCTAATGCCATGGAGAATGGCTTTGTGAAAATTCAGTAAGACACCATATCCCCCATCAGTGTTAAAATCACATTCAAAACTTGGAACAAAAACAACTTCAGGTGCTGGCCACTGTTCAGTGTCCCTTTGTCCATCATTGGTGGCTTCCTTCCATCCCCTAGTATATTCCTCCAAGGCTTTGTTTCAAAACCTGGCATTTGTCCTCAGCCCCCAAAAATCCAGATAACAAAGTGTCTATATCAGGGACCGTTGGCTTGTGGGTGGCAAAAATCCTTTGAAATAAATCAACGTACTGCTGGGGGGATTCTCTAAATGGTGGCAAGTTAGCTTTCCAGTTAAAAAGGTCACTGGTGGTAAATGGGGTGTGAACCAGGACCATTTTTCCATTTGCTGCTGGCACCTGTCACAGGGGCATATTGTCTTCTCCTCCAAGTGATTTTTTTTTTTTTAGCATAAACTGTTCCCTGTCTTGTGTGAGAAGGGCTTTGAATCCATGCAGCAGAGGAGGATCCCTCCTCAGGATCTTCATCTTCAGAGACAGAGAGAAGGGGGGCTGCAGGGGAAGAAGCAGCTGAACGCAAGGACTGAGAAGAGACAGAGGGGGCTGTGGGGGAAGAAGCAGCTGAGCTCAGGGGTGGAGCTTCAGATGCAGCAGCAGGAGCAGTCGGGATCACATAAGGTGGTGGGTTATCTTCAGGTTCAGGACAAGTTTGAATTGTTTTCTTTTGAAACTTATTTATTTCTGGGCAGACTGGATAGACCAAATTCAAAACCTCTGGAGGGACTAACAGGCCACATTGTTTTAAAATGTCCTGTCGGATGCTCAAATTAAAGAAAAAGCCTGCATATAATTCTTCATCTGTCCACCCTTGTATAGCAAGAACATCTGTAAGCTTATTAATAATATCCAAGTCCACAGACCCTTCTCTTGGCCAAGGTTGTTGCCCAGGGCTTATAAAATAAGTTGGCCACACATCAACACAAAGCACCACCAGACGTTGTCTGACAGGGTTAAACTTAACAGCCACTTGAGGTTTCAAAACATCCCAATTTTTCAAAACACATTGCAGAGGATTACATTTTGAGTTAATTTGTTTGTTTAAATTACTCTGACGATTCCCCATATTTTTCTTCTTCTCTCTTTTTTTTCTTTTTTCTTTTTCTTTTTACTTCAAGATAGTTTCTTGGCTTCCTCCCTTTTCACTTAATTAATTTGGAATTTTGTAATTAATTTTTCCTTTGGAGGACTAGTCGGGGAGATCAGCCCATCTTAAAAATTACCAAAACCTCTGCAAAAAAATTACATACCAATTCAATTATTTTTCTTAAATCACTCTATCCTGTATTAGAAGACAGTTTCTTGGCTTCCTCTTTTCTTACATTTATTCATTTATTTTTATGCTTATCTATAGAGGACTAGTCAGAGAGATCAACCTCCTGCCTTATTCTAGGATTTCCAAAGCTTTTTTTAATTGCTTTTACTTACCAAGGCACCTGTTGCAATTTCTCCCATCAGTAGAGAAGCATGAAACCTCGTTGAATTCAGGCATTCAGGTTCATCAGACATGGACCCTACCATCAACGATGAAGCATAGAATCTTCCAGGTCAAACACCTGAGAGCATTCTAAGACTCACAATTCAGTCATCGCTGGTTTCGTCCTGCTGAGAACTGATGGCTCGCTGGGACCTTAACAGGGGTCTCCAGATGTGGGGGGAGAGCCATTGTGGCTACCACCACGATAGGGCGCCAGGATGTAAGATTTTCCACTTAGCCTCACAATTGCCCCAGCATTACTCAGGAATTTAAAAGAGGCATAGAAACTCCTGAGCCGAGGTTTCAACAAAGATTACAACTTTATTTTGATCAAAACAGAGAGAGGCTGCCTGATTCCTCTTCGTGGCTGGTAGAGGAATGAAGGCAAGCAAGCAGAAAAGATGTCTTCCACCTTTTATACTTTTTCAGAACAAAGAGATCAGGTCTTGGTACTAGGCATAAGATGGCACAAAAAGTAATTCCTAGATGATGACTCATACACAGCAACCCAGGCTCCATCCATAACTCCTTTTCCCCCTCCCCATACTGTGCTCTTTTCATATAAGCAATCACCTGTACCTAAAGCATGAAGCCCTTACTTTTCCAATATATATATAAAGCATCTGATCAAGCAATTAACTACAAAATAATGATTACATGATAACACTATAAGTATCAATATAAAATGGTTACTATATATATAAAATAAATGCTAATGTCAAACTTAAACATACTAAAATCATAAGCACAATAAAATCCCTTCAGTTGGCTTATTGATCATAACTGTGACTGAACTTGATGAACAAATATAAAAGCATAATTTGATTTTTAATCTGTACAAGCTTCTAATTAATTCACAGAATGGCATAGTATGATGATCTAGAATAGAAATTTGGAATTGACCAAATAAGGACATAAAAAGCAAGGAAAACCAGCTTTGGTTATGATCACTTTGCTTCTTTAGAACAAGGCTTTTCAACCGGTGGTACGCATACCACTTGTGGTACATTAATGAGTGGCAGGTGGTACACAGCCCTGCCTAGCCAAATGTAGTGGGGGAAGGAAAGAGCCAGCACAGGCAAGGACTTACAGTGAGAGAGTCCTCTGGAGCTGCAAAGGCCCCAGGCTCACTTCTGGCTCACCCTCACCCATGAGAAAGGAGGAGGGGATAGAGACAGGAGAGGCTATAAAAGGAGGCAGTTTGGGCAGGAGAGGGAGAGAGAGAAAAAGCAGCAGCCTTGGGAAAAGGTGGAGTCAGCTGCACGGAGGAGGAGGAATCAAGCAGGCTGGCCATGAGCTGATCTACAACTGCTGTGGCAGCCACCTGTGCTGGCAGCAGCAAACAGGCAAGAAATGCAGCGGGGGAGGGGTCACCCTCCAAGAGGAATGAAAAAAGGCAGCAATGGCTGGAGGTGAGGCACGAGGAAGGGAGATGGAGAGTGGAAGGATTCTTATGTGCTTTTATGACTTTGAAGTTCTGGGATTTGTGCAATGAGGGCTTTGTGTTCTTAAGGAGTGTTTGGCAATTTCTATTTGGCTGATGACTGATGTCTCCTGTTAGCTTCTATTGCTCTGCTGTTGTTAGCTGTAAGTTTCCTTACTTTCCTTTCTAGCCAGTAGCTAATTCTTTTTTTTTTTTTTTTTTTTATTGCCAGTAGCTAATTCTTAAAGGGGAATGTGCCTTTTTAAGCTAGTTCACTCAGCAGCTTGTCTTTTCTGTCTCTGGAGGCCTTTCCTTGTTTGATCAATATATGGAAGAGGGAAAATATGAGGGGGGTTCAAATTCTTGCTTCAGAAGGAGATGGGAATGAGAAAAAGGGAGGCAGGGAAGGGAGGGAGGAAAGGAAGTCCCGCCTTAGCACTTGGCTCTGCCATTGACTTTGCTTGTCAAAAGGTTGCAGAAGGGGATCACATGACCCTGGAACACTGACCATTATAAATATGAATCAGTTGCCAAGCATCCATGACCCTGGGCATGCTGCAATGGTCATAAGTGTGAAAAATGGGCACAAGTCATTTCAGTGCAATTGAAACTTTGAACAGGTGGGGTTTTTTGGTCATCAAGTTTTTGACACCTTGCTAGGTGGTACTCGAATATTGCCATATCCTAAAAGTGGTGCAATCGGTAAAAAGGTTGAAAAGCCCTACTTTAGAAGACTGATTCTGGCTTCTCAAACTGGCTAAAATAAACTATGGGTTAAAATATGTGAAAGCAATTTTCATGCTTTCACAACTGCATTAAAATAAGAAAGCTTTGAAAAAAAATTATTGCTATATGAAGCTGGTAGGTTCAAATCAGTTCAGTTAACATAAATTCACAAAAAATTCAATTCTCCAAAAATCTGTAATCTATATACTCTGAATTATTGGATTTCTTCTAATGTTAACATAAAGAGTCTTGGTATTAATCAGTCAAATGTAAAAACAACCCCCAAATAAATTATAGGAAATTTCATTATACCTTTTCAGTTCCTTGTTCGATATAGCTCAGCGCTGTCAAGAGAGGTTTGGCAGGTTTGAGAGGTTTCAGCTAACAAAGGCAGAGTTTTTCTGTAACCCAATCTGGAAGAATAGAGAATTCAACTCAGAAACATTTGCTGAGAAAAAAATGTGAATCAGATTAAGTTTTTATAGAAATATATTTTCTAAACAAGGGAACAGTTTCTGATAAAACATGTAGGCTTCTTATACAAAAAAGATCAAACTAACAATAGAAGAGCAATAGATGTTTAGTAATGAACAACAAGGATTTTATTGTTTGGTTTGATAATCACACTAAGAATTACATATGGTCATCAAAAGATTCTGGAAAGATTCTGGAAACTTTACATGTCTCTCAAAAGTAGAAACTTAACCAAAATTATCCAGCTTACTGCTCAGATTACAGGTCAAATTCAAATGTAATAATGTTAAAGTGAACTTTCTAAGATAGTTTGGATTTGAGTTAATTCATTTATTTTAATGTTTGTTAGACTAAGCCTGGATCCAGGTTACTGAATGGTTAAAAGATTTTTCTTAGCTGACATTAAAACCATTCAGATGAATTCTTCTATTTTTGTTAGATTTTTTTAACATTTCACCAAAGCAGCTGGGTACTCCAGACTGGTCTGAACATGAGAATTCATCCTGGAAACTTTTGTAGTGGGCTGTAGTCTTCTATTTAAACATATAGCATGGAGATCATAGAAAATCCACAAAAAGCTAAAGGTATGATAATTGCTATATGTATTTCCTTCCAGAAAGGATATCAGTCTATGATTCATGCATGGAAAAGATTATAGCCATAAAATAAATTCAATAATATCCTTCAAAGGATAAATGCCAGTTACTTAAATAAAATCACAAGTGTTTGAATCACATATAATGCAATCTTTATGAGGGAAAGGTGGTCAGACTAAATTTAAAACTTTGATTTAAAGCTGAATCTCATGTTACAATCATTGCATAGAAAGCTAATGTTAGGGTGGGGGCTATAACCCCTGTAATTTGCTTACCCCGTGGTTCAGACAACTATATAGAGAGCTCACTGATGGAGCTGTGTGAAGATTACACATGTTGTCCTTGATTGGCATCTGCATGGAGCTGTTAATTTTTTTTCAAATTGCTTAATATCTAGATTTAAAGGATGCCCTCAGCATCCTTTATAAATATGCAATAAAAATAAATAAATTCAAACACCAGGATAATATCAAACTAACAACTGTTTAATACAAGTGCTAAGCTTTCATCGGCCAGCACTGCCGACATCGTCAGAGCATAAAAACAAGTTAATGGGAGTTCTCTTTATGTTACCAGTTGGCATTGCGCCCGGCTTTTTGACCTGGTCACTGGTCCACTCAATGTCTCTAATTGTTTTGTTTTTAAAGGGCACGCGTTTGCTGCTTCCTGGGTAGTTTCCAAAGTTGCTGTTCCCTTTTCCCCTTTCCTCCCCCCAATCCCTTTCCTCGTATACATCCAGCTATCTGCTGCCACCCCGTTAGTTTCCGAAGTTGCTGTTCTCCCTTCCCCCTTTCTCCCCCCGATCGCTTTCCTCGTATGCATCCAGCTGTCACATTGTGTCGAGCACTTTCACTCATTCTCCCCCCTCGCTTCTATCTCAGGGCATGTCTGTTTTCCACTGTGGGTCTGTGAGCAGGCTGTGCGTTCAGTGCGGTCCTCTTGCTTTTCCGTCTTGTCGCTCCTGCATGTGTGCGGGCGTTCATGGGCCGGTCTGTCAGGTGGGTCTGGATGTTCGTCCAGGAAGCCTCTGGCGAGCATGTCTCCGCATCTGATCTTCTGTTTGGGAGCACTGTCTCTTTTTGGGGGTTCCCCCAGGTGTGTTAGGAATCTTCTTCCAGCCGCTCACTCTCGTCCTCCTTTCTCTTTCCCATCACTCGCGATCCTTGTGCCTCCATCACCAGGTTGTCTGCAAGGTGCGCATTTAGTTCTGCTCCACCATTTGACAACTCTCTTGCCTTTCTTGCTCGCGTGCAAGCTCCCAAGGCGTGGTCTACTATCAACCGCTCTCGGGCACCTGTTGCGAGGTCGCCATTAGGATGTGGCACCACTTCTATCTCACTTTCTCCTATCGTTGTGAGGTGGATTGGGGTGCATGTACTTAGGGCGTCTGTGGGGTGTGTTTCTCGTACCCCTTCTGTTCTGCCTATGGGGTGTGTTGTCAATCTGTTGTTTCATCGGCAAGTTGTTCTCTCCATCGTTCCGTCTCTCTGACCTTGCAACGGGTGGATAAATTGCCTTTGTTGGGAATTGTGATGTTGTCTTTCCCATGCTTTCAGCGTTTGGTATGCTGGGTAGAGTTCTATGTGGCGGTTTATGGAGTCCCCGTCAGAGACCCAGGCCTCCTTGAGTAGGTGGCCTCCCTTGATGGTATCCCTAGACATAGTTTGTGCATTGGCAAGATTGAATTCATGGCCAAAAACCGAGGAAAGAAACCATCTCCCATATATCAACAACTTATCTGAGGCAACAGCTAGACTGCCCCTGCAACTATGTTGGGGAGACTTCCAAGAGGTTAAAAACCAGGGTGCATGAGCATGCACTGGTGCTCAAAAGACATGAACAACATTCACAGGTGTGGACCCACATGGCCAATTTTGGCCACGAGTTCGATCTTGCCAATGAAGGCAATTTATCCACCCGTTGCAAGGTCAGAGAGACGGAACGATGGAGAGAACAACTTGCTGATGAAACAACAAGAGCGGTTGATAGTAGACCACCCCTTGGGAGCTTGCACGTGAGCAAGAAAGGCAAGAGAGTTGTCAAATGGTGGAGCAGAACTAAATGCGCACTTTGCAACCTGGCGATGGAGGTGCGAGGATCATGAGTGGTGGGAAAGAGGATGAAAGTGAGCGGCTGGAAGAAGATCCCCAACACACCCAGGGGCACCCCCAAAAAGGGACAGCACTCCCAAACAGAAGAGCAGATGCGGAGACACGCTCGCCAGAGGCTTCCTGGACAAACACCCGGACCCGCCTGACAGACCAGCCCATGAATGCCTGCACACGTGCAGGAGCAACAAGACGGAAAAGCAAAAGGACCGCACTGAATGCACAGCCTGCTGACAGCCCCACAGGGGAAGAACAGACATGCCCCGAGATAGAAGCGAGGGGGGAGAATGAGCGAAAGTGCTCGGCACAACGTGACAGCTGGATGCATACGAGGAAAGCGATTGGGGAGAGGAAGGGGGAAGAGAGAACAGCAACTTCGGAAACCAATGGTGTGGCAGCAGACAGCTGGATGTATACGAGGAAAGGGATTGGGGGGAGGAAAGGGGAAAAGGGAACAGCAACTTTGGAAACTACCCAGGGAGCAGCAAACGCGTGCCCTTTAAAAACAGAACAATTAGAGACATTGAGTGGACCAGTGACCAGGTCAAAAAGCCAGGCGCAGTGCCAACCGGTAACATAAAGAGAACTCCCATTAACTTGCTTTTATGCTCTGACGATGTCGGCAATACTGGCCGACGAAATATACCTGTATTTTTATATATGTTTTTTTAAAAAAGAATCATCACATTGATCTTTTATAATCTGATCTAGAGGAAAAAATATCAACCTCTAATCATCTTCTGACTCATGGCAAGTGAAGATTTTATTTCCTTTAATGATAACATTGGAATTATTTACATATATTAATTTATAGTTAATAATATTATTTTTAGAGGGAAAGGAGAATTATGCAGATTGACTGTTATTTGCCTGTTTTCAGTGTCATACATAAGTCCTCTCAGCAAAGGCCAGGGAGAGCCATAGGAAATTGAAGTGGGATAGCATTCAATTGCTATTTGTACCCAATGTGTCTGCTGGTATTGGGTCTGGTTACATTTACTCATTTTTGAAAAATATCTTTCTTTGGCAGAACTCGCTAGCCTTTTCTTTAGGGAAATATCAAAGCACAGTAAAAAATAATGTGATATTGTTTAACAAAATAGTCAAAGCTTTAAATTAATTGTATTTTCGTTGAAGTCCATTGCAACATTTAAAACTATGAGATTATGAATCCTTCTAAATTTATCTATGTATATAAAAATAATCAAGATAATTAAAAAGATAAACTTGACCCTCAGGTGTTGTCTTTCTGATACTGCTATTTATTTATGCCTTTGAGTCAATATTAAATCCTGAGAACTGCCTGGACAAGTCACTAAAGATAGAAAGAGGGAGGGAGGGAGGGAGGGAGGCTGAAACTGAATTGACTTCATCCCTAAGGTAGGATTAGAACTCCCAATATCCTGATTTGTAACCTGGTAACTACACCAGGATACAAACACACCCACCCCACACACACACATACATACTTCAGGTATATGTGTATGTGTCTATATGTGTCTGTATGTATCTATATATATACACACAGAGAGAGAGACACCTCAGGTATATAGAATAGAAATATTTAAATGTGATTTCTGCTTCCAAATAACCAGTCCATTGGATATCCCTATGCGATAAGTAGATACTTTTAATTTTTTTATATAAAAAGAGGCTCAACTGTGTCAGTGTCT
Organism: Bothrops alternatus; assembly: GCA_034064705.1. NCBI lineage: Eukaryota > Metazoa > Chordata > Lepidosauria > Squamata > Viperidae > Bothrops > Bothrops alternatus. The sequence goes on from JARGCV010000124.1 coordinate 2,380,057, forward strand.
AGTTTTACTGCAATATTTATTTATTTATTTATTTTGTTTAGGCTTATATGCCGCTTCTCTCCGAAGACTCGGAGCGGCGAACAACATGTATATAAAACAACAAATACAGTATAAACCCAAACAAGAAATATTTAAAAAATAAAATAAAACCCCACTCACTCTCACTCATATTCATCAGTCAATCCACAATCATCCTCAGGCCTGCCGGCAAAGATAGGTTTTAAGATTTTTTCGGAAGGCCGGGAGAGTGGGAGAAATGCGGACTTCAGGAGGCAGTTGGTTCCAGAGGACGGGCACCGCAACAGAGAAAGCCCTCCCCCTGGGGCCCGCCAGACGACATTGTTTCGCTGTTGGGACCCGGAGGAGGCCAACCCTGTGTGCTTTCACCGGTCGTAGGGAAGTATGTGGCAGAAGACGGTCCCGTAAGTATCCTGGTCCCATGCCATAAAGGGCTTTATAGGTTTTAACCAACACTTTGAATTGCGCTCGGAGACCGATAGGCAACCAGTAAAGCATGTGGAGAGTTGGCGAAATGTGGGCACGACGTGGAAGGCCCACAATTGCTCGCGCAGCTGCATTTTGCACTAATTGTAGTCTCCGAACACTCTTCAAGGGTAGCCCCATGTAGAGAGCGTTGCAGTAGTCAATCCTTGAGGTGACAAGGGCATGTGTAACTGTGAGGAGAGACTCCCGATCCAAATAAGGGCGCAACTGGTGTACCAGGCGAACCTGGGAAAATGCCCCCCTCGCCACAGCCGACAAATGATGATCCAACGTCAGCTGTGAATCGAGGAGGACTCCCAAGTTGCGGACCTTCTCCGAGGGGTTTATAGATTCACCCCCCAGAGTAAAGGAAGGACAGATTGAAGTGTTCTTGGGGGGTATCACCCATAGCCACTCTGTCTTGTCGGGTTTGAGCCTTAATCTGTTAACGCCCATCCAGACCCTCACAGCCTCCAGTCACTGGCACATCACCTCAACTGCTTCACTGATTTGGCCAAAAGTGGAGATGTACAGCTGAGTATCATCAGCGTACTGATGGTATCTCACTCCGTGCCGCTGGATGATCTCACCCAGTGGCTTCATGTAAATGTTAAAAAGTAGGGGGGAGAGAACCGACCCCTGAGGCACCCCACATGGGAGTAACCTAGAGGTGGACCTCTGACCCCCCACAAACACTGACTGCGACCGACCACTCCCAATCCCTCCAGCCGGCACAGAAGGATACCATGGTCGATGGTATCGAATGCCGCTGAGAGGTCAAGAAGCACCAGGAAAGAGGACTGGCCTCTATCCTGGGCCCGCCAGAGATCATCCATCAGAGCGACCAAAGCAGTTTCGGTGGAGTAGCCGGGCCTGAACCCAGACTGCAGAGGCCCCAGATAATCGGCTTCTTCCAGAGACCGCTGGAGCTGGAGTGCCACCACCTTCTCAACAACCTTTTCCACAAAGGGGAGGTTGAAGACCGGACGATAGTTGGTCAAAATTGCTGGATCCAGGAAAGGCTTCTTGAGGAGGGGGCGCACTAGTGCCTCCTTTAAGGGAGCCAGAAAGGACCCCTCCCTCAGAGAAGCGTTGACAATCTCCTGGATCCAGGTACATGTCACCACCCTACTCGCAGAAACCAGCAAGGAGGGACACGGGTCCAACAAACAGGTGGCAGAACTCACAGCTCCAATGGCCCTGTCCACTTGATCAGGCATAACAGCCTCAAACTCGCCCCAGATGATCGGACAAGAACATGCCCCTGTCCCCTCAACTGAATCATTATCAGTTGACTCTGCTTCACAATTGGAGTCTAGGTCGGCCCGGATCTGAGCTACTTTGTCTGCGAAACAGTTGCTAAAATCCTCGGCACTACCCTGCAAGGGAGGCCCCGGACCACTCGGGTTAAGGAGGGACCGGGTCACCCTAAACAGGGCGGCCAGGCAAGATTCCGCAGACGCGATCAAAGTGGAAAGATACAAAGATCTTGCCGCTTTAATTGCCTTCAGATAGGCCCTAATAAATGAGCTCAATCTGGTTCGATCAGATCCGGACTTACTTCGTCTCCATCGCTTCTCTAAATGTCTCTTATGGCACTTCATCCCCCTGAGCTCCTCGGTAAACCAAGGAGACCTCCTGGGGCCAGAACCATGGAGAGGTCGCAATGGCGTAATCCGGTCAATGGCCCCCTTCGCGGCCATATTCCATGCCGCTACCAGGGACTCCGCCGAATTGTGAATGAGGGAGCTCGGTAATTCCCCAAGCACCGTCTGAAAACCAATAGGAGCCATCAGGCGTCTGGGGCGGAACCACCTAATCGGTTCCACCTCCCTGCGGGGAAGGATTGGGGCCGTAAAATTCAGTCGAAGCAGGAATTGATCGGTCCATGACAAAGGCAAAATATCTAAGCCCCTTAAAACCAGATCATTACCCAACTGCTCCGAAAGGAAGATCATATCCGGCGCGTGGCCACCCTCATGCGTTGGACCCTGCACTACTTGGGTCAGGTCCATGGTTGTCATGGCGACCATGAACTCCTGTGCCAACCCCGAGGATTCGCCAAGCGACGGCAGGTTAAAGTCCCCCAAGACCATAAGCCTGGGGAACTTCACCGCCAGCCCAGCAACCTCCTTGAGTAGCACAGGCAGGGCTGATGTCATGCAGCTGGGAGGCAGGTACGTAAGCAATAAGCCCACCTGGACCCCTAGGTCCAGCGTCATAAAGATGGACTGGCAACCCAGAATTTCGGAAACAGTGAGCCTGCGTAGACTGAGGTTCTCCCGGGCCAAAATAGCCACTCCTCCCCCCCTTCCCTGGGGTCGCGGCTGGTGCCATACCTGATAACCTGGTGGGCACATACCCGAGAGGGGAACTCCCCCCTCAGGGCCCAACCAGGTCTCAGTCACACACGCCAAGTCAGTCTCCTCGTCCATGAGAAAGTCATGAATGAGGGGGGCCTTATTATTAACCAACCTGGCGTTAAGCAGCAACAGCCTGAGCCCAGGGCCCGAGCTACGCCCATCACCAGGATCATGAGGTGAGCTAGATTTTTCAGAAGGGCCAGAACAAGGAACTGCTACGAGACAGCAGGACCGAGTTCCCCGAGTGCGGCCTACCCTCCTGCTCCCGCCATATCTGCCTCTTCCCTGAATGACCGGTATACTCCAACCCTCAGTGAAGTGACAACAATATGTTTGAAGACACAAGGACTTTTGAAGATATTGTCATTGAAATAGAAAAGCAAAAGCTGAGTTGTAAGTCCATAGCTATTGGTTTCAGGCAGTAGAGTCAGTTGAAAACTTCTTTGTAACTGGAGACATTTAGAGTTGAATTGGCTTGCAGAGTTGACAGCCATCTCTTCAGCAGTGTTTGCAACTAGAGCTGTGCCCTGTTGAAGGAACTGACTTGGAACAGTTAGATCAGGGGTGTCAAACTCATTGAGGGCCGCATCAGCATTGCGGTTGTCCTCAGGGAGGCGGGTAGATGTGGCCAGGTTGGGCGTGGCCTACTGGCTGGGCATGGCTGGAGTGGGTGTGCCTACTGGGTGGGCATGGCCAGCTCTACATCGTTCACGTCAAGAGTGCCTGTGGGGGCCTGGGCAGGAGTGGGACAGATCTGAGGGTCTGTGGCAGAAGGGGGTGGGACCAGGGCAAGCGCCAAGGCATGATCCACTGGAAGAGCCTGCCAAAACCCCTCCCCCGGAGCACATCAAGTCCGGTTTGCCGTTCTAGCCCGCAGAGATGGGACTCCAAGCTAACCTCAAAACAACTTTGAGGCGGTGAAGCTTCGGTCGCCGTCGCAGCAATTCCTGCCTGCTTAGCCCAAGAACTTGGAATGGAAGACATTTGTATGTGAGGTGGTCTTTGTGAGACGGAGGACGGTGGTGAGGGAGACCGAGGAGACTGGGAGTTCACGGAGTTTGCGGAGCGGCTATGAGCGCGGCGGAGTGTGGCGTGATGGGTGAGGCAGCTGCTAGAACTTGCTGGGACCCCATGGAGTCGCGGAGGTGTGGCGGCGCTCTGAACCACCGGGGGGTCGGATTGATTTGGTGGGGATAGGGGGGGTGCCAGTTGACGGAAGACTGAGCTCCCCCTTCCTTCCCCCCCCCTTTTTTTTCCTGCTCGCGTGTGAGATCGTATCCAAGATGGCGGCTGGTTCGGAGAGCCGAGGAGGAGATGAAGAAGGAAGCAGCGATGCCGGGTTGCCTTGTGTGAGGGGGCAACGGAGACGCCGCTGCTGGAAGGTTGTTTTAAAGTGGGTGCCCGGCCTCCCAGTGAGAGAAGTTGGCCGGGTTACCTTCGGCGGGGGTTCTGCCGGGCTGTCGGCTGCCCCCCCTCGAGCTGGTGAGAGGAGTGGGGGGGAGGGGGGGCTGACGGAGCCTGGCTGTTGCCTGAGATCTGAGCCGATGCTGGCTGGTGGCGGTAGCTGTCGAGGAGGATTTGAGACCTTTCCTTTTTCTCCATCATTGCCGTCCTGGATTGTGAGGTGGCGCTTGAGCTTGTTAGGCCTTGTGGAACTTATGCTGACTCATTGCAATGATATTCGGCTACTTCGTCTCTTGTTTGTCCCCAGTGGCTTCTCGTCTTCCTCCCCCTCCCTCCCCCTCCATTTGACCCCCCCTCTTCCTCCTTGCACTGGGATTGCACTTAGGAACTGAACCTGTTTGAGAACTTGGAACTTATGCCCAGGACTGATTAGATTCTTTTAGCATTTCTCTGTTTTTTATATTAGCCCTGCCTAAGTCCAGTTTGATAGGATTAAATTGATAAATTGATATTTTAATTGATTGTTTTTAAATGTAATCAAATTGAGTTAAATTAAGCAATTTATTTTTTAATTGTAACTGATTGATTATTGAATTTTAATATTTTAAATTGATCATTATACTGAAATTTAATTATATTTTAAATCGAGGGGGTGGAAATTAATTAGTGGATTGGTGAATGGTGTGACTGTTATTGTTTGAAGGTTGGATTACTAGAATGTGGGGAGGGGATTTTTGTGATGATAGTGGGAGGTGGGGGGGGAGTTTTATTCTTATAATGAATATGGAATGATGAATGGATATGGTTGTATGAATGGTGCCAGTCTGCCAGACGAATGGGAGGCCGCGGAGTGGGGGGGTGCTAGACCCGGGGTGGCAGAGGGTGGGCCTATACCGGTCGTATGGGGGAGAGGCAGATATGGCGGGAACAGAGGGGTAGGCCGCTCTCGGGGAACAGGGATCCGCTGCCTTACAGCGATTCCCTGTTCTGGCCCCTCTATAACAACTGGTTCAACCTGCAGTACTGGTGACGAACGAAATCCGGACCCTGGACTCAGACTGTTGCTGCTTAATGCCAGGTCAGTTCAAAATAAAGCTCCCCTCATCCGGGAATTAATCTGTGATGAGGAGGCCGACCTGGCATGTATCACCGAGACCTGGCTGGGCACCGAGGGGGGTGTTCCCCTCTCGGAAATGTGCCCAGCTGGGTTTCGGGTGTGGCACCAGCCGCGACCCCAGGGAAGGGGGGGAGGAGTGGCTATAATAGCCCGGGAGACCGTCGGCTTGCGCAGGCTCACTGTTTCCGAGATTTCGGGTTGTGAGTCCCTCCTGGTGAAGTTGGACCTAGGAGTTCAGGTGGGCTTGTTGCTTACGTACCTGCCTCCCAGCTGCGTGGCATCAGCCCTGCCTGCGTTGCTCGAGGAAGTGGCTGGGCTGGCAGTTGAACTCCCGAGGCTGATAGTCCTGGGAGACCTCAACTTGCCTTCGCTTGGCCGGGCCTCTGGGTTGGCGCAGGAGTTCATGGCTTCCATGGCAACCATGGACCTGACTCAAGTAGTTCAGGGTCCGACCCACCAGGGGGGGCATTCGCCCGATATGATCTTTCTCTCGGAACAGCTGAGCGATGGTTTGGTGTTAAGGGGTTTAGTCACGGTACCCTTGTCATGGTCAGACCATTTCCTGCTGCGGCTTGACTTTGGGGCTCCAATCCTCCCCCGCAGGGAGGCGGAACCGATTAGGTGGTTCCGCCCCAGACACCTGATGGATCCAATGGGTTTCCAGATGGAGCTTGGGGAATTACCAGATTCGCTCGTACACGGTTCGGCAGAGTCCCTTGTGGCGGCCTGGAATATGGCTGCTGCGGGGGCTTTGGATCGGATCGCGCCTATGCGGCCTCTCCATGGTTTCGGACCCAGGAAGTCTCCTTGGTTTACTGAGGAGCTCAGGGGGATGAAACGTCTTAGGAGACGTCTAGAGAAGCGTTGGAGAAGATCGAAGGCTGAATCTGATCGAACCAGGTTGAGATCACACATTAGATCCTACCTGAGAGCGATTAAAGCGGCAAAATCCCGGTATTTTTCCGCTTTAATCGCGTCTGCGGAATCGCGCCCGGCTGCCCTGTTTAGGGTGACTCGGTCTCTCCTTGGTACGGGGAGGTCCGGGGGACCCTTGCAGGGAAGTGCCGAGGATTTTAACAACTTTTTCGCAGACAAAGTCGCTCAGATCCGGGCGGACCTCGACTCCAACATTGTAGCAGTGGCGACTGCTACAGTCGAGGTGACTGGGGCTCGTCTTAGTCAGTTTATTTGGGATGAGTTTGAAGCTGTTACACCTGATGAAGTGGACAAGGCCATTGGAGCTGTTAGTAATGCCACCTGCTTGTTGGACCCGTGTCCCTCCTGGCTGGTCTCGGCCAGCAGGGAGGTATCACGGAGCTGGATCCAGGAGATAGTCATCGCTTCTTTGAGGGATGGGTCCTTTCCGGCTCCTTTAAAGGAGGCACTTGTGCGCCCACTCCTCAAGAAGCCTTCCCTGGATTCAGCCATTCTTTCGAACTATCGTCCTGTCTCCAACCTTCCCTATGTGGGGAAGGTTGTTGAGAAGGTGGTGGCGCTTCAACTCCAACGGGCCTTGGAGGAAACCGATTATCTGGGTCCCTTGCAGTCGGGATTCAGACCCGGTTACTCTACGGAAACTGCTTTGGTCGCGCTGATGGATGATCTCTGGCGGGCCCGGGATAGGGGTTTATCTTCTATCCTGGTGCTTCTTGACCTCTCAGCGGCTTTCGATACCATTGACCATGGTATCCTTCTGCGCCGACTGGAGGGGTTGGGGGTGGGAGGCACTGTTCTCCAGTGGTTCTCCTCCTACCTTTCTGGCCGGTCGCAGTCGGTGTTGGTAGGGGATCAAAGATCGATCTCTAGGCTCCTCCCTTGTGGGGTGCCGCAGGGGTCGGTTCTTTCGCCCCTGCTGTTTAATATTTACATGAGGCCGCTGGGTGAGATCATCCATAGACACGGGGTGAGTTACCATCAGTACGCTGATGATACCCAGTTGTACGTTTCCACCCCGTGCCAAGTCAGCGAAGCAGCAGAAGTGATGTGCCGGTGTTTGGAGGCTGTGAGGGCCTGGATGGGTGAGAACAGACTAAAGCTTAATCCCGACAAGACGGAGTGGCTGTGGGTTCTCCCTCCCAAGGACAAGACCAACTGTCCGTCCATTACTCTGGGGGGGGCAACTTTGAACCCCTTGGAGAAGGTTCGTAACTTGGGTGTTCTCCTCGATCCACAGCTGCACTTAGACCAACATTTGGCGGCTGTGACGAGGGGAGCATTTGCCCAGGTTCGCCTGGTGCACCAGTTGCGACCTTATCTGGACAGGGAGGCCTTGCTCACAGTCGCTCATGCCCTTATCACCTCGAGGATCGACTACTGCAATGCTCTCTACATGGGGCTACCCTTGAAGAGTGTTCGGAGACTTCAATTAGTCCAGAATGCAGCCGCGCGAGCAATCGTGGGCTTACCTCGGTATGCCCACATTTCACCAACGCTCCGCGAGCTGCACTGGCTACCTATTAGTCTCCGCTCGCAATTCAAAGTGTTGGTTATTACCTATAAAGCCCTACATGGCCTAGGACCAGGTTACTTGCAGGACCGTCTTTTGCCTCATACCTCATCACGACCGGTTAGAGAGCACAGAGTTGGTCTTCTCCGGGTCCCGTCGACCAGTCAATGTAGGCTGGCGGGCCCCAGGAGAAGGGCCTTCTCTGTTGCGGCCCCTACCCTCTGGAATCAGCTCCCTCCGGGGATTCGGACCGCTCCCACTCTTCTGGCCTTCCGAAAAGAATTAAAAACTTATTTGTGTCGGCAGATCTGGGAATGATTGGTGTTGAATGTTGGATGAATGTTTTTTATTAAAAAATTTGGGGTATTGTTTTAACTTTATGATCATCTTAATTTAATTTATATTAGACTTATTAAATGCGATTGTTATTTATCTATGTTGTAAGCCGCTCTGGGTCCCCTGGAGAAGAGCGGCTTATAAGTCTAATAAATAAATAAATAAATAAATAAATATGTGAAGTAGGCAAGGGCCAATTGCTGGCCAATTCCAGGCAATGGTGTATTTCTTCATTCCTCACAAAGGGTGACACCTCCCCAGCATGCACCCAGGGGATGGGGCCGATGCGGCAGGGGCTGGTTCCTTGCTGTTTCCAAATGGCCTTGTGGAGCTAAGACTGAATGCGTTTCAGCATAGGTGGCCACCACAAAATTGTACATTGGCTACTGGCCGGCCTGGGCCGGGGCCAAGGCAGCGGGAGCCATTCCCTCACTATTTCCAGGATGGCTTCGCAGGCCACATGAAACCACGCCCTGGGCCTTGTGTTTGACATGTCTGAGTTAGATTATGCTTCATTTCCCTTTGGGTGGCCCACGGAAATTGCTCTTCTGAAATGAGTCTGCAGGCATTAATCAATATTGCTCAGCTTTGAATATACAGTTCTATCACAGTCTTTTAAACCAGAGCAATACCTACTGTATACTGATCAGTAGTGATGTCATGAAATAGATATGTTTGCTTTGTTAGAAATATGCATGACAAGTACTTTTTTATTTCAATCTCCAAAGGAAAGAATGCATTGGGGAAAGGTACCAGAAAGAAATATGTTGGCATGGATATTTGTCCGATATTTGGATCTCTCCTGATTTGGAACTGCTTAATCATATGATCTTCAATTATACCTAAGTTGGAACTAAATTAGGAAGGGAAGGGAAAGGAAAACAATTTAGTTTTCATTTGAATGTGGACTGAATATTTTAGATTCAATAAATGAATTTATAAATTCATACTTCCCCAAAGTTTGCAATACAGGACAAAAAGTGTATTTGGGGAAGTTTGTACAAACAAATTCAAGCATTAATGACAATAATGTGTAATATATATTACAGAAAATTGTTTACAGTAACTGTGCATGTTATGCAAAATTGGAAGTCAATATGCAGATATTTGGAGAAATGTACACCAAAACACATTCAATCTTTAATTTTTTAATTAAAAAAATTCTAAGATTTTACATGTGTATCAAAATTAAATGTGAAAATCTTGCAGAAATGAAAAACTGAGAAAACCTGAAACATTAGATTTATCTATCCATATTCCAGCAGCATGGTGCTAAACTCCCATAATTCCTAGTCATCATGTTGGCAGTGGATATATATACAGTAGAAGTTGGATTCAAATGTAACCAGAAGACACCAGGTTGTAGAATGCAAGGCATTCACTCAAATCTAATTCTAACTTTCAATGTGGCTATTTTAAATTGCTAAATAATTGCTTTGAGTTTTATCAGGTTGCTGTTAAGTAATCTTAGATTTAAAATGATTTACCTTGAAATAATTGGTCAACAAACTGTCGTGACTTCTATTATTCTCTCCTTAAATATTTGCTCTATAATAACATTGTATGAGCCTTAACTTGTCTCAATTCTCATAAAATCCTTGTATAATTAACAACAGCACCCAAGAAAGCACTTGTTTAGAGTGGTAACACTTCTACCTCCTCTCCCCAAAGTGATTCATGTGATTGGCTTTTCTATAAAAGGTGTTTTCTGCTACTGTAATCCTCTAAGTATGTGTTTAATCTTCCAGTTTCAGATTGGTGTGACCACACAACTAAAATCCTCCTATTTTAAACATGCTATGGATAACTCCTCCATAGATAAGATATATATTATTCCCTAGTGTAACACAAACAGGAATTAAAATAAATTTTGCTGGATAATTTTAAAGTGCCAAGCTTTTATAATTTTTAATTGCATAAAGTTAATATTATACATTTTTAGGCATGTCATTTTTGTCTCAATCTTCAGGCTCCATTACTTATCCTACTTTTCACAGTTGCAGAAGTAGAAAATAATTGGTATATATGATAAACTCAAGATATTTTGAGCTGTTGTACAACCTTTTTTTCTTATCCTCTCTGGAGAGACATTTTATGGGTTAATAATCAAATATGTAAATAGGCCAAAATTAAACCATAAAATTCTTGCTTACCACAGAGAAACATAATCCTAACTCAATTTCACCTTATCTGCAATACAGGACAAACCATAAAACAGGTGCTGGACCAAAATATACACCTAAGCTATTCACTAGGTCTAAGTCATGCCTTAATATTTATTGTTACATTAGTTTTAACCAGTGCCCTCACTTATCATAAGCCTAAACCTAAATTCATCAGCTCTCTAATGCAAATTACATAAGAAAGTGAAGTGCAGAAGAAATACTGAACCACAACATACTGTACATCCAAAATATCCACTAGCTCTAATATGACACTAATACTGAAATCATGACCTTAAACTCATTCTGACATTATTTTAACAGATGTATTCTTATAGCAAAATGAATGTAATTATGATAGAGTTAAGGTTATATAATAGTGAGATAATTATTTAAAATTATGTCAGGATGAGTACAAGGGCACTTGTTTAAAATTTATGTTGGAAATAATATTAAGTATACTTAGTGGATATCTTAGATTAATGTTTTGGTTCAGAGTTTTTTCTAGAGTTTGGTTTTGCTCTCTAATTTGTATTGATGATTGCAAAGTTTGGGTTAGTATTATATTTTGTTGAGTGTTCTAGTTTAAAGTAACATCAGGATGACTTTAGGTATTATTTTATTTTTAGTGCTCAAGTCATTTCTAGTTTTCTTCATCCTGTATTTTTCAATTGTGACATGATAAACCTAGGTTAAATTTCATTGAGTTCATTGTTTAAAACCAACATCATCAAAATGAGAATTGGGATACAGTTTTATGGTTAATGAAAGTTTGCCTTTCTTTCAGAATTTGTTCTGTTTTGCCCTATAATTTGAATTGCAGATATTTGAAGTTATGGTTATTACTCTGTTTCATTAAGTATTCTGGAATGTAGGCATTTGCTCTGGCCATAATCCAGATAGAATAATTCCATGGAATGATAATATGCAGAATATTTATTGATCAGGAATTCTAAGCATTAACTCACAGTTATTGTAGATTCATTTGTCACATGTTTCATATTCTGTCTATTCATGCAGGTAAAAAGAGAATAATTTTCCTCCATCTTCATAAAGCTCACATGCTGCTCTGGTTGAACTTAGACAAAGAACTTTTACAGCCTTGGCATGTAGCCAGGAAATCTCGCAATAAAAGGCAGAAGTCCCTCCCATTGACCAGTTAGAATACAGATCTGGCCAAACAACTAAAAACTACATTTCCCAGAAGGCCATCTCTTAGGGAGACAGCTTTTAACCCTTAAATCAGACATGTCAAACACAAGGCCCAGGAGCTGGATGTGGCCCATGATGTGATTTCATGTGGCCCGCAAAGCGATCCTGGAAACAGTGAGGGAATGGCCCCCACTGCCTTAGCCCCGGCCCAGGCTGCCCGGGAGCCAATGTACAATTTTGTGATGGCCATCTATGCTGAAACGCATTCAGTCTTAGCTCCACAAGACTGTCTGGAAACAGCAAGGGACCAGCCCCTGCCGCATTGGCCCTGCCCCCTGGGCGCATGCTGGGGAGGTGTCACCCTTTGTGAGGAATGAAGAAATGCACCATTGACTGGAATTGGCCAGCAAATGGCCCTCACCTACTTCGCATATTCGGCTTGATGGGCTCTGGGGGTTTCAGCAGGCAGTGGGGTGCTGTCCTCACAGCGCCGACAGGCTGAGTCAGGCGGCACGAATCCAAAAAGAAGTGCGCCGCTGCTCAGCCACCAGCCTGCCTGATTTCAGCAGGCAGCAAGGTGCAAAGCTGGCGAGCTTCACACTGCCCGGCTCAGCCTCTTGGCGGTGTGAGGAGAGCGCCCTGCTGCCTGCCGAAACTGGGCAGGCTGGGGTCTGGGTGGCGTTGCGCTTCTTTTCAGATTTGCACTGCCTGGCTCAGCCTCTCGGCACTGTGAGGAGAGTGCCTCGCTGCCTGCCGAAATCAGGCAGGCTGGGGGCTGGACGGCATTGTGCAGGTAACATCGACTCTCATGTTTCTCCTGGCGTCCCCTCCCCCAAAGTCCACCAAGCCAGATATGTGAAGTAGGCGAGGGCCATGTGCTGGCCACTTCCAGGTGATGGTGCATTTCTTCATTCCTCATGAAGGGTGACACCTCCCCAGCTGCGTTTCTTGCCTGTTTTTCTCCCTCCTTCATCTCAAATATTTTCCCATCACTCTGTTCTTAGGAAGGGAGGGAGGGAGGAAAGAAGGAAAGAAGGAAAGAGAGGGAGGGTCTGAGGGAAGTCCTGCCTTAGTCCTGTCCTGCTGCCCTTTCAGCATCCCCTTGCCCCCTCCTTCTGGCCTATCCTGGGGATCTCCCATCCTATTGCTAAGAAAACTTTGGATACAAAGCCACGTCTCCTCCCATGGAGAGGGAGTGGGCCTCCCTCTGACTTTGCCCTCATACCCCTCATGAGCAACCTGGCTAAGGAGAGCAAGCACAGCAGCAGCAGCATTCAGGAGGAGGTAAGTGCAGCTGGGCACCCCCTTGGGGTAGTGGGGCTGGGCTTGGTGCCACAGGTGCTTAAGGGCCGGGCTGGCCATTTGACCTCTGCTGCCCAGGGCTCTGGGAAGCCCACGGCACTATCCACCTTGTGTGGCCTGAGAGGAACAGTCCACTTTTCCAGTGGACCATGCCTTGGCGCTTGCCCCGGTCCTACCCCCTTCTGCCAGAGACCCTCAGATGTGTCCGACTCCTGCCTAGGCCCCCACAGGCACCCTTGATGCAAACGATGTGGAGCTGGCCATGCCCACCCAGTAGGCCACGCCCACCCAGTAGGCCATGCCCACACTGGCCACATCTACCCGCCCCCCCAAGGACAACCACAATGCTGATGCGGCCCTCAATGAAATTGAGTTTGACATCCCTGCTCTCGGGATTTAAAACAATCACATGAACACCACGTGGGAATGAACCATCCACTCAATTTTTCCAGAACTGAACTGAGGAACAGGATTTGAGAAATACCTTGACTTTTATTAATGCAGCTATTTGGAAAATAACAGCATAATTATTTATCAATTACATCTGCAGAAAGTTAAGCACCACAGAATGAAAAGCAACTCCAAAAGAGACTCCCTTTAGTGCAGGTTTCTTGGATCTTTGCCTTACATTATTCATGTTTGAGCCATTTGGGGGGGGGTAATTCTCTTATACTATTTATTTCATAATTAATTTGGGACACTGTGAACTTTAAAAATTACTCTTAGCAAGGTTTTACATTTAGGCAGGAAAAATCAAAGATATAAGTAGAGATTAAGTGAGACCCGGTTCAAAAACAGTAACTGCGAGAGGGACCTTGGAGTCCTAGTGGACGATCACTTGACCATGAGCCAGCAATGTGCAGCAGCATCCCAAAAAGTTAATAGAATCCTGGGTTGTATAAACAGAGGCATAGAATCAAGATCACACAAAGTATTAGTACCGCTTTATAAAACCCTAGTGAGACCACACCTGGAATACTGCAACCAATTTTTTTAAACAAATTTTTTATTGATTTTCTTTTACATACATGTGTTAATTTTTCAACCAACAAGCAGTCTGAGCTCAGCTATGCTAGTACATATTCAATTCCTAATCCTGCATTCTTTCCTCTAGCCAACAATAAAATAAGTCCCAAATTTGGAAGTAATCTGTGTCTTCTTTATCTTTCAATCTCATGGTTAATCTGTCCACCTCTGTGCATTCCAATATTTTTCTGATTATTTCTTCCTCTGATGGTAGTCCTTTGTTCTTCCAATATTGCACAAAGATTATTCTCGCTGCTGTGGTGATGTGTAAAATCAAATATACACTTTGCTTATTAACCTTTTCAGGCATTATACCTAGTAAGAAAGTTCAGGTTTAAAATCAACATGTTCACCTAATATTTTTTCTAACTACGCATGTATCTTTTTCCAATAAGCCTTTGCTTTGCCACATGTCCACCAAATGTGATAGTATGTGCCTGAGTTGTGCTTACATTTCCAACATCTATCTGACATATTTTTAAACATTTTTGCTAATCTTGCTTGTGGCAAGTGCCATCTATAAAATATTTTATATAGGTTTTCTTTATATGAAGTTGACATTGTTAATTTGTCATTTGTCTCCCATAGCTTTTGCCACTTTTCTAGTTCTATATTGTAGCCAAAGTTTTTCGCCCATCTTATTATTGTTTCTTTAACTTGTTCACTTTTATTTCTAAGCATTATTCATTCTTTCACCCATGTTAAGACAGATCAGTGGTTCTCAACCTTTTTCAGGTTGAGACCCCACTTGCGCCGCCCATGCGCGCTGTGACCCCGACCCGCGGTCCGCCATTTTGTTTTGTTTTTTTGATTTTTTAAAAATTTTTTTCGTCGAGCGCATGCCATGCATGCGCGGTTCGGGCTGGCGTGCGCGTATGCCACGCATGCGCGGATCGGCCCATCACGGTCTGCCATTTTGTTTTTTTTATTATTATTATTTTTGATTTTTTAAAAAAAATTTTTCATCGCGCCCGCGCCGCGCATGCACGGTTTGGGCCGACGCGCGCGTACGCCACGCATGCGCGGATCGGCCCGTCGTGGTCCACCATTTTTTAAATTTTATTTATTTTTATTTTTATTTTTTCATCGCATGCGCACCGCGCATGTGCGGATCGGCCCGTTGCACGCGCGCGCGATGAAAAAAAAATTAAAAATTTTTTTTAAAAACCACAAAATGGCGGACCACAAAGGGCCGATCCGTGCATGCGCGGCGCGTATGCGATGTCCCGAATCGCGCCTGCGTGGCGCACGCGCAACAAAAAAAAATAAAAAAAATTTTAAAAAAAACAAAATGGCAGACCGCGACGGGCCGATCCGCGCATGCGTGGTGCACGCGCGACGGCCCGAACCACGCATGCGCAGTGCACACGTGCGCGATGAAAAAAAATGGCGGACCGCGGTGTCCGGTGACTCCCGCGAAACGGTCATTCAACCCCAAATGGGGTCGCGACCCATAGGTTGAGAACCACTGCTTTAAGTGCTTCCATACTTCATTCCTGTTCTGGTCTGCATTCAAAAACAGCTGAAACGATGGCCCACATTTCATCAAGACTATTTAGTACCAATAACACCTTCTGAGATTCAGGAATCTGCATTCCTCACTGTTCTAATTCAACAAACAGTTTCTGTGTGTGGAACAAATGCTCTTCTATGCTCTCATGTGGCAGCAGCCGGGCTCTGTACAATTGCCTTGATAATTGCACTATATTGCATACTGAAGCACTCACATGCATGCTTTTCAACTTCAACCAAACTTCTTTTGCAGTTTTTAAGAGAGCTACATTTAAGAATTGTTCTATCGTGGTTCCGACAGATGAAACTCTTCAAAGAACTTCAAGGCATTGTTTACTTTAAAGAATCTTTATTTGAGTAGCATAGCTCCAGCATGTACATAGCGTTAGAAGAAAAGTCTTCATCATGGTTCAGTCCAAGACGGAGATAAACAACATGGCAAATGCTTTGGAAAGAAGGTTGCAGTTTATTGACGAAGAGAGCCAGACAGGAAGATGGTTCTAGTAGAAAAGAGAGAAAAAAGGGATCAGCATATATGGGGAGTGGGTTTTTGCTTCCTGTGGCATGAACTTTTTTTTTATAAATGTATTTTATTAGATGTTTATATAGGTAGGGAAAAGATGGGATCAGGAGGGGTACAGGGAATTTGAGATAAAGGGGACAGGGTATGGATAGTAACAGTAGATATGTGATTCAGCGAACAAGCTGTTGTCTGGGTCTTCATATTGAATATTATTGTTTATATAATACTAAACATTTATAAAAGTAGATCAGCATAGTTACAACAAACTTTTGGTAAAGCAGTAATATTCCTTTAAATAATTAGCATAGTTAATAGCATAGCAACTATTTCCAAACATCAAGCTTAATACTTAATATAATAAATCTCTAATATCTCTTCTTATTCTAACGTATTTCAACCCACTGATAAAATTTTCCCCAGGTTTTATAGAAGACTGAATCCTCTTTCTCCTTCATCTCTAACGTCAATCTGTCCATTTCTGCACAATCTAGAATTTTCAAAATTATAATCTGATCTGATGGTAGGTTTTCATTTTTCCAAAACTGGGCGAAAACTATTCTTGCAGCTGTCAATACATATAGTATTAAATAATCATTTTCTTTACCATAGTTAGGTCTTAATATACCTAACAAGAACAGTTCTGGTTTAAATTCTATCTGAATTTTCATCATCTTTACTAACCATCTATGAATCTTAGACCAATTTTTTTTGCAATAGAACATGTCCACCAGGCGTGATAATAAGTACCCGGTTTTTGCTTACATTTCCAACATGTAGCTGATAAATTTTTAAACATTTTCACTAAGCAAACTGGTGTCATATGCTGTGGCATGAACTTTGACCTGAGTCTGAGTGTGCCCTTTGGTGTCTCTGTGTTAATCCTATTATGTCCTGTCTTAGAGTTTGGGTGGGGTATGTAGATTTTAGGTGTCTTTGTCTTCTTGATCTTCTAGCTGGGGCCTCCATCTGCATTTCTACAGAGCTGGCTTCTGCTTGGGGGAGGGAGACCTGGGGCTATTAAGAAAAACCGGGCATGCTTTTCTGCCTCTTTAAGAACCTTTGAAGAAATATATTTTTCTGCCCTTTCAATATTTCCTTCTCTGGGGGGCTGACTTCCCACAATCCCCCCTTTGTGCCATAATAGTGTGGATCACACTTTTACTGGCACAAGAGTAAAATTGATCTGATCTGGGATACTTGATAGACAAGCTTTTTTATTAATATAAGTTTTTATTGAATACAGAAAAAAAGAAAAGAATTAAAAACATTGAACATGGTAAATCATCTTTGACAGACATCTCAGTCTATATTATACATTAATTACATGTAACTTATCTATATACAAAACTATATATTTCTAATCTCTATTTTAATTTATCTCTTTATTTGTGACCTCTATTTTTTCCCTCCATCTATAAAATTTGTTCCATATCAAATAAAATTCTGTGTCTTCCTGGTTTTTTAATCTTTTAGTTAACCTATCTAGTTCTGCGCAAAACATAATTTTCTTTATTATATCTTCCTCACTCAGTGTTTCCATTGCTTTCCATTTCTGAGCAAATAGTATCCTTGCCGCCGTAGCCACGTGAATGATTAAATATGTGTCCTCTTTATTTACATTTTTCTCTAATATTCCTAACAGTAATGCCTCAGGTTTGTATAGAATATTTTGGCTAGTCATTTCTATTACCCATTCCCAGACCATATGCCAATACACCTGTGCTTCTCTACATGCCCATCATATATAAAAAACGTACCCTTTTTTTTTTACATTTCCAACATGTAGAAGAGTATCCTTTATACATTTTGGCTAATCTGACTGGAGGGAGATGCCATCTGTAAATCATCTTATACAAATTTTCTTTATATGATGTTGCTAATGTGATTTTATTATTTCGCTCCCATACTTACTGCCATTGATCCATATTTATATTATATCCTAAATCTATTGCCCACTTCACCATTGTTTCTTTAACCTGCTCCTCATATAGTTTATGTTCCAACAGGTGTTTATAGATATTCTTTATTTGTTTTTTATCTGGGCCTAGCAGTATCTTGTCTAACCCCGTATCTTGTCTATTAATACCCCATTCTTGCTTATCCTTCATATATTTTGCTTGTATCTGGAGATAAGACCACCACTCCAAGTCTATTCCTTGTTGTTTTAGCTCTTGGTTTTGTTTTAAATAACCTTCTTCTGTCAGAATGTCTTTGTATATAAAAGCCTTATCTTTCCTATACAAATTGGGATATGTGACTGCCTCCAATGGCGATAGCCAAGCCGGAATCTTTGTGTAATATCAAGATTTAACTATATTCCAGCTTTTTATTAATTCTTGCCGAACCTTATGTCTTAAAAAATATTGGTGGTTTCTACTTTGCCCCATCCATATATGGCCATGCCAGCCCTGCTGGAAATCATAACCCTCCAAATGTAAACATCTTTTATTTTCTAAGGTTATCCAGTCTCTAATCCAAGTTAGGGCCGCTGCTTGGTAATATAGCTCCCAATCTGGGAAACTTAAACCTCCCCTTTCTTTGGCATCCTTTTAAAGCCTTTAATTTTATTCTTGCCTTCTTACCGGACCACACAAATTCTAAGGTTATTTTATTTAACATTTTAAAAAAATTATTGGTAGACAAGCTTTTAAACTGTTAAGCCACAAAAAAGAAGAGGGGAAGACACTAATGGAGGCAGCAGAAAAAGATCCCTGCAGTGGCTCCCAAAAGGGGAGCTTCCAATCCATAAAGTTCTAAAAGTCAGGGCAAAAAGTTTGTTAGGTGAAAAAGAAATTTATAGTTTCCAATATTCTGTGCCAATTATTTTCAAATGTTGGATGTCATTTTGAGCTTCCAGTCAGGTTTGCACATTCCTCCCAAAATTCTTCACAGCCATGGTTTGCCTCAGTACATAACCACTGGCTGCCCATTTTCAAGTGTTGTTTCCTGCCTTAACTCTTAGTTCAGTGCATCCAGGTTAGTGATTTCCAATTGAGGTTAGCCAATATGCAAGCCAGGCTATTAAATTTTCTTTAAATTGCACATAGTGAGCCCTAGGACTCCCAATCTGAATCCACCAGTGCAAGATATTCGGGGCTTAGGTTTGGAGATCTCTTTCTTGCTACTTCCTCAAGTCAGGGCATATGAATTGCAAATCACCTGAGGGGCCTGGTTCCCTCCCCCTTGGAATTTTCAGGAAGTTGTACATGCAAAGCTTTGGAGCCACAGAGCAAAAACCAGCCTGGGGAACTTTACTGAAGGTAGGTGGAGGGGTTGGACTCAAGGTGATTCTGAATTGTGTGTGTGTGTGTGTGTGTGTGTGTGTGTGTGTGTGTGTGTGTGTGTGTGTGTGCAGTTGCTTCTACAAAACAAGTAATACAACCATCCTGGATAAAATTTCCCTCCCACCAGACAGAAGTCTCAAGGTGTTCAGTACCTGTTGTGCCAACTATTCCCACATGCCATCACTCCATAAATACATTCAACTGGATGGTTACAATACAAATGGGGTAAGAAAGAAAACTTTACAATGAGTTTCCACCCTCTCCCCATAGTCTTCCTAATTTTCTTCTAAGGCTTCACATGGGAACCAATGGCTCCAAGACTCCTTACACCTCATCTGTAGCTTTCACAGGCATCTGGGGGAATGGTAGGATTTGGGAAGATGTTCCACTCAGGTTGCATGGTGGCTTTTTAGTGGATGGCTGGATTCAAAACCCAATTCCATGGCTCAAATGGGTAGAGGCAACATCTGGGTCAGTGTGCTCTACTTTCAAAGGTTGAGGGGTCATCTGTGTAGGGCTGAAAGACATGAGAACAAGATCTCCTCCTTTTCTGGGTGGACTCTCCCAGGAGAGGCAGACAAAGGCATATGGAGAACAGAGGATTAAAAAAAAAGAGAAGTAGATGGGGGTAGCTTGCAGGCAGTGTTTGAAAAGGCATTAATACTGCAGTGGTTAAAGAAACAGATAGGCAGACAAAATGAGGAAATCACAGATGAGGACAAAAGAAAGCTGGATTCTCGTAAGAGAACATAAATGAAAGGTTTCACTTCTGAACTTGAACATTTGTAACATATTAAGGACTTAAGGAATTGCAACTTGAAAAATGCTGGTCATGTCTCAGAAAAAGGATAGACAGATAAAACTCATTTACAACACATAAGTAAAACTTTTCCAGCAGATGAACTTAAAACATTCCCTCCTGGTAACTTTGGGCTGTTCTTAAGAATACAGAGAGAGAAAGGAAGAAGAAAAACAAACAAACACATTTTTCTTCACTCTGTTTGTTGGCCAGACAAACAGAGTGAGGGTATTTTCCTTTTGGTAGCTTTTTTTAAGCAGAATTTCTAGCAGAATTTTAAAATTCTTTTCTCTTTCAATTAGAGACAATGAACAGTCACATTTACTTCACACACAGAGACTTTGATACACATATACACAAAGACAAGAGAAAAGAAAAGGAAACAGAAGTCTTAGTTTTACACATCCTAGTCATTCCCACCATAAATCTCAGTTAACTCAAATTAGGGAAGGCACAAATCTTTTACATACCACGTGGTTGCATAAAAAGGAGAGAGAGAGAGAGAGAGAGAGAGAGAGAAAGAGAGAGAGAGAGAGAGAGAGAGAGAGAGAGAGAGAGAGAGAAAGAATCACTACTTCTTATTTTCCCTTTAAGTACCCTTATTTAGCCAAATTGGTTTCCCAGCAAAGCCCTGAGCAAAGCCCTTTCTTCACATATTTCTCTTGCTCACTTCCTTTTTTATACCATCCAGGATAGGCACTTGCCTCTCATCCCACACCTCGAGAAAATCTCCAATAGGGGACCTAATTCCCACCCTTGAACTACAGCTACCCATGTTCCCCTTACGATGTGGGATTCAATTGGCTTAGTTGGGTCCCTAGTGGCACTTCTCAGCCACTCTTAGTGACACTATCCCTGCCATCCCGCCTGTCAGTTTTTGGGCACTAAAAAAAATTGCCCAGGAAGACTTTGGTTCCCTAAAAGAAGTATGGGATCTTCCTACCTAGGGAACTCCCTGCCGTCACTTTGCAGACCGAAAAAGAGTCCGAGGAGGACCTGCCGCATCAGGTACACAGCCTCCTTCTATTACCCCACCTGTCAATTTTCAGACTTAGGAGAGGTCTGGGAAGACCTGTGCTTTGTGCATTACTATGGGCCCCTCCTACAGATGAGCTTTGCTTACAGGGCCTTACCAGCTGGTTGCCCAAATCCAATTCTCATTCACTCATTCTATTCGATTTTCACACAGCTTCTCCCTTTTCCCTAACAAAAGATCCTGTGCTCTGGCCAAACCCCCATGCTTTCAAGGGACTACCACTTGAACAGATCCTTTCTGCAGTTAGGAAAGACCAGAGGGAGGAAAATCCAACTGTGATTGGGAAAAAAGGATTTTCTCACTCACTCTCTCATACACACACACACATTTCTCTCACTCCCCTGGACTTTAAAGTTAAAATTTAGAGGTACTCGCCTTCACCTTCTTTCCAAAACAGCCCTTGAGCTCAAACCCAAAACTCCCTTTACTACCCTGGCTCCACATGGGCAGGGCCTGGGAAACCCATCCACAGACACAAGGGGTCTGCTGCCAGCAAGATGGGGCTTACTAGTCTCAGTCTATTGGAGAGGGTAGCTTGGAGTCCCATCTGGGGTGCCAAATTGTTGGAAGAAAAGTCTTCATGATGGTTCATTCCAAGCCGGGGATAAACAACATGGTGACTGCTTTAGAAAGAAGGTTGCAATTTATTGAAGAGGAGACCCAGACAGGAAGATGGTTCTGGCAGAAAAGAGAGAGAAAAGGGGTCAGCACATGTGGGGAGTGGGTTTTTATACCCTCTGGAGCCTTTTGTTTGGAGTTGCTTCCTGTGGCATGAACCTTGACCTGAGTCTGAGTGTACCCTTTGGTGTCTCTGGTTAATCCTATTATGTCCTGTCTTAGAGTTTGGGTGCGGTATGTAGATTTTAGGTGTCTTTGTCTTCTTGATTTTCTAGATTGGACCTCCATCTGCATTTCTACAGAGCTGGTTTCTGCTTGGGGGAGGGAGACCTGGGGCTATTAAGAAAACCTGTGCATGCTTTTCTGCCTCTTTAAGATCCTTTGAGGAAATATATTTTTCTGCCCTTTTAATATTTCCTTCTCTGGGGGGCTGACTTCCCACAATAGCAAAGCCAAAATCTGAATTCCCCTCCTCTGAGCACATAGTATCAAGCACAATTCCCTCCTCTATTTAACAGTCATAAATCACATTTTCAAATTAGTTTGAAATGCAGGCTTTCCCTCCTGTTCTCCAATTCGCCATTTCTTATCATCTCTTATTTCAAAAAAACCTTGGTTCTCACACTATTACAATATAGTTATGTCTAACTAACTCCCATACACATTCCTCCTCCTCCCATCCAGTATCATTTAATTCCAACTCTAATTCTAAGAGTAAAACATAAGAAGGAAAATGGCTGCATCTCCATATGTTGTCAAAGCAAGAACATCCAATGTTAGCAGCATTGACATGTTTATCTTCCACACTTAAGATGATGTAAGCCAGTGCCTTATCATTCCTCCGTTGATCTGCAGATGCTAATTGCCCCTGGGGTGGATTAATCACAATATCCTAGAGCTCCCTAGCTTTTAGGAAGCATTCCATTTTTGCAGCCCAAATAAGATAATTCTTTTGTCCCAATTGAGGCAGAGAGCTCTCCTTTAAATTAGCCATTCTGCAAGCCTTCAGCTGAGCAGCTTTTTTCTTTTCTTAACTCAGGCAGTCCTTCAGCTTAATTATAGCTCCTTGTTGAGCTTCAATCTTTTTCTTCAGTCTGAACTATGTGCAAGGGCTGGCTGGGATCTGGGCCCATAACTTGTTAAGAGTTTTGCAGCTTTCCAATGCAAAAATAAGCCCCAAAATTAAGCACACATTCAAAATGAGCAGGAGGCATAGTTTAGAAAAACTTTATCTATAAAAAATATATAAACATGATACATACAGTTTCATTCAGTTCTTGGCAATGTGGTAGAGAACAACAACAACTAACTCAGGAGATCAGGACACAGGGAAGACTAAGGCACGCCGAGACCTATGCTGGATCACATGCCTCACACAGCCAATCCTGTGTCTCAATTAAATAACAGTTCCCATTGGCTGGTTCGTTGCTATGGCTATTCCAGTTCATAAATTCTTGCACACTGACAGAAACCAATAATAGTTACTTTTCCATAGGACTTCAAAACCCCTATTCTGCACTCTCTGAAAGGAGTAGATAGAGTTTCTAATGACATGAAATAAAACAGAAGTATTGTAGAGTAGGTCCATTTGTAAGCCCATTATAAAATATTACTACAATGTATGTTTTGTGTCCTATATGGAAACAACTAGTATTGTTTATCCTTCCTTCCAACTCTGCAAATTTGACTAGAACTGCCTTTTATTGATATATGGCAGTGGTGGCGAACTTATGGCACGTGTACCAGAGGCAGCACTTGGAGCCCTCTCTGTGGGCACACACACTGTTGCCCCAGCCCTACCTCCTCCCATGGCCCCCTCCTCACCAGCAGCCCTCCGGAGGAGAGTCGCTCCCAGGCTCAGCCCACACAATACTGTGCAGCCAAGGACATGGTAGCCAGGCAGAGGGGACAAGACTCCGCCCTTGCACCCCATCACATGCAGATAATGCTGCAGGGCACGGGTGGAGAGCATGGCCACCATGGTGCTGCTGGGCTGCCTGGATGATCTGTGGCAGGCCATGGAGGTGGTGGGTGGTCCAGCGGGCACAGCGGAGCGGGGATAGGAATGGGGGTGGTTTTGGGGCACTTAGTCTCTAAAAGGTTCGCTATCATTGATATATGGAAACAGCCTTGAAAAACTAACTGCTTCCCTTCCCTTCTTCTTATTTTTTGGGCTTAAAGCATGCTTCTGTACATGTTTTTGTAACTGTCTCTGCATACATTCTCTAAGGTCACCTCCATGGCTCTCAATAACCTTATTATAGGATGATATCTTATTAAACCTGTAGTACTACAAAATTTTTGTCAATATGTTTATAGGCTCAACAATTATTCATGTGGCTGGACTACTGCAAGTATTCCTGTTGAATAACATAGGAAAGTTCAATTCATCCAAAATGCAGTAACCTGTTTACTCGCTGACACTTGCCACACAAACATATTTGTGCCCTACACTGGCTTTCTATTAGCTTCTAAATACAGTTCAAAGTGCTGATTGTTACCTATAAAGCCCACCATGGTTTGGCACCAAAATATTTTAGGAACATTTTGTCCAATCAGAATTTGTTCACTTGATTGGCTTGTCTCAGAAAAACTGCAGATAATTATTCATTTCTATGAAGTACATACTATTGAGTTTCGTAGCTACTACATTCTGTGGCAATGCCTATGTTCTGGAACTGTAATGATATGTGAGAAAGATGTTGGGAGAATGGGCCAAGAAATGCTGCCTAGGGAATGGTCAGACAACTGAACCACTACTCTCCTATTTTCACATATAGTTGATAAAGTAATACTGCATCCACAAAACCACTTGGCTTTGGAGATTAGCGAGTAATGTTGTTGACTTTGATAACATACTTAAATCAAGATATACAGACTGTTATCAAAAATAAAAAAGGCTTTACTTTTCAAGATTTTCACGGTTTGTTTTTTGTGTTGAAAGTAACTATAAAACCACAGGCTAGATAATATTAAAATAATGAAGTGCAAGGATTTCACTGCATTTCCCTGGATTAGTGAAATTTACTAATCTGCCCAGAGTTATCTTGTGGTAAGATGGGCAGCCAATAAATTTTACAAATAAATAAAAATAAATAATTACCTTAGAACTTTACTCAGCAATATCTGACCTTAGGATATCCTCTTTCCTGATCACATTAGAATAATTAAAAGGAAATAGGAAAGTCCAAAAATGATTACTGCAGAAAATCAGTGTCTATGAGACTAATGAATTCTAAATTTTGCACATAAAGTTCAGCAGAGAAGTAAAGTCTTTAGCCAGATGTACCCAAGTGTCAAGGTTCATATTAACATTTTCTTGCTAATTAGAATTGCTTAAATATTGATGAACCTCTTTTTGTATTATATGAATACATTGCCGCCTCGTGCTTTGTCAGAAGCTATATTTAGGTTCTCTGCAAAGCTAGAGCCAACGAAATCCATTAACTGGAGAGCATACATAAAAATAGAAAGAGAAAGCTGGAAAATATGCTTGAAAACTCTACTTGACTCTTTAGCACTTACATTGTGTAAGTCCAGACATGAAATAAATTGCTGAAGTCATTAAGATGACTATATATGGCAAGTTTCTGGATGTCATTTGTATGGCAAGAAGTTCAACAATATTGAATGAAATGTGTGGTGGAAAAAAGTAGGCAGAAAAGATAGAAGGGAAAAGCCAGATCAGATAGGCAGTTATAATATGAAAATAGTAACATTTCCGAAGGTAGCAGAAAAAGAATCATAATGGGTGAGAATAGGATATAAATTACTAACTAAAATCCTTTCATCAAACAGCCTGATGTTAAAACTGACATACAAAAAGCAGTGGGAGGGAGAATTACATTCATTATGTACTTTATTCAGGATCAAAACTATTGGGAAATCTGAAATACTGCCTTAAAACAGTTCCGATGTTAGAACTATATTGTTCCACAGAATGTTTACTTTTAGGTTTACATGCATAAAATTATTCTCACATGTATACTTGTTTCAGTATGGCTAAGGACACACAAAGTAGAAAAGGAGGAAAAAGAGGATTTCCTCTTCAGTGTTTGACTTTGGATGAAATACATGCAATGTGTAATCCAGACAAAGTTAAACACATTTAAAATCCTCTGACTTTAATGGTGAGGTTAAACTGGTTCTTCAAGAGACATAAGTGACTTTATCATCGATTAGATCATGTCTATAATTCAGCTCTAAGGAGGATATTTCAGAAACAAACCATTCCATGATAGATAATGTTGTTAGTGGATTGTGTCTTCTGCCTGTTAGTGCAGTCTTAGCAAGGCATATTAGGAGGCATAGAATAAATCAGATTCCAGTCTGAGATCTCCTTCCTGCCGCTCCTTGGAGAAAATTCTGTGGCTATTCTGCTTTGATATTAGAACTCTAGAATGAAACTTGGTGACATAGTTGGAAGAACTCTGAATCTACAATAGAGGCCAAAATTGTGGAAACCTTTTGGGAAAAGTGTACATTTGAGGTTTGATAGCTAATAACACCACTTGTTTTGGAGTAGTACCATAAAATTATATATCAATGGAAAGATAATTTAATCAAGAATGTAATGCAATAACTTTTATGAAGGATTTGCTATTAAAACAGCAGTTATAAAGAAGAAAAGTGAAACACGTAGAAAAAACGAGATATACAAAAATTATCATCATGTCAGTTAATACTTAGTTGGGTAACCTTTAGCATGAATTATGGCCTTTCAACATCTTCCCATGGAATGAACCAAGTCCTTTAGTTCTGCAGCTGTTATAATGTGAAATCAAGATTGAATGATTGCTTCTATTAACTGGTTTTTATTGCTGGGTCGCTTCTGACTAACAAGTTTCTTTAGTCAGCTCGATAGATTTTCAATTGGGTTAAGATCTGAGCTATTCCCAGGCCATTCCAGCAGTGGAATATGATTATCTTGAAACCACTTTTTGCACACAGCAGCAACATGACATGGAGCTGAATCCTGTTGAAATATAAATGCTTCATTGTCTTGGAAAAGATCATGTGCGGAAGGCTTCAGTTTGGGCTGAAGTATTTCATTTGGGCTCAAGGTATTTTTGGCCATTTATATTCCCATTAATCACACAAATTCTGCCCGCACCTTTTGATGTCATACAACCCCAGATCATAACACTGACTTGGTGTTTCACGGTAATGTAATGCAATCAGGATGCAAATCTTCTCCTAACATATTTTATGTCATCACTACCAAACAGGGAGATCTTGGTCTCATCACTCCAAATAATACTGTCCCATTGTTCCTCTGTCTAGGTAACATGGGTTTTAGCCCAGTTTAGTCTTTTCAACCTTTGTTTGAGAGATAAAAGTGGCTTTTTTCGTGGAATTCTAAATTTTAGGCCAAATTCCTATAGTCTGCGCCGAACAGTCCTTGCACTCAACTTCACATTGCATTGTGCCATTTCATCTTGTATACACCCAGATGATTTTCTTCTGTCACATAGGCACAGTCTTTTAATTCTTCACTTGCTGTTGTGCACCTTTTCCTGCCTTTACCAGTGTGGTTTTGTAGTGACTGACTCTCCTTATACTTCTTCAAAAATGTAGAAATGCCACCTTTGGTTAAGTTTCCACCAATTTTTCTTCTAATTTCTTTATAACTGTAGCCTTTTTCACTTAATAATACTATTTTACATTGCTTTTTACACCATTACTTTAATTTTATTACGTTTTACAAGCTCACTAAATGAAAGAACACGAAAAACCCCAACCAACTTGATAGCAATCACATAACACACTGACAAATGTCATCCTCTCAGATTCAATACATGACATCAATAACTGAATCCTACTGTGATCTGATTGTCTCATTGCCAAAACAAGATGACACCTGATTTGCTCTCTAAACACTCATGCTCATTGGCTACAATCAGATGAAGGAAAGGTACCTGATATCAACCTAAGCAAGTTGTGCTTCTTTTTTCTGGTTATTTGGCTATAACTTTTCATAGAATACAGATAATTGAACAAACTTTGTTGCATTATATTCTTGATTAAATTATCTTTCCATTGATATATAATTTTATATATCCATGGTGTTATTAGCCATCAAACCTCAAATGTACACTTTTCCCAAAAGGTTTCCCCAATTTTGGCCAATACTGTATAGGACTGAAAGCTGTCTCAGCCTTCATTCATGCTTACAGGGTTAAAGCTGGTTTTAAAGAATCCTATATAATTGGTCTCAATTGGAAAAAAACACCTTTTTAAAGAAAAATTGGGAAAAACAGTGAATTACTGAATTTGCTCCTTATTTGCACCCTTCTGAAGTTTTGGTATTAAGGTTTTAAATTTTTGCTCAAGTATAATTTTAAAGTTTTTCTTAAGTAAATCAGTGTGCCATAGACACATAAACAGTTGCCTTGACAAACAACAGATTTATTGCAATGTTCAGGTTTTAGCCTGTTATTCTTTTTTTCTAGTATTAGATGTGGTCTAACAGCTAACCCTTGGAAATTCATATGCAGCTAAGATAAAAAAAATGTTTTGTTGGATGGTAGAAAAAGAGACAGTAACTTTCCAGACATATAAATCTTATCCTTATTCAAATTATAGAGATATTTATTTGTTATGGTGCTTTTAATATGTTTATTTCTAATGTATACAATGCCCTATGAGGCATTTCTTTTCATAAGTTCTTAACCATATCCCTCCCTTACTTATGATTCACACAAATGCTGCTTATCACAACTTTGATATGCTGATTCCATTAGACAGGTGCAGTACTTTCACCTTAAGTTTTCTTTTAGCCTAGACCAGAGAGAACAACTGAAAGAAGGAAAAATAACTCTTTCCTGAGTTTTGTTAAATTCCAATGTCTTTGCAAAGCTGCCTTTACAAATGTTTGTCTGATCGTCCATTCCAAATGCTGCATTTTTTTTTTAAACCACTGAATCTTCTCCCCAGATCTCCTTCTGGGTCCTCAATTACAAATTCTTTCTTTAATGTGCTTGGATTTACATAGCACATTCAATCCACACAATGCACATTTATTTATTTATATATCAAATTTATATGGTCAGCCATCTAATAAAAATTTCTTTGGATTGCATACAACAAAGATATAAAACAGTACAAATGTCAAAAAGCACCGTTTAAATTAAAGCATAAAACACATGAGATTAGATCAACAAGAGGGCCACTTCCACTGAGAGCCTGATAACAAAGCCAGGTCTTTAGGGGCTTCTGGAAAATAAGTAGGTAAGGAGCTTACCTCACTTTGGAAGACAGGTTCCATAAGGAAGCCTGCCTCCTTAAGCCCGCCAAGTGTAGTTCCCTAACAGATGGGACCTGAAGCATGTCTTTTCTGCCATATCTGATATCTGTACTACATAAATAATGGCAAACAACTTCCTTAATTGTCTAACACTTCTGCCCTTTTATGTATTTCTCTTGAAAGCAAACATGTATTGGATTTTTTTGCCCACTTGTGTTTCTAAAAGAAGCTCCTTGGAAGAAAACTGGCAGGATCTCAAGAGAGCCTATAGGTGATTCATGAGTAAAGCACTAGGGAGCAGCAGAAGAAAATGCATGCTCACAACCTCAAGTGGAGCCTGCTAAAAAATACCGAGTTTGCCCCAAACTCCATTTTCTAGTCCATGTTTGAACAGAAAAAATTGTAAAAGTTACAGAGCTCTACTAAGCTGCTTGGTGATTATCTAGGCACTTGGTAAGTGTTTCTTCATTGTGCGAGCAGGATTAAAATAAAAAGTAAAGAAATAATTATATGACTTTAAAAGAATTAAAAGCAAAAAGCTTGCCAAGAATTTGAACCATGATTTTAAACAGAAGAAGGGAATAGTCAAATGTGGAAAATTATTCATCTTAAAGGATGCATTAGTTAAATAAATAATATTTATCTCTGTGGGAATGAAACTGTTTAAACTAAGAAAGATGTTTGGTTGATTTAATTAAACAGAGATATAACGGAACATTATGAAAGATTGTGCGATTATAGAACTGGAAAATATTGAACTGTATTAATAACAGATAAAGAGGGGGAAATTTCTATTTTTAATTTCTCTTTTCTGGATTGCAAATTAAAAAGCAAAAAGGCTATGACTAGGAAAGCAGCAAAAATCAGAGAAGGGAGGGGAGTATCATTAACAACAGAACAAAAAGAGGGATTACAAGAAATTATATAAAGATGTAGAATGGAAAAATAATGATGATATACTAAAATACTTGCAATTAGCTGATCTACCGAAAGTTCCAGAAGAGATTAAAAATATGTTAAACAAAGAGATAACAACTTTGGAACTATCTGAGACAATTAAAAAACAAAAAACAATAAAGCCCCAGGTCCGGACGGTTTACCAATAGAAATATACAAAATTATGCAAGAATCTCTAAGTCCAATATTAATAGATCTATTCAATGAGGTTCTGAAGAACACAAAAATTCTGACCTCATGGGAAGAAGCAACTATCACTTTGATCCCCAAGGATAATTCAGATTTGGCGCTCATTAAAAACTATAGGCCCATTTCACTATTAAATTCGGACTATAAAATTTTCATG
The DNA here is from genome assembly GCA_034064705.1 of Bothrops alternatus. Classification (NCBI taxonomy): domain Eukaryota; kingdom Metazoa; phylum Chordata; class Lepidosauria; order Squamata; family Viperidae; genus Bothrops; species Bothrops alternatus. The sequence goes on from JARGCV010000124.1 coordinate 2,410,169, forward strand.
CCCATAATGGCTATAAACGTCTTAAAAGATTCTTAGTAAAATTCATACATACAGATCAAAATGGTTTTCTACCCAAAAGATACATAAGAAATAATGTCAGGATCATATTGGACGTATTAGAATATTATGAAGCTCACAATGAAAAACAAATGGGACTAATCTTTCTCGATGCACAAAAAGCATTCAACAATGTGAAATGGGATTTTATGTTTAACCAATTGAAATACATGGATTTTGGGGAGAATTTCATAAACATGTTCAAAGCGATTTATTCCAAACAGGTAGCTAAAGTGATAATTAATGGAGAAACTACTAAAGGTTTTCAAATCCAAAAAGATACAAGGCAAGGTTGTCCGTTATCTCCACTATTGTTTATATTATCCCTGGAGGTACTAAACAGAATGATTCGGAAAGATGAGCAGATTAAAGGTTTAGAGATCAAGAGAGAAATTTTCAAATTGCAAGCCTTTGCTGACGATCTTGTTTTTATAGCCGAAGAGCCATTACAATCAGGGATAAGGCTAATGAAAGCACTGGGTGAATATGGTGAAATGGCAGGCCTAAAGATAAATAAGGAAAAAATTAAAATGCTCGTGAAGAATATGATTAGAACACAGAAAAATGAACTAGCTGATAGATTAGGCATTCAGATCACAAAGAAAATAAGATACTTAGGGATACAATTAACAGCTAGGTGTGTGACAATTAAAAGAGACAATTATGATAAATTAATGGAACAGATTAAAATGGACTTGGATACCTGGACAAACCTTCAGCTCTCTTTTATGGATAGAATTGCCGTAATCAAAATGAACGTATTACCTAAAATATTATTTCTATTTCAATGTATACCAATTAAATTAGAAAAGGAATTCTTTCAAAATTTCAACCAATCCATACTTAAATTCATTTGGCAAGGAAAAAAAGCAAGGATTAAATTAAAATTATTACAGGATGCTAAGGAAAGGGGGGGGTCTTGGCCTCCCTGACCTGGAAAAATACTATCAATCTACAATCTTACTATGGGTGCGGGATTGGATTCGACTGGAAAACTGGAGATTATTAAAATTGGAAGGTCATGACATGCAGACTGGATGCCACGCTATGTTATGGGATGAGAAACAAAGTTCACCAGTACTTCCGGAGGCACTACATCAGACGGGCGTTAATAGATGTATGGACCAAAATCCGGCAACAGAATTATAGGCAAGTTCCCAATTGGATTTCAACATTAGAAATGTATATACACCCAAGGTTTATCCAGTTAGGGAATGTGATAACTTATAAAAACATATTAGACGAGAGAGGAGAATTAAAATTGAGGAAAAATCTTCAAGATGCAGGGATAGAATTAGAATAGTGGGCATACCTCCAACTACAAGCAAGAAATAGGAAAGACAGACAAGAACGGGAGAGCGGAGGTGAGAGCCGGACAAGAGAACGAAAGAGGAGAGGGCTGGGGCAGCCGGACAGAAGGAGGAAGCCACGGGCGGCAGAGAATGGGAGAGAGAGAGGCGAGAGAGGAGAGCGACATTGGCAAGAGGGGCGAGGGCAGCTGGGGGGGTCTCCCAACCTAGAGAGGACCCCCAGATGAGCCGAAGAGGGTGAGAAACGCCGGGAGAGCAGCGGAGCGGCCTGGAGTGGCAGATAGAGACGGAGACAACAAACGGAGCTGGAAGGAGAGACCAGTAGCATGAGGAGGACCCTCAGAAGACCTCAAAAAGGTACCGGAGGCGGCAAGGAAGAGCCAGGCAGGCGGAGGAGGAGAAGATCGAACGGGCGAGCGGAGGCAACGCAAGAAAGAGGGGGGGAAACCCTACGGAAACGCCGTTCTTCCTCCCCCACAGCGGGCGGCGAGCTTGGGAAATCCAGAAGCTTTAGAAAAGGATTAATTTTCCTTGACTTAAATGAGGCTTCAGAACAAATGAGCCACGTTTAGTGCTAATTTTCTGAGAAACTATTTGAAAGCCTGAAGCCTGACTGTTTATATGCCTGAAGATTAGCTGTATTGCATCTTGAGAAAAGGGCCATCTGCACAAGCTCCAGATCCTCTCATCTTTGTAGCACCCCTGCTGGTACTGCAAAGTTTATTTGAAAATAAATTCCATCCCTTATTGAGCTATTATTTTGCTGTTTGAATATGAACTGTGAGACATAAACACTTGCAAACTTATAACAGAAGAATTTGATCCAATCTATCCTATCAGCTTGATAATCTTGCACAGGAACAATTCTCCCACAACTCTTTGCATTAAAGGGTGGCTTTAAGGGTTGATAGGACAACAGGAGGATAAGCTCAAAATGGCCTCCAAACAGACCAAACAGACCAAACTGACACACACAAAGGGAGCTGCATCCTCCCCAGCTCAGCCCCCCAATCTGCCAGGCAACACCCCACCCATCCCCACACACCCCCATCCAACTACAGGCCCTCAGACCCATCCACCAACCCATGCCTGCCCAACAGCATACATGATCCAAGGACTCAAAGAGACGATAGAGACGCTGGTAATAAGGATGGATGGCATGGATAGAAAACTGGAGGAAATGGATTTAAGGATGGAGAAAAGATGCATAGAAGCAGAACAGAGGATGGAGGAGAGATGCAAAGGCATAAAACAGATGCTGGCGGACCAAGGTAGAGACCTAGAGAGAAAGTGGGAAGAACAACGCAGAGTGATGGCCACAGACCTGGACCAAATGAAGGAGGCAATGCAAGCACACTACAGGAGAATAGAGGATGAAATGGAGAAGAACCTTCAGGAAATCAGGGAGAATACGGAAAAGAGGATGGAAGAAGTGGAGAACCGCATAGAGGGACAGATAGCAGAGATGAAAGGAGTGGCCCAAGACCAGTCCACCATGATGCAATACTGGCAAATGGCGTCTGCAATCAGGTTTAGAGGGTGGAAAGAGACAACAAACGAAACCCAAGGGGGCCTGCTCGGAACCTTCGTAGGGGCCCTGGCAACATTTCTGGGTAAGAAAACTGGAGAGATTGCATGGCAATTCGATAGAATCTACAGAGTTGGCACATGGAAGTCAGCAAATAGGCATCAACCAAGAGATGTGGTCATCCACTTCGCAACACAGAGATTCCAGAACCTCATCTCTGTCACTTCCTACAATAAGAGATTCTACATAGAGGAGCAGGAGGTGAAGGTACTGAAAGAGATCCCCCCCGGCAATGCTGAGAGACAGAAAGGACTACAAATTCCTGGTCAATGAACTGAGACCACGCGCTCTGCAATATCATTGGGAAACCCCAACAGGGATGTCATTTCTCTATAGAAATAAAAGATACTACTTGAACTCGGTCCAGAAAGCCAAAGACTTCCTTGAAAAAGAACTGAAGCCGGACGGTCCTCAACCCACTACGAGGGAAGACGCAGAAAGACCACTGGAACGCGGAAGGGATTGAGACCAACGAGCAAACCATTCAGAAGCACAGACCGGCACAGTAGCACAAGAAAGGAATGGACCACCTCGAGATACGACGACACAGAGAACAGAGGGCAACAAAAACAAGGAAACAGGGCAGTCTGTGGAGGGCAGGATACTAAGATCCACTACCAAACACACAGACCAGCAAGACAAGACCCTACTACACAACATGAGCACCAACTCGGATATCATGGGAACGAGACCAAAGAAGAAATCAGGAGAAAGAACAGAAGCGGTCTTGCAAGAGTATCCTGAAACCAATGATGACAACTAAATATCTGACCTGGAATGTTAACGGACTAAACTCCCCCCAGAAAAGGAGAAAAATATTTCACTACCTGAACCAAGCTAAAAGCGATATAATCTGCCTAGAAGAAACACACATCAGAGCGGCAGACCAGAAATATCTAACCAACTACAAATTAGGCGCGCACTTTGTGGCAGCGGCACCAGGAAAAAAGAATGGCATTGTTATATATGTAAAGAAACAGGTAATAGCTAAGCTAATAGAGTCAGACCCCCAAGGTAGATACCTGGCAATCGAAATAACACAAGAAGACAAGAAGATTCTGGTGATGGGCATATATGCACCAAATCAGCAACAAGGCAAATTCTACAAAAGGATACACAAGAAGTTAACACAACTCAACTACAGATCTTGCATTATACTGGGCGACTGGAACGGGGTCATAGAGACTTCCCTGGACAAGAAGAAGACTAAACCTAACCTGCAAAAGCACTCCAAGTTGCCTAAATCCTTCTTTGACATGACGGAGGACCTCGAACTGACGGACGTTTGGAGGGAAAGGCACGGCAAAGAACAAGAATTCACTTTCTTCTCAGACAGACATCAATCATTCTCCAGAATTGACTTTATATTAACATCTGGCGACCTGCTAGTTTGTCTCAACGCGGTGAAAATCCTACCCAAAGTACTAACAGATCACAACCCTGTGAAGATGGAATTAAGACATGGCTTGAAACAGAGGAGATCCTGGAGAATTAACGAAAACCTGTTTCGACATGAAGACAAGGTGGCTGAATGCAAAAATGCCATGAAGGAATTCTTCAACATAAATATGAACAACGAAACACCTATAGAAATTATTTGGGACGCCAGCAAGGCGTATATGCGTGGGTTTCTTATGGACATGAATAACAGACACCGTCGCAAACAAGAACAAAAAAGAAAAGAGTTAGAAGACGAAATAAGTAAGAAGGAGCGGCTATTAATAAAAAGACCAGACGACAAAATCACCAAAGAAGGAATCAAGATTCTAAGAAAGCAATTTGACATGTTGATGGCAGACCAAGTTGCAAGGAATATACAATATGCAAAACACAAGACATTCTGCAATGCCAACAAACCGGGTTGATGGCTGGCTTATACCATAAGAAAGAAGCAGAAATCCCGCATAATTGAAAAGATTGAGTACAAAGGCAAGGAAGAATTTCGACAGGAAACCATCAAGAAAGCCTTTACAGAGTTCTACTCAAAACTGTACGCCGGGGAGAAGACACAAGACAAAGAGATAGATAAGTTTCTACAAGATGAAAAGATACCGGCAATCACAGTTGCACAAAGAGACGCCCTGAATGCTTTAATCACAAAGGAGGAAATACACTCAGTGATCAAACAACTAAAAAATGGAAAATCGCCCGGGACGGATGGGATAACAGCGACCTACTACAAGCATCTCCAGGAGGAGATGCTAGAACTCCTCAGAAAGCTATTTACCAACATACAAGAAGGAGGCAAAGTCCCACCGTCCTGGAAAACAGCCTACATCTCGTTAATCCCCAAGGAGGGGAAGGATAACGCACAACCTGCAAACTACAGACCCATCTCACTACTAAACACAGACTACAAAATCTTCGCAAAAATTTTGGCCAACAGATTAATGACTGTACTACAAAAAACAATACACCCAGACCAAAGGGGATTTATACAAGGGCGCCAGATGAAAACCAACGTGAGACAGCTGTTGAACATAATAGAGTACTTGGAAAGGCACAACCAGGTACCAGCCACCCTTACGTTTGTGGATGCGGAAAAAGCCTTCAACAGACTGAATTGGCCGTTTCTGACGAACTTGGTCCGGAAGATGAAAATGGGAGCACAGTTTCTCAACTCCATACTGGCAATTTACCAGAAACAAACAGGCCAGATCATTGTTAATGGAGACCTAACGGACTCATTCAACATAGAAAGAGGCACGAGACAGGGCTGCCTGCTGTCATCCCTGCTATTTGTCCTAACGCTGGAGATTCTACTGAACAAGATAAGAGCGGCAGAGGACATAAAAGGCATACAGATTAGACAACAAGACTACAGACTGTGTGCCTTTGCAGATGACTTGCTGGTGACAGTGTCACAACCAGTACAGTCAGCAAGGAGATTGATGGAGATAATGGAAGACTATGGCAGGGTGTCAGGCTTCAAAGTAAATATATCAAAAACGAAGATGCTAGTTAAAGATCTAGACAACAAAACAAAACAGGACTTGGAAAGAATAACGGGTTGTGAAATAGTCAAGAAAGTTAAATACTTAGGAGTGGACATAGAAACAACGAATGCGAAACTATACAAGAATAACTACGGGGTGCTGTGGAACAAGATACAAACAGATCTGGAAAGGTGGAAAACACTACGACTGTCTCTGCTGGGCAGGATAGCAGTAGTAAAGATGAATGTCTTGCCAAGATTTCTATTCCTCTTTCAAATGCTACCCATACTCAAAAAGGATGTGGACTTGGACAACTGGCAGAAGGGCATCAACAGATTATTTGGGATGGCAAGAGACCGAGGGTGAAACTAAAAATCATCCAGGACACGAGGAAGAGAGGGGGACTAAAAATGCCTAATCTAAAGCTATACTACTATGCAGCGACGTTGGTGGCGTTGAGTGACTGGATCAACATGACGAATGAGAGAATACTGAATGTTGAAGGGCATGGTCTACTATTCGGCTGGCATGCATACTTGGTGTACGACAAAAAGGCAGACAGGAACTTCAAGGAGAACCCACTACGAATCCCGTTGTTGTGGGTCTGGAGGAAATATAAGTACCTTCTACACGATAAGATCCCCATCTGGACAATCCCCGGACACGCAATAGGGGATGTAAACATAACCCAAGAGCAGGGAGTAGTGCCCTACAGTAAACTGGTACTGGAAGAAGAAAATGGGTTCTCCTTAAAGTCACAAACAACGCTAGCAGATGAAGGCATAGGAGGTACCTGGCTATCATACCTACAACTGCAGTCAAGGTGGCATAAAGACAAGAAGAAGGGCTTATCCCAGACTGACGAGACTTTAATTGAACAGATTAGAGAGCAGGGGATCATGCATATCAAACGAGTGTACAGTGTACTAATAGAAATTGACTCTGAAACGGTGCTAGTCAAAAACTGTATGGTAAAGTGGGAACAAGACTTTGGACCTCCGATCGCGATGGAAACGTGGGAGGAAATCTGGGTGAGAAATGTAGAATTCACGAAAGCGCAACAGCTAAGAGAAAACTTCTACAAGATGTTCTACAGGTGGCATCTAGACCCGAAAAAACTATCATACATCTATCCGGACACCCAGCCCAAGTGCTGGAGGTGTGGCGATGGGGAGGCTACATACTTTCACGTTTGGTGGACATGCAGAAAAATCAAAGCCTTCTGGAGGAAGATATGGTGGACACTCCAAACTATATTCAAAAAGCGTATTGAATTTCTACCTCAGGTTTTTCTGTTAGGGATCATAAAAGATTGCACTACCTCAGAGACGAGCTTATTTCTAAACTTGATCACAGCAGCCAGATTGCTGGTGGGACAATACTGGAAGAATACAGAAATACCACCTATGGAAGAATGGACTTTGAAAGTAATAAATTTGGCGGAAATGGCGAAAATATCGGCATATTTGAAAGATCGCTCAAATGAACAATATTTGACAGACTGGAAACAGTGGATAGACTATATACAAGAGAAACACCAATCAAACAAAATGTATCTGGCGTATAGTTGAAGCTCGACGTGAAGAGTGAAGAATGTTTACCAAACCAGACGTTTACAAAGACTAATACCTAATGTTGTATTTTATGTTATAGGATGATTGCCTCTTAATATGATCTTATGCTTAATGTTGTTTGCTTTAATATTGAAAAAGCGGATTGAATTTCTAACTCAGGTTATCGAATTTCTACCTCAGGATCTTTTGTTAGGGATCATAAAAGATTGCACTATTACTGAGACGAAGTTAATTATGAAGCGCGAATGAACAATATGTGATAGGCTAGATACAGTAGATAGACTATATATAAGAGAAACGCCAATCAAATGAAATGTATCAGGTGTATAGTCGAGGTTTGACGTGAGGAGCGAAGAATATTTACCAAACCAGACGTTTACAAAGACTAATATATCAGGCTGTATTTTCAGGTTTTATGAGGACAGCTTCTTAATATGATCCTATGTTTAATGTTGACTGCGTTAATATTGGAAAAGCATACCGAATTTCTACCTCAGGCTATTGAATTTCTACCTCAGGATCTTTTGTTAGGGACCATAAAAGATTTCACTACTACTGAGACGAATTTACTTCTGAAGCTCGAATGAACAATACGTGATAGACTAGAAACAGTAGTTAGAACATACATAAGAGGAATGTTTACTAAAACAGACATGCACAAAGACTAATCCTTAGTGTTGTATTGCAGGTTATAAGATGATTGCTTTCTAATACGATCTTATGTTTGATGTTGAATGTTTCAATAAAATAATTTTTATATTAAAAAAAAGAAATAGGAAAGACAAAAAAGAGTGGGGTATAAAAATAGAATCGACAGAACTAGACAAAATATTATTAGGGCTCGAAGATAAAATGATTAAAAAAATATATCACTTTCTTTTAGATCAGGCAATGTATGAAGAACAGGTCAAGGAGACTATGCTAATTTGGAGTAGGGATTTTGGTTTCAGTATCCATCTGCATATTTGGCAAGAATTGTGGGAAAAAAATAGGAAACTCACTCTAGCTACCTCGTACAAGGAAAATCTCTATAAGATGTTTTATAGATGGCACTTCCCACCCGTAAGGCTAGCCAAAATGGGTCCAAATATCTCACCTTTATGCTGGAAATGTAAAACAGCAATAGGATCATATTATCATATGTGGTGGGAATGCCCAAAGGCCTGTGAATATTGGAATAGAATACGAAGATGGCTGAAAGATATATTAATGTTGGACTTAGAGTTAAAACCTGAACTTTTCCTGTTGGGAATAACTATGGAGAAATACAATAAGGGAACAATCTATTTGCTGTTACATGTCTTGACTGCAGCTAGGCTTCCATTCGCACAAAAATGGAAGAGCAAAGAAATTCCCACAGAGGAAGAGACACTATATAAAATATTATCATGTGCGGAAATGGACAGGCTCACAATGGTATTGAAAGACAAATGTAGATCAGTTTATTTCGAAACCTGGGATAAATTTTACCGCTGGAGGGATTCGAGGAGGACGGTTGGGATTATAGGCTAGTGTTAAGATAGAAATATATATAATTTTAGAATAAGTATTGTATATAAAATTTAGATGTATATTCAGAGATGAAGAACCGATTGTAAAATGTGGAATAATTTGATAAGAATGTATATACTGGAATGTCACGTTATATCCAATGGTTTTTTTAAATTGTATTATAAATAAAATTTTGGAAAAAAAAGAAAGAAAGAAAGCAGAACTCTTGGAAACTGTTGTGTCCTGGGCTTGATGAGGAAACTCAGCAAGCCCAGAAATGTTGCAAATGGTCCCGGGCAACCTTACAAGCTGCCCAGGACCAGACTGGTTGGCGCCGGTCTTGCACGCAAGTGCAAGGCGCAAATAAAGGGGATTTATGATTGGATGTGGGAAAAACTATAAAAGGCCTGTGAGCCTGTTGGGTTGCTGAGCGGTAACGTGGAACAAATAAAGAAGAACTTGGTTAACAACTTGTGTGTCGCTTCAATGCCGTGAACCCCAATACACAAAAGTGGTGATGAAGGTGGGATCGCTGCAAAGAAGAAGACAACTCAAAGAACCTAGCCTCTACAAAAAGAGCTGGAAGCCGGGAAGTTGGCGCCCAGATCTGCACTCACCTGCCAGTATGCAAACGCTGGAGGTGGGCTTGGCAAACGGGCCTCTTCCCAGCCGGAGTTGCAGCGAGGCTAAGAGAAGCCAGAAATGTTGAAGATCGGCCGGCTGTCCGAATTCAACGTGTCTCACCCGGAGCATTGGAACTCTTACGTGATCCGGGTAGAAAACTACCTGCGAGTTAACCAGGTTCGAGAAGATTGTTTGAAGGCATCTACCCTGCTGTGCGTCTGTGGTCAGCACACTGTCTACATGGCCGAAAATTTAGTAGCTCCTGCACCGCTTGAGTCTGTGACCTACACAGACCTGAAGAACATGTTGAAGGATCACATTCATCCGAAGCTATCTGTAATTGCTTGGAGGCACGCTTTTGAGCAGAGGGACCAGAAGTCTGGTGAGTCTGCTGCGGAATTCATCGCTGCTTTGAGACAAGCTGCCAGGCCTTGTGAATTCAAGGACCTGGAAGAACGTTTAAGAGACCGTTTCGTCTGCGGCCTTAGAAGCAGAGAGCTCAACAAAAAAATCTTTGCCAAAGCTGAAGTCACTTTCCAAGATGTCTTGCATGAAGTTGCAGCTGAAGAGGCAGCAGGCGGCTCTCTGAAGGCCTTGAGGCTCGCGAGAAACACTCCAGCAATTGCAACCGTCCATCGAGAGGACGCCCAAGAAGTTCAAGATCTGGACCCGAAGGAAGAGGTGGACTGACTGCACCAGCCTGCAGCACGATGGCCGTGAGAGAAGCCAGACAAGGTCCCAGCAGCTCTTCAGTGTCTCGGATGCGGTGGATGCCACAAGAGAACAGACTGCCGATTCCGCTCCGCCATTTGTCAGGCATGTGGTAAGCAAGGCCACATTGCCTCCGTCTGTTTGGGTCGCCAGCAGGTGCAACCTTGGGAAGAATTGTTTCAGAAAGGTACCAGGGTCCCCAGCCAACACAGGGTGGGCTTCTGCACATCGCACAGGAGTATTCTGAGGAAAGGGACACACAAACCCCTTAAGAAAAAACTTTGCATTGATGTGAAGTTGCAAAGGGTTCCCTTATCAATGGAGTTGGATACAGGGTCTGCTCTATCAATCATTTCACTTGACACATTCAAAAGGATTTGTGGTAGTAGTGGCCACCGAGTCAGACTCAGGCCATCAAATTTAATCCTCACTGACTTCCAGAATTCCAAAGTCAGTGTGAAAGGGGAGGCTACACTCAAGGTGCAGTGTAAGGCTTTTAAGGGCTTCCTAGATGTGGTGGTAGTTGGGGGTGAATGCACAAGTCTTATTGGACTCGATTGGTTTGAGGCCCTTGGAATCCAAGTGACTGGGCTTCACAGCTTGCAAACGTTGGGCCTTACAGATGTTTGCAAGGAATTTGCTGATGTGTTTAGCTCAGAGCTTGGCTCCTACAAGGGGCCTTCCATTGCATTACGTTTAGACCCAACTATCATGCCCATCAGGATCAAGCCTAGAAGGGTGCCTTTTGCCCTCAAAAGCAAGATAGATGCAGAGCTGGACAAACTGCTCCAGCAGGGCATCTTAGGACCTGTGGACTCTAGTCCATAGGAAACACCCATAGTAATGACTTTAAAGGCTAATGGAGAAGTCTGCATATGCGCAGACTATAAGTGTACATTGCATAAAGCATTGCAACAGCACACATATCCAGTGCCTGTGGTGAGTCACATTCTGGACTTCCCTCAAAGGGGGGCGCCTTTTTGCAAAACTTGATTTGGCACAGGCCTATCAACAGCTACCTGTTGATGAGGCAACTGCAGAGGCCCAAACCATTGTGACACATAGAGGGGCCTTTAAGGTTAAAAGACTGCAGTTTGGGGTTAATGTAGCCCCTGGCATATTTCAACGTGTCATGGAACGCACACTTCATGGTATTCCTGGGGTCTGTCCCTACTTCGATGACATCCTCATTGCTGGGGAGTCATCTCAAAATCTTGCTGAATGATTAAGGGCTGTCTTGCTTCATTTCCGCCAAGCAGGCCTTAAATTGAAGCAAGATAAATGCAAAATAGGAGTCACTTCCACTGATTTCTTAGGTTTCAGGATTGATGCTCAAGACATCCACCCTGCTGAATCCAAGTTTCAAGCAATTCAGCAGGCCCCAAGTCCCAAGTGCAAGAGCGAGCTGCAAGCTTTCTTGGGGCTTTTAAACTTCTATCACACATTTCTCTCACATAAGGCTGCAGTGGCAGAGCCATTACACCGACTCTCAGACAAACAGGCTCCATGGCAGTAGACTAAAGTGCATGAAAGGAGTTTCAATGAGGTTAAGGCCTTGCTCTCTTCAAATGCTGTTTTAGCTCATTTCAATGAGCAACTGCCGGTGTGCATCCCATGCGATGCATCTCCTTATGGAGTGGGAGCAGTACTTAGCCACCTGAAGGCTGATGGGACACAAGTCCCTGTAGTCTATTATTCAAGGACTCTGTCATCTGCAGAGCGGAATTATGCTCAGATTAACAGAGAAGCCTTGGCCATAGTGGCTGGCATAAAGAAATTCCATAATTTCTTATATGGCCGCCATTTCACGGTCTACACAGACCATAAGCCTCTGCTGGGTTTGTTTACTACTAACAAACAGACACCACACATTATTTCCCCACGTATGCTGAGATGGTCAATTTTCCTATCAGCATATGATTACTCACTCATTCACAAACTTGGAAAAGAGATTTGCCATGCTGACGGCCTCAACAGATTACCTCTCAAACAAAGAGAGGCAGATCCTGCTCCTGCTATTTACATTCTCTCCATTCAGGAGTTACCTGAATCTCCCCTCAATGCTAGGGACGTGGCTGCAGAAACTGCCACTGATCACACGCTCACACGCGTACTAACATGGGTCTTGTCAGGATGGCCTGACACGTGTCCAGATGCTGTGTTTCAAAGCTTCTGGCAAAGAAGGCACGAAGTATTTACATTTAAGGGGTGCCTGTTATGGGGTAGTAGAGTAGTTATCCCAGCCTCACTGAGGTCTAGAGTCTTGTCCTCTCTGCATGAGGGCATTGTGTGCAAGAAAGCACTTGCACGCAGCCATCTTTGGTGGCCTGGGCTCGATAAAGTTACTGAGGCCCAGGTGCATGGGTGCCAGGTATGCCAACAGACATGGCCTGAAATGCCTCAGGCCCCTGTACAGAGGTGGGAGGAGACACAAACCCCTTGGTCAAGGGTACATTTAGATTATGCTGGGCCCTTTCAGGGGCAATTCTTCCTTATCCTGGTGGATAGCCATTCCAAATGGCTAGAGGTTGTACCTGTCTCCTCCACTACTACTGCTAGGACCATCCAGGTGTTGAGAGGAATCTTCGCTACTCATGGGTTTCCTGATGTCCTCGTCTCTGACAATGGCCCTCAATTTACATCTTTTGAGTTCCAGGCTTTCCTACAGGCCAACTTGATCCAGCATGCAACATCAGCTCCTTTCCACCCTTCAACCAACGGGCAAGCTGAACGGATGGTACGCATCACCAAAGATGCACTCAAAAGAATCACGCATGGTAGCTGGTATCACAGGTTAGCAGATTTTCTTCTTGTACACCGCACCACATCATGCACGGCCACTGGCAAGAGCCCAGCTGAACTCCGCTGGGGTCACCACCTCATCACGAACTTGGACAGACTGCACCCAAACCGGGTGGCTTCACAGGTGTCACAGCCGCGGGCATCTAGGAGACTTCAGGTGGGCGATCCAGTCTGGGCGAGGAACTATGGTCCTGGACCTCTCTGGGTCACAGCTGTTGTCTGCAAGATCTCGGGGCCGCTATCATATGAAGTGACCTTGGGAGATGGCTGCATCCTTCGGCGTCATATTGACCAACTGTGCTAGCGGTTGTCCCCCAACATTTCCACTTCTGGCTCTGCTCTCAGGGGGAAGGGGACCAGGAACAAGGTCACACTTCAGGTAAAAATCCTGGGAACCAGGCTTACTGTGCCTGGGGATTTCTGCAGGTTGTTGTTGATGCCCCAATGGAGGAGCAAGGGCATCCTCACAATTCAGCTCTTGCTCTAAACAGGGAGTCACCCCGGGGGGTGGCCTGCGCATCAGCAAGTGCTCCGAACAGGAATTCTCCTGAGAGGGGGTTTGCCATAGAGACGGCTCCTGACTCTGGCACCTCGGCCACATACACAGGAGACTGGAACTATTGGGGCACAGCTGCAATGCAGGTCACATCCGAGACTGGTTGCGGGCTTGAGGGACAATTTCCCAAGAGCAGTCCATGGTGGAAGAGGAGAACTCCGCTCCACCATTGGGCTTGGGGATTTCCTCACCTCCGAGGGAACCTGGCTGGAGTTCAGGAGACTCAGCCAGTCTGCTGTGACGGGGGTCACCTGTCATCCATGGGCATCAAAGTCCTGGTCTATTGAGCCTACCAGAGGGGCCAGTCGGCCAGACACCATTAAGTAAAAGTCCTGGTCTGCCTAGCTGGGCAGGTGAGCTGACAGACCAGGCACCCTCCCTGACCTTGCGTAGGTCGCAAAGGACTAAGGCCCTTCCCAAACACCTGGGAGATTATGTGAGGTTTCTGTCATCACAAAGGAACTTTGCTGGTCTATAACTGGGTGATGGGGATCTACACTTGGTAGAGGGTAAATACACTAATTATAATTTTGGAGAGCATTTTGTTTAAGTTAACCTTATTATTTATAAAGGCATTTGGCCTGTGTACTGGGCAGAGGAATTCCTCTTTTCCCTGCCAAGAAACAAATGTAATTTTGTGTATAGTTGTGTGTTTTATCTAGGGGGGAGGGGTGTTGTGTCCTGGACTTGATGAGGAAACTCAGCAAGCCCAGAAATGTTGCAAATGGTCCCTGGCAACCTTAAAAGCTGCCCGGGACCAGACTGGTTGGCGCCGGTCTTGCGCGGAGGCGCAAGGCACAAATAAAATGGGATTTATGATTGGATGTGGGGAAAAACTTTAAAAGGCCTGCGAGCCTGTTGGGTTGCTGAGTGGTAACGTGTTCCACTTTATTCGTTCCGAATAAAGAAGAACTTGGTTAACAACTTCTGTGTCGCTTCAATGTCACGAACCCCAATACACAATAGAAACGGTCTCTTCCAACATGAACTTTTATTAAAAGAAACTGATAGCGGGCATGACAGACAGGATCTGAGGGATTCCCTTACAATTCAATGTTTTAAAATGTCCCTAAGCAGCCCCCCCACCCTGCAGTTCTTCTGGGCAATTCAAACCGGCAGATTTCTAGGTTTCAACTCCAGGAGAGATAACATCAGTCAGGCTCCATTGGCACGATCATGCAACATCTCCTCACACAGATCCCAGATGCTGCATCTTCTCCCCCCCCCCCTTCACTGGCTGGTAAAGGAGGAGAAGTTCAGAGGAGCATAGGATGAAAGGCAAATGGCTACATTGTTATGGTTAGCAGATCCGAAGCAAATCAACAAAAGGTTACTTTGTAGTGAATAGAGGAAGTGAAAGTACTAAAAAAACCCATGTATACCCCTCCCCCTTAGTAGTATGACAGAATCCAGGAGAGAGTAAGAATTAGTTTTATATCAGAGAAGATAGGTAGAAATGAAATATAACTGTATTCTGACAGAATACTTACAATACCACAACGAGAAACAGGCAGCTTTAATATTCTTAGATGCAGAGAAGGCCTTTGACAATTTAAATTGGACTTTTGTGTTTAAAGTCCTGGAAGAAGCAGACTTTGGAGAGAGCTTTATTCAAAGAGTTAAAGCTATTTACACGTCACAGCAAGCAAAAATGGTTATTTAATGGTGATTTAACTGATCCATGTGACATTCAAAAGGGTACGAGGCAAGAATGCCCCTTGTCTCCCTTGTTGTTTATTTTAGTGTTGGAAGTTTTAAATAGAGACATTAGGCAAGATGAGAGAATAATGAGTATAAATATCAAGAAAGAAGTTTACAAATTGAGGGCATTTGCTGACGACTTGGCTATATTCCTACAGGCTCCAAAAATGAGATAGAATATATGTTGAGGAAATTAAATGAGTTTGGGGTTCTAGCAGGTTTTAAAATAAATAAACAGAAAACAACAGTATGATCAAGAATATGTCCTCCCAGCATGGTGATATATTGAGTAAAAGGTCTGGTTTCAAGGTGGAGAAAAAGGTGAGATATTTGGGTGTTATGTTGACAAACACAAACACAAAACTGTTTCAAAATAATTATGTACCTCTTTGGAATGATATAAAAAGGGATCTACAAAGATGGGACAAACTACATTTATCATTACTGGGCAGGATTTCAGTAATTAAAATGAAAGATTTACCAAAGATGCTCTTTCTGTTCCAGATAATACCAATACTTGCAACGGATATTCCATTTAAACAGTGGCAGAGGGATATCTCTAAATTTATATGGCAAGGAAAGAAACCAAGAATCAAATACAAGTTATTGCAAGATGCTAAGGAAAGAGAAGATCTGGGTTTACCAGATTTGAAATTGTATTTTGATGCATGCTGTTTGGTTTGGTTAAAAAAGTGGGTAAATCTCCAGAATGGGAGGCTGCTCAGTTTGGAAGGCCGTGAATTAAGGTTTGGATGGCATGGGTATTTATGGTACGATAAAGTTAAAGTAAATGTTGATTTTAATAATTTTGTTAGACGTGCCATATTAAGAGTTTGGAATAAATATAAAACAAGTTTTTTTTATGAAATAGCCCCTATGGATGTCTCCCCATGAAACTTTTTAAAGAAAAGAAATGGTGGTGAAGCCAGACTGGTGGACATACGGTAAAATAGTATCTTTCAATTCTGGAGACCCCATCCTCAAGTCTAGGGAAACATTAGAATTAGAAGGTCACGCTTGTCACTGGTCTACATATCAACAAATGAAGGAAAGATTTAAACTAGACAAAAAAGGCCATGGTTTTGCGTTTGCTAAAAATGAACTGGAAATCCTACTATGTGGTAGTGATGATCATATAATTGCCAAGGTCTATAAAACATTATTAAAATTGAATTTGGAAAATGAACATGTAAAACAGTGTATGATCCAGTGGGCAAGGAATTTGGGGTATAATGTGATATCTGAACAATGGGAGAATATGTGGATAAAAGGCTTAAAATACACATTAAATTATAACCTAAAAGAAAAAATTTACAAAATGATGTATTGCTGGTATTTAACACCAGATAAGTTATCTAGAATGTATAAAGGTATTTCAAATGAATATTTGAAATGTAAATGTAAAGAAGGGACTTTTCATCATTTATGATGGACATGTGATAAGGCAAAGAAAAATTGCCATTGTTAAACAAGACAGATGTTAAGTGAATTATGCTCCATTTTTTGCCCTTTTTTGTCCTAGTTGTTAAGCAAATCACTGCAATTGTTAAGTGAATCGTGGTTGTTAAGTGAATCTGGCTTCCCCCATTGACTTTATTTGTCAGAAGCCAGCTGGAAACATTACAAATGGTGATCACATGACCGTTGGATAGTGCAACTGTCATAAATTCAGGCCAGTTTTCAAGTGCCTGAATTTTGCTCATGTGACCATGGGGATGCTGCAATGATCATAAGTGTGAAAACTGGTCATAAGTCACTTTTTTCAGTGCTGTTGTAATTTCATATGGTCACTAAATGAATGGTTGTAAGTCAAGGACTCTCTGTATAGACATTTCTAAGTTTATGACATAAATATGGATTTTAAACGCCTAATGTGGAATATAAATGGGGCAAATGCCAGACTAAAAGGAAAAAGTTATTACACTATTTGAAAAAGCTAAAATAAGAGATAATTTGTTTATAGGGAACACATGTAAGAATAACAGACAAAAATATTTGATTTATTAAATTTTAGGATAAAAATGTATTTCTTCAGGAGCAGGTAAGAAAAAATGGAATTGTTTTGTATATAAACCCAAAATTATAACCAATACTGATATTGACTGATGACCATGGCAGATACATGAGGGTTGAAATTAGTTTGAATGAAACCCTGACTATGATATTAGGAATATACACCCCAAATGATAACAAGCAATATTTTTCAAAGACTTATGAAAAAATTAATAGACTTGCAATATAAAAATTGGTGCCTCTTGGGAGATTGAAATGGAGTTGTTTGCCCACAAAAATATAGAATTTCTATGAAAAGAATTCAAACAGCACAAGGCAAATTATACAAAATATTTTTTGAAATAATGGACAAGTTTGAGCTTATAGATATATGGTGACATAAGAATGGTGACTCTAAAGAATATACATATTTCTCTGAAAGACAGGTCTTTTTCAAGAATAGATATGATTTGGATTTCTAAAAATTTTGTTAAAATAAAAAATGAAGATATTGCCAAAGACCTTTTCAGATACCCAGTGACTTTAAAATATAAAGGAAAAATTAGAATTTATAGGTGGAGGCTAAATGATACTTTTCTACAAAAAGATCAATTATGGTCCTGTGGAAAACGAAAGGAACTTTTACGAATTCCAAAGGGTGCAGAGAGCTTTATTTGCGCAAGGTTCAGAAGCAATAACACAAGCAATTCTGAACCCCGAGGAGGGGTCCAAACTACAGTTTTATAGCTTTTCTCAGGAACAAAGAAGCACACATAGAAATCTACATTGTATTTCATCAGGTTAGTTTCTCACAGGCATACAATGAAGAGAATCTTACTTGATACATTGTTTCTGAATGCAATGTGCTTTTGGTTAGTCACGTATTTGCTAACACAGCTTTATTCCAGTAATTTTGCAGACACATCATTTTGCTTTAGTGATTTTTCATTATCATTATTATTATTCTACTACTTTATTCTTCATTATTCCTACTTTATTCTTCATTATTCCCCCCTTTGGAAGTTTTCCAGCTTAAACTTCCATTATTCTACCTCTGATTCAGGTTCTTTAGTAGGCACCATCTTATATTCCCATAAGGCTAACATTGTTTCGTGTTTTGCAGTTAATTGGGCTGTACTTTCTGAGAGCCTTCGAATCATTGATATAAGACAGGGGAGTAAGCAAGGAATCAAAATACATCCTAGAATTAACAAGACTGCTATAACTATGATGGTTTGTAGGCCTGGTAACTTTGGCCACCATCCTGAAAATATGTCTTCTAAATTAAATCCTTTCCAGGTTTGCACTGGAACATGTCCTAATTTGATCATTTTGTCAGTTATGCCTTTCAATACTTTTCCACTTTCATCTATTTCGATGCAACAGTTTGTTAGGTTGAACTTTCCACATACCCCTCCTTCTTTGGCCAACAGGTAGTCCAAGGCTAACCTATTTTGCATAATATATGTTCTGGATTTCACATTTTCTTTGGCCAATTCAGTTAGTCCCTTCACAGTTTCATTAGTGATTAACTCTACCACTGCTTGTAACCTAATGAGCCTGTTGAGCATATAAATAGGGGTACGGTATCCATACATTCCATCCTCAACCCAAGTAGCCGGGCCATAAACTAGGATGATGCGGCAAGGTGGCCATTCATTTTTTTGCCAAGTGATTCCTGCGCATTGGGTGTATACACTTGGTTCCCTTTTTTTTTCTTATATTGCCAATTTCGTCATAGATAGGAACTCCAAGAATTTGCTTAGTTTTTCATGGTAACAGGAAAAATCCTGGTCGAATTATTCCCAATACACAAGATTCACACCAGTTCTCAGGTAGTTGTCCGTATGCCATTTTCCCCGCAAATCCAGTACATCCATCTGGGGCTAGCCAATGGAGACTGGTATTTGTGGGGTCTTTTAGATATGGCATTCCAGATACGTTAGTAAGGGCATGATGGTCCATAGCAGTGGTTTCGTTGGTTCCAGACCACCATTTACCACTTTCCCAAGTCCCTGTGCATAGGAGGTCACCTACTGCTATGCAAGATTCTGTCTTGTTTCTTGAGTAACAGACATGTCCCACCAAGTTGGAAGTGAGAGTCCAATCACCATCTTTCCCACTTGTATAGGTTAAATTATAATTATTAGACATTTCTAGTACCTTGGTATAATTTAACTCTTGTGCCTCCCATGGCCATCTTTCTCCCATATTTGTTCCAGGAACCAACTGCCATTCTTGACTGTGAGAGTCACTAAATTACAGTTATCTGTTCCACAGGAATCTGCTTTTGTTTCATTCTTTTCAAACAAGATGTGGTTCATCTCCTTCGGGTCTTGGATATGCCACTTAATACATGACCACCACTTACATTTGACCGCGGAGACTGCACATCCATCTGGTGGGCACAAGTACTTATGGTTTTTGGGATATAGCTGTGGATATGACTGATCCCTCCACAACCATATATTGCAGCCCAATAATTAGCTGCTTTGCAAACATCAAAGGTGACACTAAAACTGGAGTGTGGGATGGATTTCCATTGGGAGATCCCTAATAGTGCCTGGTCCCTATAGCTACTTCTTGTTCTATATGTCTTGATTTGTACGGCCTAACGATCTGGATCAGACCTGGAGTTATAACACTGATCTTGGACCCCCTTTCTACAAACTTTATACGTGGTTCTGTTGTATGTACAAGAGCTAGGGGAGCTATCTTGGCACCCTTCTGGTTTCATTGTATGATAAATCAAAGTCTTGGTTATCTGGTTTCCTTGTTTTGTAGTCTTTTTTTTAAATAAATTTTATTGGTTTTTTAATTTTACAGAAAAAAAAAGCTCAAGGCACACCGTGGTATTAGGGTAAACAAATATCCAAAACCAATACATTTGTACATATTTCAATCAATACATCTAGTATTCCCTCTCTTAATCCCTTAGATAACATATCTTATTCCAAAATATTTAATTAATTTTATAATTTAAAATTTAAAAAACAAAGAAAAGAGAAAAAAATCCCCCCTATCCTAGCCCCCACCCCGGACTTCCCAAAATGAATACAGGGTAAAACAAAGAAAACCCAGTACATCAAACAAAGTTATTATATAATCCTAACAAAAAAAATTAAACTATATGCTAAAAACAGTCTCTTTAATCCGATTCTAACTTAAATTTATTCAACCTTTTCAGTTTGAGTATTCTAATTCCATAATTTTATCATAGAACTTGTTTATATCTTCTTATACAAATATCCCTTATTTAGAATATAATATTAATCTATCCTATACATATCTAATCCATCAATCAATCAATCCTTCTTATACAAATATCCCTTATTTAGAATAAAATATTAATCTATCCTATACATATCTAATCCATCAATCAATCAATCTAATATCAAACCTTAAATCATTTCAATTCATTGGACATCAAATAAACAAATTATCTTGTTAAAAATAATAATTTTCATATCGATAAACCCATCAGTTCAAAAAAAATACATTCTTAGTCAATTTAATATATATCTTCCATTAATCACCCATTTCTCTTACATCTTACTCATAATCTTAATCCATCAAACCAACAAATCACCTTATTAAAAATAATAATTTTCATGTCAATAAACCCATCAATTCAAAAAATACATTCTTAGTCAATTTAATATATATCTTCCATTAATCACCCTCTCATGTCTCTTGCTCATAAACTTAGTCCTTAAATCAGTCCATAATTCTTTGCCTTTAATTCATTGCATAAAATATTCAATTTCACTTCTTTTCAGTCGAACTCTGGGCTTCTTCTTCTGCCAGGTAGATTTCCATAACAAAGCTTCCCTTCCAAGTAATAAGTCTCTCTTTATTGCTTGCAATATCATTTGAGTCCATATAAACCATCTTGGCCTTTGCATTAGTCCTCTATTTCTCTTAACCATAAAATTTCGTTGCTGGAACATTTCAAATCTCAGTCTTTGCTTTTCCTGGTCCTCAAAACCATAGGTGAACTGCTTATCAGGCAAAATCAGTTTCTCTTTATTCTCAGTTAAATCCTCTTCTTGTGTAGTTTGTTTTATAGAGTAATCAGCAAACGGTTGTGAATCAATTTTGAAGTTTGAAAGAGAAATTCTAGCCATTAAGTCTGTAGTAAACTCTTTCATTATAGCACACATTTCTTCTTTAAACTCTTTCGTTATAGCACATATTTCTTCTTTAACTTCACGAATGCAATCCAAAATAGGTTTATAATTTAAGTATGAGTTCGACTCCATTTTAAAAAATATTCAGCTGGATCAAATTATCTTTCTCTCAAAAAAAAAAAACAGTTTAAAAACCAGTCATCTCATCTCCAAATAGTCAACAATTAGCGTTTGGCCAGTAGATTATCTTCTTTCAAATCAAAATAATTAAAACGATCGCTCTGGCTTTGTTCTAAGAAGAAAGAAAAAAATTCATTTTCGCTTTCCCGTCACTTTCCTTTTACAGTGAAAGCGATCACCATCTTGAATACTATTATGTGAATTGTAAAAATAATTGTAATCAAAAATAGAATATAAAAAATTACTTGCAATATGAAACTCCTGTATTCATTCCGCCCGCATGTAGATCTCTCTCAAGTATCTGTTTAAGCAGGAATGATCACGGCGTCTATTTCTGTCTAAAGACAGAAGCGTCCCTGGGCAGGAGCGTCTTCAGGCACCTGGGGAGCTCTCACTCTTTCCCCCTGAAAACTTTTTCAGGGGTTTTTTTAGAGGAGCTCAACCCGCGCCCGATGCTCTTCATCCCTTCTTCACCCGAAGGGGGGATTTTTCACCGCAAAAAACAGCTGATGTTCGCTGTTTTGCCGCTTAACAAAACCCAGGGAACGAAGCCTCCAAAGGAGGCTGTGGCGATGCCTGCGGAGCCACTGGAAGTCCCTTGTTTTGTAGTCTTGATGCAGTTTTGACAACCTTGGTTTCCCTGTGTTTTTGTTATTTCTTTCTGTGTGCCACTCAATAATTTTTAATTAGAGAGTTTTTGCATTATGACCTCTCGTGTAGCCATTGCACTGATTTGTGTAGGAATGTGTGTGTATATTCCCCATATTAAATAACTAACAGGTATTATGAACTGTAGAATCCTCATATCTTCCACCGTGCATAGAGAGACAGCGTCCGGAGTGTCTCAGCAGGGTTGTTGTTCACACCGTGTGTTAAGAACCCATTGCCGGTAGGGTTTGACAGGGTGTATTTCTTGTAAATTTCAATACCAAAGGTTTGTCAGTCTTATCCATCTTGTAAGTTACTGGATCTGCAGGTGCAGCTGCTTTCAATCTACTCCAGTGGATCCAGGACTTTCCCTCCAAGGTTTTCACTGCCAAAGGAGAACACATGACAACAGTATATGGTCGTTTCCATCTTGGGCTCAAGGGATCTGATTTCCAGTGCTTCACCCACACTCTGTCTCCTGGTTTGAACCCATGTGTTGCCGTAACTACTGGAGGGGGTTGTTGTTCCATCATATAATGGCGCAAGTTTGAAACAGCCAAATTATGAAGCTGTAACTGATGTAACAATTTCTATTGGTCTATTCCCCCCTTATGAGCCAAGTCCAGCCAGCCCTGACTGTCAGGTTTAAATAGACAAGGGGGACAGCCAAACATGAGCTCATAAGGACTAAGTTGTAATTTAGTGCAGGGTGCCAGTCTGATTGCATACAAAACCATAGGCAAAACATCTGGCCAATGAAGATGAGTTTCCAAACAAAATTTGGTGTACAAATTCAGGGCCATTATCTGATGAAATCCTAGAAGGTCAACCAAACCTAGGAATAATTTCTTTCAGAAATATTCTGGCAACCTGTATACCTTTCTTATTTACAGTTGGAAAGGCTTCAATCCACCCTGAATACATATCAATTATAACTAACAGGGCTATATATTTCTTACTTCTGGGCATATCAGTAGTAAAATCAACAACGACATAGTCCATTGGAAAATAAGCGATTGGTTGTTGACCAGGTGGTACTACCGGTTCTTGGCGTGCATTGGTTTGGGCACAAGTGGAACATTGAGAATATACTTGTGCTGTTAGCGAAGAAGCAAAGGGAAGATAGAAAAATTGTTCAAGCTGTTGTAATAATGCAGTTTTTCCTAAATGATGTTGCTTATGGGCTTGAAAAATAAGGGGGCAGGCAAGCGCAAGAGGAACAGCAATGCGTCCATCGGGAAGTGTGTACCAGCCTTTAACTAGTTCAGCGTGTACATCCTGTTTCAATTTTTGGGTTTCCTGTGTATATGTAGGATCAAGTTGTTCTAAGTAGGTGTCTAAATACATGAACCTAGTCACATCTAACTGGAGAGGGGGGCCTTCCCACGCAGCTCTTTTGGCTTCTTTGTCTGCTGTCCTATTGCCCTGGGTAATAAGGCTTGAGTCTTTTTGATGTCCAGGACAATGGATGATTGCAACGTTAGATGGCAACTGTGCTGCCTTGATAAGTCTTTTAATCAAGGTTGCATATTGGATAATCTTGCCTGTGGAGTCCAAATATCCTCTCTCTTTGTAGATTGCCGCATGGGCGTGAATAGTCAAAAATGCATATTTACTATCTGTATATACATTTAAAGTTATTCCTGCAGCTATTTCTAATGCTCTGGTTAAGGCATATAATTCTGCAAATTGTGCACTTGCTTGGCTAGGTAACTGTGCTGACTCCACAATCGCAGTTTGAGAAACAACTGCGTAACCAGAGTATCTAATTCCTTGATCCATAAAGCTGGATCCATCAGTGAATCACTGAAAGTCTGGATTATGCAAGGGTTGGTCTGTAAGGTCAGGCATGCAAGAATATTGTAGCTCTATTGTTTGCATGCAGTTATGCACAAGCCTAGTTGAATCTGGTATTGGCATTAAAGTGGCTGGGTTTAAAGTTGAACTTTGTTGTAATGTGACTTGTGGATTTTCTAACAAAAGGGCCTGTATCTTATGCATCCTTTGATGGCTGATCCATAAATGTCCCTTATTGTCAATAATTGTTTGCAGGGCATGACTAGTATAAACAACTACTGGAGCTGAAATGGTTAACTGGTGCGTCAGTTGCAGCCCTATTTGGACCGGGAATCACTCCTCACAGTCACCCATGCCCTTGTCACCACGAGACTCGACTACTGTAATGCTCTCTACATGGGGCAACCTTTGAAGAATGTCCGGAGACTGCAGGTGGTTCAGAATGCAGCCGCGCGAGCCGTCTTGGGTCTCCCAAGACATGCTCATATCACTTCAGCTCTCTGTGAGCTGCACTGGCTACCTATTGGTCTCCGAACACAATTCAAAGTGTTGGTTATGACCTATAAAGCCCTATATGGCAATGGGCCAGGATACTTGCGGAACCATCTTCTGCCTCATAAATCCCAGCGACCGGTTAGGGCACATAGGGTTGGCCTCCTACGGGTCCCGTCTGTTACACAATGCCGTTTGGCGGGACCTAGGGCTAGGGCCTTCTCTGTTGCTGCCCCAGCCCTCTGGAATCAACTTCCCTCAGCGGTTCGTACTGCTCCTTCCCTCCTAGCTTTCCGAAAACTTTTAAAAACACATCTATGCAGACAGGCTTGGGGCTTGTGAGCTGCGCTCTGCCCCTGGGCCTTTGATTGGGACTGTATGTCGTATGAGTGGGTATAGTTTTATTGTTTTTTATATTGTATATTATTATTTTAACTAATTTATATTTTGTACTTGTATTATTTGCTGTGAGCCGCCCTGAGTCTGAGGAGAAGGGCGGCATATAAGTCAAAGTAAAGTAAAGTAAAGTTTGCCTCCTGCAGTAACAGCATAACTGCTGCTAGAATTTTTAAACATTGTGGCCAACCTTGCGAGGCCATATCTAGCTGTTTTGATAGATAAGCGACTGGTCGGTTCCAATTTCCCTGCTTTTGGGTAAGAACTCCTAAAGCCACATTCTGTCTCACATCGACATAAAGTGAGAGTGACCTAGATATATCAGGTAGTCCTAGAGCTGGTGCTGTGGTTAGAGCCTGTTGGAGTTGTTTCATCGCTTGGGTTTGTTCTTGTTGCCACAAAAGAGCTTCTTTTTCTGGTCCTTTTAAAACTTGGTACAATGGTTTAGCTGTGAGAGCAAAGTTAGGAATCCAAATTCTACAGAGGCCTGTAATTCCCAAAAAGGCTCTAACTTCCTGTTTTGTTTTGGGAATGGGAATCTGTAACACAGCTTGCTTTCTCTGGGGGCCCAAAGTTCTTTGCCCTTGTGATAGTTCATAGCCTAAATACATTACAGTCTTTTGAACTAATTGTGCTTTGTTTTTGGACGCTCTGTAGCCACAGTGTTGTAACAATTGGAGCAGTCTGGAAGTGTTTTCAAAGCAATCCTCCTTGGTTTTTTTTTCTGTCATTATCATCAAGCGCCATATTTCTTCCACTGGGTGGCGCACTTGCATTAATTGTTTCCCATGGTCAAAGGATATTGTAGCTTTTAATACTCCCTGAATTTGAATGGTCTGGTTTGATGGCTTGCCAATAGATTTATTTAGGACAGATCTGGTGGCTCCTGTGTCAACTAACATCGGGACAGTCTGTGCTCCCACCTGTATTAACAATGGGCTCTAGGGGTGGGGCCATAGAACCCTGTCCTCTTCAGTCTTCCCATTCCATGTCGGCTAAGCTGATCATGTTTTCTTCTCTTTCTTCTGCCTGACTGGGATAGGCTGGATGCCCTCTTCCTTGGAAGTTTTTCCTGTAGCTTTTCTGGAAAGTCCATCTAAATCCTCTTCCTCTTCCATACTGATGGGATTGTCCCCTGGGTTGGCCATTCCTCTGGGGGCACTCCCTTTGCCAGTGTCCTTCCTGTTTACAGATGGCACATTGATTGGGTCCAATACGCATCCCTCCCAATGCCACTGCTAACATTTCAACTTTCTTTTTCTCTTTCTGATCTGATTTACGTTCTTCCTAAGGCCACGCACAGAAGGGGCCTTATGTAATAAATCTTTCAATTAGGAGTGGGTGATTTTGTGTCAACTCCATATCAAGACCTGTGTTTATTTTATAAGCTTCTATCAGTTGGCTGAGAAAAGCAGTTGGTGATTCATTTTTCTCTTGCCAAACATTAGTTACTGCAGCATAATTAACTGGACGAATGGCTGCTTGTCTCAAGGCTTCTAAACACAAAAGCCTGTAATTTTTGCAACAAAGTTTTTGGTGCTGCTTGTTCCAGGGACCACAACTTCTCTTAGAGGGGCTATATTTTCTTCTGTTTTCACCCCCTTTTTAGTTCTAGTCTGGCTAGAAACTGGGGTCTGGTTTTCATCATTATCCAAGTCCTTATCTTTCTTTTGAATGGTTTCATCTGTTTTTATTTTTCTTTCCTCACTGGCTTCTGGTTGAAATTGGACTTCATTTCTTTCAACCAGAGGGGGTGGAATTTGCTGATTTATTCCCCCTTCTTCTCTTCTAGGAACATAGGGAGGGGGTCTGGCAATTTCCTCCCTTTCTTCCTGGCTGAAAATCTTAGCTTTTTGTCTGAGGTTTGGCTTTTTGGCTTGCCAAGTATATCTTAGCACATTCTAACTGACACTTTGCTAACCATCAATGCTTTTCTGCAATATTGATCTGCCATTGGTCTATATAGGGATATTGGTCCCAATGACCATTTCCAGTCACATTTTGATGAACCCGTGCCACGAGTTCGGGATTCGCCGATCCCTCCTTGGGCCACTCTACGCCAAAGGTGGTCCATTCAGATTCACAGAATCTTTTTAACATGGCTGGATTTGGTTTTGGCTCTCCATAATCCCAAGAAAACCCTTTTTGAAATTTTCTAACATGCACTGAAGTGGCATCTGACCAATTCCCTTCTTTAACTGTTTACCTCCCATTTCTCCCTAACACACTACCATCGACCTGAGGTGCCGGACGTTCCAACGGTCACTCTGCAGGAAATGCGATGGTTTAACCACCCACACAGTCCTACCTGTTGAAGACTTAAGGACAACGCCTTGTCTTCTAGGGGGTGATCAATCCCATCTTCTGATCCAAATGGGATCAGGTATCCCCTTTTTACAATACTTGCCTGCAGGCGTTCCAGACTCTTTTGTTGATTAACGACCTGTCTGCCACCCCCAGCGGATCCTTGACTGGAGGGCTTCACTGATGGGTGAATTCCCCTCCCTTCCCGTCGAGGTTTCCCCGCAGACAAAGGCCACAGAGCCAGCTTGGAGATGTCATCATCAACAGAGGGGCTCCCCACCAGGGCAATCCGTCTGGAAGGTCAACGGCCTCTTCCTAAAAGTCCCGGTGGAGAAGTCACCATAAATCTTGTGGAAAACGAAAGGAACTTTTACGAATTCCAAAGGGTGCAGAGAGGTTTATTTGCGCAAGGTTCAAAAGCAGTAACACAAGCAATTCTGAACCCCGAGGAGGGGTCCAAACTACAATTTTATAGCTTTCCTTTCTCAGGAACGAAGAAGCACACATAGAAATCTACATTGTATTTCATCAGGTTAGTTTCTCACAGGCATACAATGAAGAGAGTCTTGCTTAATAAATTGTTTCTGAATGCAATGTGCTTTTGGTTAGTCATGTATTTGCTAACACAGCTTTATTCCAGTAATTTTGCAGACACATCATTTTGCTTTAGTGATTTTTCATTATCATTATTATTATTCTACTACTTTATTCTTCATTATTCCTACTTTATTCTTCATTAATGGAAGATTACAAAAATATAACTATTAAAGAAATCAACTATAAAGGGAATTTTTTAAAGCAAACTTAAGGCATTGATATAAGTATGAGATGCTAGTAAAGCCTTTATGAAATGGCAACTTATACAGCAGAATAGTAAACTGAAAAGTCAAAGACTTGAGAAGATGCAAAAGATTTGAATGAAGATAAATGGAAAAGAGGAAGAATTAAGGACATCTCCAGAAAGGAAATAGATTTCAAAGGAAATTATGCTTTTACAACCTCTACTTTCAATTTTAACAATAATAGGAATGAAAATAAAAATGAATTTTTAGTAATGCATATGTTACCTGGTCACTGTGACTGGGGCTAGCCCTCCACTCAAGAATGGTTACTTCAGAGGGCAAATGATGTAAACTGAGAATGGCAGAAAGCTGTGCATACAATTCCCAAGACTATTTCTAATAAAGGGTGCTGTCCTATTACATTGCTCCGTTAGAGAGTCACAAAAAAAGAGCAGGTTAGTGCCTCTTCTTTCTCTACCTTCTCTGGTCTGGTGGCATGGATGGCATGCTTAGAGCCACTGCAGTCCCTCAACTCTTGAAAGCCCTTATCAGATCACTCCCACCCTCTCTCATGCTAATAATGGGACATAACTGCCAGTGTTGATTCAAGGACATAGAAGTTAGTTTTGTTTTAGGCTGCAAAATAACTGGTATGGAATTAAATCTTAGGGCATTCTTCAACTGGAAATTTTATCATTTTGGTGTCTAACATATTGATAGTGGTGTGGCACATTGAAAAAGCCACTGCTATATGTAAATATTACAACATATTGTTAGTTGGAAAAGGTACTATAACTCATCTTCTGATTTTGGGCTACCATATATTAACATGGTTCTCCTCTCTCAAGGACTACAGCCCCAGAATATATTTGATTCAATGTCTTGATAGCTTTTGTCTTTTCCACATGGGGGCAGTAACATTCCAAAAAAGGTATAAATATAAAATGACAAGTCACATTATAGTGACTGGTCACAGGAATCAAATGATAATTTAAGTATTGAAATGGACAATAGGACTTCAAAGCAATCTTTAAGTTTAAGTGAAAGGAAATGGCACTGGGCAGTGAGGAACCTCCTTCGACAATTTTAACAGGTTTCTATCGAATATTCCCATATGTGGCAAGAACAAGCTGCCTTTACCCACCTCTTACCTTTCCTCCATTTCTTCCTATAGTCTACAGCAGCAATGGACTCATTTAGACTTGCTGTATTACACACACACACACGCACACGCACACGCACACGCACACACACACACACACACACACACACACACACACACCAGCTTATCCAACATGGTCACTAGTGAAAAATCCTAAATTGTAGTTCGACAAAGTCTGGAAAACCATAAAATAATAGATATGACTGATAGATATTTAGCAATCAGGCATTGTTAAAAACAATGTGCCTTGGTTCTTTCCAAGAACAAACAGCCTTTGTGAGTTTTAAGGGATCTATAATACTGTGTTATTAATGAGTGAGAAAAAGGGAGGAGAAATGCATTGAGCTACAGGTGTACAAAAATTGTCCGAGAAGCAAATTTATCCTATAAATAACACTCCAGGAGCACAACCAGTGTGAGAGAAAAGACCTGACACAAAGAGTGAGATATAATTTAAAAAATAATATATAAATAACATGTACCAAAAGCTGGCCTGTACATGTCAGCATGGGTACATTGGAAATTTCCAGGAAAGGGATTTCTGGTACAGTAATCTGCCCTCTCTTGTCACCTGCCTCTAATGTGATTTGCTACTGAGGTACTTACACTGAATGTTCAGTGATAGCTTGTTGGCCATAGAGTAATTGAAGGGCAATGCAACACTTATATTCAATTACACAAAACCATCTTGCAAAGTAGGAAATTATAGGATCCTGGATTGCAGACCTGGGAAAGGAATGGAATGGACTCTGAGAAGGCCTGCCCCAGATCACCCAAGGATCTTTTTGTACAGGTGAGATTTAAGGGATTCTCTTTGCCCAATGCCACACTAGCTACTAGAAGCCATAGATAGCAAGCAAACCCTGGCCATATGTTTAAAACACTTGAAGCTCTTTTCTTGGAACTCTTCATCCATATTCTAAAACAATGTTTATGTTATAGAAACAGCTGTGTTTAGTAAGACAGGGTAGAGCTGTCCAATTTGTAAAGCTAAACGTAATTCTAAAAGGGGCAATATTCATGTTGGGGAAAATACTTCAAAGTAGGACAAAAATGATTAAAATGGACACAACCATTTGTTTAAATTATGAGTTTCTGAAGAAAAACCAGCCTAATGTAAACGACCCTGGTAAGGTCTGAGCAGCTGTTCCATGTAGTTTTATCTCTGACCTCCAATGGATAAAGAAGATGGAAAGAAGAGTCATAGCAGAGCATTATAGCTTTTACAATACATTGTAACTTATTTTAAAAATAGTGAGTAAGCTA
Organism: Bothrops alternatus; assembly: GCA_034064705.1. Lineage (NCBI taxonomy): Eukaryota > Metazoa > Chordata > Lepidosauria > Squamata > Viperidae > Bothrops > Bothrops alternatus. The sequence continues at coordinate 2,440,668 of JARGCV010000124.1, forward strand.
TTTTAAAATACCATAGCGTATCTCATCTTAGTTTCACAATGTTTTTAAAGAAGAGAAAATAATAGTTTTTGTTCTTTAAAAAAGGAAAATAAGCAGGGATGAGAATAAGCTTGGTGTAGTGGCTAAGCTGCTGGCCTAGAAACCAGGAGACTATGAAACTTCTAGAACCCCCTTAGAATGAAAGCCACTGTATGACTTTAGGCCAATCACTCTCTTTCAGCCCACCCCACAGGGTTGTTGTTTTGGGGAAAACAGGAGGGAAGAGGTGTGTTCGCTGCCCTGAGTTTCCTCCTCCTCAAAATAAGACAGTATAAAAATAGAAATAAAAAGCAATAATGTACCTGGAATCAGGAGTAGATTAATTTTGATTTTTTTTTTTTATAGTGGCAAGCCGTGGAATTGCTTTAGCAGTTTTCCTTCCTGGAAAATTTCTGTGGGCATGGGAAAAAGTCATCTATACTTTCAGACTAGAAATACATCTTAACCTAAGGGTTTGTTTTGTTGCAAGTAAATGAATTAAATTAGCTGAGTTGGCCAGAACTGTCTAAACCAAAATCTAGCAATAAATTAAAATCTCACATACCAGACTTCCAACTAGACTTTACATGGTTAATTGAACATGAATCCAAAGGACTGCATGATCAGTTCAACCAAGCATAGGAAGCTTTCAAATAATGTTTTTTCAATAGTAACCCTTCAGGCTATTAACCAAGTGAGAGGAGTTTTAGAAGCAGCATGGGATTATGGATTATGACTCTATCATTAGAAAAAAAAAATCTTGAAGAAGCCCAAGATTATAAAAGTGCCTAAAATAAATTTTGGAAACCCTGAAATTTATACATTAGTCCATTAAATAAATGTATTGCTGCACATCTCATACTGTATATGTGATTCTAGGCAGACCAATAAAAATAGACAAAAAATAAATAAAACATCTAGAATCATAAAGCATTCATTAACACCCTCAGGAGATGGGCTCTGACACATGCCAGGGTAGGGGCTGGCCAGGCTCTGGCACAAAAGCAAGTTAGCAAAGGCTTACAGAAGGTCATAGAACATAGAATAAGAGGATTGGAAGGAACCTTGAAGGAATTGGCAGAAGGACCATGGCAGGAGATCCTATACCATTCTGGAAAAATGAATGTCCAGTATCTTCTTGAAAATCTCCAGTGATGGAACACCCATAATTCCTGGAGCCAGCCCGTTTCACTGATTAATTATTCTCACTGTCAGGAAATTTTTCCTTAGTTCTAGATTGGATCTCTTTTAATGATCTTCTACCCATTGTCATGTGCTCAGGTATTTTGGAGAATAAGTTGACTCCCTCTTCCCTGTGACAGCCCCTCAGATATTGGAAGACTGTTATCATATCACCTCTAGTCCTTCTCTTTGATAGACTAGACATACCTAGTTTCCTCAATCATTCATCATATGGTTTAGCCTCCAGATCCCTTATTGTCTTTGTTGCCCTGTTCTGCACTCTTTCTAGGTTCTCAACAATTTTTTATATCATGGTTACCACATTTAGATTCAGTATTCCAAGTGTGATTTCATCAATGCAGTATAAAGCAATACTATCACATGATCTTGAAATTGTTGATTCAAGCTAGGACTGCAATAGATTTTTGGGAGTACAGCACACTTCTGGCTCATATTTAAATGGTGGTCTACTAGGACATCTAGATCCCTCTCACAGTTGCTACTATTGAGCTCGGCACCACCTATTATATATCTGTACATTTGGGAGGTTTTGCCTATGTGCAAGACCTTACTTTTCTCACCACTGAATTGCATTTTGTTGGACAGGGCCCAATGTTCAATATGTCAAGGTCCTTCTGAATCTAAAGTCTATAATCTACAGCATTAGCTATTACCCCCAGCTTGGTATCATCTGAAAATTTGATAAGTTTCCTGTCTATGCTCTCATCTAGGTCATTTAACAAGATGTTGAAAAGTATTGGGCTTAAGACAGAACCTCAGGGTACCCCACTGCATGCTTCTCTCCATTCCTCCATGTAGATGTAGTTCAGTTGAGGACTACTCATGTAATCAGTTGATCAGTCAATTGCAAATCCATCTAGTGATGGTACTGTCTATCCTGCACTGTTCTATTTTACCAAGAAATAGCTGTGGTCTACTCTGTCAAATGTCTTACTGAGTAAGTAAACTATATTTTCCTTTCCACTAATTTAGTTACTTTGTCAAATAAGGTAGGATATTTTTAACAAACCCATTCTGGCTTCTATTAATTGCCTTGTTCATTTCTAGGTGCTCACAAATGCATCTTTTCTAGGATTTCCCCAGGTATTGATGTCAAGTTAATTAGCCTGTAGTTTCTTGGATTCTGGATCAGCAAGGTGGGGCCATTTTCTGACCTACAGAAGGACTATACTGTAGAGGATGGGCACCATGGGCGCCTAGAAAAGGTTCTTCTTCTAGACTTTTATATTTTTTTCTTAAAATAATCAAAAGTAGTTTCAGTTTGAAATAGTTGTATTGAATTTGTTCAAATATAAATCCTGTAATTTATTTTTTTAACTATAGTGTGTGACATTAATTTGCAAGGGATTTTTATGGTTTTACATTAATCAAAAAAGATGTTTTGTATAAGGCTGAATATTATTTTAGCAATATGTATAGCCTGTGACATGGATTTGCTATTTTTATATAAAAACAATTTTAATACAACTCACCCTCTTCCATTGCTACTAATGATATCCACTGAAGGTGTGCACCTCAGACCTCTAAGAGAATGTTTTGTATTACATAACCAAAAATAGTACTTAGCAAATGTTTGGCCACAAGATACTGTCATCTGTCTCACCTCCATATCAATAATTAACAATGTATGTAGATTTGGAAGTATGTTACCCAAAATATTTTCTACTATCTCAAATTACACCATATTCCATATATTACATTGAAAGTCTGCCAGCCCTGGAGGCTTTGTTCAAGTGATATATTTGCAGCTGTACCAAGAAGTATGAATTATTAAATGTGTCTATTTGAAAAAAGTTTCACAAGGTTTAAAGGCTAGAACCGAAAAAACTGGATTATCACTAATTTAAAGAACATGGAAATCAGTTATGCTGAAGACAAACTAGCATAATAATTATTTAGGTTCCTTTTCAATAACTATAAATGCTTTAAATATGATTGCAGAAAATATTGATTTTGATTAAAGCAAGATATGTAAATAGGTATGTAAATCATTATACAATAGAGAACACTCCATTAAGCTAGTAATACAGGAGCAAGCAACATATGGTCCTCTAGATGTTCTTGTCAGCTCTGGGACATGGGAAGGAGTCAGAATTTGGCTTCTGACCGTAAAGGCAGCAAAGCAGAATTTGGCCATTGCCAAAGATATAGGATTTTACTAATCAGCCAGCACTAGTTGAATATAATAAAGGTCTGTATATCATGGAAAGTCCATTAACCTTCTTCATCATTCAGAGATGGAAACTTTTTTCAATGCATGCAATTGAATATGCAGTTAACATCTTGCCCCTAGCCAGTGTATGTTTGTGTGTATTTTTGTTGGACGACTGGCTTTTTAATTTAGGGGTTCTTTTTATATACGTATTTTTATGTAGATTTCTATTTATGCTGTGAGCCGCCCTGAGTTTCCGGAATAGGGCGGCATAGAAATCCAATAAATAAATAAATAAATAATTCCCTTAATAATTGGTCCTTCTGTGGGCTAACTCTGTCCCTAAATACTCTTGTGGGGCTTGGTTCCACTTAACCAGCCCCTTCTCAACAAATGAACTGAAGGATTCCAACAAGGGTTGTCTCAACATTAACCCTACACATGAAAGACAAAAATAGGAAAAGTTGGGTATAAAAAACTCATTAATTTTGTTTATTGTATGATTCTCATGGTTAATTTGAAATCCCCCCCTTTCAGAATATGTATATGCTGTATAAAGAGAAAAATGTCATTTCTGAAAAATGACACTACTCACAGTCAGGATATAATTAATCATGGTATTTGTGGTCAGGAATTAATTAGCAAATGGTACCCCCAAAAAACAGGGTTTCAGAAGAGAAGGCCATTCCTGTGGCCCTATTTGGACCGGGAGTCACTCCTCACAGTCACCCATGCCCTTGTCACCTCGAGATTCGACTACTGTAATGCTCTCTACATGGGGCAACCTTTGAAGAATGTCTGGAGACTACAAGTAGTCCAGAATGCGGCCGCGCGAGCTATCTTGGGTCTCCCAAGACATGCTCATATCACTCCAGCTCTCCGTGAGCTGCACTGGCTACCTATTGGTCTCCGAACACAATTCAAAGTGTTGGTTATGACCTATAAAGCCCTTTATGGCAATGGACCAGGATACTTGCGGGACCGTCTTCTGCCTCATGAATCCCAGCGACCGGTTAGGGCACATAGGGTTGGCCTCCTACGAGTCCCGTCTGTTAGACAATGTCATCTGGCGGGGCCTAGGGCAAGGGCCTTCTCTGTTGCTGCCCCAGCCCTCTGGAACCAGCTTCCCTCAGAGGTTCGTACTGCTCCCTCCCTCCTAGCTTTCCGGAAACTGCTGAAGACGCATCTATGCCGACAGGCTTGGAGTGTATGAGCTGTGCTCTGCCCCTGGGCCCTAGGAGTGTCCCTCCATCAGTGACTGTCAGCTGATTGTGTTTGTATGTTGTGTGAATGCATTAATTTTTAATTTTATTATTGTATTGTTGTTTTGAGGAGAAGGGCGGCATATAAATTTGATTAAACTTAAACTTAAACTCTTGCTAATTTCCTTTTTTTTTGCAAAAATTTTATTGGTTTTTTTAATTTTAACAACAAAATGCTCAAAGCACACCATGGTGTTAGGGTAAACAATCATCCAAAAGCAAAACATTTATACATACTTCAATCAATACCTCTGGTATTCCCTCTCTTTCCCCTTAACTAACATAGTTTATTTAAAATAGTTCAGTCTGGTTTAAATTTAGTCAAACTATACCTGTTTCTAACACTTTAAAAAAAATTATACAACCATAATCAAATTAACTTTAAATACAAACTCTATCAGTTCGGGTATTCCTTCCAAATATATTCTGGTACCTTAGTTTTTATTGTAAATTTTATTTAACTCTTCTTCCACTAATATCCCTTAATTAAACTAAAACATTAATCTATCTTATATATATCTAATCTATCAACTAATCAATCTCTTATAGCTAACAGATAAAATCAAATCTTAAATTTTTTTCAATCCATTAAACATAATTCAGTTCATATCCAATTAAATTGTCATAACCAATAACATCAATCTTATCAATCAGAAATCATCTTATTAGATTAGTTCAAGATTACATAATAATTTTCTTGCAAGTAACCCTATTTCCTACACACAAAAAAGAAAAAAACAAACACATTCTTAAAAGATTTAATATATATTTCATTAATCACTCCTTTTTTCTCTTACTTGTAACTCATAATCTTAATCTTAATCCTAAAATCAAATCATTAATCTAAATTGCCTTTAACCCATTATCTCCCAATATCTCTTTTTTAGGCTAAAGTATTAATCTATCCTAAAGCTATATAAACCATCAATCAACTTTAAACTAACAAAATAACATCAAACTTTAAGATATTTCAATTCATTAATCATCAAACAAATAAATCATCAGTAATTTCCATATAGATAAATTTTATATCTTCCATTAATCCCATTTTTCTTACATCTAACTTATAATCTTGGTCCTTAAGTCAGTCCATAGTTCTAGATTGCCTTTAGTCCATTACTCAAAACTTTAACTTTCATTTTTTAAAAAATCTTATTCTAGGTTTTTTCAAATGCCAAGTAGGTTTCCATAGCAAAGCTTCCTTTCCAACAGATAGGTCTCTCTTTGTTGCTTGTAATATCTTTTGAATAAGTAAGAACCATCTTGACCTCTGAATTGGCCTTCTGATTTTTTTTTTGCATAAAGTCTTGTTGCTTTAGAGTTCCAAGTCCCAGTCTTTGCTTTTCCTGGTTCTCAACGTCATAACTGAGTTGCATATAAGGCAGAGTCAATTTCTCTTTGTTCTCAGTTAAGTCCTCTTCTTGTAGAGTCTGTTTGATAGAAGAATCAGGTGCAATCTAAAAGTCAGTTTTAAAGTTTGAGGAAGAGATTCTGGCTCTTAATTCTGTAGTAAGCTCTTTCATTGTAGCACATATTTCCTTTTTAGTCTCATAAATTTTCTCCAGAATAAGTTTGCAATTTAAATGTGAGTACAGGTCCATTTTAGAAAAAAAATTCAAACATCCAGTTAACTTTCATATAAAAAGATCATCTCCTCTCCAATTGCAATATTACTTTTTAACCAGTAGATGTCCTCAGAAAGCTAAAAAAAAGTAAATAAGTCCATTTTTCCCCCAAAGTCATTTCACTTTTCATTCTTCTTTCTTTACTCAAAAAACAACAACAACAACATAGGCCAATAATAAAGTTCGTAAAAAAAAGTTTTTCCAATACCCCAGAGTACATATATAAAAAAAGCAACGTAATTTCTAAAACTTTACTTTGTTCCTTTGTTAACCTTTCTTCCCCAACGAGTAAAAGCTGCCTTTCCGAGCTAGGGAAATCTTTCCAACACAGCTCTTACAGGCAACAAACAAAACAAAAAAAGCAAAGAGAGGGGGAAAGAAGGAATTCACCACGGTGGGTCTGAAGCTTAGATGTTCTTTGGACTTGCGGTTTCTTGCGGCAAAGCGATATTGGCAGATCTTCTTCTCCCTCAGTGTTCCATCCAGACAGCTGGAGGAGCCGCCGCTCCTCCGCTACCAGAATGCTGCCTCCTCGTAGGAAAGTCGCGCCCTCCAGGGCGACTTTGGACCCGCATAAGGGTCCGCCGATGGAGGGAAAACTAGTCGGCGAGGAGAGCAATCTCACCGCTCGACTAGCGATGCCGCCACCAGAACCGGAAGTTGGCCTCTTTCTAATTTATGTTCTCTGCCATTTACAGAAGGAAGAAGATTTTTATGATTACCCCTTTTCTTTCTTCTAAAATTCAGCATGTTGTGTCATGCTTTCTTCCATCAGTAGATTATTGCTGCTCTTTATTTTGTTCAGAACATTAATTCAGAGAGGAATGAGGGAGGAGGGAAAAGCCCATGAAAGAGGACAGAAAAGAACCTTTGCCCTTCAAACCAATTGGAGAACGTAAATCATGACAGCAAAATAAGGGAGGGGAATGCTAGCAAAAATAAATGCTCGGTGGGTGGGAATTTCAGATCTTAGCATTCCTTTTCATCATGCCTGTGCTGACATTTTGTCACATAAATAAAAAGACTTTTTTAGGATAAAATGCCTGGAAGTTCTTTGAAGTGTTTCATTAGTCGGAACCATGACAACTATTTTTTATGGCTGGCCACACAATCAGCACAGGTTAGACTGGATTTGGGCATTGAGTCATTACTGTTGGTGTTGTTATTTTTGTTGGTCACACAATCAACCAGATGGTTATATTGGATTTGGCATTTTTATCTATGTATCAAGTCATCACCATCACCATCATCTTCTTCAGAATAATATATAGAACATCAGAGTTGGAAGGAAACTTGGAGTCCAATTCACTGCTCAAGCAGGAGACCCTATTCCATTTCAGACAAATGGTTGTCCAATTTCTTCTTTAAAATCTCCAGTGATGTAGCACCCACAACTTTTGAAGGCAAGCTATTCCATTGGTTGGTTATTATCACGGTTAGGAAATTTCTCCTTAATTAGTGCTCTCTCCTTGTTTAGTTTCCATCCATTGCTATATTTTGTTATATATTTTGTTCAAAGAAATGCATTTATTAAATATCAGGCATTGATAAAGTAACTGCTTTGGGTGAAAACTCTGTATATTGGACTGCAGAACAGCCTAAAAATCTACAATGGGGCAACATCCAGCTTTCCCCTAACAGTAATGAAAAGTTCTTACATGGAAGACAACCCAGCATTGCAGACATAAGCTCAACTTCTTATGAGGATGTATATTGAATAAGTGTATATAAAATTAATTATATTTAATGTGTGCGTGTAAGTTTTGACTATTTTGGAGACTAACTCATATCTGATGAGGTTATGTGCACTACTTTTTATGTAAATTATTCTAGTTAAAGGAAATAGTAAAAAATATAGCCTGGCCCCATGCTATGTAGAGCTTTATAAAATTCAACACCTTGAATTGGATCCAGAAGCAAACTGGCACCCAATGCAATCTGTGGAGCAAGGGTGTTATATATGCCCTTCTTTGGGCACCTAATATGGCTTGTGTAACTGTACCAGTTGAAGCTTCAAGATACTTTTCAAGGATAGACCCATGTAAAGTGCATTGCAATAATCCAATCGCAAGATGACCAGGGCGTGAGTAACTGGAGAGCCAGGTGCATAACTGGCACAAAGTTGGACAAAGGCCCTCCTGGCTACAGCTGCCACCTGCTTTCTTGGGTGTGTTCAAGAGGACCCCTAAGTTATGCACTGGATCTGTTTGGGGTAGTGCAATTCCATCCAAAACACAACTTGAAAACTCCTGGATGCAGCAGACCCACCCACAACCACTCCATCTTATCAGTTGAAATCTGTCATTCCCCATCTGGATCCCCATAGTCTCTATACACCATGAAAGAACATCCACTGCATCACTCATGTCACTTTAAACAGACATATATAGCTGGGTATCAACAACATATTGGTGATACCTTGTCCCATGGTGATGGATGATCTTACCTAGCGGTTAGACAAGCTTTGCTAATTAAGGCTGTTTCTAAGATATTGGGATTATTGTTTTGACTTTGGATGTTATAGTTTGGATTTTTAAATTGTTTTAACATTGTATGCTATTGCTGTGTGATGAGCAGTCACAAATAATGAAATAAAAAAAATAAAAAAAAATAATAAAACAAAATGTCTGACAAAACTGGCAGGGAATTCCAAAGTGTTGGTGCTACCACTGCATATGTCCTAATCTTAGTTCCAAGTGGGCATCTTTTCATAATACCACTTAAAGAAGTTCCTTTTTGCAGAAAGTAACTCCCAGTTAAGATTATAGAAGAGAAGCTGTTCTTCAAATAGGAAAAGTCTGAGCCATGTAGGAGCCATATGCATGACAAGGTTCCTTTGTGAGCTAGAAGCCTGATGATGTTGGATTGAGAACTATTTAAAAAAACCCCACATCTGCATTGCTATATAAAAATTCTCCTAGCTGCACACTTATCATGAAGACCTTCATTGATGCTACAGATCAGAGCTAGTGAAACACTTTTGCTCGAAACAGTAATGATGTAATTAACTGTTTCTATCATTCAGTGACTGTACTTCTTTTTAACAGTAACGTTCTGGAATATTGGCTTCATAGGAATAAGGTTTGCCCAATCACAGAGACTAGGGCTACTACAGAATAAAATGAATTATGCCATTTGAATTAATCATGCCAATGAATTAAATCCCTATGAGACTTCAGCAACTGCATAAAATACACTAGTTTATTGAATCTTATTGATTATATACTGTAGCTCCTAAACTGCACACTGCTTGGATGTTTCAACATAACAAAGCTTTACATTTGGATTTCTTAAAACTAAAATACACCTTTCCCATGTTCTGGGGCTGGACGCCTACATCGGTCAGTTGGGACTGGTCATTTGGGGGTCTCCAGTTTGGAGAACATATTCACATATAATGTTAAGCCAAATTGGAGCAAACAATATGTTGCTTTATTGAACTGTATTAGGTCCCAAAGAGAAGCAACAGTTAATTGCTCTTGGCTCATCCTTAAATAAATCCAAGGACAATTCTTTTGCTTTTGTAATCATTATGGAAAAAATGTTGCAAGAAATAAATTATAGAAACTTTATTAAATATAAATCCTGGAAATAAATATATTTTTCACTAACAAAAACCTAGTCTCCACTGGAAATTAATTTTTAAAAAAGTGTATGGGTGGGTGGGTGGTGGTGGTAGAGGAAAATGATAATTTTAATGTAGATTTTTCTTTAAAAAATAATGAAAAAATATCCAAAATTGAAAAACAATTCTAATGATTCAGAGTGATATTGGTTTTCCTGATAAAATTTAACATAACAATGTGTTTCTGAAAACTAAACTCATAAATTGGCTTGCCTTTTTATGACCATTGGCATGACCATTGGCTAAGTGAGACTTGCTTAGTTTTGCTGATTACACTATTTTTTCATTCTGGCTTCTTAATGAGTTGGGACATTACATGTTAAAATGTCATTTTGTCCACTATCCATGCCAATTTACCATTTTGGAATAATATAAGATAATCACCCTGGATAATATAGGAAATCAAGTCAAGAATGTTTGCAGCACTAGATATCCTGAGGTCTGCAAAATATCTCTGTACATATTCTATAAGTGCAAAAGTGTTATGGTTACAACTAAGTCTGGTGATTACTATAATTCCTTGGGGTTTAATCTCAGTCTTTTCCTGTCTGACTGGTTGAAAACTCTGGCAGGGAAGCTGAACTCTTTGAAGAATGAAGAGTCCCATTACAGGATGAGCCCCAATGAATTTCTGAATGAACGAAAAGTTAATTGAAAGAAAGGATATAGCATATTTTAGTCACAGTTAATTTAAACAATGCTGATAAGGAAGTAACTGGAAACAGTATGCTACCAAAATAGTGTTTTATGATACCATCAGTATCTTTTGTTTTTAGTTTTTATTAGGGTAATTTTAAAGGTCAGTGTTTGTCATAAACACTTTATTATCTAAACCTTTACTAAGCAAAACTGTAATGACATTGCTATTAAAAGATATCTCAATTTTTATCTATACATGAGTGATACATTTATGAAAAATGCATTAAAATGTAGCAAGTAATGTTACACAGACTGTTGAATGAAAGACTCATTAACTTTTCTGCAAAAACTGGCATCATTCTGAAATGCATGAAACACATTTATCAATTTTGAGATTTTTCATTATTAAAACAAAAAGATTTTGTGAAGAAAAGTTTATGACAAAATGATGCATGTCATTTCTTAAAGAAAATATTTTAGTTGTGAAGAAAATAAATCGAATATATTTATTAGTGAATGAATATTAAAAAATTATGACAAACTAGATATAAAACTAAATGTGTTAAAGTAAAATTAACCTAGATACGTATAAGCAATTATATTTTTAATGAATTACATCTATTGTTAGGCAAATATTCAGAAAAATCTTCTAAATTCCAGGGCAGATATAGGGCCAAGGAGGAATGAAATTCATTTCATTTGGTAGAGATAAAGTTGGCTTGAAAATTGCACTTAAATGGTGGGCTTCTGGTTTGTGATCGTGTCTCTGGCAGACGTGCGGGGCGATTACTCCCTCCACTGTCTGGTTTTGTCCCACCGGGGGACCCTGAAAAGGGTCAGAATTGCCCTGGAGGGGCAACGAGCATAAAGAGGACTCCCGGGCAATCGTGGAAGGGCGACAGCTCTCCTGTTTGATCCCAGGCAACTCTTTGAACTGATGGGGGAAAGATCAGACATTAACATGGCACATCACCAAGATGCTACCAACTGACGCCAAAACTACTAACAAGCACTTCAAAAGCACTGTGGAGGAATTGGGTGAGTCCTACCTTCTTTCTACCCTAAGATTTTTTCCTGTTAAAAGCTTCTTGAAATTTCTTCCCCCTACAAGGAGAGAGGGAAGGGGATGCTTTCCTCCCACCCTCTAAAATAGCGGCGTCTGACTACTTGAGAAAATAAAGCCTTGAAAAGAACTACTAAATCAGGGGTATCAAACTCAATTTCATTGAGGGCCGCATCATCATTGCGGTTACCCTTGGGGGGGCAGATGGGTGTGGCCAGGGGTGCGGCCTACTGGGTGGGTGTGGATGGAGTGGGTGTGGCCTACTGGGTGGGCATGGACAGCTCTATATCATTCGCATCAATGGTGCCTATGGGGGCCTGGGCAGGAGTGGAACAGATCTGAGGGTCTCTGGCCGAAGGGGGTGGGACCAGGGCAAGTGCTAAGGCATGGGCCACTGGAAAAGCCTCACTGTTCCTCTCAGGCTATGTGGGGGGGCTGGATGGTGATGCAGGCTGCCCGGAGCCCTGGGCAGCAGAAGTCAAATGCCCAGCCTGGCCCTCGAGCACCCGCGGCACCAAGACCAGCCCCACTTCCCCAAGGATGCACCCAGCTGCACTTAACTCCTCCTCAAGGCTGCTGCTGCTGTGCTTGCTCTCCTTAGCCAGGTTGTTCATGATGGGTACGAGGGCAAAGTCAGAAGGAGGCCCATACCCTCTCCATGGGAGGAGAGCCAGCTTTGTATCCAAAGCTTCCTTAGCAATAGGATGGGAGTCTCCCAGGATAGACCAGGAGGAGGGGGCAAGGGGACGGTGAAAGGGCAGCAGGGCAGGACTAAGGCAGGACTTCCCTCAGACCCTCCCTCTCCTTTCCATCTTTCCTTCTTTCCTTCCTTCCTAAGTACCGAGTGATGGGAAAATATTTAAGATGAGGGAGGGAGAAAAACAGGCAAGAAATGCAGCTGGGGAGGTGTCACCCTTTGTGATGAATGAAGAAATGCACCATCACCTGGAAGTGGCCAGCACATGGCCCTCACCTACTTCACATATCTGGCTTGGTGGGCTTTGGGGGAGGGGATGCCATGAGCAGTGTGAGAGTCAACGTTACCTGCACAATGCCGCCCAACGCCCAGCCTGCCCAATCTCGGCAGGCAGCGGGGCGCTCTCCTCGCAGTGCCGAAAGGTTGAGCCAGGCAGTGCGAAGCTCACCAGCTTTGCACCTTGCTGCCTGCTGAAACTGGGCAGGCTGGGGGCTAGGCAGCATTGCACTTCTCAACAGATTCGCGCCACCCAGCTCAGCCTCTCGGCGCTGTGAGGAGAGCGCCCCACTGCCTGCCGAAAACCCTCCCCCAGAGCCCATCAAGCCAGATATGTGAAGTAGGCCAGGGCCATTTGCTGGCCACTTCCAGGCGATGGTGCATTTCTTCATTCCTCACAAAGGGTGCCATCTCTCCAGCATGCACCCTGGGGGTGGGGCTGACATGGCAGAGGCTGGTTCCTCACTGTTTCCAGATGGCCTTGTGGAGCTAAGGCTGAATGCATTTCAGCAAAGATGGCCACCACAAAATTGTTTATTGACTCCCTCCCTCCCGGCCGGCCTGGGCCAGGGCCAAGGCAGCAGGGGCCATTCCCTCACTGTTTCCAGGATGGCTTTGCGGGCCACATGAAACCACTTTGTGGGCCGCATCTGGCCCCCGGGCCTTGTGTTTGACATGTCTGACCTACAACTACATCAGAAATGGAGAAGGACCAGCAACAAACTTCACTTAATTACAAACTTATACTTGAAAACATTCTTGAAGTTACTGAGATAATTAAAGTTAGACTGAGAGACAAAGGCGCTAGCTTAAATCTACAAAGCGAAACCCTGATTGCAACCAAAAAATTCACAATTCAAAAAACAACAGAAGCAGATGAAATTAATACCAAGACAGAGGACTATGACAACTTTGATAACCAGCTACTAACTACAAAACCAGACACAACTGAATGTCTTACTCAGCTGAACCAAACATTGAAACTTGAATTTTTAAAGCAACAAGGATCTAACCACAAAGGAGTCAGGCTCCTAAAACAGAGGATGGGATGTCTTCCTTTGACCCAAATGATATCACAAGGAATAAAAGAAGATCTATTTGTTTTTTTTGTTTTTTAAAAGAAATTTTTATTAATTTTATAATCATAAATATAACAAAGAATCAAATTGAAAACAACTCAACTGAATACAATCGTTTAGAACTTTTTCCAAAACAAAAAACAAAGCATAACTAAAATAATTAAAATAACTATGGGTATTGCTCGGCGGCACCCCACCACCACCACATCCCCCTCTTCCTTCCTCCCTACCTCTACTTCTATCCACCCACCCTCACTGCCTCCCTCTCTCTCCTCCCTCCTCATACCACCTCCCTACATCCCTCCAACCTTCTCTCCTCAATCTACTACCCTTCCAGATGTGGTGCTGAGGTGCCGCCCGAGCAACCCCTCTTTTATCAAAAAATATATCGTTCTTATATAATACCTATACCATATTACAGTTGCATACATTATAAAACCCCCCCACCCACCCCACCCCGACTTCCCGGAGTGAATACAGGGTAAAAACACAAGAAAACCCTCTAAACTACACCAAATTATTATGTAGATCCTATTAAAAATTTAACTATATTTTTCAGTCCAACATATAAAAATTTAACTGTATGCTAAATACAATTTCTTAGATTGATATTTCCCTTGTATATACTCTATCCATTTTTTCCAATCCAACGTATATTTTTCATTTGAATGATCCTTCAAATATGCAGATATTTTAGCCATTTCTGCCAAATTTATAACTTTTAAAGTCCATTCTTCAATAGATGGTAATTCTGGCGTCTTCCAATATTGTCCCACCAACAGTCTTGCTGCTGTAATCAAGTTCAAAATTAAGCCTTGATTTTTCTACAAGTCCACCATACATGAAAATAAGTAGCATCATTTCTATAGGTGTATCCTGATTCATATTTAACATTAAAAATTCCTTCATAACATTTTTACATTCATTCACATTTGTATCATATTTAAACAAATTTTCATTAAATCTCCAAGATCTCTTAAGTCTTTGTCCAACCCTTAATTCCATCCAAACCGGATTATGGTCTGTTAAAACTTTGGGTAGGATTTTCACCTTAAGCTAAAAAGAAAATCACTTGAGGTTAGTATAAAGTCAATTCTAGAAAATGACTGGTGTCTATCAGAAAAAAAGGTAAATTCTTGCTCTTTACTGTGTCTTTCTCTCCATATGTCTATCAAATCAAAATCATCCTTTATGTCAAAAAAAGATTTAGGCAACTTGGAACGTGTTTGAGGAATTGGTAATATCTTCTTTTTATCTACACCAATATCTATAACACCATTCCAATCTCCCATTAAAATACAAGACCTATAATCAAATTGTGTTAACTTTTTATGTATTAACTTATACAATTTTCCTTGTTGTTTATTTGGTGCATATATGCCCATCAAAAGAACTTTCTTACCATCTTTTAAAATTTCAACTGCTAAATATCTACCTTGTGTATCTGATTCTATCAATTTAGCTCTTATATGATTTTTGACATAGATAACGATTCCATTCTTCTTCTCAGCAGCCGCTGCTACAAAATGTATACCTAACTTATTATTTATTAAATATTTCTGGTCAGTAATTCTAATATGTGTTTCTTGTAAGCAAATTACATCATTTTTACATTGAGTCAAATAATGAAATATCTTCTTCCTTTTCTGTGGAGAATTTAAACCATTAACATTCCATGTCAAATATTTATTTGACATGATCAGCTTTAGAAAGCTTTTGCAAGACCAAATCAACTTTTTCACCCACTTTCTTCTTTGGTCGAGCTCCCATGGCTTCCAGACTTATATCTATACGACTTTGTTGTTGCTTTTCTTGTTGTTCCAAACATTTAGTAGTAGCTCTTGTTTGCCTTTGATCTTTAGACTTTTCTACTTCCAAAGGCTGAAAAATATCAATACTCCGAGCAGACATCTCCATCAAAGCTCCTTTATCAACTCCTGTTGCTGCAGGGGGCTGTAACTCTGAGAACTGTGGTTGTTGTTTTAAGTCCATTTCTCTTTCTTGTAGTAAGTCTGCACTTTTTGGTGTTGGAGATGGGGGTCTACCAGCCTTCAGCACTTTCTCAAAAAATTCTTTTTCTTTCCAGACAGAATTCAAACGATATCTATTGCCATTGTAAAATAATGAGAGTCCAGCTGGAACCTCCCACCTATATTGTAACGCACGTGCTCTAAGTTCAGCAACCAAAAATGCATAATCTTTCCTTGCTCTTAACATCTTCGGAGGAATCTCCTTCAAAACCACGACCTCCTGACCAGCAACACTTAATTTCTTATTGTAAATTATTGTAAGAACATGATTTCTGAATCTCCTTGTGACAAAATAAATAACAACATCTCTAGGTAAATTTCTTTGTCTTGCAATCCATGAATTAACTCTGAAAATTCTATCAATCTGCCAAGAGAAATATTGTGCAGCATCTTCTAAATTTTTTTCCAAAGCTTCTTCAAAAATTCTTCTCAAATCATCCTGATTCTCATTTGGGACTTCTTTCAGCCCTCTGATTCTAATAGCTGACATCATCTGATTATATTGCACCATAAATGCATGGTCTTGTATATCACTTTTCATCTCAGCAAGTTATCCCTCAATTTGTTGCTCAACCCCTTCCACCTTCTCTTCAACACTCTCCCAAACCCCCCTGAAAGCTTCCACAATATCTTCTCTTATTTCCATATTGTGAGTCTGAATTGTTTCTTTAATTTTTTTCCAGTTCATCAGTTACACCTTTGCTTTGTTCCTCAATCTTATTTTCCAATTCCTCGATCTTGTTCTCCATTTTTTCTCCAGTTTTTCAAGTCTTTTCTCTAAATTGTCAGTCATTGTTGACAATGCAGCTTGTAAATCTTTCACAATAAGCATTTCTGGAGAGGCTTGAGTAGACAAGGGGGCTTGAGACTCTGTAGATATTGAGGAAGATGGGGGAGCAGAAAAATAGTTACTGGTAATTTAGAGGGCTGAGCTGGAGAAGATACTGCCACCTTTTTTTTGTTTGTCTGGTAGCCATTCTGTATTTAGTCCACTTTTAAAAATTGCTTTAAGTAGAAAAAAAGTCCTTACAAATATATTGCCAAAATATATCCTCTTCTTATCTTCTTTAATTGCACTTTATAGAATTTTAAAATATAAATCTAAGCTGTCTCTTAGCGATCGCTCTAACTCTGCGCTGAGAAAAAAAATCACTTTCACTTTCCAGTCCCTTTCTCTTTACAGTGAAAGCGATCGCCATTTTGAATACATTATGTTGATTGTAGAAATGTGTGATCAGAAGTAAAATATAAAGAAATACTTGCGATTTAGAACTCCTGTATTCACTCCGCCTGCATATAGGTCTCTTTTAAAAAAATTTCTTGAGCAGAGAATGGTCGCGGTGTCTTTGCCTGTCTGCAGACAGAAGCGTCTCTGGGCAGGAGCGTCTTCGAGCGCCTGGGGAGCTCTCACTCTTACCCCCTGAAAACTTTTTCAGGGGGGTTCCAGAGGAGCTCAACCCCCGCCCGATGCTCTTCACCCCTTCTTCGCCCGAAGGGGGGATTTTTCACCACAAAAAACAGCTGATGTTCGCTGTTTTTGCGGCTTAACAAACCCAGGAGAACGGAGCCTCCGAAGGAGGCTGTGGCGACGTCAGCGGAGCCACTGGAAGTCTCCAAGAAGATCTATTTGTTGAAATAGAGGCTCTGTTATGGAAACCTGCTTGGCACAAAAAGAAAGCCAGAATAAGACTGAAAAAAGAGATCCAAAATTACATGTAATGGGTTAAAAAGGACTTTTAGAGATATGGATTGATCTAAGGTTTAAGACTCAGATTTAGAAGTGAGAGGAAAACTTGTGATTAGAATATATAGCTGAAATAGAGTAAGAATGTATCTTTTGAAATAATATGTATTTTATGTATGAAAATTACCTTGTAATGGAATGAGAATAAGAAAATGGATTGTGATAATAGAGGCTTTAGAGATTTGGACTGATTTAACAATTAACTGAGTATGTGAAGTTAGCAAGATGATATTTTGTGTAACAATATTTGTTTTTAGATATGATAATTATTCAGATGAGATTTAAATCTTACCTAATGGACTGAAATGGGGTTTTTTTGTCTTCTTTTGTTACGGAAATAGATTGACTGATAGATTTATATACAAAATAGAGTAGAGTAATATTTTTTATCTTAACTAGGATAACTATTTTGTAGTGAAAGAAGAAATAAGAGAGATTTGTGATAAGAAAAATTGGTATTAATCAATGACTTATTAGACTAAGAAATAGAATATATTTGGAAATATTAGAATGTTATTGTTGGAATATTATGTGTATTTTAGAAAGGATACTGGATTATGGTAATTCTAAATTAGTAAAGCTTAAAAACAGGATTTGGATCTACATAGATGTAATGTGGAAATGGATTAACCTAAATACGTTATACTATTTGAGGGAAACAGAGAGGGAACATTTAATGCATTAATTTGAGTTATATATATATGACTTTGTCTTTGGATGATTGATTACCCCATCACCACGATGTTCCTCAAGCACTTTGATGTAAAAGTTTAAAAAACAATAAAACTTGTTTATAAAAAAAACTGAAGGAACTGAGAAAGTTTAGCTATGAGAAAAGAAGACTAAATGGAGATATATTGTAATATATTTGCATTTATCAATATATCAAGTACTTGTAATCCTTAAATGCTAAAAAGGTTGTTACATAAGAAAGTCTGGCGCCCCAAAAGTATGAATTTAAATTATGGAAAAGCACAATTTCTTGAATTTAAAATATAAGATAATTTCATTATCTGAAGTTAAATGAAGTTTCATAGAATAATTACAATGACACTAATATAAATTATAATCATATAGTCTGTATCTAATTTAAATTTAAATAATTAAATTTTAAAAAATGAATGCTTAAATCCAAATGCTATGTTAATTTTACGTTCCATGCAATATTTTGAAAATCAAATTGAAAGAACTGTATTAATTTTCCCAAATGCAAACAAAATTATGTTTCATATAAATGCAGTCAGCAGTTTTTGTATTACTTATACAAAGAACTTTGTAGAAAGGTATATATCCAGAGATGTTAGAGACAAAGTATGCATATATACACAAGCATGTGTCACAGCCTCATCTGTCTCTATGAATGTACAAGCAAATGCCTGCATAGGGCTGTAGTCATAGCAATAAGTCAAATAGAATAATTCAATAAGTAATTAAAGACATACTAAATCATGACCTCCCTAAAGGGAATAAAGAAAGGGCAAGCAAACCAGAACTACAGTAGCCAAGTGTGTTCAGTCCCTATTAAAAGAATATAAAGTCTCCTTTGAGTCAAGATCAGCTCTTGATGATTTCATGGTCACATTCCTGTAGTTTCCTTAAAACTTATATGGGCATAGTTCACTATCAATTTTTATTTTTTCAGGGAAGTTTTTTCTATTTTTCATTCTTGTGCTGGAATTCACTGGGATTCTCCCATACAAATGTCCCATACAAATGTCAGCCAGGCACAAGTTGTTCCAAGTTGACAAGGCAGTCAGATGTCGCTACCTTTTATATTCATGTTTAAAATAGACCCATGAACTCCCGATATACTCCTTGATCATAACTATGTTTATGCTGTTGAAGTTCATAGATGTAGTCCAGGTGTGACCCAATAAGTCATACTGGATGCAATTCAATATGACAGTACAAATTAAGTTTAATGGAATTTTTTCATACTAATATAACAGGAATGCCCTTTTAGTAAATGACTGAACTGAAGGAGAAAGGAAAACAAATCATAGATTATATTACGATGCTGATAGTGTGTGTGCAAAAGACAACAAAAATGAAACTTATTACTACTGGAGAAGAGGCGGAATGGAATGGAAATGTAATTTTGTAAGTTTTGAGACACAGTAAATTGCTCTGGAAGAAATAGCTATTGAAACTATCAAAAATTGTAATTAAGGAAGATGAGGCAAAGGATAGAATACATTAACATTAGTTGAAATGGAACCTAATAAGAACAAACAACAGATCCTGGTGAGCATCCATACAATTAAAAACAGGTCCCAATTCAGTACAAACCCACTATATGCATATGTAAAGTCCCAATGAATTTAGTACAGTTTTTAATTCTATATCTAGCAGCCTTTCCCTCTAGATTACAAATCCCATCACTTATAGCCAACACAAACAATTATCAATTTGAACAAATTCCAGGTTTGAAAGGATTCAATCAATCAATCAATCAATTTATTATTACAGCCAAAGGCCAATACATAAATTAAACATTCAAATAAAACAAAACTAAACAGAATCGAACACAAGAACACATAGCAATATATTACAATTAATTATGTAATCAATGGATGACCAAGGTCTGCCTAGTTTTACAGACAGTATAACAAAAACTAGCTACCTTCAGAAAAACTGAATCATACTGACCTGACAATAAAAAATACATTGAATATAGTCTAATGCTGGATTACAACACATAATAAAATTAATTATAAAAGATTATTAAAAAGATCTAAAATGTTTGTTTATGTTTCTGACAAATTCCCAATGCTGCTGCGCAGAATCTAGCCACCTGCCTGCTCGTCCTTAAGCAGCCACTGGAGATAAATACTTTCTGAACGACCAGGATACTTATCAATTATGGAGAGGATATGGTTTTTCCGAATAGCTCTATAGAAGGAACATTGAAGGAGTATGTGTCCAATGGTCTCCACCTCTCCTGAGCCACAGGAGCAGAGTCTTTCTGCCAATGTTGTCTTTATACTTGCCGAATAGGATGGCTGATGGAAACACATGGCACCGTGCAAGCGAGAATGCTTTCCAGTGGTTTACTGACTCCAACTAACTAAGATACCCGGCAGGTATAACCACATATCTAATAGAGTCTGGAGCCAGAAACAGCGGAGCCATACCTGAGTCCGCTTGCCTCTCGATGTCCTCTATCCTTTGACACAAGGTTTGTTTTGCTTGGTCGTAGTCCAATTTGAGAATTGAGGCTGGCGAGAAGCCTAGTTTGGCAAGGTTGGACTCGACTGCCTTGATCCATGAAGAGGGGAATTTATCTTGAAGAATTAATGGAGCAAGGCCTTGTGGAAAGCAATTAAGCTTTAGTCAGATGTTTAAGGAAGCTATACAGATCCTTGCTTCAACTTTTATCAATCCTGTCTCCAGGCGCAGAAGTGTGTTTGGGACACTGTGCGGCATCTGGAGAATTGTTCTGATAAATTTGGATTGAACTCTTTCCAGTGATGTAAAACACAAAGTTGAGGGTTCAAGCAAGGTCCCGTAGAGAAGTTGTGCTAGCGACTTGGCCAGAAAGAGGTTAATTGCAGCTGGAACATAGTGTCCTCCCTTTGCGTGGAAAAATTTAAGAATGGCATTTGCTGATCGTTGGCCAGAGGCAGCCGCGTATTCTCCATGGGCTTTTTGTGAGCCAGTGGCATGGATGACCACCCCTAGGTACTTAAATGTGGTTACCTGCTCTATTTTGTGGCTATTTAAATACCATGAATACCATTTTGGCCTTTTTGCAAAAGCCATAACCTTTGTTTTCTCATAATTTATGTCCAGTTTATTATATTTGTAATACTGGACAAGGGCTCGCAAGGCTCTTTTAAGGCCAACTGGAGTCCTGGAGAGAATCACAGCATCATCTGCATAGAGCAGCAGAGCAATGCTTTGGTCACCTATTTTTGGGGGGTGGTAATTTGGATTATTTAACCATTTTACCATATCATTTATGTAAAGAGCAAGGGGGGCAAAATGCACCCGTTTAACCCCCTTTTGAGTTTCAACTGACCTCGAGAGAGACTCTTGTATATTACACCTCACCTTGAGGGATGTTTTGGTATTTAAGCACGTAACAGATGTGATCAATTGAGGCAGCTTCCAGCTTCTCCCATAGCTTAGTCATTGTAACTATGTCAAAAGCTGCCTTAAAATCTATAAAGGCAGCATATAATGATACAGGTCTATCTGATGCATATTTTTCAATCGAATGATGAAGAACTAAGCACTGATCTATGGTGCCTCTCCCCTCTCTAAACCCGACTTGTTCTTCGGCAATCATGTTCTCAAGATCTGGCCACTCCTTTAATTTATCTTGAAGGTGCTTGGCATAGAGTTTGCTGATTATATTTAGCAGACTTATTGGTCTGTAATTGGCAGGGTCATCTCTCTTTCCCTTTTTATAAATTGGGACCACAATTGCCAAGCCCCAAATTTGAAAGGGTTGTATATATGAATGCAGCCTAAAAAAAAATCTCAGAGAAAATAAATATGGAGTAAAGACTAGGTAAATAGATAGGTCTTCATTTTTAAGTCTTTGAAATTAGGTGCAGTACTTTCTTATCTTCTTCTCAGATATTTATCAGTGATCAAATAAGGCAATAGCAGGACTATTGAATCTGTATTTCCTGCTTAAGAAATGTAAGAAAATTGGCACTTTAAAAGGGGCTCATTTAAGAAAAGTACCATTTTCCCAAGGTAAAGACCTAACAACCTACTGGTGGTCCCAGTGCTTCTTTGAACAGGCACAAGGAACTTGTGCCACCATCCTAATTGCTTGCACATGAAATTTGATTCAATAACATTCTCAGTTACAGTGTCTATAACCATGGTTCGCTGACTCTTGACAAATGGATGTTTTTAACAATGCTCTAAAGTCATAAAGCATGGGCTACAAAACTCAAGACAATGTGCTAAGTGAAAACCAAATCCTGCCCATTGTGACTTAGCACTCAACAGAATGCGAGACAGAATTCTTATAGAGCACAAGTAGCTGCAAAAAAGAAGCTTTTTAAGAGAAGAAAAAGGGTATAGCCACCACTGCCACTACATTATTTTAACAACATTAATCAACAGTAGAGTGGGATTCCCTGTCTATTATCATAATAATGTTCAGAAAAGACAAACTTTTTTTAAAAACCAGTTTTATTAATTTTCCAGTTTTACAAAAATCCAAATATTAAGGAAGCAGCGTGGTGATTCGGTAATCAATAGTCCAATAACAATATCTTTCGTACATATCTCAGGTTGCATCATCAAAAAATCCCTCTCTATTTCCCTTGATTATTATATCACATTCAAATTAATACATTGCTAATTATAATTCGATCAGTTAAGACATTTATCAATATATTTTAACTTATCCATATCCATATTCTGTTTTAAATGTTTACCTAATTTCAATTACAGTGTTCCAATTTAGCTTATTATCCATAGTATTTGGTTTTTGGGTAACCCAAATTTCCCTTATTTCATTACAAAATAGTTGTCATATCTAAAATACACATAATGTTTACTTAAATAGATTCTTACTTTATTTCACAAATATATTCTATTTCTCATCCTAGTACCTCATCACTTACTAATAAAATATTGTAAATCTAAGTCCTAAATATTAAATCAATTAATATTTTTTAAAATCTCCTCAGCCCATTAAGTAAAATTTTAGGCTCTTCCATTATAAGACAAAAAGATCCCATTTTTAAAATCTGAGTCTATTTTTGTGCCAAGCAGGCTTCCATACCAGTGCCTTTAAATCCTCAGGTGGATCTCCCTTCATTCCCACACATGTTATTTAAATCAAGGGAGACCATCCAGTTATCAATTTTTCAAAGGAACTGGCCCCTTTGTAATCATTGGATTGTTGGCCTAATAGTTCAAATCTCCATGTTTGGTTTAGTATATTTGTTGTCAATTCAGTCTGGTCTTCTTCTTCTTCCGGTTTCATCTGGCTTAAGTAAGAAGTCATGTCCAATGTTGTGATTGTTGTTTGGTTGTCTAGGTTGTCTAGGTTCTCAATATGCTGTACTTGTTGATCTTCAGCATCCTCCATCTTAGTGTTGCTTTCTTCAGTTTCTGTTGCTTTTGAATTGCAGATTTTTTAGTTGAAATCAAAGTTTGACTATCAAAGTTTTCAGTAGATTGTAATTGGTGCTCTTCTGTGGCTTTTTGGATTGTAGGTTCATCAGTTAAAATCTGGGCTTCATTTTTTAAATTTAGGATGGCACCTTTGTCTTTCAATCTGGAATTCATTAGCTCAGTAACTTCAAGGATTTTTTCAAGTATAAGTTTATAGTTAAGTTGTGGGTAATGTTCCCCCATTTCTATGATGTTTACATATAGTCCTTTAGTGGAGACTGTTTTTGATAAAAATCAGTGCATGTCCACCTCCACTATTCATAAAAGTTGTTTTCATCACCCAGCTGTTTCAAATTCTTATCTTTTTTAGATAGTACCAAGGACAAATCTGGGCTATAGACAGGTCTCACAGTCCAAAGGGAAAAAAAATCACTTGCTATACCAGGTTTCACCTCAAGATGTCCCCGATAGCATGTAAAGTCTTTTTCCAAACTCAAATTAGGCTTTTATCCAGTTTATTTTTTTTTCCAACTTAACAAGTGGATAAGGAAATAGGTCCTCATAGAAACAGGAACTTTTTGGGACCCCAAATATCCAAAAAAAGTGCAAGTCCAGTTATTTAGTTGTTTAGTTTAGTTGTTCTTTTCTTTTCAAAGCTTTATTTTTCCAAAGTAGGCAGACGCCGCGATGTTGAAGGGGGGGAAAGGAATTTCAAGAGGCTTTTACAGGAAGGTAGTTGGGATAAAAGAAAGATAAGGTAAGGTCTCACCCAATTCCTCCACGGTGCTTTTGTTGTGCTTGGTGGTGATTTTGGCTTTCGGCTGGTACAGCTTAGTGATCGGCCATGTTGATGGCTGATCTTTTCTTCATCAGTCCAAAGGAGCTGCCTCAGATCAAACGGAAGGACTGCCGCCCTTCCACGATCTGTCGAGGGTCCTCCTCGCGGTCGTCGCCCCTCCAGGGTGACTTTCGACCCTTTTCAGGGTCGCCCGATGAAGAAAAACCGGATGGCGGAGAAAGCGCTCCCCTCTGAGCATCCGCCAGCGCCGCGATCGCAAACCAGAAGCCAGAAAAGACAAACTTTGATATTGCAGGAGAAACCAGCAAAGATAGGTTGAGTTTGAAAACTGGCCAAATTAGTTAGAGGCTGCAGTGAAAACAATTCAGGAAAAAAAATCCAATTGCATGCCTAAAGGAGAAGTATGGAACAGCTGACTGCTCCACTCTTAAGCCCTATTTCTTCCTCCCTCCTAGTCACATGACCTTGGTGTTCCTATTGTTAAGATGTTGGAAGACTTCTAAAAGCCAGCTTTGAAGGCTGTCCCCACTTATTAAAGTTGTAAACAATCACAACAATCCCATTCTTTCCAGTTAAAGGTGCACAGAATGCATATCACTGAGGGTCACCTTATCCATAAAAAGGAGGGGACATATAAATTTAATAAATTAATAAACACTACTTATAGGAATAACAAGAGAAATAAAGGAAAAACAAACAGATGAATTCCAAAACTCACTAGTGAGCAATGCCTTAAGATTAAAATGTCCCCCCAACCCCCCCCCAATTTTAGCAATTGTTCATTACAATTCAAAAGAGTGTGGTGTACATTTTACTGTTCTGGGGTTTGATCACATGAAGAAGAAATATTCTACATTAAGTCCTTTCTCAAAACTCATCCCCAACTTCCTTAATTTTAAATATACTTTAGAAAGTGATTTATTAGCAGTTTTTCTCTTTAAGTCCTATGATATATTTATTTACAAATTTTACATTTTTTTACCAATGTCAATAGAAAATTTTTTTCATGTTTTTAAAAATACATTCAGCATATTGGCAACCAAACAATTTCATTAAATATTAAATATCTTCCAGATCCAATTCTAGATTAGATACTGCTTGTCTTCTATAAAGCAGATCAGTGGTTCTCATGGACCCCTGGGGGAGTCACGATGTCATCACAGGGGATCTGCAAAGGCATGAAGAAATGTTAATATTCCAATCTTAAGTCTTGGTGGTTCGTGGCCATGGTCCATTGCCACAAAATGTAAATGGGGTCCATGGTAAAGAAGGTTGAGAAGTACTGAAGTAGATTGTTTGTTCTTTCAGATATCAGGATTTATAGAGGGAAAGAAAAGAAGTATAAACAAGTCCATTGCCTGATGCCATTCCCTGTGTTCTGGCTCCCAGAACCAAGGTGCTTTTGTAGCTCCAGAATCCAGAAAGTATAACTCAACGAAATGGGTTTACACAAATATTTATTGTCCAGGAATTCTAAGCAGAGACTTACTTTGCTGTAGATCCATCCGGTCTTAACCATATCTGTCCATTTTTCGTAGGTAAAAAGGGATAATTCCCCATCTCAGCTATGTGCGGTTATAGCTGCTAGTTGGTGCGTGCAGCATGGTTGAATAGACAAAGCTTTTTTACAACCTGGCACATAACCAGGATGTCTTGCAATAAACCTTTTAACTCCTCCCACTGTCTAGATAAGCTATAGGATTAACTAACAACTGGACTACATTTCCCAGAAGCCATCTCTTAAGGAAATGGCATTTAATCCTTTAAATGCTACATGTTGTTACATACAGTTCTCTCAATAATACAACATTAACCCCGTAAATGCTAAATACTCTAACACAGTTCTTAACTTCTAAGCTGGCTACAATCTGGTCCAGCACACCCTGACAAACTTTACCTGGGCCTGATTAATTTTCGGCTCATTAGGACAGGGAACCCTGACCCTGGGATGTATTTGATGTTTATCTCACCACTTACTATTTTATAAGTCAAGATAGTAAACATACATAATATCATGCTTCCTCCTATTTTTCTCACAATAACAATCCTGTGAGGTGGGCTGGGTTAAAAGAGACAGTGACTAGTCCAAAGTCACCTAGTCAGCTTTCATGCCTAAGGAGGGGACTAGAATTCAGTCTCATTATTTCTAAGTCAGTACTTTAACCAATACACCCAAACTGATTGGTTAAAAAAATCCTCCAAAATTACCTGAACAAGTTCATGAAGTCTATTTACTGATCTGTCCCAGCAGAATAGGCTGCTTTAATTCCATCGAAACAGGCAGTTCACTCGGTGAAACAAGTAAAAGAGATATCACTTTATTTCCAGGAATCCTCAAAACAATAATTCACGGTTATGTAGAGATGCATCCAGAAACATATTCAGCATTATTACTCATTCCACAGGTAAATTGACAATGGATGGAAATCCATCTTCTTCTGGATAACCTCATATGTTGGAGATAGAGTTTCCAACCCACGGGCTAGAAGCCATGTGGCTGGATGATACAAAGGCGTCTTTATGAACTGGCACGTAGCCAGGATATCCTGTGATGAATTTAGTAGCCCCTCCCATGGACTTGTTAACATAGGATTCACTGAACAGCTAAAACTACATTACCCATAAGCCATCTTTTAAGGAGACAAGTGCTTAACCCTTTAAATGCCAGACATTCTAACACAGCAGTTCTCAACCTTTTTCAGGCATGCGCAGTGTGGTGCGACGGCCCGCATCGCGCATGCGCGGTGCTGCCCCCTGCACCGGCCGAGGGGAAAAGGGGGAAAAATGGTGGACTGCGTTGTTTGGCGACCCCCGTGAAATGGTCGTTCAATCCCAAATGGGGTCGCGACCCACAGGTTGAGAACCGCTGTTCTAACATATAGTTCTCATCTAATTGGCCGATCCAGCACACTCCCCGCTTGAAAATATACATTTCCACTACTAACTAAGTAGAATAAGCAAAAAACATAGCATTAAAGCATGCAATTGTCATTGCTAACTGACTATTAACTAAACTAGGCAAAACATGGTATCAAAACATGCATAACTATAAGGTAAATACAAAACATGCACAACTATAACAAGGATAAACAAGGTGTTACATCAAACAATGCAATCATGAGGTACACAATACATAGTTTGAGGTTCAATCTTCCAGTTCGATCTTCTTCAGCAACAGGACCAGGTCGATGATAGTCTGATGCAAGAGTCTTTGAGTCACGATCTAACTCACGTGGCTTCACGATCTGGACCTCAACTTGGCAAACTAGTTCATCAGAACTGGGTGGGGCCTGGTGTACAAGTCCCATGGTTCTGATATGCATCCTTGTCTCTCAGCAAGACAAGGTCTTCTTCCTGTAGGAGAAACTGGAACCAAAGGAACTTCTGGATCAGAAAAACTGGAACCCAAAAATTTTCAGGAACAAAGGAATCTGGATCTGCAGGAAACTCAGGAACAAAAGGAGCTGGAACCACAGGGAACTTAGGAACAGCAGGAGCTGGAACCACAGGAAACTCAGGAACAGCAGGAGCTGGAACCACAGGAAACTCAGGAACAGCAGGAGCTGGAACCACAGGAAACTCAGGAACAGCAGGAGCTGGAACCACTGGATACTTAGGAACAACAGGAGCAGGAACCTCAGGAACAGCAGGAGCTGGAAGCACAGGTGGAGCGTTGATAATGGCTGCTACCTTTGTCATGAGGGTAGTGAGGACCTCATGTGTGGGCATGGGTGTCTTTGTCGATGTAGAGTCCATGATTTTGCGGGGTATGCCAATCAAGCGCTCCCATGCTTCTCCCATGTGGTATGCATGGGGAGGGTAATTTTTGGCCTTCAGACATTTGTCAATCACTGGGTCATGACAAATACCTTCAATAGTCTGTAAGTCCTTGCAGGCTCCTAAAAAGCTGATTCTTGGGATGCTAAGACAAGTGATCAGGATGATCAATACTATGCCCAATCTCAGGTGTCTCCGCTTAGAGGAGGGTTTGAAGCTGACTGGTTCTAGGAAATTGCTAGAAAGCAATTTCTCTGTCTCTTTGCCCACTGAGGACAAGCAAATGGTCTGGATGGTCATTTTCTCATCCTGTCTGAGAAATTTACTGGGTGCCTGAGGTTGAATGTTGGCATGTTCATCTGGAGCTAGAAGCATATAGTGTTTTGGTCTCTGTAGAATAAGGCTGTCTGGACAAGCCAAGAACTCAGACCTTTTAGCCAGATCAATTCTGTCAACTGTGGTGCAAAGGTGGGCCACTTGACTTGGTCCACAAGGTTCTTATCTGTTGGCACATGTTGCCATTGTTTAGGGCTTAAAGATGTTTCAATCTTTTCTGCTCTATTGTCTACATAGACCTAGAAGCATCTGCTTTGGTTGCAGATGTAGCTTGACATTACCTTGCTGTCTGCATAGAAGGTGGTGGACTGTAGCTCAAGGCCTAATGCCTTCGTTGTCAGGCTGGTGAATTTTACGGCCACTATGATACCACAGAATTCCAACCTTGATACGGTGTGGCCTTGTTGTATTGTCAGTTTTGCTTTTCCAGTGGCGAAAATGACGTAAATGTGGCTCTCCCCACTGTAGACTGTGATGTATCTTATGGCTGCATTCACCTTCATTGACACATCTGAGAAAGTATACAATTCTTTCTTTTGTACGGTGGCGGGTGAGCTGGAGACATATGTGCGTATGCTTTGGAGACAACTTAGGAGTGTACTCCATGACTCCCAGTCTTGTTTCTGTTCTGGCGGACGCAGCCCATCCCAGTGTGTGATGCTCTGGGAGAAGGTGCGTAGCTGCAGAAATTGTTTGTCCTCTATGGACAAGGCTAAGTTGTTGTAATTCTTACTGGTCTGGAACACTGTTACTTCCAAAACGGATTTGGTTGAAGTGTTCTTGGCGTAGTTTTAGGTGAGATGCTCTTCCATTACTGAGAATGGAGGTTATTGAGATATTCACCTGAGTTGAAGTTTGCAGTTGGTCAACACAGACCATTCCTGGGATGACCCATTCAGATTCCATCTCAAAGGCATTGAGGAGTTTATTGGGCCTCTGACCATTTCATGGTAGGCAAAGGTATCAGGGGCGTCTACTCTCAATGGAGCCAAGCTTTCGTCTTCAGGAATTAGGAACCATAAGGCAATTGGGGGGAGCTGGTCGACACAGAATGTTCCTGGGATGAGCAATCCAGGATTCAGGAACCATAAGCTCCCATCTAATGGCTGGATGCGGAGTCCAGTGGCTTTCCTCCCCACTGTACTCTGTGGCACAGAGTGCATTTCTTTGCTTGGGGGTTCGCTGGGGAATAGTGGGTCGGTACACACTGATGTGCAGTTGACCTTAGCGAGCGCTTCTGGGCACTCTTTGGAGCCATGCTGGGGCTCCGTGATTGAAGGAGGAGTAGAAGCTGCTTGTTGTAGTTGTCCAGAGTCTGGATGCAGGGCTTCCGGGTTCTTGTCACTCTTGCTCGGGTGACACTTCCTCTTAGCTTCGCCAGCTTTGGCCATGTCTTCGGGAGACTCATAGCATTTGAAGCCTACCTGTATTCTCCTAAGTCCAATTTTCTTCCCCAGGGTGTTGGAGGTTCTGATGGTGCTATGCAGGGTTTGCCGTCAGGCTGGGTTGGTACATCTGGTTGTCGAGATTCTTCTTCTTGCCTACCTGGTGTTGGGGGGCTTGTGGATAATCACAGTGTTCTTGTCTGCTCACATTGAAACACGCTCTGGTTATCAACATAGGCCTGCATGTGGCTATGCTGATTCTCAATCTCCATTTGTTTCAAATTGCGCAAGAAAGTGGCGCGTTGAAGTGTTTTCTGAAGGGCTTTCGCTCTTGCTGTTTTATCTGCCAGTTCTCATTGGCTTTGTATGAGCTCAAGCTTGTCTTGAGCAGCCTTTATTTTGGCCTCCATTTGAGCTGCTTTGGCCTCCTGTTTGGCCTCTATCTGCGTTGCTTCAGTCTTCTGTTTGGCCTCTTCGGCCTTTCGATTGGCCTCTCTTTCCCCAGATCCCAGGTGTTGCATTTCCCCCTTTTCCCTCACTGCCGGCAAAAGAGAGAACTTCAGAGAGAGTAGGATGAAAGGTGATGGCCGCATTGTTATGGTTTGTCCTTTTGAGGAGAATCAACACCTGGTCACTTTGTAGTTAATGAAGGAAGTGGGAGTCATAAAACCCCCTTGCTTACCCTCCTCCCCTTCCGTAGTATGACAGAATCCAGAAGAGAGTAAGAATTGGTTTTTTTATCAGAGTAGGTAGATAGAAATGAAATATAATTGAATTCTGACATCCTGCCCCCCTTAAAAATAAGAGAGATCCACCTGTAAAGAAAACAAAAGAGGTATAAAAGTTAGGCTGGCTTGTTAGGATACTCTGTGTGAAACTTCTTTAATAGCTTCAGGACTCTGACATGACGTTTACGGACCCACTCGTTTTGTGAGGCGGGGAGGTGTTTCCATGCTACTAAGTATTCAGTTGTCCCATGATATCTCCTAGAGTCTAGGATTTCCTTTATCTCGAAGTGTTGTTCTCCTTCCACCATGATTGGAGGGGGGGATTTTTGGCCGTAAGGGTGACTGATGTTCTCTTTTCAGCAAACTGCAGTGGAAAATTGGGTGTATTTGTCTAAGATTTTGGGGTAATTCTAATTCTACTGTTACTGGGTTGATGATTCTTTTAATTGGAAAAGGTCCTATATATTTTGGTCCAAGTTTTTTACAGGGTTATAGGGACTTTAGGTATTTTGTAGATAAGTACACCATTTCTCCTATAATGAATGGTATAGGTTCAACCCTTTTTTATCAGCTTGTGCTTTGTATGCTTGCCTAGCTTCATCTAGTGCTTTTCTAACTATTGGCCAGGTATTTTGTGATTGTTCCATCCATTCTTTCAGTGATGGGATTGCCAGTTCATTGGGGGTTAGTTCTGGCATAGGGTTGAAACTTTGACTGGTAGCTATTTGAAAAGGAGTGTAACCTGTGCTGGAGTGGACTGCATTATTGTAGGCAACTTCTGCGAAAGGGAGTAGGTCCGTTCAATCCGACTGTTGGAAATTAATAAAGCATCTTAAATATGTGGCGATTCTGTTGGTCCTGCTGCCAAGATGCAGCCTGGACAATCCCACAACCCTGTGATGGGCTCTATGCACGGGCCAATTCGTCAGAAGGCGCAGAAGGAAAGACTTAACAGCAGAATTTGATACAAGACGCTTCTGGATGCAAAGAGCACTCTCTCTATGCCCAGCAGGTCGTTTTATTAGGCATGGTCAGAAAGGTTTTTGCCTGAACGCAGCAGGCCAATCATCATCGCACCTGATCATTTGAATTGACCTATCCACAATCTAGTTCATGAAGATTGCCTTGTATGGTACAGCGCCTCTTACGTTCTTTGCCAATTACCTGTCTTTATTTTAATATGACCTTATATGGTTACGCTCTTGCTTTTTCAGGTAACTTCCTGTTCCTGTTATCTGAGCACTTACACACCCAGTATTTTTCCATTCTGCTTGCTTCCTTGTACTGCATAGCCCAAGTGACAATAGGCATTCAGTAATTTCCCACTCCAGATACAATGAATCTTGCTTGATCCTATTCTATCCTATGGTATTATTACTTGTCCTTTTTGCCACTTATGTAGGGGCTTTCATAAATTCCTACATCTCCTCCCTTTTTATTTTTTATAGGGAACAGTACCATCAAATGTCCGAAAAAGGTCAAATTAGAGCAAGAGGTTCCATACAAAGGTTTAAGTAGGATTCAAAAAATATAGTAGAAAATCACATTGGATAATACTAACTTTGATAAAAATTCACAGTGATAATAGTTATACAATTATTTCTATTATATAAATTTCTCTAAGGATTTAGTGCATCATAAAAAAACTGTATATTCAATTTATTTTTAAGAGAGGTCAGGTGGCGTTTTCTCATATTTCATTGGAAATCCTTCTAACATCATGTCGGCTTCCATTAACAACACTTGTTTTTGTATGGCTGCTTCCACAATACTTTGAATTGAGGTTTTTATGATAGGTATAAGACATGGTAATATTCTATTAAGTAAATAAATTGGTTATTGAATGTTACAGTGGGCGGTCACATAAGGCATCACATGGTTACAACAGCCAATGACAAGGTTATACTCTGTAGCCAATGACAAGGCTACACTGCAGGGCCACCCTGTGGCCAATGGCAAAGCTTATACCTGTGGCCGGTAGATTCAAATCTTGGTACAACGTTCCTCCACCTATTGGCCCCTCCCTCATTTGGTCAAACCTCATGGTTCTTTGTTGCTTTGTCTTCTTTGTTCCAAGCACATGGCATGGCAGTCTGTCCCAGGCTTCATGATTTCTTTGTCCCACCTATGCTCCCATCCAGTTCTTACAGATCCTAGGTGCATAGGCCATCGATCATAGCAACATCCAACATCTCCTCCTTTCTTTTCTTTTAATAAGAGTCCGGGGAGAAAACGGGACATGGTTTTGTCTTCTGCCAGTCAATGTGAATTTTTTCTGTCATCAGAGGCTGTAGTTGGTTCTTGTCCAGGAAATGGACAGAAGAGGGAGGCTTACACAGGTTTTGCAGTGGGGGGGGGGAATGCATTTGTACACAGCAACAGATTGTTACACAAAATAGTAGAAACATTATGATATTGAAAACCCATTCCTTGAGCCACCCAGCATTAGGTAGCCAGGAAAATCAGCAAAACAAGGCATACAGTTTCTTGTGATAAGAGATTGTGGCAGAAATGTGTGTGTGTGTTGTAGAAATGGAAATTTACCAGACCAATTCTGGGATGTTCACCAATGTGCATTTTCCTTCCACATAAGGACTAATCTTTGTCAGATGTGAGTGCATTGTCTTTTGAGAAGTTACACAAAGTTTCAAAGTTTTCACCAAAATCAAACAAGGGAACAGAATCAGCACATGTTGTTGTTATTCTTTGTCTCATTATCTAGCTGCAAGGGATATTTGTGTTACAAGATCTTGTTACTAACTGATGAAACTGTGTGATTCACAACACAAAGTAAGGAAGGATTCAAAGTTAAAGAGAGAGATTGAGAGATTTCATTCATAGGCACATTAACAAGAAATAAGAAAGAGACAAAATTAAAATTCATTAACACTAGAAACATTAAATTCAAAATAGGCAAAGAGAAATGAGAAAGGCAACATTTGCAGGGAAATCATAAGAAAGGGAAAATTGGCAAAGAGAAAATAATAAGAAAGAGAAAAATTAGAGGCATGGTTTATTAAGCAAGACAACCTGGAGGGAAGGTATAAGAGAGAGAAGGTAACACAGATTCATATGTAAATTGAGAAACAACCAGGGAGGGGGAGTGTATGAGAGAGGCTAACACAAAGAGATTCACAAAATGCAGTCATATGTAGATTTGAGTCTCGTCACAGCCCTAGGCTGGCTGGTTTTTAAACTGGCCCTAGTTGATGGTCTTCAGGCGACGATTGCAACAATTAAGGTCTTCAGATAAACCTGCAAAAGGACAAAAGAAGAGGGCGGGGAAGAGAAAAAGAAAAGGGGATGGGGGAATGGCTCTCTGCAGGAAAAAAGTTTTGTTTTAACAGTAAGCAAGGCATTATTGAATCAATGGAAGGCCAGGAGATATTTTTTCCCTTTTTCCAGTTATTAGGAGTAGGAGCAGACTTAGGATTTTTAGCAAGTTAAAAAGAGAGAAAAGACTGAATTAGCATCACAAAAATCAACCAGATAAGCAGAGGCAGTTAAGTCTTCAGTAGAAGGAGAGGAAGAAGGCAGATCTTAAATAGCCATGCATACAATTCTTTCACGTAAGGAGAATTTGGAAAGAAGCAGAAGGGCTTCTCACATAAGTCAATTTTAATCCAATTAGCATTTTTTGTGATCCCTTTAAGAGACAATGCCAAACAAACATTAATACTTTTAAACTCCTTACGCGAAGGCTCCATTCCGTAGGGGTGAGATGATAATTATAATTTATATTATTAAGCATTCTTCTAAAATAGGGACTACTAACTCCATGTTGGGTAAGGGCTAATTTTAATTCTTTTATTTGAGCAAAAGGTAGTTCTTGATATACTGGATTTGCCCCACTGTAATCGATGGGGTAAGCTGATATCATTTCCCACTCTTCCGGAGTCCAATTACCCTCCTGTTTTGCTCTTTCTATGCCCTTTTGAAGCGATCCTTCTATGGGAATTTCAGAAGTATCACTAGTGCTGTTACAACCCGTATCAGAAGGAGGGGAAGAGGGAACGAGGGGAGAGTATGGAGGGGGAACGCATGGGGGGGTTTCAAGGGAAGAAGGAAAGGTCTTTTCCGGTTCCACACTCAGAGAGTAACTTGGCGGAGGAACCGCAACTATATTAGATGTTAAAGGAGCGTTGTCAAGATGGTTCTGTAGAGCCATCATGACTCCCTTCCATGTTGTTAAAATATTTGGAGGTGCTCTTGGCTCTTTGTGAAAATATTCCCCTAACCGGGTCCAAGTTAACAAATCTAATTTTCCTTTGGCAGGATAAGAGGGAACTTCCTGCCAAATAAATTTAAAGAGGAAAATTAATTTTTTCTTAGAGGGATAATAATTCCTTCTTTTCAAAAAATTTCTATTAGCCTCAACTATCTGACCCACCTCAGTGATATGAGCCTGCTGCCCTTTTGTCAGATTTCCGCCCATACTTACGAAAAAACGGCCGTAGTAAGAGATGGACTGTAGAGTGCGCTTCGGACGTACCTCTCGCGCTGCACCCACGATGAAACGAAGAAAAAACCTCTTTTAGGCTGCTGGTGTTGTGGTCATCGCATCGGGGTCATCACTTGTGGCGATTCTGTTGGTCCTGCTGCCAAGATGCAGCCTGGACAATCCCACAACCCTGTGATGGGCTCTATGCACGGGCCAATTCGTCAGAAGGCGCAGAAGGAAAGACTTAACAGCAGAATTTGATACAAGACGCTTCTGGATGCAAAGAGCACTCTCTCTATGCCCAGCAGGTCGTTTTATTAGGCATGGTCAGAAAGGTTTTTGCCTGAACGCAGCAGGCCAATCATCATCGCACCTGATCATTTGAATTGACCTATCCACAATCTAGTTCATGAAGATTGCCTTGTATGGTACAGCGCCTCTTACGTTCTTTGCCAATTACCTGTCTTTATTTTAATATGACCTTATATGGTTACGCTCTTGCTTTTTCAGGTAACTTCCTGTTCCTGTTATCTGAGCACTTACACACCCAGTATTTTTCCATTCTGCTTGCTTCCTTGTACTGCATAGCCCAAGTGACAATAGGCATTCAGTAATTTCCCACTCCAGATACAATGAATCTTGCTTGATCCTATTCTATCCTATGGTATTATTACTTGTCCTTTTTGCCACTTATGTAGGGGCTTTCATAAATTCCTACAAAATATTGCTCAAGTACTGAGTTCGATTTTTCTGATTGACCATTTGACTGAGGGTGATGGCTAGATGTCAGTCCCTGAGTGGTCCCTAAAAGGGATATAAATTCCTTCCAAAATGCAGATGTAAATTGCACTCCCCTATCAGATATGATGCATTGGGGTGCCCCATGCAATCTGAAAATATGCTGCACGAAAAGTTTTGCTAAGGCTTTTGCGGTGGGAATCTTTTGGCAAGGGATAAAATGCACCTGTTTGGAAAACAAGTCCGTGACCATCCAGACAACAGTATTCCCATTGCTTTCTGGTAATTCCACTATAAAATCCATGGCTATTTCCCTCCAGGGGCGGAGGGATTTGTCACTGTTTTTAACAGTCTGGGCGATTTCCCTTGCAACTTCTTGGCAGTTGCACACATTGGGCAGCTGGCCACGTAATTTTCTATGTCCTTTTTCATGGATGGCCACCAAAATTGCCGTTTAATTAAGTGTAATGTTTTTACAAATCCAAAATGCCCTGCTGATTTTGTGTCATGGCAAAGCTGCATGAATGTGACTCTTTGGGTGGTTGGTATATATACGTTTTCCCCCACCCAAGGCAGTCAGTCTTTCATTGTGCACACGTGTTTATTTTTATGGAACCATTCATCTGTTTCCAAACTTTTCTGGAATTCAATTCCAGTTTGGCTACTCAGCTTCAGTTTTATTTTAGCTTGGGCTCTGGTGGTTACTGGCGCTGCCAGTTGTGATTCCACCATCATTGGTTTAGAGTCGGTGGCTTGCGTGCAGTTATATTGGGGCATGCGAGATAGTACATCTGCCAGGAAGTTCTTTCCCCCTGGCAAATGCTTGAGCGTAAAGTGGAATTGGTGAAAATGCTGGGACCAGTGGGCTTGCTTGGGTATTTTCAAGGCTTCCAAATTTTTGTGGTCTGTCCACACCTGGATAGGGACTTTATTGCCTTCAAGGAACTGGCGCCATGTGAGTAATGACCAACGTATTCCATATGCCTCTTTCTCCCACATGGGCCAGCGCTGTTCCGTTTCGGTGAGTTTCTTGGATGTATATGTGCAGGGTTGCAATACCCCTTCGTCATTTTCTTGTAATAGTACAGCCCCCACTGCCACATCACTTGCATCCACCTGTATTATAAAGGGCTTATCCATGTCTGGGTGCCTCAGTACTAGTTCAGCAGAAAAGAATCTCTTTAATCTCTCAAATGCCGGTTGGCACTCCATTGCTCATTTTAGTGGCTGGCTAGGTTTTTCTGAGGATGCTCCCTTTGTTTTTAGTAAGTTTGTGAGGGGCAGGGCTATCTGGGCAAATGAGGGGATGAATTGGTGGTAAAAGTTTGCAAAACCCAGGAAACTTTGCAGTTGCTTTCTTGTGCAAAATGGTGCCCATTCAAATACTGCTCTGACTTTCTCTGGGTCCATTTCAATGCCCTTTGGGGATATGCGATAACCTAGGTAGTCTATTCTTTCCTGGTGGAATTCACATTTCGATAGTTTGGCATATAGGTGGGCGGCTCGCAGTTTCTTTAAAACCGCTCTGACTAGGTTGACATGTTCCTCATTTGATTCGGTGAAGATAAGAATATCGTCTAAGTAAACCAGGACCCCCTTAAATAGGTGCTCCCTTAGTACCTCATTGATTAATTGCATAAATACTGCGGGGGCCCTTCTAATCCAAATGGTGAGACTTTGAATTGGTAGCACCCCATTGGGCAGTTAAATGCAGTTTTCCATTCATCCCCTTCCTTAATTCTCACGCGGTAGTATGCTTCCCTTAGATCTAGTTTAGTAAAAAAAAATTCCTTTCAAGA
Source organism: Bothrops alternatus (assembly GCA_034064705.1). NCBI lineage: Eukaryota > Metazoa > Chordata > Lepidosauria > Squamata > Viperidae > Bothrops > Bothrops alternatus. The sequence continues at coordinate 2,478,171 of JARGCV010000124.1, forward strand.
GGTGTGATAACATATCCTTCATGAGTGGTAGGGGGGGTATAGGTTGCTTTCACTGATTGTATTTAGGAGCCTATAATCCATACATAAGCGTAAAGAGCTGTCCTTTTTCTCTCTAAAGAGGACCGGAGCAGCCACTTTAGGCTTGGCTGGTTCAATGAACCCCCTTTCTAGGTTTTTCTTTATGAATCTTTCCATTTCCTCCTTCTCCTTTGGGCTCAGGGAGTATAATCTGGGCTTTGGGAGTTTTGCTCCAGGCTTGAATTCTATGGCACAGTCTGTGGGTCGGTGGGAGGGAAGTTCATCCACCCTCTCCTCACTGAAAACTTCAGCAAGATATCTGTATTCCTCTGGTATTTCTGGTAGCCCCTTTTCTTCTCCCATGGATGCTTTTTCCATTCTTAATTTTGGTAGATCCCTTTGGGGTTTTAAGTCCATAGGGTCCCCTTTTGGGAAATTGATTTCTGCCATCCTCCAATTTACCCAGGGGTTCCATTTCTTTAACCATTCCATCCCTAGGATCATCGGGCATTCCATGCCTGGGGTCATTACAAACGTTATGTCTTCCTCATGGTTGCCCAGGGAGAGGTGGATTTGTAAAGTGGCTAGGGTAGCTGGCACCCTCCCTGCTATGGACCCATCTAACTGGCCAAATGAGATTGGTTGTTCTAGCCTCCTCGACGGAATGCCCAGATTCCCCACTAGCGTTGGGCTAATGAGGCAGCGGGTGCAGCCAGAGTCTATTAAGGCTTTCACCTTGACAGCTTCGGGCATGGAGGGAATTAATATAGTCACTGTCTTGAGGATGGGTGTGATGGGTCCACTTACCAGGGGTTCGCCCTCCGAGCTGTTGTCTGAGGCATCCACCAGCCCTGCAGTGTAGGCTGAAGTTCTTTCCCCATGATGGGCAGCCTCCATCACTCTCATGGCAGATTATTTTGATTTAGCTGGAGACTTCCTGGATTTGCTGGCCGGTGATCTGTCTGGGTTGTGCTGGGGGGCTTTCGAACAGCATTCTACAGCCCGATGCCCCTCTCTCCCACATTTGAAACAACCCATCTGCTTCTTGGCCATAGCCGATGGTTTCACTGGTTCGCACATTGACTCAGGCGGTAAGCGGCTCCATTGTTTTCCTCGGTGGTGCCTCTTCAGTAGGTCGATCTCTGCTTCCTCTGCCAGGATGTACCATTCATCGAGTTAGTGTGGGTCGCCTTGGGGCAGGCAAGCGTCATATAGGTCGAAGTTTAGGCCGTCTTTGAAATGGCTAAGGAAGATGTCTTCCGGCCAGTTCAGTTTGCTGGCAATGACCCAGAATTCTTGTGTATATTCGGCTACCGGGCGTTTGCCTTGCCTCATTATTTTGATCCTTTCGTGGGCTTTGCGATCAGCCAGGGGGTCCTCAAATTGCCTTCTCAGAGAGGACATGAAACAGTTGAAGTCATTGAGCTGTGGGGCATTGGAGTTGTGCAAATTCACCACTCAATCTGCGGCCGGCCCATCCAGAGCAGATTGCACGATCCAGATACAGGCTTTGTCGCTGGGTATATGCTGCCCGTATTCCTCCATGTAGCTGAGGACTTGGGTTAGGAAAAATCCCAAGCATGTCGGCTCCCCCTTGAATCTCAGGTCCAGCAGCAGGAGTCTTTGAATGGATTGGTGCCTTCGTTGTTGGTGGTATTGTCTTCCATCCAGATCACCATCTGCGGGTCGGCGGAGAGTGGGGACTACTGGATCAGCGGGTGTCCCCAGGGTTGTAGGTTCCACTTCCCCCTTGGTGTCTCTCCAGTTGCGGCTCCAGGAGCTGGTGTGGCCGTAGGGCTCAGAATTCTCCTCTACTAGGGAGCTGAGGGTTCTCTTCATCAAGTCGATAGCTTTCTCTAGGATCCAGCTCGAGTGCGGTGCCCAGCTTCCTTCCTCTTCACTTGCGTACAGGGATTTCCCCATCTCCTGCTTCCATTCTGGTTGGTTGGCCCCCCGTCTCAGGGTCACCTTTCTTGATTTCTTTTCCCACTCGCCTTTCTTTCCAGCACCCATTGACCACCGAGGTTTGTGGTTACATGTCTCCACCACCTCTTCTCCTGAGGAATCTGACCTCTCAGATCCTGACATCTGGCAGGTTTTCAGTCAGGGCAGCAGCTCCCTCTCCAGGAGGCTTTCTCCCTTCCCTGCTCCATTGTCTGACATGGTTTTTTTTTTTTTTGCAAAGTCACCCGGCAAGGTTCTCCCTTCCAGGTGGACTATTTTTGCAGATCCTGTCTAATGTAAGGACCCACCTCACTTTACATCTTAAGAAGACAGAACTCTTGGAATGTCTCTTCCAACAGGAATCTTTATAAAGAGAAACTGATTGCAGGCATGCTAGATAGGATCTGGGGATTCCTCTCCCACCATTCAATGTTTTAAAGTGTTCCCAAGCAGCCCCCACCCCACAGTTCTTCCGGGTAATTCAATCCGTCAGTCCGCTCCGTCGGCATGATCACTCATCCTCTCTTTTCCCAGATCCCAGGCGTTGCATTTCCCCCTTTTCCCTCACTGCCGGCAAAGAGGAGAACTTTCGAAGAGAATCAACACCCAGTCACTTTGTAGTTAATGAAGGAAGTGGGAGTCATAAAACCCCCACACTTACCCAGTTATCTTAGGAGAAACAAAGGGTAGATTGACAGTTCGTGCTTGGCCTACTGCCAGTATACACCACTTGTTATTTTCTGAGCACTGGAATGAATGATGTTATCTCCCCCCACTACCCCTTACAAATATATCCCATGCCCATGTTTTCCAATTTTATGATTTGCATACAAGTGTACCCTTCCTTCTTTCTAGAATATAATTCAAATATAAACATGGTAATTTAAGTATTTAATATTTTTTCTCGTTGTTTTTTTTGTAAAGAAGTATAAAGTCTTGGCACAATTGTGTTCTTCAGCTTTATAGAAATAATTTTCTTTGCTTATTTATAGTGGATTACTGTCTAAATCAATTATTTTATAGTTTAACGTTATGGATTTGACCCTTATAAGCAAATTACTAATCTTAATCTGTTCAATACAGTATACTGTCCATTATAATATATCTTTGTCTATTCTGCTTCTCATCTCATTTTTCTCTATAGGCAAAGTAATAATAATTTTCTAAGTTTTAAATATAACTTTATTCCATTTAAGATGTGCACATTTCTTCTTCCTTTCCATGTATTCCATTGGTGTATTGGCTATATTAAAATACATATAAAATATCTGCTCACCTATAAACTAATGAAATGTAAATGTTAAGAACAAAGAGCAGATTAACACCAATATGAAGTAATGGCTTGCTTGGTTATAGCTAGCACTTCCTGCTATAATTTGCAGCCAAATTGGGTTCACACAATTTGTTGTTCCATTCTGATGCCAAACTGTCTGGAGGGTGAGAAAAATAGAATAGTAAGTACTGCTAGTGGTGGGAAGGGCAGGGTTTGCATGTTGAGCTTTTGGGGGCTTAATTTAAGTGGATGAATGGCCCTGTGACAATGTGGTACTTCACTTATGAGTGCTGTTTTTCCTTACTAAGTGAAATAACACACCTTCCACCTCTCCTAAAACCATCTTTCAGTGGATAGCTGGAGAAGAGTGGCTGTAACTAGTTTAAAAACTGACCTTTTCACTCTAGAGCAGGGGTCTTCAAATGCTGGCTGAAGAATTCTGGGAGTTGAAGTCCACAAGTCATAAAAGGGCCAAGTTTGAAGACCACTGCTCTAGAGCAGTGTTTCTCAATTTTGACAATCTGAAGATGGACTTTAATTCCTAGAATTCCCCAGCAGCATACACGCCTTTCTCCACTCTGTTGTCCCTAACCTTCCTCTGGCAATATGTAGTTGGGATCTCACTTATAACCTTCCTCTGGCAATATGTAGTTGTGATCTTGCTTATAAGAAATGATCTCTTGAAAAAGGACTATGTGCCTCCAACAAAAAAGACACCATTAGTTTAAACTTTAAAAGATGTCCCCTGCTATCTCCAAAGATTGGTAAAGTCCTTGCATGATTTAACATTCCCTTAATGCTAGCCACTGTAAGTAAATCTAGTTGAACTGGGTCTGCAAATTCCTGACTGTTGTAAGCTTGCTCTTCTGAGAAATTGAGTAAGTAGATCAGTCACTATTGCTTGTATTCCAACAGTATAATTTATTCATAGGTAAGAAATTAGGTACATAAAAGAGTAATCCTCCCTTTCAAAGTTCTCACCGTAAGTTCTTCTCCTTCAATAACTGGATGACTGCGCTTCTTTCTTCCAACAGCTGTGTTAACCCGTTGTGTCTTCGGGCCGGCCGGGGCCGGCTTCTTCGGCTCCGGCTCGAGTCGTTTTTCGGCTTTCCCAGGGTTTGCCAGGCTCCTCGGACGCACGAGAAACTCCTCTCTTTGATCGCTATTCCCTCCAGGCAGCGATCGCAAACAAGCAGCCAAACAGAGCCAAAATGCGAAGATCGATCCCGGAGCTCCCCAGGAAGGCTCCGCGTCGGCACAACCGGAAACCGGAAGTCTTACGGTGAAGAACTTACCAGAAGAACTTACGGTGAGAACTTTGAAAGAGAGACTCTTTAATCAGAAAAAGAAAATCCGGTGTGTGAAGCCCTTCGTATTCTTCTCTCGTTCTGTTTGAATTAGTAACTCCAAAAAGAAAACAATATAGCGGCTAAAATCTTTGGAGGAGTGAAACGGGTAGAGGAAAGAAAGGAGAGTATCGGAAGAGCGATTATAGATTTGAAATTGGCCTTAGATACTCTCCAAATTTAACTGTATTGGCGTGGATCTAAATTTGATTTCCGGAAAAAAAAAAGGGGGGGGGAAGTGGAATAAGGACTGGACATTTGAAAATTTATAGACTGGAGAACGAAAAACTAAATTCAACTGGAAGAAGGACAAACGGAAGAGCCAAGGAGCAGACATATTGAATCATTCCTTTGAATTCTTTCCTACAATAGACTTATACCACAAAAAGACTTGATTTTGTATCGACTCTTTTTGACTCTTTTGGACTTTAATATTTGATATCTGAATATTTAATTAACATTTGATCATTGACTTTTTTTCTGTTTTTTTTTTTGTTATTACTTTTATCGATCTGGAAAAATTGAACCAACAGTCAACAACATATATAAATTTGAGTGAGTTTAAGAATACTATAATATAATATAATGAGAACAAATTAATTCAAAGTTTGTGTGGTGGGAGATATATATTCTTCTCTTTTCGTCTTTTTTTTTCTCTTTTCCTTTTTCTTTATATATATATATTACTTACCATTTAATGAAAATCTAGATAAACTAATTATTGTATCAGAGATATATATGGTCAATTGGGAAACTATTCGAAAGATTATTAAGACAACAACTATGTATCAATCTAAAATTACAAAAAAAAACTACAGTAACACCACAATCAACAACTCCACAAACTACCAAAAATATAGAAAGTATGTTACCTGAAAAACAGATAGACTCTCAGATTCCTCCAATAACATTAATATCCCTACAAGAAATGATGATTAAACTTCAGGAATCGATAGATCGTAATTATGAAAAAATGACTGGAAATATGGAAACGATGAG